>JAKZAO010000005.1:18583573-20983573 GCA_023053555.1 Branchinecta lindahli | reverse complement strand
TTGGTCGGGGGGTTTTGGTACCGGGGGGGTTTTGGTCGGGGGGGCTTTGGTCACGGGGGGGTTTAGCCGGGGGGGGTTTGGCGGGGGGGGTTTGTCCGGGGGGGTTTTCGCCGGGGGGGGGGTTTAGCCTAGACCCGTTTCCGTCGAGGTAGATCTGGAGGATGACGCCGATTGGACGTTGGACACGTTTCAGAAGAAAATAAGTATGCAAATAGATGGGGTTGGGGAAAGTGGAGAGTGATTAAAAATTGTGATTGGGAGGCGTGAGATGAGCGAAAGGAATATTTGGAATGTTTTGAATAATACGAAATTTGGTGTCATCCTTTTCATGGAATCAAGAAGAGCTGGCTTGACTGTACGGAAGGTCCGGATATCTGGTAATCTGGAAGGTGAAGCCAGGCCTTAATTCTCTGACTGCCAATATCCACTTGTGAGTTAGAACCGAATAATGGGAGGTACGGAGTTAACCGTGCTTAACTGTGTGCAGGCCTATGGTTACTTTCCTCTCCTTACTTCTCTCTCACTTCACTGTTTGCAAGGCCCATGATTACTATTCTCTCGTTTAACTTCGCGCCTTGTATCGGAAGTCAGAATGACTTCTAGAAGGTTCTGTCACTAGTTAGATCGCTGTTTCTGAACCGCAGTCTAGCCGTCTGGGATTGCACACTGTCTGTCCTCCTTGGATGGTCATCAGACACTGATAATACTGAGATATTACTAGCGGTATTTCTCGTCGATGATAGTGACCTCGTGGGCGTATAATACATATTAGGTGCCCGAATTGGGCTTTGCAGCCGGTTCTCGTATTGAGTTGTATATGGCACTGGTTCCCAGCGGTTGTCGGTCGGGTTCCTGATGGGCTGCGGCGATCTTGGACGTTCTATTGGCCCGATCTCGGAATCGGTCGATAGAGTTCGGGTCCGACCTGTCCTGACATGGGTTTTGCAGATTACGCAGATTACAACTATGAGCAGGATGGTTATGACCCCTGCCAGGCCGACCATAGTCGCAATTAAAATCACGGTAGCGTCTGTTGTCTCCGCCGGTGACGCTGTCGGGAGTGCGATGGTAGATGACGCTTTTGTTTGCTCCGTCCAGGCCGCTGAAACTGTGGCATTTGGCCCCTGAGTTGCATACGGCTCAGTTATGTTCGGTCCATTCGTTGTCGACAATGTTGAAGTTCGTTGTGTCATACTTGCGGTAGTTGAGTCGGTTGCTTTCGACGAAGTTCCGGTTGTTGTCGATGCCGCAGGATTTGTGGTTACTGGGCTGGACGGATGTGTTGGAGATGTGCTGTCGAAAGTGGCTGAGCTGGCCTGGCTATATTGTGTTGATATTGTGCTTGACATCTTTGATGTATCAGTTGCCGACGAACTCATAGTCGTTGTAGTTGATCCAGTGATCGTGGAGAAAGTGCTGCCCGACGTCGTGTTAGTTGTTGCCTCTGTTTTCGCTGAGCTCGCATGGCTTGATTGCGATGATACCTCGCTTGCTGAAGTGGTTGAAGACTCTGTACGTGCTGGTGTTGAGTCAGCAGTTGGTGAGCTGGATAAACTTGACTGGGATGAAGCCTCTGTTAATAGTGTTTTTGTCGTTGGTGTGCTGCCAGTTGCTGTTGAAATTGGTGTGCTTGGTGCATTTGTTGTAGACGGTGTGCTGACTGTATTGCTGTTGGTAGTTGAAGACACTGTGCTATCAGATGTCAAAACAGCTGTTGGTTCTGCTGTGACTGTGGTGGATTGACTTGGGCCTGATGAAGACACTGCGTTTGTAGTCGATGTGATGATGGTTGCCGCTGAGCTCAGTGTGCCACTTGACATTGTTGACTCCGTGCTGTCAGTACTTGAAGACGATGAACTTTCTGACATCGGATCAGCTGTCGTTACCACTAGTGACGACCCTGGTTGGGTCGGTTGCGACGAAACTTCTGTTGATACTGGGCTCGTCGTTTGTGAGCTGGTGCTTGCCCCAGAGCTTAGTGGGTTTGTTGGAGTTGTCGAGTCTGGGGTAGTTGAAGACGTGTCTTCTAATGTCGAATCAGCTGTTGGTACTGTTGTGGAGCTGAAGTGAGTTGACTGTGACGAAGCTTCTGTCGATTCCGTGGCTGTTGGCATCGTGCTGTAGGTTGCCCCTGAGCTTGTAGCACTTGGTGACATTGTTGTTAACTCTGTGCTGATTGTATTGGTGTCAGTAGTTTTAGACGATGAACTTTCTGACGATGAGTCAGATGTTGACACTGTTGTAGATAAGCTTTCCGTACTGTCGCCTGCCCCCGAGCTCAGAGCGCTTGATGACATTGTTGTCATCTCACTGGTGATTGCATTGCTGTCAGTAGTTGAGGAAGATGACTCTAATGTTGAGTTAGCTGTTGATAGTATTGTAGACGATCTTTCCGTACTGTCGATTGCCTCTGAACTCAGAGTGAACTCAGAGTTTGATGATGTTTGGGTTAAGTCCGCGCTAATTCCAGTGCCGTCTGTAGTTGAGGATGATGATCTTTCTGAAGTCGAATCAGATGTTGACAGTGTTGTAGACCAGCCTTCTGTACTGTCGCTTGTCTGTGAGCTTCGAGTGCTTGATGACATTGTTGTTAATTCCGTGATGATCACACTGCTGTCAGGGCTTTCTGACGTCGAATCAGATGTTAAAAGTGTTGTAGAAGAGCTTTCCGTACTGTCGCTTGCCCCTGGGCTCAGAGTGCTTGATGACATTGGTGTCAGTTCTGTAGTGATTGCACTGCTGTCAGTAGTTGAAGACGAGGGGCTCACAAAGGCTGAATCAGTTGTCGATAGTATTGTAGACGAGCTTGGGCTTTCTGACGTTGAATCAGCTGTTGAGAGTGTTGTAAGCAAGCTTTCCGTACTGTCGCTTGCCCCTGAGCTCAGAGTGCTTGATGTCATTGTTGTCAGGTCCGTGGCGATGGCATTGATTTCAGTAGTTGAAGACGATGGGCTCTCAAATGTTGAATCAGTTGTCGATAGTATTGTCGACGAGCTTGGTCCCTCTGACGTCGAATCAGCTGTTGACAGTTTTGTAAGCAAGCTTCCCGTACTGTGGCTTGCCCCTGAGCTCAGAGTGCTTGATGACATTGCTATCAGTTCCGTGGCGATGGCGGTGATTTCAGTAGTTGAAGATGATGGGCTCTCAAATGTTGAATCAGTTGTCGATAGTCCAGTAAACGAGCTTGGACTCACTGACGTCGAATCAGCTGTTGACATTGTTGTAAGCAAGCTTTCCGTACTTTCGCTTGACCCTGAGCTCTGAGTGCTTGATGACGTTGTTGACAGTTCCGTAGCGATGGCATTGATTTCAGTAGTTGAAGACGATGGGCTCTCAAATGTTGAATCAGTTGTTGATAGTATTGTAGACGAGCTTGGTCCCTCTGATGTCGAATCAGCTGTTGACAGTGTTGTAAGCAAGCTTTCCGTACTGTGGCTTGCCTCTGAGCTCACAGTGCTTGATGACATGGTTGTCAGTTCCGTGGTGATGGCATTGCTTTCAGTAGTTGAAAACGATGAGCTCTCAGATGTTGAATCAGTTGTTGATAGTATCTTAGACGAGCTTGGGCTCACTGACGTCGAATCAGTTGTTGAGAGTGTCGTAAGCAAGCTTTCCGTACTTTCGCTTGCCCCTGAGCTCAGAGTGCTTGATGCCATTGTTGTCAGGTCCGTGGCGATGGCATTGATTTCAGTAGTTGAAGACGATGGGCTCTCAAATGTTGAATCAGTTGTCGATAGTATTGTCGACGAGCTTGGTCCCTCTGGCGTCGAATCAGCTGTTGACAGTGTTGTAAGCAAGCTTCCCGTACTGTGGCTTGCCCCTGAGCTCAGAGTGCTTGATGACATTGCTGTCAGTTCCGTGGCGATGGCGGTGATTTCAGTAGTTGAAGATGATGGGCTCTCAAATGTTGAATCAGTTGTCGATAGTCCAGTAAACGAGCTTGGACTCACTGACGTCGAATCAGCTGTTGACATTGTTGTAAGCAAGCTTTCCGTACTTTCGCTTGACCCTGAGCTCCGAGTGCTTGATGACGTTGTTGACAGTTCCGTAGCGATGGCATTGATTTCAGTAGTTGAAGACGATGGGCTCTCAAATGTTGAATCAGTTGTTGATAGTATTGTAGACGAGCTTGGTCCCTCTGATGTCGAATCAGCTGTTGAAAGTGTTGTAAGCAAGCTTTCCGTACTGTGGCTTGCCTCTGAGCTCACAGTGCTTGATGACATGGTTGTCAGTTCCGTGGTGATGGCATTGCTTTCAGTAGTTGAAAACGATGAGCTCTCAGATGTTGAATCAGTTGTTGATAGTATCGTAGACGAGCTTGGGCTCACTGACGTCGAATCAGCAGTTGAGAGTGTTGTAAGCAAGCTTTCCGTACTTTCGCTTGCCCCTGAGCTCAGAGTGCTTGATGACATTGTTGTCAGTTCCGTGGCGATGGAATTGATTTCAGTAGTTGAAGACGACGGGCTCTCAAATGTTGAATCAGTTGTCGATAGTATTGTAGACGAGCTTGGTCCCTCTGACGTCAAATCATCTGTTGACAGTGTTGTAAGCAAGCTTTCCGTACTGTGGCTTTCCCCTGAGCTCAGAGTGCTGGATGACATGGTTGTCAGTTCCGTGGTGATGGCATTGCTTTCTGTACTTGAAAACAATGAGCTCCCAGATGTTGAATCAGTCGTTGATAGTATCGTAAACGAGCTTGGGCTCACTGACGTCGAATCAGCTGTTGACAGTGTTGTAAGCAAGCTTTCCGTACTGTGGCTTGCCGCTGAGCTCAGAGTGCTTGATGACATAGTTGTCATTTCCGTGGTGATGGCATTGCTTTCAGTAGTGAAAGACGACGAGCTCTCAGATGTTGAATCAGTTGTTGATAGTATCGTAGACGAGCTTGGGCTCACTGACGTCAAATCAGCTGTTGGCAGTGTTGTAAGCAAGCTTTCCGTACTGTGGCTTGCCTCTGAGCTCACAGTGCTTGATGACATGGTTGTCAGTTCCGTGGTGATGGCATTGCTTTCAGTAGTTGAAAACGATGAGCTCTCAGATGTTGAATCAGTTGTTGATAGTATCGTAGACGAGCTTGGGCTCACTGACGTCGAATCAGCTGTTGACAGTGTTGTAAGCAAGCTTTCGGTACTTTCGCTTGCCCCTGAGCTCAGATTGCTTGATGACATTGTTGTCAGTTCCGTGGCGATGGCATTGATTTCAGTAGTTGAAGACGACGGGCTCTCTAATGTTGAATCAGTTGTCGATAGTATTGTAGACGAGCTTGGTCCCTCTGACGTCGAATCAGCTGTTGACAGTATTGTAACCAAGCTTTCCGTACTGTGGCTTGCCCCTGAGCTCAGAGTGCTGGATGACATGGTTGTTAGTACCGTGGTGATGGCATTGCTTTCAGTAGTTGAAAACAGTGAGCTCTCAGATGTTGAATCAGTTGTTGATAGTATTGTAGACGAGCTTGGGCTCACTGACGTCGAATCAGCTGTTGACAGTGTTGTAAGCAAGCTTTCCGTACTGTGGCTTGCCCCTGAGCTCAGAGTGCTTGATGACATAGTTGTCATTTCCGTGGTGATGGCATTGCTTTCAGTAGTTAAAGACGACGAGCTTGGGTTCACTGACGTCAAATCAGCTGTTGGCAGTGTTGTAAGCAAGCTTTCCGTACTGTTGCTTGCCCCTGAGCTCAGACTGCTTGATGACATGGTTGTCAGTTCCATGGTGATGACATTGCTCTCAGTAGTTAAAGACGACGAGCTCTCAGATGTTGAATCAGTTGTTGATAGTATCGTAGACGAGCTTGGGCTCACTGACGTCGAATCAGCTGTTGACAGTGTTACAGGCGAGCTTACCGTATTGTCACTTGCCTCCGAGCTCAGAGTGCTTGATGGCAGTGTTGTCAACTCCGTGGTGATTGCGTTGCTGTCAGTAGTTGAAGACCATGGGCTCTCAAAAGTTGAATCAGTTGTTGATACTGTTGTAGACGAGATCAATGGATTGTTAGTTACCTCTGAGCTCACTGTGTTTGTTGACTCTGAGCTTTCTGTGGTACTGACAGTAGTAGAAAGCGATATGTTGTCTGTTGCCCAGTCAGTCGCTGACGCTGTTGTGCTAGGGGCATCGGTTGAAGAGGACATTGGCTCGGTCTGTGTTGTGATTGGTGGTAGAGTGACGGCTTGTCGACAGCCGGTTGGTTCCAAAGGTCCTGGTGGCAAGACGGAGAGCGTGGCATTGTCCCACTGCAAAATGACTTTACTTACTTGAACAGTCGTCTCTGGGTTGTTCAGCTTCTGTCTTGAATGTAAACATATTCGGATAGGCTCTCCTGCTGGTATGACCAAACCGGAGTAGGTAATATCAGTAAATGTTGGGCCGAAGACGGTCGGTGCACTGCCCGTGAACAGTTGCACGTGTGTGCCGTCTTGCTTGACATAATAAGGGGATAGCTCTGGAGTCCCCAAGTTCACCCTTCGTCTGTTAAGAATGAGCTTCAAGCGTATATTTTCGTCGATTGTAATCTCTGGGCTATGGAGGTGACCTCCGACTAGGGCGTCGGCAGGTCCTGGATCCCCAATCTTATTCTCAAACTCGTAACTGTGGAAAGATGAGTTTGCGTAGCTTAGATTTATCTTCCATTTTCCATGGGTCGATCCGTCTTGTGGCTCCCAACAACCGAAGCCGTTTTGCATGGTATCGAAGAGGTAGACGCCAGGTGATCTAGATGCCATCGGGGCGAAATTGGTCTTTGTGATAGTGGTGTTTGATAGATTGGCATGGATTTTCTCCTCTCGTGGTTGACCTGAAATTAGTACATTTTGTTAATTTTCTCATTCTCCTAGTTATCATTATATTTTCGTGAAACATAAAACTTATTACTGTCAGTTAAAACTCAAGATATACACGTTCTTCTGTAGATCAACCCATTACCGTTTTTTGTTTTAAGATAAAATCACTGACAGCTGGAAATAAAGCGAACCTTCTGGACAACGAGGTTGACATGTGACCCTGCAAAACCTAAATTGTTGTTGAACACAATTTACCCGTCGGACGACTTCAGCATTTAAGTTTGCTCATCCCAGTTCATTTGCTCATCCCAAGTCTGTCTGTTGTATGGTGGGGCTACTCAGGGAATCTGAAATTTCTTCCGTGAAAGTAAATCACACAAGAATAAATAGCAGTGGCGTGTTTACATTTTTTTTATTATCATTATTTATTTAAAAATCAGGTACAAAATTGTCGTGATCTTTCGATCAAATTCTTTGCCCTTTGTCTTTTGAGATCGCCATGCACCTAAACAGGACATCCTTTCGAACATTTGAAGTTGACTTTGTCTTTTGAGATCGCCGCCTAAACAGGACATCCTTTCGAACATTTGAAGTTTTCAAGTTGCTTTTTTTTTGCATCTTAAAATGTTGCTACACAAAATAAGAATACCTGAGGCTTGAAATTATGTCTCATGTTATTTCTTACCCTCCAACCAAATAAGGGCAAGGAAAATCTGATGAATAAAAGGGTTACTGTATCTGTACCCCCCCCCCCCCTCGAATGAAGCGCAAGTTTTATATTATGTAAAGACTGAGTAATTAATTGGAAGTACAGGTACAAGTAAAGAACTTTGTCCTCTGGTCTGACAGTATCTGTACATTCGTTTGTATCTGCCGTCTACATCTTTCTCAAAATATTCCAAGGTCAATACATCTTTCCGTCGCGGTAAAGTGGAATTACTTCCCTACCTGGATGGTACAGTCCATTTGAATCAACATCCGTTCCTTTAGATATCCCATTTTGGCTCTGGAGCTCAGCCTCCGGAAATTTCTGGAAACAAATAAGCAGAAATAAAATTCTGAACATTTTACACTAAGCGACTGATCTTCTACACCCGAGTTCTATGTTGCATTCTCGGTTGAGACAGATTTACAACTATTGATAAAACGTAGATAAAATCTAGCTTTTTAATGCGTACAAACCTCCTCAAAATTTAGGGCTCATGACGTTTTCTCCGTTCATTCTGTAATCAGGGGGATCAACGGATCAATTATTGTCTGTTTTCAGCTGATTTATAGTCCCACAATTTGCATTTGCAATCAGAGCCTCGTTTTTGTTGCAAAAGTGCTACCACATCGCTGCTGCAGCACTTATTTGCTTCTGCACAAGATGCGTTTTTGGATTCACTGCCTGTACGATTTCTTCTTGGTTGAAGCAGCACTCTTCCGCGCAAGATGCGTTTTTGGATTTACTGCCTGCACGATTTCTTCTTAGTTGAAGCAGCACTTGCAGGGAAGCACGGGCTTGGTTGGTAAGCAAGTCCACGATTCTCGAGAAGCGCTGCTGTCTTCCTCGTAGGCAGTGCAGTGCAAAAACGAATGTAGAAAGAACCAGCCCGGAAGCGGCCGAGAAGTGGACCCGCAGCGTGCAACAAAAACGGGGCTCAGGATTGCAGGTTCGTACTTCTAGCTGCAGCCTGCAGAGCACGTTTGCCAAGAAGGGCCGAAATGTCGCTGGAATTAATCTCAGATAGTCTATCAGTTTAGCGTCATCAAACATGATTCGCAGTTAGCTTGGGCTGAAGGAATACTTAAGTTACGTGCTTACAAGAACAAATATGAATACCCCGGACAAAACTGAGCTGACCTAGAGGTATTTACACTAGCTTTGAGCGGATGTACACCCGTTTACTCATCTTCCGTCTTCGCCGTTGGTTATCGCAGAAAAAATAGTGCAGGAGGCGTACTCAGCGCGCTGACCCGCTCTGGAGCGCGTCCGTAGAACCAATCAGCTTTGACTTCTACTTTTCCTCACCGGCGGTTTCACAGCGATTTAGCTATTTGTAGAAGGAACGAAACGTGATGTGGCGCGAAGCTACTAACCTCCGCTCGTTCGTAGCGGACAGGGTATGGGGAAATATTTGACTCTGTGTGGTTCTGTTAGATTATTTGATCTGTGGGGGTTACGCAGGCTGATTTTCGCAATTGAATGCGGAGTCCTCGTTCGCTCCAAAGTTTTGGCGCGTCAAATGCAGGTTTCCCCATACGCCCTTCCTTCCAGTGCCGGATACGTACACCAAGAAGGAACGTGTCGTTGTTTATTTTACACCAGCGCACCTAGCGGCAAAAATAAAGCTAATTCGGAATTAATTTTAGGAAGGGCGCGCAGTGGTGGTGAGTTTACACATTGCGTAAAATCCGAGCGTATTTTACGCACATATTTGGGCTTGAAAAGATCTCTAGCAATACGGACGTATTCCAGGGTTGGTCACCAAGAACCAGGGTGTACGAGTTACTTACTTACTTCAGGATACTTTGAGCTACTCAGGGTTAACTTTGGGTTACATTGGGTTACATTGGGATACTTTGAGATACTTGGGTTACTTTCGGATACTTTGAGATACTTGGGTTACTTTGGGATACTTTGAGATACTTGGGTTACTTTGGGATTCTTTGAGATACTTTGGGTTAATTCAGGATACTTGGGCTACTTCGGGATACTTTGAGATACTTGGAGACACTTGCCTAATACTCCAAAGGATATTTCAGGATACCTGAGAATCTGTAGGGACACCCGAGGACATTAAGTATATTCGCTCACTGCGAGAAATATAGTAGCTCTGGACACGAAAGGTCCGGTAATACCAAGGTAGGGCAAGGAAACCTTGTTTCCTTGAAAACCTTGGCGAGGTCTGAACAATTGCAAACGTGATGTACGCCATTTCAGGGTCATCGACGAGAAGCAGCTGGATTACAACAGTATATCCCGCTTTTATGGAACGTATTCAAAGAATAGCTTCTGCAATCTGTGTCGCGATCGCAAACTGCCGTTATTGCAATGTGGATCTTCGGGGTTTTACCAATGACTAAAACTCAATATTAGAGCACTTCCAAGAAATTAAGACTTGAATGAAGGCCACTTTTTGCTATTGGGTTTATTCTATCCTTTTCCATCCTTTTTCAGGCAGTCGCCACTAGGTAGCATGGATGAGTCAAGCTTTTCAATCTGTTCAGCCGAGTGAATATTCCATTTTGCCTGTTTACCTTTTTTTTGTATTTATTTTAGGTTTAGTGATTTTTATGGCACTTGAGCTTACTCGAGTGCCATATAGCGATCGTAATGTCTGTCTGTCGGTCTGTCCGCATTTTGCTAGTTTGGGCACTTCCACATGACCTAGGACGATAAAACTTGGCACGCGTATCAGGGACCCGACCGGATTAACTTGGAAATAATCACTTCCCCGATCCCACCATCTGTGGGGAGTGGCGGGATGGGGAATCCGGAAATTAGCAACATTCATAACTTTGGAACGGATAATCGGGCGTGCGTTAAACTTGACAGGATTCAAGAACAAGTGTCTTGGATGTTCACTGTCAAATTCGGATCGGATCCGATAACTGGGGGGGGGGAGCTGGAGGGGGACACCGGAATCTCTTGAAACGCTTTTTCTAGTATGTGTCAAACCCCTATTCCCACTAGTAAAGCTCTGCGCGTGGATGAGTCATTCTTTGCTCAAATCTTTTGAGAGAGCTTGTTCTAATACGAAGGTCGAAGGGGTTGGGATATGTTGTTGAAGGGTAGTAGGGATTGATATAGATTAGGGGGCGCTAGGAGGATGAAACTTGGCAGGCGTACCAGGGACCCGACCAAACCGTCCTGGAAATAATCAGTTTCCCGATCCTACCGGGAATCCGCACAATCTCTTGAAACGCTTTTTCTAGCTCTTGTCAAACCCCTACCCCTTTTTGGGATCCCAAAACGTTAGTGACGGATACCTATGACATCGCAAAAGTTGTCTGTCTGTCCGTCCGTCCGTCTGTCTGTGAGCACGATAACTCTCGAAGGCAATGAGATATTTTGATGAAACTTGGTGTGAGGATTCTTTGGGTCAAGAGTAAGGTCGAGTTCGTAGATGGGCCTTGTAGCCCTACATTTAGGGGTGGGGGAGGGGGTTGAAATTAAGGGGCAAGCAAAATGTTTTGAAACAGCTAATGTGATTGTCGATTACGGGGTAAGAAGGCATGCTGAACACGGTGGTGAAAATCATTTTCTCGCCGGACAAGTAGTTCGCCCGGAATCCGGCCAAAACCGGAAAGTTCGTGAAAAGTGAAAGTTTTATTTGAAGTTGATTAGATGTTCGATTTAGGGGTAAGAAGACATGCTGAACACGATGGTGAAAACCATTTTCTCGCCGGACAAGTAGTTAGCCCGGAATCCGGCCAAAACCGGAAAGTTTTTTAAAGTAAAAGTTTTATTTAAAGTTGATTATATGTTCGATTTAGGGGTAACAAGACATGCTGAACACGATAGTGAAAACCATTTTCTCGCCGGACATGTAGTTAGCCCGGAATCCGGCCAAAACCGGAAAGTTTGTTAAAAGTAAAACTATTATTTGAAGCTGATTAGATGTTCGATTCAGAAGTAAGAATACATGCTGAACACGGTGGTGAAAACGATTTTCTCGCCGGACAAGTAGTTCGCCCGGAATCCGGCCGAAACCGGAAAATTTGTTAAAAGTAAAATTTGTATTTGAAGTTGATTAGATGACAGATTTAAGGGCAAGAAGAGACGCTGAATCTGTATAGGACAATCATTTTTCACCCGGACATATAGTTCGTCCGAAATCCGGTTGAAGTTAAAGTTGTATTTGAAGTCGATTAGATGTTCTTTATAGAGATAAGGAGATACGCTGAATTCGTTTCTGAACTATCTTTTGGGGGCTTGACAAATAGTTCGCTCAGAATTCGGCCGAAACCGGAAATTTGGCAGAAGTAAAGCAGGAAGTTTCGATCACTATCGTCAAAATAGATATGGCTTATACAGGTATATCTGAACTTGATTTTCTCAGATGATTAGCCTGGCGAAGACTGAATCTGGCGAAGACAAGACGTAGTTGTCTGGGTCAAATATTAAATTTTTGGGATCCCATCGAAACCTTTGGTCTTGTTCACACTAGTAATAACTCTGCGCGTGGATGAGTCATTCTTTGCTTAAGTCTCGAAGGGGTTGGTACATGTTGTTGAAGCATAGTAGGAGTTGATATACATTAGGGGAAGCTAGGACGATGAAACTTGGCAGGCGTATCAGGGACCCGACCCTGTCCTAGACCACTAGGCTAATCGTATTTTTGATTCGACCGACTGCAGGAACAGGTACAGTTTAAGGATTAAAATAAGACCGACTCTAAAAGAGCTTTCAGCTCTTGTTTTAAAGAATATTTTGGTATAATTGGTCCTTGAATTACGCGTGTTTGACAATTCGACTTATATTTGACTTCTCCGAGGAAAAAAAGAAAGATGGTCGTTACTTTTTAAGTTACTCCCGTTTGAAGATTTCCTCTAGTTGCCTTTTATGACACTTGAGCTTTCAAGTGCCATATAGCGATTGTAATTTCTGTCGGTCTGTCCGGGTTTTGCTACTGTGGGCACAACTACATAAGCTAGGACGATGGAACTTGGCAGGCTTATCAGGGACCCGACCAAATTAGCTTAGCAATAATCACTTCCACGATCCGGCCATCATGGGGGAGCGGAGGGATGCGGAGTCGGGAAACTAGTAACATACATAACCCTGGAACGGGTAATCGGACATGCATGGAACTTGACAAGTTGCAAGGACAGGTGTTTCAGATGTTCAGGTTCAAATCCGGACCGGATCCGATAACTGGTGGGGGGGGCTGGAGGGGGAACCGGAAATCTCGTGAAATTCTTCCACATAAGCTAGAACGAGGAAAATTTACAGGCGGATCAGGGACCCCAGCAGATTGACTTGGATATGATCATTTCCCCGATTCAGACACTGTGATGGGAGTGTAGGGATGGGGAATCCGGAAACTAGTAACATGAATAACTTTGGAACCGGTAATCGGACATGCATGAAACTTGACAAGTGTCAAGAAAAAGTGTCTCAGATGTTCAGTTCCAAATCCGAACCGGATCCGATAACTGGGTTGGGGGGCTGGAGGGGAAACCGGAAATCTCGGGAAACGATTCCACATAAGCTAGGACGATGAAATTTGGCATGCGTATCAGGGCTGCCCTAGATTAACTCTGAAATGAACGTTTATGAATATGAATATGAATAACTTTGAAACGGGTAATCGGATAGGATATGCATGAAATTTGACAAGTGTCAAGAACATGTGTCTCAGATGTTCAGTTTCAAATCCGGGGAGACCTAGAGGTTCGAACCTTCCCAAGAAGAAGAGGAGTTGTAGACCTGCCTTTTTCACTTCTTTTTACTTCAGCAAGTGTAAAATAAAACGATATTCGACTCTGTATATAACTCTCAAGCAAAAAACTCCCGCCTACAGTTCGCCTATTCTTACAAGTACCATATGAGCTTTCAGCTCTTGTTAGGAATAAGTGTTACTAAAAGTGTTACATTGTCAACAAGATAGCCGATTCCAATCAAAATTTGGTCAGGATTACATTGTACATTGAAATCATGTTGTAGCCAATTTTCTACTCTTTTACTGCTACAGAAAGACATAAAGAAAAGATAATTAAGTACAATTAAGTAAATTATTTACAGTTCTGACAGGGCAAGACAAATCTACAAAATTTTAATATATTTATCGCCAACCGTGTCACATGCGATCCAGACAAATAAATATCCAATCAGGCATTTGCTCATGTCACTCATCCACCCCCTGTAACTCACTCGGTGGAAGTCCATCTGGATCTTGGACCTATTACCTTCACATGATCCAAGTGTGAGACAGAGGGGCCAACACTACAATCATTATATTGCACTACAACCAAAGACTGCAACTACCATAACTGCGCTTAGGATTTGTAGGGAAAAATGGCATAAATCTGCTGGAAAATTTAAAAAAGGTAAAAATAAAGTAAACGCTGATAAATCACCATTGTGCCGCCGCCGCCAAACTTTTGTCTAGCGCTGCTTCAAGTGAGTATAAAAAGATACTAAACTAATCTTTCTCCCTTTTAAGCTGAGTAAACTTATTTTCAGTTCAGAACTGACCATTACGGATCACTGAGGTTGTTTATCATTTAAAAAAAAATCACTAAAAATAAAAATAACTGAAGGCCAAAAACTAAAGGAATTATTCACTCAATTAAACAGACTCATCCACACTACCTAGAGGTGACTACCTGAAAAAGGATAGAGCAACCTATCAGTGAGTACCTGGAAAAGGGTGAGTAAACCTGGTAGCAAAAAAGCGGCCTTCATTCAAGTCTTAATTTCTTGGAAGTGCTCTAATATTTTTAAAATTGGAAAAGGAGGTTGGATAGAATAAAAGATCGAGTATCTTGTGGTCTAGGACAGGAAGTCAAACCTATTTAGGTATTTAATCAATCTCAGTCCAACCAAGTTTCACTGGGGTACCATGCCCATGCTCCAGGGCATGGTGCCCCAACGTATGGACACCATGCCCATACATTAGGGCATGCCCTGACGTTGGGGAACCATGCCGAAAAATCCTGGATTTGTGTATGACTGAACTAAGGGTTGTGGTATAATGTGTATTCGAGATTTTAACGGCAAAATAATATTTTTCTCCGAATGATTCTTTTACTGAAATCGCGGTTTTCGGTTAAATAACACAGACTAGAAGACCCGACTGAACCCAAGGCCGTATGCAGGGCGGGGGGGGGGGGGTCAAATTTCAAGAAAAACCGTTATTTTCAGGCTTTGACCATGTAAATCGAAGTCAGATCTGAGACCCCCCCCCCCCCCCCTACCAAAGAAAATTCCTGGATACACGGGCCTGACTGAACCGTTATAACGTGTATTCCCTGAAAAAGAACTATCGGTACATTACCAACTCAACTAGAAACTCATCACATTTGTATATTTTAGTAAAATTAACCGGAATTCTCTCTTCAAACAAACTAAGTTGACAAATACAGAATAGGAAAATTCACTGAATGTGTCTACGTACGGCCGACCAAAGATAGCTATCAAATCCCCACCGAAAAAAAATCCAGGATTCGGGCCTTACTGAACCATTATAACGTAGGCTATATTCCCTGAGAAAGATCTATCGGTACATTACCAACCAAACTAGAAAATCATCACATACTTTTGTATCTTTCAGTAAAATTAACCGGAATTCTCTCTTCAAACAAATTAAGTTGAAAAATACAGAATAGGAAAATTCACTTGTTGTATCAACATATAGCCGACCACAGATGGCCATCAAATCCCCAACGAAAAAATTCCAGGATTCGGGCCTTACTGAACCGTTATAACGTATATTCCTGAGAAAGATCCCTCGGTACATTAACTGGAATTCTCTCTTCAAACAAATTAAGTTGAAAAATACAGAAAAGGGATATTCACTGATTGTAGATCTACATATAGCCGACCGGAGATGGCTATCAAATTCCCAACAACAAAATTCCAGGATTCGGGCCTTACTAAACCGTTATAACGTATATTCCCTGGGTTCCGGCTAACCCCCCCCCGGCTAACCCCCCCCCCCCCCCGCCAAACCCCCCCCCCCCCCCCCCCCCCCGTTACCAAACCCCCCCCCCCGGTACCAACCCCCCCCCCCCCCCCCGGTACCAACCCCCCCCCCCCCCCCCCCCCCCCCCCCCCCCGCATAAAAAAGACGGGTATGCAAGAGTAGACTAACTGGTAGGTAGAGAGTAAGAGTAGAATAAACTTTTTTCGCAAACTTGACTCTACAATAATGTCTGAAGTACAGTGGGTATCAGAACAATGATAAACAAAGGGAGTGTAAGGCGAAGGTAAAGGTTATGGTGACAGACTAATTGCTGAAGTCACACATGCATTCAACTGAAGCTGTTGTCAGTGAGGTGTTAAATGTGAATGATCAAATCAGAGCCAGTTCCACTCAGTGTAACGATCCCCCAACAAATCCTTTCCCAATGCCTCCCCCTTCTTGGCGAGGAAGCTGCAGTTAGGATGCCACCCATTGGTGCAATTGGAAGCTCCCCTTACCTGATTGCTCTTTAGTTATCCCTGATTCATACCAGAAACTCGAAGACGGGCAGTAAGTGGAGGGATACCCATGACACCGCAAAAGTTGTCCTGCTTTCCGTCTGTGAGCAGGATAACTCTCGAAGGGAATGAGATATTTTGATGAGACTTGATGGGAGGATCCTTTGGGTCAAGGGAAAGGTTGAGCTCGTTTTGTGATAGCACTTTCAAGATAGTCCCAGAAATATTCTACTAGCTCTTCACCTTACTCGTGCCTGTCAATGGTAAAACTGTCACATGGTTGTTCGTTTTGTTGCCCAGTAAATCCCAGTCTGAATATGTCTGAGGGTATAAGGATTCGGGGGTTTTCGCCGGGAGAGGGGGGTTTGGTACCGGGGTTCTTTCTTTTGGTACCTTCTCTTACTCTCTACCTACCAGTTACCCTACTCTTACATACCCGTCTTTTCTTATGCGGGGGGGGGGGGGGTTTCGTACCGGTGGGTTTTGGTACCCGGGGGGGGGGGTTTGGTCGGGGGGGGGTTTGGTACCGGGTGGGTTTTGGTAACGGGGGGTTTTTAGCCGGGGGGGGGGGTGGCGGGGGGTTTTTCACCGGGGGGGGGGTCTCGCCTAGACCCATATTCCCTGAGAAAGCTCTATCGGTACATTACCAACCAAACTAGAAAATCATCACATACTTTTGTATCTTTCAGTAAAATTAACTGGAATTCTCTCTTCAAAAATTAAGTTGAAAAATACAGAATAGGAAAATTCACTGATTGTACTTACTTGTAGCTGATCACAGATGTCTATCAAAATCCCCAATGACAATTCCAGGATTCGGGACTTACTGAACCGTTATCACGCATTTTCCCTGAGAAAGCTCTATCGGTACATTACCAACCAAACTAGAAAATCAACACATACTTTTGTATCTTTCAGTAAAATTAGAGATACTTTGGGATACTGTGGGTTACTTTGGGATACTTTGTGTTACTTTGGGTTACACTGCAGTTTTAGGGTGGAGTAGCGGTTTAAATATGGTAACAGAACGGCTAGAGTAGGGTTACTTTGGGTTACTTTCAGATACTTTCGGTTACTTTCCAGGGTGTACCAGGGACCCATAAATTTCCTTTACCTGTCAATAAGAGAATTCTGATGCTATCTTGAGCGTACGGAATGTAGTTCGAGAAATACCCACGGTCCAATGACGTTCAACCAGATAGACACAATTTGGGATTGGCTGCTGGCGCCTTGAGGGAGGAGTCTCTTTGGCGCGAACTTCCAATGAGGCAAACAAGAATGCCGATCAACTCAAGCGGGGATTTTGGAAACTCGATTTGGTTCGGTCATCATATCAATATAGAAGCACAGGAAAGGGTCTTGTAAGGAAATGTATGGGTCCCTGGTGTACGAAGTTACTTTTGGTGCGCCAGACGAGACGAGGCGCTGATTGCAATATCTTGAAACTGATGCGAAATTCCTTCATGAAACAATTAAAATTCACGGAAACATAGAGATACTTTGGGATACTGTGGGATACTTTGGGTGGGTTACTTTGGGTTCCGGGTTACTTTGGGTTACATTGTGTTACATTAGGTTACATTGGGTTACTTTGGATTACTTTGAGATACTTTTGGGTTACTTTGCAGGGTGTACGAAGTTACTTTTGGTGACCAACCCTGGGACGTATCTATATAAGAAACGGACCGATTTCTCAAATACGTCCGTATTGCTAGAGATCTTTACAAGCCCAAATACTTGCGTAAATATGCTCGAATTTCAAAATACGCTCGGATTTTACGCAATGTGTAAACCGACCATGACGTGAATTTCACATGCGTATTTTCGGATGCGAATGCGAAATCATATCGGACTGTGTTTGCACGGTTGTCGAATTGGTTGTCGGATTTGTGGTTTGGGAGAGGATGCGACTTGACTGTCCACGTTCAACTGGTCGTAAATTGTACTAACGAACACACTTATGCTAAAATTGCTATTATTATTATTTCATTTCTTCCGCCGAAATTGACGAGCAGATTACAATAAAGACAAACTATATAAGAATAAAAACAAATATTTGAGGTTAAATTGAACATGAAATTTGTGTGACTAGATACAGATCCTGAGGATCTCTTCGGGGGAACACCAGCGCTCACCAGGAAGCGATACGAACGTTTTTTATTGTTGTTGCGTTTGTTTAAATTCCATCATTCCATTGCAATCTAAATTGACGTGGTCAGATTAATTGTTACAAGCTCTAAGTTGACAAAATGCCTAAATATCAGATGAAAATGTAAACATGGATGACGTACTAAAGCGAAATCTTCAGCTCTACTGTATACATACAGATAACAGTGTTTCTATCCAGTAAAGTTTCGACCGCAAGTAGGATAATTGCGATAGATTTATTACTAGGCTTTAAGCCAAATCGGCAGATCACCTAAACATCAGATGATAATGAATTGTTTATATGTGTACCCCTCTTTAATCGTCTCCAGCATGTTGATGGGTAATAAACGAATAATTAGCCTAAACTCCTGCTTATTCTGCCTTTTATATTATCCCTAGCTCCCTTCTGGAATTATAAGCTTCTCAAATCCTCTTCTTTCGTCATTGTTTCGTTTTATGCACACGATTTTTTATTGTTTTTTTTTTTGCCGAGCTGAATTTTGCGAGTAATGCAACGCAAACTTCGCCGAAATCTTCGTCACAACTCTTTTACACTTAAGGACAGGTGTTAAGCTTCAAAGTTTGGTTTTTCATCTTGGAATACATGGTAAACTGTTTTGGACTTCTTTTGTTTTGCTTGGTTTTTACCACGGCGCATCCAGTTTTCAACTATTTTGCGTCCAGCCGTCGTGCCGGAGAGTGGGAAGACTGGATAGAGTCGACAAGCGGATCAAGAAATCGCCATTTTCACGTGGAAAGTAATGGTGTTTTCGGGAAAACGATATTTCTGAGCCATTTTATCGTGAAAAATCATTTCCAGTAAAAGTTGTGCCTTATGTAAACAGTGGAAACATGATTGAAAATCTGGGAAATTTGAAAATAACATCCGGCAATTCTTTCCCAGGAATTTTGAATCCAAAAGTCTCGACAGAAAGTTAAGGACATGTTGACAAAAGATAATTAAAGCAGACGAAGGGATACACTATTGCAGTCAGAGGTGTCACTACTAGGGGGGAGGGGCGACGCTCCCCCTCCCTCAATGTTGTCGGTCAGTTGGTAAAAAAGAGCCGAGTCGGCGCGAAGCGCCGCGATTTTTAGTAAAAACAGTCGATTTTTTTTAGAAATAGTCTTTTTTTCTTAAAAACAATTAATTTTTCTTAAAAATAGTAGTTTTTTCTTAAAATCAGCCGATTTTTCGTCAACACAGTCGTTTTTTGGAGTATGATTATAAAGGAGGAACATACTGGTCAATATTGGTCTAGTGTTGTAGTTCTTTAATATTGATTTCAGTTTGTAACTGAAAAACATCGAAGAAGAAATAAAAATAAAATAAAGAAAATAATCTAATCAGAAAAGCTACTCTGTAAAGTCATTAGAGTCGGGCGATTCGACGACTGTACCTTCGTTTCGAGATTTTTCTTTTTTTTCAAATACAGTATCGTTCTTTATCACTGTAATGATATCGCCATATAAACAGCGCAATTTTCACACTTCAGTAACGATCGGCCCTTTGTTGTTTTTCTAAGAATTGCCGACTCCTCCATTGTAAATGGCACGTCGGATAATAAATCCAAACATTTGACCTTCTGATTAGTTCTGATGTGCAGTGGTTGTAAAATGTACGGCAAATTAAATTGCACTATTTAGTCCATATATCCAGAATAGGAATGAATGAATTTTATTACCCGTAAAATGTAAGACACAAAATACAGAGTATTATAGAAAAAACTAAACGATAATTAAAAAAACTAAATGATTAGTTTATTTATTCTGATTTTGTGTTATTATTTGTATTTATTGTAGATATAGAATGATAGTTTGTTTTTAACGGTCAGTTAATTGTTTGTGTACTATCTCTGAAGTGTTGTGACATGTTGTTCTCTTTTTTTATATACTCTTCAGTTTTGAAGGAATCAAATAAATGAATGAATGAATGAAACAACGAAAAAGAACAAAACAAACAAACTAGCAAGCAACATGAACAAACTAGCCAGTATGAATAAGAAAAAAGGGCCGCAGAGGATCGGATGTCGGATATTGTTTGTCGGAGAGGGAGCTTCGTTTGTTGGGCAAGTGCGGGTGGTGGTGGAGTTTTAAATCTGAAGGATGACATTCCAACAGAGTCTCCCTCAAATCTCAAGGTTATAGCCGTGGTGACTGTTCACGTTGGGATCTAGTGTATCTGAATACAGTAGGCCTTGTAACATCCATTTCCACTCTTTGGGTTTAGTAGGCTACTAATCTTTCCCGGGGGGTGGGGTATAATGTGCGCATGGTAGTGCATGATGATAGTTGATATAATATGTAACAGGGGAAGAAAAAAAATTACTACTGGCAAAATTACATGTTATTTTGTAACTTTTAGATTTGTTTTCATTCACTGTCTTCTTATCATAGTTCTCTGAGTAAAATATATCTGACTGGTTACATTCATCTCCAACCCAGTGGGTGGATAATTGGATATTATGTGTGGATGTTGGTTGAAATGTCTAGTACAGTCTGATGAGCAATTTTTTATTTCGTTCACTTTTTTTTCTATGTAGTAGTTTTTTTTTGTTTTTTTTAACATTGTATCAGTGTTAACTGAAGTTGAAAACTTCTAACCAGCTTGTATTCTTCGCAGTTTTGCCAAAAAGAACGGCCTACCCCACCTCGAGCATGTGACCCTACCCCGCGTCGGTGCCCTGCAGACCATCTTGGCAACCCTGAATACCCCAAAGAATGTGGAAGACAAAAATCTCAACTTGAAAGCAAGCGAAGGTAAGTTCAGCAAGAGCGACTTCGACTTTACCATACAGCAGCAAGAACAAGTAATCTGACAGAACCTCCGTCTCCCTATATCTGTAATATGAATATGCGGAGTAGAATATTTCCTCATACGAACGAGCGAAGGTTACTAGCTTCGCGCCACATGACGTTTCTTTACCTCTACAAATAGCTAAATCGCTGTGAACCCGCTGCTGAGGAAAAGTGGGAGTCAAAGCTGATTCGTTCTATGGACGCGCTCCATGGAGCGGGTCAGCGCGCGGAGTACGCCTCCTGCCAGCCTCCTTCAATTTTTCTTGTGCGATAAGCAACGGCGAAGACGGAAGCGGAGTAAACGGGTATCAACATCAGCTCAAAGCTATAGTCAATACCTCAAGGTCTGCTCAGTTTTGTCGGGGTTTTCATAGTCGCTGTATGCGACTAAAGACAGAAGTTCAATCTGATTATTTGTTCTTGACAGCAGACACCACACCATTGTCTTTGCATCACACCATTCATTTCGGTTACGTTTGCCAACTGTCGACTTTGTAGTGAGAAGAAGTACCTTCACCTAGATGCCATTCAAGCCACTACGTTGTCAGATGTTTGGCCACATATGTACATCCTTGTGTTAGGCGTTATGATTTTGGGACAAAAACGTAAAAAAAAATAAGCACTCCACCTACACCACACCAAATATTCAGTACGGACGTAATATCTTTTTGTATACAACTTCAACCTACAGTAAAACGTTGACGGTGCTCCATTTGGTGCATCCACTTCAGGAAACTACCAAACCGGCGCGAATCTTAGCACACTTTACTACCCATCAAATCTTCGCACACTTTACTACCCATCAAATCTTCGCACATTTTACTACCCATCAGACCTTCGCACACTTTACTACCCATCAAATCTTCAAGAGCCCAACCTTGAAAAAATGTCTCCAGCTCTCTGTGGTAACAAACCAAGTGTTACATAGCTGGCAAAAAACGACAGAACAAAACTTAATTCTACCTATAAATTTTCTTCTCACACTCACCGGCAGGAGCGTCACGTATTGGGGAGGGGGGGACCCCCCCCCCAAGTTGTCGGCCAGTCGGTAAAAAATAGTCGAGTCGGCGCAAAGCGCTGCGATTTTTTGTAAAAACAGTCGTTTTTTCTTCGAAACTGATTTTTCTTCAAAACAGTCGGTGTTTTCGTAAAAATTCGATTTTTGCAGTCGGTTTTCTTAAAATCAGTCTTTTTCGTCAAAACAATCGTTTTTTCTGCAAAAACATTCGGTAAAAATGAGCAGCCAGTCGGTAAATATCTTGCCCCCTAAAACATTTTTGCTAGTAACGCCTCTGCCCACCCGTAGAGATTCCGCCTAAAGACTCGCCATCCATTTCAGTTCATCAGGTCCTAATCCAAGAAAAAACGAGAATTCGGGGGATTTGTAGATCAGCTAATTATCCCTCTAAGATGTTGTGCGAGGGATAAATGTAAGTTCATTTTTGGCTGCACTTCCGGTAACCGTCTTCAGCAAAGAAATTAAGAACGTGTCCGAAAGCTCCGAAACGAACGAGGATGCTGAATTAATTCAGGGTGTTTATATACAATTCTGTGATTCTTACAATTATTTGGGTACAATTCAGTATTAATTTACAAGTATTTTCCCGAGAAAGTGCAGATGCTTTCACTCAGAATTCTAGCCGGTCTAGCCCACACCATTATGTGCATCCACTATCGACAGGTTTTAGCCTTCCTTTCACTACCCTCGTAACCACACCCAACTCAGACGATTGGCCAACCCCATTATTCCATAGTTTATTTAACCCTTGACTTGACTTATTTAAGTCCCATCTGGCCTTGGTCGCCGTCTCGGGGCCTCCCCTCACGAGCGCATCTGTGTGCCGCCTGTATTCGTCTCTGCTTCTCCATTCTGAGAAGACTAGGAAGGTGGTAGTTGAAAAATTTCTGCTTCCAACGCTTGGGTGGGCGACCAGTGCGACGCGAGAACCGTGAAGAACCAAAATCATCTAAAATCTTTTTAATAAACACCGGCCAAGGCTCACGGAAACCATCTTTCAGGGCATCTAGGTAAGCCGCCTTTAAAAATTTCCAACGCTAGGTAGACTCAACATTCTCTTCCAAAACTGGACCAACTATTTAACTTCCTACTATAACGCCATGTTGTTGTGTAAAATTATTTGTTGACCTATCCAACATCCTGCTTTTTCTCTCTGAACTCCTTATCACAAAAAGAACCTTCTTTATCTACCCCGTGTGTCCAGGGTAGGACCTTCAAGCCTCGAAGCAACTTCATACGCGAATGAAGTCAGTTCCTTGACTTAAACACAGCTAACTCCTTGCATCTCTCTAAAAATTCTTGTGCTGCATCCGACAATAATATATATTATCGCCCTTCCTGAGGGTGATAGCGGAAAAATTTGGCCCGCGGGTGGCATGATAGGCTGATATCGCCCGAGCGCAGCATGGGTGATATCTGCCTATCATGCTGCCCAAGGGCCAAATTTTCCGCTATCGCCCGAAGAAAAGCAAGGGCGATAATGATTATAACACTAGTACATTTGTTTTAATTTACCAGCAATACCAGAAAATTTTGGCACTGGGTAGGATAGGACCGATATCATGGGACTGCACGGTGTACTGGTGTTATTTCCTGTTCGAATCTCCTAACTTTAATCCTATCATCTAATAGGATGCAAACCTAGTTGGACAGCCTTAGCTCATTTGGAGTGATGCTTTAGTGTCTGTTCTCTCGCGTTCGGTTAACCTGTTGTTTGCTGCACATATCCTGGAGGTTTGTCCGCCCATTTGAAGTGCGGTTTGTTCCAACTCGCTCAAAAGAGTAAAGTCCGGTCTTCACCTCCCGGAACTTCCGGAATCTGGGCTTCCAGATTTTTCTTTGACTTCTTCTGTAAATTGCATCTGGAAGATGAACCGGTCCGAAAGTGCATCAAAATAATCCGGAAAAAAGGGGCTTTTGAGCTTCCAGATTTGCGGAATTTTCAAGTATCGCAGAAGAAATTCAGAAAAAATCACGGAGAATCTGGGAACCCAGATTCCGGAAGGTGAAGACCCGACTTAACTATTTGCTTATCACGCTCGGTAGCGTAGTTCTGTTAGCGTGATAACTACGATCTCTGTGAAGTGGACCGATCATCCTGCGGCACCATATTTTGACGAAAAGAGAAATATGTGCTCCAACCTTGAGGCCAAGAAGCCAGGATTTGTGACGTTATGCGTAGTAGCAGGGACCCATAAATTTCCTTTACAGGGGGCTTGTCATTTCCTATGCTTCTATGTTGCTGTGTTGCCCGACCCGTGCTTACTTTCCAAAAATCCCACTTGGGTCGAATCGGCATTCTTGTTTGCCTCATTGGACGTGCGCGCTAAAGAGACTCCTCCCTCAAGGCGCCAACAGCCAATCCCAAATTTTGTCTATCTGGCCTTGGACGTGATTGGACCGTTGGTATTTCTCGAACTATCTTCCGGTCGGTCAACATAGCATCAGAAATCTCTTATTGACAAGCCCCCTGAATGGCGAGGCATTACAGGAAATGTATGGGTCCCTGGTAGTAGCTATGGGTGGAACACGCCCATTAGCGTACCGAGATGGACAGCCGTAGCTCGTAGCACAGCAATAGGGTTGCTATGCGTGTAGCCCTTTCCTCGCGTCTGTAAGCCTCCTGTTATCTGCACATGGCTTTTCTTTCAGATCGGCGCGACCATTTGAAGTATATTGTCGATGTCACAGTAGCTTACCGAGACGGAAAGCCCTTGGATTGCTTTGATATTTTCTTTCAAAAGTCACCCCCTACGGAAACCATTTTCTACTACAGAGTCTACCCAGTGTCTAAGGTAAGTTGTTTGATGCCTAACTTTTAACTTAAGTTAAGTTTATTTGTAATCTGTCGAGTTACAGACTGAGTATAGTTGCTTTTGTCGCAGCACTGCTTTTCTTGCGTAAATGAATACTAGTTTGCGGGACCAGAAAGTAATCGGACTTACAAACTGATAAGGATGAGCAGTCTTCGGATAACATGAGCCAGCGGAAGTTAACTTTTAATTTTTTTACACCTTTGCTTCAAGCAATAATTTTTACATTGATCGTTCGACAAGCATCAGCCAATCATCCGTCTTGGGGGCGGACCGTACTTTTGTCCTGGAAATGGTCAAATCTCTTAGTTTCAAATCAGTTGCCATGGTGGCTAAAAACTGTATGCTTGCCCTTTTAATATAATACAAACCCATTGCCTGATTTTCTGGTGAAGCCCCCGCCCCTACTAGAATGGAATCTGATCACCGACAAAACGCGGAAATCGCATTCGCGCAGTTTGCTGTCTGTGTTCTACGCCGTCGCAGGTTTGCCTTTTTGGTCTTATCCTCGTGTTCGGAAGCCTTGTTTGCAATGAATACTTGCCCCCCCCCCCCCCCCGCCTATCTTTTTGTCGTCATATCCATTACAGACAACAGATTTGGGTGGTTGAAATTCAGATTAAATGTTATCAGTTTACCACCATCGATTGGACCATAGATTTACTCCTTTACCTTGTTTCATTACCTGGATAAGACACTCGAAATTTTGTTTTACGAGATATATGGACAGTTCAACTCCTCTTTGTTCCCATAAGGCTCATCTCTCAAAAACTGGCTAGTTTCCGATTTGGTCAGTGAGCCTTGTACACGAGTAAGTCTGCGGCGTAAACAGTTTCTTTTTCGGTTTCCTTCTTTGTCTTGATTTATTTTTTGCGGGTTGCCTCTTGTTGTTTTGTCAGGGACCTTTCAGGTAATTTTTATTTATTTATTTTGAACTAAGGGCCAACTAGAGATTCTCATCCAAACGTTCGGAAAATAAACCAACAGACAAAACGATAGCTAAAAGAGAAAGAAAATACATCATCAAACACAAACAAGAAGTGGTGCTTGAGCATCAAATTTGTTTTGCGTAAATCTCGCCAGACCAAGTTCGCAAAGCGGCAGAGACCGGTGAAAAGTGGCCCCGAGAGTTGCCGAGAGGTCCATAACGAGCGGATTGGATTTTACTTGTTTTGAGTTGAGTCTCTTTCTACTGATAATGGGGTTTTTTAATAATGATTATTTTTGATAATGAATAATTGGGATCTCTTGTTCGAAAGACGTAAGCCTGTATAAATGCTTTTTGAACCGAGCAGACGAATTACGTAGCCTTCCCAGTAACTCGCCAAGAGCAGCTGAGCTTGCATTTATAGCCAGTCAAAATTAAAATTCCAATCAACAGTGACGGGATATCGAGGTCATCGTCTGCCTTTCCGATTGTCGTTTCGGCGTCCAGTTCATCACATTAGGTGCATTTTTGTTCATGGTTCTCAGGTCTCAGTTCTCTGGTCCCAGTTCTCTGTTTTGCCAAAAAATGACGTTTTCGGTCGCAGTTCTCTGTTCTCAGTTCTCTGGTGGATGGTCACCAGAGAACTGAGTAGCGAAGTCAGTTCTCTGGTGAGGCTTATCCACCAGAGAACTGAGAACAAAAACGGACTCAGGTCTCTGTTCTCAGTTCTCTGGCGTGCGAAAAAACACAAAAATTACTAACTGGCAGGAGACCAGAGACCAACCAGAGAACAAAAATGCACCTATTCTGTGATCACGTTTCGGCTCGGCTAGGGTGTTTCGATGGAATTTGGTGTTTGGATTCTATGGCTCAAATTAACTTTGCATTCATAGGTTGGATTCGTTAGATCTGAAAGTGTGGTTTGGGTCATTCGGCTGCATATCTGTATCGAGTCCCGTCAAAGGCTCAATATTTTCCATAATACTAATAATAATACTTTTACTTTTCACCCATCAAAAAGCACATATATGGCATAGACGGAGAAGGAATAAGAAAGAAAAGAAGAAGGAAACACTATAATAAGAGGAGAACAGACAAACATAAAGACTACGACAACATTATCCTGCCTACAAAACTGTCCTATTGTAGAAGAATGCTCTTCCATTCATGCTTAATCTTATTGTTGTAGTTTTGTATCAGTTGTCCAACTGCTGTAAGTGGGTCAGTGATGATGTAGGTAGCGACGATTTTACATAATCGTCGCTTGTGATCACGAGCTGTCAGTTCTTGTTATTGATTCTATTGTTCTTAAATTTAACAAAAAAAAAACATTTATAAAAAAACCGAATTGTAACTAATAAATATTCTACTACAAACTAGGCAATGTAGCTCTTTATGGTGCAGTATTGGAACCGCGTCAATATTCTTGACGACTAACTCCGCGCCGATGAAGAATCGTCGGGTGCCAAGCGAAGAGCCAGAAACGTCACAACGTAAAACGTTGATGATTGGTTCACAGAGGATCTGAATCAGTTTCGAGGACTCGGTTGGGTGACATTTCCTGTTCTTCCCAATGTTCAATGGCGTGTTTTCGAGCAACCCTTCTGTTGCGATGCAAAGTGCTGCCGGCTCTGTGGCACTCTCAACCCGGAAAGAAAATATTCTAGATTTAAGATCAGTGGAATCTTAGCAGTGACGTGTCCTCGGGATCGCGAGTGGTGTACTCTTCGGCGCCGACCAGAGTTAGGTGACGTCCGAAGTGACATACCGCTACAGTGCCACGACAACCGATCATAACAGTGTCGATCTGATCTTGAAAGAAAATCAGAACTAGTATTTCTTAAAGCACAACTCTTACTAGAAATGATCTTTTCACGACTAAATGGCTCAGAAATATTGTTTTGAAAAATACCATTACAGTCTACGAAACATTAGCGATTTTCTTGTTAGCGCTTGTCCACTCTATCTAGCCGTCCCTCTCCGACGCGACGGCTGGACGCAAAATATTTGAAAACTGAATGCGCCTCGGTTGCCGAGGGACGGTGTAAGATGGCAAGAATTTGAATCCCTGAAATGAAAAGTGGGAAAAACAAGGAAAACAATACAAGTTCAAAGTAGAAGGTAGATGATAGAAATTCACCATTGGATCAGTTTTAGTTTTCTTTTTCTTTTACCTTTTTCTTCTTTAAACGTGATATTCTGTTTTGTTGCGAATGTGTAGTTAGAGGCGTATTCTAGTTTTAGTTTGTAGCTGTGAAATGCCGTGTATCGGTTCAATCACAAATAAAGTACCTACCTACCTGATTACCCAAGATGAAAAATAATACTTTGAATTTCCATGTCCTTATTTGTGAAAGAGTCGTTGACGGACCTTTAAAGTTTAACTGAAAAGCCAACTTATTTTTGTGTCATTTAGTTGAATACACTGAATTATTTGGATTCTGCAAAGGGATTTTTTTGTTTTCCACTATCTGCTCTAGTTATGACGTTCAGAATATCTGCGGCCGTCCCCACAGCGAAAATTCTACTATGGCGCGGGAAATTTTTATCTAAACACAAACAAAGCTTTTCAGTGGGCAGTGGCGATATTGGTGAAGATTGCTTAGTGCCTGAACAAAAAAAAAGTCATAAATCTTTCTTGTAAGGCATACAACTAATTAGAGGTACCACAAATCACACGGAAATTCCACTATTTGAAAAACAATTATTCCTGAATAGCGAAACAACCAAGTAACGCATTTTCAGCGGGTCTTCAAGCCAATTTAAGTGAATAAGTGATGGGTAACTAGATTGTCATATCCCAGTCCTTTTCGGTTAAACTTTAAGCTTCGAAGTTCGCGTTGCGTGACTTGCCAAAACTCGTCGAGGCCGAAAAAGCGCAAAAAAAAGTCGTTGGTGCAAAACGAAACAATGGCGAAGGGTGGGGATTTCAGAAAATTGTAATCCCATATGAAAGGCAAAATAAGCAAGACGGGTCCTTTAAACTATTTCGGTTCATACTACATACCTGTAATGCGGTGGTGTCCCAGGTAGCGTCCGGTGTGGACACCACTTAGTTCGTAGTTTGACTGCGTCAACGGATACGTCAGCTGATTTTATTTGAGCGATCTTTCGGTCCAAGGGTACCCTTCAAGCTCAGAGCAAAAATGTGATTGCTGCTTAAAGAGTGGATCCTGTGATCACAGCACAGGTTCACTTTTCTGGCCTCTGGCCTGAAGAGGACCGTTAAAGTTTACCTGAAAAGCCGACTTATTTCTGTATCATTTAACTGAATACACTGAATTATTTGAATTCTGCTAACGGATTTTTCTATTTTCCACTATCTGCTCTAGTAGTGACGTTCAGAATATCTACGGCTGTCACCACAACGCAAAATTCCACTATGACGCGGAAAATTTGAACCTTAATATAAACGCGGCAAATGGCCGGTGATCGGCTCATGGAAGGTAGCCCAATGCATGAACATTTATTTTTTCGTAAATCATTTTCGTCTAGCATGGAATTTTTAAAGTCAAATATTTCCCCTACTGATCCGATTCACCCCTTCATAGCACCACAGGTACAAGCGCATAGAGGTACGACGAATCCGACAAGGAAATTCCACTATATGAAAATCGATTATTCGCGAATAGCGAACAACGAAGTAACACATTTTCATCTGGTCTTCAAGCCTTTTTGAGTGAAGGAGTGATGGCCAACTAGGTTGGCCTATCTCAGCCCTTTTCGGTTAAACTTTAAGGGCCGAAATATCACTCGAGTAAAATCAGCTGACGTGATTCGCGGTCAACTTTGGATGAAGTAATATTATACTTAGTCCGATATGATTCCACAAGCAGGGGGTCTCGAAGTTTTGACGGCTGGGGGCCTCCACAGGTTTTACTTCGGCACTGTTTCTCTACTATATTTGTGTTTCATTTCCAGTTACCTGAAACCAACGCCGAAATTGCCAATTGGATGTATGACAGGTATGTCGAGAAAGATATTATGCTGGAAACGTATTACAGAACTGGGGTTTTCCCCTCAGTAGACCACACTCAGTGGAAAAAAATGGTACCACGAAAAATACCACAAGACTATACCTATTTTACCCTACTTCATTTGTTCTTCATTGCCTCGTCCTGCTTTCAGTATTGGTTATTCCGGTGTGCATTACGATTTACGATTGGCTGGTGATGAACCAATAAGGAAACGTTACGTCACAGTTTAAGACCATTATGGCCGTTGTGATAATTCCGCCAAAGAGACTTTGGTAGTACCGGGTTGGAGTTTACTCAGTTGCTGCTGTAGTTTGTGATTATCTGTTTGAAGTTCTAACATCCTTGTAGCCTATGTAGTAGAAACCACAGGAGAAAATGCTCGGAGTTATTAAAAAATAATGCAAGGCAGGACTGCAACGGTTCGTTTTCTGCTTGGGACAACTGGCTCTAGAACCAAAAGACAGAACAGTGTATATAAACTGCCATTCGAGGTTTTGCCTGCTCGATAGCATCGGCTATGTACACCGACATCGAGTGGACAGCTCCTCGCTGCCGCTTTCAAAGCTAGTAGAATGTTTTTTCGAGTTAAAGTTCTGTTATTGACCACGTTCTAAGACAGAGTTAGTTAGACAAACTGGGCACAAGGGCACTCTAGTTTCCACCCGTGCCTTTGGGTGTCTTACCCGCTAAACTGAGTACAAAAAAGGACTCATTACGCGGAGGAGAAAAGTATAAAGGAAGAAAAATACACTCCTAGGTCCCATAGAGATGAACCGTTAAATGCAGAGCAAAATAACACTAGGGAGTAGCGCCAAGACCTATGCTTTCGGTGCTTTGCAAACGGGCCATACTCGTAGCGCCGCCCACTACGCTTGCGGCATTTAAAGTGAGACAAAATTTCGGGTTTAGAAATTTCTAGTAAAGCAAAGGTGCGGTCTGCACACACCAAAGAAACAGTGGAGGCTGGATCATTTTTGGCTATGTTCAGGATATGAAGTTATCAGAGCCAGCGCTGGTGAACGACTGAATGAGTTTCAGCAGGGACGTTCTCTATCGCTAGTGGTGCTAGTATCGCTGCTGTTCGAGACTGTGTCAATTTTGTCAAGTCTCGGTGCTACTCCCTAGAGTTATTTTGCTTTGGTTAAATGTTGCCAAGTTGTTCTGAGGGAAGTAGGAACAACTTTTAGTTAGACAGTCCAGACTGTCTAGACAGGCCTACTGTCATTTATGGATGAACCGGACTAAGAAATGGGAGCCATGCTGGACAGGGTTTGACAAGTTTTAACGATCTTACTATTGAAAGCAGATAAATTCTAGAGCAAGAAATTATGGAGTGGTTGCGAAAATTGGACAATCACCTAAATTCTATAAAATTAGCCTGTACTTTAATTTCCGAACTGAGTTCGTTTGCACCAATCCTGGATGACAAGATCTCGCGGCTCAACTCGAACGTCCGAAATGTGTGTTATTTATCTGGAATGTTCTCCGTGCTATCAAGAACTGATAATAACTGTCCGAGCATCACTGTCAGAAGTAGCCGCAGTTACAACTTCTCCTAACTTATTCTTAACAAGTCTTTTGTACAATTTCGTACGTAAAAATCTAATAAATCCCGGAATTGAAGTCTTCAGATAAACTTGTCTCGAGCGTCACTGGTCCTGTATCCCGCTTCTGTTTGGCAGTGGCGGCTCTTTTTCTGTGGCTTAGTTAGCTCATAGCGTCTTGGTCTTGGAAACCAAAAGATCGCGGGTTAGTAGCTTCACCGCTTGACTGTGAAGTTGTGAACAGTTAGGCTTGGTCAAGCCGAATATTCTGTGAACGGTTATTGTCAGTTCTTGGTTTTATTGAAAATCTGTTTTGTATTGGGTTTGCCTGAGAGATCTTGGAAAGAAAGTGCAGTTTTTGCAATATTTTTGAAAACTGGTGGGTAAAAAACTTCATGGGCTTATTTTTCTCCATGGCTGAATTAATGCTTTCGTTTCATAACGGAAAGTAACTAACTTATACATATGTATTTATTTATTTACCCTATTCCTATTTTTGTATTTATTATCTGTTTAGTCTAGTTTGTTTTTGTGATTCTAAGAAGCATTCAATTGATGTGTGTTGTTTTTGTTTACCGCATTAGTTTATTCCATGTCTTGGAGAGACCCCAGTATTCATTGTCTATCCTTTCCTTTAAGTTTGGATGTTTGATTTAATTTCACTTTGTGCATCCAAAGGCCCATATTGGTTTGATCCTCGCTCGCTACTCCGAAGGCATTTCAGTCCATTATTCTTCAGTGCTGCAAATTTCCGCGGATATCACTGACATGCCATCAGAATCTAGAGCGACCATTGACAAAGCATGGGCAATTCGTCCGTCTCAGGACTCGGAGCATCTAATAATATAATAATATTTATGTATTACCCACTTATATCAAAAAGATAAATAGTGGAGTAGAAACTTGAAAGCAAGTCTACAATAGCATTAATAAAACAAACGGATCTAACTGTGCTGAGGCGACAACGCCGATACACCGTTTCTGAAAGCCTTTCGTGTAGGTCAGTCAGCTTCTCAGTAATATCAGGAAGGCAAAACTTTTTTTTTACTATCTTTCGTTTCCTATACCACAGAGGTGGTATCTATGTTGTAGATGTGTCCCAGTATGTACTCCTTGTACTAGAAATGTAGTTGTTAAGTTTCAGAGGTGGTAGGAATGACCTAGAAATCTCCGTCTCTTCGTATTTTTCGTTTTTACGCAGGGCGTAGGACAGGTAGCCAACGGTTTTCGGTTCCCTTGATGTGGCGCATAGTTTGGGGTGGGTCGTAATACTCATGTACGTTTACACACTCTTATTTGATAAATCGGTCGATTTCGTAATAAATACGTCCGTATTGCTAGAAATCTTTTCAAGCTCAAATACGTGCGTAAAATATGCTCGGATTTCAAAATACGGATTTTATGCAGTCTGTAAACCCAGCATCATCTGGTAATTTTTTAGAAATTGAAAAGAAGATCTTTATCCCCGTAATGCGTGATGTCGAGTTCATACCACTGTCGTGCCGGCTAGAATCGTCAACAGTTGTGGGTGCAATTGTGCCTATCTTGGCAGGTAAAACATTAGTTCAGAGCCTCCAAAATAAATTGTTCATTTCTTATTCGTCCACACGGGCCATCCACTAAGCATGCCAAATGACAGGGTGACTTTCTTTCCCTGTTTTTTAGCGCCACCTGTGTCGACTGCCTTGGTAGTGCTAAAGGACACGGTTTTCGGTCGTTCATGCATTGAAGCCCATTTTATTCTATATTTTTTATTAAGGCCAAACCAGTATCTTATCAGTCCAAGGATAGATGAGAGATGTTGATTAAAGCACCCTGGGCATGACTTTCTGGTGACTTTCTTTCCCCGTTTGTTAGCGCCGCCTGTGTTGACTGTCGTGGTAGTGCTGAAGGACACGTTTTCGGTCGTTCATGCATTGAAGCACATTTTATGTCATATTTTTTATTAAGGTCAAACCAGTTTCTTATCAGTCCAAAGATAGATAGAGAGATATGGGGGGGGGGATAAGATAATAACCTACATACGTTCGGGCCAACTTTTAACACAAAAATGTTAATTCAGTAATACTTGTCCATTATTCCGAAATGATCCAATTATACAAATAATTCTGGGGTCCAGACTTCTTAGCCGAAGCGGTCATTGTGAAGTGGAGCGCGCAGTGCACCGTTTACTTTCTGCAGTACCTGCGCGTAATCTAGCGGAAAATGAGGTAGCTCATAAGAGGCGAAGAAGATCACCCCCGTAAGTCATGCTATCGGGAGGCTCTTGTGAAATACTGCGGAGAACGCCTCACTGCTGGACCAGATGATTTTCAATCAATAAATCAACTTATTAACCAAATAGCTAGTGGTCGTCAAGGGCAGTTAGGAGGCAACACAAATTAAGAACGACAGACAGCAAATTAACTACTGCTCCTTGAGGAAAAAAACGAAACAAATATTGGTATGAAGTTGTCGACAAACTGAGTTTATGAATGGGCAGAAACATGCAAAAAACACTTTTCAGCCAATGAGAGCATGTCGGGTCTGGAAACCGTTTCGACGGCCTTACGACTGGCCGTAGAGGACCCACACATATATCGTTGTCAATTATGTCGCCAGCGTCAGAACGGTTATGAGGAAAAGTGAAAGTTCTCAAGGGAAGCAGATGAGCCCTCCATTATAGGATGTACAGTGACATGCCCATGTGAAAAGTGTTCCTGGCACTAGTGACCCCCCGCCCCGCCTAGACCCCATGACGAAAAAAACCCGGTACCAAAACCCCCTGACGAAAAAAACGGCTTCTCCCCCCCCCCCCCTCGAATGCTAATATATAGGAAATCTTGTTGAAAACTGCACTTTGTACCGCAAGCACATTGACACGCGAGTTAAAGGTAAAAACGTGACGGCGGATATAGTGTTTTTTGGGGGGGCGGTTTTTTTAGCCGGAATCTCTAAAGTATATGGAAATTCGTCCGCCATGTGTTTCCTCCAAGATGGCGCAAGCTCCGCCAGAGAGCGATCAAGGAGCAAGCATGTATTAGTCGTAGTTGTCGCCCATAAAATTAGACAGGAGGAAGATTTTTTGGGGGGAGGGTACTGACGTGTGGCCGGTACGAAGTGTCAATCTAGTAACGGAAAAAAATAAATCAGAGAGGGACATTTGTACGCACCCTGAACTCAGACCCGTTGTGCATGTCTGTTTGGTCAGTCTTTTATAGCCTACCCACTTCTACCGGGAGTGATAGGTTCTTCTATCTTAATTTTCTGCTAGGAAAGTTGTAGCATTTATTGTGAATAGATCCCGTTGTATTATACATTCCATAAATTATTAGCCATTGTACGTTGTTTTTTGCTTGTAATAGTAGCTAGCCTAGTATATCAGTGATCGTTACCGTACCAAAAGCTTTGTCGCTGTGTTGTTGTGCATGTGAGTAGATTAGTGGTGATTTATACACTCTCCGAAGTTAGAAAACATCCAATACACAAGGATGCAGATTTAACTGATATCACTACATGTGTTACGCGTAACTGTACAGAACATTTACCTGGTGAACTTTGGTTTGGAATGTTTCCGAGTAAATTTTTAAGAAAGCTTCTGGAGCTGGACCCTTTCACTAACTTTGTTTAAAAAATTCTCCGCATTTTGCCTTGTTATCTTAACAGATTCCTCCTCTTTTTAACCCCTTGGCAAAAAATATACTTCTAGTCCCACGATGGAAGCTTTTGGGCATATCGTCAAAACTTTTTGACGGAATTAAAAGCTAAATATCCTTAGTTTACCATCTTATCTTCCCGAATTGTTGGGTCTACCCAACAAACTTCCCGCTTGTTGGGTAATTATTTTGTTTTCAACTTTGTACTCCGCTATTCTGTTCTCTAGCGGGTTTGAAAATGTGAAATAATATATGACAAATAAATAATGATAATAATACCAGATTAAGAGAAACTGAAAGGTCATGGTAGGCGTGGGTAATATTCTGGTACAGTTGCAGACCACATCCAGTGTGTGTTAAAGTTGCTGAGTTGTGTATTAAGTGTTATAGAAGTTTTGATTGGTTTGGATTTGTAATAGTGTTACTCTGGTGGTTAACCTCATGGTCGCTAAACCCCCTTTGATCGGGTGCATTCGGGGTGAGCATTTCGGAATTTTATTTACTCGTAGCCTATATAGACTCTGGATTGGACTGGTACCGGACACAATTAATCGGTCAAGTCCAACAATGCACGCTAATCGACTCCATAAATCGGAGCCATCTAGCGACCAAGGGGGAAATTAAGACCCAGCAATGACCACTGGCAGTTGTAAGCTGTCGAAAGCCATCGTAAGCAACCATTTTGGCCATTCTGATCCAATGAAAACACGTCTGTCTGAACGAGCACTGTTGCGGCGGCCTATCGACTACCAGTGGAAGACCCATCCAATGAGCAGATGTGTTATAATATTCCTTGTCTCTGAGTGGTCTTGTTCCTTGTCTTGGAAAGTTTTCCTTCGTTCGAAAGGCACTCTCTTTCTGACGCTGCGATTGGCTGCCTATACTATCAGTTTAATGGGATCTCTCACGTGAAGCTGTCCTTACTACTAAACTTTTGTGTGGAAATAACAACATAGTGTTTTTGGGATGCCCAATGATTGTACCGTCAATCTCTCAGCCCATCTGGGCCATCTGTGAGCATTTGCAACCCTTCGTACACAGTGAATTTGGCTTTCAAACGTTGTCGTCGTAGAGTGATGGCGCGCGCAGCGTCTGCCTGCCTCTGTCGCCCATAGCTTGTTTTCAAACCAAGATGCAGGTAGGATGAGCTGTCGTTATATTTTTTTTTAGAAAAAAACATAGAATAAATTTGTCTGTAATGTTACGTTTTGGGTCAGTGAAAAGAGAAATTCAAATGCCTGTGGTTTTGCATGGATGTACATATAAAAAGTGTTTTGACTGTATTGCTCCTGAAGTGTATAGATTAATGTTACCTGGGGTTTGGGCTCAAAATTTGGTAAATTGTTGAATGCTCGCCATTAGGGATGGGATGGGATTTTGGTTTTCTAGTCGGAAGCGTATATATAAAAATTGTGGTTTTAGTTCCGGTTTTGATTGTTGTGCTGTGATTCGTTGATGTTTCTATTGTTTTAGCTACAATGTCGTGAATTCTGCAATAAAGTATTATGCTAAACTTAGTCAAGAAACCTTAAACTTAAAGCATCCATGCCTATCCTTGCGATTTGGTTTTGTAGCCTTCTTCAGCCCCATTCACAACGGGTTTTAGCCAATACTCGGCAACAGCTGGCTCTTAAAATCGCTCCAAAACCGAGGCTTTGCCGGGTTTCTGCCGTTCGCAGTGGATACTGGGACCAGTTCCGGGTACCAGCTAGTCTCTGACCCAAGTTGAAATCAGTTCAACTTTTCAGAGGTCAGACTACTTTGGGGAATATTCTGATTGGCTAGTTTCGAACCAAGCCCAAGAGATAAAATCACGCCCACGTCTCGAAAACCGAAAGTGAATTAGGTCATTGTTGTTCCGTATGGCGTGGTTCAGCACTAGCCAATCAGAATATTCACCAAAGCAACCTGGTTGGCTAGTACCATCAAAAGTTGAACTGATTTCAACTTTACTTGCGTCCGACACTAGCTAGTACCCGAAAGTGGTACCAGTATCAATTGCGAACGGCAGAAACCCGGCAAAGCCTCCGTCTCGGAGCGATTTTCAGAACCACCGGTACTTATGAGCCAAAACCCGTTGTGATTGTGAATGTGAACAGAAACACCTCGTACCTCAGACTATTACAGCTAAACAGGTTTCGTCGCGCAATTCGTGACGCAGCGATGTGAGATTGGACAATAATAATAACAATAATATGTAAAAACAATAAGGCCACAGAGCCTCTACAAATTTTGTTTAAAACATGTAGAATCGTACATTTGAGTAGTAAACATTTTGTCAATTTCTCTCTTGAACTGGCTCTTGACGAGCAATTTGCTGTTTCTTCGGGCAGTTAGTTCCAGTGAAGAGTCGATGTCGGAAGCTCCACCGACCAGTTTGTTTGTTGTCAAGTTTGAGCGTAAGGCCATGCCCCCGAGCCATCGCAGAATAGCGACAGAGCTTTGGATAAGAAGCAGTTCGAATTTTGGACTTTTGTCGAGAGAGCTTGAAAAAGTTTGATTTAGCTTGAAAAATTTTGGCCGAAATGAATAACCGTGAAACAGGTTTCGCCGCCCAGTCATATGTGAGAATGTCTGCTTTGCCTAGCTTATTTACGCCCTGCATAAAATCCGAGCATATTTTTTGAATCCGTTTGCTTTTCATCAGTTTTTATAGTGCAGAAATAGGCACGTGTTTGAAATGTGCTCGTGTTTATTCAAAGCACAAGTCCACCACGACAGTCCACCAGATCCATGAAACACCAGATCCATGAACCATGCCTGTGTTCTTTTATTGACGTTTAATCTTAAGAGATTCAGTGTCTCGTCCAAATCGTGATCGTTCGTCATGTAATGTATTTGTGTTTACCCAAGGAAAACCATACACTGCATTAGGTTAAGAAGACTTTGATGATAACGATATTCACTAAATTAGTTTATTACTGTATTTATTTATTGTCTTCGTATATTCTCTTTGGGTAAAGTTTTTCGTATAACGTTTTTATTTAGTAAAAAAATAGGTTACTTGAAAATATTTGAAGGTGGCTACGCAATTATTCATAAAAAGCACTGTTAAGTCGTTAGAACTGCAGTGCATTAACCTGGTCATAGAAAAGGCGACAGATCATCAAAGAATTTTCTAACCGTTCGCGATTCGTAGGACACATGACTCCCTATTCAACATTATCGTAATCCTGGGATTTCGCTTTCTCGTCTATGCCTCAGTCATAGACGGAAATACCCAAGTTATCCTTCCTCCTCGAATGAGTAATCTCCTGGGACTTATAGGCCATTATCGGAGAAGAAGTTCGCGGGCCATTGTTGAGGACTACGAGCGACGGGATAAAATCATGGGCCCTTTATAACATCATATACAAGGAATATATAATTCGGAGGGCGGGAATATTGTTTTCTTCTAGTAACATATTACACTTTGGCGCAGAGGGGCAACCGAAGGCAATGGGCTCGAACATTAAATGCAATATAATAAATAATGTAGCCTAGAAAGTAAATAATGGTAAAAGCTGCTGGCATCTGATTAAGTACATCTTTTTCACTTTTAAGTAAATATCAAAGAATAATCTCGAGAAATTTCCCCTCTTCTCGATTAGTCCGTTTCCTTCTCCATTATCGTCATCGGATAGCTCTCACAGGCTTTTGCCATCGTATCGGAGAACGCGTTCCAGTCAAGCACTCTTTTTCCCATTCTGATCCCTTCATTCTCTGGGGTTATTAAGTGAGATCTTTTAGTTTTTCGTCCACTATCTTCGGATATTCTGGCCAGGTTCAGTGACTCATTGTGTCACCTAAGAATTTGGACCGCGTTCTGTTGACCCTTGTCTTGATCCTGTCTCTGTCCTGTCAGCCAAATGCCGTTTTATGTTTCTGATTTGTCTCCTAAGTGCTGTTGGCAGCTGGCAGTTGCCACTGCCCTGTCGAGCCCTGTCTGACCAGACCGGATGCAACGATTTAAGATCAATTCTCGGTCCTGTCTGAGCTAGGATTCTTGACTGCGTTTTGTTTGTGAGATTTGTCAGTCGAGTCGTTCAAGTTGCAGTAAACAGCATGAATCTTTGACAAAGCAGTTACAAGAAGACAAGACTAAGACAAGGGGACTTACATAGAACTTTAGTCACTTATCACCGAAAAGCAAACATAGTCATACACTGTTTTTCGGGTCTTAATCACCAGGATATGATCTGGAACCCGAAATGTGCTTAGGCCTTTGAATACATGTTTGAGAACTTCACAACATTACCTCCGCGTTAACGTTTCGAAACCGTAGCTTTGCCGGTGGCGGCAGTGTCTGCGATGTCAAGTAAGGGATCTCTTCTCGCCTCACTGCCTGGGAATTGATGGTATTATTCCAGCTGGTCGGTTTCTGTTCCTCCAGTCTTGATACACGCAGTTGGCTTTCGTAGATTCTCGAAATGGCTGCTGGTTCCACGACGATGGTAAATTCGTTTCGCGAGTCAATGGTGTTTGAGCTCAGCCGACGAGGTATTGGAGGCCTTCGCTGGTATTCCGAAAGCATTTGTTTGGACTTCCGACGCCTGCGACTGATCAAGCAGATGATCGCCATGAGTAAAACGATGATAACGACAAGAAAAGAGAGTAAGATGACTAGAAATATGAAACGAAGTTGGTTTTCTTCATTGATCTGAGGGGTGGATGAGTATTGTGTTGTATGAGTACCTTCAGTTGAAGAGTAAGGTGAGGTTGAAGGCCCACTTGATATTGTCGAACTAGGAGTCAGTGAGCTAGTTGATTGAGTTGGTTCATGTGTTGAAGAAGAAGATTTACTTGTTCCTTCGGATGTAGCAATAGAGGACAACGTCGAATGTGTTGTCGTTGCAGGATATTCTGGGGTGGTTGCATTTGTTGTTAAAGTTGATGATGTTAAGTCAGCTGTCGATAATGTCGTCGTTTGAGAAGTCTGAGAGCTTGAGGGTAACGATGAGGTTAAGTCGTCTGTCTGTGAAGTCGTCGGTGTGTTAGTGCTCGTGTCTTTTGTTGAAGCAGGTGTTGACGTTGATTGTTCGTTCGAAAGTGTGGTCCATTCCCAACCTGTTGTCACGGTATGGTCTGTCGTGGGTATGTCGTTTGAAACGGGTGAGCTCGTTACCTCAGTTACATTCAGTGCTGGCATTGTATTTGCGGTGGTAAGCGAGGTAGACATGGTAGTTTCTACAGTGTTTCCTGTGGAGTCAGTAGGTGACGCCGTTGACTCAATAGTTACCTCTCCGTTTGATGTTGAACTGCTAAGCGAAATCGTTGTCGAAATGGTTTCAGTGCTGGCTAGTTCTGAGCTTTGGCTGGGAGAGGAGGTCGAGTCGCTGCTCGACTCTGTTGGAGATGAACTGGCATCGGATGGGGTGCCAGAGCATTTCTCAAGCGGATCATCCCTGCAGGGAAGCACTGCCGAAGTTGTCCGCTCCGTAAAGGCAGACAGACTAGAGGTCATGTCAGTGAATATTGACGAAGAGTCGGCTGAACCAGTGGGAGATATAGACGTAAACACACTATCGGCGGTTGTTTCGATCGACGTCTCCGTGATAAGAGGCGATGTCTCAGTCGAAGCAGCATCAGAGGGACTAGAAGCTTCCGTACTCGTCTCAGCAGTTGTGGTCCAACTGGAAGGATCAGTGTCGACCACGGAAGGTGTGGCTGTAATTGTAGAGCTTCCTGCGGTACTACGTGTACCATCATAAGTTGATCCTCCTGAGGAGATATCTGTGGTCGAGCTCGTGAGTTCAGGTGAGCCTGAGCTAGTCTCAGAAATTGCCGACGGACTAGAGGTCATCTCTGTGCGTGCTGACGAGGAATCTGTTGAACCAGTTGGAGTTTTAGATGTAAACACACTGTCGGTGGTTGTTTCGACCGAGGTCTCCGTGATAAGCGGCGATGTCTCAGTCGAAGCAGCTCCAGAGGATGTTGATGAGGGACTAGAAACTTCCGTACTCGTCTCAGCAGTTGCGGTCCAACTGGAAGGATCAGTGTCGACCACGGAAGGTGTGGTTGTAATTGTAGAGCTTCCTGCGGTACTACGTGTACCATCATAAGTTGATCCTCCTGAGGAGATATCTGTGGTCGAGCTCGTGAGTTCAGGTGAGCCTGAGCTAGTCTCAGAAATTGCCGACGGACTAGAGGTCATCTCTGTGCGTGCTGACGAGGAATCTGTTGAACCAGTTGGAGTTTTAGATGTAAACACACTGTCGGTGGTTGTTTCGACCGAGGTCTCCGTGATAAGCGGCGATGTCTCAGTCGAAGCAGCTCCAGAGGATGTTGATGAGGGACTAGAAACTTCCGTACTCGTGTCAGCAGTTGCGGCGGTCAAACTGGAAGAATCAGTGTCGACCATGGAAGACGTTGTTGTAATTGTAGAGCGTCCTGCGGTACTACTTGTTCCATCTGAAGTTGATCTTCCAGAGGATGTATCTGTGGTCGAGCTCGTGAGTTCAGAAGAGCCTGAGCTGGTCTCAGATATTGCAGACGGACTGTAGGTCATGTCAGTTAGTGCTATCGAGGAATCGGGCGAACCACTTGGAGATGACGTTGTAAACACCCTGTCAGTGGTTGTTTCAACAGAGTCTGTTGGGGTTTCCGTGATAAAAGCCGACGTTTCAGGGGCTGTTGATGAGAGACCAGAAGCGTCCGTATTCGTGACAGCAGTTGTGGTCCCACTCGAAGAATCTGTGTTAACCATGGATGACGTAGATGCCATTGTTCCTGTGGTTCCACTTCCTCCTGAGGAGGTGTACGTAGTCAAGGTCGTAAGTTCAGAAAAACCTGAGCTGTTCTCAGTACTTGCAACTGACGTTGCTTCAATTGATGAGGTTGCACCTTCGGTTGTCGTAAGCGAGCAGTACCCAGGGTCTTCTGTGATTGGTCGTCTGCAGCTCTGCTCGTTCTCGGAGCCAAGATCACTAGAAGAACCACCATGAAGGAATATTCTATTCACTTGTATAGTGTTTGTATTCAGCAAGGTTTTCTCTGTGTAAATACACAACTTCCCTTGTTTGTTCACCGGAATTGCTGAAGCGGAGTAATTAAAGGTTTTCCAGGTGCTGTCAGGGTCAATAGCAAGCCGAAGGGTTGTGTGAGAGCCGCTTTCCCCAGCGAAGAATATTCCAAACTGGACTCTCTCTGTTCCCACCTTCCTTGCTTGAATCCCTGCCCATAGCCCTTCCACACTGTCGAATCGTAGGTCTTGGCTGTGAAGGTGCACGCCTTTGAAGGACCCACCGCTTGGGGGACCACCGCCGTCAACGAAGAAGTAATTTTCCTGTGGAACCTCGGTGTTGAGGTTGAGGTTCCAGTGTCCTTGGTCTGAATTGCAGAGCGGTGTCCAGCAACCAAAGCCATCCGCAGCCGTGTCGTCGAGATGGAACTGCTGGAGTTGTTCGTTGGCAAGCCGCTTTGAGCCTGGAATCATTGAAATTCGTCAAAGCTTGTTTAAACAAGGGCAAATAGCGTTTTCTTCGTCTCTTTACTCTTTTGTTAAGAGAATGTCCTTGTAAGTAATCTCGAATATTATTATCCTGAAACTACCAATATCGGACCTGAACCAAATGAAATTTAATACATGCAAATAACACCAGTACACCGTGCAGTCCCATGATATCAGTCATATCCTACCCAGTGCCAAAATTATCTGGTATTGCCCTGATGTTAAAAGAAAAAAGTTACAGCCGGGCGATATCAAACATCAGGGAAGTACCAGAAAATTAAAACAAAAGTACTAGTGTTATAATCATTATCGCCCTTGCTTTTCTTCGGGCGATAGCGGAAAAATTTGGCCTCGCTGCGCTCGGGCGATATCAGCCTATCATGCCACCCGCGGGCCAAATTTTTCCGCTATCACCCTCAGGAAGGGCGATAATATATAATACAATTTGCGAGGCACATTTTAATCTATTTCATTTGCTCTTCGAGTTGCTCCTAACAATAGACGTTGCGTCAACTAATGGAATTTCTTCTTGTTTGTCTATCTTGTCTTCTACTAAATATTTGATACAGCTTTTGCGTTGTTTGAATTAGCATATTTGAGCGATAATGACAGATATGTGGATCCACCTTAGTAATTGACGCAATTGATGTCAATAATCGGTTATCTCGAATGCCTAGCTGGGATTAGTAAACTTTTACAAATTCCTAGAATTTCCTTTTTCCCGGATTCAAATTTCCGTTTTTTTAGATCCCAAAAGGTCAGTCGCGGGATACCATGATTTTGTAAAGTTTGCCCGTCCGTCTGTCTGTCTGTTCGTGCGATAACTCTTAAGGGTTGAGATATCTCGTTTGATCCTTTGGGCCAAAGTATATGTCAAGTTCGTAGATGGGCCCCGTAGCCCTATATTTAGGGGTGGGAGGTTTCAAGTTAAGTTACGAAATGAATATTTTCTTAAAACTTATAGGATGGTCGATTTTGGGGTAAGGAGACATGCTAAATCCATTTCTGAAACTTATTTTCTCGCTGGACAAGTAGTTCGCTCGGAATCTGGCCAAAACCGGAACATGCTGAATCCATTGTTGAACTTTGTTTTCTTTCCACGAGTAATTCGCCCGGAATCCGGCCTAAACCTGAAATTAAGCTTACTTAAGATTTGTTTTCTGGAGTAGATTATAGATCAGGGCAAAAATGCATGCTGAATCCGTATCTGAAACTTATTTTCTCGCCGGACAAGTTGTTCGCTCAGAATCCTGCCGAAACCGGAAAATTTGGCACAAAAACATTTTTCTTAAGTCCTTTGGAGAGATACTATATGAGAGGAGACATACTGAATCCGTTTTTGGGATCCCAAAACGTTAGTGACGGATACCTATGACATCGCAAAAGTTGTCCGTCCGTCCGTTTGTCTGTAAGCACGATAACTCTCGAAGGGAATGAGATATTTTGATGAAACTTGGTGTGAGGATTCTTTGGGTCAAGAGTAAGGTCGAGTTCGTAGATGGGCACTGTAGCCCTACATTTAGGGTTGGGGGAGGGGGTTTAAATTAAGGGGCAAACAAAATATTTCGAAACAGCTAATAGTCGATTATGGGGTAAGAAGACATGCTGAACACGATGGTGAAAACCATTTTCTCGCCGGACAAGTAGTTCGCCCGGAATCCGGCCAAAACCGGAAAGTTTGTTGAAAGTAAGAGTTTTATTTGAAGTTAATTAGATGTTCGATTTAGGGGTAAGAAGACATGCTGAACACGATGGTGAAAACCATTTTCTCGACGGACTAGTAGTTAGCCTGGAATCCGGCCGAAACCGTAAAGTTTTATTTGAAGTTGATTAGATGTTCGATTTAGGGGTAAGAAGACATGCTGAACACGATGGTGAAAAGCATTTTCTCGACGGACTAGTAGTTAGCCCGGAATCCGGCCGAAACCGTAAAATTTGTTAAAAGTAAAATTTTTATTTGAAGTTGATTAGAGGATAGATTTAGAAGAGAATAGAAGAGACGCTGAATCTGTATATGACAGTCATTTTTTACCCGGACATATAGTTCGTCCGGAATCCGGTTGAAACCGGATTTTTTTTATAAGTTAAAGTTTTATTTGAAGTTGATTAGATGTTCTTTATAGGGATATGGAGATCTGAAGGAGATGTGCTGAATTCGTTTCTGAACTATCTTTTTTTGGCTGGACAAGTAGTTCGCTCGGAATTCGGCCGAAACCGGAAATTTGGCAGAAGTAAAGCAGGGAGTTTCGATCAGTATCGTCAAAATAAATATGGCTTATACAGGTATATCTGAACTTAAGTTTCTCAGATGATTAGCCTGGCGAAGACTGGATCTGGCGAAGACAGTACGTAGTTGTCTGGGTCGAAAATTAAATTTTTGGGATCCCATCGAAACCTTTGGTCTTGTTGAATATGTTTCTTGCCGGACGAATAGGACGCCCGGAATCCGGCTCAAACCTGAAATTTAACTTAGCCTATTTAAAATTTGCTTTCTGAAGTCAATTTAAGACTCGATTTAACGGCGAAAAGACAGGCTAAATCCGTATCTGAATTTTCTTTCCTCATCAGAGAAGAAATTCTGCCGGAATTTGGTAAAACCCGGAAATTCGGTGTGGTATGATTTGGTATTAGGTGCTAACCCTACACTGCTAACCCAATAGGTGGAGAAAGTTGTAAATAATCAACCGACATTCACTGGGATAATGTTCGCAGAATGATAGCTTACATATATATATGTTTATATTTATCTTGTATATCCACCCGATCATCTGTGTCAGGAAGTCCGACAAATATTCGCCTTTGGGACCCCTTGACACCTTCAGACTTGTTCATGTCCGTTTCTTGTCCATTTAGTTATGAAATTTACAGCTATTCCATATGTTAGAAAGGCGCAAAGGTAAATTGTATAACAACGTATTTCCAAGGTTTCTCCAGTTGAGGTATACAATGGGCTCAGCTTGTATGGTAATCACAGATAAGCAAGGGCCCATGATTTTTCGACAGTCGCTTGCGATTGTGCAGGAACGACAATGCAAGGGTTTCTGCCGAATATTCTTTCGCCGTTAGAAAGGAAGGCCATTCCCGATCTCGTATCTGGCATTTGCTTACGGTGTCCGTACCGTACGAACAAAATTTGTTTCTTATACTTCTCTTTAGTCCACGCTCTTTCGGAAGATAGCTGCCAAAACGGGTCTATGGGATTGGCGCACGTAATGTTTCAAAATTGTGGTCAGTTAGAGTCATAGAACAACTACGGATTTACAATGCTGGTACGACGATACGTCCCTTTAGACAACTTAATTAGGGAACAGAAGTAATCTGGATAATAATTAGTGATATGGGAGGATGGGGGGGTTACCCCTACCCCTCCATCTGAATCTGACGAGTGAGAACAAAGCACCAGTAAACTATAGACACTGTGTCAATGTATGTAGTTGTCTATACTTGTGACTGTAAAGCTTTTGGCACCGGCGCTAAGTTTTGTTTAAAGCACAGCTCTTACTAGATATAGCTTTTCACGATGAAATGTCCGGAAGTAGTATGTTTCAGAAATACTTATACTTGTCACGTCAAATTAGGGATTCTCGTGTTAGCGCTTGTCGACTCCGACTGGGCTTAGCGCAAAAATACTTGTTTTTTGTGGCAAGATATTCAAAACAAGAAATTCAACCTACTTCCCTAATTGCTTTCATTACCTCTTAAACCCGGAGGCCCAAATTTCATATGTCACATTCTATACCCGATAACGAAACCTCACTAATCTTTGCAGCTGCCGTGATTCACCATTTTCCGTACGCATTATGCCTCCGACGAATGTTCGCGTATAATATGCTATTTATGGGCAAAACCTGTTATCTGAACATGCCGAGATTTTGCTAGAAGTTAATGGGCCTGGAAAAAGGCTTAAAACAGCAAAAGCCGTGTATAATTTGTTAAAAGCAGAGCCTAGTTTTACTATATTTAAATAGTTTATAGTGCAAGGTGTCCTTTAATGTCAGGCAATCCAGGAAAATCTTGGCTAGCGGTAAAAGGCGAAAAATTCAAATAAACTTGATTTAGCCTACAAGGATTTTGTTGAGGGAGGTTTCAGAGGCCAGTAGACCACATAAGGCGCCACTGGGAGTGTGAAAACAGTGAAAAGCAAGAGAAGAGGGGTCCTTTGAACCAACCTGGTTGAATACTCCTTTTCTTTGAAATGTCAGAAAATAGTTCGTTTTCTTTGCTGTCTGGTTGTACTTCACTGTTTTCAACAGCAGCAGGAAAACCATTAACACTTAATCCATGTTTTGAGGTTAGATGCACCAGGGTCAGTGTGATCAAAGTGCGTTGTATCATAGTGAAACATATACTGAGACATTTCTAAGTGGGACCCATTCCGAAATCACTGAACACAGATGCGTTGAATCGTTGAGGTCATCCTGTCAAAATCTCTTAATCCTCGAATAAATTTGAGCCGATCGAAACCAAATGGGGTGGCAACTTCGGTCGAGGGACTGGGACACTGAGCCGTATTCCCCTTCTTGTAACGAAGGACGAATGTTTGAAAAGTGTTCTTACGTCAGACGATGTCTGCCCTTGTACTAAGGATTGTCACTGTTTTTATGGCACTTGCCTTCCGGCCAAGTGCCATATACCGATCACTTTTCCGTCGGTCGGTCTGTCGGTCGGTCGGTCGGTCGGTCGGTCGGTCGGTCGGTCGGTCAGTCCGGTGATCGCGAGTTAGGGTACTTCCAGATGTGCTAGGACGATGAAACTTGGCAGGCGTATTAGGGGCCCGACCAAACTAACTTGGAAATCGTCACTTGCCCGATCCGACCATCGTGGGGAGAGGGAGGGGAGCCGGAATCCGGAATTTAGTGACATGCATAACTTTCGAACGGGTAATCGGATCTTAATGAAACTTGATATTTGGAAAGACACCATGTCTCACATGTCCCAACTCAAGTCCGGACCGAATCCGATGAATGTGGGGGGGGTCGGAGGGGGGAACCGGAAATCATGTTAAACGCTTAGAGTGGAGCGATCGGGATGAAACTTGGTGGGAGGAACAAGCACAACCCCTAGGTACATCATTGACAGAACCGTACCGGATTCGTGCACTGGGGGGGGAGTTGGAGGGAGGTTCCGGAATTCCGGCCATACGGAGTTAAGATACTTCCAGGTGGGCTAGGACGATGAAACTTGGCAGGCAAATCAGGGACACGAACAGATTAACCTGGAAACAGTCAGCTTCCCGATCCGACCATCTTGGGGGGAGAGGAGGGAGGGGAATCCGGACTCTTGAGGCATGTATAACTTCCGAACGGGGGATCGGATCATAATGAAACTTGGTATGTAGAAAGACCACATGTCTCGGATGTCCCATCTGAAGTCCGGATCGGATCCGATGAAGCTGGGGGGGGGGGGTCGGAGGGGGGGTCCGGAAACCTTGTGACATGCTTGGAGTGGAGCGATCAGAATGAAAATTGGTGGGAAGAACAAGCTCAAGCCCTATCTATATCAGTGACAGAACCGGCCCGGATTCGAGTATTGTGGGGGAGTTAGGGGGGGCGGGTCCGGAATTCCGGTGATCGCAAGTTAAGGTACTTCCAGACATGCTAGGACGATGAAACTTGGCTTGAAAATTAGAGACTTGACATGATTGGCTAAGAAATAGTTAGTTCCCAGATCCGGCCATCCCTTAAAGTACTAATGCTAACCGCAAAGTACAAAAAATACTTTTAAGCAATAGATACATTTTCGTTGTCCCTATGAGCCCATGATTATTTTTGCCTCAAGGGTTTTGCTTACAACTGAATTCCTTAAAGTACAAACAATACTTCTGAGTAAAATATACATTTTCGTGCTCCTGGTGATCATCTTTTTTGCTTCAAGAGTTTTGATTACAGATGATTCTCTAGCGCCCTTAAAGTGGGCACAGCCAAATGCATTGCCAAACGATACAGTCTCGTGATTTCCAAGGACCCATGATCATTCTTATCTCAAGGATTTTGCTTACAAATGATCAAAAGAAACCCACGAATTGACGAATTCCTACTTTCATCCTCTGACCTAGCCTTGCAAGTGCCATATGAGCTTGCAGCTCTTGTTTTCTTTTCTGCATATTTGTTGTGGCAAGGTGGAGAGTCGTGGACCCCTGCCTTATCGGACATTTCTAAGAGAAATTCTTTCATTAGAAAACGAGCGTCAGTATGAAACGCTTTGGGAAAGCGGACCTGTATAGCGAGAGTGCGCGGTGAACTGTGCAATGCAGGCTTCCCCGTGCCGAGCAAGATAGTCGCGGTGGTCGGGTGGTAAAATTGGTAAATGTGTATTCTTCAACAAGCGATAATAATAAATAAAGTGGAACGACTGTAAGGTTAATATCATAGCCTCGCATCTTTCGGTGAACCATCAGATACGTGGGGTTATCCACTCTCGATTTTGGTGTACAGCAAGTGCCTGGTGCCGCGCTGCCCGCCCGGTGCTGCCACCGTTCCCACGTGCATTGAAATCAGCATATATATAAGCAGAATCGTCCGATTTGTGGCAGGCAGCGGTGCCGGTGCCGGGAAAGGTTGGAATCAAGTTTGGTGAGATCCAGCAACTCCATATATGGTAGATGTGCTGTTGACACACTTGGGGCCCTCTCCCCCCACCCACCCACAGGGTTCAGATCATCAAAAGGAACAACTTTTTTTAGTCTCTTCTACTATTTTTTCTATAAGTTAAGGGTCCCTATTTCGAAAATTATGTGTCCCATTTTCGCTGCCCATACTATGGAGGTAGATTACTTTTCGTTTTGAAGGGGTCTTCTTTTCGGTTAGCCAGATGGGTCCCGTTTTCGTTTTTCCTGGCGAAATTAACTAAAAAAATAAGGAACAGATCGGGAGCGGTATAACAACCGAATTTCGTAATGAAAAAAAACTCTTGTTAGAACTTAGAACGACCTAAAACAACCGAATGGGGCAAGTCTGGTAATAGATACGGACAAAACAAAAATCGGGTGAATTACCGAATTCGGTAACGAATCAGAACCAAATGAACCTGATTCATCACCGAATTATGAACTGGACTGACCGAATGCGATAGAACAGATACGGACTTGAGAAAAGTCCGGTGAATTACCGAATTCAGTAATGAATGAGACCAATAAACACGTCAGATCACCGAATTTACGAAGGGACGGACCGAATGCGGTGAAATCGATGCGGACTGAACAAAAGTTGGATGAAGTACCAAATTGATAAAGAATGGGCACCAATAAACACGTTAAACCACCCAGTTCGGAGATATGCGACCAAAATACTTTAGACCCCCTCCCCCCCTCGGGACGCCCCTGCCGATGACACATATTCAGTGGCCCTTAATTAATAAGAACAAATGATGAAATCCCCATATCTCAGTTTTTGTTTATTTGCGATGTCCCGTTTTTACGAGCGGCACGACCAACCGAAGCGGATAGATAAGGTAGCGGCAGAGAGTGCCACGTGCGGTGTTCGGCTAAGTACCGCGGAAGATAAACAGATCTTAATGTTTTGCCTATCTAAGTAAAGTAAAGGCAAGGATTAGCCTGGCAACACAGTTTGGTCAAAAATGCAAATTAATTAGTCTTCGGCTGTGAGGTTCAGCAGACTGAGAAGAATCGTCGACACTCTGGCAGTGAAAATCCGTTAAATTGCTTGGGGTAATGATCGATGATTACGAACTTAAATGGAATTCCTTAAAACAATCTTTCTATTAAATCTCTCTCTACCCTCAAATCGTTTGGGTTGCGTACTAAATACGTCCTCTGTTACTTCGAAACCTATATCCGTCCTCATTGGGAATATGCTTCAACGATTAGCCTAGAGCAGGAAGAATCATTCTTGGAGATTACAGCATTTCATTGAAGAGGCTCTAGGCGTTCCTAAAATAATTGATCGCAGAAATACCTTTTCAATAAAATACACATACACAAAAATTTGTATCAAAGATGGTGTGTTGTCTCCAGATGAGCCATCTGGTCCGCCCTCCAGTCCCGTCGTCCGTGCGTCGGTCTGAGAGGAACACTGTTTAAGAAGATCTGCTCTGACCCGAGTTCTGATCAAGCAATACACTTTATGACTATCTCTCCTTGCCGCTGCGAAATCTCCGGCCTCTCCGGGTATCTAGCGGAAGAAAGGCAGAAGTGGTGTCACAGCTGCTCCCAAAGATCGTCGTGATTGCTTGACACAGGATGTGAGTCGTTACGGACGCGCTTACTCCTTCTTCCTGAGGATCACTGGCGTGTTTTGGACTTAGTCATATAGAGAGTACTCTCTATATGACTAAGTCCAAAACACGCCAGTGATCCTCAGGAAGAAGGAGTAAATGTCTCCGTGGCGACTCAAACTCAACAACTCGCATCCTGTCTCAACCAATCATGGCGATCTTTGGGAGCAGCTGTGATACCACTTCTGCCTTTCTTCCGCTAGGTACCCGGAGAGGCTGGAGATTTTGCATCGGCAAGGAGATATAGAGCGTGTTCCACCCTACTTACCGTAGTTACTACGCTAGTCGCCGTGGTTACTACGCTAGGCTGGAACGCTTTTTGAATTTTTCGGTCAAATATCAGGCCGCGGGGTGATCCGACCAATCACGTTACAGAGATGCGTAGTTACTACGCTAACTACGCTCCCGAGCGTGGTAAGCAAATAGTTACTATTAGTTACTATTTTGAGAAGGTTGGAACGGTCAGCGTAGTAACTTTTCGTGAGGCTGGAACGGAAATAGTAACTAATAGTTACTATTGGTAGAGGGGTGGAACACGCTCATAGTCATCAAGTGTATTACAAACTACCAAAGTTCCACGTTTTGCCGGATCCCGGAGGAATATCGGTCTGGCAGGAAAATAAAGTAAAGCATCCTGTTCCATCGTATTTTCTTATCCTTATTTTGACACTCTAACCGGCCGAATCCCGGAAGAATATCGGTCTGACAGGAAAGTTGAGTGCAGCGTCCTGGTCCCTCGTATTTTCTAATCCTTGTCATGATACTCTATGGTACCCGCTTTCCAAAACTTTTACTTGGAAAAATTTCCGGATATTGCCGGATTCCGGACGGAATACTTGTCCATCGTGAACAAAAATTTCGGTTATGGGTTCAGCATATCTCCTTACACTTAAGTCGACTATCTCATTACTGTGCTTACCGAGCTGTGTGAAAGAATCGGTATCTTTGAGCTCTTTCCAGAAAAAATGAAAAAACATCTTTTAGATTCATGAGAGTTGGTGTGATCTTTTTTATTTATTTGTTGTTCTTTATATATGGAATTTTTGTTGTGTTTGACGCGGATAGGGTTGTCACAAGCGGTTTTGTTAAGAGATGATTTTTTTCTTCCTTAGAGAGGTATTAGTTCTTTTTGAGTTCCTGAACTGGCCGTTTAGAGCCTTTGGCATTTTGGCAGTTTCGGGATTCGTCTGTTGATTTTTTTCGTTTTTACAAATAAAGCAATCTCAATCTCAAATCTCTGTAGCCGACAAGGCTTTCGTGTAGATCAGCACACTAATGCAAAAAGGACTTTAAATTCGGGCACATCATACTTGCCCATGTATCAGCTATTGCACCTTTAAAGTAGCAGATTTGACACCTTATTCATACCATCCAGGGAGATATCCCTTGTTGCCTTCAAAGCGGCCTCTTAGGCTATCTTTGATTGGCTACTATATATATACAGAGCCGAACGGCCAGCGAGGCACCGGACGCGTTTACACTTGTAAACCAACATAGCCTAAGGCGTATTCTCGCCGTTCCCGGAGGACTCCACTTGAGCGTTTTTGTTTGCCTTTGGGACTCACTCCCTGTATTCTCGCGAGTCCCCACGTACGGGGAATGCTCCGATTATCATCACCATCATCAAAAAGGACTCCCTTTCAGAATAGGAGGGGAATCAATTTTTGCTGGTGTTGGTGCAATGTAAAATTAATTAAAAACAACTAGAATGAAAAAAATAAAAAATGAAGTGGATTCAGACTAATTTCGTCAGCTGCATAATTTTTTTTTTTAACAGAATCCTTTTTAGAAGCATTCCCCGTGTTCTCGCTGTTTTCTGTACGCGAAGTCCGCGTGGAGGTATTCCCTCTATTCTCGCCGTTCCCTTCGATTCCCCGAGGAGTCCTCGGGGAACGGCGAGAATACGCCTATAGTGTCTGTATTTTAGGAAAATAGCGTTCCTACCCGCGTTAGGAAAATTGCGTTCCTAGTTTTGAGAACTCTAGGAAGAAAACGGTCGAATTTCTGCCGCCATCTTGTGACCCGAAATTATTAGATTATTAGCAATTATCGCTCCTGATCGTCTGTCAGACTAATATACTTGAGTCTATATATATAGAGCCGGGCGGCCAGCGAGGCGCCGGTCGCGTTTACATTTATAAACCGTCCTAGGGACAATCAAGTCCTACGTTGGGTCCTCATCTTATGACGTTAGCAATAATCCACGATCAGGAGCGATAATTGCTAATAATCTAATAATTTCGGGGCACAAGATGGCGGCAGAAATTCGACCGTTTTCTTCCTACAGTTCTGAAAACTAGGAACGCAATTTTCCTAACGCAAGTAGGAACGCTATTTTCCTAAAATATATAGACACTTAGCTGTGTAAACCGTTCTAGGGACAATCAATAGTCTAAGAGGCCGCTTTGAAGGCGACAAAGGGATCCCTGGATGGTAAGAATACGCTAGATTTGAAGATCAAAATATGCAGTCGATTACGGCCCAAAGCACATGTTCCGTCGTCAACTTGTAGAAAACCGGTACACTTTATTCTTGAGCAATTATCAAACTAGATTTCCACCAAAAACAGCAAATAGTAAATACTGTCGGAAGCCAAAGCTTTAAAATGGCTCCGAGAAAGGATACTCTGGGTGTTTGTCCAACCTGGAAGGATAATCGAGTTAGCTTTTCCATTTCATCCGCATTGTCTGAATAATCACATGTGAATTTCACAACGGACTCATTAGAATCTTAGCCAAAGCAAAATAACACTAGGGAGTAGTGCCAGGACTTGAAAAAAATGACACACTCGAATAGCAGCGACACTAGCATCACTAGCGATAGAGAACGTCCCTACTGAAACTCATTCAGTCGTGCACCAGCGTTGGCAAAGTTGGCTTTGGTAACTCCCGATTCCGGACACAGCAAAAATAAATTTCAACCTCCCCAGTTTCCACGGTGTGTGCGGACAGCATTTTAGCTTTACTAGAAATTTCTAAGCGCAAGTTTGTCTCGCTCTAAATGCCGCAAGCGTAATGGGTGGCGCTACGAGTATGGCCCGTTTGAGAAGCATGGAAAGCATAGCTGTGTTGGCGCTACTCCCTAATGTTCTTTTGCTCTGTCTCTAGTGCTGGTCAAGACCCGGTGCTTATCTTGCTTCGCAAACGGGCAATAATCAAAGCGCCGCCCACTAAGCATGCGGCATTTAAAGCGAGACAAACTTGCGGATTTAGAACTTTCTAGTAAAGCTAAGATGCGGTCTGCACACATGGAGGTTTTATCTTTTTTTGCTGTGTTCAGAATACAAAGTTATTGGAGCCAGCGCTGGAATTCTTGGCGCTACTCCCTAGTGTTATTTTGCTGTGATCCCAGCTTAATGCCTTTGTAGTACCCTGACGTCTGCTAAAATAGACTGTTGTTCTAATCTGGCTTGTAAACTGGCAAATAGGAGAGAAAAACGGAAAATATAGGTTTGTGGGGATGTTCAGTACCCGAATACCCCTTAGTAGGAAAGAAAAGATATATTGATCAGTCGTCACCTAGTTTTGAAGAATGAAAGGTGAACGTCTGGTCTTTCCTGTGCCTTAGCTATAAAACCCCAGATGAGGGCTAGCTATAGTATGCTTACCCGGTGAACACGAGAAAGTCGAAAGTTCTGCCCTCACTACCTTGATCGAGGGCATCGATCTTGGCCATGCCCTCAGTGTCGAGGTCGAAATCCTTGATCTGGAAAAAAAAATATGTCTTAGGCTCAAGTCTACCTTGTCGACGCGCCATCTAAGATAACTTGACTGTATCACTGCTGAGCGGAAATCTTCCAAACTTCCGATACAGCCGCTGGGATTGGCTAGGACAGAAGTTGCATCGATAGTCAATCCTCGTCCTCCGTTCTCCTTCCTGATTGGCCAGCGAGTGGGTGTTTAGTTTTACGGCAAATTATTCTACTGGGTCGATGTTGCTGAGACAAGGAGCTGGACTGGACAGCCTCCTGTTTCAAAATTCTGAAGAAAGGGGGTGGTCACCTTACTGCTAATATACCAGCAATATGAACGCGAAGCAATGGTGTCGCAAGGGGGGGTGATGGGGGTGTAGCACCCCCAAACTTTTTTGGCCCTGGTTATTTTTTGAATACAGAACTATTCGGTATATTTACGAGGATTCGGTAGTTTATACAGAATCTCGAATAGGCTATCCGTACAAATATTTTTAGGTACAACGATCGGGATTCGGTATAATTGCCAGGATTCGGTTATAGTTATCACGAATAGGGTGATTGAGTTTACTGAAATTATTCGGTAATGTTTCGAAGCCATAACAGTTCGATATATCTATGGAGATTCGGTAGTTACACAGAATCCCGAATATCGATCCAAAATTTTGATTGATTGAGATTCGGTAATTTATTCGGAATAATTGTCAGGCATCGGTAGTTACCACGAATCCCAACTTGGAAACGCCACGCGTTTCCTGACTACATCCAGCTGAAGGCTGCCTTTACGCAACACGTTTCCAGATTGCATCCAGCTGAAAGCTGCCGTTACGCCACGCGTTTCCAGATTGCATCCAGCTGAAGGCTGCCGTTACGCCACGCGTTTCCAGACTGCAACCAGCTGAAGGCTGCCGTTACGCAAACGCGTGCACCCAGCTGAAAGCTGCCGTTACGCCACGCGTTTCCAGACTGCATCCAGCTGAAGGCTGCCGTTACGCCACGCGTTTCCAGACTGCATCCAGCTGAAGGCACCGAGATGATACACAATTCATTCATTCATTCCTACAAGGGGAAAACTTTCACTTCAAGCCCTTACGTCAAACAGAAGTATTTTTCAGAACGTCTGTTACCTGTCTTGGTCTTGAGGGGATTTTGTCTCGCCCGATTGAATCGTACTTACATCGAAATTCTGCTTGATTCTATCCGGGTGGATGCTCTTGGGAATGATGGCAATATCGTGTTGTGTAAGATGGCGCAGCAGAACTTGCGCGATGGTTTTGTTGTGCTTCTTGGCGATTTCAGCCACGACTGGATTCTTGAGAAGGTCGGGAATAGGTGGTGGCCTAGCAAGGATGGAAATTATCAGTAATGTTCCTGCTTCAAGTACTCATCATGTCATGTGCTAGTGATTCATGCTATGCTCCTTCCCGTTTCATCCGTTTTGTTTTCCAAGATTTCAAGCCGTAATGTTTGTCAAATGATCATTGTAACGGCATGATGGTCCATCGAAACGGCATTCTGGTCCATCATAACGGCACTAGATCTCGTATCACAATTGCCGTCCTTGGCTCTCTTCCCATGACGGCTCAGTCTCCTGATCACACCTTACGGAGGAGGAAACTGGTCAATACGCTCTTCATAAAATTACATCCAGATTAGTTCTTTTTGGGCCGCTAGATGCGCTGGCATAAAGTAAACAATGACATGTTACTTCGAGGTATACGTTTATCCGGATTTGTTTGGCCATTTCCAAATTGTCTTAGGCCTAGCCATACTTGAAACTTCATAAAATGCCTCTACCTCTGTTTGTTCTCAATCCAACTCTGTTTTATCAGTCTACATCAAGTTTGTCAATTTTGGCTTCCGACATCATTGCTGACTGCTGAACCACTTTCCGACGGGGCTAATTAGCGGGTCGGTGTGAGCCGAAAGCCTGATCACTCATTCTCCATTCCGATAACTTGTCCCCTTTTCTCACGTGTGATTGTTATGGTTCCTCTAGCACATCTGGCGATAATTCGGTATTGGATTTTATGAGTGGCGTATAAGTCTGGCTATCTCACTTTGGAACGAGCTGTCAGAGGAGTCTGTTACATCCAAGACCGTAGATGCATTCAGACAGTCTGTGGACAAGGAGTGGGAACAGAACACTGGAAGCTGTACTGGGATGCGCCGGAATCGAGTACCAAGAACTAGACGAAACCAATTACCAGAATCACCACCCGTAGGAGCATCGCATCAGGATTATGTCTTAGATTGCTCCGAGGTGAAATTTAAGGTAAGGGGAAAGAAAAAAAAAACATGTTCCTGAACTAAGCAAAGAGAGCCGGGCGCGGGTAAAAACAGCTGAAGTTTTTTTTCTTTCCAGTGTCTTACGAAGCGATATAAACTAGTATTCCGTGCTCCATTAACTAGGAGTCCACTCGACCATTTGCTGGCAGAGAATCATCCCGAACTCCTAGCATTTTATGAGGCCTGGGCTGTAACCCCAACCAACCAAAGCCTTTTCTGTGTTATAAAAAGGGTTCAGGATTCTCAGAAATAAACCATATAGGTCCTCCTCTTTCCTTCAGCAAAATTGGGCTCGGCCAAACACGCCATCTTTATCTTTTCTTGTGTATTTCGATGATGCAGCAGATATTTAATCCTATTCTTCAGCCGACTAGCCGTTTCAGTTCACTGCGGACGCAGCCCACACGCAACGCGGACCATATAATATGATATGATAAAGTTCGAACATAAAGCCCATCGGGCCATTGCGGGAAAACATTGAAGAACAACAAACCATTTAAAATCAACCAAATTAAAAAACAGAATATAGCGAAGTTCCACATCTATCTGCAGGTACCTCCCTAATCCTCTTATTTCCCCCAAAACTTTTTTCCCAATTATTTAAACACCCAATCCTCCCCATTCCCCACCCAATTAAAGATGTGTCTCCTTATCACCTTATTGATAACACTCACATCGCAAGAGGAAAAGACTTCCTCTTCTTACACACGCAAGCGCAGTGCAAAGGTCTTTTGAAAGCTCCTTCTCTAATAGATTACGGCTGAATAAAAATAAAGAGCGTGTCCGAAAGCTTTCAGGACTGTAAATGCTGAATTTTTTTTTTTTTTTCGTCCGAAAGCTCTTACCTTATATGCAGCATTAAATGCAGCATTTACAGCACTAAAAGCTTTCGGACACGTTATCTGACACTACTAATTCCGAAATTTAGCCTTAATCGCCAGCTCCCCAGTTTCTTCTTGAAAATTCAGCGTAAATTTAGCATCTTCGCTGAATTTTTCGATGAATGTTATGCTGAATTAATGCTGCATTAACTGAGGGAAAATGTAAGTCCGAAAGTCAGCAGTATATTCAGTTGAAAGATGAAAAATAAGTTGGCTATTCGGTTAAACTTTAAGGGCCTACATAACTAGTGCCGTCAAGACTTGGAAGAGGATAACCGTACTTACTCTTGGCCACGGCTGGCGGCCAACTTAACCCTTCCTGGGGAGCCGAGGGGAGCGTATGCTGTGATAGTGATTCCGTACTTGTCACAGACCTGCTTCAGGGGTTTTTGGAGGAAGTAGGCGTGAAGTTCGACCTGGTTTGTTGCAGGAGTGATCCGGGCGGTTTTCATGATCTTTTCGACCTGCTTGATGTTGAAATTGGAAATGCCAATGGACTTGGCTAGACCTGCGTCGACCTGCTCTTCCATTGCCTGCAAAAAAAAAAAAAAATGTTAAGAAGTGGAACTGTGTGGAATCGAAGCACTGCAATCCAATAGACGGATCGTACTTCCCTACCGAAGGGGTTGCTCACTCCCAAAATGGTTGTACAGTGGTGCCCGGTGCCCAGCCGGTGCTCACTCCCAAAATGGTTGTATAGTGGTGCCCGGTGCCCAGGTGTGCCCAGCCCGGTGCCCAGCCGGTGCTCACTCCCAAAATGGTTGTACAGTGGTGCCCGGTGTCCAGGTGTGCCCAGCCGGTGCCCAGGGAGGGTGTACAGTGGTGCCCAGCGAGTGAGAAACCCCTCGTTCCCTACTCTATAATTTTTGTTATTCAAAAGGATCCCAAGAATCTATAATCCAAAGTTCTTGCTTCCTTGGTTTTCAAGCAGCTCCAGTAGTCTATGGCATATATATATGATCCAACAGATTGCGTCCTAGTCCCTCGACTCGTGGGGTAATCTAACATAACGCAGGCTGGTCCCAGTTCGAGATCCTTTCTGTCTGATCCCTTCTTCACAATCAGGCTGCGCCGCTTGCCTGAAGGTAGTATCTCTACTTTGACGACAAGCTTTTGGCAAACCAGGAGAGGGCTGCGAGCTTTCCTGAATATAAAGCAAAGCTTTATTAGGTTGCTCAATGAAGCTGGGAAATATAGAGACGGGCGCACTTTGAGAGAAACTTCCATTTTCCGTTCTTCTTTATCTATTGGCCAGTCGAAATGCCAGTTTAGCATCGACCTGTTCTTCCACGGTTACGGACTTCTTAACCCCTCAGGTTTACTTTGCGTTTTTCCTACCCTTACAGAATGTTGATGTTCTCTGGGACAAAAGAAATTGTTCAGGACTGAGAAACTTGGGGTTGTTGTGAGTAGACTATATAGTGCATAATAGTTCCCTTTATGCCTTTAGGACTTAGCAGCTCTCTTCTCCATGCTTAAATGCCCTTTCGTGCCAATGTTACTGGTTCACTCTAGGGCCCTAATCCTTCCACCCATTCCCATTTCTGGGATTTTGAACTTCTGATGTCATTGTCATCCACCCTACGTCACAACACCGACTTCTGAATTTGCCATACCTGTCATGGCTATTTTCGAAGCGGATCAGGCTCCCATTTATTATTTCTAAGGACCTCATTGTTTAGAAAGAAATTTTACGCAGTGTTCTCCGTGTCCATATGAAAGCTACCCGATGAAACATTCTTTGACTGTGTAGTTGTATGGTAGTTATACGAAAAAGTTGGGATGTAGTAGTATGGAATACCTTGATTTAACAAGCCTCCGACTGGGTTAATCTTAAAGTTTAACCGAAAAGGACTGGGATAGGACAATCTAGTTACCCATCACTTATTCACTTAAATTGGCTTGAAGACCCGCTGAAAATGCGTTACTTGGTTGTTCCGCTATTCAGGAATAATCGATTTTCAAATAGTGGAATTTCCGTGTGATTTTTGTTACCTCTAATTTGTTGTATGCCTTAAAAGAAAGGTTTATGACTTTTTTTTGTTCGGGCACTAAGCAATCTTCTCCAATATCGCCACTGCCCACTGAAAAGCCTTGTTGTGTTTAGATAAAAATTTCCCGCGTCATAGTAGAATTTTCGCTGTGGGGACAGCCGCAGATATTCTGAACGTCATAACTGGAGCAGATAGTGGAAAACAAAAAAATCCCTTTGCAGAATCCAAATAATTCAGTGTATTCAACTAAATGACACAAAAATAAGTTGGCTTTTCAGTTAAACTTTAAGTAGTAGTATCCGATAGCATCGAATCTTGCTGTAGTAGCATCTAGTTTGCTATAGTGGCAACAGTTACTACTGCATGCTACGCAATTCCACTAATTCTCGAAAAATTTTCATCGTAAGGCGCCACGCGCGGCTAAAGCAGCCGGGATGGTCCCGTAAAGTTAGTGGAAAGAGTCGCAGGAGTCGGAGTCGCAGAGACGAAACTGCTTCTGCTGAGACCTATGTAAGTGATCTACCTTTGCCTACCTTCCAAGTGGCATTCAGATCAGTTTCGAAGTCCATGCTCATAGTGCCATCTTGCAGCCTCGGGAAGATATTATCTATGTTGTCATCTAACGGTTTGAGTCCGGCAGGACAGTGTATGAGGTAGAGGTCGACATAGTCGAGCTTTAGTCGGCGGAGGGACTCTTTCAAGTAGCGTTCAACGTCAGAAGCGCGGATGGCATTCATCGGCAACTGTGAATGAAAAACGTTAGAAAGGCCTCGGGATCCCAAACGACAATGACGGGAAACAGTTGACATCATTTTCCTTCCATTCCATGTGAGAGCATGTTACTGAGAAGTTTTCATGAATGGGGCGGAGACTCGTTACGTCTAGTGCGCTTGGGAGAATATACAATAAAGGCATGTATTGTTTTTCTGTAGAAGCCAATGACCTTATATTCCAATGGCATTACATTACTATATTATTATTTATTTCTTCGGTTCGGCTACTTCGAGTGTTGGGATAGGGGTAGGAGGCGTTTCAGTCTGAATGTCAAATTCGTCGTCCTGCCCGATTGATAATTCGCCCGGAACTCGGCAGAAAACCAGGGGCGTAATTTGCTATAGGGCAGGGGGGGCAACTGCTCCCCCCAGACCCCAGTTTGCCCCCCCCAGCTTGATGTTTGCCCGTTCGGTCCTTGAGGCGTTTGACCTAATTTTATCGCTTCCTGTGTCGTTTTCGCCTTGGTCGATTAGTAAAATATCTCTTTGTTTCTTTGTTTTTATTACGTTTTTCTTCTTGAACTAAAACTGCTCGTTTTCACTTGACTTGGGAAAATCTGCTCCAACTTTGCCCCCCCCAGGATTTTGACGAAATTACGCCCCTGCAGAAAACGGAAATCGAGAAGTGATAACATTTTCTTCTTAGGAGTTGCGAAGTAGGGGTAGAAGACGTGCTGCGTATATGCGTCGTCTTTCTACCCGAACGATCGTCAGAACCAAAATTTGGCAATGCTAAAATGTCCCTGCATAATTGTTTTGTGACGGCAGGCGCGTAAGAAAGCATGCTCAGTATAGGTCTGATGTCCGTTCGGCAGCGGTAACAGCACTTATGGAACTGCTTTTCATTACCTTATAGGGTCCACAGGGTAATATGGCTCCAGCAACATACTGATTGGTCAGTGCAGATTATAAACGATTGACGAATTTGTGACACCCTAATGCTCTCTGGCAGGCTAATACAGATAGTTACACCAAGAATTGTAATTAAATAAGTTCTAAGGGAGTTTAAGTTCTTTTTAATACAAATCTGTATAACTAAAACCAGTTTGGGAGAGAGAGTTCGAGGCTTGATGTCAGAAGACACGTGGAAGTTCGGAATCCGTGGCCTTACCTTAGTCGTGATGAAGATCTCATCTCTCTTAATCCTGCCTGATGATATCCACTCCTGCAGTGCCTCTCCAATGGCGACTTCGTTGAAATAAGCATAGGCTGTATCGATATGCCTATACCCAGCTTCTAGGGCAGCGTTGACAGCGAGCTTGATTTCAGCTGGCTCCGACTAGAGTTAAAGCACAAATGACAACATAAATTATCCTTTTCTGTCTGTCTGGCCCCAGATTCTCTCAAACCATCCCCGTTTACGCGTAGGCAAATGCCGTTTTTCGTCCACCCCTAAGCAGTAAATCTCTCGGTTCTCCTCCGTCTCCGGTAAATTTGGGCGTGTCTCTGTTGCCTCGCATCGTTACGTCACACATGTTTCGTAGCTACTTGAAGTTTAACTGAAAAGCCAGCTTATTTTCATATCTTCGATTTGAACAAACCGATTTCCCCCCCCCCCCCTTGGGCTCTAGTAGTGAAGTCAGAATATGCACGGCTGGCAGTATAAAGCTCACCCGAAGATGAGAATTTGAAATTCAACAAAAGCGCGCATTGAAAAAAGGCTAAAGAAGTGGAATTCAAGAAATATTCATTTCCAGACTTTTCGGCAATCGTTCAGCGTTATATAGTTGCCAAATACTTCAGGCATAGAGGTACAAGTACACAGAGATACTAGAAATCCGAAAGAAAAGTTCATTCGATGAAAATCGATTCTGTGAGTAGTGGAGCAACGAATTAATGCATTTCCATCGGGTCTTCAAGCCTATGTGAATAAGTGATAGGTAACTAGACTGTGTTATTTGAGCCATGTTCAGTTAAACTTTAAAGAACGTGTACTACTTATGATAGGCTACTTATGAAAGAAGAAGATGGTAAAATTCATTACTTCAATAGTATTTCCGTTCATCCTCGTTCCCGAGATTCTTCAATTCATAAGTTTATCCTATCTCCTCTATTAGCAATACATTGATTATCCCGCTTGCCACGATTGCTCTCTTTACGTGACGTTTCTTGGGCGCCCAATCATTGTTTCCGAGGAGCGTATTAGTCCGGTTATGCGAATTTTGCCAAGATTGTCACACAAGCAAGAGTATAAAAACAGCCGAAGCCGTGTGTAATGTTCTGTAAACATAGCTTAATTGTAAGATGGTCAATTATCTCAGAACATCTGAGCAGAAATAATACGTTGTGCGAGGTGTCATTTAATGAGCTGTTTGTGTGGGAAGTCCAGGCAGTGCCGGAATAAACCTATGGAGGCCCCGGAGCAGTTTAAGGTCTAAGGTTTCTTTTTCCTCAGATTTTCGTATTTGGAACATCGGGACATTTTGAGAATTCCTTAAATATATTCAACTTTTTTAGATCCCAAAGCGTCGGGGACGAAAACCGATGACTTTGAGATATTTTTTTTTTAACCTCTACATTATTAAGGCTTGAAAAATTCCGGAAGAGCTCGACAAAGCTGGATCTTAGTCCACCACAATGTACTGTGTAAAAGAGTACAAGTAAATAAGACTTAATAAGAATTATTTAATGAACCTAAAAAAGGTCCACTAGGAAGATATTTCATTTTAAAAACGGTCTGGCAAAGACCGGAAATCTCAAAGACCCAATTGTCTGTATCAGGAAGTTCCAACAGATATTCCCTTAGGGATACCATCGAAACCTTATGTCTTGTTTTTCTGTACTCGGTAACGACCGTAGGATATTTAGTACCGGCTCTACGTTACGTAAAACATCGTGACCACGCTAATGCCCGGGCCCCACTCTAGTCACACTTGGTAGTAACGCCACTAATAAGACCGTTTTACGGTCGAAATTGGGAAGAAAAGACGCTGAAAACGTAAAACAGTCGAGGTTGAAAAATCCATCCCCGCCATTTTGAAACGCAACTTTGGGCCAATCACAGACCTTAGCGGCCGACTTTAGCAAGTTCTGTTTACTGTGACTGTGAGTGATGATGGTGGTAACATTCCTTGAAAATCTGCGTTCCAGGTGTGACAGGATGTAAAGAGTGGGTAATAACCAAATTTGTGACTGAATGTGGCCCGGGCAACACTCGTCAAAGACGGGATATTCAGTCTAGCCGTCGCCGTCTATTTCAAGGTACATTACCAGACGAAGACTCGTGATTCCAGCAGAATTTCTATTGTACCGATATTGTACTTTTGCTTAGGTTTTCCTACCTGCCAGGTTCCTAGTCCAACAATGGGAAACTTCTGACCATTTTTAAACTCAAGGTGTTCCTTGAAAGGCATTTTCGCTAATTAGTCACTTCACTTCTTGTCTTAGTTTACACAGGCTTTATCGCTAGACGACTTCTCCACGACTGATAAACAGTATCGCACTTAACTAGTTAAAGTATCTGTCAATGAATGACGTTCTCAAATCCAGTTGCTATCGAAGATTCACGAACATGAAAAGATTCTCGTCAGCGCGATGATGCAGCATTAAGTTGGAGAGTTGTTAGAGATAAATTTTTTTAGAGAGATTTTGAATTTTTGGAGAGTCGTGAGAGGTGATTAGAGATTTCGCAATCTACCGACACTGTAAAGCAGACATAATATTTCACATGTGATCAAGTCAAGTAGACCTTGGCCTAACGCGTTTTGTTTCATCTGTTCTAACGGGTGCCAAAATAGAACAAGCTAAAATAATGAAAGGCAAGGCAACACAGCTAAGATTTGTGGGAGGGTATAGATCTACGATCTACGTTGCCTGGGCAACGTGAAGTGTTGCGGCAACCTTTGTCCGGCTTCGCCGACTAAAGTGTTGCGAGAGCAACACTTTGGTTTTCTTTCTTCGCCATCGGTTAAATGCTGGTTGTCGACCTATCGAAGCTTTCAAAACGATACGTTCAAAGAAGAACACAATCAGTAATCACATGATCAAATTTCTCAGCGTCGAAAAAACAACAACTAAAGAATATCGGAAGAAAGGAACTAAATTGACTTCCTTTTCAATTCACTTTATCCTTTTCAATCGTACACAGGTTGACGGATGAAAATTATCTTAAATAATCTAGTTGGTATTATAAAGCTATCCGTAACTTTTCAGGATCAAAATACTATAGATGTGCACCAATTTGCAGAAATTTCTAGCTCCTCATGAACCCCCTCTAGCAACCGATCCGTACTTATAAGTCCTTCTCCCCGTGATAGACATCAAATACACTCGAAACAAGTAATAGGTACATCAACTAGTAAAAGTTGCAAACCCCTCATCGCCGAAGATAATTATAGTTTAACTGCCGAGAATTACTTACAAGTCCCCTAAACGTCTTACTATTGGGAACCACATTGTTCTTACCGCCAAATACACCGGAAACAAATAATAGGTACACCAACTAGCAAAAGTTGCAAACCCCTCATCGCTAAAGATATTATGGTCTAACAGCCCATAGTTGCTTGCAAGTTCCCTACTTGTATAACAATTGGGATCGGCCTATTTTTGGTCTCAGTGTGTACCCTACTACTGGAGTTGTCAACCCCTCTATACTTACAAAATGGTGTATCTCATTGTACCAAAAAACCGATTGCATATCCTTTGATCAGCTCAGCAAGAGCTATCGATTGCCGTTAAAAAAAAATCTATCTGTATTAGTTGAAAAGTTGACTTTCTTGCCGTAGGCCAACTTTCTAATATCACCAGTTAGAAAAGGAGCAAAGGATAAGCTCCAATTTCTTTAGCATTGAGAGAACTTTCAAAGTTTAACCGAAAAGGGCTAGTATAGGACAATCTAGTTACCCATCACTTATTCACTTAAATTGGCTTGAAGACCCGCTGAAAATGAGTTACTTCGTTGTTCCGCTATTCAGGGATAATCGATTTTCAAATAGTGGAATTTCCGTGTGATTTGTCCATGCGCTTGTATTTCTGCTGTATGCCTTCCGAGAAAGATATGTCATTTTTTTTTGTTCAGGCACTAAGCAATCTTCACCAGTCTCACCACTGCCCACTGAAAAGCCGCATTTGTGTTGAGATTAAAATTTCCCGCCTCATAGTAGAATTTATGCTGTGGGGACGGCTGGAGATATTCTGAGCCTCATAAGTAGAGCAGATAGTGGAAAATCAAAAAATCCCTTTGCAGAATCCAAATAATTCAGTGTACCCAATTAAATGACACACAAATGATTTGGCTTTTCAGTTAAACTTTAAGAGGCATAGCTGATACCATTTCTCTACCGCAATCCCAAGTGCAAAAAATAGAATGATGAACTTGGCTGAAATCACGAACTGAAAAGAGTAGAAACAATAGATGGCAGCACTTTCGGACCCGTGGGAAAATGACACTTTTTTGTTTCTCCAGATTTTTCTATTTATCATTGAAAGAAGATATCGCTGGAAGCGGAATTGGCGTATTAGGCACTTCTAAGCGAAATTGAGTTATCAGTGCCATCTAGTGTGAAATTTTGGCTCTTTCTGAATCTGGACTCCGTTTTAGCGTATCTCACTCCCATGCAATGCTACGAGTCGAAACCGTTTTGACGTAACTTGCATTATTTTCATTCTGTTGGAAGCGTAATTGACGTATCAGTTATGCGCTTTTAACAGAGGACTTTTTGACGTATCTGCGCATTCGCCTGTACGAAGAAAAGATTTAGAAAACCGTCGCCTGGAAGCGGAATTGGCGTAAGTGAAGAACACAAAATTTCGAGAAAACCGCGGTTGAATGTTTGGAACCTTGCAGAACAGAAATGGTTGGAGTAAAAACGCGAAAAAATTATATGCTGAAAAGCATTGCATTATAGAGGGATGGTGAGAATTTAGGTGAAACTGCCAAAGATGTTTCAAGTAAACCGCCCAGTTCCACGAACGCTAGAGTTGAGAGCTGTCCCGAAGAGAAAGCTGTCACACATCAAGGCAGGGGAAAAAAGCGAAAGGCATAATTATGACATTTAACTGTACCCGTTTCTTAACATTCTTTTATATCCATTTGTTAATATATAATATCTGAATTTCTTTAAAAGTTTTACTCAGTTTGTACTCACACCTTACAGGTCAGTTTTACCGTAAGTCGCATGTCTGGTGTTTAACACGCTTGAACCGGTTTTGACGTATCTGACAAGTTGACCAACTGTTAAAACCCAATTGACGTAACAGTATTTTGGCAATTTATTGTGCCGAAACTGTTTGATATTTTGCTTGGAAATTCTCACCATCGCTTTATAATGCCATGCTTTTCAGCATGTAATTTTTTCGCGTTTTTTACTGCAACTATTTCTGTTCTGCAAGGTTCCAAACATTCAACCGCGTTTTTCTCGAAATTTTGTGTTCTTCACTTACGCCAATTCCGCTTCCAGGCGACGCTGATTGGCTGTGGGGCCGGGCAACTGCCTCACATATTTAGCACTTATAGATTTTAGTCCATATTCACTTTGAAGCTGGTGCCTGCCTGCTTGCCTGCTAGAACGGAGCTTTCCACTCGAAAGCAGAAACATGGTTTGATGAAATGAAAGCTTGGCTGCACAACTTCAGATAGTCCTCTCTGACATAGGCTATTCAACTCCGCTTCACTTAACACACCGTAGGCTGTGGCTCGAGGACAAGCAAAAACCATCCCTTTTGGCCCCAGGCGAAAGTTCTACGGAGCTTTCCAAAACCTAATATCATATTCAGCAATCCGGCCTAAGGTCCACACTTTCCGTAAAAACCGCACAGGTTAGACCCTTACCACTTTCCAACAATAAGCTGAAATCGGCAGCATAGGAAAAAAAAAAAAAAAAAAACTAGGACAAAACCAAAGTGTTGCTCTCGCAACATAATAAAATAAGATAAGATTTTATTTACGCTAAGACCAGTGGCAAGTAAATGCAAAACAAACAACACCTATCGCTGTGGGTTGACTACACTGAGGAAGCTTGCCAATTGTTTGTATTTCCGAAACAACTATTCCCCATGACAGTGCACATCCATTTTCATTCGCTCCCTTTCGTTCGCTCTAAACTTCATATTCACGCCAAAGATGTTTTCAACCCATCCACGTTTTCACACGAAAAAAGTCGGGGGTAAACCGTACCCAGAAGAAAGCTTTCTGCCAAGACGGAAGTCACGGGAAGTCAGCTCTCCTTACCAAAAATCAATCAATCTCGAGATCGGAAAATGTTTTATTAAATCCGGCTTAGAACACGTTGTAAATCGTCAGCCTGTACAAAATTACTCGTATACAATTAGCAAAACTGGGTTTTCACAGAAATGGTAAAAATAGGACACTGTCGGAAGCCAAAGCTTTAGAATGGCTCCAAGAAGGGATATTCGGGATGTTTGTCCAGCCTAAAAATACAAAGAAATTATGTTATCCATGTCGTAACTATGGCGACATCGTAATATTCGTATGCGAATCTCGCACCGTATTCGGAAGGAAGATTCATAGCTATAGCGACATCGGAATATTCGTATGCGAATCTCGCACCGTATTCGGAAGGAAGATTCAGATCAGCAATTCTTGTTGCTGAGGAATAAAATAAGGAGTAATATTATACCTTGTTAACGAAAACACTAGATAAACTGGTAATTAAGGCGGAAATGACACAAATATTTTTTTTTTAGTTTAAAGGCACAGAAAACTTGACTACGCAACTTTCGGCCATCAAACCGACCTGGGGGGCTTAGATAAATGTACAGGGACTTATTGTCGACAGGACCCCCCTTCTTTGTTATCTCGAAACCCCTCCTTATTGTTCCCAGAGCTAGCTGGCAGGGCCTTGCCCCTTATGCACTGTAATTATGCACTCATACACTGTAAAAGTTCGGCTTTTTCTGTGTTGACAACATACAGGGTTGCAACCTTACTAAAATAAATGCACTGGCCAAAAAGAAAAAAAAAAGTAGTGCCAAAGAAGAAAAGTACTCGGATCGTGAAGCTGGGCCATAGTCACCTTAGAAATAAAGGGTGCAACTACCTGACAACTACTTTTTTCTTAAAATCTGCTGCAAAAGTAAAAATAAAGTCCTATAATGAGCACAATTGTACTACCGGCGGCAACCCTGCTAACATACTGGTATCAAAATGGTCGTGGGTTCAAAAGGTCGTGGGTTCGAGTCCTACTCCCGGCACACAAACATTTCGCTTTTTCTTTTTCTTTTTTGTCTACTAACTCAAAAGTCGAATTCTCGGAAACTGCCCGGAAACTGCAATGGTCGTAACGAGAATTTTTCTAACTCTCAATATCGACTCAGGGTACATTCCTGATATGTCAGCTAGCTTCCCGAGTCAAGTTTTCTGTTCCTTTAATACACTGTATTATATAAACCAACTTTTATAAACTAAACTACACAAACAAACATGTTTATCCTTTACACAGGTAGTCGGTACACTTGACTGCATGAAAGCCCGAATGGGCCTGTGGGGGCAGCCAAAAAATTCTCAGTTTAAATTAATTTGTACAAACTTTTTCAGAGGAAGAACAAACAAGAGCTGGAAGCTCATATGGCACTTGCAAGGCTGGGTCAGAGGATGAAAGTAGGAATTCGTCAATTTGTGGGTTTGTTGTGATCATTTGTAATCAAAACTCTTGAAGTAAAAAACATGACGTACTCATCGGGAGCACGAAAATGTATATTTTGCTCAAAAGTATTGTTTGTACTTTAAGGAAATCACTTGTGAGGGATCATAGGGATCACGAAAATGTGTATTTTGCTAAAAAGTATTTTTTGTACCTTGTGGTTGCGATTAGTACTTTATAAGGAATTATTAAGGAATTCAGTTGTAAGCAAAACCCTTGAGGCAAAAATGATCATGGGCTCATAGGGATCACGAAAATGTATATTTTGCTTTAAAATATTTTTTTGTACTTTGCGGTTAGCATTAGTACTTTAAGGGATGGTTGGATCAGGGAACTGACTATTTCTAAGCCAATCATGTCAAGTCTCTAATTTTCAAGCCAAGTTTTATCGTCCTAGCACGTCTGGAAGTACCTTAACTTGCGATCATCGGAATTCCGGACCCCCTCCCTCTAACTCCCCCACAGTGCCCGAATCTTGTCCGGTTCTGTCACTTACGTACATAGGGCTTGTGCTTGTTCTTTCCACCAAGTTTCATTCCGATCGCTTCACTCCAAGCGTGTCACAAGTTTTCCGGTTTCCCCCTCCGACCCCCCCCCCACCTTCATCGGATCTGGTCCGGACTTGAAACTGGGCATCCGAGACATGTGATCTTTCTACGTATCAAGTTTCATTATGATCCGATCAACCGTTCGGAAGTTATACATACCTCAAGATTCCGGATTCCCCCTCCCGTCACTCCCCCCACGATGGTCGGATCGGGAATTTGACTATTTCCAGGTTAATCTGGTCGAGTCCCTGATTTGCCTGCCAAATTTCATTGTCCTAGCACACCTGGAAGTAACTTAACTCCGTATCACAGGAATTCCGGAACCCCCCTCCAACTCCCCCCACAGTGCACGAATCCGGTCCGGGTATGTCAATGACGTACCTAGGGTATGTGCTTGTTCCTCCCACCAAGTTTCATCCCGATCGCTCCAGTCTAAGCGTGTCACATGATTTCCGGTTCCCCCCTCCGACTCCCCCCCACATTAATCGGATTCGATCCGGACCTGAATTGGGACATCTGAGAAATGACGTCTTTCCAAATATCAAGTTTCATTAAGATCCGATCATCCGTTTGAAAGTTATGCATGCCCCTAAATTCCGGATTCCGGCTCCCCTCCCTCCCCCCATGATGGTCGGATCGGGGAAATGACTATTTCTAAATTAGTTTGGTCGGGTCCCTGATATGCCTGCCAAGTTTCATCGTCCTAGCACATCTGGAAGTACCCTAACTCGCGATCACCGGACTGACCGACCGACAGACCGACCGACCGACCGACCGACCGACGGAAAAGTGATCGGTATATGGCACTTGGCCGGAAGGCAAGTGCCATAAAAAGAAAAGAAAAAACAATAAATTGGACACCATGCCTCGTGTTTCCTAGTTATTGAACGTTTATGTTTTTCAGCTCTACTTAAACCAAAAGGTATGATATATGATGAGAATTGCCGCTCACTTATCTCACTGGGTGTACACAGGTGTGGTCATCCTTGGACTCGATGAGTTCCCATCTTTGCGGTTTCCGGATGGGGTGGGTGGAGGGTAAACAGGCCTATGTTGGTAGTTGTCGGTGTTTGGTAAGAGTATTCTGAGCGATACTGGCGATTACGGGCAAATGGACATTTTTCTGTAATCGATAATCGATCCCCCATATATTTCAAATTTGTCTCACTGCAGACTGGGATGTTTTCTTTCAAAAACTTGTATCGTGTACTTTTAACGAACTTGATCGATCTAAGTGGCCCTCAAGACGAGTTGTCGGAACTGCTGGCTTTTGCGTGACGGGGTGGTTAGTTATAGTAAACTTACCCGGCGAAAGCTTTGAAGTCGAAAGTCCTGCCCTCACTGCCTTGATCGAGAGCATCGATCTTGGCCATATCGTCGGCGTCAAGGTCAAAATCTTTAATCTGAAAAAATTAATAACGTTCTAGTTCCAATACGTTCGTCCCCATTCCATTGGAGGATTCCGTCGTCACTGAAGGCAGTGGATCGTTCCTGGGGTCGTATGTGTGCCGAATGAGTATCCTTTTGTGAAACATTTTCACGAACCACAGTAAAACACAGTACAACCGGTTTCGTCCGAGCGCATTCCCCTTCACACGGGAACATAGATGCCACGGGAACACTGAAGCATAGATGCTTCGAATGGTTCCGTGTTCCACATATCCAACGCATACGTGGTACGTTTTGTCCTTTTCCTTTTGAGTTTTTTGTTACACGAATTCTTAGAAAACAAACACTTTCGTTATTTTAATTTTCAAAGATTAATGTTTTCGTGTTACAATTTTTGTCTATGTTTTTATTAAGCTAATGCATTGTTTGATTTTGTACAGAAACGAGATTAGTTGCGTTTTTGCAGATGCCATGGTATCTGATATACGGTCCAAAGTCGTTTTTGCAGTTATCGTGGTATCTGATACCACGGTCAAAAGGCGTTTTTGCAGTTGTCGTGGTATCTGGCCAGTTACCGTGGTAACTGATATTCAGATATCACGGTCCGACCGTGGTATCTGGTCGTGGTATGTGAAAAGGCATCTCACCTTCATCAAATGTTGTCAAATTGGCGAGAAAGAAGTTCAGCACTTACTTGCACCTTACACTTACACTTACAGCACCAACTGGATATCAGTTTTTCTTTTGGGATGACTTCGAAAAGTGCGATTTCGGCAATAGTCGTTTTTCAAGTGAACCGTATATCACATACCACGGTAACTGCAAAAATGAGTAATTGCAGATCCAGTTACCGTGGTAACAGATACCATGGTATCTGCAAAAACGCAACTATTGTGTATTAAACATTGTACCATGCCCTAATCCCGCCAATCGCGTCACAGAGACCGTATTCACCACGCTCGCTTAACTAATAGTTAATTAGTTACTATTGTAATCAGGGGCGGTTTGAGGGGGGGGGGGGCGTGGGGGGGGGTGACTCACCCCCCCATGCTTCAGAGAATCGTACTTGCAGTCGTATGTTTTGAGCTTGTCTGTATGACAGTCGTATGTTTGAGCTTGCCGGAATGACAGAAAGGCAGTTATAAAACGTGAATTTTGCCCGCAAATGACATTTTCCAATCACATGGCCTATAAAGACTCGTATGTTTTGAGCTTGTCAGATTCACAGTTGTGCGTTCTGGGATTGATAGAACGATAGTCGTTTGTTTGAGCATGCCAGAATGACATCAAATCGTGAATTTTCCCTACATATGACCCGTTTCTTGTCGTATTTTCCAAAGAGATTTTCTAGTTGTATCTTACAGACAGTCGTAAGTTTCGAGCTTGTTAGAATGACTGTCTTAGGGTTTAAGTTTGTCAGAATGACATAAATGCAGTTACCGAACTGGGATTTTCACCCTGTGGCGCACAATTTGAACACAACTGGTTTTGTACAAAATCTCTGCATTTAGCAGAAAATGTGCCGATTTTCGAAATTGCTGCCTGCGGCGCCAAGTTTCAGCATCAGCCTTTCTGATTTGTGCAAAAAATCTCCTTATTTTAGCATACAACAAGGATGTCTTGCGGAGTATGGTCTTACCGGCATTGTAAGTACTGAAATGACGGGCCTGGTGATTGCACACACTACCTACAAATTCAAAACAAATTTACTTTGTATCTATTTTATCCTGGGTGGCCACTACCTTTTTCGGAAGGGGCCGAGTGGGAGCATTGCCATGTACCAAATATCCCACTCCGTTTAGGAGTTATCGGGGGCCACGGACAGATCTGTGATATTAGGCAGCCCTTAGTTTCTCTTACCTAAGAATTTCCCCTGAGGCGTCTTTCATAGTAGCCTATTCACTATCTAGGAAGGGCGACCTATTTAGACGAGGTTTTTGGCCTAAAATCTCAGCCACGTTAAAAGCTATAACAATTGTACTGGAAGTAGTCAAACTTTGCACGAAAAAAGGTGGATTTAAAAATTTTCGCCTGCGGCGCCTTTCGTAGTAGCCTACTTTCTATTTAGTTGAAGCGTACGTCATTTAGGTGGGGTTTTAAGCTCGAGATTCTCTGGTCAGGGCAACATTAAAAGCAAGAATTTGCATGGGAGGTAGTTCAATTTTGCCAGTAAAAAGTCGGATTAAAAGAAATGTTGCTGCGGCGCTCAGTTTAAGTTTGTCTTCAGTAGGCTATATACGTTAGAAGCTGCTGCTTGGGACCTGAGCCACCTTAAAGGCAGAGCTTGTATGGGAAGTAGTTGAGTTTTGCTAGAAAAAAGATGGATTAAAAAAATTTTCACCTGCGGCGCCATTTCGTAGTATAGCCTCTTCTGTATTTAGTTGAAGGGTGCGTCATTCCTTCAGGTGGGGTTTTAAGCGAGAGATTTTGGGGTCCGAACCACATTGAAAGCTAGAATTTGTATGGGAAGTAGGTCAAATTTGCTCTGATAAAAAAAAAGGCGCCTGCGGCGCTCGGTTTACATTTCGCTTGAGCACACAGGTCAGAAGCTGCTATGATACCGAGGCTTGGCTCTCTCCAGTGAACGTTAATATGAAGGTAATGCTGGAATTCTTGTTATTTATTATTACCTGTAATGACCTTTGGCATAACCTTTTAAAAGTGTATGATAATATTTTTTTGCTTCGTTTTTGTCTATTCTTTCTAATTGGTACAGTTGCTTGTCAGTCGTATATTTTGAGGTCGTCACCCCCCCCATGCCCAAGTACTTCGAACCGCCCCTGATTGTAATAAGGGTGCAACAAGCTCATTATCGGTTCTTAGGGTGTTCTAACCTCCTCCTACCAAGAGCTATCACCGTACCCCCAACCTGTTGAAGGAATTGGCCTTATTACAGTTCAGCGCTCCAAGTGGACTAGTTTCTATTAGTCCCCCATTGCCTCATAACCAACCCTTGTGTACACATAGTAAAAAGTCGGATCCATAGGGTAATGAGTCACTTTCATTTTCTGCTGCTGAGACATATGCAAAACCTCCACTACCTGGGACACAGATGACAGGTTTTCCACTCAGTAACCTGTGGATCTATTTCACCATGTCTGATCCAAGTGCTGATGGTGAGGCATAGGGGGATTAACAGAAAGTAGTCCGCTTGGAAGCGCTGAACAGGAATATGGCCAATTTACAAAACTGGAACAAAGTTGGCACCTTTAGTAACAACTGATAAGAGGCTGGAGCACACCCTTAGACTGACTAGTGACTCCTTTCTACCTGACTTAGCCATACTTACATCGAAGTTCTGCTTTAATCTATCCGGCTGGATACTCTTGGGGATAATGGCAATGTTGTGTTGTGTGAGATGGCGTAGCAGGACCTGCGCAATGGTTTTGTTGTGCTTCTTAGCAATATCGGCCACGACTGGGTTTTTGAGAAGGTCGGGAACAGGTGGCGCCCTAGAATGAATGGGAAATATCAGTACTTGTCCTGTTTAAAGGACTCGCCAAATTAATCGTTCCAACTGTTTTCATTTTCGTGATTTGAACCGTTTCAGTTTCGTGTTTGCCGTGATTTGCCGTGATTTGAACCGTTCAGCATCGTGTTTGTTGCAATAGTGCTGCCGCATCGCTGCTGCAGCACTTCTTTGCTTCTGCACAAGATGCGTTTTTTGGTTCACAGCCTGCACGATTTCTTTTTGGTTGAAGCAGCACCTTGCAGGAAAGCACGGACGTGGTAAGCAAGTCCGCGATCCTCGAGAAGCGCTGTCGTCTTCCTCGGAAGCCCTGCAGTGCAAAAACGGATGTAGAGCCAGGAAGCGGCCGAGAAGTAGACCTGCAGCGTGCAACAAAAACGAGGCTTAGGCTGGTAAATTAAAAGTCTGACTGCGTCCCTTTCCATTCATGATTGCTTCTGATTCAGCAGTGGACATTAGGGTGACCTCAGGATGAAAGAAACCTATGGAACGTAAGTTGCTAGTAAGGCAGGACAACTTGAGAAATCGAATTAGCCCCTTTTTCTAACTCGCAGCTGTAGACTTTCGTACGGTTGTCTGCAGGCTGCGGTAAATTAGGGCGCGATTTTGCTCCTGTCCGATTGTGATCGCTTCTCATTCAGCAAATATTCCTTCGGCCGAAGCTGACTGCGAATCACATTTGACAGTGTAAAACGGATACTTCAGCTAGATTTTTATCAGAGCTCGATATCGGTCCTTCTTGGCAAGGGTCCTCTCAGGCTCAAGTTGGAAAATGAACTTCATGTAAAAATACAAAAGTTCATTTTCCAGCTTGCGCCTGTAGAGGACCCTAGCCAAGACGGTCCGGAATATAGCTCTAATAAAATTCAGCTGACTTATCCGTTCTGCACTGTCAAATTCTCATTCAACATGACACGGTGCGTGACTTGTAAGAACCTGTCAATTTATTTTGAACGCAAATTAATCGTAAGGAGCTCAGAAGGTTTTCAAAGGAACGGAACTCGAGAAATCGAATTAGCACATTTCATCTGACTCGCAGCGGTAAATATTCGTTCGGTTGTTTGCAAGCTCTGGTAAAACTGGGCTTGACTTTATTCCTGTCATTGTCGATAACTTCTCATCCACGTGACGTGTTGTGTGACGTCATCATGGTCGAAACTGTTTCGTCCGTAAAAAATCATTACAATTTAAATGAAAAATGCTCGTAAGGCCACTGAAGGCGAATAAAATTAGCAGACAATACTCTATATGACTAAGTCCAAAACAAGCCAGTGATCCTCAGGAAGAAGGAGTAAACGTCTCCGTAATGGCTCAAACTCAACGACTCAAATCCTGTGTCAAGCAATCACGGCGATCTTTGGGAGCAGCTGTGATACCACTTCTGCCTTTCTTCCGCTAGGTACCCGGAGAGGCCGGAGATTTCGCAGCGGCAAGGAGAGATAGTCATCAAGAGTATTGCTTTTCGTGTCGCTTGTGCTTTAAATAAGAAAAAAATGTTATTGAGAGTAGTAAGTAAAAGAACAGGGCTAGTTTTACTTACTCTAGACCGTAATTGGTGTAGAACTTGACCCTTCCTGGGGAGCCGAGGGGGGCATATGCTGTGATGGTGATTCCATACTTGTCGCAGACCTGCTTCAGGGGGTTTTGCAGGAAGTAGGCGTGAAGTTCGACTTGGTTTGTTGACGGGGCGATCTTGGCGGTTTTCATGACCTTTTCGACCTGCTTAATGTTGAAATTGGAAATACCAATGGACTTGGCGAGACCTGCGTCAACCTGCTCTTCCATTGCCTGTAACAAAAATGTCAATGGAAAACAGAAATTATCATCATTGTTAATGGCAGTTTTTGCCCGTAAAAGACGGAGTTACCAAAATAAATAAAAACAAACAGCAAGTTTCGGAACCTTTGCACAAGTGTGCACAGTCTTCGCGGGTATGAGATAACACAGTATCTGCTGATGCTACAGGAAACTTGTGTTACGAGCCTTTAAAGTTTAACTGAAAAGCCAACTTATTTTTGTGTCATTTAGTTGAATACAATTAATTATTTGGATTCTGCAAAGAGATATTTTTGTTTTCCACTGTCTGCTCTAGTTATGGCGTTCAGAATATCTGCGGCCGTCCCCACAGCGAAAATTGTACTATGACGCGGGAAATTTTTATCTAAACACAAACAAGGCTTTTCAGTGGGCAGTGGCGATATTGGTGAAAATTGCTTAGTGCCTGAACAAAAAAAAAGTCATAAATCTTTCTTGTAAGGCATACAACAAATAAGAGGTACCACAAATCACACGGAAATTCCACTATCTGAAAACTGATTATTCCTGAATAGCGGAAAAACCAAGTAACGCATTTTCAGCGGGTCTTCAAGCCAATTTAAGTGAATGAGTGATGGGTAACTAGATTGTCCAATCCCGTCCTTTTCGGTTAAACTTTAAGTATACGATTCTATAAAACTAAGCAGGGTTTGCAACGTTACTTTTTAACGAAAAGACAGCTCGTAAAAGGTCAAAACGGAATCGTTCTGTATTGTCAACATACAGTTTGTTATCTCAGTTATAGGTTGAAATTGCGCACTTTTGTTTGGCTCTTACGAGAATTTTGTCTGACAAGGTACTAGCATTGAAAGACTTTCGGAGCTTCGTTTGAAACGACTTAAGCGACAAAACTGGAAACAGTGTTACTGACTTATCACGTTAACACGCTGTTTCGAATTTTGTTGCGTCATTTGTGCCAAACGATTCTCGTCTCGTGATGATAGCATCTTAACATAAATAAATGTAATATTTTAAATATGTTAAAAACTTTAGTTAAATATTAAAAACAAAAATATTTATGGCGACAAGCTAAAGCTTAACGCCAAATTTAACAATAAACAAATAAATGAAAAAAAAACTGTAAATATTTTGAAGGTGGGATGTTGATGAAGAAAAATGCTTCCTAGCTGTATGGAAGATCCCTACGGAGGGCCAAGTTCATGGGGTAAAACGAATATGGATGTAGTATTTATTGGTTCATATAGTTTGTTTTTCTATATTATTTTGGTGCCACAGCCCTTGTTGGCTTATGTGCATTAAAATCTTTTTATCTACAGGTACAGATTTAGCCAAGATAATTTGTGAAGTGTTCATCATTTAAGGTGACCAGGGACCCATAAATTTCCTGTAATGCCTCGCCATTCAGGGGGCTTGTCATTTCCTATGCTTCTATGTTGCTATGTTGCCCGACCTACTCCTACTTTCCAAACATTCCGCTTGGGTCGAATCGGCGTTCTTGTTTGCCTCATTGGACGTGAGCGCCAAAGAGACTCCTCCCTCAAGGCGCCAGCAGCCAATCCCAAATTTTGTCTATCTGGATAGTCGCGTATTCTATCCCCGTGGGTATTTCTCGAACTACCGGACGGTCGGTCAAGAGCGCATCAGAAATATCTTATTGACAAGCCCCCTGAATGGCAAGGCATTACAGGAAATTTATGGGTCCCTGGGTGACACAGGAAATATTCAACCGTACATGAAAGCTTTGAGTCAAATCTCTCTTTTATCCCTTGCTGACGTACCCATAAAAGAGTAATCAGTAATCAACTTGGCCGAAAGCAAGAGCTATGAGAAACTTTTCCCTACCTTCCAAGTGGCATTCAAATCGGTGTCTAAGTCCAAGCTAATTGTGCCATCTGGCAGCATCGGGAAGACGTTGTCTATGTTGTCATCTACCGGCTTGAGTCCAGTAGGAGCGTGAATGAGGTAGAGGTCGACATAGTCAAGCTTTAATCGGCGGAGAGATTCTTTCAAGAAACGTTCGACGTCAGAAGCGCGGATCGCATTCATCGGTAACTGTGAATAGGAAGAGTTAAAAAGTCTTCAAAATTTCGGGATCCCAAACGATAGTGACAATTGATACCTTAAATGCCGTAAATCTGTCCTTCAATATGGGAGCACTGAGATATTTGTATGAAAGTTGGTCTGGGGGTATGTCGAACAGAATAGTAATTTATTCGCTCACACTTTCACGGTAACAAAACCAAAATTGGTGAGTACTGTCATGGACAAATTTGTCAATACAACATATACCTTTAAAAATACGTACAAGTAGTCAAAGGCTATTTAAAATCTCAACAATATTTGGTACAAAACTATTTTGGTAACGGGTGTGTTTGGCCGCTACTGGTTGGAAGATTGGGACCTTCGTAGAAACTGCTCGCTCTTGCATTTCCCTTACATTGTTGTATGGGGGAGGGAGAAACTCATTGTAGATGGGGATCGGTCGCACAGGGTTCCGTAACCCTATACATAGGGGTGGGGCTAATAGACTAAAGCCGCGTTCGATTTAGACTTGTCTCAGTCCTGTCAGCCAAATACCGTTTTATGTCACTGCCTTATTGCCGTTTTATTTATCCTGTCACCCGACAATACTCTTCATGCCTAACTCTTCGTGTTGATGAAGAATCGCCGTGTGCCTAGCGAAGAGCCAGAAACGTCACTATATCCTGACCGCAACAAACGTTGTTGATTGGTTTGCACAGGATTTAAATCAATTTTAAGGATTCGCTTGGATGACGTTTCTCGTTCTTTCCGAGGTTCACTGGCGTGTTTCAGACTTAAAGGAACAGAAAACTTGACTCAAACTTGGCTCAGGGAGCTAGCTGACATATCAAGAATGTACCCTGAGTCGATATTGAGAGTTATAAAAATTCTTGTTACGACCATTGCAGTTTCCGGGCAGTTTCCGAGAGTTCGAGTTTTGAGTTAGTAGAACAAAAAAAAAAAAAAGCAAAAGGTTTGTGTGCCGGGAAAGGTGGAAAGGTCCGGCTGCTTCTGCGACTTCGGCTAAAACGCGCTTCGCTTTCCAGATCTGTTCTTGCGCTCCGGTGGTTTCCGCCAGTGACTTGGAAAGCGAATCCACTACGCGAGTGGAAAGTGATTTTGATTTCGGCAAGTCAGCGAGAAGTTGTAAAGGTGCAACTGAGGCGTGACGACTTTCCGTTTGTACTTGCGCTCGGCGGATTCTCGCTTCGCTTTTTGAAAGCGAATCCAAAAGATCGCCAGAATCGCCCTTTATTCATGTAGAGTATCGTACACTGTCAGATAGGACCACACGAATGATAGGTTTGAGGGCGATTCTGGCGATCTCTTGAAAAGCAAAGCGAGAATCCGCCGAGCGCAAGGACAAGCAAAAAGTCATCGCGCCTCAGTTGCACCTTCAGAACTTCTCGCTGACTTGCCGAAACCACTTTCCACTCGCGAAGTGGATTCACTAAGTGCTGGCGGAAACTAGCGGAGCGCGAGAACAGCTCTGAAAGCGAAGCGAGTTTTAGCCGGAGTCGCAAAAGCAGCCGGACCTTTCCAGACCGCCAGAATCGCCCTTGAGTCTGAAATACGCCAGTGAATCTGGGAAGAACGATCAACAACGTTTGTTGCGGTCAGGATAAAATGAAGTTTCTGGCTCTTCGCTAGGCACACGGCGAAGGACACCTGAATGAAGAGTACCAAGTATCATGCCTATCTGTATGACTTCCGTTAACATTGCCATCAGAAAACCCAATCCAAATACGAAATAGTGTTTCCAAGCTATGATTTTTGCTCCATTTTGCATCTGTCCTTATTTCAGTACCGAACAATTTTAGAAATGAACAAATGTCTCCAATCAACCCTTCTTCTGGAATATTTTTTAACCAGTTAATCCCAAACGTATATCAAGAAGACATTCCAATACGATCCGGCCAGCGCTGTACAAAATTTGAATGAATTGCGCTTTTTGTCTTGGAGTCTGCATGTGCAAACCTCCAGAAACGAACATCCCTATTTTGAAAACGTCAGGCTCAGAAGAAGAATGCTCTCCGTGGCCATGTCTGTGAATGCATTCTCCATGGTGTGTTCAAGTATGGTTTCATTGTTCAGGTGTCCTTTAAAATTGATTTAAATCCTGTGCAAACCAATAAACAACGTTTGTTGCGGCGCATAAGCTCGCGAAGCTTTCCAGACCGCCAGAATCGCCCTTTGATCTCGGAGCAAGTTCCGGTCCTGTCTCAGGTAGATTTCTCGACTTCGTTTTACTTGTGATACTTATCCGTGGAGTCATTCACCTCACCTGACAAGGCTAAATAAAACGACTTCAAACCGTGACAAGGCAGTAATAAGAAGACAAGACCGAGACAAGTGGACTCAAATCGAACGCAGCTTAAGGCATAAACCGTCGTTTGGAGGCCCATTAGGTTAAATAACAGTAATCTCAAGCCCTGTTATATAGTGAAGCGGTACAGGGTAATACATAAAACGATAATAACGGAATACTTGTGGTACCATACATCTTTCTTTTGGTGTGCGAGAAGCGAGAATGTATAACTCGAGAATTAGGTCTGGTACATGTAGGTGTAGTAGATGGCTCTGTGACGCGATGTTTACGGTGAGGGATATAAGATAAGGCATGTAAATTTTTGTGGGCAAATTAGAGTTCGAGAGAGAGAGAGAGAAAGGTTTATTTACACAACAATCGTAGCTCAGTGGCTAATTTTAAGTTGTACTACAAAACCTCTTATTGTACACTATTATACAAGGACGTAAAAAAATATGTCAAGGTGGGGCTGAATTTATATTATCGACTTCTTTTCTTCGTCCTGTCCGTGGTCGATTCGGGCGGAACCCGACAGAAAATGTAAACTCGTAGTGTCAGGCAAAATTTGATCGAGTTCTCTGAAGTGACGTATCCGATACACTGTACCGTCCCCCAACCGGGTCGATAAATCGATCCGAATCATGTGAAAGCCAAAATTCGGCAGTACTAACATAGTCCATTTTTTATAAATTTGTATTTGTTAATGCAGAAGAAATGTCGATATGAAAATTGTGAATCCATGGCCTTACCTTTGTTGTGATGAAGAGCTCCTCTCTCTTCAGCTTGCCGGCGGAAATCCATTCCTGAAGCGTCTCTCCAATAGCGACCTCGTTGAAATACGTGAAGGCAGTGTCGATATGCCGATATCCAGCTTCCAGGGCCGCATTGACGGCGAGCTTGATTTCAGCTGGCTCAGACTAGAGTTAAAGAACAGATATTACCAGAGATATTGCCATTTTCTACTATGTAAAGACCCCCGACTCCTCAAGCCACCCCCAGGGTCGACACAAGGTCAACCTAGGCCACGGCCTGGGGCCCGGAAGTCAGGGGGCGTATCTAGGCTACAGAAGAAAAAATGACAAATCAAATAATTACAAATTCTTCAGTGTAATTTTGAAAGGCCATACAAAATGCTGCTAACGGTAAACGTATTTCATCCATACCCCAGAGCGAGAGGAAGTTGAAATTTCTCTCTTGACGTAACTGAGGCATGAAGTGACAAGAAATAATGTTCAAGATAAACATGAAGTGCTTATAAATCAACTTTTTGAGGGGTAGGAACGCAGAATTATGGCATAGGGCGTAAAAATGTGTAAATCCGGTTGTAAATACCTTGGTAAATACATGTTGCGTACGGTCAGCATAAGTTTTTTTTTCGGCGAAATCTGATTTTTGGTAATACCGTTATCTTCTTCTGGATGAGCCATGTGAATATGCGCTAACTTGGCACAAAAGGCTTGGAAGGATAGGAACTAAGCATTTATTTAAAAAAAAGGGAAAGGCTGTGAATTGGTTCTTTAAAACCAGAGATTATAGGATTCTGTAATCCATCCTGGCAGGGAAGTTCAGATTCTTTTCGACCAGAAAAATATAACTTTATGACCCAGATACTTCGGCCTGAAATTTGGTGTTCGCATGCGATACTGCCAGGGCTATATCGGGGGGTAGTCGACCCCCCCCCCCCGAAACTTACAAAACTAATTCTTTTTATAGGCTTCAATCTCTGATCCATGTCTTTTTTTGTATTTTTGGTCCGACCCACGGGCTTCCCCCCCCCCTGAAATAAATTCCTGGATAAGAACCTGGATACTACTGCCGCTGGCTGGCAAGGTAGGTAGGTAGGCATGATACACAACTACCGAGAAAATTGCAAGTTTCTTAATACCTCAGGGTTCAGCCGAGGTTTCAGCAGAAAAGGAATCTGAGACTGCCCCCACGCCTCAAATCCAAACTCGTATCCCTTACCCGCCATGTCTTGTAAGATGCGAGGGGTTGCCCACTCAGTTTTTGGGTGCACAGCAGGTGCCCGGTGCCGGCGGTGCCGGCCGGTGCCGACTGGTGCCGGCTGGTGCCGACTGGTGCCGGCTGGTGCCGACTGGTGCCGGCTGGTGCCGACTGGTGCCGGCTGGTGCCGACTGGTGCCGGCTGGTGCCGACTGGTGCCGGCTGGTGCCGACTGGTGCCGGCTGGTGCCGACCGGTGCCGGCTGGTGCCGACCGGTGCCGGCTGGTGCCGACCGGTGCCGGCTGGTGCCGACCGGTGCCGACCGGTGCCGACCGGTGCCGACCGGTGCCGACCGGTGCCGACCGGTGCCGACCGGTGCCGGCTGGTGCCGACCGGTGCCGACCGGTGCCGGCTGGTGCCGACCGGTGCCGGCTGGTGCCGGCTGGTGCCGACCGGTGCCGACCGGTGCCGGCTGGTGCCGGCTGGTGCCGACCGGTGCCGGCTGGTGCCGACCGGTGCCGGCTGGTGCCGACCGGTGCCGGCTGGTGCCGACCGGTGCCGACTGGTGCCGAACGGTGCCGTCTGGTGGGCATTTTGATCGTAGGCATTCTGGCGTGGGCATTGTGAGAGTGGGCAAAAAGATCGTGGTGATTTTGGGAACCACCCTTCGCCAGGCTAATCATTTGAGAAAACCAAGTTCAGATATACCTGTATAAGCCATATAATTTGCCATGGCCCTTGTGGCTTTTTAGCGCAAATAAATCTATCTATCTATCTATCTATTTTGACGATACTGATCGAAACTTCCTGCTCGGCCAAACTTCCGGTTTCGGCCAAATTCTGAGCGAACTACTTGTCCAGCAAAACAAGATCAAAGATTTCGATGGGATCCCAAAAATTTAATATTTGACTCAGACAACTACGTCCTGACTACGTCTTGTCTACGCCAGATCCAGTCTTCACCAGGCTAATCATCTGAGAAAATTAATTTCAGATATACCTGTATAAGCCATATTTATTTTGACGATACTGATCGAAACTACCTGCTTTACTTCTGCCGAATTTCCGTTTTCGGCCGAATTCCGAGCGAACTACTTGTCCAGCCAAAAAAAGATAGTTCAGAAACGAATTCAGCGCATCTCCTTATCCCTATAAAGAACGTCTAATCAACTTCAAATAAAACTTTATCTTATAAAAAAATCCGGTTTCAACCGGATTCCGGACGAAGTATATGTCAGGGTAAAAAACGATTGTCATATACAGATTCAGCGTCTCTTCTCACCCTTGAATCTATCATCTAATCAACTTCAAATACAAATTTTACTTTTAACAAATTTTCCGGTTTCGGCCAGATTCCGGGCGAACTACTTGTCCGGCGAGAAAATGGTTTTCACCATCGTGTTCAGCATGTCTTCTTACCCCTAAACTTAACATCTAATCAACGTCAAATAAAACTTTTGCTTTTAACAAATTGTCCGGTTTCGGCCGGATTCCGGGCTAACTACTAGTCCGTCGAGAAAATGGTTTTCACCATCGTGTTCATCATGTCTTCTTACCCCTAAATCGAACGTCTAATCAACTTCAAATAAAACTTTTGCTTTGAACAAATTTTCCGGTTTCGGCCGGATTCCGGGCTAACTACTTGTCCGGTCAAAAAATAGTTTTCACCATCGTGTTCAGCATGTCTTCTTACCCCTAAATCGAACATCTAATTAACTTCAAATAAAACTTTTACTTTTAAGAAACTTTCCGGTTTTGGCCGGATTCCGGGCGAACTACTTGTCCGGCGAGAAAATGGTTTTCACTATCGTGTTCAGCATGTCTTCTTACCCCATAATCGACTATCACATTAGCTGTTTCAAAATATTTTGTTTGTCCCTTAATTTAAACCCCCTCCCCCACCCCTAAATGTAGGGCTACAGTGCCCATCTACGAACTTGACCTTACTCTTGACCCAAAGAACCCTCACACCAAGTTTCATCAAAATATCTCATTCCCTTCGAGAGTTATCGTGCTTACAGACAGACAGACGGACGGACGGACGGACGGACGGACGGACGGACGGACGGACGGACGGACGGACGGACGGACGGACGGACAGACGGACAACTTTTACGATGTCATAGGTATCCGTCACTAACGTTTTGGGATCCCAAAAAAAAAAAAAGTTCAGAAACGAATTCAGTGTATCTCCTTATCCCTATAAAGAACATCTAATCAACTTCAAATAAAACTTTCTTAAACAAAAAAAATCCGATTTCAACCGGATTCTGAACGAACTTTATATCCGGGTAAAAATTGATTGTCATATACTGATTCAGCGTCTCTTCTTACCCTTCAACTGTCATCTAATCAACTTCAAATAAAACTTTTGCTTTTATCAAATTTTCCGGTTTTGGCCGGATTCCGGGCGGACAACTTGTCCGGCGAGAAAATGGTTTTCACCATCATGTTCAGCATGTCTTCTTACCCCATAATCGACTATCACATTAAATGTTTCAAAATTTTATTTGCCCCTTAATTTAAACCTCCTCCCCTACCCCTAAATGTAGGGCTACAAAGCCCATCTATGAACTCGACCTTACTCTTGACCCAAGGAATCCTCACCCCAAGTTTCATCAAAATATCTCATTCCCTTCGAGAGTTATCGTGCTTACAGAGGGACAGACGGACGGACGGACAGACAGACAACTTTTGCGATGTCATAGGTATCCCTCACTTACGTTTTGGGATCCCAAAAACCGTTCGCATAAGCATACCTCTACTGTAACCTTAACAGATGAAATGACCCTTGTTTCAGTACCTTACAATACTTAGTCCTTCAAATTAAACAGGCTAAAGGACGGCTCAGACGGCGTTCGTAAAGTGCGTAAAGTCGTTCGTAAAGTTGCTCCGCTAACCCGCGTAAAGTACTTTACGGAGGCAGCCAAGAAGTTCAACTTTAGTTAACTTTTTTCGTAAAGTTCGGAAGGTTGACCGATAGGAGAAGAGATCGAAAACAAGTTATGAAAATAAATTTGAAAATGGGGATTAGGAAACGGAAAAATGATGAGATGATGACTCTTGTGGTTTGTATGATAATAATAATAATAAGGTCGAATAACTTGAAACTTGTTTTTTGCAAGAATAATAATTAGGAATATTTTTTTTGAATTAATTTTGTTCTTGTTGATTTTGTCAGGTGAATTGGGAAGAAAGAATTACTTATTGAATTAAATTGTTTAGAACTGACCGGAACTGACTTATTTATTTATACTATTTTATTGTTGGATTATTCTAATTTATTTATTGGAGTTTTTTTTTCTATCTGGATATTAACCATGGTCAATTATGGCATTTAGTGTTAATAATATCTACCTACGGTTCATATATGATACAAATAATCTCTAATAATTAAAATCTTTTTCTTTCTAGAACAAATCGCCATAAAAAATTCTCGTAATGTCATCTTAGTCAAATTCCCGTCTGAGCGGCGACAAGCTTTCCGGAGCATACTTTGTGAAAAACTTTACGAACGCCGTCTGAGCCGTCATTAAAGTTGTCAATACTAGGTCCCATTTTAAGGTTCGTGTTTCTTCTGTTTCTTCTGAAACAACAAGACCAAAGGTTTCGATGGGATCCCAAAAATTTAATATTTGATCCAGACAAATAGGTCTTGTCTTCGCCAGATCCAGTCTTCGCCAGGCTAATCATCTGAGAAAACCAAGTTCAGATATACCTGTATAAGCCATATCTATTTTGACCATACTGATCGAAACTTCCTGCTTTACTTCTGCCAAATTTCCGGTTTCGGCCGAATTCCGAGCGAACTACTTGCCCAGGAAAAAAAAATATAGTTCAGAAACGAATTCAGCGTATCTCCTTATCCTTATAAAGAACATCTAATCAACTTCAAATTAAACTTTAACTTCTGAAAAAAATCCGGTTTCAACCGGATTCCGGACGAACTATATGTCCGGGTAAAAAATGATTGTCATACACAGATTCAGCGTCTTTTCTTACCCTTAAATCTATCATCTAATCAACTTGAAATAAAAGTTTTGCTTTAAAAAAAATTTCTGGTTTTGGCCGGATTACGGACAAACTACTTGCCCGGCGAGAAAATAACTTTCATATTCGGATTCAGCGTGTCTGCGTGACCCCTAAATCAACTATCTAAATAGCTTTAAAAAAATATTTGTTTTGCCCCTTAATTTGAAACCCCTCCCCCACCCTCAAATATAGGGCTACATAGCCCATCTTCGAACTTGACCTGTACTTTGACTCAACCAATCCTCCCGCCAAGTTTCATCAAAATATCTCAATCTCTTCGAGAGTTATCGTGCTTACAGACAGACGGACAACTTTTGCGATGTCATAGGTATCCCGCCACTTACGTTTTGGGATCCCAAAAAGCTGCAGTCGCTATTTTTCAAAACTAAAATCCTGAATTCTCATGGTGAACGAAACCTTCTTAGTGAAATCATTTTGTTCTGAACAGGTTCAAAAAGCCAGTGCCGGCTGGTGCCGGCCGGTGCCGACTGGTGCCGGCCGGTGCCGAGTCGGGGGTGCACAGCAGGTGCCGAGGAGTGGGCAACCCCTCGGTAAGATGTAGGCGGATTGTTTGTTTTTCTACTTTAATCGAGACTTTAATGCGCTATGCAAAATAGCACGCCAAAGTGGACGATAGCGAAGTGATCGCTATACTTTCGTATGGACAACTGTAAAATAACGATTGTTTACGTATATTTCCAATACTATTATACGGATTTTCGATATTTAGGAAAGATCTGGGGACATTTAGCTCCCCCTCTACAAACACAAGACATTTTTGTGGCACCGTCTATCAAACACGCCAGTCAACCTCGGGAAGAACGAGAAACGTAACCCGAGCGATGATTCAGATCCTATCTCAACCAATCAACAGCGTTTGATGCAGGTTTGATGGGGACAGCTGTGGTGATATTGACGTTTCCTGCTCTTACGCACACGGCGATTCTCGATCGGCACCCAAAGTTAGTCATCAACAGTATTGACAAGTATGTTCAGTCCAGGCTTCTCCGAAAAGCTTTATTGATCCATTCTCTGTAGGCGAAGGCTTTCAGCGAAATTTCCTGTTCTCGTTCAACTTTATAAAATTTTCATACCTGCCAGGTTCCGAGTCCAATAATGGGAAACTTCTGACCATTTTTAAACTCAAGATGTTCCTTGAAAGACATTTTCACAAATTATCAAATTTCTTCACAATTTACACAAACTTATCGCTAGGCGAATCCTCCACAACTGACATCAACTTCCCATAACGGCTAGTTTAAGTACGTTGTTTTCAATGGGTGACAACGCTATCAAAATTCACGATGCACAAAAAAAGAATGCCAGATAGGCATGATGATGCAGCTTTTTTCAAGTTGGAAAAGTTTATAAAGGATAGCGCAAGTCATCGTTATACAGGAGTTGTCAGTGCCTGAGGTGGCCTTTAGTTAACCTGTATTTCATTGTATCATCCATGCAAATTATACGATAATCTCAAGGTAGCGTGGCCGAGTGGTCTAAGGCGCTGGTTTTAGGCACCAGTCTCTTCGGAGGCGAGGGTTCGAATCCCTCCGCTGCCACTTTTTGCAGATTCTTGGCTTGAAATTCCTAGACTTGGCCCAAAAATCAGTGAAAATAAATAATTATTTACTCTCGTTAGCGGACAGCGACGAAGCCGCAACTTCTGTCGAAAATTACACACAATGAACGTGTCCGAAAGCTCCGAGACAAACGAAAATGCTGAATTAATTCAGGATTTTATGCAGCATTTTGCTTTCGGACTTGAATTTTCGCTCAGTTAATGCAGCATTAATTCAGCATAACATTCATCGAAAAATTCAGCAAAGATGCTAAGTTTTATGCTGAATTTTCAAGAAGAAACTGGGGAGCACGGAGATTCTCCTAGTATCTTCCTAGAATCTTTTTCTTTCTGAACGTGTCAAAAAGCTTTTAGTGCCATAAATGCTGCATTTGATGCTGCATAATTTTATTTGTTTCTGTCCGAAAGCTGTTGCCTTCAGGACTGGAAATGCTGCATTTAATGCTGCATTTTTATTTTCTTTTTCGTCCGAAAGCTCTTACCTTATATGCAGCATTAAATGCAGCATTTACAGCACTAAAAGCTTTCGGACACGTTCTTTATTTCTTCTCTGACACTCCTAATTCCGAAATTTAGCCTTAATCGCCAGCTCCCCAGTTTCTTCTTGAAAATTCAGCGTAAAATTTAGCATCTTCGCTGAATTTTTCGATGAATTTTATGCTGAATTAATGCTGCATTAACTGAGCGAAAATTTAAGTCCGAAAGCGAAATGCTGCATAAAATGCTGAATTAAAGGAACAGAAAACTTGACTCAAACTTGACTCGGGGAGCTAGCTAACATATCAAGAATGTACCCTGAGTCGATATTGAGAGTAAGAAAAATTCTCGTCACGACCATTGCAGTTTCCGGGCAGTTTCCGAGAATTCGACTTTTGAGCAAAAGGTTTGCAAAAGCAAAAGGTTTGTGTGCCGAGACTAGGAATCGAACCCCGGCCGTCTAGTCGGGGAGGTCGTTACTCTGTAGTCTACATGTAAAAAGGCGAACTTTTACAGTACATGAGCGCATAATTACAGTGCATAAGGGGCAAGGGCCTGCCAGCTAGCTTTGGGAACACTAAGGAGGGGGTTCGAGACAGTTCGAGATGACAAAGAAGGGGGGGGGGCCTGTCGACAATAAGACCCTGTATATTATCCAAGCCGCCCGGGCGATTCGATGGCCGAAAGTTGCGTAGTCAAGTTTACTGTTCCTTTAATTCAGCATTTTCGTTCGTTTCCGAGCTTTCGGACACGCTCTAGGAGAATCGCCGTGCTCCCCACTTTCTTCTTGAAAATTCAGCATAAGATTTTCATCTTTGCTGAATGTTCCGATGAATTTTATGCTGAATTAATGCTGCAATAATTGAGCGAAAATTTAAGTCCGAAAGCGAAATGCTGCATAAAATCCTGAACTAATCCAGCATTTTCGTTCGTTTCAGAGCTTTCGGACACGCTCTCTAGAACATATTGCCACACAAAATTCTCGTCATGTTAATCGAATTTTCAAATTCCCGTCTGAGCGGCAACAAACTTTACGGAGCATACTTTGCGAAAAACTTTACGAAGTCAGTCCTTTATACAGCTTCTTCTTCTTCCTTACTTAAACTTCGGTATTCTTGAAGTGTCAGAGAAGAAATAAAGGTAACAGCTTTCGGACAAAAATAAAAAAAATATGCAGCGTTTACAGCACTGAAAAGCTTTCGGACACGTTCAATGTTGGTTATTTTTCTTTTACTTCTGGCTTCGATCACAAACACAAAAATCGGCACCACGGGACTAAAACCAACGTTCAATCTTGGTTCAATGTTGGTTATTTTTCTTTTACTTCTGGCGTCGATCACAAACACAAAAATCGGCACCACGGGACTAACCAATGAGCTACCAAGAAATAGCGAGTGTCGACAAAAGCCAACCACGGCGAGATAGAAATATGGAATAATGCCGTTATGGAGGAAGGAAATACCGTATGGAATCCAAAATCTCAAGAACAAGAATGGATGAGACGGTTAGGGAAGTAGGGTAGATTGGGATAGAGGACATGATTGGTCTTTTTCAGGTCCATTATAATCAGTAGGGCTCCATGCCGAAGATCAGACAGTTCCTGAATCCCTCATAAAAATTCGATCATTAAACAAAGGGCTAGATATTTTATTCAAAAGATCTTCTAGAACAAATTTTCTTGGGGGAGGTAACCCTTACAGCCCTGACTTCCACAGTAACACGGTTTCCCAGTTCCGGTACTTTTTCCGTAAGAATACGTCAATTCTTCTCCAGCACTGACATCTCTCAGGCTAAAAAAGCAAATGCGAGGGGTCATCGACTCTAGTCGAATAGGGGTGGGCTCCAGGTTCGGCTCGCAGGAATGACTTATATAACGTCCGATATTACCGCAAACAGTCGGATCTATTATCGTTCGACACACACCGCTCCTCGTATGCTCATTTAAAACAAAGATATAATTTGAATCACTCAAATTTTGATCCGCAAACCGCTGTTTCGCCACTTCTTCTCCAATCACTTCACCAGCATATTCACAAATAAATGTACCTCGTGCTATGTCCTTATTTGTCCTCAACCCAAATCCTTTTCCGTTACTTTGGAACACTTCCAAATCTCCAACTGGCCCATGCTCCACAGTCCTGTTTCTGCAGCTTGCGTCACAGCTGCAGGTACTGCAGCATTCTTTCCGGTAACCTTGTGACGTCATGGTCATGCAGATACAGACGGAAGGGATGCAACCTTCCAAACAAGTGCATCCGGTTATTTCGGAAAAAAAATCATCTGGGCAGCCTGTTCCGGGAATATTTGAAGGGGTATAAATGAGATCAGCGCGGCCCATGACGTGTTCATAATCATCGTTCATGGTTGGAGTCAGGATAATTTAGCGGAGTCCAGTGGTCCTTGCCGGTGATCACTGATCCGTTGTCTGCCAGCTACAGTATAAAACAAGTTGTTAAGAGGGTAATGAACACATCTGAACGGACATTATTATTCAATTCGAGCTACAAAGTCTGCAAGCGTGCAGCTTGCAGGGTTAAGAAAAAGGTAGCGTTCCAGTGAAGTTATCACAAGTAACAATGATAAGAGGAGGGGCGATCGCTGTATTGTGACAGTTATCACGCTCTCTGGAACGAAAATAATAACAACGCGAACATACGTCATCACTCCGTGGAACGAAAATAATAAGTGGGAGGAGCCAATTTACTAATTACGGCGGGCTCTGGAATAATAACAAGAATAGTAACGATCGTAACTAATATTACGTCGCTGGAGCGCTACCAAAATATTTGAAAAATTAGCAACGACAAGTCACTCAGACATCTAGCAGCTACTTGTGCAACGAACATTTAGGACCAAGAAACAGATGGCGCGTAAATTCGTTATCCGATTGAACTAGGGAAAAAGCATGATTGGTTAGATGAGTTGCACACAGGTCACGTATGCAAAATAAACAGCCTGTCACGTGAAATCGCGAAAAAGTGCCAGCTCTTTCGTCAGCAACCTGATAAACATTTATTTAGATAGACAGAGGAGAGGGAACAGAGTAACGTCTGCCGTGGGTGCAAGGCACGTCAGACTTATTTTTTCTGTGAAAAAAAAATAGAAACACACTGGTATTTTCTAAGCCTGACTCTAGAAAGTAGGAAAAAGTCCACTTTGCTGTTTCCTGCTGTAATTTCCAGGGTGATTTCTGTGTTCACTTATTACATTTCAGTCCAGGGCTGTCTTTACTCTTGTTCTGAATCTCTAAGCATTCTTCATTATCATCAGTGCCGCCGCTAGCATCAGAAGAAAGAATTTCATCACATTGTCAACAACTAAACTTGGGCTAGTGTGAAATTTAAACTGTTTTGAAGATTTAAGCTATGGAGCTTCATGTTTCGAAGGTTTCTCCCCCTCTTGGTGAGTCCGTTGAGCTTTAGTGGTATTTTCTTCCAACTTTTGCCAAAAATATGGTTCTGGAGTACAGCGTACAGGACGTGCACCAAATTCCGCCCACCATGACCGCGAATATGTACCAAATCCAGCCTCCCATTTAATTTCAGTGCTTTAAACTGGTTGAAACTTATTTTCCAATATCTTGAAAGAAAGCTCTGCTTCTGTTCTCCCAGATACTATTTTTTCTATCTGGCTAATGCGTCTCAGCGTTGCAAGATAAGCGTTTCAGCAGAAGGACCAGTTTTTTGGCAGAATTGAATTCCGCCTCCAAAACGAATTTCCGCCCACTGTGCGATCAAATTCCACCAAAAAATCCAAGACGCTGAATAAAACATGCTGATTATTGGCAAGTCATGCTGATTACTTCGCAGGTCGCGACTGATTCGATTCAAGCTTTTATCGGCTTTTATAGAGTTCTTTTGAAGTCTCGATTTGTTTTCCCGCTGATTTTACAACATGTGCTTCTTTTCCAGCTGTTTAAAAAGATTTGCTTCTTTTCCCGCTGTTGTATTGTTGCCAGATAAGAAGCGGCGAAATAATAGTGGCGTTTTTGATCGACGATTAGTTCGACAATAGCGTAGCCGTTTGATTTTTTGGTTTTTCAGTCTAGTACACTAGCCCCTTTTCAAGTATGGTGCTCAAACTTCTAGCACCATGTAGGGTGCATGGATTTCAGTATACAGTGCATGCATGAAAAACATGGTTTCTGTCATCACAACTGAGAACCGGCTCGGACAGGGCTGAAATTACTACCATGAATCAGAGAAATCAAAGACAATCCTATCATTTTTTTCATAACAAAAACAAAAGGACGCGACTGATGATGGAGATGAAAAATCTCATTTCCTTTTCTACATAGTCAAGGGTTTTTCATGTAGAATATCCTGTGCCTCAGCTTTTCTACCTAACAGCCAACCAGAATATTGGCTCCTGGGGCCTGCCTGGGGCAGACTACATGGAAAATAGATAGGGTGCTGTCAGATTTTTCATCTCCATCATCAGTCGCGTCCTTTTGTTTTTGTTATGAAAAATATGATAGGATTGTCTTTGAATTCTCTAATTCATGGTGGTAATTTCAGCCCTGTCCGAGCTGGTGCACAATTGTGATGACAGAAACTGTGTTTTTCATGCATGCACTGTGTACTGAAATCCATGCACCATACATGAAATCCAAGGTACAGTGCTTGAACGTCCAGCACCCAAGCATGGTGGTAGACGTTTGAGCACCATGCCTGAAAAGGGGCTAGTGTACTAGACTGGGTGTTTTCGACGTTCGCCGGAAGCCGATTGCCGTAGCTGTTTATCTTATTTTCTGTTTTCGTTATAATCGGCTAACGTGTATCGCCTAAATTCGTGTCCATCACCCATCGGCCGAGGACTCGCCGTATGCTGTTGCCGGATGCCGTTGCCGTATGCCGTATGCCGTTGATGTCAAATTTATCCATCTGATACTCGATGCTGACTTTGCAGAATCAGTAGTGGCGTTTTTGATCGCCGATCAAATTTGCCCGGTAGACGAAGCGAGTTTGCCAATTCATGCATAATACTGTTTCCGATAGCCGTTGGCGATCGCCGCTGTTTCTGGGTGCGCAAAAACGAGTTTTTCATTTTTGAAAATACCGCCTAATCCTCAGACAAAATCCATACGTCAACGGCTATCGGCGAGTCCTTGGCCGATGGGCGATGGACATGAATTCAGGCGATAAATGTTAGCCGACCAGAACGAAAACAGAAAATAATCGACTTCCGGCGAACGTCAAAAACGCCACTAGTATTTGCTGCAGTGATGGGGGAAATTGTTAATTTTGGCAAGGGACTTGAGATGAAAGGCCGTTTATTTTTCGGCTCAAACAAGCCACGAGCATTGGTGCTATCTGATGCTTGATGGAGGGCCTGACCGAAGAAATAAAAAAACAGTTCAGCGTTGTATGCTTGTAACTTTTTTATAATTCTTACGGTACAGTAATACATAGTGTTACACTTTACAGCCAATAAACACACAACTCGTAAACAAATATAGGACCAAGTATGAACGGATCTGCATCACTACTAAAGTCACTCTTAGCAACATAGCGGTTTCCCCTCTGGTCTTCTAGGAAATGAAACTTCGTGCTTCGTGAGGACGATATATCCGAGATTTTTCATTGTGTCTCTTCGTCGTACTGCAAAAAAGCATCTGTAATCAATGTAGGCGTCACAGTCGGCAATTATTTTATTAGTCGTCGAAAGTGAAATCGACATTTTTAACCAAGACAAACCAATGTTTTGGACGTTAGATGCCGCTCACTACTCCAAACATGTTCGTGAAATTTCTGATCTGAGAGTTTTCTACACTGTGTCCAAAATCCGCCCACCAGAGGTCTCATTTCCGCCGTTCGCACCTTCGAAGAAGAAAGAGATTCTCTTTGAAAGGGTTTGAAGGGAGATTTTTACATCAGTAGATAGGTGGAGTTATGGTCATTCAGAAACCAGCTAACATATTCAGTATCTGTCAAATTTAGCTAGGGGGCGGAAAGCAGGCGGGGGTGGAATTTATGGCACGTCCTGTACAGTATAGGTAGCGTAGGCTACACTTGTGTTTGTTTACAGTGGACCATGGCTGAAGGGAACACTTAAACCATACCAGATAACTTTTTCACCAAAATACATCTAAAATTTTTGTAATCGCCTGACATCAGAAATTTAAATCATTAGGGCTTTGTTTTCCTTTTGATTCTTCTTATAAGTATAACTATAAGATCCCAGCCGCCCCAGGCATTCACAAAATGACACCGCGAAACAGTGAAATGACAAACAAACTTGTGGAAAAATTAACTTGTGGTTTTTCCACAAGTTCGTTTTTCCAACTTGAGCAGTTTTGAGCCTGAAGAGCCAAGAAGGGCCAAAATATAGCTCAAATAAAATTTAGCTGACGTATCCATTTTGTACTGTCAAATTTGATTCGCAGTCAGCTTGGGCCGAAGGAATGTTTATCCTCGAAATTTATCGTTTTGGCAATAAATTTAATTATGTTTTTAGCACAAATCTTTGTCCAATGTAGGCTATAAATTCCAAAATCTTCATCTTTAGCATCTGCTGTTATTTTTTTTCTTATTTCCTTCAGATGTTGAACGTCCGACATGGTGAGCTAGTTCAAAGTTTGTCTGCAAGGTGGATGAAATGGTGACCGGGTCACCGGAGTAAGAAAAAACAACCTAATTAAGCAAATGTTGGACTACGATGATGTTTGAAATTGGAAATTAAGCAACCAGTAAAGTTAAGTGTAACAGTCTTTGAAATGTTACAGGTGCTCTGTTTGTCGCTGAGTCAACTATCCCCAACAAACATACTGTCCTGTGGGGTAATGAAACCAAGCTGAAGGTTGACCATGAACTTCTGGTCACAAGTAGTGGAACAATCTGCAGATACTTGGCTCGTCAGTATCCTTCGAACCTGTATGGCTCAACCATCATTGAAAGGACTGAAGTTGATCATTGGCTAACTTTCGCTGCCGGATTGCAGAGCATGCCTCAAGGACTGCCTGAAGCCATCAAACAGGTTGGTAACTTGATTAGATAAACTGGATTCCATATTGCGATAAAATAAACCCGGCTGTTACTGTTGTCTAGGTACGGAAGTTGGGATGAGAGTGTAGTGCAGATCATCTGCATGTGAGGTAGAGGTCTGTGTGATATATAGATAGATAGAAAGTTTATTGTAAAAATCGACTATCGTGGTTATAAACGAAATTAGCGATTATTGTCAAACAACATAATAAATTACAATATATGTATCTAATGTCAGTACGTTTAAAAAGCCGTCACACTTCGTTAAAATATTTCACGAACTCGGGAATAAAACTTATTTCATATCTAGCGTGTTTTGTGGGTACGGGACAGAGCTTGGGAACCCTAGAACTTACCACTCGTTCTGGTCGATTTCTAACATTTTGATATGGGGGAGGGAGGATTTGGGAGTGGAGAGGATGAGATACCATGGCTGAACCAAAGTCAGCGCTTAGCTCCTTTCTGCGCTCCTGCAACGTTTTTAGGTTAAAGTGTTTTAAAAGGTATGAGTATGGAAGCTTCGGACCACTATGAGTAATAAGAAGAGTAATATTCTTTCCAATTTATCTCTTTGTTCCTGCAATAATGTAAAATGCCAAACGGGTGCTGTGTATTCCAGGGTGGGTCTAATGAAAGCAGTATAAACACGTAGTAGGTGACACTGGGGTATTTTCATTTTTGAAAGAAGTTTTAGATTTTGTATTCCCGCATTGGCACGTTTCAGCATGTCCTGACAGTGCGCTTTCCATTTTAGATTTGGGGTTATGGTAATACCCAATAGCTTAATTTTCTCTGCCTTTATTTTTTGTGGACTAAGATTCCTAAAGAGGGGAAGAAAAAAGTAGCACCTTCCCTGAGTCACTGAGGGAGCACAGAACTGGTTCTTTCAAGTAGTTTTCTGATATTTTGTTTTCAGTAATATATATTTTTGTTTCTTTGCCATGACCCTGGTGCTGCTTAGCAGAACCATTCGATCTTATCTCTCTATCTATGAGGAAGGATGCTTATTCAAGAGAGAAAAAGTTGAAGGCATTGACAAGAAGTTGTCGATTTTAACAATTGTTGTATATATTACCTGACAAAGGTCAAACAATTTGGTTGGATAACCACGAAATTTTGTACCTGAATTATACAGTAAATCAATCAAATCAATCAATCAACTCCCTAATAATCTGGAATTTCAGTGTGAAGCGAGAATAAGTTCAGAGACCAGAGTTAGACCCAACTTCGCATGTACTGTGACACCAGGGATTCACTACCCTCTGTATCCTCTTGTCTCCGTCTCTGCCTACCGTGTCCCTCTGTCCACAAAATCTACTATTCAGAATTCCATAAAATATGAAACTAGAATACGGGATAAAGTCCAACAAAATGTTGAGGATATATATTTGGAAACCCATTTTTTCAGCATCATCGGAATTGGATCATTCATGCGGTACCTCTTTTATTGTAACTATATTCTGTTGGTCCCCGTTGCATGTGGAACCTAGTGCCCCATCAGACATCTGACAGTGTATGCATGGTGGATACTGGCTATAGAGCTACCCGATACTACGTTTGAAGGGTTTGTCCGTTGCGCAAATATTTGGAGAAAAAGTCTTATTTGAGGTTGATTTTAAACTAGTCGATCAATTTTATTTCAGCTTACGCCATAAACAAACACAACAAGAAAGAGAAAAAACGCATACTTCGCGAAACAAAACAACACACAGAGGACTCTACTGCTTAACTAATCTATAAGACTAGCAACCACTGGTAGTGACGTGAACAATGGATCAGCTGCCATTCTAACAAGGCTATTCTCTGATTTCTGGATGCGCAAGAAGAAGCTCGACCGAGCCTTGCGCATTATTTCCCTGAGAGTATAGCAGCGCCTTCCCACTAGTAATAGTCCCACTAGATATAGTAGATCTTCTCATTTGCAGTTGGATACAGCTTTGTCTGGCAAGCCGTATTTGGTTGGACAGGCGTTGACAATGGCTGATTTCGCTGTTTGGGGTGTCCTTTTCTGTAAGTATTTTTGTGGATGGCACTATCTAGGGAACCGGGAGCCGTACTTTATGTCCTATGGGCTACGGAACCAGTAGTTCTCACGGAAAACCAAACCGTAAGAGTTACGATTCCGGGATCTGACGTCATTGACTAACGGAAACTTGTATGTGCTTGCCAGAGGCGTTACTAGCCAAAATGTTTTGGGGGGGTTGGACAAAATATTTACCGACTGGCTGGTAATTTTTACCGACTAGTTTTGCTGATAAAAACGACTATTATTGAGAAAAAAACGACTGTGTTGACGAAGAGTCGGCTGATTATAAGAAAAAACGACTATTTTTACGAAAAACCGACTGCTTTTGAATGTTTTTAAGAAAAAACGACTATTTCTAAGAAAAAAAATCGACTGTTTTTACTAAAAATCGAGGCGCTTCGCGCCGACTCGGCTATTTTTTACCGACTGGCCGACAACATTGGGGGGGGGGGGGCGTCCCCCCTCCCCCCAGTAGTGACGCCTCTGGTGCTGGCTCCCGTTCCGGTAGTAAATGGAAATAGCTCACGGAAACTCATCCGGTAGTCTCACGGAATTATGTACTCAGAAGCTAGGGAGCCGGTTGTTGATACGATACTGGAAACTATATACTTGTAGCTTGTGCTCCGGTAGTATCTACATGGGATATAGAACTCACGGAATAGTTTGGATGAGAGCTAGGATGCCGGGATTTTCACTAACTTAGAGAAAATAACATGGGAAAAAATTACTACCGGAACCCATATATTGAGAGCTGAGGTACTGTTAGCAACGACTATTTGGTTGAAAATGACCAGCTCACGGACACAGATGGCTAGTGGCTAGGGTTCCGGTATTGCAAAAAAAAAAAAATTACTCACGGACCCATATTAGTGAAGACTACGAGACCGGGAGTGGATATTTTTCACTCACGGAACCCAACTCCTGTGGGCTGCAAAAAGGCTTTCGCTTCTATACATTACTCGAGACACTATGTAGACTGAGTTGAATTTCAGCCAGGTGACGATCCACACCTGCTTTGAACTGATTAATATTTTCGGTATTTACCACACTTTCAGGGAGATTATTCCAGTATTCAACTATTCGGTTTCTGAAGATCCATTTTCCAATTGCATATTTTAGTTTTTTTTTTAGTTCTGTTGAGTACGAACGTGATCACAAAAACTAGTACAAAACAAAAAAGCGGCGAATACATTTATTTTTGTAAAAGAGGGAACGATAGGTTTCGTAGGCGTTGCAAAGATGCCTTCCTCGATGTCTTTAAGTAGGTTTCTTCTTATGTATGTGCGGGCTATTTTGGATTGCCAGTTCCTAATTATATTTCCTTTCCTCTAGTGAACCCCAGTTGGCACAACCTTCTTGCCGACTCCAAATCCCCCGCGTCGTCCCAGAAATGGTTCAAGCTCATCGCAGGTAACAAAGTCGTTCAGAAGGTCGTCGAAAACCTCCCAGCTGAAGTTAAACCAGCAGCGTCATCACTTGTCAAGGAAAAGCAGAAAGACGTTGGAAAGTTCGTTGAACTTCCAGGAGCAGAAATGGGGAAGGTTGTGGTTCGATTCCCACCCGAGGCCAGTGGGTATTTGCATATTGGGCATGCCAAGGCAGCACTTTTGAATCAGTACTATCAGCAGATGTTCAAGGGAACGTTGATTATGCGGTTTGATGATACCAACCCCGCAAAGGAGAATGCTGAATTTGAGAGGGTGAGTGTGGTAGATTTACGTAAGTACGTTTAAACGTAATAGGGGGGGGGGGGGGGGGGCATGATTTCTTGGTGGGAAACCATGTCCAGGCGACGTATCGAGCTAGATCTGAGTTCCACGAGTTAGCGATTCTGTTCCCCCCAAAAATCCCGTGGGGACATGCTGAGAGACAAAACACACTCAGAAACTCGATATGAACACTGTAAAGAAAAGCCTTATCGCCCCCCCCCCCCTTCTGAAAAAGCCTCTCGATACTCCATAGCGTGCTCGAGGAATCTCCCTAGACTAGGCAGGTCATCGGAAATTTTCGTCACCATATTTTTAACCAAATCCTCGTCATAGCCATTACTCTCCAGTACAAACCATCGATCCTTTTTGCCGGAAACGGCCCCTCCCAACAATCGAACACGGCATCAAAAATAAACTCGGACCCCCTAAAGTCCGAACAAACCGTTATGGAAACTCGTCTATGCCTTTTTTCACATAAATGTTTAACGTGAAGGGATAGTTTTTGTTTTTATGTGTGTGAAATTGAAATTAGTTATGCCACGAGGTTTCTGAATATACCTCCCTCTCTTCCATATCCCCCCCAACGATCCTCTAAAGGAAAATAATTATTCTACCTTTGTGAAAAAATACGGACCAGAACGCAAATTATCTCCCCCCCCCCCAATGGGAGAAAGTCCGCCCGCAAACATCCCATCCAGTTCGTTCCTCCGGCCGAAGTCCGCAATTCCTACCCGATGTCTCTTTAGCCAAGACGTACCACTTCGAAGAAGGGGAATTCCATACTCCGCTACTCCACCGCTGAATCTCTTGGTCATCTAGCTAGTCCGTAATGATCTTTGCGATCTCATAAATTAAGTCTTACCTTGTCAATAATTCAATCAGTCAATTTACTTTGTTCGAGTTGACAGCCAAGTCCTCAAGGTTGCATTCGAAACTTCTATCATTAGTTACTAAAAGCCTACCAATCTCTTTGAAGGGGTAAAAAAAAAAAAAAAATAACTATACCATAGAGGTTGGAACGACTTTGGTAGCTTTCAGTTACTGTTGGTAGTAGGCTGGAAGACAGCTTCCTCTAAAGAACACATGCTCCTTTGCATTGCATAGGCTCCAGGCTGATTAGTAGGGACAGCTAAGGACTCCTGCAGCGACAAAAAATGGAGACGTCAAATCACAGCCCCCCTGGCTAAAGCTCTCGTCAGTATTTTAAAAGCTTGATTTCGAAGGTGATCTTGGAAGACCTGGAGATGTTGCAAGTTAAGTACGACAAATTCTCCCACACTTCTGACCACTTCGAGTTGTGTCTCTCTCTCGGCGAGAAGATGATCCGTGAGGGTTTGGCTTACGCCGATGATACAGAGCCGGAGACAATGAAGCTGGAGAGAGAACAGAAAAAGGAGTCGAAAAATAGAAACGCGAGTAAGTTTGAAAATTCTTTGTGAGTTTACGCGCGGGACGGATTATTCTAGCACACTTCTTCTTCCTTTAGGATTTCGAAATTTCACGGTTTCTAGTTGTTGTAGTAACGTCAACGTCATTGAAGAACCAGAACCATCCTTTGCTAATATTAACGTGGCTGACGTGCTAGGCTCCGATTGTCTATGGCCTCAACGGGCGGAAAGCACAGCTTCTAGAGGCGTATTCTCGCCGTCCCCCGAGGACTCGACTTGTGGAGTCCCCGCGTTTTTGTTTGTCCCGGGGACTCACTCCCCGTATTCTCGCGAGTCCCCACGGATGGGGAATGCTCCGATTATCGTAAAAAAGGACTCCCCTTCAGATTCGGAGGGGAATCAATTTTTGCTGGTGCTGGTGCAATGTGAAATTAATTAAAAACAATCAGAATAAACAAAACCAAAAATGAAGTGGATCCAGATTAATTTCGTCAACTACTAATTTTTTTTTATAACAAAATTCATTTTGGAAGCATTCCCTGTGTTCTCGCTGTTTTCCGTTCGCGGACTCCGCGTGAAGTGACTCCCTCTATTCTCGCCGTTCCCTTCGATTCCCCGAGGAGTCCTCGGAGAACGACGAGAATACGCCTTAGATTCGGCAAGAGGCGCTGTGATTTATTTGGACTCCGGCGAAGCACAGCAAAAGGAAAGCACGTTTGCGCGAATGGAAATCTTTCAAGTCTATATTTCTGACTGTTCGTGTCGTCATCGTCCAAGATGCCCTATAATTGTTAACAGTTCGTTCGTTCGTTTAAGTAATAACACTTCATTCGAACTTTAAGGCGTTGTAGTTTTTAACAGCGATAGCAGGGGCCACTATACTAAACCCCGGCAGAAGTCTTGGTTTGTCATTTAACCAGCGACGTCGTTTTTTGTTTTGTTTTTTAAACCCGCTTTGCATCTTTTCTTATTTGATTCGTATTTACTTTTGGGCTACGACTCCTCTACACTCGGCGACGTTAATTTTGTTTTAGCTAACCTGTATGACGTTCCCATTCATTTCAGAACAAATAATTAGACAAACTTACTCTAATCAACTCCATTATTCAGCTGTAATTTTGTTTACGCTATTCTGTATGTATAGCCTACTTCCATTTACCAATTCAAACGTAAGACTGAAGTGACGGGAAGAGGGAGAAGAAATCTAATAAAAAGGGTTCTTTGATTAATTTTTTCCAGGAAAGATGTCGGATTTGTGAGAAAAAGGCAATTAGTTTCCGTCGATGAAAGTGATGAAAAATAAGAAGAAAAAATACATTCTGCAATTTTACGCTTACACCAGGGACGGCCGCGGATGCCCCCAGACGAAGGGAACCGCTTTCACACTGACGCGTTGAGTCTTTCGCATTGAGCTACGCAACCACTGCGTCGCGCTTGTGGCAACGCAGCGATCTCACGCAGACAAATTAAACGCAACGCATCACATTTTTCACTGAAAGGGGGAAGTTTTGGGAGAATAACGTACTGGTGATGAAGAAAAACTTAATGGTAATGAAAAAACGGAACTTCATCATAAGAAACCGAGAAAAGAAAACATAAACACGCAACCAGCGTGAAAAGTTATCTCGCAGATGTGAAAGATACACTCCGCAACCTGTACGCAACGCAAGATAAACGCATACGCAACGCATCGCAACGACGCGTCAATGTCAAAGCGGCTGTATGTAAGAAACCTAAGAACCCCGACGTATCTGATCCATTTGTATGCAGTGAGCAAAGGGGTTAGAGACTGTAATTAGCAACCTGTATGAGTAGTTTGTTCAGTTTTGCCATTATTTATGACACCCGTGAGAGAAAAAGTGTACAGGTATACTTGCTTAATCGGCGGCGGCGAGCATTTCTTGGCAAACGTAGTGGTTCCACATCCAAGCTCCATCCTTGGCCATCTTGGGTCCGTACTTATGTAATTTTGAGCCATTTCCTGTCCCACCTTTTTGCAAAACGGCGGAGTCGTCATTTGGGTTCAGATCGTTGAGTTTACAGGTACCAGCTGAAGCAGCGTATTTTCATGCCGTCTTTATGTTTTCTTCGCTGATTGTATGTTAGGACATTTGAAGACGTATTCACCGGCTTTGTCTGACACGTCAACAAGAGGGGCCTGCGTGTGAGAGTAGTAAAGGCGCTGTGTAGTTTTTGGATTTCAAATGAACGCCCAACAAATTAAAAATATTAAAGTTTAACCGAAAAGGACTGGGATAGGACAATCTAGTTACCCATCACTTATCCACTTAAACTGGCTTGAAGACCCGCTGAAAATGCGTTACTTGGTTGTTCCGCTATTCAGGAATAATCGATTTTCAAATAGTGGAATTTCCGTGTGATTTGTGGTACCTCTAATTTGTTGTATGCCTTACAAGAAAGATTTATGACTTTTTTTTTTGTTCAGGCACTAAGCAATCTTCACCAATATCGCCACTGCCCACTGAAAAGCCTTGTTTTTGTTTAGATAAGAATTTCCCGCGTCATAGTAGAATTTTCGATGTGGGGACGGCCGCAGATATTCTGAACGTCATAACTAGAGCAGATAGTGGAAAACAAAAAAATTCCTTTGCAGAATCCAAATAATTCAGTGTATTCAACTAAATGACACAAAAATAAGTTGGCTTTTCAGTTAAACTTTAAGATTTCTATTATTCTTTGTGTTTCGCTTATCGCGAATGTGTTGTAGGTGTCGAGAAGAACCTTAAGATTTGGGAGGAAATGAAGAAAGGCAGTGACGTGGGAGTCAAGTACTGCATCCGTGCCAAGATTGATATGCAGTCAGTGAACGGCTGCATGCGTGATCCAACCATCTTTAGATGCAAGAACGAGTCGCACATCAAGACCGGAGATAAATACAAGTAAGCTCACGCCGTAGAGGGGGGGGGGGGGGTCTGGGTCGGACATACAATAGGTTTGGAGGTACATAACAACCCCTAGATGTTTGAACAGGCACTTTGAGACCTGACGAATATGTTCATAACGTCTACAGGGGTGGTCATTAGAGAGTTTTCGGAAACTTGCGTGAGACCTAAATACCCTATACGCTAAAGTTGTAGCTCACGCTAAAATGATGATGCTGATGACAAATAAGGTGAAAATTTAGCGTTCGAAAAAGTGGACTCTGAGTGAAAAACGCTATCTTTTGCGTCACATACTTGGAGTGTTGAGCGTGAAATTTGAAAAAGAGCCACACTGTAAAGTTTTTTTTAGATTGGATTGGAAAGAATAAAGTAAGTAAAGTGTACACACTGTACAAGGGTGTTTCTTTTCCATGTAATTGGCGTCGAAGGATGGATAACGCGAGTTACAGATTTAGCGTTCCGAAAACTGAAGTTTCCGATACGTACCACCAGATGTCAGCTGAGGTGATAACGTGAGCAACAAGCCTATTTCCGAAAACTCTCTATTGACGACTCAGAATAAACGTTGACTTGCATTCCAAAAATAAGTTCGTGAGGTCGATAGGGTGGTTGGGGTGGAGGCTGTCTGACATAAAATAAACTCGGGAGTTGCATAGCAACCACGCAATATCGTAACAAATAGGTTGAGACGTCTGTATGGGTCTGAGGTCGGTTCAGGATTACATTTTGAATTGCATAACAACTACGCGATGTCTCAACAAACATACTGAGAACGCCCTTGTACTGAACTTAATAAATGTCAGGCAGCTCACTGTGTATCCCCCAAAAGACCCGTTTCACTCTTTCCTTTCAGATCTAGTTTTTTAAAATAGTTGAATATTCCAAAAATAGGCTCTGCTTTCAACAAAATATCCACGGCTTTGGCTGTTCTAACCTTTTTCAGGCCCATTGACTTGTAGCTAAAAAAAAACTTCTCACAAACAAGTATCAAAAGTAGGACACGCATCGAATCTAGCATGACCAGGCAAGTGAGAAAATCAGTGAGTTTTCACTAGTGGGTTTAGAATGTACCGTATGAAATACGGGTTTAAGAATGAATGGAGCGATTGCGGAAGTAGTTTGCGTTAGTACTATCAGGGACCCATACATTTCCTTTACAGGGGGCTTGTCAATGAGAGATTTCTGATGCTATGTTGACCGCACGGAAGATAGTTCGAGAAATACCCACGTTCCAATCACGTTCAAGACCAGATAGACAAAATTTGGGATTGGCTGCTGGCGCCTTGAGGGAGGAGTCTCTTTAGCGCGAACGTCCAATGAGGCAAACAAGAATGCAGATTCGACCCTAGTGGGATTTTTGGAAAGTAGGACTGGTTCGGTCAACATAGCAACATAGAAGGCTAGGAAATGACAAGCCCCTGTAAAGGAAATTTATGGGTCCCTGGTATTATTAAGATAGGTCCTTTACATCTTTTACTTGTATTTTATTTGTTTATGTTTAATAAACAAGAGCTACGAGCTCATATGGCACTTGTTACGAGTAGTGGTACGAGAAATTAGAAGAGAACTTCACAATAAACACCCCGCCATTCAAAAATGCGGTTCGGACCTAGAATTAGGATATCTAGGTTCATTCAATCTGAAAGCTCTAGATGACATATTTAGAACTTATGCTTGTTCTTCCCACCAAGCTTCATCCCGATCCCTCCACTCTAAGCGATTACAAAGATTTCCGGTTCGCCCCTTCAACTCCTCCCAATGTCACCGGATCTGGTCCGGATTTAAAATGGGATGTCTGAGTTACGAGACACCTTTCTAAATATCAAGTTTCGGTTCAATCCGATAACCCGTTCAATAGCTGAGCTTGCCACTGGATTCCGGATTCCTCTTTTGTACACTCCCCCTCGACGGTCGGATCGGGGAAACGACATTCTCAAGTCAATACAACAATTCGGTTTTAGGCCCGGTTTCAGCACAAATCATTATTTAATTCGTTTGATTGACACAGTTTTAAAGCACCTCGAGTTACCAGATTCATATGCTGAAATTTTATTGAGTGATATAATTAAAGCGTTTGACAGTTTAGATCATAAAGTTGCAATTCGTGAAGCAAAAGAGATGGGTGCTAGTACGTTTATTCTCCGGATGATTGCAAGCTTTCTGTCTGGCCGGAAACAAAGTGTTATGCTCACAAAAGATAAAATTTCCGAGTTTGTTCGAATTTTTTGTGGTGCACCACAGGGAACGAAACTCGGGCCGATTCTTTTTATCATTGTTTTTAATCGTGTTTTAATTGAAGTTTTGAACCGTTATAAGTTCGCCGACGATTTGAGTGGTGTTGCTTTGAGGAATTTGAACCCATATTCTGTGGATTTATCTATTTCACAAATTTTCAGTATTTTAGCACATGACCTTAATGAGGTTAAATTAGCTGTCAGTCGCCCTAAGAGTTTTATTATGCGAGTGTCGTTTCTGAAGAGAGAATTGCCAGACCTTGAAGATGTTGGTCTATGTGTACGGAACGTAGCAAAAATACTCGGCGTCACGATCGATGATAATTTAAGATGGCACTCTCATGTTGACCAGATTATTTACAAGTGTTCTTTACTTCTTCGTTCGTTTTCAGTTCTCCGCCGGTTTGCGCTGCCTACAAAAATAATGAGGTCTATTTATTGTACATATATCAGACCTAATGCAGAATACGCATGTCCAGTTTGGCATCCTGGACTATCAGCATCGCTATCTGATAAGTTGGAAGTAATCCAGAAAAGGGCTATTCGAATTATCCTCGGGAATTGCTATACGTCTTATGAAGAAGGCCTAAGGACTTTGTCTCTAACGACCTTGATTGAGCGAAGGCATAAGCTGACCATGGATTTTGGTTTGAAATGCCTCAGCTCAGAAAAACATCGGGATATTTTACCGGAGTTCGAAAATGGGAAGTGTGTGCGACCCGGTACAAGGGGGCAGACAAAGTCCTTGGGTCTTCAAAAACTTAAGCCCCCGCCAACAAAATCATCCGAGAGGTACCTGAATTCATTTGTCCCTTATTTTATTAAGCATTTTAACTCGACAAATCTTTGAACGTATTTTATTATGATTGTAATCCGTTGTATTGTTGACAATCCGAGGCTAGCTTTATGCTATTGTGGAGATTAAAACCGATTTGATTTGATTTGATTTGAATAGTTCGGGTACCTGACAAGCATGCTAAGTTCATTGTCCTTGCACATCAGCTGAAGTACCGAACTCGTGGGATTACTACAAACTCGGATCCCCTCCAACTCCCCCACAGTGACCGGATCCATTTCGGTTATGCTATTCACTTGCTCTTCCCACCAACTTTCATCCCAAACCCTCCACTCTAAGAGTTTCCCAAGATTTCCGGTTCCCCCGTCCGACTCCCCCCAATATCACCGGATCCGGTTCGGATTTAAAATGGGGCGTCGGAGACACGAGATCTTTCTATACGTCAAGTTTCATCAAGATCCGATCACCCGTTCGCAAGTTAAAAATACCTCACTTTTCGGATTCCCCCTCTCTCCACCCCCACCCCCCCAGATGGTCGGATCCGGGAAACGACCATTCTCAAGTCAACCTGTTCGGGTCCCATACACGCCTGCCAAGTTTCATCGTCTTAGCGCATCAAGAAGTACCGAACTCGCGGGATCACTAAAAATTCGGATCCCCCCAACCCCCCCCACTGTGAACGGATCCGGTCCGGTTATGTCAATCACGTATCTAGGGCTTGTGCTTGTTCTTTCCACCAACTTTCATCCCGATCTCTCTACTCAAAGTGTTTCCCAAGATTTCCGGTTCCCCCCTATAGTTCCCCCATGTCACCGGATCCGGTCCGGATTTAAACTGGGATGTCTGAGACACAAGGTACTTCTATATATCATGTTTCATTAAATCCGATCACCCGTTCGTAAGTTAAAAATACCTCATTTTCCGGATTCCCCTCCCTCCAGCCCCCCCCCCGGATGGTCGGATCCGGGAAACGACTATTATCAAGTCAATCTGTTCGGGTCCCTGACATGCCTGGCAATTTTCATCGTCCCAGCACATCAGGAAGCACCGAAGTCGCGGGATCACTAGAAATCCGGATCCCCCCCCCTAACTCCCCCAAAGTGAGCGGATCCGGTCCGGTTATGTCAATCCCGTATCTAGGCCTTGTGCTTGTTCTTTCCACAAGTTTTCATCCAGATCTCTCCACTCTAAGCGATCTTCAAGATTTCCGGTTTCCCCCTCCAACTACCCCCCCATGTCACCGGATCCGGTCTAGATTTAAAATGGGAGGTCTGAGACACGAGGTACTTCTATATATCAAGTTTCATTAAGATCCGATCACCCGTTCGTAAGTTAAAAATACCTCATTTTTCCGGATTCCCCTCCCTCCAGCCCCCCCCGGATGGTCGGATTGGGGAAACGGCTATTATCAAGTCAATCTGTTCGTGTCCCTGACATGCCTGCCAATTTTCATCGTCCTAGCACATCAGGAAGCACCGAACTCGCGGGATCACTAGAAATCCGGACCCCCCCCCCCAGCTCCCCCAAAGTGAGCGGATCCGGTCCGGCTATGTCAATCCCGTATCTAGGACTTGTGCTTGTTCTTTCCACCAACTTTCATCCAGATCTCGCCACTCTAAGCGATTTTCAAGATTTCCGGTTTCCCCCTCCAACTACCCCCCAGTCACCGGATTCGGTCTGGATTTAAAGTGGAAGGTCTGAGACAAGTGGTCCTTCCATATATCAAGTTTCATTAAGATCCGATCACCCGTTCGTAAGTTAAAAATAAGTCATTTTCCTATTTTTTCCGGATTCCCCTTCCCACCACTCCCTCTCAGGTGGTCGGATCGGGGAAGCGACTATTCCCAACTTAATCATTTGGGGTCCCTGATATTCCTGCCAAGTTTCATCGTCCTAGCTTATCTGGAAGTACCCGAACTAGCAAAACCCGGACCGACAGACCGACAGACCGACAGACCGACCGACCGACCGACCGACCGACCGACCGACGGACGGACAGAAATTGCGATCGCTATATGGCACTTGGCCGAAGGGCAAGTGCCATAAAAAAAAGGTGGTAAGCTAAAGCTTCTCTCGCTGTAGGGGGGTGAGGGGCGACAGCCTGTGAGGTCATTTGCATTTTGCCAACCGCAAGTTATCGACTGGTCAAGCGAGTATTACGAGAAAAGCGGAAAAATTTAATTTAATTTTTGACTAAATGCCAGATCGTGGTCCGCAAATCAGAGAGTATCGTTGTTAAAGTTTAACTGAAAAGGACTGAGGTAGGACCATCTAGTTACCCACTACTTAGTCACTTAAAGAGGCTTGAAGACAGGATGAAAATGCGTAACTTCGTTCCTCCGCTATTCCCGACTTATCGATTTCCATATAGTGGAATTTCCCTGTCGGATTCGTGGTACCTCTATGCGCTTCTACATGTGTTGTATGCTTGACGAAAAAAATTGATGAATAATAAGTGTCCACACTGTGAGCTACCTTCCGCGAGCTGATCCCTGGCTCCTGAAAAGCCGCGTTTGTATTGAGATTCAAATTTTCCTAGTCATAGTAGAATTTTGCGTTCTGAGGACCACCGTAGATATTCTGAACGTCATTCTAGAGCAAATAGTGAAAAATATATAAAATCTCTTAGCACAATCCAAATAATGCAGGGTAATCAGTTAAAAAATACAAAAATAAGTTGGCTTTTCAGTTAAACTTAAAGCACACAAGACCTACTTTAATCATCGGGGAGGGATGTATCAGCTGTTGTTATTGGCATTCGAGACCCGTCCTGGGGAGCTGAGCAGAGAGCGTGTTCCACCCTACTTACCGTAGTTACTACGCTAGGTTGGAACGCTTTTTTAATTTTTTCGGTCAAATATCAGGCCGCGGGCTGATCGGACCAATCACGTTGCAGAGATGCGTAGTTACTACGCTTACTACGCTCCCGAGCGTGGTAAGCAAATAGTTACTATTAGTTACTATTTTGAGATGGTTGGAACGGTCAGTGTAGTAACTTTTCGTGAGGCTGGAACGGAAATAGTAACTAGTAGTTACTATTGGTAGAGGGGTGGAACACGCTCAGAGAAGACACAGGATTTTAGGCGAAGGTTTGGAACTTGACATTCGCTCGATCGTCCACGAGTCAGAAAATGAATTTTATTTATAAATAAACAACGAGAAAAAATAAATAAAATAAACTAACAAGAAAATTCAGCACATTCAGCAAACGGCACAGTAGATCGAATATGTACATACACATTCAGAAAGACCGCTTAGAGCTTTTAAGCGAGCATGATCTTCAAGCTCGGGCAGCTGAGTTAAAATATTGCATAATTTATACTCATTCTCCAGGTATGTATTTCTGGTGTAAGAGAAACGGAGGAGAAACTTCAGGTACTTGAAGGTTCTAATCTTAAGTTTCTCTGTATAAGATAATTCAATTCAGTTCAGATTTCTTCACCATAATATAAAAGCATGGCAGTTATAACATTGGCACGTCGACACAATACAAAACGAACAAGAAATATTTGAAATTCAGGACATGTCGTTATAAAACTTTGTAAAATAAGGCACAAATGTTTTTAAAAATCGTTCAGATGAATGGGCAGGAGGCTCGTCAAACTTTTGCACCCATTCCACATTGGCGAAACATAATAAATAACTGGTAGAAACATAATAAATAACTGGTAATGGGCTATGTAGCTACCGGTTGTCAAGGTTAGCTTCAACAAATTCTTATCTTGCAGAGTTTACCCAACCTACGACTTCGCTTGTCCCATCGTCGATTCCATCGAGGGGGTTACACATGCCCTGCGAACAACTGAGTACCACGATCGTGACGTACAGTATTACTGGTTCTGCGATGCTCTCAAACTCCGAAAGCCCCACATCTACGAGTATGCTCGACTTTGTATGAACAATACGGTTTTGTCCAAGAGAAAGCTGACTTGGTTTGTCAATGAAGGACTTGTGGATGGCTGGTAAGTCGCCCTTTGCATAATGAATTATTTTTTCGTTCTGATGGGTGTAGCTTAATTTTTGGAGGTTCGGTGATTCTGTGAGGGTGGAATAGCGTGTACCGAGCGTTAGGCACGTGTCTGTATGATAAGGTCTTTAGCTCAGTGAATACCTAAGCTATAATTTGGTGGTAGCCCTGTATCCTCGAACGTTTGGTTTGTACACTGTCAGAAATTTCATAACAGATAACACAAGGATGCGCGGTTTGAACAGTCACACTTATGTCGGCTATACTCGAGTGCCAGTGAGCCGATGTAACAACAACAATCTACCAATCAAGCTGCCAACCAGCGAGATACTGTACAGGAGGCTCGCTGAATCTCGCTGAAAGTGCGAATTAAGGTAATATTTAAGGTAATTATGTTTTTCAAACGTTACGCATTAAAACGTCATGTATACAAGAAGAGCCGAAACCGCGCCGAATAAACATCTGCCGACATTTTTGTTTGTCATTATGATATCGGATAAAGTTAGCAGATACTTTTTTGGTGATTTTTTGGCTCTTACTGGCAATGCTTGTTATGAATAACCTTTTACTGCGGAACGTTTGAAATAAGATCAAAGATTTCGATGGGATCCCAAAAATTAATATTTGATCCAGACAATTGGGTCTTGTAGATATCCACTCTTCGCCAGACTACATGAACATTTTTAATATTAAAACATATAAACAGATTAAGATCAATGGCGTTGACGAAATTGATCAAAACTTCCTGCCTTAGGCTATACCACTGTCAAATTTCTGGTTTCAGCCGGATTCCGGTCGAAGGATATGTCCAGGTAGAAAATGATTGTCATATACGGACTCAGCAGGTCTGCCTACCCCTAAATCGACTATCATATTAGCTTTTAAAACCAGATCCAGTCTTCGCCAGGCTAATCATCTGAGAAAACCAAGTTCAGATATACCTTTATAAGCCATATCTATTTTGACGATACTGATCGAAACTTCCTGCTTTACTTCCGCTTTACTTCCTGCTTTACTTCCGCCGAATTCCGAGCGAACTACTTGTTGTTATGGAGACGTCTTTCACTAACTTTATTCCATTTCTTCCATCTCACCCGCTTCATTATTCCCACATTTATTTTAAATTGAATTTCCCGCTAAAACAAGTAGTCCACAGAAGAAGCTCAAGCCGCGGTGGTGATTCATACTCCGAGCGATGAATCACCACCAGCATCACAGTTATTTCCGGGAGTTTGTGGAGGAACGACATACTTCACGGTATTTATATGTATCATTTTTCCATTTTGTCTAGGCTAAGTTCTGAATTAAAAGAAATGTGTATAATTATGGGCTAAACCTATCACGGTTAGGCTGGTCGTAGGATCTGGTCATGGTTTGGCGTCCGAGGAATAATGAGTTGAATGATTAGGGCTATAGGAATTGGGCTTAAACCGGGAAAGCACGAATCGCGCGACTCCCCCAAGACCAACGTTGTAATAATGGTGCCAGATGTGCCCTTTCCCCAAGTTTAATTACCCTTTTCCTACCCCTTTTCAGGCATAATTTCCCCCTATTTTCTATTTATTTATTTTCTAGGATTTTGAGAGCTCTGTTGCCATGATATTCATGTCCTGTCTACACCTCTTATATTCCCTAATTCTCCCCCAATTCCCAGTCTTATTTTTGCTTAATTATCTCTCTTAAATAATTAAAATATTTTCTGCAAAATTTCTCTTGATTGCATTCGTTGTCTGCATTCCGCATCGTTAGATCAGTAGCCGTGGCTATTCCATGCCCCGAGGATAGGCGCTTGTCTTGACGTAGTTAGTCGCATAGTAATTATCAGTTTTGTGGATGCGCGGCGCTGGTGGGCGTTTGCTCAGGACGATTTTCGCTGGTTCTGCGTAGGGAATGCAGATGGCGCAGGATATTCGACGGAACGTTGCGTGTTGGGTCGGAACTTCTTGTTTATGATTGGTTAATTTTGAAAACGTTAATGAGTGACCGGTAGCTTGTTAGTTTTGATTATAATTTATATTATTGGGAGAAAAATGTAACAATTAGAGGATAATAGGCCTCGTATTTAGTATTTTGTTTTTGTTGTTGTGAGTAGCATAGGATTTTGGTAGCGGTTAGATAAATTGTTCTAGTAGAATAGTAGTTGTCTCATTAGCCCGTGTAGCCCCCTTTTTATCCCTAGTGGCCTTCAACGTCCGATTGTGTCTCCCCTCCCCTTGGTATGAATGGCGCGCCAGTATTAGTATGAAGAAGTGAATGAAGCCCCCTCTCCCCATGTCACTGTCCCTGAATTAATATCACGTTGAAGCGCACTTGTTTCCCTTCCCCTCCTTAGTAGTATACAATATGAGTATCCCTTGATAGTGTAGGCCTAGCGTTAGCGAGTAGAAGTACAGTGGATCTAGACTAGTAGAAATGTAGTCAGTTGGGTAGTTATTAGCCTTTGTGTCGTGTAGGTCTTTTCTCCCAATAGTACTAATTTAGAAAATTATGTTCCCCTTCAGTAATATTTAAGAGAATTTCATACCCCCCCCCCGTGAATTTTTATAGAAAATTTAACCTATGTTTTTTTTTCTCTTTGTTTGGTTATAAGATGAAATGGATTAGACAACAAATTTTTTTCCCCTTCTTTTTCTTTAGTTATGTAACAAATATTATTCCTCGTGTACGTTGAGCTGTGGCCGGATGTGAGACCAGTCTGACCTATTCGCATCATTTGGATTTGAGAACCAAATCCTTATTTATTAGTGTTTTGGTATTTGTACGCAGTGTAATTTTTTTTCTCCGTGTGAGATGAACCCGAATAACCCTTTCCTCCCGGTTTGGAGTGTTCGGTCCTCCAATCCATTCGTATATAGTCCGGTGGATATACAAGACGCATCGGTTCTTTATGATTTTTCGAGGAGTGTTTCTGGAAGTGAAACTTCCAGGGCTGCTTCCTCTATGACATTGTTGGATGGTAACGGCATGGCACACGCTGGAATGATTAATGTGTTATTTGGGCCACCGGCGCCAGATCCGCCTGCAGCCCCTGATTTCAGACCGACTACGGCGTTTAATTTCAGAAACCCTTGGTCGTCACAAGGTGCCGCGGGTGGTGTATTTTCCAGTAATTACTGGAATCAACCCTTTTGTGACAATCCGATATCCCCTTTACCTAACCCGACCCCCCTGATTGACATCCCAGCTCCGACCTCGAATAGGCCTTCTGCCTTTGTATCCATGCCCAGAGTCGCCAGCTTTGATCCTACCAGATTTTACCCTACCCAGTACCCACAAGCCCAGACTTTCGACTGGAATGCCCAGCCCAGTGGTGGTGTGCATAACTTTAACTCTCAACCCGCTCGGTCACTTCCGACTCAGCATCCCCAAGTTTCACCACGCCCCCCTCCTCCTGTCCCCCCACGAAGACTATCCCCACCACACTATCCCGCACCCGTTTTCCAGCCACAGGTATCGGCTGATGATCATTTAACACGAGTTCGACTCCGCTTAGAGGTATCCAAAGAGATCCCAATGTTTGATGGTGAGTCAGACCCAGTTTCATGGCTGGAGCAAGCAAAAGCAAAGTTTAATTTTGCGGATATTGTGTCATGGCAAGAGCAGCTGCTTATACTGCAGAGCCGCTTGTTGCCACCTATGGTAGCTTGGTGCCGAACGCTACCTACTTCGTCAAAGGTCACATTTGAAGCTTTCGAGTTGGCATTAAGGGCACGTTGCGCGGGTCGCGAATCCGACCTACGGCTGGCGGAAGAACGCATAATATACGCACCGGATTTGATGTCACCGGACAGCTACGGGCAGCTTATTCAAAAGAGTGTCGATATTAAGTACGGTTATTCGGCAAGTGATACTTTAAAACCCGAGGTTATGAGAGTGTATATTTCCGAGTTCGTACGCGGCCTACCAATTCCATATTACGATGATTTTCAAAAGGCAAACCCCTTGTCGCTTTCGGAATGTATCGAAATTCTTCGAAGAGCGCGAACGCAAAGAGCTAAGCGTGAGCTCCACGATATGGCGATGCAAGAAGGGCATCATAAAGTTCACTCGCTGCGATCTTCAGATACGACGAACCCCTCCGCCCACCCTACTAACGCGAACACGAGTACCTATCGCGCTCCAGACCACCCTACGAACAATCCGAATACCGGCGGCTATCGCGCTCCATATAGACCCTCAAATCCGCAACAGTATGGCTCAAATGGCGGATATCGACCTCGGCGACCGACTTACGACGACCGTACTCTTCAGGGCAGTAATCCGCCAGTATGCCGATATTGCCTTCGCCTTGGTCACTACGAACGGTGGTGCCCCGATAAAGCACAAAATATTCCGCGTTACGTACAGCCTTTAAACCAGGAAGGTCACCGCCTCTCGGGGGTGGAACAGGTGACCCCAAATATTGTAAGCCCTCCGACGAGTCAAGAAAATGCGAGAGTCCTACGGTAGATACACCCGCGTTGAGTCCATGTTTAGTGTGTACGTTAAGACATAGTTCAGCCCTCTCTTTTGTTAGTATTGTTTTAGGGCCACTCCAGTTATCAGCACTTTACGATACTGGGGCAGAGTGTAACCTTATTAGTGAGAGTGCATTAAAAGAGATAGAGCCTTCCTGTATTGTGTCACGACAAAGTGTTTCGATGGGAGCGTTAACGCTGTCTGGACCCTTGTCGGTTCAGGGAGCAGTAGTCCTAAGATTTAGGCTATTAGGTAAGGATTTTACAGATAAGTTTCTAGTAGTACCACGCCTGTGCTACTCCGCGCTTTTGGGTAGACCTTTCATTAGGCTATCCGGCCTGATGTTCGACCCAACTACAGACGACTTTTGGTTGAAGGATCCGGAGAATATTGTTCATAGACCACTGAGTGATTGGGATCCACCTTCAGTAAATGCCGTTACGAGTCCTCCAGTTCCTGAGAATCATCCGCTACGACTGAAGCCATTATCTAGTATTAGTTCTATTAAGCCCGGTTGTATTCGGCCTATTCAGTGCGAGGTCTTAGGGACTAGTTCTAAGGTTGAATCGTTTTTGATAGAAGTAAACCCGTCTCTTCAGAGTAGCAATATTCACATTGCTACTCAGTGCGTACCTAATACAGACGGCGTCGTTGTGATTTGGGTGGCTAATCTGTCTGATACATTAGTGAATGTCCGTGAGTCTGACTTGTCCATTCTGCATTGCGATGAGAAATTTACCGATGGTGCTCTACAAGAAATGATCGACGATTTGATTGACACATTCCAACCTTCTATAGCAACCGTTCGTTTGGGCTGGTCGGACGAAGACAAGAGTACGTTTCTATCGTACTTTAAGCTCGACCATATTAGCTCGGATATTAGGCCTGAGTTAGAGAACCTTTTATGGGAGTTCAGATGTAATTTTGCTAGGTCTGATGATGATTTAGGAGACTGTGGGTTTGTTAGACATCGCATTGAAACCGGAAGTAGCCCACCCATCAGACAGCGACCGTATCGAGTACCACCGCATCTATTACCCGAGTTGAAAGCACGTATTGAAGCAATGCTTCGTCAGGGTGTACTTGTAGAAAGTTCAAGCCCTTGGGCGTCACCGGTAACCTTGGTAAAAAAGAAAGACGGTTCGTACAGAATGGTTAACGATTACAGGAAACTAAATAAGGTCACCAAATTTGACAGCTACGCATTGCCCAGAATTGACGACATTCTCGATCGTATGAAAGGCTTCAAGGTCTTCTCGAAAATGGACCTGGTTCAAGGGTTTCTGCAGATACATGTAGAGCCGGAACACCAGGAAAAGACAGCAATCACAACCCCGTTCGGTCTGTTTGAATACCGTCGCATGGGCTTTGGTCTTTCGAATGCGCCGGCGTCATGCGAAAGAATGATTGAAACTGCGCTGCGCGACATTCTCGGAACCAATACTTTCGTCTTGTTGGATGACACAGGGATCGGGACACCTACTCATGACGAACACTTCAAGGTATTGCGTGAAGTGTTCGAAAGGTTTAAAAAACACTGCTTGAAAATAAAGCCTAATAAGTGCGAGTTTTGTGTACCGTCCCTCACGTTTTTGGGTCACGTCATTTCACAGCGCGGTATAGAACCGGACCCTGATAAGATCCGTTCGGTAAAAGATCTTCGGTATCCGCGAAATATTTCGGAACTACGGTCGAGCGTGGCACTCATGAGCTACTTCAGAAAGTTTATTCCGGGGTTTGCTCAGACTGCAAAACCACTTACAGATTTGACTCGGAAGGGTCAAGTATTCGCGTTCGGTGACCGTCAAGTTAAAGCGTTCGAAGCTTTGCGTGAATGTCTGATTTCCAAACCGATTCTGTCATACCCAGATTTTGATGGTAATGAGTTTGTCTTGACTACGGATGCGTCTTCGTTTGCGATTGGTGCCTGCTTATCGCAAGTTCAAAATGAATCTGAGTGTGTGATTTCTTATGCTAGTCGCGTTTTGAATGACACGGAACAAAAATATTCGACTACTATGAGAGAGGCGCTGGCCCTTTGGGAATTTACCAAGAAGTTTCGCCACTACTTATTACCCAAGCCTTTTACCGTCCGGACCGATCATCTACCGCTTAAGGCTCTCCCCTTTATGGATTCGCCTAATGGTAGATTGGCCCGAATATGCTTGGAACTTCAAGAGTTCGCCTTCAAAGTCGAATATAAACCAGGGAAAGAAAATTTTGTGGATGCGTTGTCTAGATTAGTTACCCCCGAGAATGATAGTCCTGTGTCTGTGAATGTCTTACGGTGTGCTGACTTGCCCGAGTATTTCACAATGAATGAATTGCGTTCTGCCCAGAACAATGATTTACTATGCATGTCTTTGTATGACCGTTTGACGAAAGGAAGCGACTTACCTCTAGCGTTTACTATGTTTGAGCGAAGCATAGAATCCTTCTGTATTGAAGAGAATGTGGTTTGCTACATATTCTCCCCGTCAACGACTTACCGTGACAGTGTGTCCGTTGTGCCTGTCATACCGGAGTCTCTAGTAGAAAAGACCCTAGAGCTATTTCACGCTTCTCCCATCTCCGGTCATCTTGGTCCTGAGAAAATGCTTCACAAGATGCGTTGTTCGGTATTCTTCAGACACATGTACACGAGAATCAAGAAGTTCGCATCCGAATGCCTTGATTGCCTACGAAGAAAGGCACCAAACCGAACTTTTGTGGCTCCTTTGGGTAGATTGCCGGAACCTTTTGGGCCAATGGACCTGTTATCCTTAGATGTAGTGGGTCCCCTACCAAGGTCCCGCAACGGTAATACGGTCATCTTGTCAGCGTGTTGCCACTTCACGAAAATGTTGTTTGCTGTGCCCTTGCCGAATCAGAAAGCAGACACAATCGCGCGTGCTCTGGTTGAAAAGATTTTCTTGCAGTATGGGGTACCAAGCCGTGTACTCACTGACTTAGGCACCAACTTTACAGCAAAGCTGTTAGCTGATGTCCATAGTCTGTTGGGTGTGAGTCACCTAACTACGTCATCTTACCATCCACAATGTAACGGCCAAGTTGAAAGGGTCCACAGGACTCTCAAGGACGTTTTGTCGCAATACGTGTCTCCTGGTCGCGATGACTGGGACGATCACCTCCCTTATGTGCTATATTGCCTTAATACAGCGCATAATGAAACGACGAAAGAGTCACCCTATTTCGCCATGTATTTACGGGATCCGGTTATTCCCCTGTCCCAAATGGTCGCGAATCGTACCGTATATGACTCGATGTCAAATTATAAGTCGGAAATCCTTGTGAGAATGAGAGCCGCACATGAATCGATCGCTTCGAAGATTACTCTAGGCAAATCGCAGAATAAGGATCGGTACGATAGGTCTCAGTCTTCCAATTATGCGCCATATGCCCCTGGCGATATGGTTTTCCTCAGAGTTCCCCCAGCGCCTGGGCTCGGTGCTAAGTTATGTAAGGAAAAGTTTGCGGGACCTTACAGAGTACTAAGATGCATGAACGACGGTTTGAATTATGAGATACAGAAGTCTGGCTCCAAGCTGGACGTCGTCCACTTTAATAGGCTAGTCAAAACTAGGCTAAAGTCTCCTTGGTGTCCAGAACCAGCTGATATTTCAGCTGCGCCAAACGATTTCTGTCAGCCAAATACGAATACGGATTCTCCCGTTCGCGCGCGGCCTAAGCCTCGCCAAAGTGTCGGATCACTCCTACCTCTGATGACACCAGAGATTATACAGAGGCTCGTGAAAGAGAGTTCACACGTGCCCATTCATGGTCAAAACGAGCACGTGTCTGTCCTACCTGAACCACCTTGTGTGCCGGTGGCTTCCACATCGTCACCTGCTAGACAGATCCGGTTCTCTGAGCCCGATCTACATCATCGCCCTCCCCAACCCCCAACAAACCCTTCTCACTTAAGTCAGACTAGCGCTACACTACCGACAAGCGAATTATGTGGTAACCAGCCGGGCGTTCCTCCCGAGCTTTCTAAAATTTTTCAGGAGCCAAACGATGTCAACGTCTCAGTCCCGGATGACCTGACAGTGGACTTTAATCTCATCCCTGGTGTCACCGAAAGAGAAGCCGCATCTACGGCGGTGGCGTTGCAGACGACTGACAGTACCATCAGTCGGCCGTCTAGCCGCAGTCTCAGTATCAGCGACGGATCAGTATCCAACTTATCAGACGTCACACCTATTGAATCCTCTCGAGAGACTGCTTACCTTACTCTCCCTGCAACGTTTGCATCTGCGGCCCAAGTTATACCTGCGCACACCACGCCTGATATAACAGTACCATCCACCTCTGCCGCTATTTCAACTTCCACTTCTACTGCCGTGATGGAGAATATGCCACCGCCAACTACACCGACCACATGCCCTTGGCTGATTTCCAAGCCAACACCCCTAACTCCATTCCCGACTGACCTTAGAAGCAAGCGAACATTGTTGCGGGTCAACAAGAAGGTCAACTCCGGTTTCTATCAGTTGACCTACCTAACGGACGAGCGGTATAGCTCTAGTACTACAGTTACCACTGACGAGCCCCCTAACCTTGAATTTGACTTTGACTTCGGCTCCTTACCCGAACCGCCCAGGCCACTACCAAATCCGCACCACTTAAGCAATGTGCCAGCGACTAGTGAGCCACCGACCATAACGGAAATAACCGGTGAAATAACTCACAACGATACCGGATCCACACTGGAGAATAACGAACAATCTGGAAATCCATCTTCTGATATTGTCGACGAGCATACAGATGGTAATGAAAGTGACTCAGTGCCAGGCGTCAGAAGAACGGTCAGATATAGGCGAATGCCAGACCGCTATCAGAGCGTTGACTTTCGTAATAGGCGAGGACGCCTTTCCTCTGCAGAACCGCTGTCAACTGACACGGATCATTTACCGTAACATGACTTTCGAAATTTGCAGCTTCTTAAAGTAAGCTAAACCAGAAAGACTGTTGTAAATTATTAATGTGCCATCCACGCTAAAGCGTTTAGTTGCATTTTTTTTTCGGTTTCGTGCTTAGTGTATTTATATGTTTCTCCTGAGAAGGTGAGCTCACGATCTACTGAAACCCTGCTCACCCCTTGCCTCAGTGTTTGTTTTCCCTCAGTAATTTCTCTCTAAGAATTTAAAAAATCTATTCAATTCAAATTATTTTTAATTTGTGTTTATTTTTTAGCTCTTCTGTGGACAACTTTCTCTGACCTTTATTTCCATTCGAATTATTACTTTTTTTTTATCCAAGACGCTCCATATATCACTTTACGCCGATGGCGAGTGAAATCCAGGCATACAATTATCCCCCCCCCCCATTTGTTCGGTCGCTTCCGGTTATAAGAAAATGATTAAATAATAAGTTGATAGATTGATGATTTTGTTCAAATTCTGGGGAACAAGGGTTAAAAAAAAAAAAAAAAAAAAAAAAAATGGTACACACAAAAATAACTAAATGAACCCCAGATAAACTAAGGTCCTGTGATGGCTGGGAGTGCAGAGATATCAGACATGTCTCTGTTTCTCATTTTAAGCACTTCTGTAACCCTGAATGGGAGCCGGGGCCGAGAATATCTGCGTGGTATACAGTTGATGGATTGCACGTCTCCAAGTTACTGGGAGAGGTAACGCCCTCTTGAGGTGTAGCGGTAGCGAGCTTGGGTTGGAAACCAAGGACCTGAGAAGCTCCCAGTCTGCATCACTTGGGGTAACGCCCTTCTGTAACCTACGTGGAAGTCGAACCGCAGGATATCCCGAATGAAATCATCTGGCGTTAGGAAAATAACCCGATGCTGAACTTAATCATCAATGTCAAAAAAAAAAAAAAAAAAAAAAAAAAAAAAAAAAAAAAAAAAAAAAAAAAAAAAAATTATTTCCTATTACTGATAAATTTTATGCCCTGGATTCCACTCTACCCAAAGGGGGGAGGTGTGTTATGGAGACGTCTTTCACTAACTTTATTCCATTTCTTCCATCTCACCCGCTTCATTATTCCCACATTTATTTTAAATTGAATTTCCCGCTAAAACAAGTAGTCCACAGAAGAAGCTCAAGCCGCGGTGGTGATTCATACTCCGAGCGATGAATCACCACCAGCATCACAGTTATTTCCGGGAGTTTGTGGAGGAACGACATACTTCACGGTATTTATATGTATCATTTTTCCATTTTGTCTAGGCTAAGTTCTGAATTAAAAGAAATGTGTATAATTATGGGCTAAACCTATCACGGTTAGGCTGGTCGTAGGATCTGGTCATGGTTTGGCGTCCGAGGAATAATGAGTTGAATGATTAGGGCTATAGGAATTGGGCTTAAACCGGGAAAGCACGAATCGCGCGACTCCCCCAAGACCAACGTTGTAATATTGTCCAGCCAAGAAAAGATAGTTCAGAAACGAATTCAGCGCATCTCCTTATCCCTATAAAGAACATCTAATCAACTTCAAATAAAACCTTAACTTATAAAACAAGTCCATCTACCCGTGATAGACATGGTACCGTATCGTTCTTATCATGAGCTACACTGGCAAAAAATAAAAGATATATCAACTAACAAAAGTTGGCAACCCCTCACCACCAAAGATTCTGGCAACACTTACTTACTACTCCATGTCCTCGTGATAGACGTGGTACCAAATTGTTCGTACCACATAAAGCACAGAAAACAAACTGTAGGTACACCAAGTAGAAAAAACTGCTAATCCCTCATTGCCGAAGATGATTATGGTCTAACAGCCTATTATCAGACCATGAGACCATTAGAAGTCCCCTACTTGTCTCACAATTTTAGATCGGCCTATTTTCGATTTTAGTGTGTACCCTACTACCGAAGTTGTCAACCCCTATAAACTTTCCAACTGTTATATAGCCCGCACAGTCGGCAACCATCTACTCTTTTCCATTATACCAACCCCTTCGACCGCACTAGCTCTCTCTCTCTTACGTCAGCCCCGCGCAGGGCCATACTGATCCCGCGCAGAGCTATAAAAATCTGAGACAAGGGGTAGCGAGGGTCGACAAATTTTGTATCCGGTTTTCGCCGGATTCCGGGTGAACTACTTTTCCGATGAGAGAATAACTTTCATATTCGGATTCAGCATGTCTCCTTACCCCTAAATTGACTATCTCAATAGATTTCAAAAATATATTTTTTTGCCCTATAATTTGAAACCCCTCCCCCACCCTCAAATATAGGGCTACATAGCCCATCTTCGAACTTGACTTGTACTTTGACCCAAAGGATACTCACACCAAGTTCCATCAAAATATCTCAATCCCTTCGAGAGTTATCGTGCGTACAGACGGACGGACGGACGGACGGACGGACAACTTTTGCGATGTCATAGGTATCCCTCCACTTACGTTTTGTGATCCCAAAAACATAACAGCAAACATCCTAAGTGTTGTCTGTTGAAACCGCGCTTCCTTGCGTTACCGGTTTTTTTTTTTTTTTTTTTTTTTTCGCGTAGCTTCTTTTTCCATTTTTCCTGTTTTAGATTGAACTAAACCAGGGGCTACGTCTCCACCTCCAACTCAGTGACGTTAATAAAAAAAACCTAACAATTTGACCTGCTTTAACGTCACTTACACTTTCATCCTAAGAAAAGATCTTTATTTTAAACATTCAAAATATGACTACCTTCTATTTAAAAACTTTTCAACAAACAATTACATCTGATCTAATTTACTTTAAACTTTTACTTTTTTTCTCTCTAAGGGTAATACCGTTACCTGTTGTAAGTGTAACTGCGGACGCGGGTAGTTTGGTCGGTTAGACCTAAGCTGCCAATTAAAATTCGACAGAACTATTCCTTACAAAAAAAAACTTGCTTTTTATGTAGAATCACGACATCAATTCAAACATCATTAATATTCTCCCAGTAAGAGGTTCGGGTGCCCTGTTAAAAGTCTATGTAGAATGCATCACGTTAACATGGGCACGAGTTTTTATAGTAATAATTATAAAATAATAATAATTTACGAAAAAAGCCAAATACGGCCGTATGAAAGACGCCTAAGGCGCCAACAAAAATGTATACCATTGGAAATAAAAACGCAAACTATTTCTTCTTTTCATTGCATTCAAAACGAAAAAAACGACCTCGCGAATTATACTTATATTTGTCGACTTTGGATACCAGGGAAGAGAACACTGTCTTGCTGATCTAAAGCCTGCTTATAAACTCAGTAAGATAGCGTTACTTCGCTTTGACAGCTGAATTGTCGCGTGGCATGGGTTTCTGCTCAGCGAATATGTACTAGATACCTTGTGTCGTTACTCGTCCTTTCACAGCTGGTATCGGAACTAGTGGCGTTTTTGATCGCCGATGAAATTTCGCCGGTAAACGAAGGAAGTTTGCCGATTCGTGTTTATGTACTAGTGGCGTTTTTGATCGCCGATTAGTTCGGCGATAGCGTAGCCATTTGGCTTTTTGGCGTTTTTGATGTTCGCGGGAAGCCGATAGCCGTTTCTTCTAATTTCTGTTTTTGTGCTCAACGGCTAACGTCTATCGGCTAAATTCCTGTCCATCGCCTATCGGCCTAGGACTCGCCGATAAGCGATGGACGTTGCCTCCAACGGCTATCGGCTATCGAAAACAGTAAATAAGCACGAATCGGCAAACCTCCTTCGTCTACCGGGGAAATTTCATCGGCGATCAAAAACGTCACTACTGTATTCGATAGTCGATAGCCGATAGCCGTTGGAGTCGGAGGCAACGTCCATCGCCTATCGGCTAGTCCAAGGCCGATAGGCGATGGAAAGGAATTTAGGCGATAGACTTTAGCCGTTGAGCACAAAAACAGAAATTAGAAGAAACAGCTACGGCTATCGGCTTCCGGCGAACGTCAAAAATGCCAAAAAATTAAGCGGCTGCGCTATCGCCGAGCTAATCGGCGATAAAAAATGCCACTACTGTTATTCATACGATTATAACAAATGGATTGAGGTAATTTAGTTTCGTCGACCTTCTCGGGCAATCCTGCTACGCTTTAGCAAACTCACATATTTACGTTCTTGTAGGGACGACCCTCGCATGCCGACCGTTAGAGGCGTTCTTCGTCGTGGTATGACGGTCGAAGGACTTCGTCAGTTCATCGTCGCTCAAGGATCGTCGCGGTCTGTAGTCAACATGGGCTGGGACAAGATCTGGTCGTTCAACAAAAAGGTAAGGTTCGTTTTGAAATTGGAAAGGTCCTTTGCCATTTTTAGGTCATGTGCCCCGTCGCTACGAAATTTTGAGGCATCGCTTGCAGGTTCCCCATAGTGACGCAAGTTTCTCATGCGAAATCGTATCGGATATATACCCTTACTTCGAGTTTCTTATTGCACATGTCAACCGATAAGCCTCTTTAATACGGGCTAAAATTAGGTGTAGTATGGTTCCGGTAGCGTGGAGGAGGCTCGTGTGGTCCTAGGGCGTGTATAATTAAACAAACTAGGGTTATAACGTACTTTATTTATTAATCACTCAGTTCCCACTTGACGTCAATCCAAAGATAAGTAATTCACACGTAAATATGGCAACTGCCGCCAACTGTACAATAACTCAGCTAGTCAGTCTTAGATTCATCTACAAATGTGGATTACTCTTACTTATATATTACATTTTACCGATCCGCTCAAAAAGGCGCTAGCCCACCTACCCACTTGCCCTTTTCGATTCGTAATCAGAAAAAAGGGCAACTTGTATTCTTGAAGTGGGCAAGTCGGCGAACAGGGCGAGTTGGCAAGGGCGCAGTCACATTGAAGTGGCTCACTACCGCCAACTTGCTGTTCTGAGAGTTTAAAAGTTGGCAGGTGCGCATTTGTTCAGGGGTTAGAAATTACAACAGGGAGGCGCAGTCTGCCTCAGTACACTCCCGTCACTCAACACAAAAGGTGTGTCGTCAGCCAGATCGGTGTTGCCAGATTGGCGGTTTACGCCATACTGGCGGATTTTTGTCGGAGACTGGCGTGTGGCGTAAAACGTGGCTGTTTTTCTTTTTAACTGGCGTATTTTTTGGCTTGAAGTAAAGAATTGAATATCCTTACCAAAAACCGACTGTTTTTCTGAAAAATCGACTGTTCTTACGTCGTTTCAATCGTCGCTACCTAAGGCCGAATTTTTTGGGGGGTTCTGTGTCCTGTGTTCCCCAAAAATTTTTGTCATTGAGTTTTTGGGAGGTGTAAATTTTGCTGGCGTATTTTTGAAAGGCCGTGGCTCATTTTTTTTTTACAACGATCTGGCAACACTGAGCCAGATCACGGTGACGTCACGCTACTTTTCTGATGTCGACTTTTCCTGTCTGCTTGAGGTAGTATACTGTCACGCCCAGATTTACCGGACGGTACAGAGGAGCGGAGGTTTTCGGGTTTGAAGAAAGGCAATATTTCAGTTGCTCGTGATCGGGAATGGTACGAAGAGTTTGAACATATGAGGTACATACGAGTAGATATAGTTTAAAAGATAAATGAAAGCATGCTAAAATTCTGATTTCATTGTTTTATTTACTTGTGGTAGCGGGTCATTTCATATTAGTGGTCTGTTTAATACTAACAAGTCAGTATGACCTTACTTATGCGTTAAGCGAAACTCGTGGTATGTGTATTCCTGTGACACAGCTGCATCATTTGAAGTGACATGCGCGTACTCCTTTCATTTCTACTTTTGCCGCCCGCCGTCATGTTTCCGTCATGCTCCAGTGACGGTGTGGCCTTGTTTCTTTTTCTTAGTTTTCGTTGCAAGCAAGTCCTGTTTTTTGTCACTTACTGTTTTAATGCTTTTAGCGGAATATCTATAGGTTTATAGTTGAAGTAAATCAAAAGTCGATTGGAAAAATGTTATTCTAGGTCGTTGACCCAGTTGCACCACGGTTCACCGCAGTCGACAAAAACGGTGCAGTTCCGGTGCACATAGCTGGTGCCAAGGAGGAAGCTGTGAAGGCCCAGAAACATCCAAAGGATGAAAAGATTGGATTTAAGACGGTGTGGACCGGCCCTAAGGTCCTTATTGAAGGCGCGGATGCGGAAGTCTTGAAGGTAAGTCGACGAGATAATTTCAACAGTTTCGACTGGTAGGCAATAGCTAGAAAGAACACTTGCAGTATGAGGTACTGATTCGTAAAATTCTAAGTCGTGTGTTTAACTCGCTGGTAACACCCCACTTCTTGTATATTTCACCATACTTGGAGAATCTTACCAGAACAAACAGGAGAGGATGAGGACCAGTTATAATAAATTGGCTAAATATCTGCTTGGGTTACCACTAGGCATGGGCACTGTTCCTGTTTTCTGTTCCTGTTTTTCTTCCTGTTTTTACTGTTTCCTGTTTTATGTTTTAGGGATAAAAAAAAACGGCTGGGTTCAAAACAGCTGTTCTGTTTATTTTTGGATCCTAAAACAGAAAACAGGAAACAGTAAAACAGGAAGAAAAAAACAGGAACAGGAACAGTGCACATGCCTAGTTACCACCGTGGCATTCAAACTCCGATGTCACGTGCGATTTCGGAATAATTGACCCAAACATAAAGTGTGAGGGAGTATAGGGTTCGTTCCAGCTCTTCTTCGTAGTTACTTCGGAGTAACTACGTGTGACGTCATAAATTAACTACTACCTGGAACGGTCGAAGTTACTACGGGACGAGATAATGCGTGTTGTCTCTCATTGCTGCCCCGAGTTCCCTTTCCAAGACGGCTCCTGGAAAGTGAAAGTTAGCTAAGATGGTCGGGTACTATCTTTACAAAAAGTTACTTCGAAGTGACGGTCTTCCTTGTGCTCCCCGTAACTTTGTGACAAGCTGGAACGGTGAAACTGACTGAAAAGTAACTATTTAGTAACTTTCGGGCAGAGCTGGAACGAACCCATAGAAAGGCAAGCTGCTTCACGGCCCATTTTAAGCATCTGGCCGAGTTTACGCAGACCCGCCTAATGTTTTATTATTAAAGGATACCACGATACCACGGTCAAAAGGCGTTTTTGCAGTTGTCGTGGTATCTGGCCAGTTACCGTGGTATCACGGTCCGACCGTGGTATCTGGTCGTGGTATCTGAAGAGTCATCTCACTTTCATCAAATTTTGTCAAATTGGTGAGCAAGAAGTTCAGCACTTAGTGATGTAACTGGGTATCAGTTTTTCCTTTGGGATGATATCGAAAAGTGCAATTTCGGCAATAGTAGTTTTGCAGTGGACCGTATATCAGATACCACGGTAGCTGCAAAAACGACTAATTGCAGATCCAGTTACCGTGGTATCAGATACCATGGTATCCGTAAAAACGCAACTAATGAAACTTGTCTTACAGGAGGGGGAAAATGCGACCTTCATCAACTATGGCAACGTGCTCATCAAGAAGATCCACCGGAAGAATGGCAAAGTAACCTCCATCGACGCTGAGGCAAACGTAGACAACAAAGACTACAAGAAAACCACCAAATTGACATGGCTGGCCGATACGCCGCAAGCGCCTCTGGTGCCTGTTTTAGCAGTTGATTTTGATCAGTTGATTAACAAGCCAGTGTTGGATAGAGATGAGGATTTCAAGAAGTACATTGGACATCAGACTAAGGTGAGAACCTTGCGTTTCAGTTGGAATGGAGAAATGGGGGGGGGGGGGCTTATGACATACGAATGACTGCAGCGTAACGGCCTCATTTCGTTTGAGTTGCAACCTCTTTGGCAGGCATATCAGGGACCCGAAAGATTAAGTTGGAAATAGTCACTGCTCCTATCCGAGCATCGTGGGGGGGGGGGAGGGAGAGGGAATCCGGAATCATGAGGTATTTAAACTTTTGAACGGTGTGTTCGAACCACATGCGTCAGTGGTCGGGGGAGGGGGTGGCTCCGGAAACTTTATGACATGCACAAAAACCAAACGAATGGGCGGAATGGGATGCAAGTTGGGCAGTTCCAAGTTTACGCGGCCTAAACTTGTTATTTGACGTCCGGACCGGATCCGGCCACGGTAGGAGGAGGATGAAGCGGAAACCGGAGATTTGCAGATATGCTCCGATTGGAGTCGAACCTGACAGACGATAAGAGGAGATGTCAGAGATGCGAAGTTTTATGTGTCCTAGTCGTATTCGGCCTCAGTGGGGGAGTTGGGGGTGGGGTCCCCGAAATTTTGTAGCTCGCAGAGGGTTCAAACGAGTGGGGTGATTTGAATGAAACTTGGAAGGTAGAGAGTCCCTATGCCCTGGATGACATATTTTAGGGTCAGGACCGGATCCGACCCCGGTGGGGGGGGGGGGGGAGAGGTACCGGAGTTTCCCGAAAAATGCTCAGATTCGAGTGAAATTTGTTAGGCGGTAAGAACGATCGTTAGATGATCTATTTATGTAGGCGGTAAGAGAAGATGCTTTAGTTAGATGATCTACTTATGTGTCCGAACCCGATTCGGCCGCGGTAGGGAGAATTTGAGGGGGGGGTACCACAAATAGTGTGGCACTCCTAGGGGTCAAACTAGTGGATCTGTACTTGGAAGTTAGACAAGTCATTTGACCTAGATGATCCGAGGCGATGCCGGAAATGCTCAGACTCGAGTGAAACTAGAAACCCTATGTTTAGGTCCGATCCTAGGTGGGTTGAAGGGGGTGTTTTGTGACGTTCTCATCTACTTTCTTGCATCACCTAGGCTACTCGTAACAAGTGCCATATGAGCTCGTGGCTCCTGTTTTTGGGATCCCAAAACGTTAGTGACGGATACCTATGACATCGCAAAAGTTGTCCGTCTGTCCGTCCCTCCGTCCGTCCGTCTGTCCGTCTGTCAGCACGATAACTCTCGAAGGGAATGAGATATTTTGATGAAACTTGGTGTGAGGATTCTTTGGGTCAAGAGTAAGGTCGAGTTCGTAGATGGGCTCTGTAGCCCTACGTTTAGGGGTGGGGGAGGGGGTTTAAATTAAGGGGCAAACAAAATGTTTTGAAACAGCCAATGTGATAGTCGATTATGGGGTAAGAAGACATGCCGAACACGATGGTGAAAACCATTTTGTCGCCGGACAAGTAGTTCGCCCGGAATCCAGCCAAAACCGGAAAGTTTGTTAAAAGTAAAAGTTTGATTTGAAGTTGAGTAGATGTTCGATTTAGGGGTAAGAAGACATGCTGAACACGATGGTGAAAACCATTTTCCCGCCGGACAAGTAGTTAACCCGGAATCCGGCCAAAACCGGAAAATTTGTTAAAAGCAAAAGTTAATTTGAAGTTGATTAGATATTCGGTTTAGGGGTGAGAAGACATGCTGAACCCGATGTTGAAAACCATTTTCTCGCCGGACAAGTAGTTCGCCCGGAATCCGGCCGATACCAGAAAATATTTTAAAAGCAAAATTTTTATTTGAAGTTGATTAGATGGTAGATTTAACGGTAAGAAGAGACGCTGAATCTGTATATGACAATCATTGTTTACCCGGACATATAGTTCGTCCGGAATCCGGTTGAAACCGGATTTTTTGTATAAGTTAAAGTTTTATTTGAAGTTGATTAGATGTTCTTTATAGGGATAAGGAGATACGCTGAAGTCGTTTCTGAACTATCTTTTTTTGGCTGGACAAGTAGTTCGCTCGGATTTCAGCCGAAACTGGAAATTTGGCAGAAGTAAAGCAGGAAGTTTCGATAAGTATTGTCAAAATAGATATGGTTTATACAGGTACATCTGAACTTGATTTTCTCAGATGACTAGCCTGGCGAAGACTGGATCCTTCGAAGACAAGACCTAGTTGTCTGGGTCAGACATTAAATTTTTGGGATCCCATCGAAACCTTTGGTCTTGTTTCAAAATGCGGAAAAAACACTACCTTGTCAACGACCCACTTGGATCAGCAAAAACAGCAGCCGTGTAAGCATATACAATCCCAGCACTAGCTTTCGTCTTGAAGGAACTCCCGAAAATGGGATATTATAAATTAGGCTACATTTATTTTGTCGCAGGCTCGTTGTACTTGCTATCAGAGCCTGAAGAGGGCCCTTGCCAAGAAGGGCCGAAATATCACTAGAATTTGTCTCAGCTGACTTAAACGTTTAGCGCCATCAAACACGCTTGGTGTACTCTCTGTCAGTGAAACTTCACGAACCCTCATAATATGTTTATTTACACTTTTCAACGTTCTTTGAGTGAAACTTCACGAACTCTCATAATATGTTTATATACACTTCTCAAGGTGTCAGAAACTGAGAGGACGAACTCTAAAGTATGCCTCCCTTTCCTCCGAAAGCTCCGTGCACCCAGCTGCACTGAACCAATCTCACTCATTTCCGCAAAGCGGCAGTTCCTTTTCCTGTTTTTCATTCTTTCTTCAAGAACACTAAATTATATTTAATAATGTTAGCTATTCTAAAAAGTAAAGAAGAAAACATTTGGAAGAAAAGGTAAAAATTTAAGATTAAAAGTAGCAAAGAAGATTTTAAAGAAAAAATGGAAGAGTAGGTGCCACACTTTCATCAGTGAGAGGGGGAGGAGGGATTAAAAATAAAATAAAAATAATTTTCCATTTGCTTCGGAGGACATAAACGAAGCACTAATAACCACTCACTGTTTATGTTCTAGTTTGAGACTGAGATGTTGGGAGACCCCGAGCTAACAACCCTCAAGAAAGGTGACATCATTCAGCTACAGCGTAAGGGATTCTTTATCTGCGACGAGCCCTACTACCTAAGCCTCCACACCAGCGTTGAGCACCCAGTCATTCTCTACGCCATTCCGGACGGGAAGGAGGCAGCGACTGTCGCACCTGCCATAAAGAAGGCTGAGACTGTCGTAAGTGTCGGTGGCTTATTTTTTAATGTTATTGTCTTTGTCCAGCTGTCTGCAGCGTCCACCTGTCGGTGAAGAGCGCCAGGGGTTTTCGTCCTCGCGCAACGGGATTGACACTTAGACGACAAGGCATTAGCGCAGTATAAAATTCCTACACGGCGTGAACTTTTTCCGACATTATCCTAAGAAATTTTGTGTTTGAAGCCTAGCTGACCATTCAAAACGAAAGAAGGTAACGAAAGAAGATTTTCGTTTTTGGGATCCCAAAACGTAAGTGGAGGGATACGTATGACATAGCAAAAGTTGTCCGTCTGTCCGTCCGTCCGTCTGTAAGCGCGATAACCCTCGAAGTGAATGATATGTTTTGATGAAACTTAGTGGGAGGATCGTTTGGGTCAAGCGAAAGGTCGGGTTCATAGATGGGCTCTGTAGACCTACATTTAGGGGTGGGGGAGGGCTTTGAAATTAAGGGACACAAAAATATTTTTAAACAGCTAATGAGATAGTCGATTAAGGTGTAAGAAGACATGCTGAACACGAATATGAAAACCATTTCCTCGCCGGACAAGTAGCACACACGGAATCCGGCCAAAACCGGAAAAGTCTGTTAAAAGTAAAAGTTTTATGTGAAGTTGATTAGATGTTCAGTTTAGGGGTAAGAAGGCAGGCTGAACACGTCTGTGGAAATCATTTTATACCCGGACAACTAGTTCGCCCGAAATCCGGCCCCAACCGGAAAATTTGTTAAAAGCAAAAGTTGTATTTATAGTTGATTAGATGTCCGATTTAGGGGTAAGAAGAGATTCTGAATCCGTTTATGACAATCTTTTTTTTAGCCGGACATATAAGATATATACATGTAGCCATAGGACCTTAATGTGTTTCTAAATTTTAACAGTAAAAATGTTCAAGGAGTCTGGCGAAGACTGGACCTGGCGAAGACAAAACCTAATTGTCTGGATCAAATATTGAATTTTTGGGATTCCATCGAAACCTTTGGTCTTGTTTTTCGAGATTTAGGTTATTCTTCGCCGAGAACGGTCGCGAAAGTGCAACCGAAATATCCGAATTATGCGCTTAACATCTTAAAGGGACGACCAACCACCCCATCGGAAGTTTGAAAACATTTGCGCAAAGATGAGCGATTCCAACAGACAATTTAGATGCTACGTAGAGGTATAATAGATTACAGACTTGACGCCAAAGTGCACTGCAGCTATCCATGACAAAACGTTACTACTCCTTTCTTATACTACTTTTAACGACTCTTGGCATAAAGTTCGCGGCTCCTGTCGGGTTTGCGTAGTGATGTTCCCTTGCATAACTGCATAACTTGCATAAGTGAGGTGGCATTGACGGGATCCAGGCCTCGCTGCGACAGCCGGGAGGACAACACGTCCGTACATCTCCTGCCGCGTTGACATTCCCACCCGTAGGTCCACGGTTTAGTTAGACTCGCAGATAATCATCACTACTCTGACGGGCTTGGATGGTTGTGTCGGGCCGAGTCGGCATCGCGTCGGAAAATCCTACGTTTATTTCGAACAGTAAACATTCACCGAAATATTTTGTTTCCAGACAGTTTGATTTAGGTGTGCGGTAGTGACAGCGACCCCTTATTCTTACCAAAGGGGCCTGTTAGACTATTGATTGTCCCTAGAACGGTTTATAAGTGTAAACGCGTCCGGCGCCTCGCTGGACGCTCGGCTCTGTATATAGTGTCCAATCAAAAATAGTCTAACTTGCCCCTTTGAAGGCAACAAGGGATTTCTCCCTGGATGGTAAGAATAAGTTGTGCTGTGGGACTCGGCTGTAATTTTGGGACTGGTTTCCACTTGGCCTGTGAGGTTCGATATTTCCATTAAAAACAGCGAAGAAGGATTGGGTGATCCTATATATTATCGCCCTTGCTGAGGGTGATAGCTATCGCCCGAAGAACAGCAAGGGCGTTAATGATTATAACACCAAAACACTTGAAAAATCGAAAAATCGAGTTATTCCAGTATGAACCGAGATGGAAGTATGTTACCTATTATAACTTTTTCGCACAAACTTTTTTTTATAGAGGGCGATTCAGATGCTATCTAGCGGTCGTGAAAGCTACCATGGATCTTACTCTAGGAGTCGGGGTAGTCAAATGTAAACAATAAATCAACTGTGTTTGTGTCTTTGTTAGAATTCACACAGTGATCTATGCTGAATAACTAGCTTTTCGAAAGCAAGGAATAGTAGGATGTTGTTTCCATTGACAAGCTGTATTTTCAGTGGAAATCTGATTGTGACAAGGTATGATCTAGGGCATAGGCTGGTTGTCTAAGAGAGTAAGATGTTCTTTCATTTTTTCAATGCTGAATAACTAGCTTTTGGAACTATTGATTGTCCCTAGAACGGTTTATAAGTGTAAACGCGTCCGGCGCCTCGCTGGCCGCTCGGCTCTGTATATAGTATCCAATCAAAAATAGTCTAACAGCCCCCTTTGAAGGCAACACGGGATATCTCCCTGGATGGTAAGAATAAGTTGTGCAGTGGGACTCGGCTGTAATTTTGGGACTGTTGTGCAGTGGGACTCGGCTGTAATTTTGGGACTGGTTTCCACTTGGCCTGTGAGGTTCGATCTTTCCATTGAAAACAGCGAAGAAGGATTGGGTGATCCTGTATATTATCGCCCTTGCTTAGGGTGATAGCTATCGCCCGAAGAACAGCAAGGGCGATAATGATTATAACACCAAAACACTTGAAAAATCGAAACATCGAGTTATGAACCGAGATGGAAGTATATTATCTATTATAATTTTTTCGCACAAACTTTTTTTTTTATAGAGGGCGATTCAGATGCTATCTAGCGGTCGTGAAAGCTACCATGGATCTTAGGAGGAGGATCTAGGAGTCGGGGTAGTCAAATATAAACAATAAATCAACTGTGTTGGTGTCTTTGTTAGAATTCATACAGTGATCTATGCTGAATAACTAGCTTTTCGAAAGCAAGGGATAGTAGGATGTTGTTTCCATTGACAAGCTGTATTTTCAGTGGTAATCTGATTGTCACAAGGTATGACTTAAGGCATAGGCTGGTTGTCTAAGCTAAGAGAGTAAGATGTTCTGTCATTTTCAACTTCTATTTTCTTTTTTCTTTTCTTTTTTCTTTCATTTTATACAATTTTTAAAGAACTTTTTTTTTTACTGAAAGTATTGTTTTTAAATTATTTTTTGAAGGTCAGCTTCTACTTTTCAGTATTTGATGGAAAAGTGCTCGTTGAATTCAGTATTTGAGGAAAAGTGCTCGATGAATATCGCAGGGCGATAATAGTTGTCGCAGGGCGATAATAGTTGTTGTTATCGCCCTCTGGAACTTTTTTCTTTCAACATCAGGGCAATACCAGACAATTTTGGCACTGGGTAGGATAGGACTGATATCATGGGACTGCACCGTGTACTGTTGTTATAGATAGATATCCCCTCATCACACATTTCTCGCATAAGTCGTGACGAAGGAAAGCTAAAGTATTAAGCTGGAAGCCCATAAGCAATTGGAGGTAATTGATGGAGTTTTTAAGGCTCTGTACTGGACCCTTTTCGAAGTTCCCTAAAACAGCCGTGCGTTTAAGTTTTAAAGATCTTTGCGAAGTTTTAAAGGCCATCTTAAAACATGTGTTCTCGCAGCGGGTTTCAGTTTATGGCGAGGGTTGTCAGTTGTATGGCTTTACTTTTAGTGTTTTAAATTTTTCGGAAATAAGAGAATAAATTGTTAAAATAACTGTTAATATATATATATTATTAATAAAAATATTAATCTGTAATTATTAAAATATATATAATATTGTTACAAAAGAAGTGAGGGATAGAGGAGTAGCCACAAAAAGTACGAAATATGATTTCTTGTTTTCTTTTTTTTAAATGTAAAATAAGTTAAATTACAAAAGATGCTACGGAAAAAAAGTGACAGTTAGACCGCTTATGATTGAGTATAAATGGCATGTCTTTGGTATCTGAACTTGATTCATACTCTCACACCCGTATTTGAGCGAGTCGTCACTTGTTCTCTTTTTTGTTACTTCCCTACTACTGCTATGGCCCTTCTTCACGATTTGACGGCTTCTTTTTTACCACTGTACACTGGATAAGAGAGTAAAAACAGAACCTAACGGTCCTGGTTAAGTGTTTTATTAATAATAAATAACATGCTTCAGGGGATCCGGTGAAGACTGGAAATCTACAAGACCGGTGTCACACGAAAAGTCTATATTTTCCATTTACTAACGAAACTGATTGTCCCTAGAACAGTTTATAAGTGTAAACGCGACCGGCGCCTCGCTGGCCGTATATATAGATACAAATACATATTCTGCAACATTAATTTAATCGAATTCCCTATTTTCATGACGTCACGAAAATGTCGTGTCGAAGATAATAAGCTAAGGTTTGGTTTCCACCTTCGATCGGCGCACGGGCGTGACGTCATAAGTACTCTTCGGAAAGTAAAAGTATTGTGTCTGGCGTGAGTTGCGACCGCACAGTTATCCTCCCAACTGTAGTTTAGTCAAAGATAGATAACTCAGTTGGATTTGAGCGACTCAAAGGTAGTTGATAACTTGTAAATTTTTTAGATTTTCCTTTAGGTTTCTTGTATTTTTTGTGTTAAAAAATACTGGTTTAGTCGCTAAATAGCGGACTGTAATTCTCCAAGGTGAAAGTAAGGGGAATTAGTGAACAAAAAATTAAGTCGATAGTTAAAGAGCATGGGTTTCAGTTGATTGTTAAAAATTTGAAAGTCTCTGAAGGTAGTGTGGAAATTTGGTCTAAATATAATTGGCTCTCCACAGAACGGTGAAAAAACGTGATTTTCTGGTTCATAGATTAATGTTTTGAGCCATCGCGTCATTCGCAAGTATCGTAATTCAATACAAATGGTGGGACTTAATTCAAAGAACTGCTCTTATCTTTCTGTAATGAATCATCATCTCATCTAGCCTATAATCCAATTTTTTTCGGATTCTAAGTCGCTCTGTTCCGTAAGATGTCAAGTTTTCTTTCGTGTTTAGTTTAGTAATATCACTTGGGACTCTTAGGAGTGAGCTATGTTGTCAACTTGAACAACTTCCGTCATTTTTTGGGACAAGAATATAAGCTTGTCTTATCCAAAGTCTGATCCTGATTGCAAGAGTATGAATTTCTACATAAATGTATTTTATTTTTTTTTCCTTTTTCGTAATTTAAGACGTTGCGTCTTAAATTACGAAATAATTTAAGACGCCCCCTCCCCCCCATACGTGACGCCCCTGGTGGTAGTATAGTGCTAGAAGTTGATTTATAAAAGATATTAACTATTACGTTTTTAGAGTAATTTATTGGACGCGCGTTGTGTATTATGACCGTTGCGATATACAAGTTCTGGTTCAGAATTGAATTTATTCCTTTTTTTTTTACACCGAAACCAATCAACGGCTGCGTTCGACGACGGTTTCTAGAATAGACGATTGATTGATTGATTTCGGAAGGACGTGCAGAATCGCGAGTTTTGAAACAAAGCAGTTGAGCCCTGGACCAGCCTAACAGTAGTTGTTGACGTTAATACTGAATGGATCAGCTCACGAATGCATGTCTCTCTCAGATGTGGAGGCGAATTATTTTTATGATGAGGTTCAAGGTTTTAATTTACACTTCATTATAAAATTATAATACATAGGGTCAAGCCGAAGACACAAGGTCGATTGACCAAAACCCGACGATAACCGAGTGTCTTCTCATTTTGTATAAATGTTACAGGAATCACTGGTACTCGAAATGCAAAACTAAGTACCTACAGTTCCTTCGGAAGAGTGACAAGGCTTCCACTTCAAGCAGACAGGGATACAAATCTTCGTTCTGGATTAAAAAATAAGATTTTCTTTTTAGGTAAAAACACCACCTTCGACCGCTGCAAAGACAGACGTAAGTCTTCTTTTATATTATCCTTTTTTCCTGACACTTTTTTTTTCGAGGGGAAACTCATTATCCGGCACCGTTGTACACTCATTCTCGGCAAGTCGGTGTACACGGGTTGGAGGGAGTATCCCCTGTTTTTTTTTTTTTTTTTTTCGTTCTGTCAAAGGTTTGGATTTGAAAGTACGGAGACTTCTATATTTTTGTTGAAGTAACTTGTAAGGCGTGGTCTCCCTGCCTTGGGGCTTTGTAAGACGTGCTTCTGTATTTGTGAAACGATTCTCAGCAGAAACTTAAAAGAATTCGTTGATACCAGTGCGTGTGTATGAATCTCAAAAATAAAATACCATAAAAAAAGATGCCTCGGTATTCAATATTTCTTATTCCAGTGACAAAAGACCATAATTGAAGTAACGGTAGAGTAGTTCGACTTACCTATATGCGTATAGACAGGGACCCATGAATTCCCTGTAATGACTCGCCATTCAGGGGGCTTGTCAGTAGGAGATTTCTGATGCGCTCTTGAATTAGCGTCAGATAGTTCGAGAAATACCCACGGGGATAAAATACCCGACTATCCAGATAGACAAAATTTGGGATTGGCTGCTGGAGAAGAGCTTCCGCCTTGAGGGAGGAGTCTCTTTGGCCTCACGTCCAAGGAGGCAAGCAAGAACGCCGATTCGACCCAAGCGGAATTTTCGGAAACTAGGTGAGGCTCGGGCAACATAGAAGCATAGGAAATTAATAGCCCCCTGAATGGCGAGTCATTACAGGAAATGTATGGGTCCCTGGTGTAGACTCCATTGGAAATAAGTAACCCGGCGAAAAGCAGTGAGTAACGTGTTCAGTCAGTAGCGCTTTTTCTAATCTTGCCGCATTAGTTGTGTCAAATGAAACTCAGCCGCACTCTGCTGGGTCTATGATGTCACGCGGAACCTGTGCAGTGAAAAGTCGAAATTGTTTATATCGAGAAAAAATTTCTAAATCTCTTCGTTATACTATTCTCAAGGGAGTACATCTGCAACCTGTAATGTGTAGATACTGATTTATTAACTTATAAAAAACGAAAAAAAAAATCAACAGACGAATCCCGGAACTGCCAACATGCCAAAGGCTCTAATACCTCATCTAAAAAGGCTTCCAGTTGCGTTCCAACCCCTCTGTCTTCCCTCACTGCGTAGAAACATTCCCCCATCCACTTCTGCCCCTTCTAATTTCAGCGATTTCACTCCGCTCCGGTAGAACCGTGACTAGAACCGTGAACAGATAACGATAATTGCTCATGATGGGAAGACAATTTACCTCTTTCAGTTTTCTTGGGGTTGTCTTGTCGACTCTCGACGTTTTCTTAGGCATTTTTCCGCAACAATCCCGGATTAAGGTCGGGCTTCACTACCCAGATTTTTCGCCCGGATTCTGGGTTCCGTTTTCTTCGATATCGGTATGGGTAGTGAAGAGAGTTCTGAAACGGTCTGAAAACTCTCCGGACGCGTCCTGGAATCTGGTAGAAAAATCTACCAGATTCCCGGATTCTGGGTGAAAAGAAACGGGAATTTGAAAGGGTTTTCACTTGACTTGGAGAAATTATTGTGCTGAGGTGGTAAAATCTAAGAAAATGACAGAAGTGCTGAAAAATACCCAAAAGTGGACTGTTGAAAAGACATTTGATTTGATTTCTGTTTGGGAGCGTCTTCACATAACCCGGACCCCAGATTCTGGGGCGTCTGGGTAGTGAAGCCCGACCTTTATAAACCTAGATAGCTGATTCATCAGAGAGACAGCGAATCGACTATCCCAGATTGTACAAACGACGATCCGACAATCTTGATCCGTTGCAAGATTCTCGAGTCGACAATCCAAGCACGAATCCGGATTGCCAGATTGTCACAGAAAACGATTTTTCATATCTGGATTGTCAGAGAAAACGCATTTTGAAGAATCCGGATTGCGAATCGTCAATCTGGATTGTCACGGAAAAACGCCTCTTGACTCTCTAATAGGTTGATTTGAATCGCTGTTGATGCAACGAAGGCTGAAACTAGTACCACTGCGTAGAAAATGTATTAGTCTCTTCTTTCTCGCAGTGCATCATTCCGAGTTAGCGCTACTATTGTACCCAAATATTTGCTGCATCATATCTCTGGAAAATGCAATACACTTAGGGTGAGACAGCATTTCGTAATATTCACATTTTTTCGATGAACCGTAAATCCGTAAATTCGTCGCCACTCAGATGAGAATTTGACATTTCTGACTTACGAGAATTTTGTATGGCAAATTATTCTTAAAAAAAAACTTCAAATATTTAACCTTTTCATCACATTTACTAGCCTATCATTTGAGCATATTTTCAGTTTCCCGAATTCTACTTTTTTAAAATTTATTTTCATATTTTGTCTCGAATCTCTTCCCCTATTTTTCAACCTTCTGAACTTCACAAAGAAGTTTAGTTAAAAATGAGCTAAAACACATTATTAGTTAAAATTATTTAACATTTTTGCTCCGTGCGGCAGCTTTTTCTTGGGATTCCTTGTTTGTGTTAGTCTGCTGCTCTGAAGGCTATCTGTAACGAAACTTTCTTCACAGGCGTCAGATTTGAACGACAAGATCGTCGCTCAAGGAGACAAGATCCGCCTTTTGAAAGCTGACAAAGCTGATAAAGCTGTCATCGACCTCGAAGTCAAGAACCTACTTGCTCTTAAAGTTGAATACAAGGCAGCCGCAGGGTCAGATTGGAAGCCCGGTGCAGTCCCTGTAACAGTAACTGCAGCATCTGTACCTCTAAAGGGGAAATCAGCTGAGCAGCTCAACGCTGAAATCGCTGCTCAAGGTGAGAAAGTCAGAGACTTGAAAGCCAAGAAAGCTGATAAAGCTGCAGTAGACGCTGAAGTTAAGGCGCTACTCAGTCTCAAGGCCGAGTACAAAGCAGCCACAGGTTCCGACTGGAAGCCCGGCGCAGCCCCAGCGGCAGTAAGTGCAGCTCCTGCTCCCACTAAAGGCAAGTCAGCTGAGCAGCTTAACGCTGAAATCGCTGCTCAAGGCGAGAAAGTCAGAGACTTGAAAGCCAAGAAAGCTGATAAGGCCGCAGTTGACGCCGAAGTTAAGGCACTCCTCAGTTTGAAGGCCGAGTACAAAGTAGCCACAGGATCTGACTGGAAGCCTAATGCAGCCCCAGCAGCAGTAGTTGCAGCCCCAGCAGCATTAAGTGCAGTCCCTGCTACAAAATTAGCTGATCAACTTAACGCTGAAATCGCAGCTCAGGGCGAGAAAGTGAGAGACTTGAAGGCCAAGAAAGCTGATAAAGCCGCAGTAGACGCCGAAGTTAAGGCACTCCTCAGTTTGAAGGCCGGATACAAAGCAGCAACAGGATCTGACTGGAAGCCCAGTGTAGCCCCAGCAGCAATTAGTGTAGCCCCAGCAGCTGTAAGTGCAGTCCCTGCTGCAAAGTCAGCTGATCAGCTGAACGCTGAAATTGCAGCTCAAGGCGAGAAAGTCAGAGACTTGAAAGCCAAGAAAGCTGATAAAGCCACAGTAGACGCCGAAGTTAAGGCGCTCCTCAGCTTGAAGGCCGGGTATAAAGCAGCTACAGGATCTGACTGGAAGCCCAGTGCAGCCCCAGCTGCAGTGAGTGCAGCCCCAGCAGCAGTGAGTGCAGCCCCAGCAGCAGTAAGCGCAGCCTCTGCTCCTACTAAAGGCAAGTCAGCTGAGCAGCTCAACGCTGAAATCGCTGTGCAAGGTGAGAAAGTCAGAGACTTGAAGGCCAAGAAAGCTGATAAGGCTACCGTGGACACTGAAGTCAAGGCTCTGCTTAGCTTAAAAGCTGAATTTAGGTCAGTTGCCGGATCCGATTGGAAGCCTGGTATGACTACCCCCGCACCCTTAGCCCAGCCGACAAAGCAGGAGGCTGCAGTGCAGCAGGATGGACCACAGAGTGCAGAGGAGTTGCTGTTGAAGAAAGTGCAGCAACAGGGAGAAAAAGTCAGGGATGTGAAGACGAAGAAAGCGCCAAAGGTGAGTCTTTTTTTCAGTTCACGTTATTTTCCAAATATTCTTCATTACAAAAAATAGCAGACTATTACTTTTCATGATACTCTCACGCGGGGGGAAGGACCCAACCAGTCAGTTGGTTGGGTTGAACGCGGGTCAGAATAATATACAACTCGGGTGTAGAGGGGTGTGGGCTCGGATGTGTAATATACCTTTGAAACTGTGCATGGCTTCTGGCAAGAAAAGGCTCGAGCAGCCTATCCATAAACACACACCACCATTCGAGACTGCTCGCGAACGACTTGCAAGATCGGCCTCAGTTGCGATTGCAAAACCAAATTTCTTATTTGGTCAAAAATAACACCAAACAAATACTAGATATATTTATAATTCTGTAGCAATACACACACAGGAATACGGTTAAATTATGGAGGTGTTCCGGAGTGCCCGTTAAAAAGGTCAGTAAACGACAGAACAAAACTTTTTTTTTTAAATCGGTCGTGGATACATGGTCGTGGATATATTCACTGTTGCTGGGTTTCCAAGTTAAAGGACCCCTCTTGCCTATTCTGCCTTTGATATTGTTTCTAGCTGCTTATGGTGTGTTAAGTTTGGAAATAAATTTTCTCTTCTAAGATTTTGTAAAGAGAAGAAAATTTATTTTAAGTTTTTTGGAATTTAGTTTGTTTTTTTTGTTTTGTTTTTTAACATAAAATATGAAAGGAATGAGTTTTGAAGAAAATTTGTATTTTGTGTTGTATAATATATGCCACCGTGTAAAAGGTTCTCTATGACGAAAGAGCACCTTTTGAGCGGGATGAGCGATTTTATTTAATTATTGGTTAAGTTTTTGTAGGATGTTCCTTGATTGTCTTATGGTAAAATGGTCCATATAAAGAGAATTTTAAATATTATTTAAAATATATTTTTTTTTATGATAAATGCAAATAATTAAGAAATTAAAAATAAACGTAGAGATAGAGGAAAGTGTAGGCGACGTCATGTGATTAAGAAAAAAAAAAGATTAAGTTGATAAGACCGTTGGCTTTACCGAGGGCAAGTGGAAGCGTAGTCACCTGGCCAATTCATATTGGGCTGGAAGAATAGAAAAGATACTACGAGGTTTATAAAAAAAAAAAAAAAAAAAAAAATTGATTAAAAGCTTCTGAAATCCCCGCCTCTTGCCATTCTTCCGTTTTGTACCTGCGACGTATTAGCGCTTTTTCGGCCGAGCCGAGTTTGCCAGCATTTTCGCCAAAAATTTCAAGTTCCGCGACAACTCTCGGACACATAAGGACATGAGAAGCTTCAAAGCGTTGTTTTTATTTTGGAAGCCATCGTAGGCCATCAGTTCTATCGTCTGTTTTGGACCTTTTTTGTTCTGCTTGGTTTTCCCGCTTTTTTACCACGACGCGTTCAGTTTTCAAATATTTTGCGTCGAGCCGCCGCGTCGGAGAACGGGAAGGCTGGATCAGGTCGATAAACGCTAACTAGAAAATCGCTTATCTCACGTGGAAAATAATTTCGAGAAACTATATTTCTGAATAATCTCATCGTGAAAAGATCGTTTCTAAAAAGAGTTTTGCTTTAAGGAGGGTCTGATTCAGAGACACAGAGTGGACAGACAGAAATCCGACCCAAGATACTTGGTTAACCTGTGGTTAACATATAAATCTTGACTTGAGCAGACGGAAAAAACACCCCACGAACCGGTCAACCCTAGTCAATACCCCATACAACCCATACAATGGGTGAGCTAGGGGTACTGATGGCAGATAATTTGTAGGCACACTAAAAGATTATGACATTAGCCAATGAACCATTAAAAGATATTGTTTACAGGAAGAGGTAGACAAGGAGGTCGCCACCCTTCTGGAACTGAAGAAACAGTACAAGGACCTTACTGGCAAAGATGTTCCTTCAGCCGCCCCTGCCAGGGCCCCCTCCAAGCCTGCCAAAAAAGAAGAAAAGAAGGCCGAGCCCAAGAAGGCTGAAAAGAAAGTTGAAGAGGTAAGAAACTGTGTTCATTATTATTTATTTATTAAATTTATCATCAGCAATGAGCATTCCAGAGTTCCTTGGTAAAAGGGAAGAATAAGTAGCCTATAATTGACTTTTAGCCACGACCGGAAATGACCCTTGCCAGAAAGGGCCAGCGTATCCCCGAAGCCGAATTTCAGCCGGCTATTCCGTTTTATACCACCGAAAATATATCTTCGCATCTATTTTTGGCAGAAGCATAGCAACAAGCATAGCATAGGAGAAGATGGGTGGCGCAAGTCTAAATGGCTGGGGTAAAGAGCAGTCAGTCATTCACTGGTGCGGATAGTCTGGCAAGCCATACATTTTTTTTTCTTATACTCGCACGACTTTCAGCTGACCTGTGAAAGTATTTCCTAAATAAATCTGATCCTGCTTGCGCCGGGAAACTGGTCGCATTCACTGTAGCGATGAGGTCAATCTTTCACGGTGACAAACTGTCCTATTTGTGGAATTTGTGGAATAGTCCGAAATGTTAGTGACGGGAAAAGTATAACTTCGTAAACTATGTCCGGACGTCTGTTCGAGAGAACAAACATTCGTTATTTTGGTAATACCGTACGAAACGTTTTCAAAAATACAAATTGATTGATTGTTCGTCTGTTAGCACGGTAACTTTCAAAAGGGTTTGAGTTACTTGGTTCAAACTTGGTTTGAGGATCTTTGGGACAATTGTCCCAGCTTAAGTTACAGGTCGGTTCAGAGGTAGAGTCATCAGTTCTATGTTACGGAGTGGGGGAAGGGATTTAAAACTTTAGCGCGAAAAATATTCCTTTGAGCCGATGATTATGGGCATAGGAGACATACGTAATCCAAATCTGAACCTCGTTTTGCGGGTCCTGATTTGATGTGGCGACTTCAATGTAGGGAATCTAGAATTGCAAGCGCGAGATTAGTTCAGAATTAATTCCTTGAACTTGGAAGTTATACTTTTATAACTTTTTTTTTTGCAGGATGGTGCAGGTCAGAAGAAACAGACCCGACTTGGACTGGAGGCAAAGAAGGAAGAGAACCTACCAGATTGGTACTCACAGGTAACGATATTTGAAATTCTTATTTTCTAAGTCCACCGGTTTTAAAGCTAAAATGCAACAGAGTGAGGTGATATTAATATTTTATTTATTTTTTTTGAGAAAGGAATGTATCGAGTACACGTTGTACACATAAAGTATCCGTCTGGAACAGATTGGGTCTGACGCATCTTGAAGACGGTAGTAAAAACAAAAAAGAATTATTGTCTAGCGTAGACGATGGAAACAAAGATAAATGTATAATAAACAATATTTGGATCACTTGCAATGGTGAACTGTAAAAAAAATTAAGAAACATAGACGATCAAAGTTTTTTTTTTCTTTTCGTTGTGTTAGTGTCAGGAAAGACCACAAAACAAACGTGATCTACAGTCAGGGTGGACTGCATCAATGTTTATGTTGTAAAGAAGGTTTTGGAAGGGTCGATATTTCTGTGGGGAACATGTTGCACTGATAATTGCAGTCGATTCTACTTCAGTACTTTTCCCCGAAACATTGAACCTTTACGACAGGTCAGTCCCTCCATTGATTGGTTATATAAAGTTATATAGCGAGATTGTTTCGTCTTCGAGTTTCCGCTAATTTTCGTGATGTCTATTTTCATTCTTTTCCCTCAAACCTTGAACTTCGTACGATATTTTTTCCCCACCGTAACTACAGCTGCGTATTCTCGCCGTTCCCCGAGGACTCCATTTGAGGAGTCTCCGCGTTTTTGTCTGTCCCGGGGACTCGCTCCGCGTATTCCCCGTCCCCACAGACGGGGAATGCTTCGATTATCATCACCATCATCAAAAAGGATCCCTTTCAGATTCGGAGGGGAATCAGTTTTTGCTGGTGTTGGTGCAATCCAAAATTCATTCAAAATAATCAGGATAGACAAAATAAAAAATAAAGTTGATCCAGATGAATTTCGTCAACTGCATATTTTTTTCGAACAAAATCCATTTTAGAACTGTTCCCCGTGTTCTCGCTGTTTTCCGACGCGAAGGAGTGACTCCCTCTATTCTCGCCGTTCTCTTCGATTCCCCAAGGAGTCCTCGGGGAACGGCGAGAATACGCCTTACGTCAGGTCGATTTTTTACTTGTAACACGATCGGACTTTTCGAGAATCGAGTGCAGTGTCAGTCGTTCAAGCTAAGCAGATCGAAGCATGGTGAATAGGAGCAGACGCTGTGTGTTCATGATTTGAGCTAAGGAACTTTTTTAAAGGAGTAAATATTTTTCCCACGTCGGTCTGTTCTGGCAGTTCTAGTTGCATCCCAGTCACGGTACTGAGTAAAGTTGAGTTTCTTGGATGTAGTTTCATTGTAGTTTGACTTACTTTTGTTATAGTTATGAAAGTACAGTATGTGGAATGGACAAATAAAACGGTAAACATACTATACTTTTGTAACTAAAACAAAAGAACGTCAAAATACAGTGAAACTAAACCGAAACGACATAAAAAAACGCAGTCTTAACTATTTTTCTTTTCTTCTTAGGTCATCACCAAAAGTGAGCTCATCGAGTACTATGACGTCAGTGGATGTTATATCCTTCGTCCCTGGGCTTATTCCATTTGGGAATCCATCCGTGACTTTGTTGATGGGGAAATCAAGAAGCTTGGAGTCAAGAACTGCTATTTCCCCATTTTTGTGTCGAAACATGCCCTCGAGAAGGAAAAGGAGCATATTGCAGATTTCGCCCCTGAGGTGAGCATGGATTAATTTACTTAATTGTATCTCATTTATTAGAAACAGAACCTGGTAAAATTATTTTTGAAGAAACATGATCTGTTCTGCGTTTTGGAGTGACAAAATTGAGTCAATACAAAACGGGCGTGCAAAATTATTCTTGGACCCTCGTACACTGATTACAACACAAGTCTTTCAAAACTGAATCTGATGACACTGAGCCAGCGAAGACATCAGCTCTTGATGAATTTTGGGACGTCTCTGTTGAATTCCGATCATCATCGTGAAATACTTCCAAGTTTTCAAAGCAGTAGACAAGAGAAAATAACCCGTGGATAAAAAAATCTCAAACACCAACTATTAGAAATGCCTCCAGCTGCTTCGTCGGATCGTTTTCTCAAATCTTTCGTGCCGTATTTCGTGAAACATTTTAATTCTATCAACAAAATGACTTCTAATTGTAAATATTTCGAGGTATTGTTGATTTAATTGTATATATTTTCATTATAATTGCAGATATATAGTTACCGATTATTTCTACATTTTATGAATTTATGACTTTTTTTATTTATAATTGTTGTGTTTTAAATGTAACCGCCATAAGTCATTGGTGAATCAAAAAGTGTTATTATTTTTGTTGACGTCCTATGCTATTCGTTGTAAAAGAATATTTGGAGAATATAATGAATTTGATTGCAAGCTTGTTCAAAGCCGCATAAACATTACTTCCTTTGAGCTCTTAATTACGGAGTCTCTAACCCCATATATGATCAACCGCCACTCGTCTGTAGCTCTGCGAGGCCAGGATACTCAAACTTCTCCAATGGCTTATTGAATCATCAGTGATGACATTTTGAATGTCTTTTGAATGTTATTGAAAATGAAGTGTTTGAGGCCGAATGCTAACCCTTTGAAGTCCGCATCGTAACCTGAACTACTTGGTCTCAATACCGTGTGGATTGTCACCACCAGACATTGTGGAAACGTGGGACCAACTCCCGTCCCACGTCGTTGCCAGCCCATCGGTTGACGCCTTTGAAAATGCGCTTGACGACCATGTTCAAATTTGTGTTGACGATTTTCGTATTTTCTTTTTTCTTTTAAAGTTTAACTGAAAAGCCAACTCATTTGTGTGTCATTTAATTGGATACACTGAATTATTTGGATTCTACAAAGGGATTTTTTGAATTTCCACTATCTGCTCTAATTATGAGGCTCAGAATATCTCCAGCCGTCCCCACAGCGTAAATTCTACTATGACGCGGGAAATTTTAATCTCAACACAAATGCAGCTTGTCAGTGGGCAGTGGTGAGATCGGTGAAGATTGCTTAGTGCCTGAACAAAAAAAAAAAGGTAAATCTTTCTCGTAAGGCATACAGCAACAATACAAGCGCGTAGAGGCACCAAAAATCACACGGAAATTCCACTATTTGAAAATCGATTATTCGTGAAAAGCGGAACAACGAAGTAACTCATTTTCAGCGGGTCTTCAAGCCAATTTAAGTGAATAAGTGATGGGTAACTAGACTGTCCTATCCTAGTCCTTTTCGGTTAAACTTTAATACTGGTTTTTTTTTCCAGGTCGCGTGGGTAACGAAATCCGGCGATTCGGACCTCGCAGAACACATCGCCATTCGACCCACCTCTGAAACGGTGATGTACCCCGCCTACGCCAAATGGATTCAGTCCTACCGTGATCTGCCAATGCGTTTGAATCAGTGGAACAACGTTGTGCGGTGGGAGTTCAAGCACCCCCAACCATTCCTTAGGACGAGGGAGTTCCTTTGGCAGGAAGGACATACTGCCTTTGCAACGAGGGAGGAGGCAGTTGAAGAAGTCCACCAGATCTTAGGTAAGCACTCCTTCATTTTGTTAAACTGCTCGAAGACCAGATCGACCGGGGAAATAAACTAGGTTGTTGACACAGATGTAAAATTACACGTTGAGTTAGGATATGCAGTGTTTGGGGCGCTCGGTTGGATAGTTCGGTCAGGACCCGGAAAAAAAACAGCCGGGAATAGAACCCAGAACTGAATGATCAAGTTGATTGGAATGGCAACTGTAAGAAGACCTGATTGCATACATTCGTTTATGTTTTTCGCCATCGAATTTTTCAGCCGAAGTCAGGCAAAAACGTGGAAATTTGGTGGGGTACAATTTGGAGTTGAGAATTGGATTCGCAGATATTAGGGGGGGGGGGTAATTTCTTCTTCCTATGGTTACTCAGTCGATTGAGCAGTTAACTGGAATCCGGCAAAACTGCCGCGGGCTATTAGGAGAGTGGCACCGTCTCATACGGTTCCTTTCTCAGCTGAACCTGTATTGACTGGATCAGTCAGATCAAATTTGTATACGTTTGTTATCGGATTGTCTTTTAAAATTGTAACATATATGTGATTCTGATGTGATTATTTATGACCATGTATGACGATCCACCACTATTTTTGTAAAAAGATAACACGGAATTAAACGAATTAATTAAAACATACCCCAGTTAGGGATCTCATCGAACCTTTGAGTTCAAAAGAGAAGAAGCGAACCTTTGAAGGGCTACTTTTTCCTCCTTTTCAACTCGGTTTTCTTATCCCTGAAACGTCGAATCTCGTACGATATTTCCTGGCCACCGAAGTCAGCTCGTTAGAGGTTATCACATGATGTTTTTGGTGGGTTATGGAATGAATATATATAAATATATATATATATATATAAATATATATATATATATATATATATATTGTCAAATCTGCCCTTTTCAGTGCGAGCTCTATCTGCATTGAACTTATGCAAAACCGATTGTGGGAAACTGGGGTGGAAGGCAAGAGGAGAAAAAGATCTTGGTTATTTGGAATAAATGTGCGGCCTTTTTTTTGAATTGGTCATTTAGATTAAAATCTGATAAATGGAGCGAGTGCTTGTTCTTTATTTTGGGCTTTAGAGTTTCAGTCTTATTTTGTTTGCAGATCTGTATGCTCAGGTCTATACCGACCTCTTGGCTATCCCAGTCGTCAAAGGCAAAAAGACAGAGAAAGAAAAATTCGCTGGTGCCGACTTCACTACAACCGTCGAGGCATTCGTTCCAGCCAGCGGTAGGGGTATTCAGGTTAGTTTATTTCGTTTCCCCTCCATCACAGGCACTTCCACCACCGTGCTAACCTTGACTTATTTTTTACATTATTTTTTTTTCCAAAGGTTTTAGTAGTTTGATGATGAAAGATTCCACTATTCCATTCTATTCGCATTCGCGAGTCACTTGGACTCACAGACTAGTTTTCCTATAGCCCATGCTTGCTTCAATTCAGTTGGGATTAAGACTAGTGTGAATAAGATTAGTGTCAGGATCAGTTAAATTGTTGATTGTATGAATAATTATTTGTATTAATTATTATTTTGGATTGACCAAAAGCCAATTATTAGCCACGTTGGCTTCAATTTTGTAATAAAATATAGAATTATTTTCAAGGTTCAAGGTTAATTTATTTACAAACCTAAAGATATCCTAGAAGAAAATTGAAATTATCTGCGGTGTTGCTAAAGGTGTGATTATCCCAAACAGTTGGATTGTCCCAGAAGGTATTGAAACCTCCATACATCAATAATAGATGATTTATTTCTTAGGGTGCCACATCTCATCTGCTTGGACAGAACTTCTCAAAAATGTTTGACATTGGCTACGAGCATCCCGAGACGAAGGAACGTACTCACGTATGGCAGAATTCTTGGGGTATGACTACCCGAACCATCGGTGTGCTCGTTATGGTTCACGCAGACAACAAGGGACTCGTGCTGCCACCTAGGGTAGCGTGTACTCAAGTGAGTTTCTTTTGACTTGATTCTGAGTTTCTGCAGTCCCTCTCTTCAGCAGCATATCTCTCCATCTGGTGCGCTGTCTGTCTTTTGGGCATCTCTAGCCCTAAAACTCCAACCACTACGCGATATTGACGAGGGCCATCTCAGGGTACGCCGGCAACTTTTAGACCCTAGGGCTTTTTGTTAGTTGTTCCGAATGTTCCCGAATATTCAGATGCTCATAAGAGAGAAACATAACAGAGAAAAGATCATTAGGTAATTAGAACCTTAGCAAGTACGAAGGGCTATGAGTGACCTGAAGTTTGTTTGCGTGCATCTGTCAGTCATTGTATGGCTCATGGTTGGCCAATGAACATATTATCTTCTATTTAGTAAACCACATTGGCCTGACATATCACAAAGAATGAATCACGAAACCAACGATACCCGTACGGAAATATCCCGCCTGAAATCGACCCAGACAAAGTGAAACAGATTTCGACCCGATTTCATGTTGGTTTCTTCCTGGAATTCGGCCTCGTCTCTGTCCGAGGCCGAAATTCCGGTCGAAATCGACCCAGCAAATCGCCCGAGGCTGAAATTCCGATTGATCCGAGGAGGAAACTAACCTGAAATCGGGTCGAAATCTGTTTCACTTTGTCTGGGTCGATTTCAGGCGGAAATTTCCGTACGGGTAATGCGGTTTGTAAAGGCCAACGAAACAGTCACTCGCTTAGTGCCGAGCGAGAGCAGTGCTTATTGTTATTCGCAGGTATTGGTGAGTGGCTCGCTGTTTTTATTTTCGGTTTTGAATTCTGCCAATTTTGGTTTTATTTTTCGGTTTCTTGTTGGTTTTCCGCTTTAATGTTTCGGTTTTCTTGGTTTTTGATCGTCGCCCTGGTTTTGGCAATTATCATAAAAATTTTCTGTCTGCACTGAAGAAGGGAGGCGGTTGTCCTCCCTAAATGTTCGCCGTTGGTTTTAGTAATTTCGTTGGCATTTACAAACCCCATTTTCGTTGGTTTCGTGGTTCATTCTTTGTGATCTGTTTAGTATTGTAATTCTTCTGTTTTATATTGTAGATATTCGTCCGAATTCAAATATATTTTATTCCTTTTCAGATTATCATCGTTCCTTGCGGTATCACTGCCGAGACCAAAGATTCTGACAGGGATATCCATTATGATCTTTGCAAGAAGTTAGAGAAGGAGTTGAGAGATGGCGGTATTCGTGCTGAGGGTGACTACAGGGACAACTACTCGCCAGGATGGAAATACAGCCACTGGGAGCTAAAGGTGAGAGACCTTTTAATGTCGTTTGAAGGGACACACGCACCACCTATCAGTCAAAATTTCAAGTTTAATGGCGAACAAAATGTCAGATAACTCTTAATTGTAGTTTGGCGATAAAGATGCGCCCTGGGTCGGTCAGAGCGAACTCCTAACTAGGAGTTCTTCTAACAATCTTCTAACAACAATAGTAACTATTAGTTACTATTTTCGTTCCAACCTCGTGAAAAGCTACTACGCTGACCGTTCCAGCCTTCTCGAAATAGTAACTAATAGTACCTATTTGCTCACCCCGTTCAGGAGCGTAGTAAGCGGGGTAACTACGAGTTTCTGTGACGTGATTGGCCGGATTAGCCCATGGCGTGATATTTTGCTGAAAATAGCAAAATGCGTTCCAGCCTTGACGCCAAGAAGCCAGAACTCGTGACGTCATGCGTAGTAACTACGGTAAGTAAGGTGGAACATGCTCCCAATCATTGAAAGTATAACTGAATATTTAGAGACCTCTAAATCTCGTTCGGAGGAAAAGACGCACCCCTCAGTCAGTCAATTGTTTTAACTGGCGTGGATTGACGTGCTGAGCAAAACCACTTGGAACTCAAAGAGAAGTGTCTTTCGAAGGGGAACACACTCAGTTGATCTATCATTTAAAGTTCAACTGAAGGGGTTAACGAGTCCACTGACATGAAGGTGAGACGCACCCTCGGTTCATTTCGTTATTAAAGTGTTGACCGAAGGGCTATCAAAAGTATTTGGTTCTTTGCCGCTCAGAAGAAAATTCTCATCCATTGCTTACTTTTCTTACGGACTTTTCAGTATATCGTCAGCAATTCTACCCACTTTGGGAACTGGGGAACCGTGGGGACGGTTTCCAAATTGACCGTATAGAGATATTTCACCCTACCCGAAGAAAACGGATATTTCTACACCGTCACCGTCGGGATCATAACAAAGAAAATTAACATTACGAGGTATAGGACTTTCGACTTTGAAACTAAATTACCGGCCTTTGGTAACCATTCTGAGCCTGTGAATTGCTGTATTCGTTAACTGGCTTCTTCTTGTTGATATAGTCAAGCATTTGCAAAAAAGTTTTCTTTTAGAATGTTAGAAGGTTTCAAAGTTTGTAAACAAAGACGGAGTCTCGCGTCCTATTGGTTGGTTATGACGCGAACTTGAAAAAAACGCGTCATAACTGACCAATAAGACGAGACGCCGTCTTTGTTTACAAACTTTGACATCTTCAAACTCTCATCAAAAAGAACATTTGTTTACAAAAGTTATATTATTCCAACAACAAAGAGCCAGATTAACGATCCAGCAATTTGCAGGCTCGCAGTGGCTATCGAAGGCTGGTAATTTAGTTTCAAAGTCGAAAGTCCTATGCTTTCTAATGCTAATTTTTTGTGTTACGATCCCGTCTGTTTTCGTCTGGTATGGTGCAATCTCTCTATTCTCCTTTGGTGCTGTAGTATCGGAATTAAAACCAAATACTTTTCAACAAATCGTGTACAAACTTTATCTGCATCAAGATAACTTTCACTTGGATAGAACCAGGAATCTAACTTCTTCGTAACGAATTCAAACTCAGCGATTGGCACAAGCCATGTCGCCTGGACGCCTTGTCATTGAGCCAAAGGGTGGTCGGCTATCCTTTTCTCTATGTTTTCGCGACTTACAACTAACCATCGAGGCGGTTGGCTGCCGGCCGCAAGAACATGTCTTGAATCGCGCCTTTAGCTCTAATTGTCTTATTAGGGTGTGCCCATCCGTATCGAGTTGGGACCTCGCGATATCAAGAAGAACGAGTTCGTCGCCGTCAGACGTGACACCGGTGAGAAGCTGACGCTATCGCGCGACAACGCGGCAGAACAGATCAGCAAACTCCTGACCACAATCCACGAGTCCATGTTGTCGAGTGCCACCGAAGAAATGAACAGGCACATCATCAAGTGTTTGAATTTCACCGACTTCGTCAATGAGTTGGACCAGAAGAACTTGCTCTTGGCGCCGTTCTGCGGCGATAAGGAATGCGAAGAGAATATCAAGAAGGAGTCCGCCAGGTAAGCTTGCTCTACTTTTCGTATGGTGTCTTTCATTATTATCTTTTATTTTATTATTATTTTACGTTGTCCGTTCTAGGCATCCCTCCGGATCAAGTGCCATATAGCGATTGTAATTCTGTCCGTCCACCGGTCTCCTGATCAAGGTTCTGCTTTTTCGGGTACTTCTACATAAACCAGGAGGATGAAACTTGGCATGCATATAAAAGACCGATGATGTAGGAAAGGAAACCTCCTTGTCCTGGATTCAGTTACCCTTGGGGCGGATGAGAATTGTAAAAAGTGCCGGATGAGCTCGTACGTCTTGTTTGGATTAAAAAAGTAATAATTGAAGTTATTGAAGAACGACTCCTTATTAAGGTACACTCCCAGACGGCTGTAAGACTTTTACCGTCGTATTTTGAACCATTAAGTGTCCCGAGAAATTTATAGAGGCGAAAGCCTTATTATTGCAATTATATTATTATTATTAAACCGGACCGTGCCATGAACAGAAACAGTTCTGCAAAAAATTCAGTGACAAAACACGGAATGGGCTCTGATTTAAGGATCTAGCCTGTCTTCTCTGGTTGCTTGCGATACAGGGTTGTTGCCCGTTAAGGAAACAGTAATTCAACCTGCTTCTAGACTTTCCATTCCTTCTTGTTCCCCATATACTGCTTTTCATCCTACTATCCCCCTCTCGAAATTACGCTGGTGTACGTTCTTGCCGTGTTTGGCTCTTTTCGAGGCGTGTCAGGCCGCCAGTCGTTATTTCCGGACGCTTATTTGTCAGACAGACCCGTACTGCAAATCCTCCCGTGATTGTCATCAGAGCAAGGGGGCCGCTAGAGATACTACAAACAGCCGCAGCCGTGTGTTAAAAGTGAAGCTGAATTTCGAAGTAGTCAATAGTCGTAGAATAAACAGTAAAAACGCGACTGGAGAAGTCTCTTGTCGGTTGTTTTTCACCGCAGTTAAATCTCTCTCTTCAAAGTTCTGCGTTAGAAGGCAAATAAATTTGTCGTCTATAAACGTCTCTTCCACCTCGGGAAAGGGTTCAGTTTATGGCGTCACGTGTTCTCAGGGTTGTTGAGAAGGGGTCACAGCGGCGGCGAGGGGTAAAAACGTCGGCGGTGGCGTATCGCCGGCGCGCCATAACGCCCCGAAGCGGCGCGCCCCGAAGCGGCGCGCCCCGATTGATCGGCGTTTCCTGCATTTTAGCACCTCAGATCCGGTCTTTCTTCAGTTATTTTAACTTCATAAAATTTCAGTATTTGCAAAACTTGTACATAACGGACGACAAGTTAGCAAAGTTAAGATTTCAACGTTAGAATAATTATTCTTCATTTTAAAATGAACAAATGACACGTCAAGGAACCTGAAAAGTTATATGAAATCCACCAAAATAGGGGTAGGTCTGCAGCACAGCACTTATTTTAACTGCTTAACTGCCAAATGACGGATGGACTGTTAGATTTCTTTTACATTACATTACTCCATGTAAAATCGACTTTTACAAAAGCGTACACAGGCGCAAAACATACTGATCAAAAACAAACCAGAGCTGCCTCAACAGCCTGACTATAGTAGTTGCGTTTTTGCTGATACCGTGGTATCTGATATACGGTCTAAAGTCGTTTTTGCATTTATCGTGGTATCTGATACCACGGTCAAAAGGCGTGTTTGCAGTTGTCGTGGTATATGGCCAGTTACCGTGGTAACAGATATTCAGATATCCAGATCTGTCTGGAAAACGCATCTCACTTTCATCAAATTTTGTCAAATTGGTGAGAAAGAAGTTCAGCACTTAGTGATGTACGTGGATATCAGTTTTTCTTTTGGGATGACTTCGAAAAGTGCAATTTCGGCAATAGTCGTTTTTGCAGTGGGCCGTATATCAGATACCACGGTAACTGCAAAAACGACTAATTGCAGATCCAGTTACCGTGGTAACAGATACCATGGTATCAGCAAAAACGCAACTAGTGGCTACTACTGTCTTGCTGGCAAAAAATATGTTATGGAACTTGGTTGGTATTTCGACTTTGAGTTGAGTGATCAAATTACCTTATTTGAAGGCTGGTGGTAGCAGGGGTGTCGCAAGTGCATTTTCGTTGGGGGGGGGGGGGTGCAGATCCAAACTGAGAATTTGAACTTTAAATTATAGAATAGAAAGGATTAGGTAGGAGTAGTAACATTAAAGGACAGCATGAAAGACGACAAGCCAACTATTAGGCAGCGTTTGGTGTAGTCCACTTGGAGAATATATTGCTGGGCACGATTGCAGTAACAGCTTCTATCATTATAGCCAAGAGAAAATTAAATCGAGCACCGAAGGCGAAAATTTTCAAAATCCATTTTTTTCCCTGAAGGCAAAAATTCAACTTTTTGGGATCCCAAAACGTTAGTGACGGATACCTATGACATCGCGAAAGTTGTCCGTCCGTCCGTCCGTCCGTCCGTCCGTCCGTCTGTCCGTCTGTACGCACGATAACTCTCGAAGGGATTGAGATATTTTGATGAAACTTGGTGGGAGGATCCTTTGGGTCAAAGTACAAGTCAAGTTCGAAGATGGGCTCTGTAGCTCTATATTTGAGGGTGGGGGAGGGGTTTCAAATTAAGGGGCAAACAAAATATTTTGAAACAGCTAATGTGATAGTCGATTATGGGGTAAGAAGACATGCTGAACACGATGGTGAAAACCATTTTCTCGCCGGACCAACAGTTCGCCCGGAATCCGGCCAAAACCGGAAAGTTCGTGAAAAGTAAAAGTTTTATTTGAAGTTGATTAGATGTTCGATTTAGGGGTAAGAAGACATGCTGAACACGATGGTGAAAACCATTTTTTGACCGGACAAGTAGTTAGCCCGGAATCCGGCCCAAACCGGAAAATTTGTTCAAAGCAAAAGTTTTATTTGACGTTGATTAGATGTTCGATTTAGGGGTAAGAAGACATGCTGAACACGATGGTGAAAACCATTTTCTCGCCGGACAAGTAGTTAGCCCGGAATCCGGCCAAAACCGGAAAGTTTGTTAAAAGTAAAACTTTTATTTGAAGTTGATTAGATGTTCGATTTAGGGGTAAGAAGACATGCTGAACGCGATGGTGAAAACCATTTTCTCCCCGGACAAGTAGTTCGCCCGGAATCCGTCCGAAACCGGAAAATCTGTTAAAAGTAAAATTTGTATTTGAAGTTGATTAGATGATAGATTTAAGGGTAAGAAGATACGCTGAATCTGTATATGACAATCATTTTTTACCCGGACATATAGTTCGTCCGGAATCCGGTTGAAACCGGATTTTTTTTATAAGTTAAAGTTTTATTTGAAGTTGATTAGACGTTCTTTATAGGGATAAGGAGATGCGCTGAATTCGTTTCTGAACTGTCTTTTTTTGGCTGGACAAGTAGTTCGCTCGGAATTCGGCCGAAAACGGAAATTCGGCAGAAGTAGTTTCGATCAGTATCGTCAAAATAAATATGGCTTATACAGGTATATCTGAACTTAATTTTCTCAGATGATTAGCCTGGCGAAGACTGGATCTGGTTTACCCTGACATATACTTCGTCCGGAATCCGGTTGAAACCGGATTTTTTTTATAAGTTAAAGTTTTATTTGAAGTTGATTAGACGTTCTTTATAGGGATAAGGAGATGCGCTGAATTCGTTTCTGAACTATCTTTTTTTGGCTGGACAAGTAGTTCGCTCGGAATTCGGCCGAAAACGGAAATTCGGCAGAAGTAAAGCAGGTAGTTTCGATCAGTATCGTCAAAATAAATATGGCTTATACAGGTATATCTGAAATTAATTTTCTCAGATGATTAGCCTGGCGAAGACTGGATCTCGCGTAGACAAGACGTAGTCAGGACGTAGTTGTCTGAGTCAAATATTATATTTTTGGGATCCCATCGAAATCTTTGATCTTGTTCTCTTACAATTGGAATAATAACTCGGCATTCGTGCTAACTACCGAATCTTGAAAATTATGCCGAATATATTACCGAATCCCATTCATCATACTGAATAATTTTGAACTGGTAGCTTATTCGGGATATTGTGTAACTACCGAATCTCCATAAATATACCGATTACCGAACAGTTCTGGCATCGAGAAATTACCAAATAATTTCAGTACTGAATCCCGACCATTATACCGAATGGATTTGTACCGATAGCCTATTTGGGATTCTGTATAACTACCGAATCCTCGTAAATATACCGAATAGTTCTGCCATCGAACAAATACAGAAACAGTTATAGTAGAATTTTGGGCCTCCTGACCTAAATTTGACCGAATTTCAGAAATTTGAGGGGAGTTGCTGCATCCCCCCTTGCGACGCCCCTGGTTGGTAGGCTAGCTTGGGAATAGGGCAACACTAGTTATCTCAGTGTAAGGTCAAGCAAAAGTTTGATTTAGAAGTATTGAGCCTGAACTCACTTTCAGTGCGATGTTCCCTTCCATGGACGGAAGTTGCTGGAATATAGTTTACACTTGGCTTTTTATGGCACTTGCCTATCGGCCAAGTGCCATATACCAATCACTTTTCGCTCTGTCTGTCAGGCCACTCATCTCGAGTTAGGGTACTTCCAGAAGCGCTAGGACGATGAAACTTGGCAGGCGTATTAGGGACCCGACCAAACTAACTTGGAAATAGTCACTTCCCCGATCCGACCACCGTGGGGGGGGGGAGTGGAGGGAGGGGGAATCCGGAATATTGACATATTTATAACTTTTGAACGGGGAATCGGATCTTAATGAAACTTGATATTTGGAAAGACCTCGTGTCTCAGATGTCACACTTCAAGCTCGGAATGGATCCGGTTACTTTGGGGGGAGTTGGAGGGGGGAACCGGAAATCGTGTAACATGTTCAGAGTGGACGGATCGGGATGAAACTTGGTGGGAAGAACAAGCACAAGCCCTAGATACATATTTGACAAGACCGGACCGGATCCGAACACTGTGGGGGGAGTTGGAGGGAGGGTGCCGGAATTCCGGTGATCCCGACTTAAGATGCTTACACATGTGCTAGGATGATGAAACTTGGCAGCCATATTGGGGACCGACCAAACTAACTTGAAAATAGTCACTTCCCCGGCCCGACCACCGTGGGGGGAGTGGAGGGAGGGGGAATCCGGAATATTGACGTATTTATAACTTCTGAACGGGGAATCGGATCTTAATGAAACTTGATATTTGGAAAGACCTCGTGTCTCAGATGTCACATTTCAAGTCCGGAATGGATCCGGTCACTTTGGGGGGAGTTGGAGGAGGGAACCGGAAATCGTGTGACATGTTCAGAGTGGACGGATCGGGATGTAACTTGGTGGGAAGAACAAGCACAAGCCCTAGATACATATAGTTGACAAGACCGGACCGGATCCGAGTACTGCAGGGGGAGTTGAAGGGAGGGTTCCGGAATTCCGGTGATCTCGACTTAAGATGCTTACGCATGTGCTAGGACGATGAAACTTGGCAGGCGTATCAGGGACTTTACAATTTTAACTTGAGAACAGTCGTTTCTCCAATTTGACCATCGTGGGGGGAGTGGAGAGTGGGGGAATCAGGAATCTTGAGGTTGTGCAACTTTTGAACGGGTGATTGGATCTTACTGAAACTTAATATTCGGAAAGAACTCATGTTTCAGATGTCCCATTCAAGTGTGGACAGGATCTGATCAATGTGGGGGAGTCGGGGGGGGGAGTGAAATTTTGTGACACGCTTAGAATATAGCTATTGGGATGATACTTGGTGGGAAGAACAAGCATAAGCCCTAGATGCATCAGGGACAGAACCGGACCGGATTCGGTCACTCTGGTGGGAGCTGGAGGGGGGTCCAGAATTTCGGTGATCGCAATTTAAGGTACTTCAAGATGTGCTAGGACGATGAAACTTGGCTTGAACATTAGAGACTTGACAAGATCTGCTTAGAAATTGTCACTTCCCTAATCCGAATATCCCTTAAAGTACTCATCTTAACCGCAAAGTACAAAAAATACTTTAAGCAAAACCTACATTTTCATGATCCCCATGAGCGCATGATCATTATTGCCTCAAGGGGTTTGCTTAGAAATGAATTTCTAGCACCCTTAAAGTGCGCATCTTAACCGGAAAGTAAAAAATATACTTTTCACCAAACTATATATATTCATGATCCTAAAGGGCCCAGGATAATTTTTGCCTCGAGGGTTTTGACGAGGGTTTTGATTACAGATGAATTTCTAGCGCCCTTAAAGTGCATATCATCACAGCCAAGTGCAAAAAAAAAAACTTTTTTACCAAACGATACATTCTCTTGATTTCCAAGGGTCCGTCAAAATTCTTATTTCAAGGGTTTTGCTTATAAATGATCACAACAAACCCACGAACCGGCGAATTTCTACTTTCATCCTTTTATCACGCCTTGCAAGTGCCATATGAGCTTACAGCTCTTGTTTTTTACTGAAGTAATGTAATTCTGGCAGAACTGTGTGTAATAATTTTTGTCAGTACAACACAAGCAAGAGAATGTAAAAAAATGTTACGTAAACGCCGAAACACAAGCGAATCGCCGCCGCCGTTGTATCAGCGGCGGCGTTCGGCGCGCCGCCTTTTCATGGGCGCGTTTTAGCTGTTTCAATTTCAGCGTAACGCCGCCGATATTCGGCGCGGCGTCGGGGTCTAGTCACAGCTGTACAATGACAAGGTCGTGCCCTGATGCCCCGCTGATTGTTTGCTATCCGATTACTAGAAGAATTGAGCTAAAAAAAAAAAAAAAAGGCGGGGCTTGAAGGATTTTGATGATGTTTGTTGAAGAACCATTTATTGCGCACTTGTGCTATAAAGGGTAGCTTAGCTTTGTGGTACGTCGGAAGTCCTTGAATCCTCGCAACTGAGTTTCTCTTGTGAAGTTGGTCAGGTTGGCCTGGCGCTTGGCGCTAGACCCTTGGCTTGACCCTGCCGCTTGTTGCAAGTTTGCGTTGGGCGACTTTCAAAACTGGCTAGAGGCGTATTCTCGCCGTTCCCCGAGGACTCCTCGGGGAAGCATGGGGAACGGCGAGAATAGAGGGAGTCACTCCACACGGACTCCGCGTACAGAAAACAGCGAGAACCCCGTGTTCTCGCTGTTTTCTGTTGCTTTTCTGAATGCTTCCAAAATAATTTTTTTTTGAAAAAAAATATGCAGTGAACGGAATTGGGAATTTTAATAAATTTTACATTGTACCAACACCAGCAAAAATTGATTCCCCTTCGAATCTGAAAGGGAGTCCTTTTGATGATGGTTATGATAATCGGAGCATTCCCCGTCCGTGGCGACTCGCGAGAATACGGGGAGTGAGTCCCCGGGACAAACAAAAACGCGGGGATTCCTAAAGTGGAGTCCTTGGGGAACGGCGAGAAAACGCTTATATATTTGTTTTCTGGCCTTTGACCCACTGGTTTACTATTAATTGTTTTCTAGGGAGGAATCAGCTGAACCCGGTGCTCCAGCTATGGGAGCGAAAAGCTTGTGCTCTCCGTTCGCTCAGCCCGAGGACAACATTGTCGACCTGAAGTGTGTTCACTCAAGGTGTGAGCGTAAACCCCAGCAGTTCACGCTGTTCGGAAGAAGTTACTAGGTTACAGTTTTTGGTATTTATTCAATATATTCGGGCTCATTTCAAGAGCGAATACAGTGCTATTTTTCTTTCGCTGAGCGAAGTGGTCCGAACGTCGTCCCTATCGCAAGTCGAGGGTCTAATCGGTTAAAATGGAGCGACACTTTTCAGTGCTAAACTTACAGTTTGAGGCCCTTTTCAACCTGGTCCTGGTTAAAGAGGGCGGAGCAAAAAGTAGGCCGGCTAAATTGTAAAATTGCGAGGTTTCGACCGATTTATCGTATTTTAAGCCAAATTCGAACTAATTATCATAATTTATGGATGAATTATCATAATGTATGCGGAATTTTGTATTTTGCATAATTTATGGTGAATTTTACAGATTATCATAATTTATGCAAAATCGACGAGAATTATCATACTAATTATCATAATTTATGCATGGATTACCATAATATATGCGGATATTTCGTATTTGCATAATTTATGCTGAATTTTCCGAATTATCATAATTTATGCAAAATCGACGAAAATTATCATACTAATTATCATAATTTATGCATGAATTATAGTACTATAGGCGGAGATTTCGTATTTTGCATAATTTATGCTGAATTTTACGAATTATCATAATTTATGCCAAAATCGACGAGAATTATCATACTAATTATCATAATCATGCATGAATTATCATAATATATGCGGAAATTTCGTATTTTGCATAATTTATGCTGAATTTGTACGAATTATCATAATTTATGCAAAATCGACAGATTTACCATACTAATTATCATAATTTATGCATGTATTATTATAATATATGCGGAAATTTCGTATGTTGCATAATTTATGCTGAATTTGTACAAATTATCATAATTTATGCAAAATCGACGAGAATGCTCATACTAATTATCATAATTTATGCATGAATTATCAGAATATATGCGGAAATTTTGTATTTTACATAATTTATGCTGAAATTTACGAAGTTATCATAATTTATGCAAAATCGACAGATTTACCATACTAATTATCATAATTTATGCATGAATTATCATAATATATATGGGGATTTCGTATTTTTCATAATTTATGCAAAATTGACGAGAATTATCATACTAATTATCATAATTTATGCATGAATTATCATAATATATATGGGGATTTCGTATTTTTCATAATTTATGCAAAATTGACGAGAATTATCATACTAATTATCATAATTTATGCATGAATTATCATACTAGGCTATATGCGGAAATTTATGCCGAATTTTTACTAATTATCATAATTAATGCAAAATGGACGAGAATTGTCATAAGTTTCGACCGATTTATCGTATTTTATGCCAAATTCGAACTAATTATCATAATTTAGGCATTAATTATCATAATATATGCGGAAATTTTTTATTTTGCATAATTTATGCTGAATTTTTATTGAATTATCATAATTTATGCAAAATCAACGAGAATTATCATAAATGCCGAATTGGTCATAATTATCATAACATTTGCATTATTAGATAGATTGACTTGATTATCGTAATTTATTCTGAATCTGAAAAGTTTGCGAGGTCACCGGCAAATTTTCAACCTGTTATAAAATAATTTCTACAAAAAAATCGTCGAATTTGCACAATTTAGTACTTTTCAGCTACGCCTTTGCGTAGCCTAAACGAAAGATGGGCGGAGCTATGTGACACAACGTTGCCACAGAACGTCAGTCGTCAATGGGGTCGCATATTACAACATTTTTATTTCGAACTGAGCATTGTCTATAGTTAGCAAACTAGTGGCCTAAACAGAAACAACGAAGCACCGTCCAGACAATTCAGACAAACACTAAAACTGAGATCTTTAAAACCATCGCAACACCATTTCAACTTAAACCTAACACATCTCGCGAATCTCAAGCTCAGGGCATACCGGCGTACACAATATTGTCACACAGAACGCTGACGGAGTGATAATGTCATAACCCTTAAATAAAAATCACAATCAGTAATTCACAGAATGAACTAAACAAACAAATTTAAACCGACTCGGAGACCGGGATTACCGCGAACAAAGTGAGTGATCTAGCCCTCGGATTCCTCTGCTTGTATCCCCTCCCCCCCTCGCATGACCTAGCTATGCAACAAATCAAGAGGAAACGCGTCGTGTTTAGGGGTCGTAATCACTACTTTGTCTCCAGTTTAGAAAACAACTCGTGCATTCGCAGGTACAATATGTCAAGCGTCTTAGCAACCAAATCAACGGTGAGGACCTTGCAGCGAAATGGACAGGGCCACGCCCATTTTCAGCCGATCTCTGCCCGCTGGGCGCGGCCGAAGGCGAAAATGGGTAGAGTCAGACAACAAGCTTTACGCTCCAAGAAAGAAACGAAGCTAGGGTTAGGGGAGGGGGGTATTTGTAACATACATAAAAGTTACACAAGACATTGTTCATTCCGATCCCATGCGAGCCACATACCTAGATCAACCACTCATCATTTTTAGCGTCTTTACCGGGTTGTTGATCGGCGGCAGGACCGTTTATTCGCGATTAGTCGCAGTCATTTAGCGTGACTGGTTGACTGTCAAAATCGACTGGTTCTTCCTCCAGCCGATGGGTTACGGTCTATGGCCGATTTGCGCGTTTTTGCGACTACCCAACTGAGTATACGGCAATAGACTGCGAACCGGGTAAAAATATCTTAGTCCCAAACAACTCAGCTTCTGGATTTCCCGCTCATAGGGCAAGTACGTGGTCAGGATTTCTCGGCCGGATTTTCTGCACTTTCATCATCAAGTTGAAAAACGATGGTGCCAACAGTCTGGGCAGGAATTCCAGTCCGAAAGCAACCGACCCTTATTGTCTGTCGAAGGCATCAGCAGCTCATACAGAACAACGTCGGTGAAAGCAAGAACAAATAATCTACAAGAACCTATCTCTATAATACCATGCGGATTCGAATATATTCCGATGCAAACGAGCGGAGGAGGAGCTACGCAGAACATAATAATTTATTACCTCTGTAGACAGCTGTATCGCAGTACAACCCCGCAGAAGAATGCGAGCGCCGTCTAAGTCGTCCTTTACAGCTGATTGGTTGTCTACCACTGTGACGTCATGTCTAATTCGCTGCAGACCGCGCTCTCCACCCCTGCCTGCAGGTTGTTCACCTGGTATGTGCAAGGGCGAAGAGGGAAGTAGACGGGTATCAACTCAAACCTCACAGCATGTACATACTCCGCTCATTTTTATCGGGGTGTCCATAGTCGCTGCATGGGACCAAAGACGGAGGTTCTATCAGATTATTTGTTCTTGGTGAAAGCTCAGCGCACCAGAATTCGGTAAAGTGTTTGCACTAAGAAAAAGAAACATCGCGAAAGGGTCTGCTGAGCTCAAATGATGTGCAAGTATGAGACGACTAAACGCGCCACATTTTAGGGCACTAGCCGGCTGTCAGCTGAGACAAATTGGGCCGAAATCTCAATTGACTAGTCCGTTAAGCGCTATCAAATATGATTCGCAGTCAGCCTGGGCCCAAGAAATACTTAGGACTACACGCGCCACGACTTACCCCCCCCCCTCACGCATACACTTAAAACTGTACTAAAATACGCACTTTTCAAAGAGGATGCGTCATGCACACACTTAAAACTGTACTAAAATACGCACTTTTCAAAAAGGATGCGTGCGAAAGCAATCTGGAGACAGAAACACTCAACGCCGACTTCTCGGTATCACCAGGGACCCATAAATTTCCTTTTCAGGGGCTTGTCATTTCCTATGCTTCTATGTTGCTATGTTGACCGAATCAGTCCTACTTTCCAAAAATCCCACTTGGGTCGAATCTGCATTCTTGACGTGCTCGCCAAAGAGACTCCTCCCTCAAGGCGCCAGCAGCCAATCCCAAATTTTGTTTATCTGGTCTTGAACGGGACCGTGGGTATTTCTCGAACTATCTTCCGTGCGGTCATCATCGCATCAGAAATCTCTTATTGACAAGCCCCCTGTTCTGTAAAGGAAATTTATGGGTCCCTGGTATCACCTGGCTCAGACGGCTGTCTTCAAACGTAATCTGCCGCAGTTGCAAGGGGTCCGGACCAAGGATGTCCTTATGTATATTACGTGGCTACATCTGAACGGGCTCTTAGCGTGGAGCTTGGTCCGTCAGCGCTTCGAGCATTTGATTCTCCCTCACGTACTATACTTAAAACACTAAAACTGTGCGACACTTCATATATAGCAAACTTTCTGCGCTTCCATCACAATATGGCAACTAAACAGCAACACGAACATTCGCTTTCGATCACAATTCAAGAAAAGTTTAAGCAGTAAGCCTGGCTATCCACAGTATCATTTTTTGGAGATTTTTTTTTTTGTGAAAAAGCGTTTTGTTCGCAGGCGACTAGTAAGTGAAAGTCACGGGTTGATATCAGCGTAGATTGAAACGCAGCAGGGCTCACGTCGGTGTAGTGGGACACAGAACTGAAAGATAAATTAATTTAGACTAATCGGGGCACAATATTCTATCCTTTCTTATTTCTCGCTTCAAAGGGGCTGATCACGGAGGGCAGTGCCGTCTTTACCTTCAGGCCGGTGCTGTGGGGCCGAGGGGTCGACGACTCATTTTTTTATGTACACCATTCCGGAATAACGGAATAATCCTGACCATTCCGGATTATTCCTAACCATTCCATATCCTCTTTTGTTTAGTACGCATTTATTTCACCCCATTCGGTCTGTCCTGTGGCGAACTAGGGGTCGACCACTCTCATTTTTGATGTACACCATTCCGCAATAACGGAATAATCCTGACCATTCCGGATTATTCCTTCGGTACGTGTACACCATTCCGGGAGAGTCGTCGACCCCTCGTGTGGGGCCAGGGGAACGATCGAGGCCAAACGGACGGTGTAAATTGTTGAGAAATCAGGCTACGGTTACTAGCCGTAGGCCCTATTGTCTTGTTCATTACGATTCACGTGTGACCGGCTACGTTGCACCGTCGTCGTTTACGTCACAGACGTGACCATCCCGATGAAAAATATCCGAGAATTAGTCGCATGGAGTAGTACGAAAAAGTAGCATGCAGTAGTAACTGTTGATACTACATGCTACGACTAGCAAATTGGATGCTATCGGATACTACTCATAAGATTAACCCAGTCGGAGGCATGTTTATCGATGTATTATATACTACTAAATATCACTAATCAAACAACTCCATACTACCACATACCATTCCATGCAACTTTTTCGTACAACTACTATACTACTACACAGTCAAAGAATTTTTCATCGGGATAGTTGTGGCCCAACCAAGACACGTGTGTGCTAATGTGCTGGCGTTCTTACGGTTTTGACTCATGAAAAGGGGCAAAAAATCCATGGTCCACCAAAAGTAAAAGACGGCACTGACCGTACGAATCGGCAAATCGTTGGGGGATCTGGTATCGTCCATGAACTGTAGGAGTCTGTCCAGCCTTTCGTCTTGACTAGTTTTCTAACACGCCTGGGCTCTTGAATGGAACCGCGACCGGCATAGCCCACAACCCAAGCGAACGTGCATACAAACTTCCACCAACTTCCACCGGCTAGCGTCTTGCACTCAGGGTTGCCAAGAGCTCGACTCATAAAAGTGTCACAATTCCTTACAAAAGGTGCTTTTTGACACCTCAAAGAAAAATTTCTTGCACAATGAGCAAAATGCGAATAATGGTAATTATTGTGAATTTGTAAGATCGTTTTTAAGACATTGTTTAACTGTCAGATCACGGTACTGTAAAAAAAAAATAATCGGAAACTCTTTTTATGTTCAAAATCAAAGTAAACTTCGTGTTTTTTTGGGGCAGAAATTCGTAAATATGCTAATTAAATGAAAAGGTGCCTTTTCTGACCTAAAAAGTGTCAATTGTACCAAAAGGTGTCATTTTAAGAGAAAAAGTGTCCTGGTGTCACCCGGTGCCAAAAAGTATCAAAAAGCACCAAAAGTGTCACACTTGGCAACCCTGCTTGCACTGTAGACGAAGTTTAGGCGATGAAGGAAAAGGCTTTAGTTTGTTCCAGAGCGCTCTTGTAAACGAAAAGCGCGCTTTCTAACGTTTGTACTGGCTAACGTAAGGGCGTATTCTCGCCGGGGGAACGGCGAGAATAGAGGGACTCACTCCACGCGGACTCCACGTACGGAAAACAGCGAGAACACGTGGAATGTTTCCAAAATGGATTTTGTACGAAAAAAAATATGCAATTGATGAAATTAGTTTGGATCCACAATATTTCTGGTATTGTTTATTCTGATTGTTTCTAGTTAATTTTGCATTGCACAACACAAGCAAAAACTGATTCCCCTCCCAATCTGAAAGGAAAAAAAAAATGCCCAGACTAAGACATGAATCTTGAATGGCCGATGCACCAGATTCTAAGCTGACGGATCTACCCGGAGTCATTAGTGAATGCTTAATTTTAAACTGTTTCTTATCGACTGCTCTAGACGAGTCAGTTTAGAAATAGATGTCGCTAGGCCATCTGTCCTTGTACAGGACGCTTCGAGGGAGGGGAACACCGTTTGGGTGGCGATATGATTGCACTGCCGACTAGAGGCAGAGTTGTAACTAGGGTTGGGGGGTCTGAGCGATGGAATTTTCCACTTACCCCTCAGAATGTAATCCGTGAGAAGGTTCGGTACATTAGGGCTGTCTTCGTTCATAGCTTGAAGGACTGAAAGAAAAATACAGTTCAATGAATGTGGTTTCGAGGGTGGTGTTTAAAGTTTAACCGAAAAGGACTGGGATAGGACAATCTAGTTACCCATCATTTATTCACTTAAATTGGCTTGAAGACCCGCTGAAAATGCGTTACTTGGTTGTTCCGCTATTCAGGAATAATCTATTTTCAAATAGTGGAATTTCCGTGTGATTTGCGGTACCTCTAATTTGTTATATGCCTTACAAGAAAGATTTATGACCTTTTCTTGTTCAGGCACTAAGCAATCTTCACCAATATCGCCACTGCCCACTGAAAAGCCTTGTTTGTTTTTAGATAAAAATTTCCCGCGTCATAGTAGAATTTTCGCTGTGGGGACGGCCGCAGATATTCTGAACGTCATAACTAGAGCAGATAGTGGAAAACAAAAAATCCCTTTGCAGAATCCAAATAATTCAGTGTATTCAACTAAATGACACAAAAATAAGTTGGCTTTTTAGTTAAACTTTAAGGCTAAGACTTGAATAGGGTCGCTGGGACCCTGTGAATAGCGTGGAAAACTTCTGAAGACCGGCGGGGCCTGACCTTATTTACCACTCTCAAAACCAATCAACAAAACGAAGGTTAGGGATGTCCTAAGTAGCCTAGGGCTCAGACGTAGGCCTACTCCTCTCTTTCTCGATAAAATAAACGTATAACCAGCTACTATTTACAAGAGTCTCCAACAAGATGGTAAAGTTGGCGAGGAACCATCGCTACCGGACGTGATGATGCTGATGATGGATCAGCATCATCGAGGTAACGCTAGGTCACAAAGACGTTAAGGCGCACACGCCATCCAACGGCAACAACCCGACCTTATTGCCTAGATGGCATATGTGTTTACACCACGGTTTCGAATGACAACGAAATTTAATGGGGCAACTGAGCCACAACAGTCAGACCCATCGCAGTAAAAATATAATCAAATATAAAAAATGGAGGAAAGAGGCCTAGTCGTCGCAAATAGGAGCTGGCATCGAAGGTCGTTTAAACTGACGGATGCCGCAACATTCCCTTATTGGACCTACTGGAAGAGCGATCGTTATATGGTAGAAGGACCGAAGATTGCAAGTACGATACATACTATTGGGTCTTGCTGCAATCGGAAATCATCTTCGAAATTTTTTTGACTCTTCGACCTCCTACCAGCGCCTGATCCGGCGAAGGTCCTAAAACTATCCACGCTTAGGTTCCATGCTGTTTCTATAAATCATTTTTCATCGCCATCTTTCAACCGATTCTGCACTTAGGTTCCTGAAGATCGCCATGGAGCACCGTGAACGTGTCATGATAGGTTAAAGTTGTAGCTTAGGGTAAGTGGTTGGTGGATAGTTAAAGTTTGTTTGTGAGTCATTTAGTTATTTTAGTTACGAGTTGAATATTTGTAATGGTACAATTGGAGTGGCCAGATCCCTAGACCATGTAACCACCACCGGCACCGACCAACTGTTTAGTTCACATACTGCCTGTTACGGATTCCGCCCTGCAAAAATATTCCGGTTCCCCTTCTCTTACATCCTACCCCAAAGCTGGTCGCAGCGAGAAGAGGAGGTTCCAAATGAGTGGGGTAGGGATCCCTATCCTACTCGAGCTCGGCCTCTTAGCTTCTCGAAGCGCCCTTAGTGATCCCTACCAGAGGAAGTAGTTGATGCGGAGACGAAAAAGCCCTAGATGGCAGAGATGGGCGAATCCGATCATGAAAGGATCCGAATCCAGGGCTGGGTACGAATCCGATTTCGAATCCACCATTTCTGCTGAGGATTTGAAACTGGAATCGAATCCGACCTTAACAAAACTCAAATCATATATATAGGTTATATTTTAAAAATCTGAAGTGACATAAAGCACTGATATCTCAGGTAATCAGATCACGTGATAGATTACTGAGGATGGCTGGACCTGGTGGTGGAGATCAAAAAGTTGGATTGCCTAAGCCCACTGTGTAAAAATTGGGAAACGGAAACTGGAACTATGAAAAGAAGAAATTTAAGCGGATTCGCAAGATTGGGGGATTGGAATCCGAGTCCATTGCAAATCCGAATCCAGCATGACAAGCAGAAGATTCGAATCAGGCCAAAAGGACGAATCCTGGATTCGAAATCCGCATCTCGATTCAAATCCGAATCCGGATTCGCACATCTCTGCTAGATGGCCTGTCTTTACTTGGAGAATGTTTGGTTTAGCAAGATGTTTGGTATCAAGATTCAGCGTAACGGCCTTATTCCGGTTTATCAGGAACAAGCCGGTAGACATGAAATCTTTACAATATGGAGTCATTTGGAAACTTGAGCATCAAGATCGCCGCTCGAAATCCTTTAAAGGACACCTGAACGATCCTACCATACTTCCATGAACCCCTCAGATCGTCCTTCACAGTACCGGTACAGAGAAGACGAATTTTTTCGCTCCGTGATTTCGGCGCTATCCACTCTTGAAGTTCTAAGTCTCCCTATGGCGATTCGTTACGACCTCCCAAGACAAATTTAGCGCCAATATTTAAACTGTCATTATCGCATGGATAAACGTACGTTGATAACGCATGGATGGATAAACAGCGCATGGATGGATAAACGCATGAACTGTTACGGCGTGGACTATGACAACATGAACTGTTACGCATGGACTGTTACAACTGTTACGGCGAGCGTTACGATCAAGACAAGTCGGAAAAAAGGCTGAAAATTATAGCACGGTGAAACTTCATCCGATTTTAGTCCGGTTTTCGAGAGATAAATGGTAAGCAGTATGTAAAAGTGGCAATTTAGGGTGTTAGACTTCATTCAGATGACCTTTAAGGCTCATTCAGAACGGGTTTTAGCTAACACTCGGTACCAGCCAGTTCCGGAAATCGCTCGGAGACCGAGAATTAGCTGAGTTTCTGCCGTTCGCAATAGAGTATCTCTACGGAACGTATAACCGCTGAGTATAAGTGGATCTTAAACTTGGTTACAAATTATATTTGGAAAGAGTAGGTAAGAAAGGTTAAGAAAATTTAACATCACCGAATGGGAGAGTTCGTAGGTCCGAAAGTAAGAAAAAGGAGCAACCATTTTTTTAGAAGATGATACGGTGATTACAAAAATAGAAAATAATTGTATGCACAGGAGTTAGAAACTCTTCTTTTGCCTGCGAGTTTTTTCCAGACAAACCAAAATTACGATTACTTACTTTTCAGTAAGATCTGCATCGTTTTGTTATCCGGCGAGCCGCTGCATGGCTGGTAGGGAATCACAGTCGTAACAAACTGAAATGACAAAAGCTGGTCATTTTCTCGCCATGGAGTGTCGTTGCTGGTGGGGGGGGGGGAGGAACATAGCTTATCATTTCCGCAGAAGGCAATATAAGTCGTTTTTCCGTGCTCCCACAAACAGTTTGCTGGGTCGATTGTGGCTCGAAAAAAGTGTTTCCGCGGCCTTTTGTGCGGCCCACAAATGTGTTTCCGCGACAACAAAATTTTTGTGGCTCGAATTCGACAAAAAACTCGGCTGTCCTCTGCCAAAACCTAGTAACTACAAAAAAATCGTTTTTATTGACAGCCTCTAATTACACCACGGCGAATCCATTGGCGTAATCAGAATTTTTCTATATTAAATAGTTTCTTCGGTACAAGCCTAGTATCTACAGGCGCGGGACACATTTTCACCAGAATCCCAATGCTAAAACCTAGTCCGTACTAAATAGGTCGCTCAAAACCTAGTATCTACGTTTATATTAAATACTAGCGATTTATTTTTCTAAATATTTTAGGTAATTTCCCGTTTTTTCTTCTCGTTTTATTCCTCCAGGAAAAATAGTTTTTTGCGTTTCCCGAAAAATCATTCAAAATGCAGTTACTAGGTTTTGGCAGAGGACACTGCCGAGGTGATTGTCAATTTTGTGGCTCGATTCTGGTGGGAAATCTCAAGCGCGACAAACACTCAGAAGCGTGTGGCCCACAATTGCGTCGCGGAAAAACGCCTATGGGGTGTTCAAAAACATATCTGATGGGTTAAATGTGGATAAGCCAGCTGACATTAATTTTAGAAATATTTCGGCTTTGCTTGGCAAGGATCCTCCTCAGGCCTAAACTAGAAGAACGAACCTGCGATATTAACGACATTTTGGCCCTTCTTTTCTTCTCAAGAGGAAGAGGGCGGAAGAGGATCCTTGCCAAGAAGGGCCGAAGTAACACTAAAATAAAACTCGGCTGACAGCCATCAACTGTGATTCGTAATCAGCTTGGGTTGAAGGATAGTTGTGTCCATGAAAGTTATATAAGAATATGTTGAAAGTTAGATGTGTTGAAGAAATAAAAAAAGTTGAAGAACTAAAAAAAAAAAAAAAAATGCGGCCATTCGTTTTTGCAGGCCTGCTTTCTGACCGGATCCGGACGATCCTGTAGTTCTTGCTTTTTGGCCGCGTTTTCCTTTCCGTTCTTTGTCTCTTCACAGATATAATTTTCTAATACGTCCAAGCATCGCTTCTAATTAGGAGCGAAAGTTAAAGGGGGCCTTAACCGTACGTAGGGTATTCTGCAAGTATTTGTAGACTTCATCCACCTATGCATCCGAACCATTCTTTGTCAAGATCGCCGGTATATTTGCCTCATGCTAAATGCTCGACGCTCGACGGCGGGTCCTGTTTTCATAGTTCCAAAACATATGAGTGTTGCCAGGGACCCACAAATTTCCTTTACAGGGGGCTTGTCAATAAGAGATTTTTGATGCTATGTTGACCGCACGGAAGATAGTTCGAGAAATACCCACGGTCCAATCAAGTTCAAGACCAGATAGACAAAATTTGGGATTGGCTGCTGGCGCCTTGAGGGAGGAGTCTCTTTGGCACACACGTCCAATGAGGCAAACAAGAATGCAGATTCGACCCTAGTGGGATTTTTGGAAAGTAGGACTGGTTCGGTCAACATAGCAACACAGAAGCATAGGAAATGACAAGCCCCCAGTAAAGGAAATTTATGGGTCCCTGGTGTTGCCCATATTGTGATTGTTGGGGGGGGGGGGCAAAAGCGCATAGAGAGAATTTTGTCAATTTGTATACTCCTGGGATACGTACCTTGGCATTCGCATCATTCTTTCCATTCTTCGTCTTTGGTGGCGGTTTATTCTTCTCAACATTTACCTGTCTTCGCCTATTCTGAACAGAGAGAAGCAGTGAAATAAAAGAATTCTTCAACTCTTTTGAGAACTCCAACTCATCTCGATGGGCCAGCTCGGCTATTAGAACCTCCGAGAAATCTTGGACTGTCCGTTCCAGAACTTGGACGATTTCTTTCATGTGAAAACTCGACAGATTCTCCAGATCTAAAAGGGAAAATGGAATATAAGCGAGGGCGAGGATGCTTTCATGCCTTTGTCCCATTTCGCGAATAAAACCGCCTGAGATATGACGTCGCTCATCCCATACTTAATTGGAGGGGGGGGGGAATCAAAATAACCTAAAAATTCCTTGAGCCCAAGCTGACTTAAGACTCATACATTCATATAATATATACAAAACGGATCTGTCAGCTGTGATGCTTATGAAGCGATGATTGCAGGTTTGTTTCTTTCCCCCGCGTTGGCCCAGAAGAATAACAGCCTGGAGAGGACCCTTGCCAAGAAGGGCCGAAATATCGCTTCATAAGCATCACAGCTGACGAATCCGTTTTGTATATATTATGTGAATATATCAATCACCTGTAAAAACAAACTCCTTTCCAACTTGCCTGATAAGTAGTTTGTCCGGAATTCCTGAAATTTGGAAATTTCTGGGAAATAACAGTTCGGAATCGGTTAGAATGTCGAGATATGGGCAAGAAAACAAGGTGGATCGGTATGTTCACTTTGTTTTCCTACCAGACCGACATTTGGCCGGAGTCCGGCAAAAAACGGAAATTCGGCAGTACTTCTACTAGCGCTGTCGTCATTCCGGTCACTACTGACTACGAAAGATAAAAAATGCATCCGTTCCACAATCTATAGCCTAGGTACTGCAAATATCTTCTAGGACTACCCCCCTGGGCCCGTAACTCCGGATTATCTGCAAAGTATAATGCCACCGATCCATTTACTGCAGTATCTGAGCGGATTGCACGTTTTATTCGTTCCCTTGATGCTAGCCACACTTTGTACAGGGCTATGTTGGACCGTGTGTAAATAAGATTACTAAGATCCATGTGTTACTTGTTATGTGTTCTTTCCTTTTTTCCTTTTTTTTTCATACTCCGTTTGTGACTTTTGTCTTAAAAATGGGTAATAAATTTCATTCCTTCATTTATAATTTCTTGATAAAGTCGTTTAAAATATCAATGGTGGGCAAGCTGACGTACTGCATCGATCTATCTCGTCTGTTCCCCTGCTTTCTCAATACAACGGACGGAATCCGGTGAAACCCGGAAATTCAGTAGGTCTCGAGGGGTCTTTATCGGATATTTCATCCGAGGGTAGCACGGAATGTAGATCGTCCAGCTTCGTATTCCTATGAAGTCGATGGTTCGACTGGATTAACCGGAATCCAGTTCATTAGTTCTTTCATCTAGAATTCATTTGTTCTATTATTGCCTTTGTCTAGGTGTTCGCATCTCTATAGGGATAGTTAGACGACAGATAATCAATCTTCCTACCGGGTAAATAGTAGCCTACAACCGGAATCTCACTTAAACCGGAAATTCCGGAAGAAAAACATCCTCTGATGAAATTTACAAGGTAGTGTATTTCGAGATAAGGGGCATGTTGAATCAGAATGTTCGGTGAGTCTTCAAATAGCGCTGACAAGCAGGTCGTAATCTGGGATGGACGGGAGATTCAGGATAGAACCAAACTGATCGATAGGCGTAAATGACATGATTACAAGATCAGGCGAAGACCGAAAGTCTGCAGAAGCCCAACAATTGTTGAACTTCTTCAGTCAGGTCAGGTCTTGCAGACTTTCGGTCTTCGCCTGATCTTGTTATCGTGTCATTTGGATCCAAATGCTATGATCCAAAACGGGAATATAAACATATAATATTTAATATTTCTCTTTTTGACCTAACGAAACCTTTTGGTCTTATTAATATTCGAAACGTCCTAGGGACTTCCACTAAAGTCTGACGTCACGCAACTGAGAAGCCCTATTTTTGCGGTTTTTTATAACCAATTCTTTATTAAGCTAAAACTTTCAATAAACCTCTATTACAGGGGTCTTGAAGACTTGCATAAGCTTACAAACGTAACAGCAAAAAAGAGAAAAGCGGCAAAACACAACCAATTTCCCGGAACTCTTATTAACACCTCTCTGATTGAAAACGCCAACTTGGCAGGCTTCCAGCAATCAGTGGAAAGTTCTCCAGCGATTTAAGCTCTGGAAATAACATTGTTATGGAACAAAAGAGATAAAGTGGATCGATAAAGCTAAGAATGGAGGGGAACATTGTGGTAACTACTGTTTTCTACTAAAAATAAAAAAGTGGGATAATCGGATTAGCACGATTTCACCAGACAAAAAGAGAAGGAATGGGTACGTGGGAGACTACATGAAATGTAGCCTTATGCCTCATTACAGCAAACAGGCTACAATTATACTAGGGGAGGATCAGTCTAGGTCATATCGACTTCGAGGTCAACCCCGGACGTGTGGAAACCCTGTGTTTCTGCGGGTGTGAATAGGGTTGAAATGATCACCAGACGCAGGGAATGTCATGGACTAAGACCGCATCAAGACTAGACCCCCATCTTTTTCTTTCTATGTTCATGATCCTTCTCTTTTCCAACATTCCCCCCTTGCTTTTTCTGGTGTGGCCTGTGGAAGGGGTCAGGGGGGGGGGGGTATCAAAACAGGTTACCAACGTAAACAATCAGTAAAAAATTGTCCTTAGTAGAACCAGGGACCCATAACTTTCCTGTAATGTCTCGCCATTCAGGGACTTGTCAATAAGAGATTGCTGATGCGCTCTTGACCGACCGTCCGGTAGTTCGAGAAATACCCACGGGGAAAGAATACGCGACTATCCAGATAGACAAAATTTGTGATTGGCTGCTGGCGCCTTGAGGGAGGAGTCTCTTTGGCGCTCATGTCCAATGAGGCAAACAAGAACGCCGATTCGACCAAAGCGGAATTTTTGGAAAGTAGGAATTGGTCAGGCAACATAGCAACATAGAAGCATAGGAAATGACAAGCCTCCTGAATGGCGAGTCATTACAGGAAATTTATGGGTCCCTGGTAGAACTCAAGGACAGATGCTCAGCAAATTCACGTCACTCTGGTGAAGACTAAGATTTGCTCATTGACCCCGCCCACCTTCCAATTTTAAATTAGCCTACAAAGAAACGAGATCTGATATTTTTCCGTTATGCGGAAAGATGGATGAAGAAGTGGAACACTTGGTTTGTTACTGTAGAGAACTGGAGAAAAGTTTTTGGTAAGGAGGTTTTTCAAGGCGGGGATCTGAAAAATTTTATAGGTAGTGAAGTGTCCAAGATTTGAGTCGGTTGGGTAGATCCCTGAAGGTTGCCATGGAGCACGGCGAACGTTGTATTGTTGGTTGAAGTTGTGTTGGTGATAGAGACTCATCAGGAGCAACTGAGATAATTCATTCCGCCCCATTTAGGAGTAGACGTGTCTTTTAATTTTTGAGACACAAGTATTATTTTCATTTTAATAAGTTATTATAGTTGTATTTTTAATTAAAGTGATCGCTAGCCGTGTTTGGCTGTAGCCTACTAAATGTATTCGTCAGCTAACAGTATATTCAGGTTGTGGATAAAGACATAAGTCTTGACCGCTAAGGCAGATATTCGGTACGACCTTACGACCTAAACAAGACTCTAGCCAAAAAGGGCCAAACTATCAGCGAATGCACACTTCAGATGATCAATCCGTTTAGCAATGCCACAAATGATGTCTCAGGTTGACAATGAATGGTCAGACGCATGTGCCATGGAAGATTCCTCTGTACTACATATGGCACTTTACACAGGGGACTTTTACCGTGACTAATGAACCAAGATTTTCCAAGCCGGCCAATTTCCGTGGCTTCGGGATGTGAACTGTTTAGATGAATTTGCCTTCCGCCGGGATCACTGTTCCTATGGCCGGCTTGTACCGGACTATTGTAGTGGTTTGCGAACTCTGTTCACAAGCCCCTCGGTAGCTCAAACAGTTAGAGTCTCTGCCCTGTAAGCAGAAGGTCCTGGGTTCAAATCCCGGCTGAGGAGCATTTTTGTCTTTCAGTTCACTACTTCTAAAATATTCCTTTGGACCCCACCAGTTCCGCTCCAGGGGTTCCCCACTTCCCGGCACCGACCGAAACCAGCGGTGCAGGTTATAAATTAGGCGACTCCCGCTTCTAAACATGGTGATTTAATGCTCTAACACGTGGCAACTGGTGCCAGCTGGTCTCAGCCGCTCAGTGTTGCCAGGTCGTTGTCAAAAAAATAAGCCGCGGCCTTTAGAAAAGACGCCAAAAATACGCCAGCAAAATTTACGACCTCCCAAAACTCAATGACACAATTTTTGGGTAACACAGAACCCCAAAAAAATTTCGGCCTTAGGTAGTGACGATTGAAACGACGTAAAAACTGTCGATTTTTCAGAAAAAAGGTAGTTTTTTCGTAAGGATAGTCAATTTTTAACTTCATGTCAAAAAATACGCCAGTTACAAAGAAAAACAGCCACGTTTTACGCCACACGCCAGTTGGAAAAATATATACGCCAGTCTCCGACAAAATCCGCCAGTATGGCGTAAAACCCGCCAATCTGGCAACACTGCAGCCGCTGCCAGCACTGTGCACTTGCTGTACATTAAAATTTAGTGTGGGCAACCCCTCGGGTTCGCTGCGAAATTCGCACGTCATCTCTTTCTCCCGCCCTTCTCCAATCGATTCCACGAACGACCAAAAAATAACGTCTACATTTTCTCAGGAAACGTGCTCCAATGACTTCCAGCCAGCTTAACCACTATCAGCTCAACTGAAATGACCAAACCAGAATAGGATAATCTTACATCTAACATTAAGAACTACAATCATCATCATCATAGCCCAGTTTTTATGAAGGATCAAGCTTTTATGACTTATTTGCATACAGCTTCATTCGGACGAATTTTGGAAACCAGCTCGTGAATGTTCTTTCATTATTTTTAACAGTTTATCGGCAAAGTGTGAAACAAAACAACGGGCGCATCTAGTATCAGATCAGTTCAAGCAATCAACTACGATATCCATTCAAAGTCAGAGCGAAAGGGCCTCTCACTCGCCCCCTAAGGTCTAAGCAGGGTGCAATTTACCTGCGAACTTGGGTGGCATCAGCCCCCCGGTAAAGAGGGCGCCTTTATTTGCGTTTTCATGCTGCGCAGAAGTGTAACTTACCATAATTTATCGGCGAAAACTGGGCGATAAATAAGATCCCCACACCACACGCTTTCTAGTAATCAGAGGGGTTTCTACCTAAAACGTTTTGGGGGACCAAGGCATTGTACGGACTGACTGGTCATTTTTGTCAAAAAATAATTAAAAAACTGACCGTTTCTTTGGGAAATTCGAGAGCGCAGTTCAGGAAAAAGAGTCATATACCTTGAAAGGATCCAACTAATTGGTGACCGTGCTCCCGCCCACCCAGAAGGGAGGCCCCCGCTGCGTGGGAGTAAACCCCTCGGATTTTGCCAGAATAGCCATGGGTTTTAACTTCTAGTGCCATTCGCTCTTATCAAGGGGTTGCCCATCCTCGATTTGAGTGTACAGCAAGTGCCCCTTGCCGCGATGTCCGGTCGGTGCCGGCACCGGCTGAAAGAAGCCGGCACCGGTTGTCACGTGTTTAAACATCAAAATAAGCACTTTTAAACGCGTTTGAAAGATGAATCGCCCGATTTATTGTCGGCACCGGTGCCGGCACTGCCTATTTCGGTTGATGCCGGCCGGTGCCGGGAAACGGTGTACAGCAGGTGCCGGGTAGTGTGTAACCCCTCGGCTCTTATAGAATCTAAAAGTTTTTTCTGATTTAATTGAACCTGAATTTACTCGACTTCGCCTTGCAAGTAACGGAGCTACTCGTTGCTACCGAATGAGGTTCGTATTAAAAATCACATTTCTTTCCTAATCGGTAACACCGCTGCATTACCGATCGAGATTCGGTAGACGTCACGCCAGTATTTCCAACTTCTTTATTTAAACTGAATTACCAACTCAATTGTATTTACCAAGGGGCAGACAGCACTGCTCCCCCCCCCCCCCCAGAACTTACGATGTTGCCACACAAACATCTTGCTGTTCCCACACACAATTACGTCCAGTCTCCACGTAAATCCTTCCCAATTTGCTCAACCTGCTTTATCAGACATGAATATCAGTTCCCACTGAAATGCTATCCCTTCATTATTCACGTCCCAAAACAAGAAATGCACATTGTGACATATTAAATTTCAACTTGGTCAGGTGTATGGTGTATGCCGGAACAAATCACAAACGGAAGGAGCATTTTGACAGTAAGGATGACAAATTATACCAGAAATCTACTGATGAATAATCTGAAGAGATTTCTAATAAATTTAAAAAAAATCAAAATTTAAAATAAATTCAAAAATATATCTCTAAAACAGGACCTATAGGTCCTGTTTTAGAGATAGGAGATTTTGACCTCTAGGTCCTGTTTTACCACACAACATTTATATATTCAATTTAATTAGCCTACATGCATAAATTAAATTTCAGGAGGGTCAGGTGTGTTCGGCCAGAAGCGTGCCGAGGCCAAACTGGGTCAGAAAATTCCACTAAAAAAAAGAGATACGACCTGACTTGCCTCTTCTATGCCAGTCTTAATTTTATAAAAATCCCTTCGTTCGTAAGACCCCACTTATTATGGCTTTATCTGCACAATAGCCTACATATGGATATATTCTAGTCTTTGGTTCAAAACAATCCTTCGTCTACCAGTCCAAGGTTTTACCTCCCCCCTTGGCATCGGAGCAGAATTATTATTCGGTGATGCGAATATTTCGGAGAAATTAATGCCACACAAGAAACTGTCGGGATCAGCCTACTCCCGTTAGTTATTAGTAGTATTTTCGTCCTTTATTTTTCTTTATTTACTCCACTTCTTTGTCCTCTACATTACTGTTTCACTACGTCTCTAATCGTCCCACCCATTCGCATTTTCGAGGTTTCAAACTCCATGTGTCATTTTAATCCATCCTAAAGGCACTACACTGATCCTTGCATTTACCGTGTTTGGTCATTTTCAAGGATGATTAGGCTCCAGCGTATTGCTCACGAGGAGCTCACCGGCCATGCAAGTTTTTCCGAGCTTCTTGTCAAAACCAAGGGGGCTGAGCGAGGCTGAAAAACAGTCAAAACGGCAAAATCCTTTTTTCTCGTATTTTCTACCGGTCTCAGACAGTTGAATTTTAGCCTTACCGTGATTTATTTATGTTAGTATCAGTCATTTTTTCCAAATTATTTACGAGTTGAATTGTAGGCTATATAAGGTTTGAAGCCAAGCTGACCATTCACTGTAAACAAAATGATGAAAACGAGATTTTCGGGGTTTCTTTTTGATCAGCTAATTATCCCTCTAAGACGATGTGCGAGGGATAAATACAAATTTCGGATATTTCGGCTGCACTTCCGGCAAACCGTCCTCAGCGAAAAACAGCAAAAACTAAATCATAACATCCACAACAATACCAACAGGACAACGATGCGAAACCAACAAGAATAAAACGGCATGAAACTCAAAAAACCAGAAAGAAACGAAGCGGATTAAAACGACATGCGGATAAAATAACGAAAGATAAAAGTGCGTGTTAAAATGTGTTTGTACAAATCTGAGATTATTTACAATTAGAGTTCTGTGCAAATGTTTATATGTACACTATCTGCCTGGGAAAGCGCAGAAGCTTTCACCCAGAAAACAGAAAAATCCAGTGATCCGTCAATAAAATTACCAACACTTCAGTCAAACACTAAATATTCCTTCAGCCCAAGCTGACTGCGAATCATATTTGACAGTGCGAAACGGATTACAAGTTTCATCACAAGTTTCATTTTTTCCACCTTGAGCGGCTTTGAGCCTGAAGAGGACCCTTGCCAAGAAGGGCCGAAATATAGCTCCAATAAATTTCAGCTGACTAATCCGTTTCGCACTGTCAAATATCAGTTCCACAGAACTCTGTGGAAGAGTTGAAATTTGTATTTATCCCTCGCACATCATCTTAGAGGGATAATTAGCTGACCAAAAAGAAACCCCGAAAATCTCGTTTTCATCATTTTGTTTGTAGGCTATATATCATATGATATGATTTATTTGCTTAAAGCCCAAGGGCCATCGCATACAAAATACAAAAAAAAGAAACAACAACAAATAAACAAATATCTCCCCCCACAAATCCTAATTACAAAAACTCTTCCCTGTGTTTCCATCCTATCCGCAAAAACCTTCCAAGTTGCCTAACCCCAAATAAACTTGTATCCTTAAACTTTTCAACCAACCAACCTTCCCCGAAAATTCGCTCCCCAAATATTTCAACTCTTAAATCATTCAACTCCACACATTCGCACATGAAATGAAACAAATTCTCATCCACACAACCACACATTGGACAAAAATAAAGACCACTAGACCGCCCCTTAGCACTACCCATATAATTTCTCCGAATTCCCAAAGGAAGGCTATCACTACGAGCGCTTACCATTAATTTTAATTCCTCAGAAGATAACCCTCCCTTAAAAAACATTTCTAAACCGTAACACTCTTTGGCCTTAGCGTAAAGATACATCGACGGCTTAGAATCCTTCTCATGATGCCATTGTTGGATTTCTTGATCTTGTAGGACCCGCTGAACCACTATTGTTGAATGAGTTGAATTTGAATAAGTAGTCTACTACGATGTGTTTTCTTTTTCTTTGATTTTCTACTCGTCCTATAGGATGGATTCATTTATTGGATTCATGTCTTGGATGCATTAGGCTATAGCATATTTCTTCTTTTTATAAAATCCGTTTGTCTTACTATGCCAGGTGCATTGGGCCAATCAAGTAAAATGCATTCATTCATTCATAAACTGCGTAGAGAAAAGAGGCAATAACGTAAACCAACCTGAAGTTAAAACAAAAATACTATCTTTGCCAAACAACCTGAGCCCCTGTAAGAAAATAAAGAGAGTTTCTGGCCCCTTCTGTTATCAAAATCACTTGAGTGTCTCCGTTGGTCTACGCTGTCACTCTGATAAGAATCACATGCCAATCTAACTTCCCCATCTACTTTTTTCCCACAAAAATTTCTGGCAAGAAGCAGTGACAGCAAGAGATTCAAACCGAGGGGATACCCATTGGCGCCGCCAGGTATACAAGTTATCGTTTATACTGCAAATCGTGATACCAGGAACAAATAATCAGATAGAACCTCCGTCTCTCTATCTCTGTAATATGACCTTGCGGAACCGAATATTTCCCAGTACTTTGCCCGATGCGCAAACGAGCGGAGGTTAGGAGCGGTACATCACGTTTCGTTACCTCTACAAACGGCTATATCGCTGTGAAGCGGCGTAGAAGAAACTTTGAAAGTCAAAGGTTCAAAGCCGATGAGTTGTATGCTTTTATTGCTCGGCGATGAGCAACGGCGACGACGGAACTAAACGGGGTATCAACTCAACGATAGAGTAGCCTACCTCTAGCTCCGCTCAGTTTTGTCATAATCGCTGCATGGGACCAAAGACGGAGGTTCTATCTGATTGATGATACTCACAGTGTTTACTCGCCATAATCAATGCATGATTCAAAAAGAGAAAAATGAGAACTTAGCTACCGCCAGAAGAATACGGCCTGAACAGGACCCTTGCCAAGAAGGGCCAAAATCTCCCAAAACAAAATCTGTGCTGACCGATCCGTTAAGCACCATCCGAGGGGTTACCCACTCAACGGCACCTGCTGTACACCCTTTCCCGGCACCACCCGAAATAGGCGGTTCCGGCACCGGTGCCGATAATAAACTGGGCGATTCAACTTCAAACGCTTCTAAAAATGCTTCTTTTGATCTTTTAACATGTGACAACCGGTGCCGACAGGTTTCAGCCGGTGCCGGCACCGGGCACTTGCTGTACACTAAAATCGAGAGTAGGCGACCCCTCGGCACCATCATACATGATTCGCAATCAGCTTGGACTGACGGATGCTTGTGCATAAAAAAGAAGCGTGCTATTTTGACTAGCAAACTGAAATAGTCACGGAATTCTTCAATCGCCAAGAACGAAACAAGTTAGTTGTGTGGTCGGACGATTATCATGGCGAGGAAGCAGTTTGACGACTCAGTATATACAAACAGTCAGCCTGCCAGCACGCACCCTTCCGCTGAAACCCTTTTCGTTTTCATTTACACGGACTACTGAAAATAAACTTGGACCTTTATTATATTGTCTTAGCTTTTTTCAGTCCTTTCTTTCGATGCGTTCGTCCATTTCATTTGTCTCTAAACCAAACAAAGCGGATGGAGATTCGGACTTCTCTCTGACAAAACAGAAAGCAGACTCCCGACGCATTGGCCACTATTTCCGAAGAGCGACGCCATTTCGATGAAAGGAGATGCAGCCCTATAAAGTCCACGGTTTCTTCCCAAACATTCTAAGATGTTTCCTTCCTTCTGACAAGGCAGTGTCTATCGTTCCCGGACCTGGAACACATACCTCAAAAGCTAAAAGTACTCGACCGGTAGAGTATGCTGCCACACAGGAGCTAATAGTACTCGTCCAGTCGAGTAACAAGGGTCATGGGGGCTATTAATACTCGACCAGTCGAGGAATCGAGCCTCCGGTTGCTATCAGTACTAGACTGGTCGAGTACTCGTGTCTTGGGAAGCTAAAAGTACTCGACCATATGGAACTTGCAGTCAGAAAGGAACAGGTCGAGTAATTACTACCATAGGAGCTATCTTTCCTCGACCATACAAATGAAATCTGTAAAGTTGTAAGGTCGAGTAACCTGCCCCCCAGGGACTAACAATACTCGACCGTATACATGTTTAAGTAGGTCGAGTTTTCATAGCAGTAGCAGCTATTAGTACTCGACCTATAAAGGAGGATAGATGGGTCGAGTATTTGACGTCCCAGGAGCTAATCATACTCGACATAATATTACAAATAGGAGGTCGAGTATTCGGGGTGATAACGGCTAAAATTACTCGACCTATTGAAGGAGGACTGGTAGGTCAGGTACTTGACGCCCTAGCAGCTGTTCGTACTCGACCTAATATTACGAATAGGAGGTCGAGTATTCAGGGTGGTAACGGCTAAAATTACTCCACCTATTGAAGGAGGACTGGTAGGTCGAGTACTTGACGTCCCAGAAGCTAATCGTACTCGACATTATGTTTCAAATAGGAGGTCGAGTATTCAGGGTGATAACGGCTAAAAATACTCGCCTATTGAAGGGGGACTGGTAGGTCGAGTACTTAACGCCCTAGCAGCTGTTTGTACTCGACCTAATATTACGAATAGGAGGTCGAGTATTCAGGGTGGTAACGGCTAAAATTACTCGACCTATTGAATGAGGATTGGTAGGTCGAGTACTTGACTCGACCTCCTATTCGTAATATTAGGTCGAGTATTCAGGGTGGTAACGGCTAAAATTACTCGACCTATTGAAGAAGGACTGGTAGGTCGAGTACTTGACGTCCCAGGAGCTAATCGTACTAGACATAATATTTCAAATAGGAGGTCGAGTATTCAGGGTGATAACGGCTAAAAATACTCGACCTATTGAAGGGGGACTGGTAGGTCGAGTACTTAACGCCCTAGCAGCTGTTTGTACTCGACCTAATATTACGAATAGGAAGTCGAGTATTCAGGGTGGTAACGGCTAAAATTACTCGACCTATTGAATGAGGATTGGTAGGTCGAGTACTTGACGCCCTAGCAGCTGTTCGTACTCGACCTAATATTACTAATAAGAGGTCGAGTATTCAGGGTGATAACGGCTAAAAATACTCGACCCATTAAAGGAGAATTATTAGGTCGAGTACTTGACGCCCTAATCGCTGTTCGTACTCAACCTAATATTACGAATAGGAGGTCGAGTATTCAGGACGTTAACGGCTAAAATTACTCTACCTATTGAAGGAGGATTGGTAGGTCGAGTACTTGACGCCCTAGCAGATGTTCGTACTCGACCTAATATAACTAATAAGAGGTCGAGTATTCAGGGTGGTAACGGCTAAAAATACCCGGCCTCTTGAAGGAGGATTGGTAGGTCGAGTACTTGACGCCCTAACCGCTGTTCGTACTCGACCTAATATTAGCAATAAGAGGTTAAGTATTCAGGGTGGCGACGGCTAAAAATATTTGATCTGTTGAAGAAGGATTGGTAAGTTGAATCACACTCTATATGACAAAGTCCAAATCACGCCGTTGAACATTGGGAAGAACGAGAAACGTCACCTGAACAATGATTCAAATCCTATGTCAACCAATCAACGGCGTTCCTTGGGGACAGCAGTGGTGAGCTTCCGACTCCTCGCAAGGCACACGGCAATTCTTCATTGGAAGAAGAGTTAGTCATCAAGAGTATTGATTTAGCATTTATTCGTAACCCCCAATTCAAACTTGACATAGGATAGTAATTAGGGTAGAGTATTGGTGGATGTGCTAGCTATTGATAATCGACGTAACAAGTCATGGCGTGTAAAGTGAATTCACCCTACGCGTGGAAAGTGATCTCGGCGAGTCAGCGAAAAGTTTTGATGTTCTTGGGCTCGGTGGATTCTTGTTTTGCTCGAGTAGATTAGGACGAGTAATTAAAGCTGGTAGGACGTCAAATACTCGACATATCAATGTCCCATTAATTAGGTTGAGTACTAATAGCCAGGCTTCAGCCAGCCAGGTTGAGTATGAATACCGGCTAAGGAGTCAATTACTCGACCAACCTATCCTTCTTTAACAGGTCGATTATTTAGTCGTTACCACCCTGAATACTCGACCTCCTATTCGTAATATTGGGTCGAGTACGAACAGCTGCTAGGGCGTCAAGTACTCCACCTACCAATCCTCCTTCAATAGGTCGAGTATTTTTAGCCGTTATAACCCTGAATACTCGACCCTCCTATTCGTAATATTAGGTCGAGTACGAACAGCTGCTAGGGCGTTAAGTACTCGACCTACCAGTCCCCCTTCAATAGGTCGAGTATTTTTAGCCGTTATCACCCTAAATGCTCGACCTCCTATTTGAAATATTATGTCGAGTACGACTAGCTTCTGGGACGTCAAGTACTCGACCTACCAGTCCTCCTTCAATAGGTCGAGTAATTTTAGCCGTTACCACCCTGAATACTCGACCTCCTATTCGTAATATTAGGTCGAGTACGAACAGCTGCTAGGGCGTCAAGTACTCGACCTACCAGTCCTCCTTGAATAGGTAGAGTATTTTTAGCCGTTACCACCCTGAATACTCGACCCTCCTATTCGTAATATTAGGTCGAGTACGATTAGCTTCTGGGACGTCAAGTACTCGACCTACCAGTCCTCCTTCAATAGGTCGAGTAATTTTAGCCGTTACCACCCTGAATACTCGACCTCCTATTCGTAATATTAGGTCGAGTACGAACAGCTGCTAGGGCGTCAAGTACTCGACCTACCAATCCCCTTCAATAGGTTGAGTATTTTTAGCCGTTACCACCCTGAATACTCGACCCTCCTATTCGTAATATTAGGTCGAGTACGATTAGCTTCTGGGACGTCATGTACTCGACCTACCAGTCCTCCTTCAATAGGTCGAGTAATTTTAGCCGTTACCACTCTGAATACTCGACCTCCTATTCGTTATATTAAGTCGAGTACGAACAGCTGCTAGGGCGTCAAGTACTCGACCTACCAGTCCTCCTTTATAGGTCGAGTACTAATAGCTGCTACTGCTATGAAAACTCGACCTACTTAAACATGTATACGGTCGAGTATTTTTAGTCCCTGGGGGGCAGGTTACTCGACCTTACAACTTTACAGATTTGATTTGTATTATCGAGGAAAGATAGCTCCTATGGTAGTAATTACTCGACCTGTTCCTTTCTGACTGCAAGTTCCATGAGGTCGAGTACTTTTAGCTTCCCAAGACACGAGTACTCGACCAGTCTAGTACTGATAGCAACCGGAGGCTCGATTCCTCGACTGGTCGAGTATTAATAGCCCCCATGACCCTTGTTACTCGACTGGTCGAGTACTATTAGCTCCTGTGTGGCAGCATACTCGACCGGTCGAGTACTTTTAGCTTTTGAGGTATGTGTTCCAGGTCCGGGAACGATAGACACCCCGTATGGAAATAATTAAGTCGTAAACAGTTGTTAACGATCGTTTACAATTGTTAACGATTGTTTGCAGTTGTTAACGATCGTAAACAATTGTTTACGATCGTAAACGGTTGTTTACGATCGTAATTTTACGATCGTTTTTTTACGATCGTAATTTAACGATCGTAAACAATTGTTTACGATCGTAAACGGTTGTTTACGATCGTAATTTTACGATCGTTTTTTTACGATCGTAATTTTACAATCGTTTTTTTACGATCGTAATTTAACGATCGTTTTTTTACGATCGTAATTTTACGATCGTTTTTTTACGATCGTAATTTAACGATCGTTTTCAATTGTTTACGATCGTTTTCAACTGTTTTCGATCGGAAACAAATGTTTTTATTTTCAAGACGATAAATACAGACCTGATTTCTAACAACGGCAATAAGAAAGTTGATTAGTTTTTAGTTTGGTATAGCTAGGGGTAGGGTTGTTGGGATAGTGTTAGAATAGGATTAGGTTGAGGTAGTTAGGTTAACGGATCACTAGCGACCATTGCCAGGCGATCATACCTAACCAATTGATTACCTTTCCTTTTCACTTAACCACTATTATTCTGCCTTCTACCCACTCTGAAAAGTTACGTATACCATTATTCACCCCTATAACTTGGCGCTGACAAGTTATACCGAAAATGCCTTCTTCCTATACAATGAATTCCCAGAGGTATGCTGACCTCACGTACGCAAAGCATGACCTGTGACTGCGCTCTGCAACAAGCCAATCAGCGCCGACCGCCTCAGACCGCGACCGCCTCAGGGAGTGACATTTCTTCGGGGTGTTGCGGATAAATGTTCCCTTCGTTAGTTTTTATTCGTTTTGTCCAAACAATTGAACAAATGTAGAACTGGCTGATAAATCTGAGAATGATATCTTTTCTACTCTAGTGGGTGGCTTAGTGGAATCTTCATGTCTTCTTATGGTCGCAGATCTTTCAGGACCTCACCAGCTGGAAGTGGAATGCCTTCATGACAGCATATTTTACAAAAATCTGGAAATATCAGTTCTTAATTCAGTTATAAAAATGGAAGTGATTACATACAGTGTGGAAATATGCCCAATGCTCGTATTGAAAAAAAAATCTTAGAAATAACTGTTTTCGATAATAACGATCGTTTACTATTGTTTTTTTTTCAGCTTGAATTATCTGCCATAATCATACTGGAAATACGATTGGGAACAACCGTTTCCGATCGGAAAAATACGATCGTTAACAACTCTTTCCAATCATAAAAAAACAATCATAAAAAGTAATTTGTGGATTACCTTGGATACACGGAGATTTTGGAGAAACCAAAGGTAACTTGGTGTTCGTAAATATTCGACCCATCGTAAAATAATAGTGTGTCCTACCTTCTCGGCCCACATGAATCAACTACTTTAACGATCGTTTTTTTTACGATCGTAAAAATACGATCGTTAACAACTGTTTCCGATCGTAAAAAAACGATCGTTTACGATCGGAATGTCCCATAATACGATCGTAAAAAAACGATCGTTTACGATCGTTTACGATTGGAAACGATCGTTTACGATCGTAAAAATACGATCGTTTACGATCGTTTACGATCGTTAACAACTGTTTTCAATCGTAAACGACTGTTTCCAATCGTAAACAACTGTTTCCAATCGTAAAAAAACGATCGTTTACGATCGGAATGTCCCATAATACGATCGTAAAAAAACGATCGTTTACGACTTGAATTATTTCCATACGGGACTGCCTTCTGACAATGCTCTGAAGGAAGGAAACAAACTCTTCCACTCTTCCAATCTTATTTTCTGCATTAGTATTTGGTTCGCGTCAGAAGCGAGGACCATTTAGGCTGACAGATCATACCGTACGAAACGGAATTTCGGGATAAGAATGAAGCGAGCAACTAGAGACGACTGAATCAGTATCATGGATAGCCAAACCCTTGTGCAGCCCAGGGTTCCTTCCTTAGTAACACCAGGGACCCATACATTTCCTGTAATGCCTCACCATTCAGGGGGCTTGTCAATAAGAGATTTCTGATGCTATGTTGACCGACCGGAAGATAGTTCGAGAAATACACACGGTCCAATCACGTCCAAGGCCAGATACACAAAATTTGGGATTGGCTAATGGCGCCTTGAGGGAGGAGTCTCTTTGGCGCGCACTTCCAATGAGGCAAACAAGAATGCCGATTCGACCCAAGTGGGATTTTTGGAAAGTAGGCAAGGGTCGGGCAACATAGCAACATAGAAGCATAGGAAATAACAAGCCCCCTGTAAAGGAAATTTATGGGTCCCTGGTAACACCTGCTCGCTACAGAATCTACCTCATCAAAGTCCTGTTCCAAATTACGAAAAATAATAAGCGGGCTTGGTCCAAAACCAAATATAGGTCCAACTCCTGACCTATATTTCTTCGGAGGCAGAAACGGTTATTTCCCTGCCGTTGCCAAGCACTCCTTTTGTGATTTCCTGACAGGAATATTATGTTAATCAAGGGTATTTACAAGAGATTAAATTCAATCGGCTGTTTCGGTTAACCGTCAATGAATTCGGTAATGCTTTAAGACCTCATAATAAACCTTGCTACAATGCCACAAATCCCCCCACCCCCCGACCAAATAAAATAGACACTGATTACACACTGCCCATATCCAAATAGGCACTGGCACTACCCATCCCTCCCACCTAACCCATATTATTTATCGAGTCGTTGAGACAAAGGCAACCTTTTATGTAAAACGGTAACCTTTCCTCAAACGTACAGGACACAAAAACAATTCCAAAAATTTACGATTCGGTTCGCTTTTGATGAGAGAAGCCGCAGATGAAATTCGCAAATTAAGTAGATAGTTAATTTACACACTATCTGATGGTAATTAAATTGCCATGACAGATGAGGGGGTGACAACTCCGACAGAAAGACCCCTCCCTCCCCAAAAAGGACATTGCATAAGAAATTACTGACGAGGCATCACAAAAAAAGAATAGATCTGTGATTCATTTGTTCTGGGTAGAATAAGCACAAGTCAGGTCATGTACAGAATGTACATCCACTGTTAAAACAGCGCGATGGGAAATCGACAGCATTCACAGCACACCGTTCAAGGTTTGGTTCCGATTGCGTCCAAGACTCAAACCAGACCCAAACATTCGCAATAGTATCCAGAAAATAACTACAAACCTTGAGGTAGTAAATTAATTCCTCACCGGTGCCGATTCCCAACCCACTAAGCTACAAAACTGAGTTCTCAGAGGTAGGAAACGGATACGTCGACTTGTCTCGAGCCATCAATTATACAGGAAACAATGTGTTGCATGTATGTATGTATTTTCTTTATGACCCGTTACATTCTAAACAAGACCAAAGGTTCCGATGGGGTCCAAAAAATTCAATATTCGATCCAGACAATTAGGTTTTGTCTTCGCCAGATGTAGTCTTTGCCAGACTACTTGAACATTTTTACTCTCAAAATTTAGAAGCAGATTAACGCCAGGCAGCTAATCATTAAAGGACACCTGAATGAAGAGTACCAAGTATCATTCCTATCTGTATGACTTCCGTTAACATTGCCTGCAGAAAACCCAATCCAAATACGAAATAGTGTTTCCAAGCTATGATTTTTGCTCCATTTTGCATCTGTCCTTATTTCAGTACCGAACAGTTTTAGAAATGAACAAATGTGTCCAATCAACCCTTCTTCTGGAATATTTTTTAACCAGTTAAGCCCAAACATATCTAGAAGAAATTCCAATACGACCCGGCCAGCGCTGTACAAGATTTGAATGAATTGCGCTTTTTGTCTTGGAGTCTGCATGTGCAAACCTCCAAAAACAAACATCCCTATTTTAAAAACGTCACGCTCAGGAGAAGAATGCTCTCCGTGGCCATGTCTGTAAACACATTCTCCATGGTGTGTTCAAGTATGGTTTCATTGTTCAGGTGTCCTTTAAGAAAACCAAGTTCAGACATGGATTCAGCATGTGTGTTTACCCCTATAAGCCGATCGAAACGATCCTGCCTTACTTCTGCGAATTTTCCGGTTTCGGCGAAACTCCAGAACTACTTGTCCGGCGAAAAAATGAAGCTCAAAAACGAATTCAGCGTATCTCCTTACCCCCTATAAAGAACATCTAATCAACTTCCAATAAAAATTTAACTTAGCCTATAACAACTTTTCCGGTTTCAGCCGGATTCCGGATCAAATATATGTCCAGCTAAAAATGATTGTCATTTACGGATTCAGCATCTCTTCTTATCCCTAAATCGGACATCTAATCAACTTCAAATAAAACTTTTACTTTTAACAAACTTTCCGGTTTGGGGTTTTGCTTCGGATTATGGGCTAAGTATTGTCCGGCGAGAAAATGGCAGCATGTCTTCTTACCCCATAATCGACTATCACATTAGCTGTTTAAAATATTTTGCTTGTCCCTTAATTTGACCCCCCCACCCCTAAATGTAGGGCTACAGAGGCCATCTACGACCTCGACCTTATTCTTGACCCACAGAATCCTCACACCAAGTTTCATCAAAATATATCATTGCCTTCGAGAGTTATCGCGCTCACAGACGGACGGACAGACGGACAACTTTTGCGATGTGAATAGGTATCCCTCCACTTACGTTTTGGGATCCCAAAAAGGAGCTTGTTCGGCTTTTCGTAGTCGGTAGGAAAAGAGTCCATCTCTCACCTCAAAGTTTGCAGCGTGCAGCTAAGTTTTAAGTGCAATACCCGGGTAGGAAGATTTTTATCATTTACTTACTACTATATTTATTCAATGCCGGTCGACTAGGACAATTCCACATAACTATTTTCCAGCAAGTTCAAGTTCTGTTCATTAACAAATTACTTACATCATTGCAGAGAGATTTGCATACACTATGGACTATAATTACATTAAAGGTCGGGCTTCACTACGCAGACGCCCCAGAATCTGGGGTCCGGATTATGTGAAGACGGTCCCAAACAGAAATCAAATCAAATGTCTTTTCAGCAGTCCACTTCTGGGTATTTTTGGTACTTCTGTCATTTTCTTAGATTTTACCACCGGATTTACCTATCCGGATGTCCGGCTCACGTCAGTAGCCACCGTCAGTGCGGAATGTTAATTAAGTTAACCATTTTGATGTTTTGGGAGTAGACGTTCTAAAGACTATATATTATCGCCCTTCCTGAGGGTGATAGCGGAAAAATTTGGCCCGCGGGTGGCATGATGCCCAAGCATCACATGCTGCCCAAGGGCCAAATTTTCCGCTATCGCCCGAAGAAAAGCAAGGGCGATAATGATTATAACACTAGTACATTTGTTTTAATTTTCTGGTATTCCCTGATGTTAAAAATAAAAAAGTTACAGCCGGGCGATATCAAAATAAATGTCGCCCGGGCGATATTTATTTTGATATCGCCCGGCTGTAACTTTTTTCTTTTAACATCAGGGCAATACCAGACAATTTTGGCACTGGGTAGGATAGGAGCGATATCATGGGACTGCACGGTGTACTGGTGTTATAACCCAATGACCACTGGCAGCTCAACATATTAAAGTGTACGTAACCCTTACTAACTAGACTGTAATAGTAACACCTACTAACAGCATTCAGGCGTCATGCAGCGACAGGAAATCGCGTTCCGACAATGCAGACGAAAACCAAACAAATTCGAGTTCGCAAACCTTCACGAAAACAAATAAGGGAAACCCAAACAGAACGCTGGCAAAAAGTACACCACACAGAAAAGAAACTCATGCCAAACCGGCAAGGCGCAAACAACTAACATTTCCTTCAGGGGGTACTCGCTGGTAGACTTCGTGTTCACCCAATAGGTACTGAGGCAGGCCGAGGTCGCAGACGCTGATCCAAGACGGACCTGAGGCACAGGGCCCTATACACCAAAAAGACCGCGCGAGTAGCCCCTCGTGTTTCTTCACTAACCAGTCCGTAGGCTTTTCCCCAGATAAAGTGTCACTCCAGGCTTGGCTGTGAAACTACGCCATAGTATAATCAAGAACAAATAACGAGACAGAACTGCTGTCTCCCTATCTCGGTCATACAAACATGCTGAGTCGAGTAAAATACGACTGACTACCGATGCAAACGAGCGGCTTCGCGCCACATCACGTTTCGTTACCTCTACAAATAGCTAGATCGTCGGTAAGTTGCTAAAGAGGAAATCTAGAAGTCAACGCTGATTGGTTCTATGGACGCGCTCCAGAGCGAATCAGCGCGCGGAGTACGCCTCCTGGTCGCCTCTTTCGATATTTCTTGTGCAATAGACAACGGTGAAGACGGAAGAGGAGAGGAGTAAACAGGTATCAACATCAGAGCCGCGTTCGATTCGACTCGCGGAAGTCGACCCCAGAGTTGACTTTTTTCTCTGCTACCGTTTTATTCAGTAAGAAGTCGACCAGAAGTCGACCGAGCAAGAATCATTTTGACTTTCACTTTCTTTCTTGGTTAACTTGAGACAACTGACAATTCCTCCGCGTCGTTGAAAGTTAACTTTTCGTCAACCTTCACGTCGACGTTGATGAATCGAACGCTCCCAGTTAACCGAGAATCGCAAATAAAACGTCTAACTGAGGATCTCAGTGAACTTGAGAAGTGAATCGAACGCGGCTCAGCTCAAAGCTCGAGTAAATACCTCCAGGTCCGCTCAGATTTGTCGGGGTTTTCATAGTCACTGCATGCGACCAAAGACAGAAGTTCTTACTGATTATTTGTTCTTGGTATTATGTCCCTCCAATCCCATGAAATGATGTCCCTTTGGCTTAGCTTAGCCTAGAAGTGCCGGGGAAGATTACATATCATCTTCCGGTTCATTTTTAGGCTAAGAAGTTCTGAATGAGAGGTGGGTCCTTAGTTCTTAGGACGGCGTTTTAAGACACGGACGTTTTTCTTCGAGGATACTTTCAGACGTGTACGTTTCTGGTCGGGGTCGTTCTCGGATTAGACGTTCTAAAGTAAACCGGCAATCCGATACTCGACTTTAAAGCCGAGTTTAAAGCATCAATGACGTGCTGATTTTGCAGACCGTTAGTCAGGTTGGTGCAAGCCCCATCGTAATTTACCGTTGACTGCGAAGAGAATTGTAGCTCTCCATGATTTTCGCAAATACACCAAGCCGGAAAGCGATTCGCAGATTAGGTTTTATTTCAATTTGCTCTTTAACTCTGATCTGTGCTATTGCTTTCAAGACAGGCTGATATTAGAAAGTCGGACAAACCTTCTCTGCCCCACTTCTGGGGCATGACTGGAGTCGGGATCAGCTGCTCCTCAACGTCCTCTGGCTCCTCCCCATGCTCCAGATCATAGGTCGAGTCGTAGCTGGAATCGGCCATGATGTCATCAATTTCTCTTATGACGTCATCAGCTGTGACTAAGGGCTCCTGCGGAGAGTGACTGAGATTGGTGTTGATGTCGAAGTCACTGGCGATGGCTTCGTCTTCATAGTCTGAGTGGGAGGACAGCGAGGACTCCATCTGAAATTAAGCAAGTTAAAGTTAACCTGCATCGAAGTTATTTCTTAGATCCCGTGTGAACGATTTTCTCATAGCATTCTCATAGCCTGAACATAGTGTTGTTATCTTGTCTCTTGCGAATTACACCAGCATTGGCGGTTATCTATATGTTCTGGTCGTTTCTCAGAGGAAAATGCTCGAAAGGGTTTGTGGGACTGGCTCACCGCCGTATCCAAGTCATGGAAATTTGTGTCATACAATACCATTTACAAGCATCAACTGGCCAGGTACGAAAACACTAGGTGGGCTTGAGATAAAGCAGGTTACCGACACCAAGAACAAATAATCTGATAGAACCTCCGTCTCCCTATCTCTGCAATACGAACATGCGGAGTCGAGTGTTTCCCCATACCCTGCCCGACGCACACGAGCGGAGGTTAGCAGCTACGTCACACATAACGTTTCGTTACTTTTATAAATAGCTATACCGCTGTCACGCCGCGTAGAAGAAACTTTCAAAGTAAAAGCCGATCGGTTCTCTGGACGCGCCCCAGAGCGGGTCAGCGTTCCTCCTGCATTTATTCCGATGCGATGAGCAACGGCGAAGACGGAAGTAGACGGGTACCAACTCAACGACAGAGCAAGTACCTCTAGCTCAGCTCAGTTTGTCGGGGTACCGAGTCGCTGCATGGGACCAAGGACGGAGGCTCTATCAGATTATTTGTTTTTGCTGACACATAATAACGTTCTACATGATAGCCTGCTCCTCCAGATCTAATTTAAAGCATATTCTGTGCTGAGCAGTGAGGCCGGTTTTAAGGGGCTAGGAACTGATCATTTTGTGTACTCGGGGCAGGGGCGTCCCGAAGGGGGGGCGCAGCGCCCCCCTCCTACGTTTTGGGCATTCGGTCGAATTTTCGAAGGCGAAAATTCGGTCAAAACGGGCATCACGCCGTGATGCCCGTTTTATAAATCTTATGTCGCCACATTTTCAAATTGGGTGATTTAACGTGTTTATTGGTTCCTATTCTTCATCGAATTTGGTAATTCATTCAACTTTTGTTCAGTCAACATTGATTTCACCGCATTCGGTCCGTCCCTTCGTAAATTCGGCGATTTAACGTGTTTATTTGGTCTCATTCCTCGTCTCATTCGTTAACGAATTCGGTAATTCACCGGACTTTTCTCAAGTCCGTATCTGTTCTATTGCATTCGGTCAGTCCATTTCATAATTTGGTAATTAATCAGATTCATTTGGTTCTGATTCGTTACCGAATTTAGTCGGTTTCACCCGAGAACCGGATTTTTGTTGGGTCCGTATCTATTACCAGACTTGACACATTCGGTTTTATTCCATTGCGAAATTCGGTTGTTATACCGCTCCCGATCTTTTTTTGTTATTTTTTAGGTAGTAGGAAATCAGTATTTGGTTCACCCAGTTACTGAGTTGGACGTGAAAAGTAGCCTGCTTTTGTTTGCTGTAAATTCAGAATAAATGTACTTTGTCTCTACTTTACCCTGGATGTCCCCTCTTTTTTTCGCCAGACAGCTCTGTGGTTTAATTGGTAGTCTTGGGATCGCAAAACGGCACTTTGATCATCAGTGTTTCCACAAAATTTCGCCTGCGTCTTATCTCCCAGTATTCGCTATTTATTAGAAAGGTGCGTCAAATAGTTGGCGTTTGAGGCTTGGAATTTTGGGGGGCTCGAACCACATTAAAAGCTAGAATTTGCATGGAAAGCAGTTAAATGTTGCTAGAAAAAGGCGGATAAAAAAAAATTCACCTGCGGCGCTTTAATTTTTCCTGGCTACACCCATTAGCGACGTTTGGGCTATACAGCAACGGCGTTTTTTGTCGGCGCATTTTCAAGTCCTGTTGGCAAACTGGGCGTCCCCCAAAGGTAAAAGGCTAGTGACGGCGTATCCCAGAAAAACAGGAGTGGAACAGCGTGAAAACGCGCCAGATTTTCTCTTCGGACTTGATTTTGTACATACTATGCAACTTTTTACATTGTAGCTTCTTGAAGGCAACTCGCTGTGTTTTTAAGAAAAAAAATAATAAATTCGGTCAAAATCAGGTACCGATTCGGTCAACTTTTACCAGGTTCGCCCCCCCCCCCAATGAAGAAAGGCTCGGGACGCCCCTGACTCGGGGAGACACGGAGGATGGCTGATTTCAAGCCTGGATAAACATGTGAGCGATCCCTCGGCAGTTATTTCCGGAAAACATTATACACACTAATCCGGGACGTAGCTTACGGGAGCGTAGCTTACGGGAGCGTAGCTTACTAGAGCATAATCGCGATCCTCTTTATTGATAATTAGTTGATCAAAATTAAAACTGCAATGTATTATCAGGAGGTTTAATGTTTTTGTTCGAGCATGTTAAAGAAAAGCAAAATGCAATTATTTCATAAAAATAAAATAGGGATCTGATTACTTTTTTCAGAATCCATCTGAGTACAGCCTACTGTAAACAAGGACATGCGATACTTCCCTACGTCTACTTCTCACTTCAGACGGGCGTGCCACTGATTCAAGGTGTAACCAGATAAGTCTATGACTGAAACCGAAAAGTGTGAAAAAAAACTCCATACTTGACGAAAGAGCGTTACAGCTATGATTTACTTAGTGCTCCCCTCTTTGATGAGCATCCTATATGTTCTTTAAAACTTGACTACGATAGCATACCCCTCAAAAAAGCAACACTCGCTTCACGAAGAGGTACTGATCGACGCATGCAAAGTATAATCGATGTGAAAATCAGCATAGCCTATGGATCGCCTAGTCTTGACACATTCACTTCAAGAAAACCGGCCTTAAATTCGTCTTGTTTTCGTCTGCGTCTAATAGACCTTTGACAGACAGGCTACAGACCCCACGTGGTGACATACGGGCTAGCCGGCACAACCACCCTTCAGCCAAAAAGAATAGGCTAATGAACTCTTAGCGAACGAACAGTAATATTAACAGTATTTGATTTCCGCACATTTGTTGTTAAAGCACCCCTCGCACTGTTTACTGCTTATGTTCCAGTATTCTATATTGTTACAGGTCTGTATTTCATAACAAATTGGCCACAGTTTTGGCTATTTTAATCCTTTGCCCTGTTGACTTCTAGCAAAAACAGTGGAGAATTTACATAACCATTTTTTTCTGACGACGGAGCTTCTCGTAAACTATCGTCAGGGGCATGACACGCTTCGAAAAAAATAGTTAAACAAGACCACTGTGAAAATCAGTGAGTTGTCTTTAGGGGGGGGGGGTAGAATTTAGGCCTACCGTATTAATTCGGGTCTATTGGTTTAAGAATACTAAGACGAAAAAGGCCGGGAAAGAGTGTACAGCAGGTGCCGGGGACTGCGTAACCCCTCGATAACGACTTGGTTTTCAGTGATGAAATAGGACATAAAAGTGCCTCTCGTCGTAAACCAAATATGCAAGTCGCCTCAATTAGTCTATAAAGTAGCCGATTAAGTAGCTCAAATCAGTTTGTCAAGAGAATAGAATTTAACAGCAACGGGATAAGAATTTTTAGATATCGCAAAGCAAAAAGAGCTATCATAATCTGACATATACAAGATATGACTGCTTTCTAATGTTGTAACCTGTTTTCGGATTTCACCACTATCCGGTTCTATCTCGGAGGTAAGAGGTAGGTTTTAGTTCTAAGTTTGGAAATGTTAAGACCAAATTATAGGGAAAACACCGGAGAGTAAAACCAAAACCAATAGAAGTACGACAAACACGCATGTTGTTTAGTTTGTAAGGTCCTTTATGTCCATTGGGTAATTGACATAAATAAACAAAATAAGTGCTTTGGCTAAGTGCGTCCTTATTATTCCTTGCTGTAACGTAAGCAAGTCTCTTGAGAAAGTGGAAACCCCTAGCGGCAGGAAAGACAGTCTTGAATAATACAGACGCCCCCAATTACAAGTATTAGAGCAGAACTAAATTACTGTAACCCGCATTGCAGAGGAACATGCAGGAAAATTAGACTTTCCCTGACGCAAGGTTTCCTTCCCCTCAAGGGCCCTCGGAGTTGATGCAAATGGAGAGCGACCTTGTTTTCGTTTCCATAGAAACCAAAAGCCGGAAAATTCCGTGCAGGAAATAATGAAAGAAATCGTCTGGTACTGAAACAGCAAACTTCTTTTCTGGCCTCGCTATGCAACTTCTCTCAGGCAAATTCTGTAGATGCTAGTTCGTCATTTTATTTCTTTTTTTGTAAGCATTGCTGTGGCCCTTGGGCTTTTGGAGTAATAAATATCATATCATCAAATCATAGCATGTCCCGTTAATTATTTTCAGATAGCAAACACTCCTCGTCCTGGACGGTTAAAATACCCACTTTGAGTTGAGGGTCAACCAATCCAAGGAAATATCAACTCCCACACTCCCAGCTAGTTGCATGATACTGAGCAGCGCATGGCTGTACACACGCTATATAGCGCGAAGCCCCTCGCGACTGACTTAACAATTGACCACAAAGTATCGAATTCCTCAGTTCCTCAAGTGACGGATCTTTGTTGACAACCAATATGGATTACGAATTTCAATCACATCCCAATTCGTTCCTCAATCTGATCACCTACGGTCTTCAATGATATCAGCAGGGAAAAATCAGCATTCAGCATTATAGACCCTTACAGCTTTCCAAAGGTAACCAGATAAAACCTTAATGGTGACGACGGCAGGGTTGTCAAGTGTGACACTTGCTTTTTGACACTTTTGACCTCTGGGTGACACCATGACACTTTTTCCTGTTAAGATGACACCTTTTCATGCAAATGAAACTTTTAAGGTCAGAAACAGCACCTTTTCATTTACTTTGCTGAAGTTACGGATTATCGCCCCAGAAAACATATACTTTACTCTGATTTATCAGTACACAAAAGAGTTTGAAGCCTTATAAAGCTCATTTCCGTTTAATCTTGCTTATAAAACTGTGATCTAACAATTAAGAAACGTTTTGAAAAATATTCTTAGAAGTTCAGAATAATTACCAATTATTCGCATTTTGCCCATTGTGCAGCGGAATGCGCAGAAAAATTTCGATGTGTCAAAAAGCACCTTTTCTTCAGATATGTTGGCACTTTTAGGAGCCGAGCTCTTGGCAACCCTGGATGACGGGGATAAAATAACAGCCCATTTTATTAACTAAATAACGGTAGACTGACCCTTATACAGCTGTTCGGTTTACAACCGAGCAAACTAACTCTGTTTTGCTCTGGTTTATAATTACTGGTTGTGAAAGTCACTAAGGCGTACGACATACTAGTCGTACGGCCAGGCCCGTATCCAGGAATTTATTTCGGGGGGGGGGGTTGCCCATGGGTCGTACCAAAAAGTACAAAAAAGACACAGATCAGAGGTTAAAGCCTACAAAAAACTATTACTTTTGTGGGTTTCGGGGGGGGGGGGTCGATCCCCCTAACCCCCCTGGATACGGCCTTGCGTAGCCTATGGCTATTCGAAAGGCGTAAGTTAAAACAGATTAGGATTGATATTCAAAACCTGCGCAGACGCATACATTAGTGTGTTAATAGTGTCTGTGACAGTTTAGTTTTTTCGCCTTTCCTTTTATTCTATAAATAAAATCAAGGAAGAGGCCATAATACATGACATTTGCTCGAACACGCGGTATACGCTACACAACTCACCTGATGACAAGGCGTAGCGCGCACTCGATCACTCACTGTACATGAGATCGGATACCAGCCCCCCTTACAAACAAAATGCAGTGCAAGGAGTATGTAACCCTTCGGCCTTAGTGACTCATCTCATAACATACGTCCGTCACATTCTCTCAAAGAAAACAGAAAAGATTTGCGACCAGGGCCAATTTTTTTCCTGTATCACCGAGGGAAAAGAATATCTTATTATGCTAGCTGTTAATCAGCTATTCAGAGGTTTTCATCATGCTGATGAAAAGGTTTATTGTCTGCTGATTAGAATTGACAACGATTCGAAAATGAGATGCTAAATAGCTACGTTTTCTCAAGCACGATTCTTACCATTAATTTAGATCCGACTTTGTTCGCGGGGTATCCGCTCAATACAGCGAAAATAAAAAACGCGACGATCAATACGAAGAGCAAATACGATGGAATGCAAAAATCGCGACCGGAAAACATCACAAACTGCTTGACCAAACATGAGAAGGTCTGAAATGCAGGACTCAGCGGAAACACGTCAACCATAGGCTACTATAACATAGTAGAAAATACACAAAATTTACTCAACAGATTCAAGCTGATGCCCGACATTAGTTCTTTCTTCCATAACGCATCCCCATGACTGGACGTGCACCAAAACCAAATTTACCAGATCTTACTGAGATCCGAAGATCAATCCGAAAGAATCTTTACTGCCCATTGATTAGACAACTTAGAACTACTTAGATGTTTAAGGTAGTTCAAACAGTTCTGAAATCCTATCCAAGGTTTGTCACCAAAAGTATCTTCGTATGATACACCCTAGAAAGTACCCTTAAAGTTTAACCGAAAAGGGCTAGGATAGGACAATGTAGTTACCGATCACTTATTCACTTAAAGTGGCTTGAAGACTCGCTGAAAATGCGTTACTTCGATGTTCCGCTATTCACGAATAATCGATTTTCAAATAGTGGAATTTCCGTGTAATTTGGGGTACTTCTATGCGCTTGTATTTTTGCTGTATGCCTTACGAGAAAGATTTATGATTTTTATTTTCAGGCATTAAGCAAACTTCACCAATCTCACCACTGCCCACACAAAGCCGCGTTTGTGCTTAATTAAAATTCGTCATAACTAGAGCAGATAGTGGAAAATAGAAAAATCTCTTTGCAGAATACAAATAATTATGTGTGTCCAGTTAAATGACACAAAAATAAGTTGGCTTTTCAGTTAAACTTTAAGTATCTCTAAGTATTCGACAGTACGTATCTCCTAAGTATCCCTAAGTATCCGATAGTAACTCGTTAAGTGTCTCTATGTATCTCTAAATATCCCGAAGTCTCAATGTACCTCGTATACCACGGTTCCTGGTAACCAACCCTGGAATCCTATACTGTATAATTCACAGAATTAATGAATAATTCATAGAATTAATTCTATAGAATTAATATTCTTGCTCGCCTGTCATGCTTCATTTGCCGGTATGGCGCAATCTACTTGCTTGTACCTGAGATCTGATTTTTATTTGTCTTGTGTATTAATTTTTGTTGTTGTTGTGTTTCTCGTTGTGTATAGGCTATCGCTTTTGACCGAATTAAAGAGTAATAATAATAATAATAATCCAAAACACGCCATTGAACCTCCGGAAGAACAAGAAAGATCGCCCGAACGATGACTCAAATATTTGTCAACCAATCAACGGGGTTCGTTGGGGACAGCTGTGGTGACGGCTTCCGGCTCTTCGCTATATCCACGGCGATTCCTTAGCGGCACGAAAAATTAATCATCAAGAGTATTTCAAGAAAAAGGTGAAAAACTTTGCTTGTATTTTGAGAACTTTTAAATCAGTACTTAATCTCCCTCATTCTACAGACAGGCCACTTCCTTCGTAAGGGTTTCCTAAACCACCCTCCTTACCTCTTACCTCTTCGTCGACATTAACCACTTCAAACTTGTTGATCCGGAATCTCTACACAAACAAAACATCGACCCACCCAAGTTGACGTCCATCAAAAGCATTCCTGACACCTTACGGTTGGCCTGTAAATAACTCATCTGCTCATAACTGATCTGACAACAATGGGCACAGGATGGTGCTAATGAGCAGACAGCGCCGCCACGCACAATTTCATCTGATGAGTTTTTCAGATATTCAGATTTTCCACACGATCTTTTTTGGTCAGGCAATCTAACGATTATGAAACTAATTTGGATAAAGGGAATGTAAAAGATGTTTTTATGACGGTGGAGATAGGGTGAACGTTGAGCAAAAACTGATCATGCAGCAAACTAGCCTATCAGGTGCGAACAAGCCACAAGATACAATCCGCATGGACAGGGAATGGAGAGAAAACCTGTTGTGTGTCAGTAACTGTCAGATTACTCTTGCAAATGAACCAAATCAACAAACTTGACCAACCGAGTGGCCAGCGAACAACTAAATCATCTAAAACCGAAGCATTGTAGATTATAAATCTAAAAAAAAAATGAACTAAATTCATCCAGCCAGGATTCACAAGCGAGTACAAAAATCGGCCCCCCGCTAGCGAGCTGGCGCAACGGCAAGAAACAACAGGTCGACGTGACAAAGAACTTACAAGATTGTAGAAGAACCTGTACCTTTTCGTCCATGCACCGACTACAAATGTGCCGAAAAAAGAACGTAGGCGGATTTATTTTCTTAATATTCGGATTTTTTTTTTCTTATTTCTCTCAGCAACCCCCAAAGCTTGTCCGAACAGTCAGCGGACAGCTGCTGTTTCCGCGTCCAGTCTGAACTGTCTTATTACTTCCGCTTAAACTCTACTTTTCTTCTCCAGGGATCTACTGCGATATACCTTGTCTGCAGGCCCGTATCCAGGAATTTATTTCGGGGGGGGGGGGGGGTTGCCCACGGGTTGGACCAAAAATTACAAAAAAGACATAGATCAGAGGTTAAAGCCTACAAAAAACTATTACTTTTGTGGGTTACGGGGGGGGGGGGGGGTCAAACCCCATAACCCCCCCTGGATACGGCCTTGCTTGTCTGTAAAGCTAGCGGATTCAGATGTTCCGCGTAAGCTCCACTTCCGCTCATTTGCGTCGGGAATTGATCGTATTTGATTATTCTGACTGAGCATTTGAGAGCAGTATCAAGATCGGGAGACGAGGTTTTACAACAGTCTCTTTCTTGATGAGACCATAGATGTGACCCATAATAGCTATTTCTCTTACCTTGGTGGTTGAGATCTGTTGTGGTACTTTCTTAGTAGGTGACGCGGACCAGTCGATCGGAAGTAAGCTTCCATAGTTCCCCGTCAGGGTCCACCACATTCTAAAAATGAAAAAGATTTAAAAAAAACTGGTCATAAGTTCAAGGAGAACGTTTCGGAGAAGAAAACAGGTAAAGACCATCAAGTTAACTCGCAAGTTACACAGAATATTAACTAACTAGATATACAAGAGACCCACAAATAGGCTTATTCAAGGAAATGCCTACTAGACGCGGTTACGTTCTTACATATTAACAAACTTCAGAGATAAACACACTCTTTTCAGGGCCAGGGCCATATCCAGGGGGGTTAGGGGGTTCAACCCCCCCCCCCCGAAACATACAAAAACAACAGTTTTTTATAGGCTTTAAACTCTGATCTATGTATCTTTTGTACTTTTGATACGACCCGCGGGAACCCCCCCCCCCCCGAAATAAATTTCTGGATACGGGCCTTGATATGGCAGACCTGTGCATATTTTGGGAACTAGCCTTTGCTTCGGACTGACGAGTTGACCCGGCAGTTCTCAAAGGGCTTTCCCCTTTGTAACATTAGCATGGTTATAAATCTGTTCTTCTAGGACTCGTATCGCTCTTGCTCATGACCAGGAATATAAGGTAGCCTGGCCACAAAGATTTCGACTTTTGTAAGTTATTGAGTTCAAGATATTATACTCCACCAGTGGTATCCAAATATACAATTCTTTAGACCGTATACAGAGTACTTGAAGAGAAGAAGAAAGTAGTGTATTACCGTTGAAATCGAAGAATAAATGATTGACTGATTGAAATATTTTCACAGGCCTGTCACAAAGATAATTATTTACTGGGGCATTCATCTCACGGGTTGGTATGACGAACCGTATTGCTTCAGCAGACATAGACCAATCTTTTGGCTAACGAGAAGATTTTATTCCCTATAGACACGAATTGTTATGCTAATCGCAGTTACGTTTTTACGCCGTTGCCTGCTGAGCTGGGCAAGTCAGCAGCCAATAACTTATGGGCAATTATGAAGCATTCCATCTTTTTTACACTCCTCTCCGATCAAACTGACTGCAGGGGATATCTACTCTTATTCGGCTTAAAGCACAAAGGACAGAGCCATTGTTTGGTGCTTGGCAATGCGACATGACAAGTGTACCGTCCAACGGCAGCACGGCGTTTTACCCACACCAGGGACCCATAAATTTCCTTTATAGGGGGCTTGTCATTTCCTATGCTTCTATGTTGCTATGCTGCCCGAACCAATCCTACTTTCCAAAAATCCCACTTGGGTCGAATCTGCATTCTTGTTTGCCTCATTGGACGTGCGCACCAAAGAGACTCCTCCCTCAAGGCGCCAGCAGCCAATCCCAAATTTTGTCAATCTGGTCTTGAACGTAATTGGACCGTGGGTATTTCTCGAACTATCTTCCGTGCGGTCAACATCGCATCAGAAATCTCTTATTGACAGGCCCCCTGTAAAGGAAATGTACGGGTCCCTGCCGACACGCATTGTAAGCAGCCAACATGAAAGAAATCGAAAGAACCACGCGTTACGTAGTGACTTGAGAACAGACAGATTATTCACCGCGGGGGGGGGGGGGGGGCTTAAAGTGTAGCAGACAAACGTTGATTATTTTTGTTTTAACTTCTACTTTCATGATACCATAGAGGTGGAAAAATAAAACAGGTACTTCCTTTATTTTGCGATGCGAGTTGCGAGGTTTATTCTTGACGACACTAGGCCATGAAAGTGTTCAGCTCAATTTATAATTTTGTGTGTGAGCGCGCAGATTTGAGTGAATGGCAGAAAAGCATTTGGAGCAAGTGAGTTTGGGGTTCCGAATGAGATATTAATGAAAAACAGAACTTTAGTAAAATTAAAACTTCGGGGAGGTTCCTCGGATTCACCCTACTCCACCGTATAGCGAGACGTACTTCATTGAAACAATTAAAGTCTGTTATTTAGTGTGTATTATCAAGCTACTACCAGGGCCGTATCCAAGGGGGGGCTTAGGGTGTTCACCCCCCAAAAAACATAGGAAAAGCCCCCAAAAACATAGGAAAATAATCGTTTTTTATAGGCTTTAACCTCTGATCAATGTCTTTTTTGTAATTTTGGGTCCGACCCGCGGGCAACCCTGAGGGCAACCCCCTCCCCCGAAATACATTCCTGTTGCGCCCCTCTTGTTGATTCTAGCTATTTACTAAATAATTATGATTATCCATGATTTGTATTGGTATGCGAGTTTGAACTGGTGAGTACTACTGTTTTTTCTTGTACTTTGAAGAAAGTAATTGTTTTTCGTTTATCATTCCCGTGCCATTCGTGCTTTGCCCTCTGCCGGGAGCATTTGTTGAATTATGTGTGTACAAATACTGAAAAGAATAAATGAACCTGATACGGACCTGCCTACTACGTACCTACTGTACCTTTTATACTGTACATACACTAAGAAAAAAAAACAGCAGTCAAAACAGTGAAATATGCAGTGAACTAAAAGGCACAGAAGAACGTATTCTTCCGATCAGCTCGTCTATCCTGGATGAGACACTGAAGTGGCTCAAACACCCCCCTCTACTCGTGACACACGTTTGCAACCCATGCGTTTCTGGCATCAATTTACACGACTGGAATGTCGATCTCAGCCGCTTTAATGGGAGGCCACATGGGGTTAAATGACCCGAATCGGATCTTCCGGACTCATCAAGGAAACAGCAGATTATCATTAAGAGAAACGAAGAAAGGCTTCAGATCTGAAGCAGGCCTAAAGGGTCCTCCTGCTCAACAGCGCTCGCTCGTTTTTCTGGAGGGAAGTATTAGATTGGGGGGGGGGGAGACTCCTAAGAAAAATATTACAAAAAAAACAACCTGCCCCCAAAAAAAGTCGTCCATAATTCAGCCTTTCCTCTACATTTCCATGTGTATTTCCGCATTTCCCTCATATAGTCTACTAATCATGTTCAAACTAGAGTTTTATGCATTACAGTTTTCTTTCACAACGCCTGCCGTAACAAGACCAAAGGTTTCGATGGGATCCCAAAAATCTAATATTTGACCCAGACAACTACGTCTTCTCTACGCCAGATCGAGTCTTCGCCAGGCTAATCATCTGAGAAAATTAAGTTCAGATATACCTGTATAAGCCATATTTATTTTGATAATACTGATCGAAACTTCCTGCTTTAATTCTGCCAAATTTCCGGCTTCGGCCGAATTCCGAGCAAACTACTTGTCCAGCCAAAAAAAAAGATAGTTCAGAAACGAATTCAGCGCATCTCCTTATCCCTATAAAGAACATCTAATCAACTTCAAATAAAACTTAAACTTATAAACAATCCGGTTTCAACCGGATTCCGGACGAACTATATGTCCGGGTGAAAAATGATTGTCATATACAGATTCAGCGTCTCTTCTTACCCTTAAACCTATCATCTAATCAACTTCAAATATAAATTTTGCTTTTAACAAATTTTACGGTTTTGGCCGGATTCCGGGCGAACTACTTATCCGGCGAGAAAATGGTTTTCACCATCGTGTTCAGCATGTCTTCTTACCTCTAAATCGAACATCTAATCAACTTTAAATAAAACTTTTGCTTGTAACAAATTTTCCGGTTCTGGCCGGATTCCGGGCGAACTACTTGTCCGGCAAGAAAATGGTTTTCACCATCGTGTTCAGCATGTCTTCTTACCCCTAAATCGAACATCTGATCAAATTCAAATAAAACTTTTAGTTTTAACAAACTTTCCGGTTTTGGCCGGATTCCGGGCGAACTACTTGTCCGGCGAGAAAATGGTTTTCACCATCGTGTTCAGCATGTCTTCTTACCCCTAAATCGAACATCTAATCAACTTCAAATAAAACTTTTGCTTGTAACAAATTTTCCGGTTCTGGCCGGATTCCGGGCGAACTACTTGTCCGGAGAGAAAATGGTTTTCACCATCGTGTTCAGCATGTCTTCTTACCCTATAATCGACTATCACATTAGCTGTTTCAAAATATTTTGTTTACCCCTTAATTTGAAACCCCTCCCCCACCCTCAAATATAGAGCTACAGAGCCCATCTTCGAACTTGACTTGTACTTTGACCCAAAGGATCCTCCCACCAAGTTTCATCAAAATATCTCAATCCCTTCGAGAGTTATCGTGCGTACAGACGGACAGACGGACGGACGGACAACTTTTGCGATCTCATAGGTATCCGTCACTAACGTTTTGGGATCCCAAAAAGCCGACCTTCACGTCAAGTCAAACATATTCTCACTAAAATATATATATATATAAAATCAAGGCGTTCATCAATTCTATCTGCATGTATGTCTGTCTCTCTAATTTTACCTTGGCGACACCTTTCCAGATACCACAACCTGGGGTCTCTCAAACTAGCATGTTTGGGATATCTCCCAAAGATGTTTTGCCGAACTTCGCATTCCCAATCCAACACAACAAACAAGATCAAAGATTTCGGTGAGATCCATAACGGTAAGTCCCTATATTTTTTAACTCCTCATTCTCCTCGATTACGACAAACGATTGGGTGCTATAATCGTCTTCGGAATTATATTTTATTTTAACAAATTTCGGTGTCAGCTAGATTCCAGGCGAATTGTTTGTCCGGTGAGATATTAAACTAAGATGCGGACTCAGCTCGGATTTTAACCCCTCGACTATATCGAATCTAATCGAGCCCATTTTTTTGTTTCTTCTACGAATTTCGATTTTGGCCGGATTCCGCTCGAACTACTTGTCCGAAAAGAATAGTTCAAAACGTGGGCTAGCATATATAAAACCTCTAATCAACATCAGTTTTTTTTTTCACTTTTACCGGATTTCCGGTTTTAGCCGGAACCCAAGAGAACTGCTTGTCCGGCAGGAAAATGAAGTTCAGATATGGATGACGGCTAAATCGACTCCAAAATTTTGTTAAAACGTATGTATTTGTCACCCCCTAATTCGAAACCTTGTTTTCTGGGATCCCCGAGGGGATACCCACTCCCCGGACCTTCATATTTCAAACGATTCTTCCTTGCTTACTCTGTTGTCTTAACACGTAGCAACCGGTGCGGGCTGGTGCAGGTGCCGGCACCGACCGGGCACCGCGGCACTGGGCCGTTGTTGTGCACTCAAATCGACAGAGGGCAGCCCCTCGGGGATCCAAAATCCAGAAGCAAAAACTAGTCAGTGGCGGACGACTGACTTTAAAAGAGTGCGATACAAAGCACCAGAGAAAACAAATACAAGATCAAAGAACCTCTGAGCTCTTGACTTTTAAAGATTTCGTGACGTTCAAAAGTAAATGGTTCGAGAATTTCAGTGCTGCAGGGGGGTCATAAATTCCAGCAATAAACTCCAGTGGGAACAGTCCTATGGACAAAATTTAAGATAGCGACGTCCGTCTGAAGTTTTAACCGCTGCCACACAGGCTATGTGAATGAATGCGCTTATTCCAATGTAGGTAGGTAGGTAGGTACCGAGGTACTTTATTCGTGAATAAACCGACACACAGCCTTCACTAAAAATGGTAGTGATAAATTAATAATGATAACAATCCCGTAATGTGACATCTGCCAACCACATCAAAACTATTCGAAAATTATCCAAGTAAGAACATTAGTCAAAGCATATCACAGAACTAGAGCAGCCTACCAGGACCATAACGGTGATGACACCAACCAGCTCATCCTCACAATTAGAACAACGTCACCGTCTGGCATCACCTGCTAACAAATAGGTCTTGGACTGGGAAATGTTGGCAAACCGCCCCAGATTGAAGGAGTGATTCGGCAAGCATTGTCGCCTATCTACGCAGTATTCATCTCGCACACATTCAAGTCCCTGGTTCAAAAAAGACCCCTGTACGACCATGGGTCGATCTAGAGGTGCGATTCTGAGGTATCTCCCCGCCCCCCCCAAAAAAAAATACTTAGCTGGTGTATGAATAACAAGAGCTACGAGCTCATATGGCACTTGTTACGAGTAGTGGTACGAGAAAGTACAAGAGAACTTCACAATAAACACCCCGCCATTCAAAAATGCGGTTCGGACCTAGAATTAGGATATCTAGGTTCATTCAATCTGAAAGCTCTAGATGACATATTTAGAACTTATGCTTGTTCTTCCCACCAAGCTTCATCCCGATCCCTCCACTCTAAGCGATTACAAAGATTTCCGGTTCGCCCCTTCAACTCCTCCCAATGTCACCGGATCTGGTCCGGATTTGAAATGGGATGTCTGAGTTACGAGACACCTTTCTAAATATCAAGTTTCGGTTCAATCCGATAACCCGTTCAATAGCTGAGCTTGCCACTGGATTCCGGATTCCTCTTTTGTACACTACCCCTCGACGGTCGGATCGGGGAAACGACATTCTCAAGTCAATAGTTCGGGTACCTGACAAGCATGCCAAGTTCATTGTCCTTGCACATCAGCTGAAGTACCGAACTCGTGGGATTACTACAAACTCGGATCCCCTCCAACTCCCCCACAGTGACCGGATCCATTTCGGTTATGCTATTCACTTGCTCTTCCCACCAACTTTCATCCCAAACCCTCCACTCTAAGCGTTTCCCAAGATTTCCGGTTCCCCCGTCCGACCCCCCCCCCCCAATATCACCGGATCCGGTTCGGATTTAAAATGGGGCGTCGGAGACACGAGATCTTTCTATACGTCAAGTTTCATCAAGATCCGATCACCCGTTCGCAAGTTAAAAATGCCTCACTTTTCGGGTTCCCCCTCTCTCCACCCTCACCCCCCCAGATGGTCGGATCCGGGAAACGACTATTCTCAAGTCAACCTGTTCGGGTCCCATACACGCCTGCCAAGTTTCATCGTCTTAGCGCATCAGGAAGTACCGAACTCGCGGGATCACTAGAAATTCCGATCCCCCCAACCCCCCCACTGTGAACGGATCCGGTCCGGTTATGTCAATCACGTATCTAGGGCTTGTGCTTGTTCTTTCCACCAACTTTCATCCCGATCTCTCTACTCAAAGCGTTTCCCAAGATTTCCGGTTCCCCCCTATAGTTCCCCCCATGTCACCGGATCCGGTCCGGATTTAAACTGGGATGTCTGAGACACAAGGTACTTCTATATATCATGTTTCATTAAGATCCGATCACCCGTTCGTAAGTTAAAAATACCTCATTTTCCGGATTCCCCTCCCTCCAGCCCCCCCCCCGGATGGTCGGATCCGGGAAACGACTATTATCAAGTCAATCTGTTCGGGTCCCTGACATGCCTGGCAATTTTCATCGTCCCAGCACATCAGGAAGCACCGAAGTCGCGGGATCACTAGAAATCCGGATCCCCCCCCTAACTCCCCCAAAGTGAGCGGATCCGGTCCGGTTATGTCAATCCCCTATCTAGGACTTGTGCTTGTTCTTTCCACCAACTTTCATCCAGATCTCTCCACTCTAAGCGATCTTCAAGATTTCCGGTTTCCCCCTCCAACTACCCCCCATGTCACCGGATCCGGTCTAGATTTAAAATGGGAGGTCTGAGACACGAGGTACTTCTATATATCAAGTTTCATTAAGATCCGATCACCCGTTCGTAAGTTAAAAATACCTCATTTTTCCGGATTCCCCTCCCTCCAGCCCCCCCCGGAAGGTCGGATTGGGGAAACGGCTATTATCAAGTCAATCTGTTCGTGTCCCTGACATGCCTGCCAATTTTCGTCGTCCTAGCACATCAGGAAGCACCGAACTCGCGGGATATCTAGAAATCCGGATCCCCCCCCCAGCTCCCCCAAAGTGAGCGGATCCGGTCCGGTTATGTCAATCCCGTATCTAGGACTTGTGCTTGTTCTTTCCACCAACTTTCATCCAGATCTCGCCACTCTAAGCGATTTTCAAGATTTCCGGTTTCCCCCTCCAACTACCCCCCATGTCACCGGATCCGGTCTGGATTTAAAATGGAAGGTCTGAGACAAGTGGTCCTTCCATATATCAAGTTTCATTAAGATCCGATCACCCGTTCATAAGTTAAAAATAAGTCATTTTTCCTATTTTTTCCGGATTCCCCTTCCCACCACTCCCCCTCAGGTGGTCGGATCGGGGAAGCGACTATTTCCAACTTAATCATTTGGGGTCCCTGATATTCCTGCCAAGTTTCATCGTCCTAGCTTATCTGGAAGTACCCGAACTAGCAAAACCCGGACCGACAGACCGACAGACCGACCGACCGACCGACGGACGGACAGAAATTGCGATCGCTATATGGCACTTGGCCGAAGGGCAAGTGCCATAAAAATTAAGAACAATCTTTGGAAGCTAGTATATGTTCCTCTCAATAGTTTGTTTTTTGGTTTTATATTATCAATACATCGGCGTTTTCGAGAAAAAAAGGGTTTTCCTATGTCGGGTCTTCACTGAACAACTAGCGAACCGGCGATCCAGACGATTCCGTAGCGCCAAAGTGTGAATAAATATGGTATTTTTCAATAATGCTGGTGAATTTTTGTAAAAGTTGCCTGCAGGTACAAACTCCGTTCAAAATAATTTTCGCCCAAATCGCCCAAAAACTAATTTTCGCCTTTTGATACACTGTTTCTCCTTCGACATCCTTTTTCGCCTTACGACATTGTTCTTCGCTTTTAGACTTATTTTTTGCCTTTCGACACCCTTTTTTCGCCTTCACTCAATTAACTCGGTTAACGAGCGGCTGGCAACCTCAATATCATCGGCGAATTAATCGAATAATCGGAGAAAGCGAGGGAGAAAGATAAAGGGGTAGTCACTAGAGCCAAACCGTATGCAGGGTCCACTGCTTACTAGAGTAGACCAGGTCACTGAGCAAGCCCTCGAACGCATACATAAAAAAAAAAAATCGCGTAATATTCATAAATTCTCATACGGGCTATAATCAAAATGTACAAACTAGGAAGGAAAAACCCACACAAAAACAGGTTACGTCTCGGCAATCAAACCAGTAATTTGGATGTTACTGAAACCTTATCCAACATGTTTTTGCTAATTATAATAATTGCGTGATGCAATCAAATAGTGCACGTCACCGTAAAGTTTTAAGGATTATTTCACGTTGAGAGCATAACAACCTCTGCCATCAATTACTTATGCTACAGTGAAGAAAATTCCTGAAAATTCGCCACGGCACGAGAAAGATGACATGCGAGATCCATGAATCCATGCGACCGGTTATTGAACAAGTACATTATTTATTTATTTTATTGCTCTCGAAGCAAACGAGGGGTTGACCACTCCCGATTTTAGTGTACAGCAGGTGCCCGGTGCCCAGCCGGCACCGGTTGCCAAGTGTTAGAATGTTAAAATCAGCATGTTTAGAAGCGAGATGACTCACTTTCTGGACGACACCGTTGCCGCCACTGCTGATTTCGGTCGGTGCCGGGAGAGGGTGTACAGCAGGTGCCAGGGAGTGGGAACCCCTCGGAAGGAAATGATGGAGTTTGGGAAACAGTAGTTCCGAGACAAGAGTCTCGAGGGGTTACCAACTCTCCAGCGCTTGATGCACACCCTTTTCCGGAACCGGTTATGAATTAGGTGATTGCTCTTTCATCGCTTCTAAATATGTATAACCTATAACCAATCAGAATTATTCTTCATTGGCTTAAGTCAGGGGTAGGAGCAGGTTAGGATAGCTTTTGACATAGGACAACTTGCGTTTGGCAAAGGCTATAGCCTACCAAACCGTGGGTACGCCCAATGTTTAGCACAGCCCATCCGAAAATCAGGGGTAGACTGAGACTACGGCCAAAGACTTAAAAGTGGTGCCTATACATCGAAAGTCACGGCAATCCAAACATTTTCGATCAGACCAAATAAAGAAATTCAACACCCTAGCTCAGTCATACACAAATCCTCATTTTCTGAGCATGCCCCAACGTATCGGCATGGTGCTCATACGTTGGGGCACCTTGCCATCCAGGAAGGGCAATGTACCCCCATGAAAATCTTTTGAATTGAGAATCTAAAATGGAAATTTGCTTTTCATACAGATTTTTACTGGGGTACCATGCCTATATGTTGGGCATGCCTAGACATTGAGGCAGTATGCCCAAAAAATGAGGATTTGTGTCTGACTTCCCTTGCTAAACTGTGCGATTACTTTTATTTTCACAGAACTTACAACCTTATTTGCAGAGGACATTCTAGCTTATCCCCTCGAGATTCCGCTCAGCTACTGGCGATTTTGGGGAAAGAGTAAGAAATAAGAGAATCCCCTATTCATCAAAACAGCACATTGAAAAATAAAGATCGAATGGAAGTAGATTTCGAAATGATTTACCAAACCGCCCCTTATTCTACAAAGGTCACAAACCACCTAGCCTACTGACTTTTTCCACAGATCCAATTTACCACATTTCCCGTGCCCTTCCCCCAGTAGCCTATTAAGGCCAGCAAGAGGTTATTCGTATCCTATTACCTAGTGGAATGTAATCTGAGGAATACTAGAACGATGCCCCCCCTCAACTTCGTGACTAGAAAATGACATGCCTATCGATCGCGTACATCCAGCAGTTTAAAGGAACAGTAAACTTGACTACGCAACTTTCGGCCATCGAATCGACCGGGGGGCTTAGATAAATATACAGGGACCTATTGTCGACAGCCCCCCCCTTCTTTGTTATCTCGAACCCCCTCCTTAGTGTTCCCAAAGCTAGCTGGCAGGCCCTTGCCCCTTATGCACTGTAATTATGCACTTATGTACTGTAAAAGTTCGCCTTTTTACGTGTGGACCACAGGCAAACGACCTCCCCGACAAGATGGCCTGGGTTCGATTCCTAGTCGCGGCACACAAACCTTTTGCTCAAAAGTCGAATTCTCGGAAACTGCAATGGTCGTAACAAGAATTTTTCTTACTCTCAATATCGACTTAGGGTACATTCTTGATATGTTAGCTAGCTCCCCGAGTCAAGTTTGAGTCAAGTTTTCTGTTCCTTTAAGCATTGTCAAATTGATGTAATCAGAGCTACACGTCAGCTTATGCTGCGGATAGGGTGTGACAGGCGTGATTAAGATAAATACAAACCGATCTTATTTTCTCTTACGCAGCTCTAATCAAATCGTCGCCTGCTTGGGTTGCTCAAGCTAGTCAAGAAACGATACGCGGAAAATCCTTTTGTTGATTATTACACCGATTTGAACAATATTTAGTGTGCGAGAGATACCACAACTTCTCCAAAACGGTAGTTTTCAAACGCAGTAAGACCCATGACAATATATGATGGTATGATTGGAGTTCTCTACTGTATAGTAGAGCAAAGGTTAAATACCTATTATACCAAAATACAGTTCACATGAAAGCAACGCGAATACGCAGGTACCGTATATTGTTACAATGCCAACTCTGAAAATACAGATTTTACGGTAAAGTCACTAGTTGACATCTGGATGGGTCACTCCTCCAAAGGGCCGCCGACAAATAAGGGGGCGGGGGTCTTAAAAATGATGAGGCACAGGCATCCCCGACGAACGAACTTCCCAATTATTTTTATCTTCATATTTTCTTCCTCTGCTGAAAACTCACCCTTCAAGAATGTTTAACATTTTTTTACGACAGTCTGTCCCCCTAATTACCCCCGATACAGCCTCCAACCCTCGTGTGGAGCACGGTCTTCCTTCATCAACACGAAACCAATACTTATGTAAATGGTTACGCTTTATCGCGTTCCTGACACGTATCCGCTACCGAACTGACTGATGGACTTTTGAAGATTTCATCTTTACGAAAAGAGGCGGATTCCGGTAATTATATGCATCATCAGCATCGTCATCATCTAAATTGGCAGGCCTTGCAAACGGATCAATAACCAACACATCTAAAGCAACGTGGGAGAGTGGGATGTACATCAGACATTAGCTGTATTTTAGATAAAGATCCGTCATGTTTAAATATCAAACAGGTTAAAAATAGAGGAGAAGAGAAAACATATTATGTATGACCCTGTAGTACTCCAGGATAGATTTCGGGAACATTCTGCGACCCCTTATCTATCACCCGCTCCTGTGAAGAATGATGAGTCCAGACACCGTGATGGTTTCAATGTAATTACTTACAGATTTCTTCAGCCCAAGCGGACTGCGAATCAAAGTCATTACTGTCAGGAACCGCAGTTGGGGATTCGGGGAGGCGTGGCAAAGATTCTTGATTTGTACCTCAGAAGCCCAGAAAGCCCTCGTCCCTCTGGCTACCCTCAACCCCAGAGGAATCAGAACTTGGTGATCCTTCTAACCAACGAAAGAGAGAGAGAGCTGGGGCAGAGCCGACAGTCCCCTAGCCTAGGTTCATTGTCAACTCGTCATATTGTAAGTTATTTCCAGTTGTAATTTCTTCAGCAATTTCTCTGTAGGGTAATTATTCACCAATATTTGGGGTTAAGATAGCACTTGTGTTAACTGTTAACTATAGCCGTTTACGATTTGCATTGAGGAATTCATTAATTCATTCATTTATTGGTTTACTACCCACACTACATAACACACATATATGACCAGAGACCCTGAAGCTAATTTGTTCGGGGATCCACCACCTATAGGCTTACACTAGCCGAAGGAGTGAAGGTTTGATTAACTCAAGGAAAGGTTAAGGAGATATGGCCTGCTGGCGAGGATTGATAACGAAGAAATATTGACTAAGATTTAAAGTTTAACTGAAAAGCCGACATATTTTTGTGTCATTTAACTGAATACACTGAATTATTTGGATTCTGCAAAGGAATTTTTTCATTTTCCTCTATCTGCTCTAGTTATGACGTTCAGAATATCTGAGACCGTCCCCACAGCGTAAATTCTACTATGACGCGGGAAATTTTAATCTCAACAAAAATGAGGCTTTTCAGCGGGCAGTGGTGAGATTGGTGAAGATTGCTTAGTGCCTGAACAAAAAAAAATCGTAAATCTTTCTCGTAAGGCATACAACAAAAATGCAAGCGCATATATAGAATACCACAAATCACAAGAAAATTCCACCATTTGAAAATCGATTATTCGTGAATAGCGGAACAACAAAGTAACGCATTTTCAGCGGGTCTTCAAGCCAACTTAAGTGAATAAGTGATGGGTAACTAGATTGTCCTATCCCAGCCCTCTTCGGTTAAACTTAAAAAAAAAACTGACATACAAAAGGTCGTTGCTTCCAAGATCTTCGAGGAGAAATGACGTTTCAACGGACAAGGAGGACAGACAGCCGAGCCTGCTCATCTTGTGCCTCCAAAGATTGATCGTGTACTACTTGGCACGGCTTTAAGAACTAGAAGGTTCCGGACAGGAAAATCCCCACCAATATAGGACAACTGCTCACACCAATTCCGCACGAAGAATGGCTCCATTGTAATGATTCGGACAGACGATTAAGGTCAAGCGGTCGTGAACTGGAATCCCTGTTGGGACACAGAAAACTATCCAAACTGTTTGGCGGCACAAGATAATTCTTTCTTCCCACCATACATCGATTTCTAGCTGGACTTCATAGTTTACTTGAAACAGAACCAACGACACATACGCTGCTGCATCTGTAATGTAATGTTACAGAAAATTCGTACATCGTACAGAAAAGAGAAAAGGATGGAGTATATGAAACGAAAGAAAATAGAAAAAACACAGAAAGTAGATAACACAACAAAAGGAAAAATAAAAATAACAAATCACAAAGAGAAAATCGCACTTATAATTCATAATAAATGTTAAAGAAAAATCCCTTGCCAATCAAAGCCGCTCTGATTGCATTTTAACCGTTGACATAGCTCATCTAGCTTCCAAATCGGGTCAACGATACCGTATTTTTTGTTCATGTGCGTGTTTCGCGTCCAAGGAGGAAGACGAAGAAGGTATTTTGCAAATTTAAAGTAAAATCTTTTAATTTTGAGTCGGTCCGTATCATTCATTATATGTTTCAGAGAAAGGAGCTGTATATAGAACATGGGGAAAAGTATAATTTTGCTAACAGATTTCGGTTTAGACGAAACTGGATTGAACCAGTTTGAGCATAAGCCCGACGAATTTTACTTTCCATGTTTTCGATAATCAACGCTTTAGTTAGTTTTCTTATGTTACATCACCCTTCCAACTACAAACGCTACATCATCTATCGTGTCAACTTTCGATCCAGTATGTATCCTGGAACCCATGCCCGTGAGCTTTTCATTTCGATTTGGTTTCGTCCCTCTTAGCGACCATGCAAATATAATTGTCCTGCCTATCATATTTCTATTCTACTGTTTACTATACTCACTGTAGTACGTCATAAAATACTGATTTATTCCTAAAGAAATTCAAGCCTTTGGCCAACAATATGTGTACCGCCAAGTTCGCCAAGAAATGACTGGCAAAATTCCACAGGAGACAGGAACCGTTGACGGTTTAACACCTATTAGATCCACGAGTACCTATTACCTATACTATCTGAATCTTCTTCGAGCGGTACAGGTCAGAGCAGGATTGCCAAATACAGCAGGTAGCCACTATTTGATTTGATTAAAAAAATAAAAAAATGTTATAAATTAAGTTCAAGTTCAAGTTCAATGGGTTTATTAATAAATAAAAAATAAATCACACTTAATCACAACACTCAGTCCATTCCTGGACGCCGAGAACCAGAATCTTTACGTTTATACATAAAACGCAGAGTGGTCACTGCTCCTACTCTCAGACACAGCCTTACCTCTACAAAAAAAAAAACTAACCGTTACCTTCCTGCACCTCACCCCAGGGGAAACCACCCCATCAAAAAAAGAAAAAACAAAAAAAGAGAAGAAAAAAGAAAATCATAATTACATCTTACTTTTATTATTATTAAATTTTTTTTTGTTTACCATACCTTATTTTAATTATTCTTCTGTAATGCTAGTAAATGATTTTTTACTCTTTTCTTAAATGACGCAAGGGAGCTCCTACCTCTCAGCTCTTCTGGGATCAAGTTCCATATCTTTGCACATGTTACATGCGGAGCAAAATCTGATCGTACAGTCGGGGTGAACGGTATGTGCAGGTTTGAGGATGATCGGGTGTGCATATTATGCTGGTCCGAGATGGATCGAAATAAAGTTTTAAATGCAGATGGCAGCTCCCCAGCTAAAAACTTAAACACGAAGGTCAGGCATGACAATTGGTGCAGCGACTCCAGCGACAAATACTCTTCATTTTTTCCAATTAAAATCAGACATCGTTTGTGAATCGAATTCAGTTTTCGCAGGTGAGATTTGAAAGTCGATTGCCAGATCATTGCACAATACTGTATATGGGGTTTTATAAGAGCGTTGTACAGGAGGACCAGTGTATTCTGCGGTAAGGTGTTCTTTAGTTTTTTCATTATTCCAAGATTCCGAGATAGCTTCAGCTCTACTGCTTGGATGTGATGCAGGAATGACAGGTTCTCATCAAGGAGGACTCCCAGGTATTTTGCGAAGCGCTTTTCTGGCCGACTGATCAGACCTCTGGATGTTTGGATACCACATATCTCCGGCTGGACACTTCCGACCCGGGAAAACAATAAAACGCAAGATTTATCAACATTAATAACAAGTCGGTTAGCATCCATCCAGAGATATGTCTCCTCCAGAATGTCCCTCAGTTTAGACATGAGCGTTGTCATCTCAGTTTCACAGCACCCAAGTGTAGTGTCATCGGCGAAAGCCACGATTTCGTCATCGTCATCATCGGGATGGAAAGAATCTTCATCGTAGCATAGGTTACAGCAGCGAAGATTTGTGCGTTTCGGGTTCAGCACTCGACTCAGATCGTTAACGTGGATCAGGAACAACAGTGGTCCTAATATTGAGCCCTGGGGGACACCACAGTTGACGAGTACATCGTTTCTTGGATCTTCTCCCAAATAAATCCTGCGGTCCCTCAGATATGATCCGAACCAATCCAGAGCTTCGCCTCTTATTCCTATGTGTTCCAGTTTCCCGAGGAGAATTGAATGGTACATACTATCGAATGCTTTTCTGATGTCAAGCAGAACCGCTGCAGGTAGTAGGCCAGAATCCAGAGCTTTGTTTATCCATAAACTCAACGCCGTTAGTGCATCTTGGGTGGAGTGCCCTGGTCTGAACCCAAACTGGCGATTATTAAGAAACCCTTTCTTCTCCAGAAACTGGAGTTGGTAAGTGTTACTGTTCAGTTTTGTCTATAAAGATTGGGTTAGTCTGTTGGTTGGTATAAATGGAGAGGTAGACTACTAAGAAAACATTTACGAAGGGAAGGGACCTCCACAGGGTTTCTTCCGACACTGCTCAGGGAACTCACAAACGAGATAAACCGAAGCTTAGACACAGATTCGTCAACGAAGTCGCGAGGGGTGACCCACTCCCCAGTGCCTGCTGTACACCCTTTCCCGGCACCAACCTAAATAGGCGGTGCCGGCACCGGTGCCGACAATAAATTGGGCGATTCACCTTTCAAACGCTTCCAAAAATGCTTATTTTGATGTTTTAACATGTGACAACCGGTGCCGACAGGTTTCAGCCGGTGCCGGCACCGACCGGGCATCGCGGCACCGGGCACTTGCTGTACACTAAAATCGAGAGTGGGCAACCCCTCGCGAAGTCGTTAAAACCAAATTTCCTGTCTGACCTCAGAAAGAGATCAGAAACAGGCCAGACTTAAAAGAAATTAAGTAGCTTATGAGTCTCACTGACCCATTTCCATTCCCCAGTCGATGGATCCGTTCTTGAACCTCGAAGGTTCAAATTTCGTTACGATATTTCCATCCACACAACAAAGCACTCCTAACATAATCCGCCATCGACACTTTTCGAGACCCTTTGGCCCCTTTCTCCCTGCGGAAGAGTCGCTCCACATTACTTTGTCGTTCCAGAGAGATGGCAGCGTTACACCGACACGTGCGTTCGAATTTGCACTGCCCCCTGCAGTCCCTACATAAATATCGTACCTCTGGAATCCTCCGAATTTACTATTCTCACTCATATTTCAAATCCCAACTAATTCCTATCGATCCGTCATATCGGTATCTATCTCAACTGAAGCTAACAACCTGATTCAAAATCACATGAATAACTGCACGGGCAAACAAATGTCGTACTTCTTATCTTCGGAAAGAGCGGAACCCAAGATATTCACTCGTGAATTTGTTCTACCAACTGGCAGAAGTTAAGTTATATTTAAGGCTAATAATATGGGAGATCTTCTTAGGAGGGAGGTTTGTTGGAAGGTGAGTAAGTGGAATAACTCTGACTTCGTAAAAGTTGTCCGTCTGTCAGCACGATAACTCTCGAAGGGGTAGATATTTTCTCCAAACTTGGTATGAGGATCATTGGGTAGAAGTATAGTTCAAAATGCGTTCCAGCTTGACGCCAAGAAGCAAGAATCCGTGACGTCATCCGTAGTAACTACGGTAAGTACGGCGGAACGCGCTCTTTGTAAACTGGTTAAATTTTGCCAGCAGTGATAGTCTAAGTCTGCTCCAATATATCGCCTCTGGACAGCCAAAAGGTCGTATCTGACATATTTTCGGAAATACGTTTTATTGCATTTTTGTATATCCGAAGGAAAGACGCATCTTTTGGTATAATTGTCGTATCTGTACGACACATAGAAGCTGAGATATGAGCGTGGCCCTGTCGTCGTGTCTTCAGTTGCAATACAAACTAAAAGACGTTTTTTCGCTCTCCTGAACAATTTTGAAAACTGCAGATACGACCTTTTGGCTGTCCAGAGGCGATATAATGTATCGCATGGCATTTCTTTTCTACGGCTGGCTTCTTTACCATTTCAAAAGGAACTGTATTTTTTTTATCCCCTAGAACTACCAGAGGAACTCCCAGCCTCGAAAAAAAAAGTAAAAAAAATGCACAAGAAAATGTAAAAAAAGGTAGCCTATTTGCAAAAAATAGGCTACTATTTTCAAAAATACTGTGACACGCTACGGAAAAAAAAAATAAGCGAAACAATTGTTTTTACTCCACAGAACACTAATCAAATTTCATCAAATTTCCATGAATTTCAGATTGTCACAGACTCCTGAGTCCTGACCTTGGAAAGTCTCTAATCTTCAGCATATCCTTGATACAAACCCTACCCAGCCACGGTTTCAGGCGTAAAACATTCTTGTCCTACAGGGCAAACAATTTTGAGCAAGAATAAAAATAAGAAAGAAAGGAGACACCAATAAGATCCCCAAGGATAAACTTCTTACATGCTCATATTTAAAAATCACAGCTATTGAAGTGTTTATTGTTCGAAAATAATTTGTTACGCTCATGGACGGAAAGTAAGAATCCCGGCGTCGCCGAACCACGTCCAGGTGGTGAGCAAAGGGGTAGGCTTGCAAGTAGAAGCCGAAGGAAGTGAGGATAAAATTTGTTGGGGGCGCGTTGGTATCGCTTCCCGGTATCCTGAAATCGTACGAACCCGAACTTCATCGGAGAAGTATGTAAATATGAGATTAAAGCGTTTCCAGTCAGGAAAGAAAGTTCAGCTTAGTCTATGTACCATAATAGTTCTAGAGGTGTAAAATGTTTTATATGTGTGAAGTGAAACATGTATTTAATCTTGTATGGCCTTTTGGCTTAATAAACAAACATTATTATTATTATTATTTTTTATTTTTTCAGTGCCTCGTGGAAGGAAAATGTTGCTAATATAAAGAAACATATCGTTTTGGAAGCTTCGATAGGTTGACAACCAGCATTTAACCGATGGCGAAGAAACAAAACCAAAGTGTTGCTGTCGCAACACTTTAGTCGGCGAAGCCGGACAAATGTTGCCGCAACACTTCACGTTGCCCAGGAAACGTAGATCTAGTATCAAGGAGGCACACTCGTGCCTCTTTAAAGAGGCGAACCACGACAATGTTAAGCGATCTTCGGTTCCAGTGGTCGCAGAGGGATGGGGAGGGATGCATTTCGTAGCCCGAGCTCCAACTAAGAAACCTGCCAAATTTCATCCCCCTCCGACTTTTCCTTCATGGGGAAAATCTGGCCGAAAGTTTCGACCCCCCAACCCCACCCCCCCCCCCCCTTTAACGTTGTCCGATCGGGCTGAAATTCACAAGTTAAGGTCCCCTAGGGCCCAGGAGCTTATCCGCGAAATTTCAGCTCGATCCGATAACTCCTTCCCTGTTTTCCAGAAACCACGCATAGCCACTTAAAATTCATGTTCTCCTTTTGTTTTTTTTTCGCCACGCCTACAGGTCACAGCCGACATCGGATCTGGGTGTACGAAGACTCATTCGACGCGGAATTCTCCGAGTAATTTTCCTGGAAAGTTTCGTCGGAAAATCTTAACCCCCCGATTTTCTAGCTTAGAAAAACCCCATTTCCCCATAAGAGCCCATGTTAATTTTTGAAATTCTTAAAAGTTACGAATTTCAACATTCAAGTACATCAAAATGATCAGCTCGACATGGTGAGACTGACTGCAAGCTTCAAAAAATTCTGTCTTAATCCGTAAAATTTTTATTTGAGAAAAATGACCTTAAATTTTTCCGAAGCCAAGAGCGGGGGGTTAGGGGGGCGGCAGCCCCCCACAACAAAAAACCTGTACAAAAGAGTCTTTAAAAGCGGGGGGGTTGGGGGGCGGCAGCCACCCAACTTCCTCTCCTAATTCCTGTACGAGGAGTACAGGAATTATTAACTTACATCCACCATGGATTGTAGAAAAACGTACAGAAATAATATGAAAAAAACTTCGTTTTCTTAAAGAGTTAAAGAGGCTGCGTCCCAAAGTCGAACCTTAAAACGTACAGGAATTAGGAGAGGCAGTTGGGGGGCTGCCGCCCCCCAAACCCCCCGCTTTTAAAGACTCTTTTGTACAGGTTTTTGTTTGCTACCCTATCCCCACCCCCAGCTCTTAGCTTGTGTGCTCTGTGTCTGGGAAACAGTTTCAATAATTATGTTAAAATGTAAATGGAGTGGTCAACTTCATTGTTACTAATTACTAGTTTCGGCGCAATGGTTCTCCTGTCCTCTTGTGTTTAACATTTTTCGAAGTTATTCCATTATTCATTCATTTCAATTTTTTGTTAATTAAAAGAGGGCCTTTCCGAAGCCAAGAGCGGGGGGTTAGGGGGGCGGCAGCCCCCCACAACAAAAAACCTGTACAAAAGAGTCTTTAAAAGCGGGGGGCTTGGGGGGCGGCAGCCCCCCAACTGCCTCTCCTAATTCCTGTACGTTTTAAGGTTCGACTTTGGGACGCAGCCTCTTTAACTCTTTAAGAAAACGAAGTTTTTTTCATATTATAACGATATAGCATAAACAGAGGAGTCGGTTTTAAGCAAAAACAGAACATTGTGAGACCTTTTGCAACTAAGCCTGCCAGCCTCCACACCCATTCAGTAGATGGTTTCCAAACCATCTACTACTGCTACTACCCACCAGTCTTACATGAATTACAACACACCTCCCAAGTATCCGTAAGTAAACGCAAAAATACGAATCTTGGTCAAAGACCCAAATCCCTAAATCCAGGCACTACACCCATTGCAACGCTTGGGTCTGGGCAGGGTCTGGGTATGGAACCATTTTCATGTCTACCACCTGGGTAGACAATTGATAAAGGTTCGCCTAGCAGATGGTATCAGAGGCACCGATAGACAGGTACACCCCAGTTAACGACTTTAACTTGTACTTCGCAGAATGTTGGACAAAGTTGTAAAACGAACTGAAATACTGCCCAGCTAAAGATAAAGGTAGTAACCATAAAGAAGTCTTAAGTGCGGATTACCACCAATAGTATAATAGTAAATCAGTGAAGTATTTTTGACAGTCATTTTGTTGCTGGCCATGCGAGGAGAAAAGGAAATATGTAGGTAAATTAAGAGATCCTTACTCACGTCCTATGAGTGGGTGCTTGACGAGAGTGTGAGTCATTTTTATGTTTGAGTGCGCAGACGAGAGTGAATGGGGAATGGAAATGTTTGAAGTAAATGAGTTTCGGATAGAGAAACAAGAGGGATTGATGAAAAGTAAACGTTTTAGTAAAATTAAAAGTTGGTGGACTAAGGGGTTGCTATATTCCGCGGAGATGCATTTCTTAAAGCTAAAAGCGATGCTAATATTTTCAAAAGCATATTTTATGGCCAGTTGGCTTTTGTTATAGACATACATAGTTTTCGTGGTAAATAGGTATAATAATGAATAATATGTTCGTGCCTCCCGTTATCATAAATTGGTATTCGATTTCAACGTTGAAGACACCACCAACGTACTTATTCCGACGTCTTCAAACCTTGGTTACCTAAACCAGTGTTTGTCAAATTTGTTTTCATTGTTAAAAATGTTACCAAAGAGTGAACAAAGTTTCAATTTTTGTTTCGCTTTTTTTTTCTTGTGCCTTCTTCTGTATCTTATTGCTTCGCGGTATTTCTTCATAAGTGGTATATAAATAAGTTATCATTTCTGTATTACAGATAAACATATATTTATTGCTGACTGAGTCGTATCGCAAGTTGACCAAGATGTCATCAAGTTTTCCACGCATTTCAAACAACGACGAAATCATTCACAATTCTTCCCACGCTTACAAGCTATCAAATTACACCTTAAGAATCAAGGCGCTTATCACTCCCCAAGTGCATATATATGCATGTTTTCTATATACTAGGTTATTTACGCAAGCGTCAGCTTATCGCACTCGATCGCACTTCCTGAAATGACCTTAAAACTAACTGATAAGGACTGCATTTAAGCTTATTTCACGGGGTCTATATGCACAAATCGTCAGCTTATCGCACTTCCTGAAATGACCTTAAAACTAGCTGATAAGGACTGCTTTTAAGCTTATTTCACGGGGTTTATATACACAAATCACGAATCAGCCAACAAATTTATAGCGTATATTTATACTTTTAACTAATTCCGGGAGGGGGGATACTGATAGACATGTTTTATGTGTTTTTTTCTTTCCATGTTTCCTGGTAATTCCTTTCACCAGAAACCGATAAAGATAAACGTGAGGCCAGAACCACGAGTCACAAAAATCAGCCTTAAAACCAACTAAAAATAAAGCCGTCATCGCAGTATTAAAACCGATCCACTCTCAGAAAGAATCCGCCAGGCAAAATATTACCCAAAAGGCCAGGATCAGTAGTCAGAAGCAATCAACCCATCAAGACAAACATCCACAAATAAAGCCGTCATCCTTGTACATAAACCCCATTCACTCTCGAAAAGCATCCGACAGGCAAAAAAATTAGAATAATATACTCAGTTTATTTACATTTTTAATCCGGCCTGATTTTTTGAACAGGTGTGGTGAATGGCGGTCTCCTACTCAGTCTTGCCAAGAATAGCACCGATGATCACCAGATCGAATTCGTCGGTGTCCAAGAGGTTTCCGACTTCATGTACATAGAGGGAGGAGGATCCGGCCCAGTCTTGCCGAAGATCCGGTTAATTCTGAATCGATCCACAGTTTGACGAGTAGAACAGATCAGAGTATTCCTAACTTCGTCGTGACATATGGACCTTTTGACGATGCAAAAAAAATTCATATTTATGTTCAGACAGCTGCCCAGTTCGGTCGCGAAAACGCTCAAGACGTCAGGTAACGCTTTCCAAGTTTCAGGGAGAGCGGACAAACATAGTGTTGTCTACTTTCTCAGTTTTCTCGAAGAAAGATCCAAAAGAAAGAAAGATCTAGAAAGCAAGCATAAATCTCGCATCACTGCATTTACAGAAGCCAGCATGGCATGGATATAATGATAGGAAACTATCAACAACCGTGTTCGATATAAATGTCACTCGATACTTTTTTTTTTATACAAGCGACTTTTTGACACCCAAAAGTACAAGATAAACCTCGCCCCTTCGAAATCCTTTAAATCATATCCTAAAGCGCAAATTGCATTAATTGCTGTTTTCTGCTTCATAAGGACCTTTTGACTGTACCATTCACGATGCCAAGCCCTAATGCGTCCTCTTCAAATCATAAGCACTATTCTATCTCTCTCTTTCTCGTACCCTAGTCTGGAAAATTTGGTAGTGGCTTTGTGCTTATGTGCATCTGACGAAGTCAAGAAGAAATTTGGCGAATGTTTCGCTGAAAATTTCGCCCGCATACTATATGCAAATATTGTATTGTTTTGTTTACAGCCCAAAGGCTTCAATAAACATCTACCTACCTACGTACTGTTTTAACTACGAACTAAAACGAATGTTTTCACGAAAATTGACTGATTGCAAGAAAAACCGACTGTTTTTAAGACAAAATCGACTATTTTTACGACAACCGACAACGACTGTTTTTACGAAAAATTGCAGCTAATTTTTACCGACTGGCCGACAGGGGGGGGGCGTCCCCCCTCCCCCCATACGTGACGTCCCTGGTTCCGTGTAGCGTGGCTTTATCAGTTCTTGCTGACTGCCAGGATTCCTTGCACGCAGATCATATTTAGTTTATTCATCAAGAAAATAATGACAATACAAATCTTTATTACCCGACCATAAAACTACAGCCTGACAATGGGCGAGGCTCAGCTTAAATTCCTATCCCATATTCACGGGCAACTAATCGAAGGAACTAAAACAAGAGCTGAAAGCTCATATGGCACTTGCAAGCTTTTAGCTTGTATTCAAGTTATCGTAGTACGGTGTGAATGGATAGTAGTGCTCCCCTCCCTCCCCCCACGATGGTCGGATCGGGCAAGTGACTATTTCCAAGTTACAGAGAATCATCTGTAATCAAAACTCTTGAAGCAAAAAAGATGATCATCAGGAGCACGAAAATGTATATTTTGCTCAAAAGTATTGTTTGTACTTTAAGGAATTTTATTGTAAGCAAAACCCTTGAGGCAAAAATGATCATGGGCTCATAGGGATCACGAAAATGTATAGCCTATTTTGCTTAAAAGTATTTTTTTGCACTTTGCGGTTAGCATTAGTATTTTAAGGGATGGTCGGATCTGGGAACTAACTATTTCTAAGAATTTTCAAGCCAAGTTTCATCGTCCTAGCATGTCTGGAAGTAGGTACCTTAACTTGCGATCACCGGAATTCCGGACCCTCCTCTAACTCCCCCACAATGCCGAATCCGTCCGGTTCTGTCACTGATCTACGAAGTACCTTAACTTGCGATCACCGGAATTCCGGACCCCCCCCCCTCTAACTCCCGACAATGCCCGAATCCGGTCCGGTTCTGTCACTGATCTACATAGGGCTTGTGCTTGTTGGTCCCGCCAAGTTTCATTCCGATCGCTCCACTCCAAGCACGTCAAAAGGTTTCCGGACCCCCCTCCGACCCCCCCAGCTTCATCGGATCCGGTCCGGACTTAAAATGGGACATCCGAGACACGTTGTCTTTCTACATATCAAGTTTCATTATGATCCCTTCACCCGTTCGGAAGTTATACATACCTCAATATTCAGGATTCCCCCTCCCTCCACTCCCCCCACGATGGTCGGATCGGGACGCTCACTATTTCCAGGTTAATCTGATCGCGTCCCTGATTTACCTGCCGAGTTTCATTGTCCTAGCCCACCTGGAAGTAACTTAACTCGAGTATCACCGGAATTCCGGAACCCCACTCCAACTCCCCCCACAGTGCACGAATCCGGTCCGGTTCTATCAATGATGTACCTAGGGGTTGTGCTTGTTCCTCCCACCAAGTTTCATCCCGATCGCTCCACTCTAAGCGTTTAACATGATTTCCGGTTCCCCCCTCCGACCCCCCCCCACCTTCATCGGATCCAGTCCGGACTTGAAGTGGGACATCCGAGACACGTTGTCTTTCTACATATCAAGTTTCATTATGATCCGATCACCCGATCGGAAGTTATATATACCTCAAGATTCAGGATTCCCCCTCCCTCCACTCCCCCCACGATGGTTGGATCGGGAAGCTGACTATTTCCAGGTTAATCTGGTCGCGTCCCTGATTTACCTGCCGAGTTTCATTGTCCTAGCCCACCTGGAAGTAACTTAACTCCGTATCACCGGAATTCCGGAACCCCCCTCCAACTCCCCCCACAGTGCACGAATCCGGTCCGGTTCTGTCAATGATGTACGTAGGAGTTGTGCTTGTTCCTCCCACCAACTTTCATCCCGATCGCTCCACTCTAAACGTTTAATATGATTTCCGGTTCCCCCCCCTCCGACTCCCCCCACATACATCGGATTCGGTCCGAACTTGATATGGGACATCTGAAGCATGACGTCTTTCCTAATATCAAGTTTCATTAAGATCCGATCACCCGTTCGAAAGTTATGCATGCCACTAAATTCCGGATTCCGGCTCCCCTCCCTCCCCCCACGATGGTCGGATCGAGCAAGTGACTATTTCCAAGTTAGTCTGGTCGGGTCCCTAATACGCCTGCCAAGTTTCGTCGTCCTAGCACATCTGGAAGTACCCTAACTCGCAAACAGCGGACTGACCGACCGACCGACAGACCGACGGAAAAGTGATCGGTATATGGCACTTGGCCGGTAGGCAAGTGCCATAAAAAGAAATAATAAAATAATGGAAAGAGAACACCACAAAACAAATAAAATAAACAAAAAAGCACAAAACGAAAATCGATGCGAAACATCTTTTATCGGATGAGAAAAAGTTATACACTATCATGTATTAGATAGAAAAAAAAAGTCTTAGCCCTTTGCCCTCCGATACCAACAGCACATCATCATTTCCCAAGAAACTCGCCCTCTCTGATGGGAGATAAGGTCTTGGAACGACAGAGTGGCTATTTAAGACGAGTTGACGGATTGACGAGAGGCCTACTGGAGATACATTTCTTAAATGTTTTCCAGTGAAAAGTAAACGACCCGAAGACCTGATAACGTCACTATCAAAACACCCCCAAAGCTGTCTGGAATTCTATCGATGTGTTGAAGGACTGCTAACCGAAGACGAAGCATTGGGCTAAAGATTCCAGCAAACTTTTTACCCAGTCATCTTAATGTCATCTTAGTCATCTTAAAGAAGTGTAGGGTTCCATAAGAAAATTTTTAGGTCTAAAATAGTACCTACGATACATTACGGAAGTGAAATTTGGGGTTATAGGGCAAGTAAGAAAATAGAAAGTATTCAATGTAAGTATTTCAAAAAAGTGATAGGTCTATCTGATAAATTGAACAATATAGTTTTAAGAGGAGATGTAGGTTTAACATGTCTTAGAAATGATAGGTGGGTTAGGATGGTAAAATTTTGGGAAAAAATTATTGAACTCCCTAGGGTACGTCCCCTAAAAGCGGCGTACCTTGAGGCTTTACGGGATGAGCGTCAAGATTCGTGGCCTTCCCAAATAAAGAAAATTTTGGATCATTGTGGCCTATCGGGATCATGGAGTGAAGGACACGGAACACACCCATCTGACCAGAATGAGGTCTCAAAAACAGTGAAGCAAGTGCTATACGACCAAGAACTACAGCAATGGCAAGTGGATAAAGCCCAGGCAGAGTCGTTGATGTTTTACGCCAAGGCCAAAGAGTGTTGGGGGGAGGAAGTTTATTTTAAGGTGGGTCTTTCTCAGGAGGAGCTTGTTTTAGTTATGAGTATGAGAGCCGATTGTTTGCCATTGGGAAAAAGAAGAAAGTATTTAGGTAAGTTTAGGGTTAAGTCTGGTCCTTACTTTTGCCCTATGTGTGGTTGTGAAAATGAAACTTTACAACATTTTTTGGCGGAATGTGTGGAATTGAGTGATTTGAGGGAAGAGCTGTTTGGGGTAAGAGTGGGTGGGATTGAGTGGATTGTGCAGGTAATGAAGCAGTTGAGTTTTGGAATGGTTAAGTCGATTGGAAGGTTCCTGAGGTTGGGGATGAGACACAGGGAAAATTGTTTAAGTTTATAAGGTAAAACGAAATATAGTAGGATGTAGAGTAGTGTACAGATTGATTATTTATACCATTTATTTATTTATTTTTGTGTTGTATTTTTGCGATGGCCCGTGTTGGCTTTTGGGCAATAAATCTATCTATCTATCTATCTATCTATGGAAATTGGGGAGGTGGTGCTCGCTGCTCTTGTAGTGTACAGCAAATATTGCCTCCTCTCTCGCACCCATTCCCGACCACAAAGCTGGAGGAATCTTCTAATGGGCATACAGCAGAAGAAGCAACGTAGGCTACAATATCTAGCTGTACGGCAGATAATCTTTAAAATGAAGGATCCAATTTTCATCTTAGATTTGTGCAGCCTACAGTCCAGGATCACTGCAGGGAATCATTTTGCTTTAAAGGACCCCTCTTGCTTATTCTGCTTTTTATAATATATCTAGCTCCCATACAGAATTATAAGCTTCTAAAATCCCCACCTTTCTCCATTGTTTCGTTTTGTGCCTACGAAATTTTAACGCTTCTTTGGCCTTGCCGAGTTTTGCCCGTCACACAACGAAACGTTTGCCGGGATCATCAACGTCTGCTGACAACTCTTTCACACATAAGGATCTGAGAAGCTTTTGTTTATTACTTCTTTTATTTGCTTAGTTTTCACACTTTTGAACCACGGCGCGATCAGTTTTCAAATGTTTTGCGCCCAGCCGCCGCGTCGGAGAGCAGGAAGGCTGGACATTGTCGACAGGCGCTAACAAGAAAATCGCTAATTTCAGATGGAAAGTAATGGTATTTTCGAAAGTGTTTTTTTCTGATCCGTTTTACAGGGAAAAGATTGTTTCTAGTGAGAGTTGTGCTTTAAGGATAATAATAAACAACGAACCTTATTTTTTTAACGACTTACTGAAAGTATGGGTATTTTTCAAATTTTTTTCAGGTGTTAGTGGACTTTTTGTTTTACCTAATCCAGAAATCCTGGAAGCTCCCCCCTCCCCCCAAGGCTTACTGAAATGCATCTCTGGCCGAAGCGTGGATTGTTACAAGTACTTCATGACTGAAAAGAAACAGCGTACGAGCGAAATGAGGGGGTGGATCACCGATGCCAGTTGTAAAATCATTAGACACGCTCTACCAGTACGAAGTCATGTTTCTCTACAGCGCTTGCTAAACGTAGGCTATGTAATAATTTTGCCGGAAAAAAAACCTTGGACCTAAAAGACAGATCATCCAACATATGGGGAAGGGCTTGTCGTCTTAAGACTCGAACCATATCAGCTGCAGGTGTGCGATCGATCTTCCTCTAGTCCGGGCGCCAGACCCATAAAATGTGACAAGTAGGTGATCAGAGAGACACAGTCAGTTTGACGATAGTTTCCGACTATATCGACCATGCTGAATCCGAATATGGGTGGTGGCAAAGCTGCAGATGACGGCTTGACCTTGTAAAATAAAAAAAACACCGATTTTAGGCCTATAAAATGTGTCCTCACTGTTAATTTTTTTTCTAAGGTTGTACTAGTTCATTTTAGTTGTATGGCATCTCACTTTATTTCTAATAGTATTGCCTCTTAGAATAAGTTTTGTTTTTTCCAAAATCTTATGTGGTTCCAGAGTTATAGGCTCATATTCATAAATTTTCCCTGAAAATCTGAAAATTCAAAGATTTATTTCCAGGTAAAAAGCGTATTTCGTAATCTAAAATATTTTTAGAATTTTTTATATTTTACCAGAATTTGCATTGAGTATTGAGCTTCACATTGACGTAAAGTTCCATGCTCTAGCTCTTATGTGAAGTCGCGCAGAATTTTTTGAAAAAGTATAGACCAAAAATGTATGCAAAAATACATTTTTGCAAAATAGTAATGTGACACTGTTTTCTATGCTAGAATTTAGCGTAGAATTCAAATATATACGTAACTTTTCAATTAGACATTACCTTAGACTGCTATAGGCTAATTACTTATTTGTAGGCCAATTATTTTTTCTTAGAAATGGTAGTGCCAGACATGTTTCTAGGCCAATTTTTTACCACGAATCTAACGGAAGTATTGGTTTGGCCCCCGTATCTGAACGTCAGTTGTTACAGGCTCTTTGAAATGCAATAAAACTAATTTGTTTACAACTGTTCATGACAATCGAGACTACAACGAGCTCACAAGGCGCTCTGTAGGTTATTATACCCACCCGGGAGCACCACGCTCGAGAGAAACTGTAGTTGAAACCGCTATATGATAAAAGTGTGGTATGTGACGTACTAAACATTTATGTTCAAATACAAATGTATGGACTATGAACTGCTAAAAAATATAAGTAAAACGACCACCAACAGATGGTGCTTTCATGTACCACGTCAAAAGAGCAATACTTCAGTCCGGCTAACACTCGTCTGAGTCTTCGCTGTCGGCACCACATCGCCCAGCACACAAGCAAAGAATATCACACCGCTTTAAACCCAAACAAGGGCACTTTCGTCCGCATACAGTTTTACAGCAGCAGAATGCTGGAGGCTTGCTGACAGATGGAGGCCAGGGCGTCATCGCTGAAGTCACTGGATCTACTCCCAAAGTGTCGTGGTGTGACCAGCCGAAGTCAGTGGATTGAAAACGTAGGGCTTAGGGATCACAGCCTGAAGAATAACGCTCCACTGAAGTATTACTCTTTTGACGTGGTACATGAAAGCACCATCTGTTGGGGGCAAACTGTTAAAGTCTCTTGTTCCAGCTGGAACAAGATATCCTGAGCCAAATTCACCACTTTTTCTTCTACAGCAGCAGGTACACTATACCTGGTATTCAGGTCAGTTGGTGGCTCAACAATATCACTAAACAGGAATGCTAATGCATTAAATAACATAGGGGGAACCATCGAATTTTCAAATTCGACTGACAGCTCAATGTCCGATTCTCGCTTCCTGAATTGACTGACCTTTTCACAAATCTGAGTTTTTAGTCTCTTCATGACATAGTAAAAGCTCCTCTTATCGTCGTGGTCATAGACACTAGAAGCTCTGCTTGAGCCTGACCTCTGTCGGCTCCTTGTAAACCTAGTAAGCAGTTCAGCATCCACATTGTCTGCATCTGCACAACTTCCCATGGGGACATCGACTCTTTCATCTAAATTGATACTCAGACCATTTGTGTCATTGTCACTGTTGTCAATATCACTGACATCACTACTGGACCCAGAAATGCTCTCACTTTCACTTGAGTCAGATTCGATCAGCACTGAAGAATCATTAACACTTTCTATTAACCCTGCAATCTGTCTAGTCATATCTCCAGCATTTACAGAGTCTTTAAGGTAAAAAAAGTTGTGTTTCCCAGATCTGCGATCCACCCGCAAATTCCTGCCAAGTCTATTCTTCAGTTTCCTCTTGAGGAGCAACATATCACTGTCTTCCATTCTAAACCAGACTTTTTCAAATAATCACCAAATAGCACAGTTAAGTCCTTAGTGGTATAGATCCTTCCACTTAAGAACTTTGGATGAATGTCTTCTAACGTATCACTGCAAATGGCAGTTCTGATACAGACTGCATTGTCACTGTCTGGTCTACTGCTCAGAAACTTCAAAATACAATGTTGGTGGTATTTTGCTTCAAGAGCAATAAGGTCTTTGTCTTTACACCTGGCAAGAACTGCAGGATTTGTTTGCCACAGTTCTTTCTTGCTGAAGCACTTTATTCTGTCTATCAAGTGTGCGAATTTGATACACTTTCAGTTTTTTATTCTTTGTACTTCCCGTCTTACTACAGAATAAGCAGCAGGTTTTGTAGTCAAACTCACCATCACCAACTTTTGACCGAGTCCTGCCTGGCAATGCTGGTGGAAGTTGAATGGTCTGTTCAGTAGCTGATGCTTGATCAGCTATTTTATGTTGGTTCTTGCAGCGGAGAAACTTTTTGCAACAGACTTTGTACCACTTGTGCTTTTTCTCGTGAAAATCTGGTTCTCTGCATTGTCTTTTCAATGCTCTGTACGCTAAGTTGCATTTGCATCTGACTTCAAGAACACTTGTAATTCGACTAATGTCTGAAACCTTGTGGAACTTCTCATTCTTTTTGTGGTTTTGCAAATAATGCAGAAGGAAAAATCAATAGTCTTTGTCTTTTGTGGACTAAGCATGAAGCGCAGCTGTTTTTCCTTCAGCTTTTCCATTGCTGACCTAGAAAAACAAAAATTTCAGAAACTGTTGTCGGCACATGGTTTGATTTTCCACTTTAACACAAAAGCCATTACCCATTGCTTTATTTTTAATGTTGACTATAATGATTCTGCCAGTAGGCTAGTCTTCCTATTTACTAAACTAAGCAGAATGGTAGCTGCAGTTTGACTAAGTACAGGAGGCTTAGTTTAGTTCCCAGTTCACTTTCAAGCCATTCTCTCTTTTTTTGGTGCAGATGGTTATGTTGTCATGTTTCTTTAATTTTCTCTTAGGAGTTACAAGTCCTGCCACCTTGGCTTTGAATCCCCAGGCCTTTTTCAGAAACAACTAGTGCCTGCACAGTTCTGTTAACTGCAACAGTACAAAATAAACTTGATTAGAATAAATTTAAAATATCCTTGTCGACAAAAAGTAGCAAAACTAATAATATTAATGAACTGCTACAATTCCTATTAGCAAATCGCATCACAGGACAGTTTCAATGTTAAGCGGGCGGCAAAAACTTTAGGCTAATATGCTATTCAGCTGTGTCGACAAATTTTGGCCCATATACATATGTCAGAAATGTTCACTGAACCGCTCAACTGCAAACCCCTGATTTTTTAGAACTATTGCCAAATGTTGGGTATATTTAGGGTTTGGCACAGCCTGTGCCTAACTCTGGATACCCTTTTTCAAATGCTGGATCCCTGTTAGTACCCCAGTAGTACCCCACACTATAACTGAATTTTTATTGGTTGTTCATAAATACTTTATCAGTTTAGAGTATCCTGCATTTTGCAAGGTGTAACCAGGATCAGGCATAGCCTAGGAATTGCCACTAGAATCTAGATATACCCAGCATTTGGGCATTTGGCATGTGCCGGCATAGCCTAGGGTATACAAAATTCAGGAATTTGTAGTAGACTGTACTGTACAGACTGACATAGTCTGAACATAGTAACCGACACTTGACTCTGACCTGCTTTATTAACAATAACTTTATGTTAAACTATTTCCAGCAATATGACAGTTTTTCATCTTGTCTTATAACTTGTTTGGACATGACATTTCAGTTCTTGTTACCAGCTCAAATAGTACAGCCTATCATTTAAATTATAGACAACCAGTACACAACCAAAATGCTACCAACCTCAAGATTACTCAGGACCAGAGTTACAATCAATCAGATTATCAATCATTACTATATCTCACAAAACAGGCAGTGATAAGTTTTGTTTTTATAGAATTCCGAAGCTGTTTTATCATTTCGTCTCCTTCTTCCTGAATGACTTACCTGCGATATTTGGTCACAAGTCGGAGAAGCAAAACAAATGGCCTATAAAAAGCTGAAATTGAATTCGGATTGAAAAGTAAAGTTCATATTCACATTCTACGCTAAATTCTAACCTGGAAAACTGTGTCACATCACAGTCTTGAAAAAACGTATTTTCATATACGATTTTGGCCTATACTTTTTTTTTTAAATTCTATGTGGCTTCCCATACGAGTTAGAGCTTCGAACTGTACGGCAAACTGAAGCTCAGTACCCAGGGCAAATTCTGGTAAAGTATGAAAAATCCTAAAAATACATTGAGCTACGAAATACGTGCTTAACCTGGAAATAAATCTTCGAATTTTGAGATTTTCAGGGAAAATTCGTGCGTATTAGCCTATAACTCAAGAACTATACGAGATATTGGAAAAAACCAAACATATTCTAATCGACGGCACTATTAGGAATAAAATGAGATGCAATACAACTAAAATGGACTAGTACAACCTTAGAAAAAAAATAAACCGTGAGGACACATTTTATAGGCCTAAAATCGGTGTTTTTTAGCTTTTACAAGGTCAAGCCGTCATCTGCAGCTTTGCCACCACCCATAATCGGATTCAGCATGGTCGATATAGTCGGAAACTATCCTCAAACTGACTGTGTCTCTCTGATCACCTCAACTCAGAAATAAGCGAGATACGATTCGGTGGCGCCCGGACTATATCATCCTGACAAACCCAGAACAAACAACTGTGAATCTGTCTAGCCCACAACATACGACTATGCGACTAGAAAATGTCATTTGCGGGCGAAATTCGCGTTTTCTAACTGCATTAAGTCTTACAACCTACGACTGAGAGTATGCTTCTATGAAGCATGGGGGAGGGGGTGAGTCATCCCCCCCTTCAAACCGTCCTTGAACCTATAATGTTTGCACTGAAATGCACATTCTGGTTCCGATTCATATAGGAAATTTGGGACGAAAAACTCAGCCCGTGCCTTGTGACATCTGTCGATAGATTTTGAGAATACGATTAAAATGGATGCGTTATATTTGGAAGTTAGAAAATGATTATAGCGAGAAATAAGTTTCAGACTATACGGAAAGAAGCGGTATCTGGTGGTACATCGTCTATTGTCACGCAAACGCAGGCGTTCTATAGGACTTCGGTGGTCTCACGTCAGCCCAGCTGAAGAATACTTGGCATTCATAGCTAGCCATAAATTGACGCTTAAGTGGCACTTCAGCTATTAAAACCTTCCGTCTGTGCACCGAGAAAGCCTTAAGGTGGCATTGGGTCTTTTTCCATTTGAATAGAAAAGTCAGAATTTATTTCAATCCAAATTGTAAGCGCACACTTTATGAACCGTGGTCTCCATATGGGTTGCATTTGGAGATTGTTAAGTTAGTCAAGTGAGTCAGGCATGTCCGAAGAAGGCTTGGTTCATTGAAAGGAGTACAGATAATGCACTTAAGGTGAAGTCTATGCTGGATTGCGCGCAAGTGACGGCCATTTATGGAGTAGTCCGGGCGCCACCGAATCGTATCTCGCTTATTTCTGAGTTGAGGTGATCAGAGAGACACAGTCAGTTTGAGGATAGTTTCCGACTATATCGACCATGCTGAATCCGATTATGGGTGGTGGCAAAGCTGCAGATGACGGCTTGACCTTGTAAAAGCTAAAAAACACCGATTTTAGGCCTATAAAATGTGTCCTCACGGTTTATTTTTTTTCTAAGGTTGTACTAGTCCATTTTAGTTGTATTGCATCTCATTTTATTCCTAATAGTGCCGTCGATTAGAATATGTTTGGTTTTTTCCAATATCTCGTATAGTTCTTGAGTTATAGGCTAATACGCACGAATTTTCCCTGAAAATCTCAAAATTCGAAGATTTATTTCCAGGTTAAGCACGTATTTCGTAGCTCAATGTATTTTTAGGATTTTTCATACTTTACCAGAATTTGCCCTGGGTACTGAGCTTCAGTTTGCCGTACAGTTCGAAGCTCTAACTCGTATGGGAAGCCACATAGAATTTAAAAAAAAAAGTATAGGCCAAAATCGTATATGAAAATACGTTTTTTCAAGACTGTGATGTGACACAGTTTTCCAGGTTAGAATTTAGCGTAGAATGTGAATATGAACTTTACTTTTCAATCCGAATTCAATTTCAGCTTTTTATAGGCCATTTGTTTTGCTTCTCCGACTTGTGACCAAATATCGCAGGTAAGTCATTCAGGAAGAAGGAGACGAAATGATAAAACAGCTTCGGAATTCTATAAAAACAAAACTTATCACTGCCTGTTTTGTGAGATATAGTAATGATTGATAATCTGATTGATTGTAACTCTGGTCCTGAGTAATCTTGAGGTTGGTAGCATTTTGGTTGTGTACTGGTTGTCTATAATTTAAATGATAGGCTGTACTATTTGAGCTGGTAACAAGAACTGAAATGTCATGTCCAAACAAGTTATAAGACAAGATGAAAAACTGTCATATTGCTGGAAATAGTTTAACATAAAGTTATTGTTAATAAAGCAGGTCAGAGTCAAGTGTCGGTTACTATGTTCAGACTATGTCAGTCTGTACAGTACAGTCTACTACAAATTCCTGAATTTTGTATACCCTAGGCTATGCCGGCACATGCCAAATGCCCAAATGCTGGGTATATCTAGATTCTAGTGGCAATTCCTAGGCTATGCCTGATCCTGGTTACACCTTGCAAAATGCAGGATACTCTAAACTGATAAAGTATTTATGAACAACCAATAAAAATTCAGTTATAGTGTGGGGTACTACTGGGGTACTAACAGGGATCCAGCATTTGAAAAAGGGTATCCAGAGTTAGGCACAGGCTGTGCCAAACCCTAAATATACCCAACATTTGGCAATAGTTCTAAAAAATCAGGGGTTTGCAGTTGAGCGGTTCAGTGAACATTTCTGACATATGTATATGGGCCAAAATTTGTCGACACAGCTGAATAGCATATTAGCCTAAAGTTTTTGCCGCCCGCTTAACATTGAAACTGTCCTGTGATGCGATTTGCTAATAGGAATTGTAGCAGTTCATTAATATTATTAGTTTTGCTACTTTTTGTCGACAAGGATATTTTAAATTTATTCTAATCAAGTTTATTTTGTACTGTTGCAGTTAACAGAACTGTGCAGGCACTAGTTGTTTCTGAAAAAGGCCTGGGGATTCAAAGCCAAGGTGGCAGGACTTGTAACTCCTAAGAGAAAATTAAAGAAACATGACAACATAACCATCTGCACCAAAAAAAGAGAGAATGGCTTGAAAGTGAACTGGGAACTAAACTAAGCCTCCTGTACTTAGTCAAACTGCAGCTACCATTCTGCTTAGTTTAGTAAATAGGAAGACTAGCCTACTGGCAGAATCATTATAGTCAACATTAAAAATAAAGCAATGGGTAATGGCTTTTGTGTTAAAGTGGAAAATCAAACCATGTGCCGACAACAGTTTCTGAAATTTTTGTTTTTCTAGGTCAGCAATGGAAAAGCTGAAGGAAAAACAGCTGCGCTTCATGCTTAGTCCACAAAAGACAAAGACTATTGATTTTTCCTTCTGCATTATTTGCAAAACCACAAAAAGAATGAGAAGTTCCACAAGGTTTCAGACATTAGTCGAATTACAAGTGTTCTTGAAGTCAGATGCAAATGCAACTTAGCGTACAGAGCATTGAAAAGACAATGCAGAGAACCAGATTTTCACGAGAAAAAGCACAAGTGGTACAAAGTCTGTTGCAAAAAGTTTCTCCGCTGCAAGAACCAACATAAAATAGCTGATCAAGCATCAGCTACTGAACAGACCATTCAACTTCCACCAGCATTGCCAGGCAGGACTCGGTCAAAAGTTGGTGATGGTGAGTTTGACTACAAAACCTGCTGCTTATTCTGTAGTAAGACGGGAAGTACAAAGAATAAAAAACTGAAAGTGTATCAAATTCGCACACTTGATAGACAGAATAAAGTGCTTCAGCAAGAAAGAACTGTGGCAAACAAATCCTGCAGTTCTTGCCAGGTGTAAAGACAAAGACCTTATTGCTCTTGAAGCAAAATACCACCAACATTGTATTTTGAAGTTTCTGAGCAGTAGACCAGACAGTGACAATGCAGTCTGTATCAGAACTGCCATTTGCAGTGATACGTTAGAAGACATTCATCCAAAGTTCTTAAGTGGAAGGATCTATACCACTAAGGACTTAACTGTGCTATTTGGTGATTATTTGAAAAAGTCTGGTTTAGAATGGAAGACAGTGATATGTTGCTCCTCAAGAGGAAACTGAAGAATAGACTTGGCAGGAATTTGCGGGTGGATCGCAGATCTGGGAAACACAACTTTTTTTACCTTAAAGACTCTGTAAATGCTGGAGATATGACTAGACAGATTGCAGGGTTAATAGAAAGTGTTAATGATTCTTCAGTGCTGATCGAATCTGACTCAAGTGAAAGTGAGAGCATTTCTGGGTCCAGTAGTGATGTCAGTGATATTGACAACAGTGACAATGACACAAATGGTCTGAGTATCAATTTAGATGAAAGAGTCGATGTCCCCATGGGAAGTTGTGCAGATGCAGACAATGTGGATGCTGAACTGCTTACTAGGTTTACAAGGAGCCGACAGAGGTCAGGCTCAAGCAGAGCTTCTAGTGTCTATGACCACGACGATAAGAGGAGCTTTTACTATGTCATGAAGAGACTAAAAACTCAGATTTGTGAAAAGGTCAGTCAATTCAGGAAGCGAGAATCGGACATTGAGCTGTCAGTCGAATTTGAAAATTCGATGGTTCCCCCTATGTTATTTAATGCATTAGCATTCCTGTTTAGTGATATTGTTGAGCCACCAACTGACCTGAATACCAGGTATAGTGTACCTGCTGCTGTAGAAGAAAAAGTGGTGAATTTGGCTCAGGATATCTTGTTCCAGCTGGAACAAGAGACTTTAACAGTTTGCCCCCAACAGATGGTGCTTTCATGTACCACGTCAAAAGAGTAATACTTCAGTGGAGCGTTATTCTTCAGGCTGTGATCCCTAAGCCCTACGTTTTCAATCCACTGACTTCGGCTGGTCACACCACGACACTTTGGGAGTAGATCCAGTGACTTCAGCGATGACGCCCTGGCCTCCATCTGTCAGCAAGCCTCCAGCATTCTGCTGCTGTAAAACTGTATGCGGACGAAAGTGCCCTTGTTTGGGTTTAAAGCGGTGTGATATTCTTTGCTTGTGTGCTGGGCGATGTGGTGCCGACAGCGAAGACTCAGACGAGTGTTAGCCGGACTGAAGTATTGCTCTTTTGACGTGGTACATGAAAGCACCATCTGTTGGTGGTCGTTTTACTTATATTTTTTAGCAGTTCATAGTCCATACATTTGTATTTGAACATAAATGTTTAGTACGTCACATACCACACTTTTATCATATAGCGGTTTCAACTACAGTTTCTCTCGAGCGTGGTGCTCCCGGGTGGGTATAATAACCTACAGAGCGCCTTGTGAGCTCGTTGTAGTCTCGATTGTCATGAACAGTTGTAAACAAATTAGTTTTATTGCATTTCAAAGAGCCTGTAACAACTGACGTTCAGATACGGGGGCCAAACCAATACTTCCGTTAGATTCGTGGTAAAAAATTGGCCTAGAAACATGTCTGGCACTACCATTTCTAAGAAAAAATAATTGGCCTACAAATAAGTAATTAGCCTATAGCAGTCTAAGGTAATGTCTAATTGAAAAGTTACGTATATATTTGAATTCTACGCTAAATTCTAGCATAGAAAACAGTGTCACATTACTATTTTGCAAAAATGTATTTTTGCATACATTTTTGGTCTATACTTTTTCAAAAAATTCTGCGCGACTTCACATAAGAGCTAGAGCATGGAACTTTACGTCAATGTGAAGCTCAATACTCAATGCAAATTCTGGTAAAATATAAAAAATTCTAAAAATATTTTAGATTACGAAATACGCTTTTTACCTGGAAATAAATCTTTGAATTTTCAGATTTTCAGGGAAAATTTATGAATATGAGCCTATAACTCTGGAACCACATAAGATTTTGGAAAAAACAAAACTTATTCTAAGAGGCAATACTATTAGAAATAAAGTGAGATGCCATACAACTAAAATGAACTAGTACAACCTTAGAAAAAAAATTAACAGTGAGGACACATTTTATAGGCCTAAAATCGGTGTTTTTTTTATTTTACAAGGTCAAGCCGTCATCTGCAGCTTTGCCACCACCCATATTCGGATTCAGCATGGTCGATATAGTCGGAAACTATCGTCAAACTGACTGTGTCTCTCTGATCACCTACTTGTCACATTTTATGGGTCTGGCGCCCGGACTAAATTCAAAAGACAAGTAACGGCCTGGTTTGTAAGCTCCAAAAAAGAAATGTTTTGTCTCTCAGCCACTGTGACGGGCAAAAATGCGTGATTGTGTTTCAAAATACTGACCGGGTACTTACACCGGATAGTATTTGTTGCATCTAAGCAAGTTTTATTCGAGGTTTTATTCAGTTCTTTGAAATACGTAGGAATAACCTACAGAAAATAAAACACTCTCTCGGTAATGTAGTCGTAAAGCAACTGCCTCACACTAGGGGCGTCACGTATGGGGGGGGGGGAGAGGGGACCCCCCCCCCAATGTTGTCTGCCAGTCGGTAAGCAAGAGCTGTAAGCTCATATGGCACTTGCATGGGTTGAGATATAGTGTTTGATCAAAAGTACTTTTAAGGTTACCTTTGCGGTTCAGATGCGCACTTTAAGGGAGCTAGAGAAAAAGTATTTTGTTTTAAAACTTGGCTGTAATAACACGCACTTTATAGGCGCTAGAAATTCACCTGTAAGAGAAGCTATTGAGACAAAACGATCACAGGCCCTTTGGGATCATTGATTTATACCCGTTTGGTAAAAAGATTTTTTTTTTTCACTTTTCGGTTAAAATGTGCACTTTAAGGGTGATAAAATCAATTTTTAAGCAAAACCCTTGTGGCACAAATGATCATGGGTTGAGATGTATCGTTTGATAAAAAAAAGTAGTTTTCGACCTTGCGGTTCAGATGCGCACTTTAAGGGAGCTAGAACTTCATTTGTAAGCAAAACCCTTGAGGCAAAAATGAAAATGGGCTCATGGGGATCATGAAAATGTATAATTTGCTTAAAAGTATTTTTCAAAATTTACGGTCAAGATTGGTAGGCTACTTTAAGGAATGTCGGATTTGGAAAGTGGCGATTTCTGAGCCAATCTTGTCGAAACTCTAATATTCCAGCCCAGTTCCATCGTCCTAGCACATCTGGAAGTAACTTAAATCGCGATCACCGTAATTCCGGACCCCCCCCCCTCAAACTGACCCACAGTCGCCGGAGCCAATCCGGTTCTGTAAGTGATTTATCCGGAGCATCTCTTTATCATTCCCACAAACCGATCTCCCCAGTCTGAGCCGGTCACGTATTCCCCCCCCCCGCCCATTGTTGTCGAATCCGGTCCGGACATGACAAAGATCACCAGAGACATGTCCTCTGATCAATTATCAAATTTCACTCAAATCCGATCAACCGTTCCAAAGTTAAGCATGACTCGATATTCCGGATTCCCCCTCCCGCTACACCCCCTACGACTATCGGATCGTGTAAATTTTTATTTATAAGTCAGTCTGATCTGGTCCCTGATTCGCCTCCCAAGTTTCGTCGTGAAAATCCCCAACCCCCCCCCCCCCCCAGTGTCCGGATCCATTCCAACTGTATAAACGATTTATCTGGAGCAGATGCTTGTTCTTCCCAGCAAGTTTCACTCCGATCCCTCCACTCTAACCGTTTCTCGGGATTTCCGGTCTCCCCCCCCCCAACTCCCCCATAGCTGTTGAATCCGATCCGGACTTCAAATGGGACATCAGAGGTAATGCCATTTATTCAGTTATTAAGTTTCATTCCAATCCGATCACCCGTTCGAAAGTTACACACTACTCCCATTTTCCGGATTCCCCAGCCCTCCACTCCCCCCCAGGTGGTCGGGTTGGGAAACTGATTATTTCCAGGTTAGTCCGGTCGGGTCCCTGATGCTCCTGCCAAGTTTCATGGTCCTAGCCCAACTGGAAGTACCCCAACTCGAAAAAGTGTGACAAAAACTACTTAATTTTCAGAATTCCCCGGCCCACCACTTCCCCCCAGATGGTCGGATCGGGAAACTGATTATTTCCAGGTTAGTTTGGTCGGGTCCTTGATTTTCCTGCCAAGCTTCATCGTCCTAGCACATCTGGAAGTACCCTAACTCGCGAAAAAAGATATTATGGATACAAAAAACAAGAGCTGTAAGCTCATATGGCACTTGCATGTGTTGAGATGTTTTGTTTGATCAAAAGTATTTTTCGACTTGTGGTTAAAATGCGCACTTTAAGGGAGCTAGATAAAAAGTATTTTATTTTTGAACTTGGGTGTAATGATGCGCACTTTAAAGGCGCTAGAAATGCATCTGTATGCAAAACCCTTGAGCCAAAAACGATCACAGGCCCTTAGGGATCCTTGATGTATACCGTTTCGTCAAAAGTTTTTTTTCGCTTTTCATTTCAAATGCGCACTTTAAGGGTAACAGAAATAAATGTTTAAGCAAAACCCTTGTGGCACAAATGATCATGGGTTGAGATGTATTGTTTCAAATAAAGTACTTTTCGACCTGGCCGTTCAGATTCACACTTTAAGGGAACTAGAACGTCATTTGTAAACAAAACCCTTGAGGCAAAAATGATAATGGGCTCATGGGGATCATGAAAATATGAATTTGGTTTAAAAGTATTTTTTGAAATTGCAGTCAAGATTAGTACTTTAACGAATGGTCGGGTTTGGAAAGTGGCCATTTTTGAGTCAATCTTGTCAAATCTCTAATATTACAGCCAAGTTCCATCGTCCTAGATTATCTGGAAGTACCTTAAATCGTGATCACCGGAATCCCGGACCTCCCCCCCCTCAAACTTCCCCACAGTCGCCGGAGCCAATCCGGTTCCGTAAGTGTTTATCCAGAGCATCTGTTTGTTATTCCCACAAATTTCCATTCCGATCTCACCAGTCTAAGTCGGTCACGTATTTTCGCCCCCCCCCCCCCCCCCAATTGCTGTCGGATCTGTCCGTCAACAGAAACATGTCCTCTCTTCAATTACCAAATTTCACTCAAATCCGATCAGCCGTTTCAAAGTTACGCATGACTCAATATTCCGGATTCCCCCTCCCGTTACTCCCCCCACGGCTATCAGATCATGTAAATTTTTCTTTATAAGTCACTTTGATCGGGTCCCTGATTCGCCTCCCAAGATTCGTCGTGCAAATCTCCAAAACCGCCATAACCGGAATTTCGGGAAACTCCCCTCCAACCCCCCCCCCCTAATGTCATGATCCATCCGAAATGTATAAACGATTTATCTGGAGCAGATGCTTGTTCTTCCCAGCAAGTTTTAATCCAATCCCTCCATTCTAACCGTTTCCCGATATTTCCGGTCTCCCCCCCAACTCCCCCATAGCTGTTAAATCCGGTCCGGACTTCAAATGGGACATCAGAGGTATTTCATTTATTCAGTTATTAAGTTTCATTCCAATCCGACCACCCGCTCGAAAGTTACACAGTACTCAAATTTTCCGGATTCCCCAGCCCTCCACCCCGCTAGTGTCCGGATCCAGTCCAAATGTATAAACGATGTATCTGGAACAGATTCTTGTTCCTCCCAGCAAGTTTCACTCCGATCCCTCTATTCTAACCGTTTCTCAAAATTTCCGGTCTCCCCCCCCAACTCCCCCATAGTTGTCGAATCCGGTCCGGACTTCAAACGGGACATCAGTAGTGTGCCATTTATTCATTTATTAAGTTTCATTCCAATCCGATCACCCGTTCGGAAGTTACACACTACTCCAATTTTCCGGATTCCCAAGCCCTCCACTCCCCCCCGGGTGGTCGGATCCAGTCCAAATGTATAAACGATTTATCTGGAGCAAATTCTAGTTCCTCCCAGCAAGTTTCACTCCGATCCCTCTATTCTAACCGTTTCTCGAAATTTCCGGTCCCCCCCCCAACTCCCCCATAGCTGTCGAATCCGGTCCGGACTTCAAACGGAACATCAGTAGTGTGCCATTTATTCAGTTATTAAGTTTCATTCCAATCCGATCACCCGTTCGGAAGTTACACACTACTCCAATTTTCCGGATTCCCCAGCCCTCCCCCCCCCCCCGGGTGGTCGGATCCAGTCCAAATGTATAAACAATTTATCTGGAGCAGATGCTTGTTCTTCCCAGCAAGTTTCACTCCGATCCCTCTATTCTAACCGTTTCTCGAAATTTCCGGTCTCCCCCCCCCAAACTCCCCCATAGCTGTCGAATCCGGTCCGGAATTCAAACGGGACATTAGAAGTATGCCATCTATTCAGTTATTAAGTTTCATTCCAATCCGATCACCCGTTCTAAAGTTACACACTACTCCGATTTTCCGGATTCCCCAGCCCTCCACTCCCCCCCGGGTGGTCGGATTGGGAAACTGAATGTTTCCAAGTTAGTCCGATCGGGTCCCTGATGCTCCTGCCAAGTTTCATCGTCCTAGCACATCTGGAAGTACTCCAATTCGAAAAAGAGTGACAAAACTCCTTAATTTTCAGAATTTCCCCGGCCCACCACTCCCCCCCAGATGGTCGGATCGGGAAACTGATTACTTCTAGGTTAGTTTGGTCGGGTCCCTGATTTTCCTGCCAAGTTTCATCGTCCTAGCACATCTGGAAGTACCCTAACTCGAACATGTGGGACAAAAAAATTCGGACAGACCGACCGACAGACCGACAGACCGACCGACGGACGGAATTGCGATCGGTATATGGCACTTGAGCCAGAGGCTGCAAGTGCCATAAAAAACGAAATGAAAGTGGATACACCGAACGAAAAACTACTGCTTTAAATTTAATCTCTTATAACCAGGTTGTGCCTATGTGGGCCGTTTGTCATTTCCGGAACTCATACAAAATCGAGAACATCACCGTAAATAGACAAAAGGTCGGACAAAACAAAGAAAACCTACAAAAATGCTGCTGGGTGGGTAACAATCATTCATTGGGGATATTTCTATGGATTCTGATGGTCTTCTGTGGTAAGGTAGCCTACACTAGAGGTATGCTTATGTGAACGTTTGTTGACTTGGGACTTTGCCATTTTCGTGCACTTGCTGTGTCTAAAGCTAAATACCAGTTAGCCAAAGTAGCCTAGGTAAAAGGGCATCTGAAAACACCTGAATACGTATTTTGGATCTTCATCTACCATTTAGCCCAGAACTGCACTGTTGACATTAAAGTAACTGTTCACATAAACATACCTCTACTGTACTTCATTCTAAGGCGACTTTATCCTTTATATGACCTTTGGCTTTTCAATACAGTTTTAAATATATTACGTAACTAATACGAACGAGGTCATAGATCCAATTTATAGTAAGTCAAAGGCCTTTCTGAGTTGTATTATAGTTGCCCCCCCCCCCCCCCCCCCCCCTCGGTTACTAGCTACGGTTACGGGATCGGACAACTGGATTGGGGGGGATAATGAGTGACTAACAATTTACATTATTTTCTTCTACTTCGTTCGTTTTCATATTCAACTAATCAATAATATTAGTAGGCTAACCCATACAAGAAATGGCACAAAGCGTGACCACACGGAGTAGTTAATTTAATTTAATTTCAAAATAAATGCGGCACATTTCATGCGCGAGCAAATTAATTGGAAAATCAAAGAGAATCAAAGAAGAAGAAAGAAAAGAACCCTTTTATGGCATTAGATGGGCAAAATAATAATAACAGCAATAATATAAGCTGACGGCACAAAACTGCTTATCGTTAGAAAGAATCTCAGATAGCCTAACTTTAGGACAAGCTGTCCAGCGGAAGGTACTGAAATAGGCGATCGGCGGAAATACGTGAAAGTCGTTTGCATGTGGTGTTCCTACAATCAATCATACTAATAGTTTAGTTCCGTCACTTTATGAAAGGGTGTGTCCCCATATGTCTCAATGCTACTGCCAGTTATGGCGAAGCTGTGGCCCATGTGAGCCATGTGAGTAAGATATGTCTCGCAAGACATACCTTACAAAAACAAAAAATAACCAATTAGAATACTAAATTACATACTTTATCAGTTACCTACAAGTTCGTACAAGCAATCGAAAGATGCAAAGCAACTGTAATAGATGGTACAGAAATATGTGGGTCTTATGAATTCCGGATTTCGGGTATAACCACTAGGCCTATGCCGGTGACAAATGTATACAATCATCATACCGTTTCGCACTGAAATTGACACTCGAACTAAAATGTTTTTATATCCCACACCAAGTTCACATTTTTCTCCGGGACTCGGATGGACCGAGCCGATAACCCGAGGCCGAAATTTTTAGAAAGCTCGAGCCACAACTAATAGTAATACCTTTATCCAACATTTTTTTCACCTGCGTCAGCCAGTTTCCTCAGTTACTTTGGTCCGCTGCAAACTTTTTAGCTTTCGAAGATTCCCGTCTAATTATCCATCCGAGTTGTAATCAATAATGGCAAATAACACGCCGTTTCAACCGTGTACCCACACCCAATCGGATCCATCGGTCAATTAGGTTCCGGTCATGAAAGCTTGAACTAGAGGACTTGTCTTCAACACGGTTGCTCTACCTCAAGTCCTTTTATTTTCTAGTTGGCTTCCTTATTTTTCTAATTCTAATATTGCGCACAATTAAACTACTTTTTTTTAAATTTTGGTAAATTTCTGTCGACTTCCATTCTACTTCAACTGCTATAAATTTGTACCATTTGAAAGATCCACTTCAAATTATACGAAAAAAGCAACAAAAATTTCTGTCGAAAATGTCTTCTGTTACTCATAATATATTTAGCAGTTAAAGAGTTAATATAGTTTAACGCGTGTGTATAATTTATTTTCTTGTGTATTTAATATTTTTTTGGCCAGATTGTTTTTTTTTGTAGTATTACACGTTGGGCCAATTAGTTCGTATTTATTTCATTTTATACTCTCCGATCTTGGAGGTCAATCAAATATTTGGATTTGAAACACCAGGTGTATACACAAAATTTGACGGGGCAACCCCTTGAATAACTGCTCAGCGACAGCTTACGACTGAAATACAGAAGGACCTATAGCCTACACCTACTTCAATTTCCCATCATTCCAGTCAGTAATCTGACAAATCCGCTACAGATTCCGGAACCGGCAGCTAACAGACACCTCGTGTACACAGTAGAGGTATACTTATTGAACAGTTACTTAAATGTGAACAGTGTAGTTTTGGTCTAAATGGTGGAATGAAGATCCAAAATACCTATTCAGGTGTTTTCAGAGGCCCTTAATTACCTACTTTGGCTAACTTAACTCAAGTCACAGCAAGTGCATGAATATGGCCATGTTCAAAGTTAACAAACGTTCAAATAAGCATAGCCTACCTCTACTGTAGGTACATGGAAGTTTCAACGGAACAACCCCTCGAACCCTCCACTGCCTATTGTGACAATTATACGGATCGACTTGTACACTCTTATTCTAGACCTATACGACCCATGCGCTCTTCTTATTCTAGTCAACAATTTGACATTTCCGATAATGATTGCCATTCCAGACCCTCTCCGGAAAGTTTACTTAATGTTCTTAATGAGCTTTTCGGTCCCATGAGACTGAAGTTTGCAAATATTTGTGTTACCCGGGTCCATAAAGCTTCCAAGAGGTGTGTGTGTAGTTCGCATCGAGTTTCGGCTCGGCTTGCCAGAGTTGCTCACAAATATTACGGTCTAACCGTTCCATTTAAACCGAAGTTTGTTGGCAATATTATGCATTAGTGTTGCACTTCCGCATACACAGCTTCATTTGTGAAACACTAGATGATTCCGAACGGTTGAAAATAAAAAATATTTATTTTAAGTAGGCTACGCAAAATAGTATTCTACGACTCCTTAATTAGAGTAGTAATTCCTGTTAACCCACCCCCCCCCATTGTTAAGCCGATTCTGAAAAAAAACAAGAGCTAGACCAACGAAGAAACTGAGCGGCTACGAGTGGCAACGAGTCTGTGTTTTATATGTCCATTTTTTTTACTCCATCAATTTTATTCTTCTTCCTTGTTTGATGGGTAACTAATAAACATTGCGATTTTCTTCTATTTATTGTGTATTTCTATCTGTGTTTACAATTATCTCCATCTATTCTTCTTTCTTGTTTTATGGGTAGCCTAATAAATAAACATACCGTACATTTTATGCATGCCTCTCATTCACCTACCGTTCCCTATGTCATTTTTTTTTTTTTTTACAAATGTTTGCCTGCTGTCCAAAACCATGCAAGAATTTTAGATATCGGCAAACAACTGAAAAGCCCGGCTTTTTCCAATCTAAAAAAAAACATACTGAGAAGACACAGCTTGCCTTTTTGCAGATACCATGATATCTGATACCACGGTCTACAGTCGTTTTCGCAGTTACCGTGGTATCTGATACCACGGTCAAAAGGCGTTTTAACAATTACCGTACAGTTGTATCTGGCCAGTCACCGTGGTAACTGATATTCAGATACCACGGTCCGACCGTGGTAAGTCAAAACGTCATCTCACTTTCACCATCACCAACAAAACTAGGATTTCGTCAAATCGGTGGGAAAGAAGTTTGGCAATTGTGATGTGAGTGGATATCAGATTTTCTTTTGGGACGATTTCTAAAAGCGCAAATTCGGCAGCAGATCCAGTTACTGTGGTATCAGATACCATGGTATCTGCAAAAACGCAACTACAGATTATGTTCGCTCCGATGGCGCACAAAAGAAATGCTCAAAACCGAAAACGGCTAAAAGGACAGAAAGAACGAAATTCGATTAAAAACGTTAATTTTGTGTGCTAGAACTTTTAGGACAAAGCCGCACGGTTGAAATAAACCGACAGAATCCATTCCTGACAGACAGGACAGTCAAAACCAGCGAAAGCAATAAACTGAACTCTCAGGTAGGTTTGCCTTCTTCCCAGAAGAAAAACGGAATTCTTACACTACTGAAGCTCTAGCGCCTAAGCTAGAAAAGTCTCCTGAATCTAGCAACCCCCCCCCCCCCCACCAGGAGACTACTAAAAACTTAGGAGGCTACTAAAACTTACTGGTGACATTCGGTGGTTGTCTCATCCTCCAGCCTCCTCTGGACGGGTGCCAACTGCTCCGTTGTCTCCTCAAAATCCTTCAAACACTTTGTCACTTTTTCATCAAATGTAGTCACCAAATCTTCCAATGAACCTGAAAACGTTTCACCAAAATTATTCTCCGACTCGCTGCTATTCACAGTTTCGTTATCATTCCTGGCCCAATCTCTGTTGTTATTCATGATATTATCGAAGTTATTCTCATCGTAATCTTCACTTTCAAAAATTGCGAGGGGGGCTTCCACTTTTAACTCCGTTCCGGACATTTTCAAATTTAGCTCTCTCATGTTCAACGTGTCCACGCTGGAAAAAGACTGACTCAAAAATCGATGACTCGTCTCGTGAATTGATCGCCTGAGCCCGGGAGCGAATCAGCGCGCGCCGAAAGGCAGCACAGCGACAGGAGCATCTAGCTGTGTTAAAACACAACTATTATCCAACTTGAAACAGATCTATTAGATGACTCTACAGTCTAATTGCTTCAGAATACTCTATATGACTAAGTCCAAAACACGCCAGTGATCCTCAGGAAGAAGGAGTAAACGTCTCCGTGACGACTCAAACTCAACGGACTCAAATCCTGTGTCAATCAATCACGGCGATCTTTGGGAGCAGCTGTGAATCTGTTATACCACTTCTGCCTTTCTTCCGCTAGGTACCCGGAGAGGCCGGAGATTTTGCATCGGCAAGGCGAGATAGTCATAAAGAGTATTACCACTGACTGACCAACTGGAGTATCAGTGGCTATTTTTTTCCCCCGTAGCATCTTCTGTAATTTAACTTACTTTTATTTTTTAAACAAACAAGGAAATCACATCTCGTACTTTTTGTGGCTACTCCTCCTTCCCTCAGTTATTTTAATATATTTTTACCCAATTTTAACTATTCACGTCACCTAACTTTTAAAAATAAATCTACACTTAATATACTTTTTTTCGCTTAAAACACAACTCTTACTAGAAATGATCTTTTCCGTATGAAATAGATCAGAAAAAACTTTTTCGAGAATACCATTACTTTCCGGCTGAAATTAGTGATTTTCTTGTTAGCGCTTGTCGACTATGTCCAGTCTTTCTGCCTTCCAACGCGGCGGCTGGGCGCAAAACATTTGAAAACTGAACGCGCCGTGGTTAAAAAATGGGAAAACTAAGCAAATAAAAGAAGTAATAAACAGAAGCTTCTCAGATCGTTATGTGTGAAAGAGTTGTCAGCGGACATTGAAGATCTCGGCAGACGTTTCGTTGTGTGATAGGCAAAACTCGGCAAGGCCAAAAAAGCGCTAAAAATTCGTAGGCACAAAACCAAACAATGGAGAAAGGTGGGGATTTTAGAAGCTTATTATTCTGTATGGGAGCTAGGCATATCATAAAAGGCAGAATAAGCAAGAGGGGTCCTTTAACAGTTTCAAATTTCCGTGGATTTCCTTTTGCGAGGTTAAAGCGAGGTAACATGATCGTCCTCAAATTTGGGCACTACTCTGATGTAGTGAAAACTCGCTTATTTCAGTGCTATTGCTACCACTCCCGTGGCTGACCGGGAATTTGACCTATTGACTAGACTGGGACATCTATCCTCACAACTAGGATTATTTCAAGAATATCCAGTTCTTTGTTTGAATTAAAGATGGACCGGTAGGAAGATAACCAGTATAAACTACACTAGGATTGTACTGCAATCAACAGTCCTATGGTTAAAGTCGTTTCGCTGACCTCATTGAACCCTTCCCTACGTCAAGCATCAAGAGTCCCTATTCATGTACATGTGAACCGTGGCTCACCGAGGGAACAGAGGAAGGATCTAGCGGTAAAATTCACAACTATCTAGGAACTTAGCAACTAAAAATACTAGATGGCTCTTCTATAAGACAGAATCTTGCAGGACCAACTCGGAGATGTTTACCCGTGGGAAGTCTTGGGATAAGTCTGTTAGTAGCTAGAGTTCTAAGCACGTGAAATTTATTTAAGTAGTACTTCAAGTACTGCACGCCGAGAGAACATAGTCTATGCATCTTTGAATTGAGCTCCTGCCATTTGATAGTATGCTTACCAAGGCGCGTAATATTTTTTGAAGACTTCTGATCTGTGGATAAATGGCGCCAAAGAGGCATTACAGCAGTGTTTCCGATTGGCGGATTTTACGCCATACTGGCGGATTTTGTCAGAGACTGGCGTAAATATTTTAAAACGTGGCGGTTTTTATTTTTAACTGGCGTATTGTTTTGAGTGAAGTAAAAAATTTACTATCCTTGAGAAAAACCGACCTTTTTTCTGAAAAAATCGACTGTTTTTACGTCGTTTCAGTCGTCGCTACCTAAGGCCGAAAATTGTTTGGGGTTTTGTGTTACCCCAAAAATTTTGTCTTGAGTTTTTGTGAAGTGGAAATTTTGCTGGCGTATTTTTTAAAGGCCGCAGCTTATTTTTTTTACAACGATGCATTACAATACTCTTGATGACTGATGAGTAAACTCGTCGCGCCGATGAAGAATCGCCGTGCACCTAGCGAAGAGCCAGAAACGTCACCGCAACCTGACCACAATAAATGCTGTTGATTGGTTCACATAGGATTTCCGTCAATTTTGAAGATTCGGTTGTTCTCTTCCTGAGGTTCACTGTCGTGTTTTGAACTTAGTCATATAGAGCATATCGCTACCCTAGTTCAAAACTAGCGTATGTCCAGAAATGGACAAATCAAGACCAGTAGCGTATATTAGGGGGGGGGGGGGGGGGGGGCGACAGGGGCGATCGCCCCCCCCCCCCCGAAATTCTTGAAAAAGGGATTTTTAGTGGGAAAAACGTATGCGAAACACAGGCGACAGGGGCGATCCTCACCTGAAATTCTCGGAAAAGAAGTTTTTTACGGTAAAAACGTACGCTGAAATACAAATTGAGAAGATCAGTCGAAATTATTTACAGCACGGTTCAGTAATAGATCTCAGAAACAGTTTTGAGTCGTAATGTGAACGATTACAAGAATAAAAGGTGTTGTTTGCACCTCGTTTTTAACAAAATCGTCATTTGGAGTCGAATTTTAGTCTGGCTAGGGGTGTTTTTAGTGTTAAAAACGGTCAAAAAATGAAAAAATCGCCGGTGGCAAAATCGCCGTGGCATTCGGCAGCATATTTTTAAAGAGCTGTCGCCCCTCCCGAAACAAATCGGAATATACGCTACTGATCAAGACTATCGTATGTCCAGAATCTAATTTGATCTAATTAGATCATGCTCTTAACTGTTGATAACTGTTGAGAACCAAACAAACATAAGTACTCAACGCTCTAAATTAAATGCAAAGTTTTCTCCCGGAAACTTGACTTGTTGGACATATACGATAGTCATGTTTTGGGGCTCTTTGGTATATAGCGATCTGATGTTATCTGAGCAGAATGTACTTGAGACAGTACCAAAAAATAATAGGTACTTGAAGCCTTCAAGTAGCCTATACCTAGTTATTTCACATGATAAATATCCAGGAAAGTTGTACTTGAGTAAACACCGTAAGTGCTTCGATTTCGGTACTTAAGTAGTAGCCTACTCGAAGTAGCCTACTTAAAGTAGGCTACTTCCCAACCCTGCCCTTGGGTCATAAAGACCTCGCGGAGCATGTCACCCTTTTCAGAAAGATAGGAGAATTCAAAAACTCAGTTTCGCGAAAAAAAAAATTCAATGAAGCGAAGACGAGGACAAACCCTAAAAGGCAAACATTCGTCCTCATTATACTTTTTTTTTTAAATATAACCTCAGTCCTAAGAAGTTCCGTTAGCGAGAAGCCCTTGTGAATCTTTCTCAATGTGTGATTAATCTCTCCGTCAATAGCAAAAGCTATTAGAAATGAAATCTTGAGCCTGGCAAAATGCAAAAATCGCACAAATTATCCCCCCCCCCCTTCCGCTCCAAAGAACAACTGGAGACCACCAACATAAGTCTGGAGAGAAAACACTATTTTACTTTGTTTTCTTTTACTCCGCTGTAACCAAAAGGCGGATCATAAATAAATAAATAAATGGAAAAAAAAAAAACATTTCCCCACAAAGACTGTAACTTTGCTTACCCCTAGAGACTGACATGCTTCCGCCTGTAGTTGTAGGACTTCAAAAAGCTGGGACTCCCCAAATACAGCAGCAGCAACTGCACCAGAACAGTAACACACTTTCGGTTTGTGGCGCAGCCCCCTTAAGCCTACTGGCAAGACTGCACAATACGAGATACAAGGCATACGCAGCTAACATAGCGGAACAACGCCCCAAGCACTGCAACACACTAGCACTTCCATTCCAGCCCATACTTCCAGCGCATCCCACTTCCAACCTCGAACATGCAACTCAAAACACATCAAAGCTCCATTCCAAGCACACTAGCACTTCCATTCCAACGCGGACTTCATCCCGAAGTTAACATGTGGGGTAAAGCATGCTCTACTCGGGTTGTACAGCACCCTATTTCCAGTGGCGTAATAAAAATACCACATAATCATAAGCAAGACAAGCACAATGAACCTCCGTCCCAAGCACTCTAGAGCGCTCGCAGCTTATTCTAGCGCAGACTTTATCCCAGACACAGAGATAGTTGGGCCAGCTGCACTGCCTAGCCGAGTCCTTCATAGTCTGAGACAGAGCAATTCCGCTGGCTGCCCTTGAAGTGTCGCTTGCTGCTTCGTTGGTATCTTGGGCAACGTCGCCAGCCTCGTCTTGGGTGAACTGTGCTGCATCGTTTTCTTTCTCCAATGCATTACAGTGCAAAACCCCAGAACGGGGCTTTTCGTTCAAAGGAAAATTTTAGGGTTTCCGAACAAACGTGCGAGCTTATCATTTTTCTGGGGAGTTAGAGAAGAGTTCATGGTGAACCTTCTTCTCTCCAGATACCACTATCAGATGCTATGGAAGGAGGGGTTCTCCGGTAGATGCAGCAGATCGAGGAATAAAAGCGAAAGTTAGAAATCTGTAAATCGGACGAAAGGTTGCTGTTAGTATTGAAGGGAGGACTGTTACAGCCTATTGACTTTCCAGATGCACTTAATACACATGAGAATGCTTCTGTGTCTAAGTGGTATAACATTTAATCTCTAGCTGCAATGATGCCAACATCTTCACAAGAAAGATACGGAAGCTGGCGTAGAGGAATCCACATTCATGCAAGCAAACATCAAAAGCGGGGTCGACAAAGATACGCCAATTGTAAGCTAAACCCTGTCCACGATACTATAACTTCCAGGATCTTTTATTTTCCAAATTTCGCGAAACCTATGACTCCTCATACCCTTCCACCTTCATATCATTAAGTCCCAGTTCTTCGTTTTGCTCATAAGACCTTTCGTAGTGAGTGATCGTCATTTCTGGATCGGGGTCTGGAGCGTAATAATTCTGCAAATAGCTGTTTCCAGATGGATCATCTAGCACCACATGCGCAGGAAGTTTGCACTGCAGAACATCGTCCAATTTCTTGGTGAACTCGTCCATTTTCTGCTTCATATCTTCCTTGGCACTGTCCCCAGATATCATGGGATTGTCATCAGAAATGATCTCTTTCATGGACTGGAGCAACCCCTCAAGAGTGGTGAACCTCCCACAGAGGGTCCCTGCGCCAACCTCGAACTCCAGTTCCGGAATTGAGAAGTGGCAATCGTCGGACTTTAGCACATCACGGCTGAAATCGGAGGGGTCAGTAATCCGTAGGGAGATCTTCGTGCCCTTATCCGCTATGCTCCCTCCAGGCTTGACTTCGTTGGTTCGGTGACCACAATACTCACAATTAGTAGCCATGATAATCACTTCTTTGAAAAATGGAATATTGGTAACTTTCATATTTGTCTCGCAGGGGGCGTTGCAGGTCGGGCAATTAGTACCGAACTGCAGCACTTCCTCTGTCAGATTTTCGGGTAGGGGTTCGCTCTCTTCTTCCTGGGGGTTGTCGGTGATTTCTGATCTTTCGTAAACCCCCAAGGCATGGTCCTGCTCTTTGGTGCGAATGTAGAAGCTCAGTTTCATGTGGGGGTCTTTCTGGGGGGCGCTAGGGTTTTCAACAAAGCTATTGCCAGAAGGGTCGTCCAAAATCTAGAGAAGAAAATAATTATCTAGAAACTGTCGTGCATAGATTTGTCCGCCCCCTCCACATACTGGAATTACTAATGGTCTTATTTGACGGTCCCAAACGGACGGCAGCTGAAAATGTGTTTCGGCGAAACTTCGGAATCTGTTTAGAACCCCCGAACTGGATTCGCTGTCAGCTAGTGCTGCAGGAATTCTTATAATAATGGTATTTTTATGGAAGTGTTTGATGTGTTGAAGAATAATTCAGATCGAAACGGTTGATGAACAAAGTTGCTTGATTTTAAATGTTACGAATGACATACATGAACTCTAGTTACAAGTGTGCCCACATTTTCACTTTGTTCAAGTTGCTGGTCCGCTTTCAGAGGAGGAATGGGTATTTTTTTTTTTTAATGGTTTCGATTTTGGTGTTTTGGGTTGGTATTTTTTTTAGAATCGTTTGGATCTCACTGTATGCTGTAGAAAAAAAGGTACGAGCCAATATGCTATACGGCCAATTGACACTTAACATGGCAAATTCTCTGAAACGCTCCCCTGTTTGGGCCCTAACGCGTGAAATAGCGTTTTTGGGACACCGTGTCAGGGTATTCCGGGCTGAACTGCCCGAAATTTTGGGGCAAAATGTTGCTTACCTTGAAGTGTTCGGACTAGCGAAAGTTAGACTGAGTGGAACAGACAATACGGCCGTTCAATGACAAAAGGGACATGCACCACATTGTAGTGTTTCTTAACACTTAGTCTTCCAGACCTTACCCACTTTACTCGGTCGTATCAGCACGATTTACCACACAAACAACTCTGGTGACCATACCAGCTGGAAAAGCATGCCTTTCATATTTTTGGGATCCCAAAACGTTAGTGACGGATACCTATGACATCGCAAAAGTTTCTGTCTGTCCTTCCGTCCCTCCGTCCGTCTGTGAGCACGATAACTCTCGAAGGGAATGAGATATTTTGATGAAACTTGGTGTGAGGATTCGTTGGGTCAAGAGTAAGGTCGAGTTCGTAGATGGGCTCTGTAGCCCTACATTTAGGGGTGAGGGGGGGGGTGAAATTAAGGGACAAACACAATGTTTTGAAACAGCTAATGTGATAGTCGATTATGGGGTAAGAAGACACACTGAACACGACGGTGAAAACCATTTTCTGGACAGACAAGTAGTTCGCCCGGAATCCGGCCAAAACCGGAAAGTTTGTTAAAAGTAAAAGTTTTATTGAAGACATTGAAGTTGATTAGATGTTCGATATCGGGGTAAGATGACATGCTGAACACGATGGTGAAAACCATTTTCTTGCCGGACAAGTAGTTCGCCCGGAATCCGGCCAAAACCGGAAAAATATTTTAAAGCATAAGTTTTATTTGAAGTTGATTAGATGTTCGATTGAAAGGTAAGGAGACATGCTGAAAACTATGGTGAAAACCATTTTCTCGCCGGACAAGTAATTCGCCCTGAATCCGGCCGAAACCGGAAAAATTTTTAAAAGCAAAATTTGTATCTGAAGTTGATTAGATGGCAGATTTGAGGTAAGAAGAGACGCTGAATCTGTATACGATAATCATTTTTTACCCGGACATACAGTTCGTCCGGAATCCGGTTGAAACCGGATTTTTTTTTATAGATGTAGGGATAAGGAGATACGCTGAATTCGTTTCTGAACTATCTTTTTTTTGCTGGACAAGTAGTTCGCTCGGAATTCGGCCGAAACCGGGAATTTGGCAGTAAAGTAAAGTAGGAAGTTTCGATCAGTATTGTCAAAATAGATATGGCTAATACAGGTATATCTGAATTTGGTTTTGTAGATGATTAGCCTGGCGAAGACTGGATCTGGTGAAGACAAGACCTAGTTGTCTGGATCAAATATTAAATTTTTGGGATCCCATCGAAACCTTTAGTCTTGTTATTTCTTAGTAATCCGTACTATTATCAGCGCAACTAGTCTCGATATTGTTAACCAGTCCGACGTGTGATCCTGCATCAAGTCCCTCCCCCCTTCTCCCCACACCGCCCAAACCAGGCCTGATTCTACAAATGGTAGGTTCCGGATTCCTCTTGGGCCATCCGATAGCCGGATCCGGTAAATGACAGTTTCCAAATCAATCTGGTCAAGTGCCTGATACCCCTGACAACGTCCTAGCTCGTCTGGAAGTGCCCCCCAACTCGCATTCCGCGGACCAACCGACCCGACAGACCTACAGAAAAGCGATTGGCACCTAAGACGAAGGCAGCAAGGGCCATGAAAAAGGACAAAGTAGGCAAGAGAAATAAACTCAACAAAATAAACGAATGAGCCCGTGACACGGAGAGAGCCTTTTTGTAAAGCTTGCGCAGACAATTTATCATGACTGACCAAGCTCCGCGAATTTAGCAGTTATTTCAGGAGCTTTATAATTTTGGATATTTCTCCGACAGTATGTCTAACAGCGTCTACGTCAATATTTTTTAACAGAACGAAAGCGTCAGAATGATAATGGTCACTTATACCAAACAGATACGGTCTTAGAGCATCCAGTCTATTTAGATATAGAAACTATAGACTGGCGAAACGAAAAATATGTTTATCAACAGAAGGAATTGAAATATTTTCAAATTTAAGAGTGGAATTTGGAAGGATACCATTAAAACGGATATCCTTACATTTATCGACATTCAAGGCTAGCCTAATATCAAGGAAGCCTTGTCAACTGTTCGAGAAAGTGAGGATTCTTGTGAAATTGATTCCTCTTTCCCGTAACCCTAGAACAGAAAACTTACTCACCAAAGTGAAAGGAGTCTCCAAATCCTTGCATTTCTGCAGTTTCCCGACGAAGTCATCAATTAGTTGAGCGCCGTCAGGGTCTGTAACTCTTCTGATTGGTTGGTCCTGCTCCAATCCGGCGATGGCACGCTGTAGAAGGCCTTCTACGTTCGTAATATCTGGAAAAAGCCAAAGTCGAACATTAAAGATTTTAACTGAAAAGGCAGCTTATTTTTGCATCTGGTATTTGAACACACTAGAATATTTTGACTCATCGAAGGGAATTTGTATTTTTTCATCTATAGCTCTAGTAATAACGATCAGAATGTGCACTGCTTGCACGTCAACCCAGAATTCATCCACACGCGAAGCCTGCATTTCCATGTGTGACGAATGCTAAGCTCGGAATATTGGAGGAAGTAACTCCTCTGAAGGGAGTAGGGGAAATGATGATAAGATCTGTCTTTTCGTCATATGCATTATTTTTCAGCACTGGCTTACCTCTGTAGTTGCTGAATATTCAAGCATAGAGAGACACGCACATAGAGGTACTATAGATCCTAAAGAATAGGTTTATTGGATGAAATCAATTATCTTTGGACAGCCGACAAACGAAGTAACGCATTTTTATCGGGTTTTCAAGCCTATTTAAGTAAATAAGTGAAGGGTAACTAAACTGTCGGATCTCAGCCCTATTCGGTTCAACTTTCAAGAATATGAAACAGTAAATCCTGTTTCTTTTGCCATTTTCATCCTTTTTACTTTTCAGACACTATTCGCTAGCAAAAGCTAACGAACTTTTCCCCTAGTATTTCACGTCATGGTTTTATCTGTTCTTCACAGAAGAACCGGGGCGAATGTCACTCCCTATTTTGCATCCAATCGCGACCAGGCCACACTCTAACATAATATGTGTATTATTATGCGGTGGGGTAGGCCAACAACTCTGGCCAAAACTCAAAATCTGTGTCAATTCTTTGACACAAAGTTGTGTAAAACAACTCTGACGTAAATGCTGGAAAGCCTGACCAGCATATTGTGGTACAATGCATGTACACGCAACCAGGCTACGCTCCGATGTTAATGACCTTGGACAACGCTGGCCAGTGTCTGGCCAGAAGATTTTAGTCCAAATACTCCAATAAGGCTACGCTCAAAGACTATGGGAAACTGTTTAGACTCGTAACTAAACCGGTTTTCAATGGGCCTTACGGAGATACGAATGCCAGCGCCACTGCAGCGTAGCGGCACTCAGCTCGTTAGCGAAGCGTGTCTATCTGAATAGAAAATTGTTTTGTTCTAAAATTGGAGAAAAATTGTGACTTTTTATAACGGATTTTGCTTTGGATTTGGGTTTTAGTAAGTACAGTTTGCTTATTGGCTTTGTCTTGTGTGGTACAGGAGAGCTACCATGGTCAAAACGTGCTTCACTGAACTGAATTTACTGCAGCGCTACCTCTTTTCACGGATCGGCAGCTGTAATTGCGCTGAGTGACGCTAGATGGCGTTCGCGATTATTATTTTCAAACCCGTTTCAGTTTCGAGTCTAAACAAGTATAGTCTTTGGCTACGCTCTGAAGTAACTGATCTTCCTTCGACAATTCTGTCCAGTCTGGCCAGCAGACTGTGGCACAAATGTCTCGGTCCAAAGGTCTCAGTAAAAAGCCCAAAATATATGTTCTGACTTTCAGAACCACTCAATGCAACTCTTTACAGGAAAAATAAAAAGGAAGCGACTACATACACGATTTTCGTGCTTAGATGTTGTTTGATGTACTTGAACTTCTCCAAAAAACAGGGACTTGTGTTATGGTAGACTAGCTGAGGCGGGCTTCAGATCGACTATTATGGCAAAGCTTTAGGCTAATGCGATAGCAGTCTGCCACAAATGCTGACGCGACATCTCAATAAGGTCAGATGACTTGAGCACATTTAGGCTACTTTTTGATCACTCTAATGTTTTATCTGTGGTTACTTGATAATTTTACAAACCAATTAACATAATTCTTTATAACTATACAGGCGGTGTACTTTTAGTTTCAGTTTAGATTAACACCGATTTTGCGACTGGGGTAATAATTAACTACCATAAATTTTTCAGAGAGATAATATGGACTAAATGAAAAAATTAGCTTAAAACTCATGGTCGACGGAACTAAACGGATAAGTCCGCTGAGATTTACTCCAGTGATGCCACACCCGGCATTTCCTAAGAAACATCTCCTATTCATAGTTGCTAAAAACTTCTTTTATTTTATTGCTGATTCAGTCAAGAAGTCAAGAAGGTCAAAATATCGCGTAATGAATCTAAACAGACTTGTCCAGCCGTTTGCACTATCGACCATGATTTGCAGTCACGTTGGCCTGACGGAATACTTATATCTAAAACTTAAAACCCAGTGATACTTCTAAGCTACACACCTCCTTTTTGAGACTGTGGCGGAATTTCAAAGTCCAACTCGGGTATCCTGACCAGCGCTGTATCTGACTTGATGACCTGACGGTTCATGTCCTTGTTGCTGCTAATTTCAACTTCGTATCTGACTCCTTTGTCTTGTATCTTTTCACCAGACTGAAGCTCATTGTTTTGGAGCCCACAATGCTCGCATGCGAAGGACATGAGGATGACGGATTTGAAGAACGGGATCCTAGTGAGAAGCAGCCGTGTGATACCCTTGAAGAAACAACATTATCAGTGGCCTAATTCCGATGAGCCCGAGGCCAGGCTACAACACATCAGGGGGACGCCCCCCCCCCAATGTTGTCGGCCAGTCGTCCAAAAAGATCTTCAGATCTTCGCGCCGCGATTTTTCGTAAAAACAGTTGATTTTTTCATAAAAACAGTCGGTTTTCCTGAAAATCAGTTGATCTTTCATAAAAAGTGTCGTTTTTTTCTTGAAAACAGTATTTTTCTGAAAAAACAGTCAGTAAAAATGACCAGCCAGTCGGTAAAAAGCTTGACCCCCTCCCAAACATTTTGGCTGGTAACGACTCTGTAACACATACATCATTTTTAGATACCCTGTGCCACCTCATGAGTATATCCAAATCTTTGGCATCTGAATGGGGATGCCAAAGTCTTTCTGAAATTTAATGAATGAAATTGAGTGCTAGTTTTTGCACATATCCAAGGCCCACTTAAACGTGGGCCTCGTCGCTTTATAATTATTTCGACGTTTGAAAAATTGAGGCGTGGCAACTTTTTTATTCCATTTGAAAAAGAACTCGGTTTTGGGCAGGGAGAGATTTGAATGGTAATTCTTTACTCAGCGAAAAACTGACTCACCAGAATCCAACCATAATTGGTAACAATCACAAAAAAAGTGTGTTGGTGTAACATCTCCATATGCTATGGTGACGAAAATGCATGAAATCTGAAATTCCCTATTTTGATCAAAACCTGATTCGATCCAGACCTTCCGAAACTGACAAAAAAAAAATTATCGGATGGCTCGAGTTATGACATTCTTACCAAGTAAATAGTACAAACAAGAACAAATAATCTGACAGAACCTTCGTTTCCCTATCTCTGTAATATGACTATTCGGAGTCGAATATTTCCCCATACGCTGTCGGCTACGAATGAGCGGAGGTTAATAGCTTCGTGCCATATCACATTTCGTTACCTCTAGAAATAGCTAAATCGCTGTGAAGCGCCCGGTGAGGAAAAGTAACATTCAAACCTGATTGGCTCTAAGGACGTGCCTCAGGGCGGGTCAGCGTGCAGGGTACGCCTCCTGCAAGCAATCTTCACTATTTTTTCTGCAATAAGCAATGATGAAGACAGAAGAGTTTTGTCGGGGTATTTATAGTCGCTGCATGTGACTGAAGACAGTAGTTTTATCTGATTATTTGTTCTTGGCACAAAGTAGATCTGATATAGAGAGATTGCACCATACCCGAAGAAAACGGATATTGCTACACCATCATCACGGGAGAATAACAAACAAATTTAACATTAGGAGGTATAGGACTTAAGACTTTGAGACTAAATTACCGGCCTTGGATAGCTGCTGTGAGCCAGCGAGTTGTTGGAATCGTTAATCTGGCTCCTTCTTGTTGGAACAATATAACTTTTGCAAATTAATGTTCTTTTTTATGAGAGTTTGAAGGCTTCAAAGTTTGTAAACAAAGACGGAGGCTCGCGTCCTATTGGTCGGTTATGACACAGACTTCAAGGAATGCGTCATAGCTGACCAATAGGACGCGAGACTTCCTCTTTGTTTACAAACTTTGAAGCCTTCAAACTCACATAAAAAAGAACATTCATTTGCACAACTTGTATTATTCCAAAAAGAAGGATCCAGATTAACGATTCCAACAATTCGCTGGCTCACAGCAGCTATCCAAGGCCAGTAATTTAGTCTCAAAGTCGGAAGTCTTATACTTCCTAATGTTAAATTTTTCTGTTTTTCTCCCGCCATTTTGGTTGGGTATGCTGCAATCTCTCTATTGACCAGAAATTTTGCAAGCATTAATTGGTCAACGAAACTTACACGGTCATGCGTAAAACCATGACTAAAGTGTATGATGTTCAACGTGGGCATGATCTGTCTGAGAGTTATGCCTTTCAAATGAAAGCTAAGAAGCCACTTCAAACCCCTGTGCTCCACACACGTGTCTGTATCTGGTCTGGATCTGACAATGTATATGCAGGGATCGTGACTGTCTTGCCCAGCTTTTCCTTAACACTGTGCCCGCAATTTTCCTCTGATGCCATACTAACATAAATAGGCCTAATTCGACTTGAAGTCTTGAACTTGAAATGGCGCAGCGTTAAACATAGGATATTTAGCGTTAGTCATAGGATATGCCAAATGCTAGATATACGGGACCGCATCGCATGACCACATTGAAAATTTCAAACTACTTATATAAAAGAAGTTATGTTGTGGTAGACTAATTAAGTGATTTGGAATGATGTCAAGTGATTGACATCTTTACAATATGGTCTATGTACTGTCGAAGTCAGATGTTTCCTAGTGGTTGGCATCTTAGATTATTTCGATTGTATTAGTGGCTCCAAATGCTGTCATGCAAAAGACCACATTCGTTATCACTCCATAAATAGGTGAAATGAGGCACTGCATATATGTAATCCGATTGACGTCAACCAGATGACCACATTCACGCGCCCGTCTATGCATAGTTGGTTTTGAATGATGCCATCCACGAGACAACATTCGCGGCTCGCCTTCTCTCAAAGACGTCTCTATGCCGAAAGATGTCTCTTGGGAGACCACATTCATGGCGTCATCCCCAATGAAGCCAAACAGATGACCGCATTCACCCTCCCGTCTATGCATAGTTTGTTTTGAATGAAGCCGACCACGAGACCACACTAACGGCACTGGTATAGTAGTAATCCCGAATGACGCCAACCAGATGACCGCATTCACGCGCCCGTCTATGCATAGTTGGTTTTGAATGAAGCCGACCACGAGACAACATTCGCGGCTCACTTTATATTCTCCTACAACGTAATATCACCGTTACATATTTTTATACCCCAAAGGTTTTCTTCAAGTAATATATACTCGCTAACACAATACCTTTTTGTTAAGCATACAGGGTTCTTGTATGATGTGCTCTGGTTCACTGGATAACCTTTCCCTCTATAAATCCGCAATTCCGAAAGATGTCTCTTGGGAGACCACATTCACCCCACGGCTATAGTAGTAATCCCGAATGACGCCAACCAGTTGACCGCATACACGCGCCCGTCTATGCATAGTTGGTTTTGAATGAAGCCGACCACGAGACAACATTCGCGGCTCACTTAAGACGGGTTCTTGTATGATGTGCTCTGGTTCACTGGATAACCTTTCCATCAATAAATCCGCAATTCCGAAAGATGTCTCTTGGGAGACCACATTCACCCCACAACTATAGTAGTAATCCTGAATGACGCCAACCAGTTGACCACATTCACGCGCCCGTCTATGCATAGTTGGTTCTGAATGAAGCCGACCACGAGACAACATTCGCGGCTCACTTTATATTCTCCTACAACGTAATATTACCGTCACATAATTTTATACCCAAAGGTCTTGTTCAAGTAATATATACTCGCTTTTTTTGTTAAGCATACAGGGTTCTTGTATGATGTGGTCTGGTTCACTGGATGGCTTTCCTCAATAAATACGCTATTCCGAAAGATGTCTCTTGTCTCTTGGGAGACCACATTCACCCCACAACTATAGTAGTAATCCCGAATGACGCCAACAAGTTGACCACATTCACGCGCCTGTCTATGCATAGTTGGTTTCGAATAATGCCAACCATGAGACATTGTTGCCACCAACGATACACGATAACTCTCGAAGGGAATGAGATATTTTGATGAAAGTTGGATGTGAGGATTCCTTGGGTCAAGGGTAAAGTCGAGTTCATAGATGGGCTCTGTAGCCCTACATTTGGGGGTGAGGAGGAGGTTCAAATTCAGGGTCAAACAAAATATTTATAAACATCTAGTCTGATAGTCGATTATGGGGTAAGAAGACATGCTGAACACGGCAATGAAAACCATTTTCGCGCCGGACAAGTAGTTCGTCGGGATCCGGCGAAAACCGGGTTGGCGTCATTCGGGATTACTACTATAGCAGTGCCTTAAATGTGGTCTCGTGGTCGGCTTCATTCAAAACAAACTATGCATAGACGGGCGCGTGAATGTGGTCATCTGGTTGGCGGCATTCGGGATTACTGACACAGTAGTGCTGTGAATGCGGTCTCCCAAGAGACATCTTTCTGAATAGTGTATTTATTGCGGAAAGGCCATCCAGTGAACCAGAGCACATCATACAAAAACCCTGCATGCTTACTCAAAAAATATTCTGTTAGCGATTATATAATACTTGAACAAAACCTTTGGGGTATAAAATTATGTGACGGTAATAATACGTTGAAGGAGAATATAAAGTGAGCCGCGAATGTTGTCTCGTGGTTGGCTTCATTCAAGACCAACTATGCATAGACGGGCGGGTGAATGCGGTCATCTGGTTGGCGTCATTCGGGATTACTACTATAGCAGTGCCGTGAATGTGGTCTCGTGGTCGGCTTCATTCAAAACAAACTATGCATAGACGGGCGCGTGAATGGGGTCAACTGGTTGGCGTCATTCGGGATTACTACTATAGCAGTGTCGTGAATGTGGTCTCCCAAGAGACATCTTTCGGAATAGCATATTTATTGAGGAAAGCCATCCAGTGAACCAGAGCACATCATACAAGAACCCTGTATGCTTACGCAAAAAATATTCTGTTAGCGATTATATAATACTTGAACAAAACCTTTCGGGTATAAAATTATGTGACGGTAATATTACGTTGAAGGAGAATACAAAGTGAGCCCGAATGTTGTCTCGTGGTCGGCTTCATTCAAGACCAACTACACATAGACGGGCGCGTGAATGCCGTCATCTGGTTGGCGACATTCGGTATTACTACTATAGCAGTGCTGTGAATGTGGTCTCGTGGTCGGCTTCATTCAAAACAAACTATGCATAGACGGGCGCATGAATGTGGTCATCTGGTGTCATTCGGGATTACTACTATAGCAGTGTCGTGAATGTGGTCTCCCAAGAGACATCTTTTGGAATAGCCTATCTATTGAGGAAAGCCATCCCAGTGAACCAGACCAGATCATAGAAGAACCTTTATTAATGATGCACCCTAAATGTCGTCAACAAGTACACTTCATTAAGGATATCTGTTACAACTTTAATGCCAAAGATGTGACACAATCGACATCATAGGTCGAAGTATATGTATTGTCCGTGAGAAAGATGTCAAGCAAGAGACATCTTTGTGAAACACCTGTATAGTCGAAAGTTAATAGTTGCGTTTTTGATCCGAATTCTCCTCGCGATTCTCCTCCGCATTCTCCTGTTTGGCATGTTTAGACTATTCAGATGAAAGGAATTCTCCTTTCTTTCGTTTCATCTGAGGAGAATTCGCTTCATCTGAATAGTCTAAACACGCCAAATAGGAGAATTCGGAGGAGAATCGCGAGGAGAATTCGGATCAAAAACGCAACTAATGTTGTTTCGTAGATGGCATTTTTGGGGTTTACTTATAGATAGATCAAAGACAACATTCAAATTCTTATTATATAGGTAAAGATTGACAACAAAAGTCATTGAGTTCCTCCCAGACCCAGGTTCCTCCCCATCAGGGATCTGCCTGGGATCTGCCAAAGCATCATAGCGACATAGGCATAGCTGACATATCCATTTTATTTCGATTTAGACCCTACAACAGGGGTGTCAGGGTCACACTATAAGACAGTTATAAGACTTAAACTTTAAAGTGGTTAACTTACATTTTCACCACAATTCATGCAGAGACTTTCAATCTCCGTTGGCTCCCAAGCCTCATCCTCTGCTGATAGCGGCTGAAAGAGAGCCATTCAATCTAAAATACAAGTTTGGTTTCAAATACAGCTGGAATGTAATCACAGGAATACAATTATCCAAATTATGTAGGCTAGCCTATTTTGTTTAGGATTCCAGAATAGTCTTTTAAGTTTCAACCACAAGTATTTTGTGGTCAACTTCCAACACCCGTCAGCGTCAAAACAAAGAAAATACTAAATGGGCAGGAGAGAAATGAAATAGATTGATGATCTAGTCAAATCCAGTCTACTTCGAAGAACTGATTCAAGGGATTTCAATAGTCAGTTCTTCAACAGTCAACAGGATTCAGCGGATTCCAGTAGTTGCAGCTATTGGATTTGGAATCCGTTGAATCCTGTCGTTTCAGAAAGGAACCCTAGCGCGAACCCAGAGGCCAGAGCACTCGAGAGCACATTGACCGGGATTTATTATTATTATTATTATTATTTAATGAAAAACCTGTCACAAAACAAATCACGAAAAGACAGGAAGAAGAAAAAGAAGAAAGAAAACAACAACAAACAACAAATAGGAGCATAGAGAAGAAATTCTGGAAGCTCCATCAAACAAAACAAACAACAAACAAACAAACAACAACTACGTGCACGAAACGTAAATAATCAACTCCAAAACAAATAAAATCACTTAACTAGAAGTTGGCCCAATTCATGACAAGCTACTTTTTTGTTGTGTTTTTGAATGACCCGGGAGATAGCAAGTTCGGGGTCTGCAATTCTGTATTTTTTTACTATTGGAGTATTTCTGTGCCAAGGTGGTAGACGTAGCAGATATTTTGCGAAACGGAAAAACAGCGAACGCATTTTTGATTGGTCTGATTTTGTGAAAATTTCCAAAATGGGGCAATGTATAAGATGTGTGGGAGGACTATTGCGTTGTAAAGGCTAGCTAGAAGATGGCTGTTGAAACGGAACTTGCAAGTGACAATAGATGCATAAGATCCCGAAATTCGACGGTTAAGATGCTCGATGAGAAGAGACCTTGTGTGTCGTAACGAGGACCCGATGGGGAGGCCCAGATATACTATGTGATCAGCAGGTTGGACCGTTGAGCTTCCAAGTGCTATTGAAGGGGGCGGTGAGCTCTTCCAGTTGAAAAGAACTATTTCCGACTTTGTCGAGTTAAACTGCAGACCAACCTTGAGGTATTCATCTTGAAGGATACGAAAAATTTCACTAATCCGCTGCAGCGTACGACTGAGGTTCAGTATATCATCTGCGTAGCACACTAATGACAGATTGATTGATGCCATTATCAGGGAAGATGGACATTGGTCTTGAGCCTCGAGGACGTAGTTATTGAAGAAATCAGGCGAAGAGACCGCACCTCGTCGAGCCGCAACTTGAGGCCAAGGCTGCAAGTGCCGAACAAAAATCAACTTTATTTAGGGAAATGACGATGGCGTAGTAAATGAAATCCTGGCCAAGAATTCGAGTCCGGAACCGCCCAGCCGACTACGATGGTGCTTGTAGATGATAAGGCTTCCCTGGCCGAATTGTCGTCAACTGATCATGGTGTTAAAAAACAAAGCTAAGAGCTCATATGGCACTTTTGTTATGAGTAGACGGCACAACAAAGTAGATGACAACGTCACAAGCTAAATACGCCATTCAAAAATGCGGTTCGGACCTAGAAAAAGGATATGCAGTTTCACTCTAGTCTGTACATTTACTTCCACTTCCAAGTTTCAGCCCAATAAAACCACTGGTTTGACCCCTAGACGTGCCACACGGTTTCTGGTACCTCCCTCCAATTTCCCCTACCACGGCCGAATCTGGATCATCTAAAGCAGTGGTTCCCAACCGGGGGTACGCGTACCCCAAGGGGTACGCGAGACCCTTGCAAGGGGTACGCGAAGGAACCAAAATCGTTTTAATTCGGAACTTCAAAATCTCGCCTAACTCACTTTTGACTGCCGAAAGCCTAATATTACCAGCAGAGGCATCACTAGCCTAAACATTTTGAGGGGCAAGGTATTTTTATCGACTGTTTTTCAAAAAAAATAACTGTTTTCACGAAAAATCGCGGCGCGAAGTTTCTGTTTGGGGAAGAGGTGTTGCCAACAAGTGCGTGACGCCCCTGAATACAGCTAGCCTACTGCCGTAAAATCTGTTCCTGTGTCTAACAATATTGTTTCAGGAAGAACCAAAGACATAACAAAACAAGTGATAATTATTGTCATTCAGGTTACGAATTAAGCTAACGAAAACGTTTGCGATGCAGTTTGATGAAAGCAAGGAGGATATCAAAACCATACACAGAAACAGGCTGACTGTGAAACTAGTATTGCCGTAAATGACGTCGAGCCGAGATTTCATAAAATTTTAGCTAAAAAGCAGACTTAAATGTCTCATTGATTTTGTATAAATTTCTACTCATGTATGCCTTATCATTTACGATAATAAATATCGTCTTTTTAACGTTCTGGAAAAGGGGTACGCAACATTTTCGAACCTTGATTAGGGGTACGCGGTACGGAAAAGGTTGGGAACCACTGATCTAAAGCATCTTTTCTCACCACCTATCAAGTTTCATTCGAATCTGAGCATATTCCGGTAGATTCCGCCCCCCCCCCACCGTGGTCGGATCCGGTTCTGACAGTAAAATATGTCATCTAGGGCATATGCTTATTCTACGTTCCAAGTCACATTTAAATCGCTGCACTCGTTTGACCCCTATACGAGCTACAAAATTTCGGGGACTCCCCCTACTGTGGCCGAATGCGACTTGAAAATATAAAATTCGCATCTTTGAGATCTCCTTTTTCCGTTCATCAATGTTCGACTGGAATCAGAGCGTAGCCTATCCAATCCTTCGACTCTCGACTACAAGTGTTTCACGAGTTTTCCGGTGCCCGCCTCCACCCCTCAAAAAAAGCATCGGATCCGATCCGGATTTGACATGGAACATCTGAGATGATATTTCTTTCCACTTGCCAAGTTTCATTCAAACCCGATCACCCGTCCAAAAGTTGTGCATGCCACTAGCTTCTGGATTCCCCATCTCTACACTCCACCCACGATGGTTGGATCGGGGAAACGACTATCGCAAGTCAGTCTGTTCGAGTCCTGCCCATCGTCCTAGTACATCAGGAAGTACCGAACTCGGGGATTGCCAGAAATCCGGACCCCCTCCCCAACTGCCCCACAATTTCCGGATCCGGTCCGATTATGTTAATGACGTATCTAGGGCTTATGATTGTCCTGCCGACCAAGTTTCATCCCCATCCCTCCACTCTATAAGCCTTTCCCAATATTTCCGGTTCCCCCCTCCAACTCCCCCGAAAGTCACAGGATCTGGTCCGGATTTGAAGTGGGACGTCTGAGACACGAGGACTATCTAAATATCTAGTTTCATTAAGATCCGATCATCCGTTCCCCTCCTTCCACCCTCCCCCAGATGGTCGGAAGGGGGAAACGACTACTCTCAAGTCACTCTATTGGGATCCCTGACACGCCCACCAAGGTTCATCGTCCTAACACATCAGGAAGTACCGAACTCGCGGAATCACTAGAAATTCAGACCCCCCCGCCAAAAAAAAACTTCCCCACAGTGGCTGGATTCGGTCCGCTTATGTCATTCGCATATCTAGGACTTGAGCTTGTTCTTCCTACCGAGTTTTGTCCCGAACCCTCCACTCTAAGCGTTTCCCAAGATTTCCGGTTCCCCCTCCAACTCCTCCAGTGTCACAGGATCCGGTCCGGATTTAAAATGGGGCATCTGAGACATGAGCTCTTTCTATATATCAAGTTTCAGTAAGGTCCAATAACCCGATCGCAAGTTAAAAATACCTCACTTTTCCGGATTCCCCCTCCCTCCACCTCCCCCACGCTGTTCGGATCGGGAAAGTGACTATTTCCAATTTAAATAATTTGGGGTCCATGATACGCCTGCCAAGTTTCATCGTCCTAGCTTTTGGGGAAGTGCCCGAACTAGCAAAACCGGACAGACCGACCGACAGAACGACGGACGGACAGAAATTGCGATAGCTCGAAATTTTACCGGCCTTGAAAACGTTGTACGATGAAGTGTTGTCCCCGACAGGAAGTGCTATATTTGCTTCCGCAAACACGAATCCGGTCAAGCGGATCCGTGAGAATCCTGGTAATTGGACCGAGAATCAGTCCAAAACCAAAACCAGGAAGCAAATCAAGCAGAATGCCCGGAGAGATAGTAAGAAACATTGGGAAAACCTCGCGATCCAACTGGATCAGAACATGCGAAACGTAAGAATACCAGATGCTGATTTTAGTGATCCGTAAAAAGACCTATGCATACGATTTAATGACGACAATGGTTCGGAAATAGGCTTGTTGCTCACGTTAGCACCTCAGCTGACATCTGGTGGTACGTATCGGAAACTTCAGTTTTCGGAACGCTAAATCTGCAACTCGTGTTATCCATCCTTCGAAGCTAATTACATGGAAAAGAAACCCCCTTTGTACAGTGTGTACACTTTACTTACTTTATTCTTTCCAATCCAATCCCAAAAAAAAACAAAAAAGTGTGGCTCTTTTTCAAATTTCAGGCTTAACACTCCAAGTATTTGACGCTAAAGATAGCGTTTTTCGCTCAGAGTCCACTTTTTCGAACGCTAAATTTTCACCTTATTTGTCATCAGCATCATCACTTCAGCGTGAGCTACAACTTTGGCGTACGGTATTTAGGTCTCACGCAAGTTTCCGAAAACTCTCTAATGTCTCTCCATCGACTGCTGACGAACTTGTTGAAAAGCAATAAAACATCCCAAAAGAATAAAATAAAATTGTTAATTTATACCTATGGCTTTTAGAATAAACTTCTACTAATTTTGACGTCATTTTTAACGTCATCGGATTCCAGATGAGATGTCGATCCTGATCAGGACAAAACATTTTGCCCAAAATTGTGCACGGCAATTCCGTGTTGGGCCGGATTCCGCGCAAAATATTTGTCAGTTCAGATATAAAGTTCAAGCACGGATTCAACTTGTCTCTTTACCCTCACCAAGTAGACCGGAAATTAAATATTCGATTATAGGTAAGGAGAAATGCTGAACCCGTATCTGAACTTTCTTTTCCAAGTCAAACTTTCTTTTTCTTTGGAGTAGATCGGAATCGGCTAAAACCGGATATCTGGCAAAAGTAACATATTACTAGATTACCATAAAAAAGTAAATCGCCCCTTAATTTAAACCCTCTCCGTCAACCCCTACAGATAAAACTACAGAGCACATCTGCGAACATGATCTGGACTTAGATCCAAAGAAACTTGAACCAAGTTTGAACAAATATCCCCGTCGAGAGTTATCGTGCTAACAGACGGACAACTTTTACTGAGTAACAAGTATCCCGTCATGAACGTTTTGGGATCCCAAAAATCCCCAGCATTTATTAGAACCCGTCGCCTACGTTGGCTTGGTCATTCATAGATTCATCATTCGCCCAAATGCACCTGGGTCAGCAACTTCTCTTAGCAGAATCCCTTCTCTCTGCTTGGCAGAGGCTACTCTATATGACTAAGTCCAAAACACGCCAGCGATCCTCAGGAAGAAGAAGTAAACGTCTCCGTGACGACTCAGACTCAACAACTCACATCCTGTCTCAACCAATCATGGCGATCTTTGGGAGCAGCTGTGATACCACTTCTGCCTTTCTTCCGCTAGGTACCCGGAGAGGCCGGAGATTTTGCATCGGCAAGGAGAGATAGTCATCAAGTGTAGACCTCAAGCCTAAGGCGGCTTAAGCTTTGGCCAAAGACAGAACGGCTGCTGGTTCGATTTTGCTCAAGAGCTGGCGCAAGAGAGTCGCCGGGTGGCGGGGTGAGACTGCAATCGTCTGGTCCCGTCACAAGTGCAAGTATATTGAAATACAGGGAATACAAGAAAGCTAATTGCTAAATGCACAACCAATCCACCGCTTCTATCAACAAACGTAACCGTTCATGACTTCAAGATTGTAACTAAAGATCGTAACTCGTCGTTTAAACCACCTGGAATGTAATAAAACGGAAAACGATCACGTACATATCGCAATATGTTCAGTAGCATTGAACGTTTCTTCAAGTGTTATTAGTTTATGATTATAGATGGTAAGAGAAGTTCTCCTTAGAATCATCATTTGTATAGGTCCGGCAGTTCAGCTGTCTGCACAGCTGACAAAAAACCACAGCCAAGAAGGAAGTACCGAGATAAATAAAAGTTTAAATGAGCAAGAAAAGATAATTAGTTTGGAGGATGCTCAGCTTCTTCAGCAGTTACACATTCTTCAGTAAATATTGAAGTATCTTTAGTCATCGGATTATTTTCTCTTTGTGGGGCGTCCTCGTCTTTCGGTTCTCGAGCTTGAAAAATCTTAGACCCTGTTTAGTTGATAAACTATATAGTCCGCTGGATTTTTATGGCACTTGCCTTCCGGCCAAGTGCCATATACCGATCACTTTTCCGTCGGTCGGTCGGTCTGTCGGTCGGTCGGTCAGTCCGGTGATCGCGAGTTAGGGTACTTCCAGATGTGCTAGGACGATGAAACTTGGCAGGCGTATTAGGGGCCCGATCAAACTAACTTGGAAATCGTCACTTGCCCGATCCGACCATCGTGGGGGGAGGGAGAGGAGCCAGAATCCGGAATTTAGTGGCATGCATAACTTTCGAACGGGTAATCGGATCTTAATGAAACTTGATATTTGGAAAGACACCATGTCTCACATGTCCCAACTCAAGTCCGGACCGAATCCGATGAATGTGGGGGGGGGGGGTCGGAGGGGGGAACCGGAAATCATGTAAAACGCTTAGAGTGGAGCGAACGGGATGAAACTTGGTGGGAGGAACAAGCACAACCCCTAGGTACATCATTGACAGAACCGGACCGGATTCGTGCACTGGGTGGGGAGTTGGAGGGAGGTTCCGGAATTCCGGTAATACGGAGCTAAGATACTTCCAGGTGGGCTAGGACGATGAAACTTGGCAGGCAAATCAGGGACACGAGCAGATTAACCTGGAAACAGTCAGCATCCCGATCCGACCATCGTGGGGGGAGTGGAGGGAGGGGGAATCCGGACTCTTGAGGTATGTATAACTTCCGAACGGGTGGTCGGATCATAATGAAACTTGACATGTAGAAAGACCACATGTCTCGGATGTCCCATTTCAAGTCCGGACCGGATCCGATGAAGCTGGGGGGGGTAGGAGGGGGGTCTGGAAACCTTGTGACATGCTTGGAGTGGAGCGATCGGAATGAAACTTAGTGGGAAGAACAAGCACAAGCCCTATGTAGATCAGTGACAGAATCGGACCGGATTCGGGTAGGCTATTGTGGGGGAGTTAGGGGGGGGGGTCCGGAATTCCGGTGATCGTAAGTTAAGGTACTTCCAGACATGCTAGGACGATAAAACTTGGCTTGAAAATTAGAGACTTGGCATGATTGGCTAAGAAATAGTCAGTTCCCAGATCCGACCATCCCTTAAAGTACTAATGCTAACCGCAAAGTACAAAATACTTTTAAACAATATATACATTTTCATTATCTCTATGAGCCCATGATCATTTTTGCCTCAAGGGTTTTGCTTACAACTGAATTCCTTAAAGTACAAACAATACTTTTGAGTAAAATATACATTTTCGTGCTCCTGGTGATCATCTTTTTTGCTTCAAGAGTTTGGATTACAGATGATTTTCTAGCGCCCTTAAAGTGCGCACAGCCAAATGCATTGCCAAATGATACAGTCTCGTGATTTCCCAGGACCCATGATCATTCTTATCTCAAGGGTTTTGCTTACAAATGATCAAAAGAAACCCACGAATTGACGAATTCCTACTTCCATCCTCTGACCCAGCCTTGCAAGTGCCATATGAGCTTCCAGCTCTTGTTATTTGACGACGTGGCATTTCTTGTCAAGGGTCTTCTCCAGGCCATTCCTAAAAGTACAAAAATTTGGTTTTTAGTGGAGTGTTCCTTGGAACAATCCACTATTGCGAGCGCTGTAGCAGACTTTCGGCTTTCGGTTTCCGGTTTTCGGTTTTCACCGTATTTTGTGGAGCTCATAGCTCGTGAACCAGTGCAAGTATCAAGTTCAAACTTGGTACGCTGGTGGGGATTGGGGTCTAGTTGTGCCTTTTGGGGGTCCGACCCCCCACACCCACTCGGTTCAGGGGCAAATGGGCCCAGATTGCCCAGTGAATAATGTTCATAACTTGACCAGAGTTGGAAATAAGACGATGAAATTCTTTGTACATGTAGACCCTAGGGCTGGGACATTACTGTTAAAGTTGCACCTCCCCCACCCATCACGTTCATGGGCAAATGGGCCCAGATTGACTAGGAGTAAAGTTCGTTACCCGTGACAGGAATCAACAGGTATCAAGTTGAAACTTGGTAGGTTTGTGAGTATTGGGGTCTCTTTTTCATTTTTGCGGGTCCCAAACCCCACCCCCACTTAGTTCAGGGGCAATTGGGCCCAGATTGCCCATTTTGTAATGATTTGAACTTGACAATAACTGGAGATAAGGCGATGAAATTCCTTTCTGCTTTTCGATCATAGGGCTGGGGATTCATATGTGGAGTTGAACCGCCCCCTGGCCCCTACCCTCCCCGTTCATGGGCAAGTGGGCCCAATTTGCCCATGAGTCAAGTTTTTAGCCCGTGACTGGAATTAAACTCTAAGCTGGTATAGTCGAGGATATTTAGGTCTAGATATGCAATTGATGCCCCCCCTCCTCCCGTTCATGAGTAACTGGGCCCTGATTTTTCATGAGTTACGTTCGTCTATGACAGGTCTCAAGTTCAACTCTTGTATATTTGGGGAGATATATCTATGAATGAGGATTTTGGTGTAGCAGCAACAATAAGACGACGCGAGGTATCTTTGATGAACAGCTGGAAACTTAACGGTGTTGTCATATGATCTATGACCGTTCTTAATGAATTGTGACAAAGGGGGTATTAGGCTGCTACGATTTGGTTATTGCACTTGTTTTATTACCTTGCTAATGGAAAAGAGGTTTAAAGGGTCGGACTGGCTGGCAGACCATTTAGATTCAGTGTCCTGATCCTCTGATACAGTGTTAGAACTCATGCTGTTCTTGCAAGATCTTCAACATTTCTTTGGATTTATACTTGCGGTTTGTTTACATTTAAAGCTTTTAAAGTGGGATGATTACAAATTAGGTTATTTCAATACTTGTTTGGTTATTGGGGATGTGAAATGTCTTGGTTTTAACGCTGTTTGAATACAAAATATGATAAACATTTTACTTTGACACTCCACGTCTGAGCGCTTGCGCACTTGTTAGCTTTGGTCTCAAGAGGAACTCGCCAAGCGCGGCAGATGTATCGCCCAATAAAAATTTGATCTGAATGACTAAGCAAAACCAGACAGGAATGAAGGGGTATACATATAGTAAAGCAAAAATTATTATTGTGTTTGCTGTCCAGCACGGTGTAATCGCAATGAAGCTGAAATACAATTGCAACGACCCCACACCAAGAACAAATACTCCAATAGAACCTCCGCCTTTTGTCCCATGCAGCGACTATGCATACCCCGACAAAACTGAGCTGAGCTGGAGGTACTTACTGAGCTTTTAGTTGATTCCTATCTACTTCCGTCTTCGCCGCTGCGCATATCAGAGGAAAAAGTGCAGCAGGCGTGCTGACCCGCTCTGCAGCGCGTCCGCGACGTCACAATGGCAGACAACCAATCGGCTTTTACTTTCGAAATTTCTTCTCCGGGGCTTTACTGCGATAGCCTACAGCTGTTTATAGAGGTAACGAATTGTGATGTTCCGCGTAGCTCTTACCCTCCGCTTGTTTGCATCGGGCAGGGTATAGGGAATATGTTCCCCTCCGCATGGTCGTATTACAGAGACAGAGAGACAAAGGTTCTGGTGCTTATTTGTTCTTGCCCACACCCAATCTATCGTTTCAGAAAGAAACCCTAGCGCCCAGATTCCAACGCGATGGAGCTCTAGATCAGTCGGCAATCTTGATACTATTAAACTAGTCTGTGACTTGGAAGTTTGAGCACAACTTCAATTCGGGGCTAAGGCTAAACGGTCTATGAACAGACTTATGACAAGAACAAATAACCTACAAGAACCTCCGTCTCGACATCTCTGTAATACGACCATGCGGATTCGAATATATTCTGATACCCTACCCGATGCAAAGAAGCGGAGGAGGAGCTACGCAGAACATCGTAATTTGTTACCTCTACAAACAGCTGTATCGCAGTACAAATCCGCAGAAGTAGACGAACTCCGTCTGAGTCGTCCTTTGCAGGTGATAGGTTATCTACAACTGTGATGTCATGTCTAACTCGCTGCAGACCGGGCTCTCCACCCCTGCAGGCATCCTACGGTTTTTCACTTGGTATGCGCAACGGCGATGAGGGAAGTAGACGGGTATCAACTCAAACCTCACAGCATGTACCTCTAGATCCGCTCAGTTTTATCGGGGTATCCATAGTCGCTGCATGTGACCAAAGACGGAGGTTCAGATTATTTGTTCTTGCTTGTGAGTTCACAGGCCCAATGAATGAAACAATACAACGACCTCGGCAGATCATCAACCAAGTCTATTACAGGGATCAACTCGAGCGCTGCAACTAATATGTATTATCGTCGCTGTCAGTCGCGTAAGGGAGAGCCGTGAGTAAACTTACATTTTTTTTTTCAAGCCAGTCTTACATACTTGACACCTTGCACTACATATGGCGTTTTCTCGCCGTTCCCCAAGGACTCGTCGGGGAATCAAGGGGAACGGCGAGAATAGAGGAATCACTCCACGCGGACTCCGCGGACGGAAAACAGCGAGAACAAGGGGAATGCCTTCAAAATGGATTTTGTTCGAACAAAAATATGTAGTTGACGAAATAAATCTGGATCCACTTTATTTTTGGTTTTGTTTATTCTGATTCTTTTTAATTTATTTTACATTGCACCAACAGCAGCAACAAGACCAAAGGTTTCGATGGGATCCCAAAAATTTTATATTTGACCCAGACAACTACGTCTTGACTACGCCAGATCCAGTCTTCGCCAGGCTAATCATCTGAGAAAATTAAGTTCAGATATACCTGTATAAGCCATATTTATTTTGACGATACTGATCGAAACTTCCTGCTTTACTTCTGCCGAATTTCCGTTTTCGGCCGAATTCCGAGCGAACTACTTGTCCAGCCAAAAAAAGATAGTTCAGAAACGAATTCAGCGCATCGCCTTATCCCTATAAAGAACGTCTAATCAACTTCAAATAAAACTTCAACTTCTAAAAAAAATCCGGTTTCAACCGGATTCCGGACGAACTATATGTCCGGATAAAAAATGATTGTCATATACAGATTCAGCGTCTCTTCTTACCCTTAAATCTATCATCTAATCAACTTCAAATACAAATTTTACTTTTAACAAATTTTCCGGTTTCGGCCGGATTCCGGGCGAACTACTTGTCCGGCGAGAAAATGGTTTTCACCATCGTGTTCAGCATGTTTTCTTACCCCTAAATCGAACATCTAATCAACTTCAATAAAACTTTTGCTTTTAACAAATTTTCCGGTTTCGGCCGGATTCCGGGCTAACTACTAGTCCGTCGAGAAAATGGTTTGCACCATCGTGTTCAGCATGTCTTCTTACCCCTAAATCGAACATCTAATCAACTTCAAATAAAACTTTTGCTGTGAACAAATTTTCCGGTTTCGGCCGGATTCCGGACTAACTACTTGTCCGGTCAAAAAATGGTTTTCACTATCGTGTTCAGCATGTCTTCTTACCCCTAGATCGAACATCTAATTAACTTCAAATAAAACTTTTACATTTAACAAACTTTCCGGTTTTGGCCGGATTCCGGGCGAACTACTTGTCCGGCGAGAAAATGGTTTTCATTATCGTGATCAGCATGTCTTCTTACCCCATAATCGACTATCACATTAGCTGTTTCAAAACACTTTGTTTGTCCCTTAATTTAAACCCCCTCCCCCACCCCTAAATGTAGAGCTACAGTGCCCATCTACGAACTTGACCTTACTCTTGACCCAAAGAATACTCACACCAAGTTTCATCAAAATATCTCATTCCCTTCGAGAGTTATCGTGCTTACAGACAGACAGACGGACGGACGGACGGACGGACGGACGGACGGACGGACGGACGGACGGACGGACGGACGGACGGACAGACGGACAACTTTTGCGATGTCATAGGTATCCGTCACTAACGTTTTGGGATCCCAAAAATTTGTTCACCTCCGAATCTGAAAGGGAGTCCTTTTTGGGATCCCAAAACGTTAGTGACGGATACCTATGACATCGTAAAAGTTGTCCGTCTGTCCGTCCGTCCGTCCGTCTGTCTGTAAGCACGATAACTCTCGAAGGGAATGAGATATTTTGATGAAACTTGGTGTGAGGGTTCTTTGGGTCAAGAGTAAGGTCGAGTTCGTAGATGGGCACTGTAGCCCTACCTTTAGGGGTGGGGGAGGGGGTTAAAATTAAGGGACAAACAAAATATTTTGAAACAGCTAATGTGATAGTCGATTATGGGGTAAGAAGACATGCTGAACACGATAGTGAAAACTATTTTCTCGCCGGACAAGTAGTTCGCCCGGAATCCGGCCAAAACCGGAAAGTTTGTTAAAAATAAAAGTTTTATTTGAAGTTAATTAGATGTTCGATTTAGGGGTAAGAAGACATGCCGAACACGATGGTGAAAACCATTTTTTGACCGGACAAGTAGTTGGCCCGGAATCCGGCCGAAACCGGAAAATTTGTTCAAAGCAAAAGTTTTATTTGAAGTTGATTAGATGTTCGATTTAGGGGCAAGAAGACATGCTGAACACGATGGTGAAAACCATTTTCTCGACGGACTAGTAGTTAGCCCGGAATCCGGCCGAAACCGGAAAATTTGTTAAAAGCAAAAGTTTTATTTCAAGTTGATTAGATGTTCGATTTAGGGGTAAGAAGACATGCTGAACACGATGGTGAAAACCATTTTCTCGACGGACTAGTAGTTAGCCCGGAATCCGGCCGAAACCGGAAAATTTGTTAAAAGTAAAATTTGTATTTGAAGTTGATTAGATGATAGATTTAAGGGTAAGAAGATACGCTGAATCTGTATATGACAATCATTTTTTACCCGGACATAGAGTTCGTCCGGAATCCGGTTGAAACCGGGTTTTTTTTATAAGTTAAAGTTTTATTTGAAGTTGATTAGACGTTCTTTATAGGGATAAGGAGATGCGCTGAATTCGTTTCTGAACTATCTTTTTTTGGCTGGACACAGAGGCGTTACTAGCCAAAATGTTTGGGGGGGGGGACGAGGTATTTACCGACTGGCTGGTCATTTTTACCGACTGGTTTTGCAGATAAAAACGACTGTGTTGACGAAAAATCGGCTACTTTTAAGAAAAATCGACAATTTTTACGAAAAACCGACTGTTTTTAAGAAAAATCGACTGTTTCCAAGAAAAAAATCGACCGTTTTTAAGGAAAATAGCGGCGCTTCGCGCCGACTCGGCTATTTTTTACCGACTGGCCGACAACATTGGGGGGGGGGCGTCCCCCCCCCTCCCCCCCCCCTAGTAGTGACGGCCCTGGCTGGACAAGTAGTTCGCTCGGAATTCGGCCGAAAACGGAAATTCGGCAGAAGTAAAGCAGGAAGTTTCGAACAGCATCGTCAAAATAAATATGGCTTATACAGGTATATCTGAACTTAATTTTCTCAGATGATTAGCCTGGCGAAGACTGGATCTGGCGTAGAGAAGACGTAGTTGTCTGGTCAATTAAATTTCTGGGATCCCATCGAAACCTTTGGTCTTGTTATGATGGTGATGATAATCGGAGCATTCCCCGTCCGTGGGGACTCGCGAGAATATGGTGAGTGAGAGTGAGTCCCCGGGACAAACAAAAACGCGGGGACTCCTCAAGTGTAGTCCTAGGGGAACGGCGAGAATACGCCTATAGTGTTCCTGCTAAGATGCTCTGAGACAGTTGACTAGTTTAAAACTTAGCTGTCCTTAGAGCAAATTACACAAGGCCTCGGCTGTTTTTAGCCTCTTTCCCTGTCCCTTGACTTGGCGAAAGAAACGTGGCGAAATCTGCATAGCCAATAAGCATCTCGGAATCAATGATCGGTAGCCCCATACGTCAAGAAAGGTTGACAAGCGTGATAATCCGTGTCATGCCAATGGGGGAGATGGGAGACACTTATGAGGTAGAGAATCTCGGAAACGAGAATGGAGGGAAATACTATGTATTAGTAGAATGACTGCCATAAGTGCGACCAAGAATAAATAAGGGGGTACGTTATTCTTGGTACGACGTGTCCTTTAACATAGATTATTGTTACCAAACTAAACAGGGTCACGGAAGCTTCATCAGATTTCCGTGCCCCTCGTAGCTGGATCTTTCCGAGCGCGGGCGGTTTTAAAACGCAAAGAAGATTCAGATTATTTTGAAAACCGATGGAATTCGATGAGTGAATTTGAAGGCACTGTCTAGGGAACCGTGAGCCGTACTTTTATGTCCTACGGGCTACGGAACCGGTAGTTCTCACGGAAACAATCCGTAAGAGCTACGATTCCGGGATCTGACGTCATTGACTAACGGAAACTTGTATGTGCTGGCTCCCGTTCCGGTAGTAAATGGAAATAGCTCACGGAAACTTCATCGTACCAGCTTCTCGTCCGGTAGTCTCACGTATGTACTCAGAATCTAGGGAGCCGGTAGGTGATACCGGGAACTATATAATTGGAGCTTGTGCTCCGGTAGTGTCTACATGGGATATAGAACTCCCGGAATAGTTTGGATGACAGCTAGGATGCCGGGATTTTCCCTGACTTAGAGAAAATAACATGGGGAAAAAACTACTACCGGAACCCATATATTGAGAGCTAAGGTACCGGTAGCAACAACTATTTGGTTGAAAATTTCCAGCTAACGGACACAGATCGCTATGGGCTTGGGTTCCAGTATTGGCGGTATTGCCAAAAAAAAATTAATTTTTTTACTCACGGAACCATGTTAGTGACGACTAGGAGACCGGAAGTGAATATTTTTAACTCACTGAACCCAACTCCTCTGGGCTAGGGTTCCGGTATTGCAAAAAAAAAAATTTACTCACGGACCCATGTTCGTGAAGACTAGGAGACCACGAGCGAATATTTTTAACTCACGGAACCCAACTCCTGTGGGCTAGGGTTCCGGTATTGCAAAAAAAAAAAAGAGTTAAAAATATTCACTCCCAGGTCTCCTAACATGGGTCCGTGAGTAAAAAAAAATATGTTTTTGTCAATACCGGAACCCTAGCCCACAGGAGCTGAGTTCCGTGAGTGAAAAATATTCACTCCCGGTCTGCAGCGGAAGCTAGGGAGCCGGTAGGTGATACCGGAAACTATATAATTGGAGCTTGTGCTCTGGTAGTGCCTACATGGGATATAGAACTCCCGGAATAGTTTGGATGACAGCTAGGATGCCGGGATTTTCACTGACTTAGAGAAAATAACATGGGGAAAAAACTACTACTGGAACCCATATATTGAGAGCTAAGGTACCGGTAGCAACGACTATTTGGTTGAAAATGACCAGCTAACGGACACACATGGCTATGGGCTAGGGTTCCGGTATTGCAAAAAAAAAAAAATTACTCACGGAACCATGTTAGTGAAGACTAGGAGACCGGAAGTGAATATTTTTAACTCACGGAACCCAACTCCTGTGGGCTAGGGTTCCGGTAATGCCACCGGCCGTCCAAAATGTGATAGACAGCCAGGATGTCCAATATGTACTTGCTACCACATTCACATCAAGCCCAAAGCTACCCAGCTACACCAGTTCCAGTAGGGTTCCAGTATTGCAAAAAAAAAATTTTACTCACGGAACCATGTTAGTGACGACTAGGAGACCGGAAGTGAATATTTTTAACTCACGGAACCCAACTCCTGTGGGCTAGGGTTAACTTAATTTTTTTTTTTGCAATACCGGAACCCTAGCCCACAGTTGAGTTGGGTTCCGTGAGTTAAAAATATTCTCTCCCGGTCTCCTAGTCTTCACTAACATGGGTCCGTGAGTAAATTTTTTTTTTTGCAATACCGGAACCCTAGCCCACTGGAGTTGGGTTCCGTGAGTTAAAAATATTATCTCCCGTTCTCCTAGTCTTCACTAACATGGGTCCGTGAGTAATTTTTTTTTTTTGCAATGCCGGAACCCTAGCCCACAGGAGTTGGGTTCCGTGAGTTAAAAATATTCGCTCCCGGTCTCCTAGTCTTCACGAACATGGGTCCGTGAGTATTTTTTTTCTTTTTGCAATACCGGAACCCTAGCCCAGAGGAGTTGGGTTCCGTGAGTTAAAAATATTCACTTCCGGTCTCCTAGGCGTCACTAACATGGTTCCGTGAGTAAAATTTTTTTTTTTTTGGCAATACCGGAACCCTAGCCCATAGCGATCTGTGTCCGTTAGCTGGAAATTTTCAACCAAATAGTTGTTGCTACCGGTACCTTAGCTCTCAATATATGGGTTCTGGTAGTAGTTTTTTCCCCATGTTATTTTCTCTAAGTCAGTGAAAATCCCGGCATCCTAGCTGTCATCCAAACTATTCTGGGAGTTCTATAACCCATGTAGACACTAACGGAGCACAAGCTCCAATTATATAGTTTCCGGTATCACCTACCGGCTCCCTAGCTTCTGAGTACATAATTCCGTGAGACTACCGGACGAGAAGCTGGTACGATGAAGTTTCCGTGAGCTATTTCCATTTACTACCGGAACGGGAGCCAGCACATACAAGTTTCCGTTAGTCAATGACGTCAGATCCCGGAATCGTAGCTCTCACGGTTTGGTTTCCGTGAGAACTACCGGTTCCGTAGTCCGTAGGACATAAAGTACGGCTCCCGGTTCCCTAGACAGTGCCGAATTTGAAAGTTATTTGATTTGAAAATTGATAACTGATTTCTATGGAAATTCTATGCCGCTCTAAGAAACTGGAAAAGAAGAAAAATAAAAATGTTGACTGGCTTACAGAGCTTGACCTATATAAACATTTCTCTACGGGCCAGTCCGATGGCATATTTTATACACTGTGTTATGAGTATTACTGAAATGGCGAATTGATTGATTGTATATATATTTATATTTTAGTGTGATTATATTCGACGTAGGTCAAATTCAGCGCATGCGCTGTGAAAGATACTTTTTATGAATAAAACTCTACTCTACTCAGCTCTACTCAAATATTACCAAGATATTACGTCTTCCATAGCTAGTCAGCGCAAGCAGTAGAAACCACGCCCTAAATCTGCTTCGCGAACCAAGGTTCCCAGCTTCGGAGTCTAGCTCAGGGCTCATGTTGTTCAGCTCGAAACCTTCACCAATCGGCTAAGGTGACGAAGTCCCACTGGCAATCGTAGGCTGTCGGAAGTCACCGTAACGTGTCGGAACCGCCATTTTTTGCGATTTTCAGCCTATGAGAGCACCCCGTGTCTGGATGAACACGGTGACGACAACCTTACGATTGCTATTGGAGTTCCCACTTATATCACAAACAGGTGGCCGGTCCGGGAGCTTATGGCTAAGGTCTAAAAATAGTCAGACGACTAAGAACAGAAACTGAACAGGCTCTTTTATAGATGGTAACGTCCAGATTTCGGAAGATTTTCCCGATGATGACAGCATTACCGAATGGGAATCGGAAGATGCTTCTTCTGAAGATGGCAGATTAGGTGTCCTCCAATTTTCTCCACGTCGGCTCATCAGGAACAGAATACCTCTGGCTAGACGCGTTTCCAAGCAAAAGAAGATAACGGAAGCAGCAGAAGACTTCACTAACAGTATAGGTAGCGCGCAGTTCCAAACGTATGACCGTCCGAAACAGGAGACAAGACCAAACGGAGAGGATTCTTCTTACGCACACGTTCATCTGTCGAGTAATTCAGATTACATCTCCGAGGCGACGTTGCATAAGCTCGACACAGAAGGCAATATTTTCAAAGATGAGATCCCAGCGGGAGAAGTTCAGACTTTGCCAGGTTCCCAGAGACCTCACTATGCCTTCCAGACAGAATCACCATCGATTTGGCAAATCCCATCTCCCAGTGACTTGTTCCAAGAAGATCTACATCCAGAAGAAGAAGACCAAGATGAAGAAAGTGCAAATGTGAAGGAGCAAGCTTTCCAAGGAAGTCTGGATGAGTCTCAAAAGGAAATGGGTTCAGATTTGTCAGCGGCAGAAGAAGTTAACCCTCGTAAAACTGAGGCGCAGGTGTTGCCTGTCTCAGTCCACGCAGAAAACGAGAATCAACTTTCTTCCCAAACTCAAGAAGACGAAACAGATTTTGAAGAAGATGACGACGAGGAAGAGAATCCTCTCATGACTTTTCCATCCCCTTCATTATTTTCTCCTTTCATGTGGAGCAAATTCGCTGCAGCAAAAAAGTTTCCTTGGAAAGGACAACAACCCAAACCTGACACAGGCTCGGAAAAAATAACTCCTAATGGTTACTCGGACAATCGTTCTAAAGTGAACGTTGTCAAAAATGGTCTTCCTCAGACCTTATTTTCCCCTTCATGCGAGAACGAAAAGACGATCGAGGAGGTGGAAATATGGCCAGTTGATTCTTCTGCAGGACTATACGGCGGGTCGAAAGAAACAGTGGACAATGAGATACAACCTGTCCTCGAGACTTTCGCTAGTGTCACGGGAAACAATGTTGAACAGACATCGTCAGAAAACAAAATTCCAAACTCATACGTTGAAGGAACACAAAGTTCAACCGATGCCGAAGAGCTCATATTAGCTACATCAAATAATGTGGGGCAAGAAGAGACGATCAAGCGCAGGATAGTTCGTAAAGGATTGAAGCCCTTGAAGACAGCGAAGACAACTTGGTTCTTGCCAAAGCGTGCAAGACGCAAGAAAACTAAAGAAGTTGAAGCCAATTGTGTCGCCGAATCTCCCACCTCCTTTAAGGACTCAAAAGACCTCTTGGCGGTAAACAAAACTCCCGTTTCGACAACCGATTGCTTCAGCATGACTCAACATGCCAATGAGTCAGGCAGTGAACATTGGCTACCAATCCCCTCTTCAGTACAGAAGATCAAGGGTTCTAGTGCTGAACCTGACTACCAACAGAAAGTGCACCCTATTTTACCACTTGTCACTTCCAGCCCAGACACATCTTCCATCAACCTCAGCTCAGTGTTCAGTCAACAGACAGGCATAGTTCAACATTTCCCAAAAGGAAATAAGGCAGAAGAACTCACCGCAGCTACAGCGGATAACGAAAAAGCAACAAATATATCTTCAGATCCCACTGTACATGGCACTCAAGCATTCCTGAACCATCCAGTTTATTTCATCGTCGTTCCAGAAAAGCAAGTGCTTGTTTCCCAGAACGGAATATTGAATATATCTGCAGTTCAGTTTTCCACGGCGTTTGCAAGCCAAAGCCCCACAGAAGCGGCCCTGCCGTCCGTTACACCAGAAGACCAAACAAACCAAAACCCTCTTGCGGAACCACATCCTGCTTCCAGTGAGCCGGTAGTTGCTCAGAACCATCAGACACCTGCCGCATTACCAGAAACGGTGCAAAACGCCCTGACAAACGGCGACGACCCAACTATCGAATTTGAAAACGAAATAGCCTCAAAATTACCCGCGCCAACGCACTCTGAGCCTCTGATTCCCGAAAACCTGATCTACGCGGCTGAAATGTTTCAATATCACCTTCAGAATGAAAGAATGCCACCGGCCGTCCAAAACGTGATAGACGGCGAGGATGTCCAATATGTACTTGCTACCACATTCACATCAGGCCCAAAGCTACCCAGCTACATCAGTTCCCAATCCGATTTGCCTAAGATTAACACCGAGTCTCGAAGGAAAAAGAAAAAGAAGGGTGATGCAAAACAAGTGTTCTATCCACCCAAAAAGCAAAAGCAAGGTTCTATCGCGAGCGGCAACGCCTCGCAAAACTTTACCTCGGCATCCTATGAGCCTACGAAGAACTCGACCACGAAACAGCAATATACTAATCAGGCTATGAAAGAGAACTCGATGCGTCCTGAAAAGGTGCCATTCGGATATCAGGGTCAAAAGATACCAAAAAGACAACAGGCAGATCAAGATATCAACGAGAATGACTCCGCTTCAATGTCGGAAACAAACTACCGACCGAATAAGAAGCGACTCGAAAACGACATCAACCGACCAACGCAGCATCCCCAAAGGCAAAATCCAGCATTTCCATCCAACATTCTATTTCAGAATCCAGATGAATATCCAGCAAACCTGAAAAAACCACAGAGAATATCCACGGGAGCCACAAAAGAACCAGCTAAGGTGTACACTGGACATGCCCACCAAGGGAGTGAAAACCACAAACAGCATAAAACCCATCCTTCACTACAACCTGGGCGCTTCCAACAACCGTCCTTATCAACCGCAGAGAAAGGTCCGACCAGTAGCAATGGTCATTTGCAAAGTGAGGCAGAACAACAGCTTTCCAGTCAGATGAACTCTCACGCAAAACATATAGCAGCGAATGCAAAAAGGCCGGAGAACTTCCAGCACCACTCTCTGGGCCAGGGGCCTTTCAGACACGGAGGCGGATCTGCGAAACTGGTACAGATAGAAGAAGGTTTAAAAATGCCTCCAGTTCACCTGAAACCTTTTCAGCATCCCCAGGCTCCATCCGAAGAGACCGTTGAAGACAGACCTGCCGGATTGTTCGCCAATCTCCTTCAAAGTATACTTTCTGGCGACTTCCAAGTACCCCAGAGCTCTCCAGCACACAAAGAAACGTCCCAGATGCAAGAGAATTATGACCAGAACAACGAATACCAGACTCTGCCTGCAATGTACCTTGATGAGAATAACCGTCCACACACCTCCTCAGCGGAGAGTCCTCAGTCAAGCAGACCAAACGGATACCATGAAGGACACCATTCAAATCCCCAAAGCTTCTCATTAGGCAGTAGTAATTCCCCAAAATTTCCACAGGATTACGGAAACAGTCCAAACCACCTAAGTGGTCAAGTAACACCTCAGCAGCATTCACAACCACCCCATATGATTCAGAGCTTCGCCCCAGAAGAACCACAGAACCAACAAATGCAGCAGAGGCCGTCTAGCTCCGGACACACGTTCGAAGTAGTGGACCTCGGCTCACATAGTACACCACAATCAAGTTCTTTGAGACCACCGTCGAGGGCTCCACTTGAGTTTGTGTTCAATGAACATCATGACCAGTCTGCAACGCATCCGGGCTTTCCCGTTAAGAATCAAGGAAGCAGAAACGGACCACGTAAATTTCTGGGTAAAAAATCCGAGATGCAAAAACGAGCTCACGACAAACCGAGCATGAAAGAAGACAGTCGACCAACAATATCCACTCGCCCTCTTGGACAGAACACAGGATTCTCAGGCATTCCATACATGAACTCCAAACCATTAAACCGGCGACCAGACCACGGTCACTCTATCCAACAGCACCACGATCTTCAAAACCCGTACGATCAAGGTCAGTTTCTTGGCCGTCATGTAACCACTGAGTACGGCAATCCCACATTTTCTGTCTTTGAAGAAGGAGAAGACGACGATGAAGATGCCCCAAGCGCGTTCAGAAGAGAGATGGGAAACCAATATTTTCTCGAGGAATGATTTTTCTCTGTCTAACCAATTAAAATATTTCGAACTGTTTTCTTGAATCCGATTTATTTAGGTTTACCGTCGCAAGAGGCCATGAAGTATACACTTCGTGGCCTCTTGGTACGTTTAAGTTGAGTCTTCACCTTCCGGAATCTCGGTTCCCAGATTTTCCGAGATTTTTTATGAATTTCTTCTGGAAGCCCAGATTCCGGAAGTTCCGGGAGGTGAAGACCGGACTTTAATCAACTTTGAACAGCAGTTTTGGAAAAACGGTAAAATAGGAAACCCCGAGGAAACTGCAATAAACCGACTGAGTTTGCCCGGCTGACTTTTATTACAGGAATATAATCCACTTGGTGCGAGTCCCAGTTAGCTTTAGTAGCTAATTAAGAGCTCCTAAGAACAGCTGAATGGCTGTTTCGGGTCTTCATTTGTCCATTTAGTGTAAACCACACTGTTTTAAGTTAAGTAAGTGTTCAAATAAGCATACTTCTACTGCATACCCCAAAGCCACGCCAATTTTGTTTTCGGCGGTGGCGCGCCGTCTAGCATCGTTTTCCCGACTCTTTTTTTGAACTATATTAGTTCAGAATTTTGGGGCCATGTATCTGGAGCATTTTTTTTTGACAAATTTTGCGATTAGTACAAATAACAAATCACTCTGGAGACGGTCCTTCTGATTACTTTGTCACCCTTGAGAGACACAGTGAGTGACAACACTGAAAAATATGACCGCCGAAAAGGATGGCGGCTCACAAAACATTGTACGGCGGAAGCACGCCGTTAAACGGTGCGAATTCAGGGTCTACTCTAATGTACGACGTCACTACGGGTGCATCAAAGTAGCAAAGGGCAGCCCAAGAGTTCACGGCGTCTATAATTTGGAATGTAGGTGGAAACTTAACCTTAGCCTATTATCTTAGGCCCGTGACGTCATGAAAGAAATATGGAAATTCGATTAAATTAATGTTGCAGAGTATACATTTGCATCTATATACAGTTGATAGAGCCGAGCGGCCAGCGATGCGCCGGACCCGTTTACATTTATAAACCGTTATAGGGCGATCAGTTCCTTTGGTAAATGGGAAATACGACTTCTCGTCTGACGTCAGTAGCCTCCGATAATCGGATAAAGTTTAGTCGACACCGGAATGTACGAGGCTCCTATATAGTTTCATACTTTTCAATAGGTTAGTTAAACTCTTATACGGTGGAGCTCTTCTGGCGTCCGCATTGACCCTCATTTCTTGTGCAAGTTCTGCTGTTTCCTCTTTCATCAGTTTCAGCGTCGGAATTTAACAAAATCAAAGACTGTCCACCAACAGAAAATGGGATTCAAGACTTTGTACTACTCCCACCCTCGCAAATTTGGACAGGGATCACGATCATGGTAAGGATTGTAGAACCGTATTAGAATCCTGTATTTTTCCTCCCATGCAGATTTCGGTCAGAGGCAGTAGTGCCCCCCCAAAAAAGTTTCAGTGTGACCTCTGCTACATAGGATAAAACAAGAAAATGGCACTCACTCTCTGCTTACTCTGCTATGAAACTGACAACCCTTTGCCGTCTTTTCAGAAGCCTCACTAACTTCCCTTTAAACAGTTAAATTTTCACCTCAAATTCCTTGAACACTGGGTCATTGTCTGAGAATGAAAAGGGTTAAATTCTTATGAATGATTATTAAATTTGAACGGTGCAAGTTACATATAACAGTATAGATAGATGAGAAAATGATTCCGCTCTTTTTATGGGATCCTTAATTAGGGTAGCCACTAAAAAAAAAAATAATCAAACCTGAGCTTTTGAAGATTAGAATGTGATTCTCCTATCTTTTAGCTTTGATTTGAGGCCAAAATCACCTCTCTATCTTGTATCTAAGCATCTTAAATCTTCTTTAGAAAACAGCATTTTACATAAGAAAATGCCTATCCCTATGTTCATCCATTGACTTTAGGGTTTTGTCCATCTAGTGACCAGCTTGGAACTATCTATGTGCTTCAATGAAATTCTATGAAACTGGGTGATTTTGAGCTGGTTGAGTGCATGGGGAGCCCCAGTAAGTGAGTTAGATGAGAAAATATGAATGTGATCATCAAGGTTATAATCCAATAGACCTATTGCTGCTATATGCTGCTGACTTTTCCTCCTTAGTGGCTTAGTACAGGCTTAGTATCAACAAATTTTTGTAGGCAAGTTCAGCTACTTTTTTTTACATCTAAATTTACATTGAATATTAAGAAATAATATTAAATAGCTAGGACATCTTACTGTTAGCCTTATAAAATAGACAATATTGTCCTGAATTCAATGGTATTTTTAAAATATTTTTTGGAGATGTTTTAGATAGGTAAAACTGATAAGGAAAATTCACAGCAATTCATGCATTCATTACAACAAAATCGCCAATTTTTGCCACTAGGTGTTTTTGTGGCTACCCTACCTTAATTAAATTTAAAGATAATGATGGGATACCTTTGATTTGGTAAAGTTGTAGGGTGCCACTACCAGTAAGCGGACAGTTAATTCACTTGCAGTTCTTTCACCTTCTGTAACTCCATCAAATTTCAAGCTATCCTGGAGTATTTGGTCACGTTTTGTTCCAAATTTAAAATGGCCGCCAATGATGAAACGCCGGAATCCGGTAGTGTTGTCAAACGAACACAAAAGCTTACGACGCGAAGTCCGTACATTCGCCAAATTAAGCGTCCAAAAAAACTGACGAGTTAAATAGAGCGGACATGTCGTCATGAATAGCGGACAAGGTTTGAATGCACTGACAGAATTGATTTAAAAATTGTGTATTACAGTATGAAACTAACTACAAATCACAACTTGAAAGATCTTTGATCATAATTATCACAGGGTATAATAACTTTGAGTATTGACTATTAATGACGAGTGATAAATAACCGACGTAAAAAGCGGACAGTGTGACTTCATTAAAAGAGCGAGAAAATGTCATTTTCATTATTTATATTTTGTTCAAGCAATTCTGCTCATGAAATTGTGTGGCGTGGCAATGCTGTGGAGGTTAACGTCAACTGAAGAAGAAAAGTTTAGGTTTTGTTATTGTTTAGGCAGATTTATCCTGTCAGGTTGTACTTTGTCCGCTTTTTATGTCGTGTCCGCCTACTAGTAGCGGAACCCTACAGGAGGGGTATCCAACCTCAGACAAGATTTCAAATTTCCAGAGAAGTCTTTCCTTCAGAATAATCCATCTGGCTTAAAAAGGAACCAACAAATATGACAGAAATACTAGACTGAAGCTAGTTGAATGGATTTACATATTGGATTAATAATTATTGCTTCGGTATTTCTAGTTGAACTTATTTTTCTTTTCAAACAAGATTACTTTATTCTGACCTCACCTCCATTGACTTAAAAATTATGAAAAAGGAAGAGTTAGCAAAGTCAAAAGCCAGAAAACAGGATTTCAAAATAGCTCCAAATGGAGAAAAAGGCTCAAAATTTGAATATTTTTGGACACATGACTTTGAAAAAAGTCATATTTTGTCTCTTGACTGTCAGAACAGCTTGTACATTTCATTTTAACATTTTCGCGGCAAAAATCGACGTAGTGTAAAAACGAGGTTGAATACCCCTCCTGTACAGTAGAGGTATGATTATTAACAGTTTTTTTAATGTGAACAGTGCAATTTTGGCCAAATGGTACAACGAAGTCCCAAAATATCTATTCAGGTGTTTTCAGAGGCCCTAAATGACATCAAAGTCATTTGTCTAAAAATATTCAAATTCTGTGCCTTTTTCTCCATTTTCTAGCTGTTTTCTTGACTTTGTTAACTCTTCCTTTTTCATCATTTTAAAGTCGATCGAGGCAAGGTTAGAATGAAGTATTCTTGTTTGAAAAGAAAAACATGTTCAAACTAGAAATATTGAAGCAATATTTATCTATCCGATATGTAAACCATTTAATTAGCTCCAATCTAGTATTCTAAACACCTTTTCTGTGCCTTTTTCTCCATTTTCTAGCTGTTTTCTGCCTATTGACTTTGTTATCTCTTCCTTTTTCATCATTTTAAAGTCGATCGAGGCAAGGTTAGAATGAAGTATTCTTGTTTGAAAAGAAAAACATGTTCAAACTAGAAATATTGAAGCAATATTTATCTATCCGATATGTAAACCATTTAATTAGCTCCAATCTAGTATTCTAAACATATTTGGTGGTTCCTTTTTAAGCCAGATGGATCATTCTGAAGGAAAGACTTCTCAAATTTGGTTGGATACCCCTCCTGTACGAAGAACAAAGTTGCAGCGTTGTCAAATGCCTTCTTTCTAAACACCTACTGACCATGACCAAATTGTTTTGCACCACCATCTGTCCTAATTTTCATTTGCACCTTTTGCAATTTTATTTATGCTACCAGGTTAACCCAAATAGCCTGAGTGTGATTATTTCTGCCAGCGTTTTTCTGTTGCACTGGTTTGCGCCTTTTTCGCTTTGTTATGCACCAGGTGATTCCTCAAAGAAGAAATATAAACAAATGGATGACATTTGATATTAATTAATTCAGTCAGGATGGATGTATTTTGATGTTCCACAAGTGATCCTTGTGTTTAGTCTTTTTTTAAACAAGTTTACAAGGATTGGCACAAATATATGGGTGTGCAAATAATAAGGTATCCTGTAGTTGGTGTGAAGATTCGTCGAGTACAGCTGGAGTCTAAATCAAGATCGTAGATAGGTTCTATAACCCTAGCTATGTTCAGGGGTGAGGAAGGAAACTGAAATTAAGGGGCAAAAAATAGTGATTAGCTAATGCTGTAGTCAGTTCAGAATAAGGAGACATGCTGAATCCAATCTGAAATAAATTTTCTTGTCAGAGAAGTAATACTCAACAGCTTGCAGTTTTCGCCCAGCCTACCAAGCTGCCCAATCCCAACGAACTGTTTGTCATCTATTAAGAAAATTACAATAACAATTTAGTATTCTTGATTGTAATTTTTTCTATACCAGTTCTAATGATGTTATTGCAACTGTAGTGAGAAACGTAATTAGTTTATTATAATATTTCTACATTTATCTTCAATATATTTTAATATTTGGTGGTGATTTGGTGGGTGTTTCTCCATTTTTCTCTTGGGCAATTCCACCACTGCTGCGCTTACTGCTCAATGCTCAGACATAGTTAGCTCATCAAATTATTTCCATAACTTGTGTTGTGTTAACCCAGCTTAAAGATTAGCCATTTGTTCAGTTTTGAGGTGAAAAGGCTAATTTTTGGGGGGGATTAATGAAAATAATCATGCTTTTGACTGAGGCAAGCCATGGAAGTGGACAAAGCCCAGATATATATTTTGGTGTTCCTGTAGGCTCTAGACTAGGCCTAGATATTTCTTCATAGAACAAAGAACAATGTCGTAAACTAGGGTAGTCTGAAAACTAGGGCCAAAGAGTCACAGAATCTACAATTGGACCCACAGTGAATATGTACAATATTTGATTTTGACTAAACGGTCAAGTAGTATTCCTCGAACAAATTCTGTGACAGTATATATGATAAAAGTTTTATATTTTAGCCGTGCCTGCGCCAACCAACATGGTATCATCCGTAAATATGGATTGATGGTCTGCAGACAGTGCTTCAGGGATTACGCTGCTGACATTGGCTTCAAGAAGGTATGTTCACTTATTTATTTATTCATGCATAAGAACCATCAGATAAACTGTATGCATGCAAATTTCTGGATTTTACAGTTTCAGGCATTTTTCAATGCACTGCACCCTAAATCTGTCATCATAGAATTCCAAACCAGAGTTGGCCTTCTCCTTGCAAAGTTACAAACTCAGCTACCCTTTGGGTTCAGGTTAATTTAATTTGGATAATGAAAACAAATAATTTTACATCACTTCAGCTGTATAGCTGTATGTATACAGCTGAACAGTATAACAGCTACCATCCGGCCCCAAGAAAAGGGACATCCAGCCATTAACTTCCTCAATAAAGAAAACAACAACAAAAAGAGGCAACTGGTAATAATTCCAGTTAAGTTAAACGATGTTCATTTGTGCAGCTATTTTGATGAAATGTCTATTTTTGTAAGTGTGTCATGCGTTATTTGCCTGAATGACAATCCAATGCTAGTGTGTAGAATACAAGCTAGTAAGGAAATAAAATACAATATTTATTTATTATACACTTGTTTGTGGATCCTGTAAAAGCCAAACTGGTCCATTTTCCAAGCCTACCACGCTTTCTGAAAACAGCCATTGCATTGCTCTTGATGTTAAGATTGACAATAATTACGGTTGGATTTAGCTGCAAAAACAAGTATTGGGAACCATTACAAAGGGAACTAAGCAGTCATACTCAAATCGTGAATTTCTGAGCACAGTTCTCACTTCCTGGTGTTGTAGCACGGAGCCCCAAAACTGAGGATTTGCGTACGACTGGACCTAAGGCTTTGGGAACGGTCTAATAGGGATACGTGGAATTGTAAACGTTTTTCTTTTTTTCAGCTCGACTAAGTTCTACCTGCCAACCGAGCAAGAAGTGAGCAGCCGACTGAGCCTTGAATTATGAGTGTTTAATTCTTGTTAGCTTTGAATGAGCAGTAAACTTCAAGCTCGGAATAACAGTCCAAAGTAGATGGTTGTGTTTGAATAGGTTCGATCTGTGATCCAACTTAGTGTATGAGCGTGTTCCACCCTACTTACCGTAGTTACTACGCTAGTTACCGTAGTTACTACGCTAGTTACCGTAGTTACTACGCTAGGCTGGAACGCTTTTTGAATTTTTTCGGTCAAATATCAGGCCGCGGGCTGATCGACCAATCACGTTGCAGAGATGCGTAGTTACTACGCTAACTACGGTCCCGAGCGTGGTAAGCAAATAGTTACTATTAGTTACTATTTTGAGAAGGTTGGAACGGTCAGCGTAGTAACTTTTCGTGAGGCTGGAACGGAAATAGTAACTAATAGTTACTAATAGCAGAGGGGTGGAACACGCTCTATATGTTTGTCTTCCGTCGAGTTCTCTTTATCGGCAAGGCTTCCCCAAAGGGAGTCCTATCACTGGAATAGCTTCTCGTAGAAAATCAGCACCATTTGCTTCTTGTAGCTGTGCGTCATTTGTTGCAAAGTAAAAGGAAGGGAAGGAGATTGACGAGAAAGCAGTTAGTACAAAGCCCTCGTTAGTAACTAAACAATAGAGCTAGAAATCATTGAATCGACAACAAATGTGGATTCACAATTCAAACTAAAGTTAGACCGAGTATCCCTGTAATACCAACCTGATACCAACACACTCTAAACCTTGCGGCTGGTTAGATAGAATTACAAAGCACATCATTGAAAATAAAGGAAAGGGATGGCAATGCAACTTCGCTGTACTATCAGTCGGCAAAGATCTCATGCAGTCCGTTTCGAGGATATAAGTGGCAGCTTCTTGCTCGGGAGAGATGACAATCTAACTCGTGAATGTAAGCGGGTAAAATGTTTGTCTGAACCTTATGCCTCGGATAGGCGATCAGGGTCGGAGACCGAAATTACTGTGAGGTCCGCACCACCATCGCTTCCACACGGGTCGCAGCATGAACTGGGACTTCCACCTGAGCTCATGGAACAAAGTAGGCATACGCTGAGGCGTTACTGGCCAAAATGTTTGGGAGGGGGGACAAGGTATTTACCGACTGGCTGGTCATTTTTACCGACTGTTTTTGCGGATAAAAACGACTATTACTGAGAAAAAACGACTGTGTTGAAAAATCTGCTGATTTCAAGAAAAAACTACTATTTTTAAGAAAAATCGATAGTTTTTAAGAAAAAACGACTATTTCAGTGAAAAAAGGGGGGGCGTCCCCCCCTCCTCCCTAATAGTGACGCCTCTGGGCATACGGCCTACTTGCTGGAACTTCACAATGTCTAAATCTGGACAGATTGTAAGCTTCTACGGTAGTAACAGATTGTAAGCTTCTATGGTAGTTTACTTACCTTAAACCTCAGGCTTTCAAGAGCCTTTTATGCCATCCTGGTATATAGCCCTCAGTCGTTTCTAAGTAGGCGCCTGCCCTCTCTCTAGTTCTGGTACGGCTTCGGATAAAATTTTTCCATTTCGCCTCTTGTCGGCTGGGCACCGTAGCCTTTCCTTTGACTGACTCAAGCAGGTCTGTTGTCCTCAGAAAGTCAATGATGGTTTTCATGATGGAGGCTTCGGTGGCAGCAGGGGGAAGAGTAGGCTGCACGAGGGATCCAGTCGAGAGGTTGAGATGGTGTTTTTTGAACAATGATACCACCTGGGTTATATGTTAGTTCATGAGGATTTGGCGATGGGTGCACTGGAATAGGATGTTGTCTCGTTCTGCGTTCAGGGATCGGCAGAGGGGAGGCGGGGGTTGGTAAGAGTGTGCTGGGTGATTCAACCCTGTTGCCCCTGCTCGTAAACATTCGTTTACTCTCGTCCTCACAGTCGGACCGAATTCTCCTGGTAGCTGCGACGAAACTAGCTTATCTTCGTTTGGATCGCTATGGTTGCCTTGTTTTATCTGATACAGGAGATCCGGGTAGAGTCGTTTCGTACGTAGGTCGCTGGTCAACATCTCTTCTTTCGAGTCGAAACTAAGCTTTAAATAATGTGGAGATTGATCTGGTCGGTGCGACGAAGTGTAGCTCTCTTCGCTCGAACCCCATTTTGTATGCTAGTCGGCTAAGGAAATAGGCTGGTCACATCTCCCTGGTGACAAAAGTTGGTAAGATTAATACTCTACGTATTAATCTTACGGCCATTAATACTCTTTATGACTAAGTCCAAAACACGCCAGTGATCCTCAGGAAGAAGGAGTAAACGTCTCCGTAACGACTCAAACTCAACGACTCGAATCCTGTGTCAAACAATCACGGCGATCTTAGGGAGCAGCTGTGATACCACTTCTGCCGTTCTTCCGCTAGGTACCCGGAGATTTTGTATCGGCAAGGAGAGATAGTCATCAAGAGTATTCCGCTGTTGTGCATGAAGAGTTGCACTCTAGTCACCATCGGGGGTGACGGAACCCGTCCTTGGATTCCAGACCAAATTTTCTGGTTCGTCCATATTTCCGGCCCCAAAGAATGACAGGGATTAATGCCTTCTTCGACGGGGTGGCATTGTCCCCAGTTGACATGGGGGAGGTGAGGAAGTCAACGTGTGGGGGTGCAGTCTAACATTTACAGCAGTTCTATCAAGACTATTTATTTTCACTAACGGCATTTTTTGACATTTCCGGCTTCGTTAAACTTTTCGCCACAGGGGAGGCTTGGCTAAGAAGCACTTTCCGTGATAAACGCATCTGCCCAGAAACGGGATCACGGCCGAAATATTTAACCGTGACCTCCTGGCCGACGGAGTAGCCCAGAGCACTAGGGTGGTGAACCTTCAAAGAAATAAAATGTGTTACTCTGGGTATTCGTCTTTCTTCAGGTCAAAAAAAAAAAGGAAACGGCGCCACCACACTCACGAGTTAAAGAACTGAGCCCCCGACATTTTCGAGGCTCACTAAAACATCTTGTCGCCATCATAAACAAAAGAGGTTTCTGCAGTATTCAACGTTTCTGTTGCTGGACATTTTATGTTGTGGGATTTTTATTTGAGTCGCATGCTGTTACAAACTATAAGTCTCGGGTTGACAAAAAAGCCACCTAGAAACGAACGAGACGTCGCTAGTTTCGCCGCCGCGGTGAGCCTGGACGCATAGGCGTGGTTTTGGCTAAACTTCGTAGGAATACTGGAAAGAGGACGTCAACTTCAAAGATTAAAGCCAGGCTTCACCTTCCAGATTTTTCTTCCGGATTCCAGAGCCCTTTTCGTCGAGACGGATCTGAAAGGTGAAGCAAGGCCAAAAACGTCTGGAAGTCCGGGGTATTGGATACCCCAGATTCCGGATGTCTGGAAGGTACCATAGAGGGAGTCCATTCAAGAGACAGAAGAAATATGCAAATGCAGAAAGGAAAGGGAAAGTGATTGACAGTTGTGATTGGGAGGCAAAAGATATTTGAAATGCGAAGGGGACATCTAGGAAATGTTGAAGAATAACAAAATTAGCTGTCATCATTATCATGAAATCTGGAAGGGTTGGCTTGACTATGCGGAAGCCCCGGACGTCTGGGAATCTGGAAGGTGAAGCCTGGCTTTTACTACCGTAGGTAAGAAGTGGAAACTATTCCAGTAAATAAATATGGCATCTGTGACTCCAAACAACAGACGAGCGTAGACAGTCCCTGCCCCACACCTCAATACATGGACCTAAGCCACTTCACCAGTATCAAAGTACCGAAATATTTCCCCCCTCTGTACGAGCTGGCACGGGCTCAGGTCCGTGTCAGCAGACCTTAATAGCAGGAGGACAGGGAACTCCCGTAATAGCGTGTCGTAGAAAATCGAGCGGCCCGCTACCTAGTGTTTGGTTTCGGTCGAGTTTCAATAGTTGCGTTTTTGCAGATACCATGGTATCAGTTACCACGGTAACTGGATCTGCAATTAGTCGTTTTTGCAGTTACCGTGGTATCTAATATACGGTCCACTGCAAAAACGACTACTGCCGAAATTACACTTTTCGAAGTCATCCCAAAAGAAAAACTGATATCCAGTTACATCACTAAGTGACGAACTTCTTTCTCACCAATTTGACGAAAGTGAGATGACTTTTCAGATACCACGACCAGATACCACGGTCGGAGCGTGATATCTGAATATCAGTTACCTCGGTAACTGGCCAGATACCACGGCAACTGCAAAAACGCCTTTTGACCGTGGTATCAGATACAACGACAAGTCGACAACTGCAAAAACGACTTTAGACCGTATATCAGATACCAGGGTATCTGCAAAAACGCAACTAATGTGAACTTTGCGTAAAGAAACAAATAACAAACACAACATGTATTGTTGAATGATGATTTTGTAGAAAGATCGATCGTCAATACAGCGACTGGTTTAACGAGAAACCAACCTCTAAACGGCGCTGATTTTTGCGACTATTGGACTTCCTTGTCTTTCAAGTGCTAAGCCTTTGCGTCGTAGAGCCAGTACCGAAACTTCTCCCAAACACTGTTTCGCATGTCAAATATGAGCATAGCTTTGTGCCTTCATTTGTAAAGCATTTTAATGCCGGGCAAAAAGCACAATTCAAAATAATATGTTAATTGTATATAATGTAATTCTTACGTATGAATGTATGGTTATTGGACTTGATGAGCGACTCAAATGTTAATTCTTCAGAGTTTATGTCAGGGTCGCCTGCTTTCATATATCTAGGAGACGGCCGCATACATGGAGTACGTGCCGCTAGTCCAATGCACCCCCATATTGCCGCTGGAGCTCAGTATCTTCAGACTAGATCAGACTCGCGCATGCCTTACATCTCTTTGTACTTACTGCGTGTGTCAATACATATTTATTCTTTCTTGCCATACTATAAGACTTACCCCACTCGACAACCCTGAACCCTGACAGTTTATACGACGACGACAAACCAATAATCGCCTTTGTCTGTCGCATGTTTTTATGGCACTTGCAGCTTCGCTCAAGTGCCATATACCGATCACTTTTCGGTCTGTCTGTCGGTCGGTCGGTCTGTCAGGCCACTCATCTCGAGTTACGGTACTTCCAGATGAGCTAGGACGATGAAACTTGGCAGGCATATCAGGGACCCGACCAAACTAATTTGGAAATAGTCACTTCCCCGATCCGACCACCGTGGGGGGAGTGGATGGATGGGGAATCCGGAATATTGACGTATTTATAACTTTTGAACGGGGAATCGGATCTTAATGAAACTTGATGTTTGGAAATACCTCGTGTCTCAGATGTCACATTTCAAGTCCGGAATGGATCCGGTGACTTTGGGGGGAGCTGGAGGGGGGAGTCGGAAATCATGTGACATATTCAGAGTGGACGGATCGGGATGAAACTTGGTGGGAAGAACAAGCACAAGCCCTAGATACATAGTTGACAAGACCGGACCGGATCCGAGCACTGTGGGGGGAGTTAGAGGGAGGGTTCCGGAATTCCGGTGATCCCGACTTAAGATACTTACACATGTGCTGGGTCGATGGAACTTGGCAGGCATATTAGGGACCCGACCAAACTAACTTGGAAATTGTCATTTCCTCGATCCGACCACCGGGGGGGGATGGAGGGAGGGGGAATCCGGAATGTTGACGTATTTATAACTTTTGAACGGGGAACCGGATCTTAATGAAACTTGATATTTGGAAAGATCTCGTGTCTCAGACGTCACACTTCAAGTCCGGAATGGATCCGGTGACTTTGGGGGGAGTTGGGGGGGGGGGGGGGGCGGAAATTGTTTGACATGTTCAGAGTGGACGGATCGGGATGAAACTTTGGGGGAAGAATAAGCACAAGCCCTAAATACATAATTGACAAGACCGGACCGGATCCGAGTACTGTGGGGTTACAATTTTCAGTACAATTAGAGTACAACTTTCACATAAACCGAGTACAATTTTCACTTAAGAACAGTCGGATTTTGCTTACAAATGATCACAGCAAACACACACATTGGCGAATTCCTACTTTCATCATTTTACCAAGCCTTGCAAGTGCCATATGAGCTTACAGCTCTTGTTCTTGAACAAAGTGAAACTGAACAGAAATGAATCGTATGGACGGAATGTCAACGGGAAATCTAAAAAGCGAAAGATGGTTTCAACTTAGCTCCCGTCCTAAATCAAGAAAAAGCGTGTGAAAGAATACATCCAAGATGCCGGAAATGTCATCCATTTATAGCCAACAGGGGTCGGTTCCTTGGACGTGTGTCCCTTACAGTGACGACCCTTCCTATCGCGTTGGGTATGAACAATGGCAGTAATCCATTGAATTTACTCAAAACCTCTAGGCTACTGTAGTTGGATCAAATAAAGCGTCTTAAAATGATAGTGCGCTCAGATGCGGTGACATTCTGACACATTTATTATATGTTCGTCTGCAACGAAGATTTGTTTATCTTTGTCTGTTTATGGTTATGTAGGCAGGCTACACGACACTGTCGGCGTTTCATAAATACAAGTCAACGGAGCGCGCACGAACAGTAAAGAGATACACCGCATCATCTGACAAAACTTACTTTTCTCGTATCCAACTGGCTATTATGAAGCAGTGTAGGCACCATATTTGGGTACAAGGTTACCATAACCCCACTTTCTCTCAGTTCGACGATTTTCGCCTTATAGATTGCACCAAAGTCGAGCTGCGGCTCTCTGTCTTCCTCCAGAAACGTTTGGATCATCTCTTTACCCTCTTTGAGTGCGGCTGCGTTGGGCGCGAAAATTTGAAATGTGGTTTCATCGATTGTAGAGATCTGGAAAGAGTGGAATATGGAGAGTTTCCACTAGCCAAACCTTGTTTAAAATCCGCCTCACGACCGAATTTATAGGTCACTTTCGAAGTTAAATAATATGTATTTACAAGCGTCCCAGATCATAACAGCCACAGCCTCTGGTTTTACAGCACTGATAAGTCAGCACTCTATAGGACGGTTTTCGCAAGATTCGGAATCATTTTTCAGCGAGCGAAGAACATCGCGAAAACTGGGGGAAACCGATTCCTGGAATTGCTTTGCTTTCCCCTTTCCCGTTGGACTGGTCACGAAAACACGGGGAAAGCTGAAATCACCGGAAAAATGTAAAATTCTAAACTTTTTAGAATAAGTGTTGTTCATTAAACGAGTATTCGATTCTCAATGTTCCAACGAAGTCATCGTTATTGACACTTCCCCTGTTTTTTTTTTCATTCGTTAGTGAAGCTTGCCGTGTTTTCCACACTTTCAAAATTCCCACCGAAGCATTGCACTTTCCGCGTAGCTTTCCATTAGCTTTCCGAGAAAGCTGCTTGGGTTTCCAAAGCGCGAGAGCCGGGAGGAAAGTTCAACAACTTTCCCAAGAAGCGCGAAAACCACTGGACCACCACCACTGGAAAGTGATTCCGACTTTGCTTTCAAGCTTGCGAAAACCCTCCTCACCCTTGGTTCACACTGCTGCGTCGTATGCGACACGATTCTCACCACCACGCAAACGCAAAATGAAAACGAAATTTTTGCATGATTACTCTGCAAAACGACAAAGAAGCCCTTGGGGAAACGACCTCTGAAGATGCGGGGAGATTACACTTCTGAATACCACCCAGCATTAGGAAATTTCCAGTCAAAACCTATAGGTCATCTTGTTCAAAACAGGTTAATTCAAGTTTACTCAGAAGATAATTTGCACTCAGCTATCCTAGGATTACAATCAGAACAAGGTAGAGCAATTTTTAGTCTTGAAAATTAACTAATCTTTGTTCTTTATTTTCTTTCCCTCAAAAAATCGCATGCGTTATGTCGGATGAGTTGAAATTTTTCAACGCATCCGACAATGCGACAAAACGAACAGTTCTGCGTCACTTGTCGCACGACTTGTTTCGTATGTCGCATGACGCAGAATTTTGCGCGAAATCGCAGCAGTGTGAACCATAGGTTATACTTTGCTCCGGCGCGACGTTGCGCAGCTTATGATTTTCCCACGACCTTGGGGAGTCGATTACCTTACCTTACCTTAGTTCCTCCTGCACCTGCAGAGACGCTTAGGGCATCCAAGAAGAGCCGCCAGTCGTCATCACAAGGGCCGCTGCCCATACAATTACGATATTACAGTACAGTCGAGGTATGTTACTTCGGACGTCGTCCAAATTCAAACGGCGCCAAAGTGTATGAGAATATTTATTTAAAGTAGAACTAAAGCCAAAACCAAAGGGGTCTTCAATTTACAGAAGTTTTCAATCAAGCATGTAATATCCAGATGTTGTTACTAAATAGTAGACTAATGTCACTCTCCATCCCGATCTTACACATATTTTAGCACGAAACAAACTCATTCGTGTCAATATTTATTTCAGGTTTCTGCATCCGTTCGTAAGTAAACTGTTTTCCTGAAAAGTTTTGGTGGTGCTAGAATTTGTTTTAACTACATTCCGGCCGTTTTTGGCAATGTCCTATTCTAGTCGTCGATAAACAGCGAAACTTGCTAATAAAATAATAAAGTTTCTAGCATTAAGCCTATCAGGCAAACTTTAGTAGCAAAGGAACGTCTTCTAACCTGTACTCCAGTCTCGGCAGTAAGTTTCTTCATGTTAGTACCACCGACGCCGTACAATCGACTCCTCTTGTGTACAGGGACCTCTAGCTTCTCAACTACTGGCCAGTTTTTCTTCTTCTGAGTCCTAGAAAATTGGAGCAGAGGTTACAGGACAGAAGGGCTGGAGGGGGAAACCCAAAAGATAATTTCGTAAACCACATTGGCCTGACATATCACAAGAAAACAACCAAAAAACCAACGAAAATGGGGTTTGCAGTACATTCGTTGGCCTCTATAAACCCCATTTTCGTTGGTTTTTTGGTTGTTTTCTTGGGAAACCCAAACCAAAGCCGCGTTCGATTCAACAACAGTTATCTATTATTAATAATAATAATAATAATACAAAGCAAGAAAAAGGCTTTCGCCTCTAAATAAATTAATTATTGTCGACGACCAGCCGTAGATGCCGTTTTATTCAACGTAGCGCTGTTGTTGCTTTATTTGAAAGCTGTAGTCGTAGTTCTACAAATCCGTCGGATAATATCCGAAATTCCCGACGGAAGATTTTCTTTCGTTCTCGTATTTCCGTCGAAGTTATAGCGATGATGAAAATCGTTCGTTTGTTGTCGTTCGATTCGCTCGACGAAAAATAAAATTTTCGTTGAGAATGACGTCATTATCCGTGAAGAAACGACTAAAGACAATAGTTGCGTTTTTGCAGATACCATGGTATCTGATATACGGTCTAAAGTCGTTTTTGCAGTTATCGTGGTATCTGATACCACGGTCAAAAGGCGTTTTTGCAGTTGTCGTGATATCTGGCCAGTTACCGTGGTAACTGATATTCAGATATCATGGTCCGACCGTGGTATCTGGTCGTGGTATCTGAAAAGTCACCTCGGTTTCATTAAATTTTGTCAAATTGGTGAGAACGAAGTTCAGCACTTAGTGATGTAACTGGATATTATCAGTTTTCTTTTGGGATGACTTCGAAAAGTGCAATTTCGGCAATAGTCGTTTTTGCAGGGGACCGTATATAAGATACGACGATAGCTGCAAAAACGACTAATTGCAGATCCAGTTACCATGCTAACAGATACCATGGTATCTGCGAAAACGCAACTAATTTTAGGATAACGTAGGTGGATGACTGTTGGTGAATCGAACGCGGCTCAACTCTCCACTGTCTGATGTCACATTGGGCTTCTTTCCAAGAGCCATGACTGCGGATCCAAAAATGGCCGTTTTGGAGAAACTATAGATAATAACCCATAAATCCTCATTTTCTTCTTCACCCAACTATCCAGGAACGCAGGATGTATTCTTTTACTTCCAGTTGAGGCACATCAGAAGGAAAGTCAAATTTGAACAAAGTGAGGGTACAGGACCACGTATAGGCTATGTAAAGTCCACGTATGATTAAAGCTTAAAAGACGTCGTGCTTATTCTGCCTTCTACGTTATCCCTTGCTCCCCTATGGAACTACGAGCTTCAGACACCCCCGCCTTCGCAATTGTTCGTTTTACATCTATGACTTTTTAGCGTTTTTCGGCAGAGCAGAGCTTTGCCAGTCAAGCAGCGCTAACTTCGCCGAGCTATACCGACAACTCATTCTGAAATAGGGAAGCTTCAAGGTTTTATTTTTCATTTTGGAACACTTGGTAGGCCGACACGTCTTCCTTGTGTTTTGAACTCCTTTTCTTTTGTCTGGCTTTCCCAACTTTCTAACCATGGCGTGTACAGTTTTCAAATATTTTGCGTTGGGAGCGAGAAGTTCCTAAAGAGTTGATAAGCGCCAACAAGAAAATCGTTACTTTCAAAGGACAAGCTGGAAAATTAAGTCTACTTTGAGAGACCTGCAGTAAATGAATGAGTCTATCTAAAAAGTCTTGATTCCGGCCCTTTGTCTCTGGCGAGGTTAACCTCGGGTTTAAAAAATACAATGTATTTTGGAACAGAAATTGTCCAACAATACCCCTCGTGATACCCTTGAAACCCTATCTCACCTTGTTCGGGGTAGTGTTTTCTCCATGATATCTAGTATGTGATTCTTGGCTATTCTCCCTCCCGCTATTGCGTCGTAGACGACTTGAAGGGGAACTCCCGGGACCTTGACATCAGCTTGCAGTGCTGTGATTCCAGTTCTTGTTCCAGCAAGCTTAAAGTCCATGTCGCCTAAGTAATCTTCTATACCCTAAAATAAAGAATAACCATCAGTAATTGCGAAGTAAAGTTTCAAAATTCATCGACGTTCTTACCATCGCGACAGGGTTTCTTTTTCTTGTTCGGGTTTGATTAACACCAATTGCACACCTGTCCTAATAATCGTGTTTCACCAGAGCAGTAAATATGATCAATCATTTTTATTACTGGGTAGACATGTCGAGTCTATTTCAGTGTAGCCTACACAGAGATACTGTGGACTAAAATCGGAGTATCACAAAAGCTCAATTTCATCGAAATTCCGGTAGCGGCGTACAAGCCAAAATGTTTGGGGGGGGGGGGGGGAGCGTATGCTTACCGACTAACATGCTACTGTTTTTCAGATGGCAGATGGCATTCTGGTGGCATCCCCCCCTCCCTTCCCCATACGTGCCGCTTCTGGGTGCCGTTGTCTTTGTCAAGCATTGAGCCTCAAAAGCACGTTTTATAGATCTCAGCCACACCGAAAGTGAATATTCCACTTGTGGATTTGATCTTCCCGCGCATATATAAGCCGGTAGCAGTGTCTTAACGCCACCGCGGTTTTCCGCCACCATATGTTTTTCGCCACCTTTTACTTCAGGTAGCGCAGGTAGCCTGTGCAGGTAGTTTCAGATTAAAATCTTTAAATGTGAAAAGGGTGTTTACCGCCACCCAGGAAATCTTGCGTCCCCAAGAGGATTAGTTCCTCCAGAGGGTAGGGTCACATCTTGTCAGACCTAATATTCTGATGGGGTGTCAAGCGCCAACCGGATTAAGTATCACAGCGATTAAGGGATTATCAGTTACTAACTGGTCTAAAAGTATTTGTAAGAGCAATTGTAACTACAGTCTACAGAACCCGAACTAAGTGAGAAGAGAAATAATCATGGAAATAGTTGTTAGCACCAGCATCATCCGTCCACTTCAACTATTATTTTGTCGAACAGTGGCTAGAGAAGGAGAAGTTGCCTCTGAGTGCCTGGAACTTTATCGTCCAACGAATAGTAGTTGCGTTTTTTGCCATCATCCAGTTAACCGACCTACAAGATTTCCCACCATAAGTCGTTTTCTTCCTTCGGTTAACCGACCTAAGTTTTTATAAGCTGTTTTTTTTTGCTCCGTTTGCCGGTCGGTTAACCGACCTGTGGACTGAGGCGGGAGCTCAATCCAACCGACCTACGCTCTTGGCACGGCGCGAAATTCAAAATTCTCATTGGAGAGATAGGCGCCGGCGACGGGAAGACGCCATTTTTTCTTATAAGCTGTTTTTTAGAGCTCAGTTGAACCGACCGGCGAGACGAAAAATCGGTCAATAGTGGCAAATAGGCCGTTTAACCGACCTACGGAGAAAAGGCAAAAAACGCAACTAGTGTTGAAGAGAAGTTACAGAGAACTGGAAGAGAGGCTACTGAAAGTTAAAACCACGTATCAAGAAGGAAAATCTTCAAGAGACGCATTTCTGCGGGCGATTTCTCCCCTTCTGAAATTTGAATAGTTTGGGGGCCTTGAATTGTTGAAGTTATACAGTTTTTTAGTTGGACTTAAAATAAATAATCATGTGAAACATTAAGCGTCTTAGCTAGGATTAACGTGGAGTTAGCGTTGGTGGCGGTAAACACCATCTTCGCATTTAAGGATTTGGATCTGGAATTACGCGAACCAGCTACCTGCACTAATGAGTTGGCGGAAAACATACGGTGGCGAAGAACCTACCAAAATATTTGACCCTTTCGTCTGACCCAACTAATCCTCTTAATGATGCAAGATTTCCGGGGTGGCGGAAAACATACGGTGGCGCTAAACCGCGGTGGCGTTAAGACACCCATTTCATATAAGCCTGAACGTGATTAACCTTGGACTGTCATTAGAGCAGCCACTACAAGTAAACTTATACTAGTGCATTGTTTCACAGTGACATTGGATGTGGATTGGGGAGCAGAGCTGGTGTACGAAACTCGTATGCTAACGTGAACCTAGTACCCTACCACTCTAGGACAAGACACATGCCACCCGAGCAGCCATCCTCCGTTTAACACGAGTCTTTCCGTTTCTACTAAAAAAAAAAAAAAAATTACTCTGATTGGCTTAATTAGCCATGCTGCCCAATAACCGCATTTGATTATACTGCATGTAGACGAGTTTCATATTCAGTGATCTCCCTAGTACGCACCAGATTTTACCCCAAGAATTGAGGGTAGCATCTAGCATTTGAATCCAAAAGTATTAAAGCCTGGTACAAACAGGACCTGAGGGCTCCAATGGTGTCGACTTTCATTCTACTATTTCGTCATATCTAAACAGAGCTTGCTGATCACACTCACCAAGATATCGGTGAGTATCCGGTAGTCTGAATAATCTTCAGGGTTGTCGTTTGCCGGTCTGGTTACTAAACCCATGGCAACTCCCGCCGCTGGTTTGGTAAGCGGCACTCCGGCGTCCATGAGGGCTAGTGAGCCACCACAAATGGCTGCCATCGACGACGACCCTGAGAAAAAAAAAAATAGACAGACTAAGGACACAGGGAATCTAGTCGTATCCCCTATGGGTATGCACATATCGTATGGACACGCCATAAATCATTGTCTCTTTGTCTATGGGGCACTGGGTCAACTTGATACCCAAATCCGACGGTTCGCTGGATATATATTTTTTTTTATTCAGAGCCAATTGTGGGCCAAATGGTCCAAATGGTCCCATTAATGATCCAGCATCCTTTTGGCCTGAACTGCTGAGTTTGAGAGCAGATTGACGTCATCAGCATAATAGAGATAATGACTGGGATATTGTGACAAGATCCCTGCGAGATGAGAAATAGTACGTCTTCTAGTTTTGTTCGGATGTATTGTTTGTGGAACGTGATGAAGGTTAAAGACGAGCTGCCCCGTTTGAACCCGGCGAGTCTCTTCAGTAATAGTGTTCTATTCATGCACACTTTCTTCAAACTATTTATTTGGTCTTTCCACGTCCATTTGCATTCGACGGTCATTCCCAGAAGACTGATTGGGTTAGTGTATGCCAGAGCAAAATAACACTAGGGAGTAGCACCAAGATCTATGCTTTCCATGCTTCACAATCGGGACATACTTGTAGCGTCGCCAACTACGCTACGCTTGTGGTATTTAAAGCCGGACAAACTTGTGGGTTTAGAAATTTCTAGAAAAGATAAGATGCGGCCTGTACACATCGGAGAAACAGGGGAGGTTGCATCTTTTTTTTTGCTGCGTTCAGAATTTTAATTTATTTGAGCCAGCGCTGGTACACGACTGATTGGTTTTCAGTAGGGGCGTTCTCTATCGCTAGTGGTGCTAGTGCCGCTGCTATTTGATTGTGTGTCACTTTTTTTAAGTCTTGGCGCTACTCACTAGGGCTATTTTGCTCTGGTGTATGCCCCGGTATCTAGTCCAAGCCAGAGCAAAATAACACTAGGAAGTAGCGTCAAGACCTATACTTCCCTTGCTTCACAAACGGGCCATAATCATAGCGCCTCTCGCTAAGCTTGCATAATTTAAAGCGAGACGAACTTGCGGGTTGAGAAACTTCTAGTAAAGCCAAGATGCGTTCTGCACATATCGAGGAAACAGAGGATGTTGTATCTTTTTTTTTGCTGTGTTAAAAATATGAAGTTATTGAAGCCAGCACTGGTGCACGACTGTTTGAGTTTCAGTAGGGACGTTCACTATCGGTAGTGGTGCTAGTGTCGCTGCTAATCGACTGTGTGTCAGTTATTTCAAGTCTTGGCGCTACTCCCTAGTGTTATTTTGCTCTGTCAAAGCCTGAGCAACTGGATGGTTGACGGTTCTCCTTCTGCGGAACAGGATTACTTTCGTCTTGGTAGATGAAAGAGGTAGGTAGTGTGCTTCGTAAAATTTGTCTGTCTAGTCCAGGATCGTCTGTTTCATGTTTGCCACTTCTCTTAGGTTCTCTCACGCGCAGGAGAACGAACTCCGCTCAGCTAGTTTTTAAATTATTTGCGTCTGAATATCTATAAAACGAAGTTGAACTCTAGCTCGAGCCTGAAGAGCAGAGGCGTTACTATCCAAAATGTTTGGGGGGGGGAAAAGGTATTTACCGACTGGCTGGTAATTTTTACCGACTGTTTTTGCAGAAAAAACGACTGTTAAATTTTCAAGAAAAAACGACAGTTTTGAAAAAAATTGACTGATTTTCAGAAAAACGACTGTTTGACGAACAAGACCAAAGGTTCCGATGGGATCCCAAAAATCTTCGCCAGGCCAAACAGCTAATCATTAAGAAATCCAAGCTCAGATATGGATTCAGCATGTGCGTTTACCTCTATAAGCCAATCAAAATGATCCTGGCTTACTTCTTTGAATTTTGCGGTTTTGGTGAACTTCAAGAACTACTTGTCCGGCGAAAAACTAAAGCTCAAAAACGGATTCAGCGTATCTCCTTACCCCTATATCCAACATCTAATCAACTTCTAACAAATTTTCCGGTTTCAGCCGGATTCCGGACGAACTATATGTCCGGCTAGAGAGTGATTGTCATATACGGATTCTGCATCTCTTCTTACCCCAAAATCTATCATCTAATCAACTTAAAATAAGACTTTTACTTCTAACAAATTTCCGGTTTTGGCCGGATTCCGGTCGAACTACTTGTCCGGCGATAAAATGGTTTTCGTATTCTTGTTCAGCATGTCTTCTTACCCCTACACCAAACGTCTAATCAACTTCAGACAAAACTTTAACTTCTAACAAACTTTCCGGTTTTGGCCGGATTCCGGGCGAACTACTTGTCCGGCGAGAAAATGGTTTTCATATTCGCGTTCAGCGTGGCTTCTTACCCCTAAATCAAACATCTAGTCAACTTCAAATAAAACTTTTACTTTTAACAAACTTTCCGGTTTCGGCCGGATTCCGGGCGAACTACTTGTCCGGCGCGAAAATAGTTTTCATATTCTTGTTCAGCATGTCTTCTTACCCCATAATCGACTATCACATTAGCTGTTTCAAAATATTTTGCTTGTCCCTTAATTTGAACCCCCTCCCCCACCCCTAAATGTAGGGGTACAGGGCCCATCTACGAACTCGACCTTACTCTTGACCCAAAGAATGCTCACACCAAGTTTCATCAAAATATCTTATTCCCTTCGAGAGTTATCGTGCTCACAGACAGACGGACGGACGGACGGACGGACAGACGGACAGACGGACAACTTTTGCGATGTCATAGGTATCCGTCACTAACGTTTTGGGATCCCAAAAACCGACCGGTTTTCAGAAAAAAAAACTACTGTTTTCATGAACAAAATCAACTGTTTTGACAAAAAGATCGCGGCGCTTCGCGCCGGCTCGGTTATTTTTTACCGACTGGCCGACAGCATTGGGGGGGGGGGGGTCCCCCCTCCCCCCCAGTCGTGACGCCCCTGCTGAAGAGGCCCCTTGCCAATAAGGGTCGAAATATCACAGTCAGCTGGGGCTGAAAGAATATTTATCTATAGAACTTATTTACTGAACAAAACCGATTTATGGCCCCTAATCCGGAATCCCCATGATTTTAGGGTGGCCCCTAAAAGCCATCATAATCCCCTATTTATGTAGCCGTTGAACAGGAATTAAGTGCATGCTTGGTCCGACGCCTTCGGCTGTCTATTACACATTTCTCCAGGCGCTTGCTTAAAGCCTTGTCTGCATTCACTAAATCAATTCTAACTCCCCTAACGACAACTCACTTATTGACTTGCCCTGTTTCTCTATACAAAAATCCCTTCCCATTATTTTTATTACAAATATCGTTGCATTTTTATAGATGCTTGCGCCTTTTTTTGCTACTTATAATAATAATAATGGAAAACACCTACCGTTTGACTCTAGTACTTCACTCGTCAGCCGTATCGTAAACGGAAAGTTAGAGGGCACGACTGGTCTGAGCCCCTTCTCTGCTAATGCGCCGTGTCCAACCTCCCGTCGTCCGTAGGCGGCGGCTCTTCCAGTTTCATTTGTAGCGTAAGGGGGGAACTCGTAATGGAGAAAGAAGTTCTTCTCTTTCAAACCCCTAAGAGATAAAACAGTCATCAGGACCACGGACTGAGACAAAAGACCTCCAAGCTTACTGTGAATCACATTTCTTCCATTTTATTTAAGCCCGACTAGGCATGACATGTGCGGGCCAGAGAAGAAAATCCTATTCCAAAATCCTTTCTGGCGTAAGTAACAAGAAGATTTAAAGCACGACTCTTACTAGAAGTGATAATGTCACGGTAAAATACGACTGTTACTAGAAATGATATTGTCACGACAAATGGTTCAGAAATATCGTTCTACAAAAATAGCGATACTTGCCCCGTGAAATTAGCGATTTTCTTTTTACTTGCTTGTGGACTTTATCCCTTGCGACTTGCTTGTCGACTCTACCCTGGCATCCCGCTCTCCGAAGCGGACGATGGGGCAAAATATTTGAAAACTATGCACGCCGTGGTTAAAAGAGGGAAAAGCCAAGCAAAACAAAGGGAGGGCGAAAACCTTATGGCCTACCGAGACTTCCAAAATGAAAAACAACATGCTGATGCTTCTTGCCCTTGTTTTGGAAAGAGTTGTCGGCGAACCTTGAAGCTTTTGCCGAAGTTTGCACTGCTTGACTTGAAAACTCGACTCAGCCGAAAAACAGCTACAAAGTCATATGATTTTTTTTACCATAGCCCTTTGGGCTTCAGAATCAAATCATTCTTATTGCCGAATATCTTTACACAAGGGAAAAAATAACCTGGGAGGTCAACAATTTATGCGCGTCATGAAATACATAAAATAACACTTAATATATACAATTAATTCCATGTACAATACACACTTGCATACATACATATGCTGATAACTTAAGGCTATGTAACAAACATAGACTTACCCTAGTAAAACCGAGACCGCATCCCCCTTCAATGCTGAATCCAAGGAGTCGAAAGCAACTGTGCAGAAAACTTGAGTTTGCCCCCTCTGAAAAAGGGCAGAGCCGTGTAATGGTTTATGGAGATCCACCTCGCAACTGATTGGTCGAACCTGGGTTAGCAGTCGGCCATCACATCTAAAGAAGAAACATATCTTTGTGGGCAGCTTGTAGGTCCAATGGCTGGGTTTTGAGGCATAGTGTCAAACCGAGGTTCTAGGAGTCAGTAACTTTAAAGCACAACTCTTACTTGAAATGATCTTTTCACGATGAAATGTCATTTTTCGAAAATACCATTAGGCAACTTCCATGTGAAATTAGCGATTTTCTTGTTAGCGCTTGTCGACTCTATCCAGCCTTCCCTCTGTAAGCAAACTATTTGAAAACTGAACACGCCGTGGTTAAAAAGCGGGAAACCAAGGAAACGAAAATAAGTCAAAAACACAAGACAGACCTGATGGCCTATTGTGCTTTCCAAAATGAAAAATAATATTTTGAAGCTTCTATGTCCGTAACGTGAAAGGGTTGTCGGCGAAGTTTGCGTTGCGTGACTGGCAAAACTCGGCCGGCCGAAAAAGGGCTGAACAGTAAAGTTGTAGGTACAAAACAAAACAATAGTTGCGTTTTTGTTCGACTTTCACTCGCCTTTTCGACGGCTTTTTTTGCGTTTTCGTAAAATGGTCCTAAGCACTGTTTGACAAGTCTCGTTTTTGTCAAAAAGGCAAACGCCAACTTTGGCCTTTTCCCTCGGCGTTTTGCAAAAGGCAAACTTGGTATGTGACCAAGTTGCGCTCTCCTTTTGGCTTTTTGCCTCGCGACTTTTGTGACTTTACCCAAAAATCCAATAAAAGATGGATTTGACTCAAAGTGATAATCAGTATTTGGAGACTGTGTCAGATTTTAAAGATTAAAAATTTGCAGTACAAATAAAATACAAGTAAAATTGTATTTGCCAAAATTGCGTTTTTGTCCAAGAAAAGCGAAAAGTCCTTAGTAGTAACGGCGATTTACAAAAACGCGATAATGTTAAAAAAAAGCCTGAAAAAGGCTAAAAGCTAAAGCCGAAAAGGGGCAAAAGCCGAACAAATACGCAACTAATGGCAAAATGCGCGGGTTTAGAAGCTTATTGTTCCATCCGGGAGCTAGAATAAAGTAAAAAGGAGAATAAGCAAGATGGGTCGTTTAAGGCTACATGCCCGGGTCGGATCGGAGACTGGAACATTGCTTTTCTTATGTATCGGTAACTTTTTCTGGAATCAGTATTTCCATAGTTAATAATACCATAAGAAATACCTCAGCTCAACGTTGTCCTTCGACGAGATCTACTTTTCCTTCCGACACACTGGCGTAGAAGTCTGGGAATAACTGCCTGATTTCATTATGCAAAATGACCACTCTAAAGTTTTTAAACCTTGTGCCCTCTTTCGTCCTTTCGCTTAACTGTCCCTTATTCAGAGACATTTTTTCAGATAAAACTTTAGTCTGGTGGCAGAAGGGAGGGGGACGTCGGTATATTTGACATTGCAAAACGGATACGTCAGCTACATTTTATCAGAGCTAGATCTTGGCCCTTCTTGGCAAGGGTCCTCTTCAGGCCCAAGCCGCTAAAGCTGGAAAATGAACTTCCTTTTTGAATTGAAGTTCATTTTCCAGCTTGAGCGGCTTCAGCGACTTCATTTCTGAATTGAAGTTCATTTTCCAGCTTGAGGGGCTTGAGCACGAAGAAGACCCTTGCCAAGGAGGGCCGAAATATAGCTCTAATAAAATGTATCTGACGTATCCGTTTTGCAATGTCAAATTTGATTTGCAGTCAGCTTGGGCTGAAGGAATAGTTATCACCGAAGGACGTGGGTAGTTGTCCAGTTTGTAGGTTATAACCTCCTTTAACTTTTCGACTCAGTCCAAAATATGTTTAGTGATATTTTGTGAGTAGCGATGATAAAATTAATACGCACAAAAAAAGGTAAAAAAAATAATACAGCAAGAAAAGAGAAAAATAAAATCCAATACACTAAGCTCTTGATAACGCGGCGAGTGCTAGAAAAAAAAAATTCTAATCGGGCCTAAACAATCTTCTCCCTAATGTTTTAATGTTCTATGTGGTTCTGTGTATACTGCTTTATTTTTATTACCAAGTAGTTTCAAGCCAAGCCCCTTAGTTTGTAAGCCACAAGGCATGACGGGTGGTTTTCTATATTTTAAACTGAATTTTCAGTTATTAAACGACTATCTTACTTACCTTCTACTCTGCTCAAAAATCAAACTCCGGAAGACCTCTTTTACCACCTTGTTCAAAAAGTCGGACACTAAGTTCTGGTCCGCATTTGGAAAACTTGCTCTCACTTTTTCCAAAGTTAAGGTCCTCACTTGTGAAAGTGCCACATCCCTTGAGATCTTATCATGGCCGTAGTCTGTCAGGATCTCCCTTACTTTATTTTCGGAGATCATTCTCGCGAAGTCCATCACAGCTTGTTCGGGTACAGGAATGGGAACGATTTCTCTTTTCGGTTTTCCCACGTTCTTCCTCAGATTCTCAATAGCCACTATAATGTCTTGACACTCCTTAACTCCAATCTTGATACACTTTTCAAAGTCCACTGCAGGTATATCGTTCGCACTGGCTTCTAGCATTACTACTAAACTCGCCCCCGCGGCTGAAACGACTAGGTTTACTAAACTGTGAGAGAGTTCATGTCTAGTAGGGTTGACGATTACTTCGTTGTCGATGAACGCAACGCGAACGGACCCGATTGGGCCGTTCCACGGTATGTCTGAAACGGCTAAGGCAGCAGAGGCGGCATTGATACTTAGGACTTCAGGGTCGTAGACGCCATCCACAGCCAGAAGATTGCACATGACCTGAAAACAGATAAGAATCAGCACACGGTCTTTAGGCCACAAACCAGGAAAAAACGGTCACGCTTCTACACTGCTACCACCCAAGTGCAAAACCAAGTCCAGAAAGTCGGAGCTTTGTTCGTCAATGTAATGTTTATTTTTCGCCCATCGTACAGGAAAGGGAAAATGATGGAGTATATACAAGTAAAGGAGAGAAAACACAGAAAAAGGTCAAATAACAAAGAAAAACAAAAGGCAAAACACAGAGAGATAATCACACTAATAACTAAAATATTATGAGGCTAACGTTGCTTAAACAAGACTCAGAACGTCGAAATTTTTCAAGGAAGGAGACGAATAAACTCCTATCTCCCAACTCTTAAAGGAACAGAAAACTTGACTCAAACTTGACTCGGGGAGCTAGCTAACATATCAAGAATGTACCCTGAGTCGATACTGAGAGTAAGAAAAATTCTCGTTACGACCATTGCAGTTTCCGGGCAGTTTCCGAGAATTCGACTTTTGAGCAAAAGGTTTGCAAAAGCAAAAGGTTTGTGTGCCGCGACTAGGAATCGAACCCCGGCCGTCTTGTCGGGGAGGTCGTTACTCTGTAGTCTACATGTAAAAAGGCGAACTTTTACAGTACATGAGTGCATAATTACAGTGCATAAGGGACAAGGGCCTGCCAGCTAGCTTTGGGAACAAGACGGTTCGAGATGACAAAGAAGGGGGGGCCTGTCGACAATAAGACCCTGTATATTTATCCAAGCCCCCCGGGCGATTCGATGGCCGAAAATTGCGTAGTCAAGTTTACTGTTCCTTTAAGGAAGAAAAATAAGTAAATTAGAACAGGGGCCGAGCCCGCCGTTTTCGCACCGGCTGCATTCGCAGCATCAAACCCTCCGTTATGGCAAATCAGATTCTTTGCCCACTCTTGACATCTAATCCACCCAGCCAGTTTATTCAGGTAAATGGAGATAGGAGGCTGAAAACGTTTCTATGTTTATGTCTAAGAGTAAATTAAAACTGGATTTGTTTGGAGGTAAATAGTGTGTAAATAGTATCATCCCTATCTGTATGACTTCCGTTAACACTGCCTGCAGAAAACCGAATCCAGATACGAAATAGTGTTTTCAAGCTATGATTTTTGCTACATTTTGCATCTGTCCTTATTTCAGTACCGAACAATTTTAGAAATGAACAAATGTCTCCAATCAACCCTTCTTCTGGAATATTTTTACCAGTTAAGCCCAAACGTATATCTAGAAGAAATTCCAATACGATCCGGCCAGCGCTGTACAAGATTTGGATGAATTGCGCTTTTTGTCTTGGAGTTTGTCCGACTTCCGAGGAATTGTGTGTGTGTGTGGGGATGGAATCAGGGAGGGAGCGGGTAAATGATGTGACGATGCGTTTGTTGTATTCTGGTCTGTTCCCGGTCTTTTCTAACCAGTGTCCGGTTCTTCTCCTAAAATTTGTTTTTCGTCTCACTGATGATCTCACTAGAACCAACCATACCGGCAGGTTCTGGTTAGTCCACACCGGTGAGGAGAAAACCTTTGGAGTAACCAGACACTGGTTACTCCAAAAACTGGTTATAAGACTGGGGACCAGTCTCCAGTGAATACGAAAATGCCTTGTAGGTAAAACAAAAGTTGGCCAAAACCAGAGACCACCAGTGAGTGGTCCGGGGACAAAACAAAACACAGCTATTGTTTGGCGGTATGATCTAACCAATACGTAACAGCTCAATTTGGAGGCGTCTATTCGGGGCAGATTAGTGTGGTGTGCTGGTGTTATTTTTTGTAGTATACTATTTGTTTCTTGGGGTAGGGCGAAAGCTAAGTTAAATGTTAAACGTCATCTATGTAAAGAACAAATACCACTAGTGGGTATTTCAGCGGTAAATGACGCAGCTACTACAGGCCCACGAGGGAGATTACTAGAGGTTCCTAAGCCTTAAAGTTAAACTGAAAAGGCAGCTTATTTTTACATCTGATATCTGAAAAACTGAAACATTTTGACCCATCTAAGAGATTTTACATTTTTTCACCCGAGGCTCAAGTAATGACGCCTAGAATGTACACTGCATGCACAACAACTCAAAAGTCATCAGGACGCGGAGATTTTGAATCTGAAAACAAGCCTGCAGTTGCAGGATTAAAGACGATAAGCCGCGCTTATTTTTCGGCAATGGCTTACCTTTGTAGTTGGTAAATATTTCAGGCATAGATGGACAGTCACATTGAGGTACCACAAATCCGAAAGATTAAGTTCAATGGATGAAATCCATTATCCGTGGACAGCGGACAAACGAAGTAACGCATTTCTATCGCGTTTTCAGGCCTATTAAAGTGAATACGTGATGTGTAACTAGACTGTCCGGTCTTAGCCCTTGCCGGTTAAACTTTAAAGACAACGCCTAAAATGCGACCGATTCTACGGTTAATTAACCAATGCCCTGCGATCTAAACCCAAGGCAGGAACGAAAGGCAGCGCTGATGACCAAATATGAACTAACCTGAGTTTCATAGAGATATCCACTAGGAAACAAAGGTCTCAACGACCTATCAATCATCCTGCTCACTAAAATTTCTTTCTCTGTGGCCCCCATTTCTCTTCTCAAAAAGTTTGTTGGGATTCTTCCTGCTGCGGCTGCTTTCTGTCGATAATCCACAGTCAGAGGAAGAAAAGATGAAGGGCTGGTTTTTGATTTGCTTACAGCAGTCACCATAACAGATGTTTCTCCAATGTTAGCCACAGCTGCGCCATCTGCAAACCGTGCAAATTTTCCGGAGCTGAACTTGACAGTCCTCCTGAAAACACAGTATATATTTGAGCGTGTTCCACCCTACTTACCATAGTTACTACGCATGACGTCACGAATGTTGGCTTCTTGACTTTCAAGGCTGGGCGCATTTTTTTACTTTCGGCAAAGTATCACTCCACGGGATAATCCAACCAATCACGTTACAGATTCGTGGTTACTACGCTCCCGAGCATGATAAGCAAATAGTTACTATTAGTTACTATTTCGAGAAGGTTGGAACGGTCAGCGTAGTAACTTTTCTTGAGGTTGGTACGGAATTAGTAATTTTTCGATCAGCTACTAGTCGCCCAATCTAAGTAGTCTCAAGAATCTATGGTTTGACCCAGCATTTTTTAAAATCCATCACTGAACAATACCACTGTTTTCAGAGAATATGTCCTCTACCTGATGTGCACTTTTGTGTAGCTAAGCTACTTGCTTTTGTGTGCTGAGGGCTTAAAGAGTGAATGTACAAACAAAATTGGTATTCAGAGTACTTTACAGAAGCTCAACCATTCACAGGTTGTAACTAAATGGAGCATTTTTTGTCTCTCCTACTTTCTCTGTACCATCCTTCAGACAGATTTCTTCGGCCTATGTCTCCACCCTTACATGAGAGTATAAAAAAAAAAATAATAAATATAATAAATAATAAATATAATAAATATAATAAAAAAATAATAAATTTAGCTGACGTATCCGTTTTTGCACTGTCAAATATGAGAGTAAGCTATTTCCATCACTTTATAATTCGAACCTTTGCTATTTTAACAGCATTACACTATACTATAGTCAATAAATCTTTATTTTCAGACAAAAACAGCTCATTTTCTGTCAGCATCCTCTCTGAAAATGAGTTTCTGAAGTTTCTTCCCTAAGTTTTAGGCTTCTTTTTTGGCATTTAGTCAGGAGGAGTCTGAGTCGAGCCAAAGGGTATGAACAAATGGACCTCTTTGTATTAAGATATCCAAATGGAAAGGGAAAATAATAAACTTGATACCATTCAACAGCTAACTGCTAGAGCCATCTTTTGGCTAGTAATTCAAACTAATATTTCTTGAATCTAAAACACTCCCAAACTCTTCCAAAATTTGAACCATCAAACAGAAAGGGAAAGGTATTTGTCTAGAGATGTACATTGATTTGAATGCTATCTAAACATGAAAGACAGAAATCTACTAAAGTTCCAGTGAGCGTCACCTATTGGCAATAATAGGCCTATTTTAAATTTTTAAACACTAGGTGTGGTTAGGTGAATGGTTCACAACCTGACCCAGAAGGAGGTCAAGAGCAGTACGAAAATAGTTTCCCGAGTAGCAGATAGGCTGTTTCTAGCAAGTATTTTGCAGTACAAGTTGCCTGGTACAGGCCTGGTACGGGCTTTAATGTTTTCACTGACAACCTTTCAATGTCAGCCGATGTCCAAACAAGCCTATTTCTACTATATACTAACATAAGAAAAAGAAAATTACAAAGTAAAAGCAAATGAAACTGAAGACAGTCCAATCCATTCTTTGCATAAAATGAAAGCTGAAGCACTAGGGTCTTACAGTCTGGACAGCAACAAGATGTAGGCTATAAGAGCGTACCAACCACCTTGTCTACTGGTCGATAAATAACTGATGAAATCACTTGCAGAGGCATAACGATTGCGCAAACCATGAGAAAGATCTGCGAGGAAGCCGTCAAATCAGCCGCTAATGGAATAAGGATTGGATACTGCAAAATTGTGCCGAACCGTTCGAGGTATAGCAGACCTGGGCTTGGGGAGGTATATACTGCCTTTTGCGCACCGTATGTAAACTTCCTTGCTGGACTATATCCTATTCTCAGAAAAAAGGACCTTCGACGCATACGCTCGACTTACTTCAAATATCTGAGATTTCTGCTAGGCCTATACCTACCACGGCGCACGCGGAACCGCTATCTGATCCGCCGTCTGTCAATTTCCGATCCATTGTTGACGCTTGAAGTTCTCTCCCCTAATTTATGTTCTTCGACTGGAAATTTACCTGTCCATGCTCCCATCAATGTGATTGTAAATTAGTGAACCTTTATGGAAATTAATTTTGAGTGTTTTGCGACTACTTTCTATTTCTTTGTCCTTTTATACTGCACTTTCGCCCTTGGGCAGTGCGTCGCAAATCCTTCATTCATTCATTCATTACTAGCCAAAATATTTGGGGGGGGCAAGTTATTTACCGACTTATATTTATTTCCTTCCATTTACTCCGCTTTTTCGAAATGGTGGGTTACAAATAAATTACTTACTTACTGGCTGGTAATTTTTTACTGACTGTGTCTGCAGAAAAAACTACTGTTTTCAGGAAAACCAGCTGATTTTCAGAACGCTTTCCCCCCTCACCCCCCATATGTGACGCTCCTGATCACTTGCACATATTAAGAGGAGCCAACAAAAAAGTGCATCATCAGGCAGTCAACTACAAACCCATGATTTTTGGATACCCTTTGCCAAATGCTGGATAACTGTTGGTACCTTAACCCTGACCTACCCCACTACAGATGAATTCTGATTGGTTGATTTCTGGGCTTCACTCAATCATCAATATTCAATTTAGTTAGAGTATCCAGCATTTGGCATAGAGTATCCAGCATTAGGGTACTAGCGACGGTCGTCGGGCAGTTAACTCCCCACTTAGCTTTGAATCACCTTAAAAACTAAACTACTCAACTCACAGATCTCTTTTATGTATAAAAAAATTTGTTTGAAAATCACGCTTCTTTTTGCCGTTCTTGACACCACTGCTGCCAAACAAGAATCCTCCACTTGATTTTCGCATGTTCCACCCAAAACTATTTTCTCGGGCGGTCCTTTTTGTGCTGAGATAATCACAGACGGTCACATTTAAACTCGGGCGGCTTCAATCCGGTTTTGCCCGGCTTTTACTTTAGCTGCAAATTTTTAGACAGCAACCGTGGATGGACGTTGAGCTTCAGCAGAACAAAAGAATATACGAGGCAAAATATTTAAAATTACTTCACGAGGAAGAATAATCAGGTATTATAAACCAAGTGCCCGAGATTAACTCTTGGCCGAGCGCTAGCAGGAACTGGTTAGTGTAGTGCCTGTGTTTATCTGCCGCCCGCGTACTACCGCTCGTACCCTAGGCACAGTGTATGCCATACGCTATATATACCCAGCGTTTGGCATAGTGTATCCAAAAATCAGGGGTTTGTGGTAGACTGTCATCAGGTGATAGACTGTTCTTCCCAAGATACATTTGCAAAGGCTAACAATTTGTAGGCTATTTTTCAGATGTGACAGAACAACAAGAAAAATCATGGGAACAGGAAAGAGAGAGACTGGCTGGACACTGGAAGAGCACTTGGATTGGCTCTTACTTATAGGCCTGCCTTAGTCCTGTAGTCTGGCCTTAGGCTTAGCCTTAGTGTTGCCTTAGTAAATTCTTAGCTGATATTAATTAGGCCTGAATTAGGCTACTCAATTTATTAAATTCAGAAAACTGTTCAACTATGCATCTCTACACTGTGACTAACTGATGAATAACTGTGACTAACTGTCTGTGTCGCTGTCAATTGACTTTTTTCGCAGGAAGAATCATACCTCTTGTCCTCTGATAATGTAATTTTCGAGGTGATAAGAGAAAGTGCATTGCTTACCCATTTGACAAGCTTGCTTCAACTTCAGAACCTGAAGAAGCATATCTGATCCTCCAATCTTTCAAGATCTTGGAGCTACTGAGAACTCTGTGTTTTCGAATAAACATGGCAGAGCCTTTTTGAATATTGCGGAAAAAGAAAATCCATAGAGGTAAATGGGATTCGACTTGAAAGCTAATAGTGCATTGGTAAATAAACACAAGAATGAAACACACATTAATCAAAGACTTTAACGTGTTTATTTGGTCTCATTCGTTACCGAATTCGGTAATTCACCAAAAAAATTTCAAGTCCGTATCTGTTGTATCGCATCCGGTCAGTCCATTTCATAATTCGGTGGTTAATCAGATTCATTTGGTCCTATTCGTCACCGAATTCGGTCCGTATGTATTACCAAACTTGCCACATTCGGTTGTTTTAGATGATTCTAACAAGAGTTATTATTTTTTTCCGTTATATTACGAAATTCGGTTGTTATACCGCTCCCGATCTGATCCTTATTTTTTTTAGTTAGTTTTTCGGTAGTACGAATACATCATTTGGTTCACCCCAGTTATTGAGTTAGGTAATTTAATGACATTTATTTAGCTCTTGCTGTTTACCGTTTAAAGCACAGCACTTACTAGAAATGATCTTTTCACGATAAGATGGCTCAGGAATATCGTTTTCAAAAACACCATTAGTTTCAACAAAAATTAGTGATTTTCTTATTAGCGCTTGTCCACTCTATCCAGCCTTCCCTCTTTCCGACGCGGCGGCTGTACGCAAAATATTTGAAAACTGAATGCGCCTTGGTTAAAAAGTGGGAAAACCAAGCAAAACAAAAGAAGTCCAAAACAGAAGGTGTACCTGACGGTCTACCATGTCTTCCGAAATGAAAAATAAAATTTTGAAACTTCTCATGTCCTTATTTGTGAAAGAGTCGTTGACGGACCTTGCAGCTTTCGGCGAAGCTTGTGTTGCGTGACTGACCAAACTCGGCTAGGCCGAAAAACCGCTAAAACCTCGAAGGTAGAAAACAAGAGAATGGGAAAAGGCGAGGATTTTAAAATCTTATAATCCCATTAGGGAGCAAGGGATAATATGAAAGGCAGAATAGGTAAGACGGGTCCTTTAAAGGTAGCTTCAGTTGGTTGCCATTCATTAGTTGACTTTTACTTCTAACGATTCCAGTACTTGAGGAATAAGCAAGTCTCTTCTCTTGACGTGAAAACTAGCCTACTTCTCTTTGCTCTAAGTTCAGAATAAATGTACTTTGTATTTACTTTACCCCGGATGACCCTTAATTTTTACCTAAAATACTATCCTCTGATTTTTTAAACACTTTTAAAGTACACATATCACCGCTACAGAGGCAACATAATAAAGCACTTCGGATTTTGAAAAATATTATTTTACTTCCATTAATCTATTCCCGGATGATAAGGTACTGCCTGCTTATGAAAGTTATGAAACCCGATCGGCTTCGAAAACACGCCATAATCATCACTGAGAGGTCTCGGTTTTCTCGGTTTTATTGGAGTTTTTTGAACAGGACCTGTTAGTGTTCACTTTGTGAAAGAAAATAAAACATTATCTATTGGCGGAATACTGATAATGAAAATATGATACGTCCCCCTTTGTGTTATCCCGGTAAATCCCCAACCCGTAATTATTATGTTTGTTTTAGTAAAAAGTTAGCGTTTTTTGTCGGCACAATTTCAAGTCCTGTTTGCAAAACTGCATGGACGTCCCCCAAAGATAAAAGCTAGTGACGGCGTATCCCTGAAAAAAAAAAAAAGAAGTGGAAGAGCATGAATACGCGCCAGATTTTCTCTTTAGACTGGATTTTTTTTACACTGTAGCTTCTTATAAGCAACTCGCTGTGTTTATAGAAGAAAAAAAAAATCGGTAAAAATCAGATACCGATTAGGTCAATTTTACCAGGTTCCCCCCCCCCATGCAGAAATGCTCGGGACGCCCCTGCCTCCTACACTGCGCTTTAAAGCTTTCTGGACTTACAAAACAAAACATCATAACAGTAAGGACATACATAACATACATATGGACATACATAACATACAGTAACAATAGCTGCGTTTGCAGATACCATGGTATCTGATACCACGGTCAAAAGGCGTTTTTGCAGTTACCGTGGTATCTGGCCAGTTACCGTGGTAACTGGTCGTGGTATCTGAAAAATTCTTCTCACTTTCATCATCACCAACACAGGAGCCCGGGTTTTTGTCAAATTGGTGGAAGAATATTCCAGAATATCCCATATGCGGACATCGAGCCTCGTTTTTGTTGCACGCTGCAAGTCCACTTCTCGGCAGCTTCTGCTAGAACTGGCGTTTTTGCACTGCAGTGCTTCCGAGGAACACGCCAGCGCTTCTCGAGAACCGCGGACTTGCTCACCGACCAAGTCCGTGCTGCAGCAGCACTATTACAACAACGAGGCTCCGGAGACTAATTCGGAGATTGCACTTGCAAGGCGCGGAAATTCAAACGGTCTCGCATGAAGTCAATCATTGTATAGGGCTGAGTGATAAAGAATGTCGTGGCTGCTAATATAGACCGTGTCTGTAGCTGTCAGATTGCTCAAATGCTATCTGATGAGACGTCTGTTGTCTGTAGTACCAGAGAAAAGTTTTGACTTCTGGATGTGAAGTCGCGGAGGTGCCAAAAAATGCACAAATACAGCCGGCTCACTGCAGAATTCACAGTTTTATTTTTTTGCTATCAGTATAGTTATTTATTAAGAATACAAATTAATTTGGAGTAAAGATAGCAACGACTTAGTCAGAAACAACAAACGCCGCTTAATTTGCCAAACCTAGTAAATTGGAGTACTGCAGGCAGCCAAATACGCCGTAACGATCCACTGGCGAAAATAACTTGTCTAGGATTCGGCTGATTTCTGACGTAATATTGTATTCTAAATGGTGGTAATACAATATTGTTTTAGCTTGCTCCGCCTGTTGTACTTTAAAAGGCCTCCAAAAAAAGGAGAGGCCATCTGTGATCCTTACTTCTCAAGAGAATCGAGTTGATAAGTGGAAAGAATGTAGGAGCAGGGACACAAAAATTTCCTGTAATACCTCGCCGTTCAGGGGGCTTGTCATTTCCTATGCTTCTATGTTGCTATGTTGCCCGACCCTCTCCTACTTTCCAAAAATCCCGCTTGGGTCGAATCGGCGTTCTTGTTTGCCTTATTGGACGTGAGCGCCACAGAGACTCCTATCCCTCAAGGCGCCAGCAGCAAATCCCAAATTTTGTCTATCTGGGTAGTCTCGTATTCTATCCCCGTGGGTATTTCTCGAACTACCGGACGGTCGGTAAAGAGCGCATCAGAAATCTCTTATTGACAAGCCCCCTGCAGAGGCGTTACTAGCCAAAATGTTTGGGGGGGGGACAAGGAATTTACCGACTGGCTGGTCATTTTTACCGACTATTTTTGCGGATAAAAACGACTGTTATTCAGAAAAAAACGACTGTGTTGACGGAAAATCGGCTGATTTTAAGAAAAACGACTAATTTTAAGAAAAAATCGACTGTTTTTACGAAAAACCGACTGTTTTTTATTGTTTTTAAGAAAAAACGACTATTTCCAAGAAAAAAATCCACTGTTTTTACCAAAAATCACGGCGCTTCGCGCCGACCCGTTTATTTTTTACCGACTGGCCGACAGCATTGGGGGGGGGGGCGTCCTCCCTCCCCCCCCAGTAGTGACGGCTCTGGCCCCTGAATGGCGGGGCATTACAGGAAATTTATGGGTCCCTGGTAGGAGTAAGGGACTTTGTTCGCTGCAGACTCCGTGCATATTACACGAATAGATCGGCAGCTAGCGAAAACAGTGATCACTTTCGGTAAGCAGGTTATTGGCACAGGTTTTGTCCCTGCGATTAGTCGCCTTTTTTCTGTAGGTTCGAAACACCCAAGAAGGACCACCCACAGTATAGATAAGTAAAACAACAACATTTATTGCTATTTGATGTCTTTCATTATCGAGATGGATAAAGTGCAAGTACCTTGAAGTGTTTGACACGGGCGAATGGCAACGAACAAGATTTCGTCAACCAGCAAGCTTTGACCCAGATGGGCGTGCTATCACTGTTCGTGACAGACCCCGTGACAGACCCGGAAAAGCGAGCGTCTCCATAAAGAACAATGTATTTCCTAGAATTCTAAAAAAGATCAGCCAAATAAAAATAAGTTAAAAATCGGCGTTTATACTCCATCCAGACTAGATCTCAATCAAACCACTTTTCGGTCAACTTTTCCCTATCGAACTCTTCGAGAAGCTAATATGACCGGGATTAAGAGCGTGTTCCAATAGTAACCAATAGTAACCTCTACCAATAGTAACTATTAGTTACTATTTCCGTTCCAGCCTCACGAAAAGTAAACCTTCTCAAAATAGTAACTAATAGTAACTATTTGCTTACCACGCTCGGGAGCGTAGTAACTACGCATCTCTGCAACGTGATTGGTCCGATCAGCCCGCGGCCTGAAATTTGACCGAAAAAATAAAAAAGTATTCCAGCCTAGCGTAGAGCGTGTTCCATCCCTCTACCAATAGTAACTATTAGTTACTATTTCTGTTCCAGCCTCACGAAAAGTTACTACGCTGACCGTTCCAACCTTCTCAAAATAGTAACTAATAGTAACTATTTGCTTAACACGCTCGGGAGCGTAGTTAGTATAGTAACTACGCATCTCTGTAACGTGATTGGTCGGATCACCCCGCGGCCTGACATGTGACCGAAAAATTCAAAAAGCGTTCCAGCCTAGCGTAGTAACTACGGTAAGTAGGGTGGAACACGCTCTAAGTCGGGTTGGTGAAGCCACACATTCCGTCATCGTTGCCAAATGCTCCCCTGTTTTATGGTCAACTTTACAAATTTAGGGTGGGGTCTACTGATGCAGCCCAGCCCTACTGATGCAAACTTCTTACAGGCTCTATTCAGTAATTCAGTTAGCAAAGAATCGCCCAAAATATCAGACTCGCTTGGTCGAATTTATACTGCATTTTGCACACCTTATATCCTGTATTGTTCCGGTGTGTACCACATTCTGCGGAAAAAAGACCTGAAAGTTTTTAAGACATCCTACTTTAATCATTGTAAATTTTTAATGTATCTTCCTCGTTCGTTTCGTAACCGTAAGTTAATTTAGAAGTTCGGCGTGCAAGATGTCATTCGGTCACACTGGCTCCAGCTCATCGTCTACATGATGTTTTCCATGAGTTTTTTAGGCCTAATTAGAAATTTAGTCCAAAATGTCGTCATAAATGTTGATTGTTGTTTGTGTTTATTTATCCTTATTTCCTTTTACGCCACAGTCGCCACGTGCATTTGGTGGGTTATAAATAAAAAATATATATATATATATATATATATATTCGAGACTACGGTACACCAAGACACATTTTTATGCCACAGCGATCTTAAGGTCTGTCGCTCTGTCTGGACGACAAAACAGGTGGAGCAAGGCCGTATCCAGGGGGGGGGGGTTAGGGGGTTCGACCCCCCCCCCGAAACCCACAAAAGTGATAGTTTTTTGCAGGTTTTAACCTCTGACCTATGTATTTTTTGTACTTTTTGGTCCGACCCGTGGACAACCCCCCCCCCCGAAATAAATTCCGCGAGCAAACCCCCCCCCCCCCGAAATAAATTCCTGGATACGGCCCTGAGGTGGAGCGATTCGAATGAAACTTGAGCGGTATAAATATGCACGACCTCGGTGCGGGGAGTTACAGGGGGTAACGGTGATATTCCCGATATTCAATTTTAAATATGGACGAGTGACCGAAGTCGAGCGAAACTTGATGGGTGTTACGAGCCTATGCCCGATGTGTTTCTCTTATCTAAAGGGGCAGGGGTGTTTCAGGGAGGGGATTTGTAACGTCTTGGTTACTGTCTCGTACCGTGTTCTAATTTATTTTTCCTTTGACATTTATTTGGGTTTTTGAATGTTTTCAGTAGATTCGGGTATTTAAGTTTATTTTTATTTCTGTTTCAGAAATGTCGTGTCCAAAGTCCAAATAAGTCGGTCCGATGGACGGGACTTCGGAGTTCGTTTTAGTTTTGTTTTTGTTTTGGGGTTTTCTTAATTTATTATCAATTTGTGTGGAAAATAAACATTCAGTCATTATACACGTGACATATGAGCTCAGAACTCATTACATACTTAGGTTGCGACAAAAACAGATTAGTCTTGTAAACTCATAATTTTAAATTTACGCTAAAGATAAATGCAAACCGCCAGTAGATACGGACTAATGAACAACTGTGCTGGATTGCTATCATAATTAAGCAAATACATAAAATAATTGCTACACAGTTTTCTCACGAAATTGCTCTGCAAAGTCCGAAAGAAGGAGAATTTAAATCAAATCTGAGGGACTCGGCGAGCACGAAGTCATTAATTAAGTTTTTCTTGTCGTAATTTTCGCCAGTTTACGTTTTAACTTCTTGCTTATTGCGCATTTACAATGACTCCGAACAGGAAAACTGAAATGCGCTACACGACACGAATTATTGCTCAGGTTCTTTAATTTAAAATAATTGATAACTATATAAATCGATCACTGGGGGCCGGCAGGGATACAAACACGTTAGCTCGGCCGTATCTAGGGGGGGGGGTAGGGGGATCGAGCCCCGACCGAAATATGCAAAAATAATTGTTTTTTGCAGGCTTTAACTTCTTATCCATATTTTTTTTGAACTTTTTGGTATGGACTAGGTCCGACCCGCGGGTAATACCCCCCCCCCGAAATAAGTTCTTGGATACGGGCCTGGCTCGGCCCTATCAGTGGCAGAAAACTATGCACGGCTGATTATTAATTATGATACGTTGGTTTAAAGTCGAATCATACGTTACAGATTTGTTTGTAGAGGGCCAGGTTTTCCCGTTTTCTTCAGTTTTATTATGAAGAATCTCAACATTTTCGTGACTGATGACTGAAAATTTGATATCGGAAAATAACACTGAGACGGGCATTGAAAATAACCTATCCGAGCCGAAGGCGAGGTAAGGTTGTGAAAAATATCTACCGAGCCGGAGCCGAGGTTGATCTTTTTAAATGGCCATCGAGGTCGTCATTCCGATATCATCCGAGATGCAGGCGTGTTAACTGTTATAACTTTTTCGAATAGAAATCCTCTCTGGAGGCTGTTCTGACTTATATCTTCCTCTCTGGAGGCTGTTATGACATACTCTCTGGAGACTGTTATGACTTATATCATCCTTTCATTTCTTCCGCTAACTTTTTGTGTGAAAACTATCGTAATATAACTGACCATGGGTCATAGGCGGATATGCATTACATACCTGTTCGAGAAAAGTTATACGTTCATATAGGTACACTCGAAAGTGTCAAAGGCAAACCAAATCGTAAACATTTATATCAGAATATTCCATATATTTATCGTAAACGTTACTTTAAAGTATATACAAATTCATCGATTATAATACATATTGCACAAAAAACAAAAAATACACGAATATCACAGGCTATCCTTACTCGAGGATTTAACGACGTATGGTCCCCTATTACTGCTAGGAAATCAATCGCAGCATCTAAAACTAACTGCCAACTTTGTGTTCACACCACCAAGGGTCCATGGTCTTTCATCACCATTCGATTCTCGGATCACATCACCACAGCGGTTTCTATGCGATCCTTTTCTAAGCTTGTAGGTTTTTTACAATTCACTAGATGGCTACTCTCACAGCCCGTTGTGACTCTAGTTTAAGGCTCGCGCAGTCACCAACGAACGAGACTAGTGTGGTCTCGTGTGGGTGACAGTGAGGCTGACACTCAGGGCTGCCACATGTCGCACGATAGTGTGAACTGTCACTCTTGCCCTAAAAATCACTATATTTCAGGAAACGTCCAGATCTGTCATGTTCCAGCAGTGATTCCTACCAAAAGTGACTATTTCACATTTTTTCATGAAAATAAAATCAACATCTGTCGTTTTTGCAGCATTGACTGCCACCAAAAGTGACCATTTCAAATTTGTCCACGAAAAAAAAAAATTTCACTTCCAATTCACTCTGTTTTCGGTCAAAAGTCACTCTCTCGATTTTTTCGACGTGGCAACCCTGCTGACACTATAGGCTCAAAACTTCGCAGATTTAAGAAACAGCGCAAGTTTTTGCACGGATTTCTCGGCACAATGCCTTGGACAGACGATGAGGATCGGGTGCTCGCAGACTGAAATTTCTGCCATTGCGGCACCATCAACAATTTCGCACGGAAAAAAGAATGAGAACCGGCCGGAACGTCAATTCCGGTTTTGGCAAAAGTGAAGGAAATCCGGCCAGAAAATCCTGATTGTCTGTCCGCAGCATAAAACTATTCTACTTTTCTGCGCCGATTTTTGAAACGATGCCTATTTTTGTCGTAGTCGCGCGAAGACGCTTAGTACTTCGGGAGATAATTATTATAATAATATATATAAAATAATAAAAATATAAATAAAATAATAAAAAATAAAAACAGAGTGAAGATACGAATGGGATCGTGAACGACGATGAGAAAACCGTGGGCCCTTGCTGGCACCAGAAAAGTTCACGATCTGCTATCTGACGGTTATGATCAAACAGGCGGAACGAGTGGGGCACGAAATACAAAATACACGAGTCTTGCGTTATACCGGTCACACAAATGTCAGTTTGAGAGACAGCAGATACGAAAATGTAATACCACGGCATAACTTCCGTGGTCACAGATAACTGCGAAACAAGTTTGAGACCCAGGACCCACTATTAATCTCAAAGAAAAAAAAATGAAGAATCTTTGCAACAAAACTTCTGAATCCCACCCAAGCCACAACCTGAAGGCTACCCATCCTTTCAGGAGCGAGTAGGTTGAGACGCCGAGAATCATAAATTAGTTGTTGAAACCTTGTGTATTTTTATCTTCTTTCACAGTAGGTATTTAAAGTGTTGCTGAACGGAAAAACTGATTTAGGTATACTTTTTTGATTATACATTATTTTACTCCTCAGTTTTGAAGGAAGGAAAGAAACAAATTTGGATGCAACCCCATATCCTACCAAAACGACGATACACTCAAGCTTATTTAACTTTATTCAGTCGAGGAAAAGCTAGTAACTGAGTACGAATGTGCCATTTTTAATAGGATTCTCGACAGGTGTTATTTTGCCTCTTCTGACATCTGGGACAGGAATAACGCAACACTGTATTAACATTCAAGATACAAATAAAAAGGTTCCGGCCTGGGTCGGCACTACAACGTGGCGGAGGCCGGGCTTCACTTCATCACCCTCATATAGGTTGCGTCCCACTATACAACTATCTACGATTTCCGTTCCTTGGAGCTGAAATAGTAAGGAAGTAGACGATGCCCTCTTACGATTTCCGTTCCATGATGCTTACAAATACGAATATAGAAAGAAAACATAAATCTATCGACGCTGCGATTTTCATTCCGCCGAGATGGTTATCATACTAATATTGCTATCCAACTGATATTGTAGGCTATTACCTATTTTTACCCCCTCCCTCATCCACCAAAAACTTATTCTTTTGAACATCTAAGAAGAAAGAAATAGTTTCGTTAAGGTTTCACATTTAATGTCCGAGACGTAGAGGAAGTTTAATTTGTTTACAGAGAAACTGAAGTTGAATGTAAGCTAACGTCTTTGGGGGGACGAAGGGGTGTGGCCAAAAAAGTACGCAATTATGTTGCGGAAGTTAACGATAGTATAATAAGGTGAGTCAGTGTCAAAGGCGCTTATTCCAATCCGGATACACCTTAAGGGTTGAACCAAGTGGTTTACCACCCCCTTCTCCGGCACTGCATGCAAATATTGTTTGAAAATTAGCCCCAAGAAATGGTGCCCCGTTGATATGGTGCCCGCGCTGAGCAAATTTCTTCTTGAGGCGAAAGGACACAATCAGCATCTACTGCGCACGGAACAGGAGAAACCGGGATGTTGACGACTCTGAGTTCCAAGAAAGAAGCTGTTGCAGGCTTTCAGTTCTGCTTTAAATAAAAATCGCGTCACCAAGCATACAAGCCACCTAGCAGCACCACGCTTTGAACCCCACAGACAAACTAGGGGACGCCGATCACGGAATGAACACTTGTCACTCTTACGGGCAAACTCAACACGTACTCCCCTTACTCACCCTGGTTCTTGGGTACCATTTAGAGGGGAACACTTGACTATCAGGAACACTTGACTAATAAGGCCGTGCGGGCCACCGACACGAGTTCTAGGGTTTCACTCTTGGTAGTCTGGGGGCCACGGAGTTTCGTATAAGCTCTCAGTACCCCTTAATAGGTAGCGTTTCTTCCTTCGGTTCGGCGTACGAACGCGTGAGCCCTGAGCTCATTTCTGCTTTATTGCTGGTACTTGGAGCGCCATCTAGCGATCATGGCAGACTCGATTCAATTCACGCATCGCGGATGATGATTGTACTGATGGTCGCTTTCTCGTCTGCGAAAGATAAATTGGAGTTAGAATGAGTAACTGAATATTTGTCATTTTCCCAACTATAAAATAGAAATAGTGGAGAAAATACAAACACGAAAGAAGGAAGGAAACTTGGATTGGAAAAACAAGATAAAAAGATCGCCAAAATAATCCTCGCCACCATCTGAACCAAGTTTAGGCTCGTTAAAGTTTAACCGAAAAGGGCTAGGATACGACATTCTAGTTACCCATCACTTATTCACCTAAATTGGCTTGAAGACCCGCTGAAAATGAGTTACTTCGTTGTTCCGCTATTCACGAATAATCGATTTTCAAATAGTGGAATTTTCGTGTGATTTGTGGTGCCTCTATGCGCTTGCATTTTTGTTGTATGCATTACGATCAAGATTTATCATTTTTTTTTTTTGGTCAGGCACTAAGCAATCTTCACCAATCTCACCACTGCCCACTGAAAAGACGCATTTGTTTTGAGATTAGAATTTTCCGCGTCATAGTGGAATTTACGCTGTGAGGACGGCCGGAAATATTCTGAGCCTCATAACTAGAGCAGAGAGTGGAAAATAAAAAAATCCCTTGGCAGAATCCAAATAATTCAGTGTATCCAATTCAATGACACACAAATAAGTTGGCTTTTCAGTTAAACTTTAAGTGTTTGCCCTGTTGGTATTTTTTTTCGTTAGTAATTGGATTTTCCATTGATAACGACTTGTATGTTTAAAGATTACGAAATGTCAGGGTCTGAACCATAAGGGTATACTTTTTATCTATTTGTGCTCGTCATTTTGGCGGATTAAAAGTCATTAATTAATTAAAACGGAATAGATCATGCGAAGAGTCGCCGCCTTGAGGGAGGAGTCAAGTGTGACAAGTGACAGGTTTCTTTGGCCCCGCCCTTGGGGAGCCCTCGGGGAGGAGCTACAGCATCAGAAGCTGCATTACTTTAACCGACTGCTTTCGATGCGAGCTCGTCGTGACTGATGATTCACAATTTCCGCGATTCCACGAATAGTGAGGCAGATTGCTTTACGGCTACATCCGGGGTATATTCAGTTTCAGTAAGCATATCAGTCTGTGTCTGTGTGACTTACTCTTACACTGGTGGCTGCTCCGTAAGTTTATTCACCGTTTTGGACCAGTGTCCGACCAGCCCGTAGTGAGAAAACACTGGGAAGCAACAGACACTAGTGAGTAAAAACCAGAATCTACTAGAAGTTCGACTATGGGGCCCAATCACAATTCGGCCTTCAGTGAAAGCTTGACCTTGATTTTGTTCGACTTACCTCCAGGTAATTCGTCCATCATCTTCTTTACCGCCGATCTCCTCATCACCAAATACGCCAGAAACAAGGTCAGGCATATGAGGACTTGCAATCCTCCAGCAATCAAAATCACCCTCCTCCACAGAGGTTCAGGCTCAATCGGCGAGGTGTACATGTCCGCCGGACTTGCTACCCGCTCCTGCACGGGGGTAGTTGAAGGTACAGTTGTGTCCACGACGGCTGACGGACTCTGGATGTTGTAACCGAGTAGTTCAACCTAGAAGGATTCAAGGTCAACTGAAGGGTTTCACCGACCTCTGATTGAATAGGTTTGACAGTAAAAAAGATTTTGACGCCCTATTCCACCTCGAAGACCCAGCAAAAAACACCGTCTTTCCGCTTTTCTTACAGGTTAAATCCACACTGGACTGTATTTTTTTTTTTCTAATGCTTAGGAACCAATCCGCTCCCCTTACGTCAACTGACAGGTGGGCGAACTTACAGATTTTGGTGGGTCAATTGACGGGTGAGCGATCTGTCGTGGGCGGAGTTACAGATTTTCAGGCGTACTTTCTAACTCTGCGCATATGATGGCAGAAATGGAGCCTGGGAACCAATCCGCTTCCCTTACGTCAACTGACAGGTGGACGAGCTTACGGATTTTGGTGGGTCGATTGACGGGTGGGCGATCTGTCGAGGGCATAGAGACTGATTTTCAGGCGAACTGACGGGTGACGATGTGACGACCTTATTTACATGACGATAGTGATGCTTCTGCTCTATTAAGGGACATCGTCAGGAGCGCTGCTATACAGTCGAATCTCTACGTCGCTCCTGGTCTTTTCTATGCTAGCTCTGCCACAAGGGGGGGGGGGGAATTAGTGCCAAGCTCCACATTCCGGGACCGGAACTGACTTGGCAGAAGGGCGGATTACCTTTCCAAATATGGACAATCAGCTTACAGAAATGTGGGGGTAATCGGATGGAAACCCAATTTGGGGGACAGAGGAAACATACGCTAGAAAACTGCACGAATAGGACGACGGGGGGGGGGGGAGTGAAACCTGAAAGACTTTACGGAAAGACATTTCAATAAAATAGCAATTCCTCTTAACAGAGCGGGGTCCAGTCTAAAAGCCCATCGGAAGTTCGCTGTTCGCCTTGAGTTCAGATGAAAAATGGCGGCGGTTGTGGTGGCCGCTAGTCCGAATAGACCTATAGGCTGTCGTAATACTACAGGCGATGGCCTACTGCACATGCGTTACAAACGAAGTTTCATGCCTTCTTTTGCGCAGAGGTAGGATTCCCAGTTTAGTCGTTATTGTGTGGACACAGAATGTTATAGTGAATGTTCGCTGTTTCTTTGATTAGCCCTATCTTTTATTTTAATGTATCTATCTTACAAGATTTTTTATTTGTTCCTTGACAAAGAATTATTGTTATTGTTTGTTTGATTAACACTGTGTTTCATTTCACTGCTTTTTACCTGAAAAGAAAAGTTTCAGCGTGTGTTGCGTTGTTTTCGAAAATAATTGAAAGAATTGAAAGAACCAATCAGATTACCTAGGTGAATAATGAGGAATAGTCCGATTGCAGACCGAATAACAACGACCTAAATTCACTTTCGGTTTTCAAGAAAGCAAGGAGTGGATGTGCTTTTTTCTACTGGACTTGGTTCGAAACTAGCCAATCAAAATATTCCTCAATATCCAACAATAAATCTGATTGGCTAGTACCCTCAAAAGTTGAACTGATTTCAATTTGGGTCCGAGACTAGCTGGTATCCGAAACTGGCACCTGCCATTGCGACCGGCAGAAACCTGGCAAAGCTTCGACCTCGGGGAGCGATTTTCAGAACTAGCTGGTACCAAGTAGTAGCTAAAAACCCGTTGTTAATGGACCTTACGCAATTTTTAGTGAAAGAACCAAGTCAAGCGTCTTTGGGTTGCCAGTGTTGCCACTGTAACATGTGCGGTTAAAGGACCCCTCTTGCTTAGTCTGCTTTTTTTTAAATATATATAGCTCCCATAAAGAATTATAAGCTTCTAAACTCCCCACGTTTCTCCATTGTTTCGTTTTGTGCCTACGAAATTTTTGCACTTTTTTGGCCTTGCCGAGTTTTGCCCGTCACACAACGAAACGTTTGCCGGGATCATCAACGTCTGCTGACAACTCTTTCACACATAAGGATCTGAGAAGCTTTTGTTTATTACTTCTTTTATTTGCTTGGTGTTCACACTTTTGAACCACGGCGCGATCAGTTTTCAAATGTTTTGCATCGGAGAGCAGGAAGGCTGGACATAGTCGACAGGCGCTAACAAGAAAATCGCTAATTCCAGATGGAAAGTAATGGTATTTTCGAAAAAGTTTTTTTTCTGACCCATTTCATAGGGAAAATAATATTTCTAGTAAGAGTTGTGCTTGAAAGACAACCCTTCGGTTTACGTCCCACTGATTTTCTCATTCTTGCAAACTAGAGCGGAAGTTTAAAGTTCTGAATGTCTTCCTCTGAACATTTTGTAGAGGAAAAAAGAGAAGCTTTCAACAAGTTGCGACGTCCGACTTTTTTGAAAAGTCGTAAAATGACACACAAAGAACACGGAGATGAAACGAAAACTTTATGTACAAAACAGACTAGGTTACGGTATAAAAGTAGAAGGGCGACAGAAAAATATCTTCTTAATTCAATAAGATCAAAGGTTAAGATGGGATCCCAAATATTGAATATTTATTGGACAACTTGATCCAGACAAGCGAATCTCGTAGATTTTCCGGTCTTCGCCAAACCCCTTCAACATTTTGCTATAGCCTATAACCAAGTTCAGATATGTATTCAGCACGCATGTTTATTCCAACATCTCATCTCTAATCGACTTCAGACCAACTTGACCACTTGACCAAATTCCTCCTTTTAGCAGTAGGCTACTCTCGGCGAACTGCATGCAGAGCAAAAGAGCTAGTGACATTGAGAGTCGAACCTTTCGATCCAAATTTCCGGGTTTTTGCAAATTTTGCCAGCTTATCCGTCAAGGAAATAAATTCAAAACTGGATTCAGCATGTCTCCTTACCCGATATCGAATCTATAATCTTATCCATCTTTAGTATGTTCGAAAGCTCCTCACCTATATCGACTATATCATTGGATTTTAAAACTTCATGCTAAAATCCCGGTTGTGGCCGGAATCCGTACCAACTACCTGTCCGACAAGAAGTTTTTTTTCATATTCCTTTTTTACCTTTTTACCTAATCAACTTCAAATTAAACTTTAACTTTTCACAAACTTTACGGTTTTACCGGATTTCGGGTGAACCACTTGTACTGCAAGAAAATAAATTCCATATTCGGTTCAGCATGTCTCCTTAGCTCTAAATCGACTATCTCATTAGCTTTTAAAACATATTTTTTAATTCGCCCCTTAATCTGAAGCCCCTCCCCCACCCCTAAATATAGGATACAGAGCCCATCTTCAAACTTGACCTGTAGGCCTACTTCTACTAAAGAGTCTTTTACGAAATCATAGGTATCCTGTAACTTACGTTTTGGGATCCCAACTAAAAGGAAAACGTAGAGGTTTAACAATTCCCTTTCTTTTTTTCTAAGTAAAAGAAGCAGTAGACAGACCTACATGTTACTGTCCCAGCATTCTAACAAACGCGACTTCTTCGACCTTTTATCGATTAGTTTACTGCTCTGTTTGTTTCCCTTCAGATATCAGCTCTGTGAGTTATTTTAACTATATTTCGACACACCTTAGCGGGGCAGCGTTACCACTAGTTGCAAAATTCTGCGTTTTGTCACAGATTTTCGACGTTTCCGACAAAGCGAGCCTGGATTCTGTGACAACTAACTTTCTAGTAAAAAGAAAACTGAAGGACAAAAGCTGAGGCATATGATTATAAAGCTGATAAAGCGAGATTTCTCGTTAAAGGAACAGAAAACTTGACTCAAACTTGACTCGGGGAGCTAGCTAACATATCAAGAATGTACCCTGAGTCGATATTGAGATTAAGAAAAATTCTCGTTACGACCATTGCAGTTTCCGAGAATTCGACTTTTGAGTTAGTAGAAAAAATAAGCAAAAGGTTTGTGTGCCGCGACTAGGAATCGAACCCAGGCCGTCTTGTCGGGGAGGTCGTTTGTCTGTAGTCTACACGTAAAAAGACGAACTGTTACAGTACATAAGTGCATAATTACAGTGCACAAGGGGCAAGGGCCTGCCAGCTAGCTTTGGGAACACTAAGGAGGGGGTTCGAGACGGTTCGAGATAACAAAGAAGCGGGGCCTGTCGACAATAAGACACTGTATATTTATCTAAGCCCTCCCGGGCGATTCGATGGCCGAAAGTTGCGTAGTCAAGTTTACTGTTCCTTTAGGAAGCCAGTTTCGTAGGCACCAGCATGTCACATTTTCCGTCAGAGAAAAGTGGCAACACTGGGCAAGAGTCATCTTAGGCTCTAGACAACATCAAATAGATAACTTGTCATATTATTCGTTACTCAACCAAGCCCGATGACCTCGAAAGCGCCAGCGAGAAATTAGAAGTCAATGATCAAGCATCTGATGATGTAAGAAAGATGTTTTAGTTTGCCCGGTCAACACGTCTGTGGTAATTTAATACCCATACAGATGTTTTTACTACTATTTTATTTGCGTCCCCAACCTTGAGCGGTAGCTGCTCAGATTGTTTGCACAAGCACTGCTGTTTATTGACGGAACATGTTTCCCTAAAAATTTACGAGGGACTGAAAGACATGAAATCAGTGTTTGCCCAGCGAATATTCGTTAGAAGAAAATGCGGAGTCGACTGCTACGCAGGCAAAAGATAGGCTAGAGGCTAGTAGACCCCGAGGGATTCCCCACCCTCGATTTGGATGTACAGCAAGTGCCCGGTGCCGCGGTGCCCGGACGGTGCGGGTTGCGCCTTATTTTATCCGTAATTTTAATGTGAATTAATCAAATTGTAATTTGACAATCCCATTCATTTTGTATTATCAGAATTTTGGGAATAAATGAATTGTAATTGTAACACGTTATCACGTGTTAAAACATCAAAACTAACATGTTTAGAAGCGTCTCAAAGATGTGCTTAGTTTATGGACGGCCATTGCTGGTGCCCCTCGGTAGACCCAAATCCAGAAAACGCATATATCAATCAATCAATCAATCATTATCCATACAATATTACCCACTGGATAGCATAGGCTGACGACAAGATAATCATACAGGCTACTACACGACAAAAGAAACAATTATAATAGTTATATACAATTGATTTGTCAAACTAATTAAAATACTATGCCAGATATAATATCTTACGCCCACTTCTCGCAAAGAGTATTCTCATCTGATCACGAAACGAGGGGTTGCCAACTTGGTGTGGGCTACACCAAGTGCTGGGGAGTCGACAACCCCACTACTAGTCTAAGTGCAATCACGAGACCTTTCATTCAGATAAAAAAACAAGAGCTGAAAGCTCATATGGCACTTGCAAGCTTTTTTGCTTGTTTCAAGTTATCGTAGTACGATGTAAATGGATAGTAGTGCTCCCCTCCCTCCCCCCACGATGGTCCGATCGGGCAAGTGACTATTTCCAAGTTATAGAAAATCATCTGTAATCAAAACTCTTGAAGCAAAAAAGATGATCATCAGGAGCCCGAAAATGTATTTTGCTCAAAAGTATTGTTTGTACTTTAAGGAATTTTATTGTAAGCAAAACTCTTGAGGCAAAAATGATCATGGGCTCATACCCGAGTGAAAAAAAAGACAGAGAATTATTGAAAAACTATTCCAAAAAGCACATTCTCGCATTGTTTCTGAGGTCCTTCGCATTTCCCGAGTGCTGGTCTATGCGTCTTCTGAGAAGCTTTGAATATGTGCTATCGTCCACGGTGAAACTGTAGCGAATCCTAGCTAATGTGCATATGTTCCTAGGTATGAGCGGGATTGTTACCCATGTGTCAGTCGCAGAGTTGCTAGGACATCAGAAGACAACTGGTGCATGTTCAAATGGTTTCGTACAATAACTGTGTATGCACCTGCCGTGACATCGAAACTACGGAAAATCACGAGCCAACCATTCTTTACATGCCTATTTTTCTAGGTACGATCCAAAATGTGTCGCATGTGCCAACTCACTGAGCACTCGAAAACTACAGAAAATCGATAGCGTCCAGGAAAAACTACAAACTTGTGGTCCGCATGGTTGTCTGTACGGTTTGCCAACGTTACGTTTCGCCAACACACTGTGAACTCGAAAACTGCAGAAAACCGCTAGCTTATATGTCTTTGTGTTCGATCTTCGAAATTATTTCCTGCGAAAAACTCCAAACTTTTGGTCCGGATAGGAACTCGCTGTAGTTGACTAAGTTACGCTCTCCCGAGCGCTCTCCTTTTTGCTTTAGCCTCACGGTTATTGTCAGTTAATCCCAAATCCAATCAAATTGATGTAAACACAATTTTTGAATTTCAAATGCCTGTCACAAATATAATCTTTATCAAGGAAGCAGAGACAAGCAAAAACAGTAGCAAAGGCGACTTGGAAAAAGGTGAAAATCTCCAAAAAAGGTAACAGTCGAGGGGTTACCCACTCTCCGGCACCTGCTGTACACCCTTTCCCGGCACCGGCCGGCACCAGCCGAAATAGGCGGTACCGGCACCGGACGGGTGCGACAGTAAATTAGGCGATCCTTCTTTCAAACGCTTCAAAAAATGCTTATTTTGATGTTTTAACACGCGAAAGATCGGTGCCGGCTTGTTTCAGCCGGTTCCGGCACCGACCGGGCATCGCGGCACCGGGCACTTGCTGTACACTAAAACCGAGAGTGGGCAACCCCTCGGTAACAGCTACAACCGAAAAGGGAAAAGCAAAAGCCAAAAAAACTTCTATTTCAGAAGTGACGCCGCCTATCAGAAGTTTCTGCCAAAGCAGTTTGCAGTAACACCTTGATTTTGGTCTAGAAAAAAAAATAACGGCAAGACTAGGAGTGTAATTTTCGTGCATTTTCTCCCGACGATAACTAGAGGAAATCTTCAGACGGGAGTAAGAGGGAATAACTTAAAAAGAACCGAACATTTGTTTAAAATTTCTCGGAGAAGTCAGCCATAAGGCGGACTATCCAAACATGTAATAACTCAAGGACCAGTCGTACCAAGATTTTTCCTTTTCAACCGATTTCCCAAAACTGCAAGTCAAATAATTTTGATCCGCAATCACATTAGATGTGACATTCAGCTCTTTTAACAAGTAGGTATAGCCAAGGGGTTAGGATCATTGGCTACTGACACAGAGGTCCTAGGTTCGATACCACTTCGGTCCACCAACATTTTGCTTCAGAACATAAGCTATGGGCGAGGGTTCGATCCCCCTCGGAGCCAGAAACCTTTTTCTTCCCATACCAGACTACAAAAGCCGCTTCAGTAATGATTGACAGGTACCTATTCAGCACGGTACAAAACTATCAGGCGAATGGACCGGAAAAAACGATCGTAAAATTACGATCGTAAACAACTGTTTTCAGGTATTAAGTTTCGTCCCAATCCGATCACCCGTTCGAAAGTTACACAACACTCAATTTTCCATATTCCCCCGCACTGCACCACATATACAAACCCCTTTGACCCTCGAATGCACTAGCTCTTTCCAATGTTAACAGAGTGATCCGATGCAAACAGTGACGTCACGCCGCGCGCAGACCTACTAGTGTGTAGAAAGGGGTAGGGGTTTTACAAAAACTACTAAATTCTCAGGATTCCCCCGCCCTGTACTCCCTCCACGGTGGTCGGATCGGGGAATTGACTATTTCCAAGTTAGTTTGGTCGGGTCCCTAATATGCCTGCCAAGTTTCATCGTCCTAGCACATCTGGAAGTACCCTAACTCGCAAACAGCGGACTGACCGACAGACCGACAGACAGACCGACGGAAAAGTGATCGGTATATGGCACTTGGCCGGTAGGCAAGTGCCATAAAAAACAGATTTTCTTAATCAAAGAAACTGCGCCAAAATGAAATGTAACAAAAACTCGTGCCAAATCAAATATGGCGACAGCATCAACCGCGAGATAACCTTGCAAATTGATGTTCGCATAAGCTACAGTTATTGCAATATTCCAACATACTCAACTCTTTTGAAACTGTTTTTCAAAGATTACAAACCCATCCCGGCTGCTCGGCCCCCTTCGTTTTGATTAGAAACGCGGAAAAACTTTCTTGACCCATGTTTCTGATCAATGAGCTCCTTGGAATCACAGGGAAGCTTGATCAAATATTCCTTCAGACCAAGCTGACTGCGAATCATATTTGACCGTGCAAAACGGATAAGTCAGCTGAAATTTATTGGAGCTATATTTCGGCCCTTTTTCTTCATCACAAGTTTCTTTTTCCATCTTGAGCGGCTCTGAGCCTAAAGAGGACCCTTGCCAAGAAGGGCCGAAATATAGCTCCAATAAATTTCAGCTGACTTATCCGTTTTGCACTGTCAAATATGAAGCTTGATCGATCTCAGAAAGAGCCAGACACGGCAAATCCAAAAGTCAGCCTACTGACGTTACGGTGGATAAAACTAAAGTTCACAATTTTGGATATGAAAATGAATCGAGCGATTAGGAAAGTAGGGTGAAGCAGAGTAGAGCATGGAGTGAAAATCACGTTGCGTTAGAACGCGACCGAAGACTGAAAACATGATCGTCCATTTTTTTACTGCTTAGAAGTGGAAAATTATGTTGAGATTTCACGGGTTTAGACATGGATCCAATGGGGTGTAGCCTTCAGTAACGGGCACAGCCAAAGAACAAGGGTGTGTGATGCGGTTGCGGTGCCGAAAGCAGCGAACAAAGGAACATATTCCCCTGCTAGTGTGTAGCAATAAAAATCCGAAAAGAAATGAAAAAGTCGAAACAGTGTAGCAAAGCGAGCGCATTTCGGTAGTTGGGCGCAATAAAAGATTACTACTAATACCAATCATAACTTCTAACTGCCGGTTCTCAATTAACTAGATCGTAAGTATGAACAAGAGGTACGCCGTAGCATACATTATGAGGACAGTTAATCTGATAATGAGTCTCGATGTGCTTAACGACCGAATATGTTAAAGCACAATGGACACTAGATATTTTTTGTACTTGAATCAAAGTTTCCAAGCTCTCTAAACCGTACCATTATTCCAGAATCAATTCAACGAAGTTCCAGTACGTGGTTAACTTTCGCTTTGAAGTTCACTTTCCAGCTTGAGCCTGAAGAGGACCCTTGCCAAGAAGGGCCGAAATGTGAAATTCAGCTGACGTAAATATTCTTCAGCCCAAGCTGACGGCGAACCATATTTGAAAGTGCGAAACGGATGCGTCAGCTGAATTTTATTAGAGCTATGTTTCGGCCCTTCTTGGCAAGGGTCCTTGTTCAGGCTCAAAGCCGCTCAAAGTGGAAAAATGAACTAAAGATTCTAGCTTAGCTTTAAATATCTGATTTGAGAGTTGCTTAGAGTTAAAAATGTTGCTGTGACTTCACTTTGGACAATGCTGCAGTTTTTGCTGCTCGATTGGGTCGTTGATCGGGTAGAGATTTTTCGGCATTTGGGTTGACTTTGGTTTTGTTGTAGAGTTGGGGTGGTTTTGTTTGGGGTCTGAATTTCCTTTCGCCGATGACATTTTCTGCTGACGTGGCCTATCGACGTCAGTCTCTCAAACAAACTTGGTAATTATGTGGTATATGACGTGGCTTTATGGTCCCGGACTGAAGGAAAGGTTATATCCATATCTCATGTGGTGTTAGACCGTCTTTTATCTTCCTCCCATCCCTAGATCGAAATAAGTACTAGAACGAATTTACAAAGATGGGCTAACGTTCCATTCAAGCAAAAATTAAGCTGTTGGCAACTCTTGCCTACACTAGAGGCATGCTTCTTTCAACACTTCTCTAAATTTGTCCCGACCTTGCTCTGTTTCTTGCTTATGAAACAGTCAAATGGGAAGGAAAAAAAAACTTGAAACAAGCTAACAGCCAACTCTTTCAGTTTCTTCTGGCTTGAACAGTGAGCTACAATTCTAATTTTCAGAAACGTCTGGAACACCAAAATTGTCTTTATCATTTTTTTTTCTATTCGCACATAGCGCACGGATATCTATCCATCTATCTACAGCAGAGTTGTGCTTCTTCGAAAATTAAGGCATTTTTTCGCAACAATCCAGATTGAAGATTCACAATCCGGATTCTCCCAAACACGTATTCTCTCACAATCCAGATTATGAAAAATCGTTTTCTCTGACAATCAGGATTCGTTCTTGGATCGTCGATTCGGGAATCTTGCAACGGAGCAAGATCGTCGGATTGTCGTTTTGTAGAGTCTAGGATAGTCGATTCGCTGTTTGTCGCCGACAAACGCCTTTAATTAACGCTGAACAAATCAGTGTTGGCCTAAATGGTAAAAATGAAGACCCAAAACTCCAATTCTTTCTACTTCTGGATTTAGTAAGCTAATATGTTTGTAGTTCAGATGAAAGATGAAAAGTTAACTAAGGTTAAAAGAGGCACACCTCTACTGTATTTATGTTTCTGTGGCAAGGAGGAAGATACAGAATAAACTTGTATTAGTGTCGAGGAAGCTTAAGCTGGCCGCCTGCCTTAAACTAGTAATAAATGAACTTACATTGACTAGAACGTGGCAATCTGGCCACATCGACACGGTGGCGCTTGCAGAATCTGTGACTAGCTGGCCTTCCAGATTATTCATTGGACAGGACCAGTGCAATCTGTACTTCCCGTTGGCCATGCCAAGACACGCCAAAACCGGATCCGGCGTAAAAACGGCGCTGGGGGAGGGGCTTAGCTCCTCCCAGCTCACAGCGGCTTGCACGATTGGTCCGCGCTTTTCCAGTGACTCAACGGAGATTTTCCATGTGGAGAGAATCTGGAAAGTAAAGGCGTGTTTAAAGCACATCTCGCACTATTTACTGTTTATGTTCCAATATCCAAACTATTTCAATACTGTAAAACCAGGCTCTGCTTTTAACAAATTATCCACGGCTTTGGTTGTTTTAAGCCTTTTCCCAGGCCCATTGACTTCTAGCACAAACAAGTCAAAATTCAGATAAACGGCTTTACGCGTCAATAGCATGATCCGCGAACACTTGTCGGGAGCCCAATAGCCTACGCATGGAAAATAATGTCCAAGTGCAAAGATTAGTGAGGTATTGTTAGCGGGCTTAGAATATAACATGAAATTTGGGTAGCAGTGTCTTAACGCCACCGCGGTTTTCCGCCACCATATGTTTTTCGCCACCTTTTAATTCAGGTAGCGCAGGTAGCTTGTGCAGGTAGTTTTAGATTAAAATCTTTAAATGTGAAAAGGGTGTTTACCGCCACCCAGGAAATCTTACGTCCCCAAGAGGATTCAGAGGGTAGGGTCGAATCTTGTGACCTAATATTCTGATGGGGTGTCGAGCGCCAACCGGATTAAGTATCACAGCGATTAAGGGATTGTCAGTTACTAACTGGTCTAAAAGTATTTGTAAGAGCAATTTGTAACTGCAGAACCCGAACTAAGTGAGAAGAGAAATAATCATGGAAATAGTTCGAACATTTCTCACCTTTTGAAATTTGAAAATTTTGGGGGCCTTGAATTGCTGAAGTTGTACAGTTTCTTATGGCACTTGCCTTCCGGCCAAGTGCCATATACCGATCACTTTTCCGTCGGTCTGTCAGTCGGTCGGTCTTTCCGGTGTTTGCGAGTTAGGGTACTTCCAGATGTACTAGGACAATGAAACTTGGCAGGCACATCAGGGACCCGACCAAACTAACTTGGAAATAGTCCCTTGCCCGATCCGACCATCGTGGGGGGAGGGAGGGGAGCCGGAGTCCGGAATTTAGTGTCATGCATAACTTTCGAACGGGTGATCGGATCTTAATGAAACTTGATATTTGGAAAGACGTCATGTCTCAGATGTCCCATTTCAAGTCCGGAACGAATCCGATGAATAATGGGGGGGTCGGAGGGGGGAACCGGAAATCATGTGACACGCTTACAGTGGAGCGATCGGGATGAAACTTGGTGGGAGGAACAAAAAGAATCCCTAGGTTCATCATTGACAGAACCGGACTGGATTCGTGCACTACGGGGGGAGTTGGAGTGGGGTTCCGGAATTCCGGTGTTACGGAGTTAAGTTACTTCCAGATGTTCTAGGACGATGAAACTTGGCAGGTGTATAATGGACTCGGCCAAATTAACTTGGAAATAATCACTTGCCTGATCCGACCATAGTGGGGGGAGGGAGGGGAGCCGGAATCCGGAATTTTATTGACATTCATAATTTTCGAACGGGTGATTGAATCTTAATAAAACTTGGTATTTGGAAAGGCCTCATGTCTCAGATATACCATTTCAAGTCGAGACCGGATCCGATGAATGTGGGGGGGGGGGATCGGAGGGAGGAACCGAAAATCATGTGACATGGTTAGAATGGAAACAATACATTTTCGTGATTTCCAACGACCCATGATCATTCTTATCTCAAGGGTTTGTCTTACACATGATCACAACAAACCTACGAATGGACGAATTCCTACTTTCATCCTCCGACACAGCCTTACAAGTGCCATATGAGCTTCTAGCTCTTGTTAGTTTGACTTAAAATAAATAATCATGGGAAACAGTACACGTCTTAGCTAGGATTAACGTGGAGTTAGCGTTGGTGGCGGTAAACACCCTCTTCGCATTTAAGGATTTGGATCTGGAATTACATGAACCAGCTACCTGCAGTAATGAGTTGGCGGAAAACATACGGTGGCGAAGAACCTACCAAAATATTTGACCCTTTCGTCTGACCCAACTAATCCTCTTAATGATGCAAGATTTCCGGGGTGGCGGAAAACATACGGTGGCGCTAAACCGCGGTGGCGTTAAGACACCCATTTCGAAATTTGGGTATCCGAGCTTAAGAATTAATTAATGCAATTATGGAAGCAGGTTGATAGGCGACAAGCTAAAGCTTAACGCCAAATGTAATAACAAATCTCGTAACAAATAAATAAATAAATAAATTTTAGGATTCACGAGTCCTTAAAGGACACCTGAACGATCCTACCATACTTCCATGAACCCCTCAGATCGTCCTTCACAGTACCGGTACAGAGAAGAAGAATTTTTTCGCTCCGTGATTTCGGCGCTATCCACTCTTGAAGTTCTAAGTCAGTGGTTCCCAACCGGGGGTACGCGAGACCCTTCCAAGGGGTACGCGAAGGAACCAAAATCATTTTAATTCGTAACTTCAAAATCTCGCCTTACTCATTTTTGAATGCCGAAAGCCTAATATTACCAGCAGAGGCATCACTAGCCAAAAGTTTTGAGGGGCAAGGTATTTTTACCTACTGTTTTTCAAAAAAAAAATAACTATTTTTACGAAAAACCGAGGCGCTTCGCGCCGTCTCGTTTCTTTTCAACCGTCTGGACGACCACTTTGGGGAAGGTGTGTTGCCAACAAGTGCGTGACGCCCCTGACTACAGCTAGCCTACTGCCGTAAAATCTGTTCCTGTGTCTAACAATATTGTTTCAAGAAGAATCGAAGACATAACAAATGATATTGTCATTCAGGTTACGAATTAAGCTAACGAAAACATTAGGATGCAGTTTGATGAAAGCACGGAGAACATCAAAACCAAACACAGAAACAAGCTGACTGTAAAAAAATATTGCCGTAAATGACGTCGAGCCGAGATTTCATAAATTTTTTTGCTAAAAAGCAGCCTCAAGTGTCTCATTGATTTGTATAAATTTCTACACATGTATGTCTTATCATTATTATAATAAGTATCGTCTTTTTAACGTTCTGGAAAAGGGGGTACGCAACATTTTCGAGCCTTGATTAGGGGTACGCGGTACGGATAAGGTTGGGAACCACTGTTCTAAGTCTCCCTATGGCGATTCGTTACGACCTCCCAAGACAAATTTAGCGCCAATATTTAAACTGTCATTATCGCATGGATGAACGTACGTTGATAACGCATGGGTGGATAAACAGCGCATGGATGGATAAACGCATGGACTGTTACAGCGTGGACTGTTACAACATGAACTGTTACGCATGGACTGTTACAACTGTTACGGCGAGCGTTACGATCAAGACAAGTCGGAAAAAAGGCTGAAAATTATAGCACGATGAAACTTCATCCGATTTTAGTCCGGTTTTCGAGAGATAAATGGTAAGCAGTATGTAAAAGTGGCAATTTAGGGTGTTAGACTTCATTCAGATGACCTTTAAAAGCGACGGCCTTTGTTCTTTGTCCACAAGAGATCCACTGGGGAACTCGTTCTTGCAAGATGAGTTGCTTACAGTCTAGTGAGAGAGAAAATAACGAAACACTGGCAGACTTACGACGCCAATTCCCACTAATATGATACCCTTATACAGAACCTTTTTGGTGTAAGTATAAAACTGTAAACATAACATCATCATTCAGTTTGCAACTACAAACACATTTGCCTACTATATCAAGAATTAAAACAAAATTTCAACACTATATGAAAAAAAATCTGAAAAAGGGTCAATGGCTAGGCTAACCGACTAGCTTGCATCCTACTGTAATTTGGTATGAAGAAACAAATCAAACAGTATAATGCAGAAACGTGATATTTCTAAATAATCGATTTTTACTAGTCTTACAGACTGATAGAAATGCTACCACAAAGTGGAAATAGATTGCTTCTTTCATAGAATCAACTCTCTGTTTGAAAATCCGCAGCGATATGAATTACTGTAATACACCTGCGATATCTGAACGTCTGTAATCAATTCGGCAGCATAATTACGCGTTCACATCAAATTTTGAAAACAGAGCACATTCTAGCAATCTGCGTTCCGTCTTGCATTTCAAGTAGGGTATGCGATCGGAAAAGCAGAAATCCCAATTAAAGCGAAAGGAAAAGCAGACGCTGCAATTAAATTCCACCAGATATCCTGGTACTGATTGCGCATATGACTCTTGGTGGGAAATGTGAATGAATGTACCCAGGAAGTTGAAATAGGGGAAGGCAGAAGCTGTCAATTTCAGAACGACTCTTCTTTTTTGTTCAAATACCGTGCATAATAGTAAAAAAAGAGAAATGTCACTTAGAATGGAGCCGAGAAGTGCGATCAAAATCAAACCTAGTGAATACTTGTGCAAAGTACTGAGTGCGAACACTAGTCTGAAGAAAAATAATCAAAAATAAAAATGTTATTCTCAATATTCAGAGCTTTTTGTTGCCCTGTCTTTTCTGCATCATTTTACGCGCAGGTTACGGCAGTTTGACATTAACTTTCACGACTGTTCAAGGCATCCCGACTGAAGAAAAAGAACATTAGACAAAAACTGTTTTTTTTTTTTTACATGAGATTTTTCTGGATATGTAATAAATAAATATAGGCTATGTACTTTGTATATAATGTATGTAATCAATCTGAATACAAAATTTGATTTCCTTCTCTATTCAAAATAGAAGCTGAACAATTTTTTATTCTTTTTCAACTGAGTATTTTAAGGGCATCTACTTCGACGACCATTCCCAAAATGAGAAAAAAGAATATTCTCCAACAAATAAGAAAGTAGAGCGGGAATACTTAGTTTTATTCTTTATTTCAAAAGGAAACTCAAACAAAAAGTCTTCAATTTGTTTGTCAATCTGATAATTTTAGAACACAAATCCATGCTGTGTTTAAATAAGCAAGTTTCTACAAAATTCGGCACGATTTTGGCAAATCTGACAAAGAAAATGGTACCCAACCCTTATCCATAAAAAAGTCTTGAATCACTGAAGCTTTAAAACGGTATCCCAAGTTGGCGGTTTTCCCGAAATCCCGGATAAGGCGTTTTTCCACAAAACAAAGACCGCCATTCGAAAGATCCTTAATCTGTTGTACTCGATCACGAAAAAGGAACCAAAACCGGAAAACGCATCAACGTGTGTCTTTTTTGGCGGCGGTGCGATAGACTGCTCGCGATAAGATCGCGACAAGCTCAAAACACGAAAATCACTAACTTAAGCGTCATGTATTTAAATGAATGCTTTTAGTAGAACGTCGTCGTCATTACCAGCATCGAGGGATAGGACACTAATCCACGGCTTGCATCACCGGTACGGGTCAGTCTACCATAGTAGACCCCTGGTTTTAGGATCCTCTATGCCAAATGCTAGGTACTCTAAAGGTCGGGCTTCACTACCCAGATTTTTCGCCCGGATTCTGGATTCCCGTTTTCTTCGATACCGGTTTGGGTAGTGAAGACAGGTCTGAAAGCACCCTGGACGCGTCCGGGAATCTGGTACAAAAATCTACCAGATTCCAGGATTCTGGGTGAAAAGAAGCGGGAATTTGAAAGTAGTTTTCATTTGACTTAGAGAAATTGTGTTGAGATGGTTGAGATGGTGAAAACGGACTGTTGAAGAGACATTTGATTTGATTTCTGTCGGGACCGACTTCACATAAGCCGGACCCCAGATTCTGGGGCGTCTGGGTAGTGAAGTCCGACCTTAACCCAACAAAATACTGGTGATTTGAGTGAAGCTCAGAGATCAACCAATCAGAATTCCTACATAGTGGATTAGGCAAGGGTTAGGGTACCTACAGGTATCCAGCGTTTGGCTTGGCCGACGTTAGGCATAGGGTATGCCAAACGCTAGATATGCCCAGCGTTAGGCTTGCCCAATTCAACCCTGTTCGAGAACTGCTGAACTTCAAATCGTCAAAGATTAGACAAGTCCCCCAAACCAAGCACACTGATCCTTTTCCATGGCAGAAATTTGTCTTGGCTTCTCCAAGAAAGTTTTAAGTCGAACATTAAAGAGTACTAAAGTGATAATTTATTTTATAATACGATTTGATATTCAAATCAAAGCACCTGGTCTGCACCTGGTCATATTCCATGGCAAAAAAAAAATACATAAAGTTACCAGCTGCATACTAAAATGTTTTGATTAAATTTTGAATTTCTTTTTATTAGTTGATGCCTAAGTATCAAGCCAATGCTTGGACCTTTCGGGTCGTGGTTTTCCCTACAAATCCGTCTTTGGTAAGCTAAAGGCCCACGACTCTTTAATCCCGATAAACTTGAGTTACTTTCGCTCACCTCGCCTTTAAAAATTGCCTGCACAGAATGGTAACAAATACACTACTACATTTCCCCATGAAATGCAAATGACGAGGTTCCTTTCCCTATGAAATGCAAATCACGAGGTACCTTGCCTGTACCGGTTCCCCTATATTTTGTTTCAAAAGCACTACATAGCAACCTATACACCCACCTTAGCTTGTCAGCAAGTGCATAACCCCCTGAACACGAAAGAGCAAAAACGTCGGATACCAGATGGAACTGAAGCCACTTTTTGTGATTAAAACTCTATAAGAGAACAGAAGGTGGCTGTGACACAAGAATAAATACAGAAAGCCGTTTTGTCTTAATGTAACAGGTGAAAGACGTAACTGAAAATTTATATGTTTTCAAGGATTTTTTTTCATGTCAAGACGGAAGACATGAACAAGACAAATAGTTTGGTGGGACTTCTTCATACAGACAATAGGGTCCTGAAATTTCTGGTCTTCGTCAAGTAGCGTTTATATGTTATTTATACCTAATCAACTCCTTTTTCCAGGTCCGTCAGGTAATTTTCTATCTTCAATCTCCGATCCAGCACAGATTACAACCGGAATGTCAATGTTATTATAAATAATGTTCATTCAGCCGAAAGGCCACACAACATAATACAAAATCTACAGTATCCAACACCAGAATAAAACGGTTACATCTGCACCAAACAAAACTAAGCTTTCTGTACCACTTTTGGAATCTGTAAGTACATATTCACAAACTTCCAAGGTGAAGTTGGACTTAGTAGATTTCGACTCGACCTTTCCCTTGACCCAAACGATCCTCCCACCAAGTTCATCAAAATATATCATTCCCTTCGAGAGTTATCGTGCTTACAGACGGACGGACAGACGGGCGGACGGACACCTTTTGCGATGTCATAGTTATCCCTCCACTTACGTTTTGGGATCCCAAAAAGTAGCTGCTATTCCAACTCCGTATTTCCGATATTGTAAATTCCTCCTGTATTTGCCAATTTGCTTCAAAAACAAAAAAAAATATCATCCAGTCACAAATATAACCGTTAAACTTCAAGAGCTGCAAAGAAAACTGTCGGTTGCAGCGTTTCGTCGCACCACGGTCTTGCCCTTTTTCTTGAAGTGTAAATGTTTTATTCTAATTCAAGGTGTGTCCTTTCTTTTCTCTATGCATTCAACTATTTCTATTTTTGCAAAAGTGGGTAAATAAAACTATTCAGTCATTTATTCAGGCTGGGTAAGACTGCAACAGATAATAACGTTCCTCATTCTTATACAAGGTCGAACTCGAGCACAGCTCTCACCTGTTGACACTAATATGTGAGCGCAGTTGCTCTTATTACACACATCCTGCCCACTTTAGTATATGGTTTCGTCTTCACATGACCCTGCAATTACCCTTTCTGCATTTAGAGTAATAAAATAATTTAAAAAAATCCGTGCTACCATCGGGTTGTCAAAAAAAGAGTGCTTTTGACTTTTTTTTTCCCGGGACAAGAGCGCCGAAAGCGTCTCTGCGGGCGTATCTGGGTACCAACCGGGGCGCGGCAATTTTGAATCAGAAATAACGTGCAATTTCAGCCACGGTGCCACAAGTCACATTCTAATAAAAAAAATCAAACAATTCTTTCTAGTATGTTCGATCTGGGGAGTATGACCCAAGTATGACACAGAAGCATTATTTTTTAGCTGTTTCCGTCGAGTCTGCAGCCCCTCTCTAACATTTTTCCGATAAAAAATAAAGTCCAAGTAACGCCCAACTAAGGTTACCTAGCTGATGGGATATTCGTAGCCATGGAAAAACTGATTTGCTGGCTAAACAGGTTTGCTGCTGCCCTAACAAACTCAAGGAGGTGAACCAACAGGGAAAAAATAAGTGATCTTTTCGAACATATGGAGATGAGGACCGGCTGGGATTCTTCCCTCTGGAACAAAGGGTTATAGAACAAGAGCTGTAAGCTCATATGGCACTTGCAAGGCTTGGTAAAAGTATGAAAGTAGGAATTCGCCAATTCGTGGGTTTTTTGTGAACATTTGTAAGAAAAACCCTTGAGATAAGAGTGAAGACGGACATTTGGAAATCAAGAGAATGTATCGTTATGTAAAAAAGTTTTTTTTTTGCACCTGGCTGTGATGATGTGCACTTTAAGGGCGCTAGAATGTCATTTGTAATCAAAACCCTAGTGGCAAAAATGATCCTGGGCCCTTTAGGATCATGAATATATATGGTTTGGTGAAAAGTATTTATTTAACTTTCCGGTTAAGATGCGCACTTTAAGGGTGCTAGAAACTCATTTCTAAGCAAAACCCTTGAGGCAAAATGATCATGGGCTCATGGGGATCATGAAAATATAGGTTTTGCTTAAAAGTATTTTTTGTACTTTGGGGTTAAGATGGGTACTTTAAGGGATGATCGGATCAGAGAAGTGACAATTTCTAAGCCAATCTTGTCAAGTCTCTACTGTTCAAGCCAAGTTTCATCGTCCTAGCACATCTTTAAGTACCTTAAATTGCGCACTGGAATTCTGGACCCCCTGCCAGCTCCCCCCCCCGAGTGACCGAATCCGTTCCGGTTCTGTTACTGATGTTCTTGTTCTTCCCACCAATTGTCATCCCAATCGCTATGTTCTAAGAGTGTCACAAAATTTACCCCCCCCCCCCCGACTTTCCAAATTGGTCGGATCCTGTCCGCACTTGAAATGGGACATCTGAAACATATGTTATTTCCAAATATCAAGTTTCAGTAAGATCTGATCACCCGTTCAGAAGTTGGACAACCTCAAGATTCCGGATTCCCCCTCCCTCCACTTCCCCCACGATGGTCATATTGGAAAAAGCGACTGTTCTTAAGTTAAAAATGTAAAGTCCCTGATATGCCTGCCAAGTTTCATCGTCCTAGCACATGCAGAAGCATCTTAAGTCGGGATCACCGGAATTCCGGAAGCCTCCCTCCAACTCCCCCCACAGTACTCCGTTCCGGTCTGGTCTTGTCAACTATTGATCTGGGGCTTGTGCTTGTTCTTCCCACCAAGTTTCATACCGATCCGTCCATTCTGAGCATGTCACACAATTTCCGGTTCCCCCATCCAACTCCCCCCAAAGTCACTGGATCCATTCCAGACTTGAAGTGTGACATCTGAGACACGAGGTCTTTCCAAATATCAAGTTTCATCAAGATCAGATTCCCCGTTCAGAAGTTATAAATATGTCAATATTCCGGATTCCCCCTTCCTCCACTCCCCCCACGGTGGTCGGATCGGGGAACTGACTGTTTCCAAGTTAGTTCGGGCCGGTCCCTGATATACCTGCCAGGTTTCGTCATCCTGGCACATCTGCAAGTACCCTAACTCGCGATCAGCGGACCGACCGACAGACCGACCGACCGACGGAAAAGTGATCGGTATATGGCACTTGGCCGGAAGGCAAGTGCCATAAAAAGTAATTTTTTTTTGTGAACTTGGCTGTAATGATGCGCACTCTAAAGGCGTAGAAATTCATCTGTAAGAAAAACTATTGAGACAAAAACGATCACAGGCCCTTAGGGATCATCGATATATACCGTTTGGTCAAAAGTATTTTTGTACACTTTTCGTTTAAAATGCGCACTTTAACGGTGATAGACGGTGATAGCGCACTTTAAGGGAGCTAGAACTTCATTTGTAAGCAAAACCCCTGAGTCAAAAATGATAATGGGCTCATGGGGATCATGAAAATGTAAATTATGCTTAAAAGTATCTTTCTGAATTTGCAGTCAAGATGGTACTTTAAGGAATGGTCGGATTTAGAAAGTGGCGGTTTCTAAGCTAATATTGCCGAATCTTTAATATTCCAGCCAGGTTTCATCGTCCTAGCACTAATGGAAGTACCTTAAATCGCGATCGCCGGAATTCCGACCCCCCCTCAAACTCCCCACAGTCACCGGAATCAATCCGGTTGTGTACAAAGATGAAGACATGACAAAGATCACCAGAGACATGTCCTCTGTTCAATTATCAAATTTCACTCAAATTCGATCAACCGTTCCAAAATTACGCATGACTCAATATTCCGGATTCCCCCTCCCGCTACTCCCCCCACGACAATCGGATCATGTAAATTTTTATTTATAAGTCAGTTTGATCGGGTCCCTGATACGCCTCCCAAGTTTCGTCGTGAAAATCCCCCAAACCGCCATTACCAGAATTCCGAGAAACTCCCCTCTACCCCCCCCCCCCCAGTGTCCGGATCCAGTCCAAATGTATAAACGATTTATCTAGAGCAGATGCTTGTTCTTCCCAGCAAGTTTCACCGCGATCCCTCCATTTTAACCGTTTCTCGAGATTTCCGGTCTCCCCCCCCCCAACTCCCCCATAGCTGTCGAGTCCGGTCCAGACTTCAAATGGGACATCAGAGGTATGCCATTTATTCAGTTATTAAGTTTCATTCCAATCCGATCACCCGTTCGAAAGTTACACACTAATCCAATTTTCCGGATTCCCCAGCCCTCCACTCCCCCCCCAGGTGGTCGAATTGGGAAACTGATTATTTCCAGTTTATTCGGATCGGGTCCCTGATGCTCCTTCCAAGTTTCATCGTCCTAGCACATCTGGAAATACCCCAACTCGAAAAAGTTTGACAAAAACTACTTTATTTTCCGGATTCCCCGGCCCACCACTCCCCCCAGATGGTCGGATAGTGAAACTGATTATTTCCAGGTTAGTTATATCGGGTCCCTGATATGCCTGCCAAGTTTCATCGTCCTAGCACATCTGGAAGTACCCCAACTCGAAAAAGTGTGACAAAAACTGCTTAATTTTCAGGATTCCCCGGCCCACCACTCCCCCCCAGATGGTCGGATCGTGAAACTGATTATTTCCAGGTTAGTTATATCGGGTCCCTGATATGCCTGCCAAGTTTCATCGTCCTAGCACATCTGGAAGTACCCTAACTCGAAAACAGTGGACCGCCCGACCGACCGAAAAGCGATCGGTATATGGCACTTGAGCGGAGCTGCAAGTGCCATAAAAATCATCTAAACTTGAGTACTGCTGCCCTGTATGACATTTTGGGCTGACTAAGGAATAGTCTTACCGAGTTGAGAGGGAGCAACATTGTGCCCTCCTAGTAATTTCAAAAGCCCCGAAAGTCCCATACATATCCCTCCTTAATCAGTTTCAACTTCAAACCCTTTACTCCCGTCGTTTACGAAAATGGATACTTTTTTCTTATTATCTGCATCCGTTCACATTCTGTCCCCCAAAACTGTTTGGATTAAAAATAAACTTCATTACATACCTGATACAATCAGTTCTACCCAAGAATTTATTGGTTCAGCATCTTCTGTTCATCAAATGTCTGAGACCTCCCCCAATCGCTGGACAGGAAGAGCTAAATCTCGTAGCCCACCCAACTTGTTTTCTTACACACAAGTGCACGCTTTTTTAAACGATAAATTTCGTAGGGAAAAGGCCAAAACCTCAATAAATAGTATTTCCCATACAGTACCTAGGGACAAAGCTGTCTTGCAATGAGACAATGAGGTTGCGGCTACGCAGTAATTGCAATTGAAACAAATGAGATTGTTTCACTTTCAGACGATAATAAGACCAACGGTTTCGATGGGTCCCAAAAATTCAATATTTGATCCAGACAGTTAGGTGTTGTCTTGGCCAGATCCAGTATTCGCCAGACTCCTTGAACATTTTTACTCTTAGAAACAGATTAAGACCAAATAGCTAGTCATCTGAGAAAACCAAGTTCAGTTATGGATTCAGCATGTATGTTTACCCCTATAAGTCATATCTATTTTGACGAAACCAATCGAAACTTCCTGCCTTACTACTGCCAATTTTCCAGTTTCGGCGAGGTTCCGGAACTACTTGTCCGGCGAAAAAATAAAGCTCAAAAACGAATGCAGCGTATATCCTTGCCCCTATATCCAATATCTAATAAAAATTTAACTTATAACAAATTATCCGGTTTCAGCCGGATTCCGGACGAACTATACGTCCGGCTAAAAATGGTTTTCATATTCGTGTTCAGCATGTCTTCTTATCCCTTAACCGACTGTCTCATTAACTGTTTAAAAATATTTTGTTTGTCCCTTTATCTGAACCCCCACCCCTAAATGTAGGGCTAAAGAGCCCATCTACGAACTCGACCTTTCCCTTGACTGAAAGGATCCTCACACCAAGTTTCATCAAAATATCTCATTCCCTTCGAGAGTTATCGTGCTCACAGACGGACAGACAGACGGACAACTTTTGCAATGTCATAGGTGTACTTCACAAGTTGTGAATGTTACAGACTAGGTTGAGTATAAAACAGGATAGATCTCAATGAGGACTGTTTTTTTCTTGTTTTCTAGAACTCCTGGCATGAACAATGAGTTACAATTGCAATTTTCAGATTTTTCTTTTTTATTTCTACTTCTTCCATTTTTTTTATTTTTTATTTATTTTTATTTTTTTAAATCCCACCTCCACTCCTTTAAGTGACGCAACTTACTTTATTATTACAACTCAAATTTCTTATCTTTATACGTCACCTACACTTTACTCATACACTAAAATCAAATTATTACTTATTTCCTACTTTAAATAATTAATATTCTTTTAATTTTATTTGAGCAGTTAAAAACCACTAAACACAAAAAGAGCCGTATCCTACAAACTTCTTCCATTGGTGTGTGCTGTTTAGTTCGAACGCCATCTTCTGGATAAAATACTCACCACTTAGCACAAGGTGCAAAATTTGAAAGAAGAAACAGAAGGAAATTGTGAGGAAATGTTCAAAATGTAGGTTATTCAATTATGTTTAGCATGTTGCTAGAAGTAAAACCTTAAGCCGGCCCTACTTCTGATTCCCAAAGAGGAGAATTCGCTCACTCTTAGAAAATAAAGACTTACTGCTCTATGGCTTAACGAAGCTCGTTTTTATTTCCTCTCCGAAATTAGCGAAAGCCAAATTGACTTCTATTGTTCTGGTGTTTCGCGTAGCGTACGCAACCGCTTCCGTTCGTAAGGACCGGTCCGTTGACAGGATGAAATAGTAATTACTTTTTTGCATGTGATTGATTCTGAGGTTTAATGTCCATATTCATTAGCATTTCTGGTCGTTTTCCTTTGAGATTTGTACAAAAGCACGTAAAAACCTGAATTTTGGACCGTAGTCCAAACATCAATTTGCTCGTATTCAATGGCAAAAACGCAACGCGTCTTCAAAATGATGGCAATTTGGTATTCGAGTACTCAGCCCACTTCTGACTACTCAATTTGCTGGTTGTAGGCGGACAGAAACGGAAAAAGAGGAAATTGATATTTCGCGACGTCAACATAAGTAGCCTAAGACTAAGCTTCTATGGATCACCATTTTTTTCGTCGTCATTTCGTCGAGTTCTCGTTGTCACATGTAGGGATGCGAGAGCCCTACAGACTTCGGCATATTATTTCACGCATTACATCAATGATTTCACTGAAGAAATAACCAAACAACTATACCGCTTTTAATAGACTGCTGTATTTCGAGAATCTCTTATTTCAAATCGCGTGCCATCCTATCCACCACAGCCTTCCGCTGTGGCGACATCTTGTCCTGTCGGTTCACACGTTCGCCATGAAGTGACTGTCATAAGGAATTAGTGCGTTGTATAGGCCTCAGGGCCATATCCAGGAGTTTATTTCGGGGGGTGCAAAAACCTGCAAAAGGTTTTGCCTGCAAAAAACCTGCAAAAAAAATATTACTTTCGTGGGTTTCGGGGGGTGTTCGAACCCCCTAACACCCCCCCTGGATACGGCCTTGATAGGCCTACTTTTTTTTTTTGCACTGACATATCACTATCTCAAAGAGAAAATCCTGTTACACAGAAGCAAAAATTAGACTATGCTGTTGGTTTCATAATAATTACTTGGATCACATCCCTTTTAAGGGTTAGGTCACTCTCGGGAACTGGGACCTACACTCGGACTGGGTGCCAGCCGACACCAACAAAGTGTACACACAAAAATTGAGTGCTGAACCCCTCGTACCCCATCTGACGAATTTTATCCGAAAAAAGAAAACCACAGAAACATAGACCTGCTTAACTGCAAGTTGCGAAATATCCATTCGATTCCTTATAAAGTGCGAACACATGATCAGGATCTCCCGGCCGGATTTTCATCACTTTCATCAGAAAGTGGAAAAAATATCAACTTTTCCATATGGAAGTGACGGTGGTGCCGAAAATCCGGTCCGGAATTCCAATCCGGGAGCTCCGTTCCTGATCTGTGTGTTAGCACTATTACACGGTAAACCCGATGCATACAAAAACTTATCAGACCGACCAGTTAAAACAGTTGACTGACTACAAGAACAAATAATCAGATAGAACCTCTGTCTTTGGTACCACGCAGCGACTATGGACACCCCGACAGAACGGACCTAGAGGTATTTACTCTAGCTTTGAGCTGATGTTGATACCCGTCTTCTCTACTTCCGTCTTCGCCGTTGCTCATCGCAGAACAAAAATGAAGGAGGCGTAATCCGCGCGCTGACCCGCTCTTGGGCGCGCCCGAAGAACCTATCAGCTTTGTCTTCTACTTTTACTCAAGGCGGCTTCATAGCGATATAGCTAATAATTAGCAATACAATTATTGTAAGTAATGAAACGTGATATGGCGTGGAGCTACTAACCTCCGCAGCGGACAAGGTACGGGCACCTAATGGTAACAACACAATCCAACCCTTGAAGTAACAAATTGATTCCTCACTTGTATCAATTCCCGCCTACAAAAGTAAAGGCAGCGAATTGAAAAATGGAGCAAGGCCGAAGGATCAATTTGCTTCTGAAGAGAAATTTTTGTGGATTGCTTTTACGTAGCCGAGAATCGGTACTGGCTTCCGAATTTTCAGTATACTAGAGTGATGATCTAATACTCGCAGCCATCTACTAGACCCATTCAGTGACATACCTTTCAGTGGGAAGACTTGCTGAAAAAATTATGCCCTAGCTATTAATAAAAAAATTTAAAACAAATACTACGAAAAACTAATGTTTTGTTCGCTCGTTCCGCATTTTGAACAGTTAAACTATTTTATTCGCTCCGTCGATTTTGTAGAGCGACTGAAAAGCTACACTATTCTATATCATTACAACAAAAAACTTAATAAATCAAAGCTGCTCATTTTCGTTTTGATAGAGCCAACCCACGCGAAGTCCTTTGTTTCGTAAGTCGTAACTTTTTTACTATGTCAAACACCCGTCAACATATTTCTTAAAGCAGGAAGCTATATTTCGCAATTACTGACGTCAAAATTTCGTGTAATTTTTGAAGAGATTTGAATCGAATTACAGCAGGTTTTTAGAGAGTAAAACAACACGTTTTATGCAGGTAATTTTCCGGTATCTACAGATTGGCTACACGAAGTACAATTAAAGATAGCCTGGCTTACGATACGATAAAAGATTAAACTGAATGAACTATAAATAGAATATAACATAATTTAATGCGCAAAACGACCAACTGGCCGTTGTAAACCTAATCCCCATTATATTATTAATCTAGAATCTTGTTCTAGGATCACACGCAAACCTCACACCTCACACCTCAAACCCTGTTCCGTATCTAGAAATTTATTTCGGGGGGGGGGGGGGGTGCCCGATGAAAAATCCTTTGACTGTGTAGTAGTATGGTAGTTGTACGAAAAAGTGCATGGAATGGTATGTAGTAGTATGGAATAGTTTGATTATAGTGAAATGTAGTAGTATGGAATACTTTGATAAACATGCCTCCGACTGGGTTAATCTTATGTAGTAGTATCCGATCGCATCCAGTTTGCTAGTAGTAGCATGTAGTAACAACAGTTACTGCTGCATGCTACTTTTTCGTGCTACTCCATACGACAAATTCTCAGAAATTTTTCATCGGGTGCCCGCGGGTTGGACCAAGAAGTACAAAAAGACATGGATCAGAGGTTAAAGCCTTTAAAAAACGATTATTTGTGTAAATTTCGGGGGGGGGGTGAACCCCCTACCCCCCTGGATACGGCCCTGCTCAAACCTCAAACCAAATAACGTCACAATTTTTGTGTGTCAAGTTTATTATGTGTAAAAAACAAGAAACTGAAAAGAATGAACGAATGACTCGCGAATGACGTGAAATAAGTTCAGATTTAGGTACCGCACACATGCTATCAAAAACAAAAAAGGTCGCCCAAAAGTAAACGGCGCAGAAGAATATGTAGCAAATAAAACCTAACAAAAATTTATGGACAGAACTGAATATTTTTGTTGAATAACTCTAAAAAAGTTCGAAAAGTTACTGTCCCTTTCACAGAAAGCTGTCGACCCATTCAGCGTCTCAAACCAAACCATCTCTTGTACTTCCTTTCCTGTTCGTGTTTTAGTGCATTTTTATTCCCTTTTTTAACTTGTTTCCCTTGTGGAACTGTGGGTTGAAAGTAAGTACTATTATTTTCCAAAGTTCTTCTTTTTCCCCGGCTTATTGTGATTTACGGTTCCGGATGCTGGTTATAATAATAATAGTAATTTACTGATAAAGCCAAATACGGCCATACAACAGACGCCTAAGGCGCCAACAAAAATGTATACCACTAGAAATAAATACGCAAACTATTTTCTTCTTTTTATTGCATTCAAAATGAGGCCGTGTGAGACTAAGAGTTGGTTACAATATAAGCTACAAAGTCTTTATCCCCTCGCGCTCAAATGACATTGTTGTCTTGCTCGCTCTTCACAATATTGAGACATCAACGTACAACATGAGTTTTATGACCATATCGTCAAATCTGACATGTGCTGATGATAGCAAAGATATTCTGGTAATCTCCTTCCCTACATAACATCGGCATATGTGGACAAATATGAGCTCAGAAGGGGGCTAGTACCGATAAACATGTTTGAATGAAGCTGAGAAGATCAAATACTCATATCGGGTGAACAGGCTGATAAGTATGGCACCACTTAAGACCTCTCATTTTCAGAACAAGGCATTCACTCGGTTCCGGTAAAAAGGTAGACAAACTGCGAAACGTTAGATTCGACAGCGCATACACTTTTTTGCGAACTGGCTGACAAGTCAATGAAGTTGAGGTGTCAGTCGAGTAACTGTTTTGAAAACAGCATTTCTGTAATGCACCAAGGTGCACTATACTGTGTTGTAAGCTTTTTACTCGTTTATTTCATTTCTTAGGTGGCCTGGGGCACCAAACCAGTTACCAACACCTGAAGCCAGGGCCGTATCCAGGGGGGTTAGGGGTTCGACCCCCCCCCCCCCGAAACCCACAAAAGTAATAGTTTTTTGTAGGCATTAACCTCTGATCTATGTCTTTTTTTTACTTTTTGGTCCGACCCGTGGGCAAAACCCCCCGAAATAAATTCCGCGGGCGACCACTCCCCCGAAATAAATTCCTGGATACGGGCCTGCCTGAAGCAATCTTTGTACTTTCCAACTTGACAGGTAACGTGATTTCCGAAGTACTCCGCGTTTGGGATGTCATTTGAAAGCTTGTTTATGCTCTCCAAAAAAAAACAGTAAAAATACACACCGCAAGCTTGGGCGCTCTTGGTCTGCCCCAAAACCATAAAATCAGTGGATAACCAAGTTTGCAAATTCCTCTAACCAATATTGACCAACTGTACAACCCGTAAACTAAAATGGCAGCAAGATTACAATCTGTCCCAATCAACAACTTATTGATTGTCAATGATTACGTCCCTGATTAGATAAAGGTAGGAGTTACTTCGAATCAGTTACTACGTGACGTTAGTCTGGACTGAAGACAGAGAACTTCGTTGTGAAGCGAGTATGAGATGTTTCATAAATTGTCGAGTAAACTATTTTCCCTATGTATATTCAAGCAATGCAATTCAGTTAAAGGACGCGGCGAAGGATTTCTCTATCACCAGAAAATGTCTTTTTTCATCTCTCGATATGTATTTCTCGGACTAAAGAAAACGATTCATGTCCCTTCTTTAGTAAACACACAAATCTTTCACCCTCCATCTTATTAAACAGTAGCCTAGCAGCTACTCAAAAGAGTTATAGATGCAAATACGCATTTGAAATTGAATCTAAAAGCGCTGGAGCGAGGCGGGAAAACTGAATATAAATTTGAGCAACAGTCGAATAAACTAATCTCTATATCCCAAGTCACAGAGCTTGCAACTAACTCACATGATAGAGACGATCTGTAGAGGCGAGAAAGTGTTTACTGTATATTTGACGATGCAAAATGGATAAGTCAGCTACAAATATGATTCGCAGTCAGCTTGGGCTGAAAGAATATCGAGTGTTAACTGTATTTATATAATTATTATTATGATAAGACGTTTTGGCCTCCTCGTTCGTTCAGTACAAAAAGGCAAGTACAAATTTAAATTCGTTCATTTCAAAAACAGCGAAAAGGAGGCCGAAAGATGTCAGATAAATATAATAAAGAAACATATCATATATTCATATAAAATATAGACATTTCACAGCGCTCAATTCATCTTACGTTTTATTTATCCAGAACACTTCATTTTTACAAGCTGCGGAGTATCTTGATTATTTTAATTTTATTCCTAGTCTCAAGGATATCAGGGAACTTTAGATCATACCCATCAAGAAAGTCTGCCGAGATTCAAAAGTTGCTTGCTAATGAAACTCTATTTCTCTTTCAGAATCCCCTCTCCCCCGGTCACATTTATTTGCACCAGGAAATGACCATGTTCCTGTATTTCATAACAAGTAGGCTACGTTGCAAGAGGTATAAAAATGATACAATCCGATTTGGGGATGTCCAACTTTACTGGGCCTATTACGCATAAAATAAGTGTTTATTAATAAACGCTTATTAAATAAAATAAGTGTTTATTAATAAACGCTTATTATATTTATTATTTATTATGACCCACTTATCAGTTGACGTACTGTGGAGTCTCCAAAACAAAGAAACGGCAGGAATGAAAACACTAAACAGAAAAAAATAACTACACTAAAAAGTTTCTACGAGTAAGGCTTAACGTTACCTGCAGTATTTGCTACTGGGATTAATCTTATCTCTACTGGGATAAGATTAATCCGAAACAGAAATAATCTCAGTAGAGACAATGTTAAACCCAGTAGCAAATACTGCAAGATTTGTTTTTACAGTGTAAACATATGTTCGTGTGTTTATTTTCGTTCAACTTAGAACTCAAGATTTACTGAGGTATTCAGGAAGCGAAAGTGCCAAGCAAAAGACTCCTCTCTCTATCCAGTACATAATACAACTCTATTCCTCTTTTAGAATCCCCCCCCCCTCACATTTGTTTGCACCGTTCACAAACAGTGCAATCGCGCTCACGGACGAATAAGTCCCAACAAAGGTGTTATGAGAATCCAGGGTTGGGGGAGCCATGATAGGTCAATAAGGGGCGTCGGAATTTCAAGTGAATCTAACGGCAGTGAATTTAAGGATGTGTGAGTGAGATGTATTGATCACCCGGGGATTATACCATATTTGTCATGAGTGTGTATCGGGTCTGAATGGCGATCTACACAAGCTTCGGAAGGGAGAAAGTAAATACGCTCTGGTTGGAAAGATCTATCCAAAATCTAGGCACCGATCGCTTAGAACAGTCATTAGTTGCGTTTTTGCAGATACCATGGTATCTAAAATACGGTCTAAAGTCGTGTTTGCAGTTATCTTGGTATCTGGCCAGTTACCGTGGTAACTGATATTCAGATATCACGGTCCGACCGTGGTATCTGGTCGTGGTATCTGAAAAGTCATCTCACCTTCATCAAATTTTGTCAAATTGGTGAGAAAGAAGTTCAGCACTTGGTGATGTAACTGGATATCAGTTTTTCTTTTGGGATGACTTCGAAAAGTGCAATTTCGGGAATAGTCGTTTTTGCATTGGACCGTATATCAGATACCACGATAACTGCAAAAACGACAAATTGCAGATCCAGTTATCGTGGTAACAGATACCATGGTATCTGCAAAACCGTAACAGCTTGATGCTACTTCTCCTCCGCCCTCAACGACTCATTCCTTATTAATGTCAACTACACTAAAAATTTAAAAACATTATTTACCAGATTTCTAAAAAATTTATTTTAACATTATTTACTTCAGCCCATCGATCTTTAAAAAAATCATTACCATTACCCATCCATACTTAAAACCCAACAGAACAAAAATATAACTTTTCTACTCTCAAAACTGTAGCAGTCAATTTTACGGGTTCGATCCTTGGTTCTTCCTTTAAACCAGTTTTAGGCTACTGACTCATCATCACCGTGAGAAAAAGAACAAACAAAAGGATCACAATACAGATTCGCCAAACGTACATTACCACAGATACCAAATGTAAAACTTCCATAAGTACGGTACAATCAGTTTGAAACCTCTTGGCGCCGGGTAGTATTTTTGGTTCATGGAGAAGAATAAAATATGCTATAATCACAATAATTTTATGTCACGATTTGCAGATCCATTCTTGAAATCCGTCGCTGTGCGGAAGTAATTTATTTCTGATCCACCCTTTTTTTTTATCCAACACTACACATAAATTGAGATTTTCACGACTGAGAATAAAATAAAAATTAAAAACAAAGAAGCGCGTCGTCAGCAGTAGCCTAAGCCGAATGGTGCTGATTTTCGAAGGGACGTCGAAACTGTCCGCACCTTGTGTTTAGCCACTAGTGTGACTTTGTTGTAGTTTTAATCAGGTCTTTAGTCAATATTCAGTAAGTTTTCCGATCTTTTTTCTCATTACCTTAATTCCCTTAATTCGCACTTCGGAGCGAATAAGGTCCATGATGGATCTGTTTTGCTCCGCTTCTTGTTGCTTGCCTGGTTGGATAGCCTCAACAATAAAATTACAAACACTAAATTTCTCACTATCCTCTCAATTCTTAATTTTATTAAAGGTGGGTCTTCACCTTCCGGAATCTGGGTTCCCAGATTTTCCGAGATTTTTTTTGAATTTCTTCTGCGATAGGCAACTTAAAAATTCCGGAAATCTGGAAGTTCAAAAGCCCCTTTTTTCCGGATTATTTTGATATACTTTCGGACCGGTTCATATTCCAGATGCAATTTCCAGAAGACGTCAAAGAATAATCTGGAAGCCCAGATTCCAGAAGTTCCGGGAGGTGAAGACCGGACTTAATAGTGTAGAAAACTATGGATAACAGCTTACCACAGGTGACTGCCCAGTGGAACTCAGTGCGGACGTAGTGGTATCCACAGATGGCGCTAACGTCGAACTCTCTGTACTCCTGATTGGCACAGAAGACGACCTCTCCACAGAGGGGAAAGGGTGAAGTTTTGATGGGAATTTCTTATACTTCTTCTTCAAATGGACATCATTCACATTAATATCAAAAGTCTCATTGTCCGTGAAGCCGAAGAAGGAACAGGCTTGTCTGCATCCTTCGTTCTAAAAAAAGACAAATATTAAAAACATTAAGAGAAAAAACATTGAGGCAGAACGGAAACCTTACGTGATTTTGTGACTACTTCTGAGTAGGTCAATCAGCGCTAGTAAGAGTTCGCCAACTCCGCTTATGGTAAGGTAAAGTAAGGTAAGGTACAATTTTATTAACAACTTTTTGAAACTGAAATAGTATAAAAGCGACAGACATGCAAGTGGCATAAGAAAATGACGCTTTGTTAATTCTGACTGATTTAAAAAAAAGGAAAATTCATTAACTAAACTCTAGCCTAAGGTGTTACAAATAAACACAAACTAACAACATCAGCACGAAAATTTTAGACAAGATAATTAACAACTAAACAAACACGAATGCAAATACCAACCCGATAATTTTAGGACAACAAACATACAACGAAAGAAAAAGGAAAAAAGCTTGCGGCAGTAGTTTTATCCTCCCCCAATAACGAACAAAATTGAATCAGAAAAATTAAACAGAAGAAATATAGTGGGTTTTAAACTGCGTAAAATCAGAGCGTATTTTGAAATCCGAACGTATTTTACGCAGGTATTTGGACTTGAAAAGATCTCTAGCAATAGGGACTTATTTATATACAAAACGGGCCGATGTCTCAAATACGTCCGTATTGCTAGCAATCTTTTCAAGCACAAATACGTGCACAAAATACGCTCGTATTTCAAAATACGTTCGGATTTACGTAGTGTGTAAACGCACCATTATTCACTGCGCTTTGGATGTTGTGCATTTGCATGTTCTATCGTTCCTTGATAAACAAGATCAAAGGTTTCGATGGGACTCGAAAGGGGAATATTTACTGGACTTCTTGGATCCAGAAAATCCGGTCTTTCAAGCATGTTACTGATCCTAATTATATAACCTGTTAACCCAGCCTTAACCCATTCAGTAATTTCTTTTCTGTCTTCAGTTTCAGGTCTATGACAGGACTATGACCGGAATATCAATGCTTATCGTAAACTCATAAAACATACTGATTCACCAATCACCATGTTCTTTACCAAATAAATACACCACCTTCTGAGTTGTGTTCGAAAGATTTTGTTCTTTTAGAAATATTTCCTGATCGTACCTTTAAGCAGTCCATTAGACAGGTAGACACTGAAAAGATATTCAACAAAGCCCTTGGGCCAGGGACAAAAATATAAAAATAAATAAGCACTCTAGCTGTACCAGTCCATAAATTCAGCATTCAACTCATAATTCTAATAACTAAGTAACTATCAAACAAACTAATAATTCTCCCTAACACAACCTCAACCTACAATGAAACGCTTATGGTGCTCTAAAGTGATGACAGCGATGACATGGAACTCACTTTGCAGAATTATGAGCTGCTGAGCCGAGGCTGAGCATAGAAGTGCAAATTGATAAATAATAATTTAAATAGTATGTTACATAACAAAATATATCCATATTAAATGTATAGATAGGAGGCTGAAACATGGTTTAACTAAAACTGACACCACTACCAGGCCCGTATCCAGGAATATTTCGGGGGGGGGGGGGGTTGCCCACGGGTCGGACCAAAAGGTACAAAAAATACATAGATCAGAGGTTAAAGCCTACAAAAAACTATTACTTTTGTCGGTTTCGGGGGGGTTCGTACCCCCCTAACCCCCCCTGGATACGGCCTTGAGGCCTACTCACCAAAAAGGGCATTTTCTACACTAATACAGACATAGCCATATCTTCGTTCTAACTCTGAAATATTCCTAAAAAGTCTGTCCCAGCCTTTTGACATTTTTACCGGGAATGCATCTGAATATTTGCCCTACAACCTGAGCCCCCCCCCCCCCCCCTTTGGGGCTCTTATCAGGCTGTTAGAGCCAAGCGTCGCCTTGGAAAATATAAGTGGAAATTTCCTAAATTTGTGTGTCGTTAGAAAATTGGCCCCTCCAGCGACCGGGCTAGCGATCTGGGCAATTTCTGTCCAAGTAGATTTAGCACTCTTTTAGAACTAGACTGAACTGCAAAGCTGTCCAGCTTCTAACATGACCTAATCAGCGTGGTTCATCTGTCGCAGTTGTTTCTTTGTTAGTTGTGAAATATCCCGTAATAAATTCATCATCTGTCGCAGACTTAGTACTCATTACCAATTAGGGAGAAACTGGAAGCTGTCCGGCTTCTAACATAGCCTAGCCAAATAAACCCTAAATTATTTCCTGAATTTGGATTTCATCTGACAAATTTCAACGGGTGGTGTCTGGGGGCGGTAAGGGTGGGTTTACACTTTGCGTAAAATCCGAGCGTATTGGAAAAAATTTCTGGCAATACGGACTTATTTATTTACAAAACGGGCCGATTTCTCAAATAGCTACGTCCGTATTGCTAGAGATCTTTTCAAGCCCAAATACATGCGTAAAATACGCTTGTATTTCAAATTTCTAAATATGTTCGGATTTACGCAGTGTGTAAACGTAGCATAAGAGATTTAGGTTGCGTTCCAGAAACTTAACAACGACAATTTCCGAAGAGATACTGAGCAATGCTACAGGATGGAAAATCCTTTAATTGCTCCAAACTGCAATTTAAAGTTTAACTGAAAACCCAACTCATTTGTGTGTCATTTAATTGGATACACTGAATTATTTGGATTCTGCAAAAGGATTTTTTGATTTTCCACTATCTGCTCTAGTTATGACGCTCAGAATATCTCCAGCGTAAATTCTACTATGACGCGGGAAATTTTAATCTCAGCACAAATGCGCCTTTTTAGTGGGCAGTTGTGAGATCGGTGAAGATTGCTTAGTGCCTGAACAAAAAAAAAATGATAAATCTTCCTCGTAAAGCATACAACAAAAAATTAGTACCATAAATCACGAGGAATTTCCACTATTTGAAAATCGATTATTCGTGAACAGCGGAACAACGAAGTAACGCATTTTCAGCGGGTCTTCAAGCCAATTTAAGTGAATAAGTGATGGGTAACTAGATTGTCCTATCCTAGCCCTTTTCGGTTAAACTTTGACAATCGTCAACTTTATTTCGGGTCGGAGCTAAATGCAGCTTTAACGACCGTTAACTTTTCCCAAATCTAAAATTCTTAACTTTTCCCAACGATCTCACCAACAATCGTTACGAAATAGTTAACAATCGTTAAGCTCTGGAACGGAAATCGTAGGTGGGCGGAGCTTAAATTTCGGAATCAGAAACCTGGAACGCAAAAAGTTAACAGTTGTTAACAATCGTTAAGTTCTGGAACATAACCTTATGTCAATGCGGGCGAGAAGAATTTCCAGTGAAGGAGGCTGTGCGGTGAATAGCCGACACCTTTAAGTGATAAGACTACAAGAGAGATGGGAAAGTTTAACCCCCACTTCAGGAGTGGTTAATTTGGAATAAAACACTCGAACTCCAGCCCTGTGAGGGGCTCCTCCGATTCCCGTTCATATGAAATAAAATAAAATAGCCCACCTATGTGTTTTCAATACCCGAGCAAATCTTCCTTCTGAGCCTCGTTTTTGTTGAAATAGCGCTGCCGCATCGCTGCTGCAGCACTTCCTTGCTTTTGTACTAAATGCGTTTGTGTGTTCACTGTTTCTTCGGCAGCACAGCATCTTGCAGGGAAGCACAGACTTGGTCGGTGAGCAAGTCCGCGATTCTCGCGAAGCGCTGCCGTCTTCCTCGGAAGCATTGCAATGCAAAAACGGATGTAGAAAGAATCAGTCCGGAAGCGGCCGAGAAGTGGACCTGCAGCGTGCAACAAAAACGAGGCTCTGGTTTATTTATACCTTATTCGTTTCCGCTGTTTAATTCTGGAAGAAGGATAGGAAAAAAAATATTCAGATCTAGGAGATATATGAAGAAGTTCGAGCAAACAATAAACAAGAAAATGGTTAAATACAGTCCGCAGGTCAAAATACTTAGTCGGAGAACGGTTGTAACAAGAAACAAAAAAGGATTTCCTCCAAATCCTCGCTCGTGATGATATGGAATACACGCTACATAAGTGAGACACCCCTGGCAAAAATACCATCATGCAAGATTTTCTGTTTACATTCAATTCATTACCTGGACATGACTCTTCAATTACCCTCATCATTTCCTTATCATGGAGTGACATAAATCGAGTTTTCATTCAATCTTCTTAAAACGGTACCGATGTGCTTTATATCACCTGTGTACTTAAATACAAGCAGTTTTAAAGCTTAACTGAAGGTTCACGATTAAAAAAAATATTGAAACGTTCCAAGAGTCGAGATAAACAAAAGCTTGGAAGGTTCCTTTTGCGTCAGCCCTTCTCTTCTTCTTCTTCCTTGTTTCTAGTTCCTTTTTTGCCTCTTCTTTGTTTGTATAGCCTAACAATGTACAAACAAAACGTTCATAACAATATTAAAGTTTAACCGAAAAGGGCTAGGATAGGACAGTCTAGTTACCCATCACTTATTCACTTAGATTGGCTTGAAGACCCGCTGAAAATGAGTTACTTAGTTGTTCCGCTATTCACGACTAATCGATTTTCAAATAGTGGAATTTCCGTGTGATCTGTGCCGCCTCTATGCGCTTGTATTTTTGTTGTATGCCTTACGAGAAAGATTTATCATTTTTTTTTTTTAGGCACTAAGCAATCGTCACCAATCTCACCACTGCTCACTGAAAAGCCGCATTTGTGTTGAGATTAAAATTTCCCGCGTCATAGTAGAATTTACGCTGTGGGGACGCCCGGAGATATTCTGAGATTCATAACTAGAGCAGATACTGGAAAATCAAAAAATCTCTTGGCAGAATCCAAATAATTTAGTGTACCCATTAAATGACACACAAATAAGTTGGCTTTTCAGTTAAACTTTAAATAACTTTTTCCGAGTATCAATCCAAGACACAAAACTGTACTTGAATCTGGTACTTTTTGGAGACAGTTAGTCCTTTATTATAGAAAATAATTAAATGCCGTCTTTTGGCGAATCAAATCGTTGTTTCACGATTTTTTCCAAAAAAAGACACAAATACAAGACTGAAGGTTTGTTCTGTATATTTTGTGTTTTTCAGCCCGAGTACCGACCCGACAAAGGAGCTGTTTTTTTTTAATGAATGTGCTTGTACTTACGCAGAGATGACTATCACGTTCACATACAAGCTTCCTCTTGACATGCGACTTCCTTATCAGGAGGCTGCAGTAACTCACGCACTGAAAATAAAGAAAGGCTAACAATATGTCTGAAGGTTTCTGCATAAGCTTCTTAAAGGTTCACTGAAAAGCAATCCTCTTCCTTCAGCTACAATGTCACAAAGCCTTTCTCACTAAGAGCCGTCTTTGGACAGTGCAAAGCATCTTATCCTCCCCCACTAGAAACCAACATAATGCCGCAAAAAAATTAAAAATCATGAAAGCCTTTTGTGTCAAAAGTCGAGGAGGTCCCAGCTTGGAACCCATTTCAAGAAGAAAGTCTGCAATCAGTTCGAAAAATCGTGAACATTATTGTATGGTACCCGAAATCCAATGGCTTCTGGAGTAAAGAGTAGCTCGCCCTATACGTAGGTAGAAATAAAGCTCTTACAGTTTAACAGAATAGGGCTGAGATACGACATTCCAGTTCAGAGGAGTTATAGCCAAAATGTTTGGGGGGGGGGGCAAGACATTTACCGACTGACTGGTAATTTTTACCGACTGTTTCTGCAGAAAAAATTACAGTTTAAAAAAAGGTCGACTGATTTTCAGAAAAAACGACTGTTTTCATGAAAAAATCCACTGTTTTGACGAAAAATCGCGGCTCTTCGCGCCGACTCAGTTATTTTTTACCGACTGGCAGACACCATCGGGGGGCGTCCCCCCTCCCCACAGTCGTAACGCCCTTTGTCCAGTTAACCATCGCTTACTCACTTAAATAGGCTTGAAGATCCGATGTTTCATGCGTTGCTTCGTTGCTCCACTATTTATATAATTGATTTTCATCGAATGAACTTCTTCTTTCAGATTTGTGGTACCTCTATTCGCTCGTACCTTTATGCTTCAAATACTTAGCAACCAAAGGTAAACGATTGCCGAAAAACTAAATATATCTTGGGTCACCCGCTACAGCGGGCTTTCTTCAGCACAACAGACAAACCATACTTAGACACGAAAAACCGTCACGAACGATCCTCTAATCCACTTAATAGACCAAACTAAAGTACCATGAAAAAAAAGCCAATTTAGGGCCTAGGGTTCTAGTTTTTCAAGTTACTAATCTTCCAATACTTTTAGTAGCTACTACGAAAATAAAAAAAATAATACAAATCCAATTAAATACCTTAGAACACTCGACGCTTCCTTGGCACCCTTCCATCGAAACATACCTTGACGAAGTCTGCAAAAAAAAGAAAATTAGAAGCCGCCGGAGAGTTAATTTCGAAAATGAGGCAACATTTCTACAATTAGGTTTCTTTTAATTGCGGAAACCACTGTAACGAAACCCAAACTACAGGCTCGTTCAGTTATATCTTTGTCTGTGCGGTCGGCAGACTTGCTCAAGGCCTGATGACACCACAGGAAGCTAATCCTAGTTTGCGAATGGTTAGCACACCGAACTCACAAACGAAGGGTCGCTGGTTCGAGTCTCAGTGGTACCTTTCAGTTTGGGGCGAGGGTTAGTAGGCATAGTAGGGCAAGGGTAATGTATCAACCTGTACAGGCCTAACTGGCGGTGCTGATGTTCGATTCTCTGCCCTCAGCCAGGAACTGCAATGGGCGGTTGGGTTGGGGGATAGCCATCCTGATGCTTTCGGACACCCTTCCTGTCACCTTCCCCAGGTTTCTCCAGGTGCCCATTTGAAGCTGGGTGGACTTTGGCATAGTATGGGTAGAGGGTTAGTATCTAGGAAACGACACGGGAAGCGTCGGACGATTTACCTCGACCTACGCACCGAACTCCCGGCCCAGGAAAGAGTAGCCTATCGGGAGATCGGCAGCTGCGCTATGCAAACCTTAAAGCGGAATTCGCACAGAGGACGCCAAATTATTTGCCTGGCATTGCGAATTTATTCAGCTCGGAGCCGAAGCCTGACGAAGCCGTTTTTCAACGCCTGGCGTGACGAATATCGTCAGGCGTGGCGAAATTCGCTCTCTGTGTGAATTGAGCTTAAACGGTTGCACGCGAAAGTTTGCTTTTGGTAATGACATGACAGGAAGCTAATTCCATTTTGCGGATACAAAAAAGTAGTATCGTAGATATAGGAAGTTTAAGAAGTATCGTAAGGTCCTGGGTAAGAAGCACCGTCTTAAGTATCGTAAGAATCGTAATCGTCAGAAGTATTGTCTCTAAGTATCGAATCATTTACAAGAGTGGACGGAGTTCCATTTTTGTTTTTGGGGGGGGGCCTGGTCATCCTTTGCCAAACACTGTGCAGAGGCGGCATCAATGATATGACTTACATTAACCAAAATCACTTTGAAACTGCTGTTGAATTTTATGCAGTTCATGCGTTCGATGTCTTGTAAAATCACGTACCAGTCGGCTCTTGTCAAGGGGTTATCAACTTTTTTGACGAAGCAAAACGGATAAGTCAGCTACATTTTATTGGAGCTATTCAATAAAATGAAGGACTATCTATCATCAAAGTACGGGTTATCAACTCCCCAGCACTTGGTGTCCGACCTTTTCCGGAATCAGCGGTACCGGTTATAAAATAGGCGATCAATCTTTCAACGCTTTCAAATATGCTGATTTTAATATTCGGACACACGGCAACTCGGTGTAAACAAAATCGAGAGTGAGCAACCCCTCAACTCTGGTCAAACACTAGTTGCTTTTCTGTGTTTGTTTTTGTTGTAGAGTAGTATGGCTTATTCCAAATTAATGTTCTTCATTCATTCACAGGCGTACTTCTCAAGGGGCAGCCTAGATTCCGCAATCCAATTCTTTCCCACCCTGTAATTACGCCTCAAAAAGCACACAGAGGGAAATCTAAACACGACTGAAATGTAAATAATCAACCGTCATTAAAATTCATTTCGGGCATCCCTAGTCTCGGCAATCATAAGGTGTCTGCTTCTTAGATTGACTTAATTCGGCAGACCTGCTAATTTGACTGATATCATCTGCTGTGACAGCGAGCGCGGGGTTTATACTCTTGTGGTACACCTTCCTCTCATACACTGTCAGAAGTTTCATAACATACAACACAAGGATGCGCAGTTTCAACAGACACCACACAACAGACAACACTTAGGATGTAATCTTTCGTCGCGACAAACGTTATGCATGAAACTTTATGCATGACAGGCATTGCCAGAAAGAGCCGAAGAACCGCCAAAAACACATCTGATGACTTTTTTGTTAAGGTCGGGCTTCACTAGCAAGATTTTTCGCTCGGATTCTGGGTTCCGTTTTCTTCGATACCGGTATGGGTAGTGAAGACAGGTCTGAAACGGTCTGAAAGTACCCCGGACGTGTCCGGGAATCTTGTAGAAAAATCTACCGGATTCCCAGATTCTGGGTGAAAAGAAACGGGAATTTGAAAGTAGTTTTCATTTGACTTGTTATTGTGCTGAGGTGGTAAAATCTAAGAAAATGACAGAAATGCTGAAATATGCCCAAAATTGGACTGTTGAAGAGACATTTGATTTGATTTCTGTTTGGGACCGTCTTCACATAATCAGGACCACAGATTCTGGGGCGTCTGGGACATGACATCAGAAAATTCAACAGATGCTTTTTGGCGGTTTAGCGGCTCTTCCTGGCAATGCTTGTTATGCATAACATTTCATTGCATAATGTTTTTCGCGGCAACAGATTACATCCGAAGTGTTATTTGTTGATACCACGCATTCTTGTGTTGCCTGTTATGAAACTTCTGGCAGTGTAGAGCCCCGGAAAGTCGTTTCTTTAAAGTTTAACTGGAAATCAAGCTTATTTATGTATGTCTACTAATGCTGGTCCAAACTCAAACTGTGATCGTGATCTTCTTCTTTTTTGCTATTTGTCTTTTTTCTGCGTGCTCCTTTTTCACTCTGTCAAATCTTCTGGGCAACTAAAGCGTATTCATTCCTTCAACGGTAAGGAAATGAAAAAGTCACTGGCTCAAATAACCTCCAAACAGGCCAAGTCTAGAAACAGAAGCTTTAGTCAGCCTAATGTCACTGGCACTTTTATGATTTATATGACAAGAAGATAGCCAACCACAAAATGACATAAGAAAGGGACCAGTAAGAAAATAACCACATTAAATAATGAGGGTTACTCTACCAGTGCCCACCAGCTGCAAAGCGTCCAATTAACGCTCGCCCCTTCAGTGGTTTAATAGTGGTCATGACTAATCTGTCTAATTTTCGTTTCCGTTTTAACCGGTCAGTTATTATCCAGAGACAGCTGGGTAAGCCATATGTGCCCTGGGTACCAAGGTGACTTGATATACGTTGAGGCGTGCGCGATAATAGGCCTATTTCATGGCTCTCTAACAGACCCAGGGTGAGGTATTAATTGTGAGGGTGTTTCTTTGTGATTTCTCGGTAGATCAGTTCTTGGGGTAGTCGGCAATCTACCATCTGTGAACCAGCATTGGTAGCAAATTGTAGGTTAACACGGGCGCAAACTACGCTATTTCTACTTACAATCAACAAACTGTACTCCCTATTATCGCAAACAATGTCAAACTGGAAGTTACATTTTGCTTCCTTCGGGTTGTTAACTGCAGAATATGCCCCTTTTTTCATTGTATGTCACCATTTTTTCCCGACCCCCCCCCCCCCTACATAATAACCGAATCAATGAGGCATCTCTGAATAATAAACAATGGCACATTTCAGAACTTTAGATGTCAACTTGCAAAAAGTTAGTCGCAAGAATATATTGAACGTCTTGTCAGTTATATTGTCTTGCTTGCTTGGAATGTGTTTCTATGCACCAAACGAACGTCCGATGCCTGAAAAGTTGTCTTGTTATGACGATAGGCTACAACCAAGCCTTGGTTATCACAAGTTTCGATTTTTCCATCTTGAGCGGCTTTGAGCCTGAAGAGGACCCTTGCCAAGAAGGGCCGAAATATAGCTCCAATAAATTTCAGCTGACTTATCCGTTTTGCACTGTCAAATATAACCAAGGCCGTATGGGGGTTAGGGGGTTCACCCCCCCCCCCCCCCCCGAAACACAAAATAATCGTTTTTTATAGGATTTAACCTCAGATCTGTGTCTTTTTTGTACTTTTTGGTCCAACCCCAGGGCAACCCCCCCCCCCTCGAAATAAATTCTTGGATACGGACCTGGCTACAACAGACGGTGGGTGGGGTTTATACAAAGCAAGAGCTGAACATTAGATTAGGTTAACAAGTAGCCTGCAGGCTTCAATACAAACTTTAAAGTAAGCCAGTTAGCAAACCAAAAATAAACACTAGGCTATATGATCCATATAACTCACAAACTGCGTGCCAATCAAGGATTGACCATGATCCTAGTTAACTACCATCAAGTTCTTTATTTCTAGAACCTTGGCGTTTGGCGAGCTAACGCAATGAAAAATCTAAGTGGAGCACGCATCCCTTCGCTTTAAATTGAATAACAAACTAATGAGCAGGAATCGCTGAAAGCCCAGAATAAGCAATCTAAGAAGTTTGCTATTCTTAATCAACCCAATTTCTCCGCTACCATCCGAACCAACTGTTCGTGATGGACGAAATACACACAATCATCAAAGAGGGGCTGCATACTCGTTATTTCCTGGATGTCCCCTATAACCCTCGGAGGTTATTTCCTGGATGTCCCCTTTCTCGGGACGGGATGGTGGTTGTTATATTGTATACAGTTGTGTATGACCATGTTGAGTTGTATTTTTTTTATTTAGTCTTCTGGCCATCGAGCCTGCTCTCTGCCATGAAGTTTTGTGAAATTATTTGTTGTCATTATTTTCAAATTAAATGAACCTGAACCTGAACCAAGCAGAAGTGAAAACCATCACTGTTGCAACATTTATTGCTCAGTGATCAACGCTATCACACGCACGACTCCTCTCGATTTTTTTTTATCTAGTCGTTCTGGTGCAACGCGAACGCATCGCAAAGCAACATCCTAAATGTTTGTAGGAAATTTTAGCCAATGATGGTGGGCAAACTAGAGGGACTCGCCCTCCGGATTCTGGAGACGCTTGGAACGATAGGTATTTGACCAGAGCAAAAACTCGCAACAAACGAGAGAAGAAACCCAGTTCTGTCTGGTATGTTTTAGTCTGCGGCAACATGTAACCGAACATTGAGGATATGCCTGCCAGTACCTTCGGTCAACTCGAACTAGATTAGTTGCAAACTGGAAAAATGAAAATTAATTCATTTAATTCATTCAGATATTAGTTTTCAACTGCTGGGGTTCTGTCAACATTCTCGAAGGTTCTAGTGACCTGTCCCTGCGTTCCAGCAGATGATGAGAGCGGGATGTACGTTGTCGGTGGCGAGTAGACAGTCCCTGGTTATCACAATGTCAAACTGAAGCACGAAATGTTTTTGGATCACTTACTTTTGACAATGGGCCTTTCTCACAGTGAGATGAATCTGATAGAATTTCGAAACTGTCGTAATCATGGTAATGACATTATTTATCCGTCGATACCGAAACTTATTTTTTTGTAGGTCTACTGGTCTCGGAGTCGCTTTCTCCTAAACTAATTTTTCGACCGAACAAGTCAGACAAATAAATACCACAACAATGGATTCGTTGTTTCAGCCCGGAGAATTATTTACAGTATCCCAAAGGTTCCTTTTAAGTTCACAAAAGGTTTTTTACGAAAATTTTACAAGCCTATCAGTAAAGTTGGTTATTGCTTTCGCTGAACTCAGTTTGACAACATCGTATTAGCTAAAATAATTTGGTTAAGTTTAGTATTTGTATTTTTTTATTGTAGGCTACTTTATGGTGTTATCTACAGTAGAGGTATGCTTATTTGAACGTTTGTTGACTTTGAACTTTGCCATTTTCATGCACTTGCTGTGGCTAAAGTTAACTACCAGTTAGCCAAAGTAGGTAACTAAGGGCCTCTGAAAACACCTGAGTAGGTGTTTTGGATCTTCATTCTACCATTTAGCCTAAAACTACACTGTTCACATTTAAGTCCCTGTTCAAATAAGCATACCTCTAGGCCTACTGTTTTGGTGTAAACGGAAATTTATGTAATTTCGCAATTTTTTCGTATTTTTTAATGTAGTATTTTTAACGATTTTCGTGACAACGTCCATGAAGGTCTGGTGTCGTCACTCAGGTGAATCATATTCTGCCATTTACGAGACCAACTGGTTGAAAAACAGATCAGTTTCGTCACTCAAGACGCCAGGAAACCTGACCTATGAGAGACATTATACAAAACAGCACCTTGATTAAGATACTTCTCTTACCCCTGGCAAAAACAGACAAGGATAAGAACCTTTGTCTCCCGTGCCTTTGCCAAGAAAAATCCGCGATCGAGTCCTGCAAAGACTCAAAGGATGCTTGTACGAAGAACAAATTATCTGATAGAACCTCCGTATTTGGTCCCATGAAGAGACTATGGATAGCCCGACAAAAATGAGCTGAGCTAGAGGTACTTGCTCTAGCTTTGAGTTGATACCCGTCTACTTCCGTCGTCGCCGTTGCTCATAGCATCGGAAGAGGTGCAGGAGGCACGCTGACCCACTCTGGAGCGTGTCGAGATAACCAATCGGCTTTTACTTTGAAAGTGTCTTCTACGCGGCTTAGCTATTTGTACAAATAAGGAAACGTTATGTGCCGCGTAGATCCTAACTTCCGCTCGTTTGCTCGGAGCAGGGTATGGGGAAATATTCGACTCCGCATGGTCGTATTACAGAGATAGGGAGACGGAGGTTCTATCAAGTTATTCGTTCTTGCTTGAACCCAATGCCTTGCTTGAGTGCCATCTATTTAGAAAGGGCGTGTGTACTTAATGTTGCAAAGACGTGAGAATACAGCAGGGTCGGGTACAGTGATGCAGCTCACTTGGGTCGAGATGTTCTACTTGTACATAGATGTTCTAACTTGTACATAGTAACTTGTATGTAAATGTTTCCGTGCTTGTGCTGGAAGTCAATAGGCTTAAAACAACCAAAGAGAGGCTAAAGACAGCCATATCTCATATCTGTGAGGAGTTCGTCAAAAGCAAAACCTCATTTTGAAATATTCAACTCTTTTACAATAACGGAACACAAACAGAAAGCAGTGCGAGGGGTGCTTCGACGGTTTTTCAAGTCGAATTTTTTTTTTGGAGTGTCGTAAAAGCAAAAATCAGTCAAATATCAGATGTAGGCTAAATATATTAAAGTTTAACTAAAAATCACCTTATTTTTGTATCACTGAACTGAATATGCTGCATCATTAGGATTGTCAGATGTAGCCTAAAATATTAAAGTATAACTGAAAAGCCACCTTATTTTTGCATCTGAATATGCTGCATTATGTGGATTCTGTTAAGGGATTTTTTTTTCACTCTTTGCTCTAGTGCGACGTTCAGAATATCTACGCCCGTCCTTACAGCGCAAATTCTACTATGACGCGGAAAATTTGAAACTCGATACAAACGCTTATTTTTCGTAAATCATTTTAGTCAAGCATACAAAACAGGTAATAGCGCGTAGGAGTCACAAATTCTATGGGGAAATTCCACTATACGAAAATTGCTTATACGTAGTTTCATTTTCATCGGGTCTTGTGTCGGCCTTGTGTCTAGATGGGGAAGAAACGAAGACACTGGATGGGCTGACAACAAAATATGTTACTCACCAACCAAACACAAAATTTACACCTTCGAACCTAACCCTCACAAATCTTAGTATGAGCAGCCACTAAGTTCACTCAGCTCCCTCTAAATCACTCGGGCGGGTTGCAAGACCCCTCGCGACATCTGTTGAGCCGTAAACGGCCATTTGTCAACGACCCAGGGTATTATCCTATTCAAAATAAGCGGGATTTATGGGTTTTCGGATGGATATGACGCCGGGTTGGCAACAATATACCCCCTTTTATTGCGCCCCTGTGAAATGTATTCACGAGTAGTCGACACCAATTGGGTGTGCATTCGGGCATGTGCGACTTCCTGGTATGCCCCACGTGAATTTTGGGTAGTGTTCACCCGAGGGGCACTCATAAGAAAAGTGCATACACTAACTCATAAAAGTGTAGCTACTCCAAAATTTCCCATGACCACCCACCCACCCCTCGATAAGAAAAGTGAAACCCCCTTTTTTCACCTAAGAGACCACCCCACAGCTTCGGTAAGAAAAGTGAAGCAAGTCCAAATAAGTATGTACACCACCCCCCGGCATCAAAAAGATTTTTGCAGACATAATTTTTTTTTGGAGACCACCTATGTTTTCAGTTAAAAAGTTGAAAATGGGAATCATAGGAAATTAAAAGGCAAACAACATACGTCAGTGACTTGAGTTTCCAAAGCTGTTCTGAAGTATGAAACGATTATCCTTCCTCATCTTCCAACCTCGATTTTGAGTATTCAAAAGCTCTGCGTCAAAATTTGTGGATCCTGGATCACAAATTTGAAAATCACGGAATTTATTTACTGAGGGATATTTTGACTTTGATCTGTGGCAGAGATTTCAAAAAGTGACTTCCATGCGTATATGCACGCCATGATGAGGAAAGAATAAAGGTATTTACTTTCACCTAATTCAGCACCTGAGGTTCGCCAGAGGCATGAAGTCATGTCAGAATGAAAAGAGCTGTCTTGAGATATGAGAACTGGTAAAAGCTGTGTAAAAGTTCATTGTAAGTCACCACTCAAGTTCAGCCATTTCTAAATAGATTTTGATGATCCTTTTGATGTATCCATATTCTATATGGCAGTTGAGCTTAGGCCAGCCTCTTCAGGTGAGGACAATCTGGAACACTCAGTCTAGTACACTAGCCCCTATTCAAGCATGGTGCATGAATGTCTGGGTACACTGAGGTTTCATGCACCGTGCATCGGAACCACAGCACAGTGCATAAACGTCTAGACCCAGGCAGGATATTCAGCATTTGAGAGCACTGGAGTCTCCCTGTAGCTCCCTGCTTGAGTGCTCAGACATTCAGGCACTATGCTTTTTTCGAATGCATTGTGCAAAACGTTGGTCCTCGTGTGCTGGGGATCTACTACTGCCTGGATGAGATGACTGTTTGCTTGTAGAAATTTGTTGGTGGGTAAGTCTCTTGATGATTGATAATTTATCTTGGTTCATGTATGTTGGCTATAATGCACTTTTACCGATGATTGTGGTATTGAGGCATTATTGACATGGTTAAACTGCTGTAGTTTAAAATATCATTTTGACAACCCCCACCTTCGCGATAAGAAAACTGTTGTAGTCATTTTGACACCCCCCCACCCCCACCACCCCCACGATAAGAAAACCGTTGTAGTCCAAAATATCATTTTGGCACCCCACACCTTCGCGATAAGAAAACTGTTGTAGTCGTTTTGACACCCCCCCACCCCACGATAAGAAAACTGTTGTTAGTCCAAAATATCATTTTGACACCCCCCACCCTCGCGATAAGAAAATTGTCATCAAGGTGGATTTACACCCACCCCCACCGAGTTGGTGTATGCACTTTTCTTATGAGTGCCCCTCGGTTCACCATCAACCGCCGGACTACCCTTCGGCTACCGAAAATCTTATGAAAATTAACGGCAAGATCCGAGAAATTGCAAACCCTACAATCTCAAACTGACTCTACAAAAGAAGCCAGAGATTCTTTCCCACTTCAAAACCACCACTAGCATCCAAGAAGTACGCAACTGAGTATAGGCGTACAGTCTGAAATAGCAAACTGGTATGCTCAGATTCGCACGTCGAACTGGCTAATAGTTAACTTTATTCATAGATTATCTTCTGTTACAGGGTCGTGTCCAGGAATATATTTCGGGGGGGGGGGTGCCCGTGGGTCGGACCAACAAGTACAAAAAAGACATAGATCAGAGATTAGAGGCTACAAAAAACGAGTATTTTTGCATGTTTCGGGGGGGGGTGAACCCCCCTGGACACGGCCCTGTTATGATAGCAAAATCAACTACGAAACTAAAGGATACGAGTGCAGAGTTGCTACAATTGCTACAACATGCATTCATCAACTCAGACAGAATATTACGAAGAAATAAAAGAAAACACACACGGAAAGCAAAACTTAACTGTCCAAACAAAAAATCAATTCGGGTATTTCTGACATTAGATAAGATAAGATAAGATAAGATTTATTCCACTAAAAGCACAGAGGCCATGGGAAAAAAATGACACACAAAAAAAATACAAAACAAAAATAAAGAACAAAAACCAAATAAGTGATAACTATTTTACATCTGCAGCTTCAAGGCTCCATGCCTCAGGTTAGCTGACCTTGCCTACACTATCAGTCTCGGCAGGTTCATCAAGCGAGAAAGAAAATAAAATGAAAGAAGATATGCAAAATGTTTACAAAGTCTGTGTTGCAGTTAGAAAGAAAAATTAATTATTATTCATAAGATGATTCGTGAAGCTCAAGGAAGGAATCTGGGAACTCGAGCGTCGCGGAACTGGAAGAAATGAGTGTCAATAGGTGTACAATGGGGTTGGAGACTTTACACGAGTAAGAAAAATCACAAGGATACAGAGATGTAGCATAATTAGCGTATTTTGGGCCCAACTTTAATAAAAAAAAAGGGTTTTCTACAGGGCCGTATCCAGGGGGTGGGGGTTAGGGGGTCCAACCCCCCCCCCCAAACATGCAAAACTAATCGTTTTTTATGGGCTTTAACGTCTGATCTATGTCTTTTTATACTTTTTGGTCCGACCCGTGGGCAACCCCCCCCCCCCCCCCCCGAAATAAATTCCTGGATACGGACCTGGTTTTCTACCACCTATAAAATTAAATGATGTTCTACCCTGGAATGATTTTGTGGTTTTTCGAAGGTAAAAATGAAACCGGCCCCAAAATGTATCGAATGTACATTTCGATACATTTTGCACACTAAATAATTCGCGGTGATTTACAAAACCATGGACCTCACACAAAGTCAACTGCCACATCAAACCTACAGCTTGAGAAATATAACTTCTGGGTCTTCCAAACTGCCATCTATTTCTTACCCAATCTGATTTACAGTAGCCTGTAGCAGCGCAAGAAGCACGGCAGTTTTTCTGACCATTTGACACCCTTTGTACGAGCAGAGGCGATCAATGTCGACTGGCACAGCCATACAAGTTAGACAATGAAAATTTACGCTGCTGCAGTAAAGACGATACTGAAATCTGTCTGTGGGTGTAAGCAGCCAACTGAAATTACTGTCACTGATCAAGCAGGGGTTAGAAGTTTGTCATCGGGAAGCTTCGCTTGTCTGCAAGGGAAAGTGAGACAACTCAACGAAGTTTCTGACTATTGGAAGGAAAATTCTCAAGGCAGTGCGAGATTCACCCTAGCAGGATCTACGCTTTGTGAATTATTGTTCTTTCAGTCAATAACATAATTTCACAAAAAACCTGAGGCCATGGCCATGGCATGGTAAAACCACTGTGCTATAAAGGAAAATCACCTGAGCCAAGAGACCTGGATAGCTCAGACTGCATGTACCGATACCATGATGCCACAGCCTTTGGCCGGGGGTGCCTACAGGGCCGGGTTTGCACATTTCTAAGCCCTAGGCCAATGCACATAGATCACATAGAGCGCCATCCGCGGATACAAGATCTAACACTTGGCGGGATCATGATCCGTATAATCAAAATGAAGAGAGGCGGTTTGCTCTAGGGTATGGACGAAATCCCGTTTCATATCATCCTTTTCAAAATCTCATTGACAAATTTATACATTTGGTTTTTATTTCTTCGGTCCCTCCTTAAATATGCTACTGATGCACGCAATAAGACGAACCAGAGTGACGCTGAAAGTTAGGCGAGAGATTCTGGTTTCTTTTTCTGTTGGTTTCGTTCAGGTCGATAATGTGTTAAGCTACTTTCGCATATGGTCCTATACGATTTCTCATCCGGAAATACCCATGCCAAATTCGCGTCACTATGGGAAAACTATGCGGAAAATTCCGGTGCGAAGGGGGGGATTTCGCACCCACCTGCGAAAACCAGACTGTGAGCAGGCGTAATAATAATGTTTATCTGTCCCCACCCAATGCGAATGAACAATGTGAAAAGAGAAAGAAGAAACGAATATACAAAAATAAACAAATTATGAACAGATAACTTTTCATGAAGCTCCTTGGGTTTCGCCGATATATTTAGATCATAAAAGGAAAATACACGATAGGCCTAAGTGTAGCCTACTGTAGAGTATTGCGTCTATTAGTGAGCCCTTGACGGTCTCCGCTTCAGCAACCAGACATATCATAAAGGGGTTGTATACGACTACTTTGACGACTCATTCCAAGACCTTTCAATGGCCGCGCAATCTATCCATACTGTTCGAATTTTACGGCGACAATAAAACCGTAAAATCTTGTCTCCTCCCTCGTACAGACGGATGGATGTGAATTGAGTCATTAGAATTTATCCGGTTCGATTTTATGACAGCGTCATAAACAGTACTACTTGCCCACCCGTAAGACTTATGGCTCCTGTGGGGACCACAAACTTGAAATTTCGTGAGACTTCGGGAGTCTTTACTCAAAGTTCGGGATACTTCAATGAACCAGACCCAGGGTTGCCACATCAAATACATTTAGAGTGATTTTTGGCCCAAACAGAGAGTGAAATGCGAGTGAAATTAATTTTCATGAAATGTTCAGTTTTAGTAGGAATCGCCTCTGCAAAAATAACATGTCTTAATTTTATTTTCATAAAAAAAAACTTGAAATAGTCACTTCTGGTTGGAATCCCCTCTGCAAAAATGACAAATTTGGTAATTTTCTGAAATTGAGTGATTTTCATGTCCTACGTAGGACAAGAGTCACAAAAAAACAAAATAGAGTGACAATTCACACCATCGTGCGACATGTGGCAACCCTGACCATACCCACTCTGTTCTAGTCATACACAAATTCTCAGTTTTCTGGCACAGTGCTCCAAGGTTTCGGCATGAGCATTAGTGCTCATACCGTGGGGCCAGGGTCGTAACCAGAGGGGGGTTAGGGGGTTCAACCCAGAGATGGGCGAATCCGACCATGGAGGGATTCGAATCCGAATCCGAATCCAGGGCTAGGTACGAATCCGAATCCGAATCCGAATCCACCATTTCAGGCTGAGGATTCGAATCCGGATTCGAATCCGGATTCGAATCCGACCTTAAAAAAGTGAGTCGAATATACAGATAAAACAGGTTATAGTTTATAAATGAAGGATGACAAGAAAAAGAATAGACAACACTAATAAACGACACACTAATTACGTTGCCACTGAGCCATCTCTCTCTTGAACAGAAGAGCTTTCCACGGGTGGTTCGCAAAACTACCACGATCTTTTTGCCCACTCTGACAGTGCCCACGCTCATAATGCCCACGGTCATAAACGATTTCTATTTCGGGGACTACCCGCGGGTCTTACCCAGTCCATGCCAAATAGTAAAATAAGATACAGATCAGGAATTAAAGCCTACAAAAATGATTCTTTTTTATATTTCGGATGGGGTTCAACCCCCCCCCCCCCTCTGAGGATGACCAATCTTTTCTAGATTCGAGTTGACCCCTACGTAACGTGCCATGGAGCGTTGTAGGGGTTAAGACTTTTTGTTCTTATATTTTTGCATTTAATAAATTAAACTAAACTGAGTTTAGAATTGCAACCAAGGTGAAGATCATTTAACATGTAAAGTTTCATTTGAAATGACGTTGTCGAAACGCCTAAATTAACATCCAAAAGGCAAATGGCAACTAATCCAATATAATAACGCTAACCTTCAAATTGCGGTGGAAATCGGATGTCGTTGTTACACTTCATCCTGCGGGATACCTTCCCCGACGTGCTAGTTCCCGAGCTCAACTTGGCAAAAAAACTTCTCAATCACATACAGGTTATTATTTAGCTGTTTTTTCGCTGAATTCAACGGTTGGGCTGACCGGTCAGAAACTACAGTTTAAACTTAATCATCTGTATCACAACCCTTAGCCGTCACCTCACTATTATCTGCCATAGGCTAATATATATGCTACTTCTAATAAACTATGCCAGTCACAATGCTAGTTCACCACGGCTTAATGCCTGCACCCGCACTGCACTCCCGATTTGTGTTTCCGTTTTTGACTAACTGAACTTGATTGGGCACTAGCGCTAATGAATTCCATTTAACAATGCAATTAGCTGGTACCCTTGAAAACTGAATTCGTTTGAACCTTCAGGAGGTATGCCTTTCTTTCTCCATTGGGAATTGCACCCGAGCTGATAGCCCGGGTTGTCGGTTTCTGCGAAAATACTAGGATTGCACAATGTGTAAAACTGGAAAAATGAAAACTGAAGCGATAAAGTTGTTAAAACTCGAGCGGATTCGGGATTTTGAAGGTTTGGAATCCGAATCCGAATCCGAATCCTGCCTGAGAAGCTAGGGATTCGAATCCAGCTAAAAGGACGAATCCTGGATTCGAATCCGAATCCGGATTCGGATTCGCCCATCTCTGGTTCAACCCCACCGAAACAATAGAAAAATAATCTTTTTTTGATGGGATTTAACATCTGATCTGTGTTATTGTCTTACTGTTTGCTGTGGATTAGGTCCGAACCTGGGGTAGACCCCCCCCCCCCGAAACAATTTCCAGGATTCGGACGTGGGATGGGCACTATGTCCTTGAGCAAGAGCACAGTACCCCCATGATAATCAGTTAGACTGAAAATCTGAAATGTAAGTTGCGTAGTCAAGTTTTCTGTGCCTTTAAGCTACTGGAAAGTCCATTCAACCCTTCTATGCCTTTCTCCTTCGTCTTCCAAACCTTGATAAGCCATGCTTTTCATCATTTCTATAGAAATTCCTTGAAAGGACTGGGAAGTATTAAAACCATTGTGCATGACAAAAAATGCGGAGACATATAGGCTGGCCTAGGCCATAGATGCCAAGCCTACTCATTCCAATCCGGACAAAGAAGACCCGAGGGGTTACCCACTCTCCAATACCTGCTGTACACCCTTTCCCGGCACCGACCAGAAAAAGAGCTGCCGGCACCGGTTCCGGCCATAACTAATGCTATTTTGATTAAATCAGGCTGATTCTGGCGTTCTAAAACGTGGCAACCGGTGCCAGCACCAGGCAGTTGGTGTACACTAAAATCGAGAGCCGAAAACCCCAGGAGAAGACCTACAAGAGTAATGCCACAGAGCAAAAAAAGTCGATTATCAAAACAGTTATATGTGGGACAAAACAAGCTTAATACATACTTAGACAGCCCTCGCAAGTGTAGGCTACCTTCGTTCAGAAAAAAAAAATTGTACCTCTGGTACTGGTGCTGCAGGCCTGCCGCTACTCTTTTTTAATTTTATTTTTATTTTATATTTTCTTTTTTATTATGTAGGCTGTATATGTGGGTTATGTTTTTATTTTAATTTTTCTTCAAAACTTCTTTTCATCAATAAATCAAGTAAATCAAGAATATTGGCAAACAGCATTAAAACCATTGTTGTAAATGGATAAACCAGCCGAAAAAAAAACACAACAACGATATTAGATAAAAACCGTGAGGTGCCTTCCGTAATGGGGTACCTCTACTGAGGTAGCGAAACAACAACCTTGTCTTAAAACCAAAAATGAAAATGAAACGGGCTCTAATTTTTCTACGCAAAAAAAAACAACAAAACAGGAACCTTGAGATATTTAAAGAAAATTATGTTGGATATTTGACATAAGTGTGGATATTTTGATTCCAATTTCTGTACACAGAAAAACAAACACAGGATATTTGAGATATTTGGACAAAACTTATGTTGGATATTTTTGGCACAAGTGTAGATATGAGTAGGCTAGCCTACTTCCTGAAAGATTTCTCGCACTATCTTTTCGCCGGGCTTCTTACCTGCTTGATTTACTCCACCTTCCGAACAAATTATTATTTACTTCCGTCAGAGAGGGTTTTGAAAAATGACTTGACTGATTCGAATGAATTGTTTTGTTTGTCGATGTAGGGACGTCCGTGGAATCGTATACAGTAGGCTAGATGTTTGACGGAAAGACAAACTTTTTTCCCTAGTACTGTATGGAAGGATTTAATAAATTAAAATATTGGTCGATTCAAGTGAGCAATCCCCTCGGCAATCCCTTGCGAGTATATCCTTAAAGAGAAACAAAAAAATACAATACAGTAGTATACATACATATCTATACTACTGTAAGTAAAAACTTATTTCGCACCCCATCTACAATGAGTTTCTCCCTCCCCATACAACAATGTAAGGAAAAGGCAAGAGCGAGCAGTCTCTACGAAGGTCCCAATATTTCAACCAGTAGCGGCCAAACACAGCCATTAACAAAATAGTTTTATACCAAAGAATCTTGAAATTTTAATAGCCTTTGACCATTTGTACGTACTTTTAAATGTATATACTGATAAATTTGTGCATGACAGTACTCACCAATTTTAGTTTTGTTACTGTGAAAGTGTGAGCGAATAAATAACTATTCTATTATATTCTATACATAAATACGTATACAGTAGGTTACATGTTTGACGGAAAGACAAACTTTTTTTCCCTAGTACTTTAAGGAAGGCTTTAATAAAATAAAATACTGGTTGATTCAAGTGGGCAATCCCTTGCGAGTACATCCTTAAAGAGAAACAAAAAAATACAAGGATTACCCGTGCGCCCTTCCACGCACTTTGTGCGCTCTGCGGTTGCACACCGACGCGCTCAAACAAAAGGTGTGAACTACTCAAAAGAAGCGACCACAAATTTGTCACCTGCCCTCTACCGTGGTTAAAAAGCGTCTTTTGTGAGTACAGCGTTGATAAATGAAATCAATTTCATGGACCAGCGCTCAAGTCACGTCGCGCTGTAGAGCAGTTGCACTCTTTTGTCCGCTGGAACAAGCGAAGGGCAGGCGGATACAGAGAGCGATTCGTTCTGCGAAAAAAAAACGCTTTTTTCGTGTTGACAAAAAAAGCGCGAAGCCTAACACCTCCCACGGCGAACGGTCTGATTGATATGGGATAAAAGGCGACAGGAGACAACCGGCGACATGGTTTTTATTATTTTTTGTGGGGGTGATGATGATGTGTTTATTCTCTCCTTTTATCAGTGCCTGTGGAGATCACTAGGCTATCGAACTTTCGGGACCTCGCTCGGAAATCGTGCAAGTCGAGAGTTAGATATGATGACAACCACTACCGTTCATTACGCATATGTTGTTTAAATACTCCTTGTACGCAAGCTGACTGAAAAAAAGGGAAGTAAGCTACGATGTTTGACAGCGATATTTCGGCCCCTCTTGGCAAGAGACCTCGTCAGGCTGTCTCCGGAATAGAACCGAACCTGCAATCAGGTTCGCTTGATTGCAGATCTGGTTGAAGGTGATTTCTTTCACGATCAGATGTTTATTCATTCATTTCTGTCTGTATGTTTCGCGTATAGCGCAGTACAACATCAATATTCTCGGTATCCAACATATATTATCAACATATATTATGCGTGTTTCGTCAGTATAACAAAATACATTTGTCAGACAGCTATGCAATATAGAGATTAAAGAATCGGCTAAATATTAGCGGAACTCTGCGGAGGGCTGAGAAACAGAAAGTTCCTATAATTATCGGTTCTTGATATACCGAATTGTCTCATTCTTCCACAGAATTAAGTGATATGAGGGATGTTCCGATCGTATTAAAAACGCTTTTTAAAATATTTGTGTCAAATTGAAGCCTAATTTTCAGATAGGCAGATGCGCCCCGACATATCAGTATGGCAAATTGTCCGATCCAGCTTCCGCAGGCAAATTCCACGAAATTTGATAGCTGAACGATTACAAAATTTAAAAAAGAATTTTTCCTCGAGGTTGATGACGTGATATTACGATCCCATCTTTGCAGGAAATTTGCTTGGACCACCAGAGAATTCGTAGTCACCTGCTGTGGATGATCTTATTGTGTGTGGGCGGCAAAAGGGATTTAACGAAAATAAGATCACGACGGTACCTTTTCGGGAACTCTATCCGACAGCAGAGGCCAGTCTAAAACTTATGGTGTATATAGGATACCGCCCGAGTCGGTCTAGGTAAAAATTGTAGCCTACTCAGTTTTGTGTCACACTTCACAGGCTTCACAGACCGCAACATCTTCAGGGGACTTTTACCCTTTCACCGTGGCCATTAACCATTTCCATTAGTGTAAGTTCTAGCGGGTCACAATGCCCTTAACCTCCTTCAGGTTGCTGTTCGCAAGTGGCTAATATCTTTGCTTGTAACCTGGATGCGGTTTGGCGACGCTGGGATTCTTTTTTCCCTTCCATAATATCCTCCTTTCATGTTTATTTCTGTTCTTGATCGAAATTAGTTGCTCAATAGAACACAAATGTTTCATACATTGTCTGGTAGCCTACTGAAGGTGACTCCCAAGAGAGGGTAGTAGGTAGGCTATGTATCAAGCAGAAGCAGAAGATTGCATCATGTCTCTTGACTGACTTTTTAATGTACCCCTGGCTGTAACCGAAAGGATGTAGGCTACTGCTTAGAATTAGAGCAAATCCGCGAACGGATCTCTGGAGTTCAGTGAGAATTAAACGAGGAAAGCTAAGGTGGAAGGATAAAAATTAACTGCGTTTCTTGTGCTTCGGCTTCAACGATCTTACTTAGCTCTGATACCGGCCGAATACCCTCTATCGTCTCCAGCGGATGATTAGAACTCGCTTGTTTTTTGTTGCCTCCCGCACCCACCGCGAATATAACAGCTGTTATGCGATAATGGGACAATTGGAACACGATACGATTGCCAGTATATTAATTCCAAGTAAAACAAAGAGCAGAGGGAGCGGTCATGCGCAATTGAAACTTAAGCACGCGGTCATACTGATAGTGGTCAGGATGTACCTTGTACGGGATTCTTGGCCCTTTCATGGCTTCGTAAAAAAGGTACCGCAACGAATAGCAACCTGACGAGAAGGCAATTTCATCTTTCCCAGAAACAAAGATTAGAGACGGTCTCAAAATACTCCGTCTCTGCTTAAAACCCAAATTTTACTTCCACCAAAGTAGCACAGTACAGGAGTGCTGCATGAAGCCGCCACCTTAAACTCCTATTTTGGGGAAATGGCTTTTGGAAACAGAGTAAAAGTTGAGATAAAATTCAGTGGAGTATCCTGAAAGGAAGCTCGAAACCTTCACTTTCTGCTGGTACCTCAGTTTACTTGTAATTGTTCTAGGTTAAGCTAGAAAACACAAAAGAATACAGGCACCCAAGTGATCACGAAGCCGTCCATTTTGCTAAAAATTGTGTTTTGCTACATTATGAATGCTAGAGGCCAGCTGTTTGGTCAGAGAGGTTCCTTGAGTCCTTGACCTCTTGCAAATAACAAAATTTGCTGTTTTCTTGGAATTGGCATGATTTTTCTGGGGGTGGCAGCTTCATGATCCAGGGTGGCAGGATCATGTACCATGACCAAATGGAATCAAATCTGGCTCAAAACAAGCCAAATAATAATAAACAAGCAGCTAAATGAGTTAAGTGGTTAAAGTTGTTAAGATTTATTCTTTTAGTGGCTTTTCTAGGGGGTGGGCGGAGCCATGGTACGGGCAGCTTCATGCAACACTCCTGTATTGAGCGTGTTCCACCCTACTTACCGTAGTTACTACGCATGACGTCACGAATTTCGGCTTCTTGGCGTCAAGGTTGGAACGCGTTTTTCAATTTTGGGTAAAATATCACTCCACGGGGTCTAGCCAATCACGTTAAAGAGATCCGTAGTTACTACGCTTACTTACGCTCCCGAGCATGGTAAGCAAATAGTTACTATTTCGAAAAGGCTGGAACGGTCAGTGTAGTAACTTTTCGTGAGGTTGGAACGGAAATAGTAACTAATAGTTACTATTGTTAGAAGGGTGGAACACGCTCATTATGACAAAACTACGAGTGCCTTCACATCCTTCTGTTGTCGATTACCCCCTTGCTCAGCGCTTGTCACTCATTTTGAACGATTAACTGATTTCAGGATTCCCAGATTCCCCCCATGAGTAGTAAAAATCATTTATGAATAATTGACACATTGAGATTTTCAGACATGAGCAAACAGATAACGCTTGCTAAATTTTTGGGTGTCTTCTTTTTGAATGTCGCCTTAATCGAAATGAATTGCTATTGAGGAAATTAGTCTTTTATACGTGAAATCTTATCCTGCATGACCCACAACAAATGATGGAATACGAGTGAAGCAATAGCTGTAGATTAAATTGGAATTAAGATGTCCATGGTTGTACAGGCTACGGTATTTACCTTCAGTCGGTTTTTGGTATGACTCGATTGTTAAAGCTTAACTTATGATCCAGAGATATCTTTTAGTACGAAGCCCGTAAAAACTCTACCAAATTTGTCTCAACGACAATATTAGAATGCATAACCTAATGATTTTTTTTTTTCATGCCTCGACCTCACAGACAGTAAAGCTCTTTGTTCACGTCTTTGGAGACCTAGCCTAAGCTCTAGCTCCCTTAGAAGCAAAAAGAAATTCCAAACGCTGAATTCTAGACCTTTTGTTCCCCGGCTTTCCCGAAACAGGGAAACCTCAAAAAAGAGACTCTAACATCAAACCTAATCTGGGATTGAATGTTAAAGGAGCTCTTAACATTCCAAGTCTGGAGAATCCCTCGAAATTACAAAGAGATCTTGACGGATACGGGACAAAGATTGCCCATTGTCTCTATACGACGTTTCCAGACTGGACAAGTTTGAACAAAACAAAGACCGAATGCGAATCTGAATGCGTCGAAGAGAAACATCAAAACGCAGCTCTTTACAAGCACTCAGAGCGATTAGTTCGAGCTGGCTAGCATCGGATTATCCTGACCTCACCCCCTTATCGACGAATATCGACCAGGAACTCGAACATCAACGATACATCTGTGTTCGAAATACATAGGCTACACCATATAGACATACATACAAGATATACATACGTCTTCCCTCTAAAAAACATAAATGATTATATCTAATTTTGTGTTTATGAGGCCATTTTTTAAATACGGATATTTTACTTCTTATTTCAATAGATTGCAAACTTTTCATAACCTTCCTACAGAGTGTCGTAAATTTGACGAAATTACCGGTGTCTACAAGAAAGCTTCTTCGATTCTACTATTATATTTGTTTTTCTCCGGTTCAAACCTGTTCTTTAGTTAATTTAATTTTTGCGTTCCCATTCAGTTAGTGTAGGCTTAAAACTTGTTTTGACAGATAGGCTCAGTTCACACAGTGTAGATTTTGGGAACATTTACGACCTTATCTATCGCTGGCTCTTTTGAGGAATTGGCAGTCAAGCCACTCGGGTGATCTTACTGTCGAGAACCCCACTTAGGAATAAAGGAGAGTCGTTGCGGAGCACATTATCCTGGAATTCAAAAAACCTACAACGACGTAATCCCTTTAGCTACCCCCTATACTCCTGATCATTGGCAAGGGCGATGCGAATCCCAGGAGCTCGGTTGCATAAGTCTGATAATGTCACGAATGGAAGAGCTACTTGGGAGCTGGGGTCTAGACGACAGTCCCTCGTATAATGCTCGTTGCCAGTATGTGAGTTAGAAAGATTAGCCTATCTTTTTGCACTTGTCCCACGCCAGGACCGTATTCAAGGGGGGTTAGGGGGTTCCAGAGCTGCTGCGAGTCCAGCAAATCCGATTCCGAGTCCACAGCTCTGGCGGACGGACAGCTCCGTGAAAGACGAGTCCGAGTCATTGAAAAAGTCTCGAGACGAGTCCAGAGTCTGAGCCCACCAGCTCTGGGGGGTTCCCCCCCCTAATATAAAAAGATGATCGCTTTATACAGGCTTTAACCTCTGAATTATGTCCTATTTGGTCCCCCGCGGGCACCCCCCCTCCAAATAAATTCCTGGATACGGACATGTCCCTCGCTGACAGTATTCCTTGACATTCACACACCTGTTCTTGTCGACGATGCGGTGCGGACCTGTGACACATTCGGTAGACCACGATTCATTCAAAGTCGCCTGTTTATGTGTCAAAAAATGGTGGCGATAGAAAGGACCCTTTGTTCGGTGACGGAAACCGGAACCCAAATTTGGCTTTTGGACGAATAAATCCAGAACAGCGTGAAATTCAAAGTGAAAGAACGTTGTAATGGACGACGTAGGTGACATTTTATGAGCGAAAGGCTTACAATAGCCTTTACCTACTGTTGACCAGGGGGGCTTCCGACATAAAGAAGATAGGAAGCAAGGAAAGACGGATGTGCAAACATGATCCACTTTCTCAGCCAAAAAATAGAAGAAGCTGTCTAGATTGTTTCTCATGGTTATGTCTTTCTTTATATAGCCTACACCTTTTTTGCACTTAGTGTACTAAGCGTGTGATGAATCAAATTACGATTAGGCTATTATTATAATGTGAAAGTTTACCAACTTTACGACTAGACTATTTAGCTAGAAATTTTGACTGGCTCAAGCCTGTCGTCAGCAACAACTCAATGACTGGCAATGAGCCTATGGTAGCAACTGCCGGCTGGACCCCAGCCCCCAAAGGGCTCTTCCATTCGTCACAAACAGGCTTATAAAATGGTCTCCTAGGCTTCTTATCGCCGTTGCTAACGACCAGACGCAGAGGGTAGGCAAAAGATCACGACGTTGTAGATTCTCGGTTTCAGGACATTTTGCTCCACCACTGTTTTTCTGAGTTCCCAAGTAGGGTTCTTGGCAGTAAAATCACCAGAATGGCTTGACCGCGATCATTTCTGATAAGAGCCGTGGACCGTAAAAATGTAACCAAAATCGGCACAGCCATGACAGTGTGTGAAAACGGCACAAATATGTTTAACTCACATACTGGCAACGAGCATTATACGAGGGACTGTCGTCTAGACCCCAGCTCCCAAGTAGCTCTTCCATTCGTGACATTATCAGACTTATGCAACCGAGCTCCTGGGATTCGCATCGCCCTTGCCAATGATCAGGAGTATAGGGGGTAGCTAAAGGGATTACGTCGTTGTAGGTTTTTTGAATTCCAGGATAATGTGCTCCGCAACGACTCTCCTTCAGAGATGGGCGAATCCGAATCCGGATTCGGATTCGAATCCAGGATTCGTCCTTTTAGCTGGATTCGAATCCGGATTCGAATCCCTAGCTTCTCAGGCAGGATTCGGATTCGGATTCGGATTCCAAACCTTCAAAATCCCGAATCCGCTCGAGTTTTAACAACTTTATCGCTTCAGTTTTCATTTTTCCAGTTTTACACATTGTGCAATCCTAGTATTTTCGCAGAAACCGACAACCCGGGCTATCAGCTCGGGTGCAATTCCCAATGGAGAAAGAAAGGCATACCTCCTGAAGGTTCAAACGAATTCAGTTTTCAAGGGTACCAGCTAATTGCATTGTTAAATGGAATTCATTAGCGCTAGTGCCCAATCAAGTTCAGTTAGTCAAAAACGGAAACACAAATCGGGAGTGCAGTGCGGGTGCAGGCATTAAGCCGTGGTGAACTAGCATTGTGACTGGCATAGTTTATTAGAAGTAGCATATATATTAGCCTATGGCAGATAATAGTGAGGTGACGGCTAAGGGTTGTGATACAGATGATTAAGTTTAAACTGTAGTTTCTGACCGGTCAGCCCAACCGTTGAATTCAGCGAAAAAACAGCTAAATAATAACCTGTATGTGATTGAGAAGTTTTTTTGCCAAGTTGAGCTCGGGAACTAGCACGTCGGGGAAGGTATCCCGCAGGATGAAGTGTAACAACGACATCCGATTTCCACCGCAATTTGAAGGTTAGCGTTATTATATTGGATTAGTTGCCATTTGCCTTTTGGATGTTAATTTAGGCGTTTCGACAACGTCATTTCAAATGAAACTTTACATGTTAAATGATCTTCACCTTGGTTGCAATTCTAAACTCAGTTTAGTTTAATTTATTAAATGCAAAAATATAAGAACAAAAAGTCTTAACCCCTACAACGCTCCATGGCACGTTACGTAGGGGTCAACTCGAATCTAGAAAAGATTGGTCATCCTCAGAGGGGGGGGGGGGGGGTTGAACCCCATCCGAAATATAAAAAAGAATCATTTTTGTAGGCTTTAATTCCTGATCTGTATCTTATTTTACTATTTGGCATGGACTGGGTAAGACCCGCGGGTAGTCCCCGAAATAGAAATCGTTTATGACCGTGGGCATTATGAGCGTGGGCACTGTCAGAGTGGGCAAAAAGATCGTGGTAGTTTTGCGAACCACCCGTGGAAAGCTCTTCTGTTCAAGAGAGAGATGGCTCAGTGGCAACGTAATTAGTGTGTCGTTTATTAGTGTTGTCTATTCTTTTTCTTGTCATCCTTCATTTATAAACTATAACCTGTTTTATCTGTATATTCGACTCACTTTTTTAAGGTCGGATTCGAATCCGGATTCGAATCCGGATTCGAATCCTCAGCCTGAAATGGTGGATTCGGATTCGGATTCGGATTCGTACCTAGCCCTGGATTCGGATTCGGATTCGAATCCCTCCATGGTCGGATTCGCCCATCTCTGCTCTCCTTTATTCCTAAGTGGGGTTCTCGACAGTAAGATCACCCGAGTGGCTTGACTGCCAATTCCTCAAAAGAGCCAGCGATAGATAAGGTCGTAAATGTTCCCAAAATCTACACTGTGTGAACTGAGCCTATCTGTCAAAACAAGTTTTAAGCCTACACTAACTGAATGGGAACGCAAAAATTAAATTAACTAAAGAACAGGTTTGAACCGGAGAAAAACAAATATAATAGTAGAATCGAAGAAGCTTTCTTGTAGACACCGGTAATTTCGTCAAATTTACGACACTCTGTAGGAAGGTTATGAAAAGTTTGCAATCTATTGAAATAAGAAGTAAAATATCCGTATTTAAAAAATGGCCTCATAAACACAAAATTAGATATAATCATTTATGTTTTTTAGAGGGAAGACGTATGTATATCTTGTATGTATGTCTATATGGTGTAGCCTATGTATTTCGAACACAGATGTATCGTTGATGTTCGAGTTCCTGGTCGATATTCGTCGATAAGGGGGTGAGGTCAGGATAATCCGATGCTAGCCAGCTCGAACTAATCGCTCTGAGTGCTTGTAAAGAGCTGCGTTTTGATGTTTCTCTTCGACGCATTCAGATTCGCATTCGGTCTTTGTTTTGTTCAAACTTGTCCAGTCTGGAAACGTCGTATAGAGACAATGGGCAATCTTTGTCCCGTATTCACACACCTGTTCTTGTCGACGATGCGGTGCGGACCTGTGACACATTCGGTAGACCACGATTCATTCAAAGTCGCCTGTTTATGTGTCAAAAAATGGTGGCGATAGAAAGGACCCTTTGTTCGGTGACGGAAACCGGAACCCAAATTTGGCTTTTGGACGAATAAATCCAGAACAGCGTGAAATTCAAAGTGAAAGAACGTTGTAATGGACGACGTAGGTGACATTTTATGAGCGAAAGGCTTACAATAGCCTTTACCTACTGTTGACCAGGGGGGCTTCCGACATAAAGAAGATAGGAAGCAAGGAAAGACGGATGTGCAAACATGATCCACTTTCTCAGCCAAAAAATAGAAGAAGCTGTCTAGATTGTTTCTCATGGTTATGTCTTTCTTTATATAGCCTACACCTTTTTTGCACTTAGTGTACTAAGCGTGTGATGAATCAAATTACGATTAGGCTATTATTATAATGTGAAAGTTTACCAACTTTACGACTAGACTATTTAGCTAGAAATTTTGACTGGCTCAAGCCTGTCGTCAGCAACAACTCAATGACTGGCAATGAGCCTATGGTAGCAACTGCCGGCTGGACCCCAGCCCCCAAAGGGCTCTTCCATTCGTCACAAACAGGCTTATAAAATGGTCTCCTAGGCTTCTTATCGCCGTTGCTAACGACCAGACGCAGAGGGTAGGCAAAAGATCACGACGTTGTAGATTCTCGGTTTCAGGACATTTTGCTCCACCACTGTTTTTCTGAGTTCCCAAGTAGGGTTCTTGGCAGTAAAATCACCAGAATGGCTTGACCGCGATCATTTCTGATAAGAGCCGTGGACCGTAAAAATGTAACCAAAATCGGCACAGCCATGACAGTGTGTGAAAACGGCACAAATATGTTACTCATTTTAATAGGCTAGTTACTTGTAGACTAGTTACATTGCGCTCTGACTTGGATATTCCTTCAGCCCAAGCTGACCGCGAATCATATTTGACAAAGCAAAACGGATAAGTCAGCTACATTTTATTTGAGCTATATTTCGGCCCTTTTTGGCAAGGGCCCTCTTCAGGCTCAAGCCGCTCAAGCTGGAAAATTAACTTGTCCGTTTTGCTTTGTCAAATATGCCTTGACTTGGTAAGACTGATTCTTTCGTGGGATCAGTTTTGGTACAGAGAGCTGATATCAATACATCCAAACGGCTGCCCCACTTTACGGCCTATAACAGTATTTTCTAACCACCAAACGGTCATTCCATCTACAGCCTTAATACCAGGACAATGGAATAATATGTTCATCATCTTATAATTAAAGGCTACCATGATGAATTCACGCAAGTGATAAGGCCTACCCACATTTCTAGCTAATGGCATACGCACTTGCTGATTTGGTGTAGGCCTAGTGCCACAGGAGGAGGAAGGCACACATCAAATCAGTCGTTTCCTTGCTATGATCATTTCCCAACCATTCAACTAAACTTTCAACTTGTATCTTCAGTTGTCGAAGACTTGGACTGAAGTGTCCATTAGCCTACCTACTTTTCTCAGTGGAAGATGACAGACTGTCGCCGGACGCAAAAATAATCAGACCGGGACAGGCAGGCATACCGTAGGAACTGAACCTTGTATACCAAGAGGCCTACAACTGCGCACTTCCGAAGGATACACACTATTGCTTCCTCTCCATGATCGATTCCCAACCACACAAACTGTCTTAATTAAAAGACCACGTCGAAGTGTCTTAGAGCCAACTGACGCTTTATTGTGATCAAAAAATTATAACTGGAGGAAGCGATTCCACGATTTTCACCAGACTAGAGGGATTTATGAACAGTAAAAGTTTTAGTGGGCTTAAAAGTTTAAGGAAGTTCCTTGGTTCTCCCTAATTCACCGAGAGGCATGTCTTGTTTAAACTGATACACGGATATTTTTAAATGTTGTTTTGTATTATGGCCAGTTGACTTTGACAATATATGCTACATACATACACAGAAGGTAGCCCGGGGCGCACATATGAAGGCAAGAGGCAAGACAGCGAGCACCGAACGCTGTACACGACGGGCCATAACTGCTTATCCCCTAAGGATGTAATGCCGAAACTGTGCGCGAGGCCTAGGTGCTGATTCCGGACATCCGGCCTTTCAGACAGGCCTATTACCGAGGTGATTAATGCAACGATTTCGAAGCGATGGACTGAACGATTTTCGGTTGAGATGAGAGCATTTAGAGCAAATGAAGTTTGGTCCGACGGGAAGGAACAATAGGCGGATTTAGGGAACAAAGGAGGGAAGACAGCGTCCTTAACCTAAAACCAGGACTTATACGGTAATGCGGACAGATGGCCAACCTGGCAGAAGGTACCAGATTTTGGCTAGGCAGAAGCAGTAGGGGCGGAGGGGATCAACATATAGCCCAGGGCCGTATCCAGGGAGGGTAAGGGGTTCAGCCCCCCCCCCCGAAACATGCAAAAGTACTCGTTTTTATAGGCTTTAACCTCTGATCTATGTCTTTTCTGTACTTTTTGGCCCAGCCGGCGGGCACCCCCCCCCCCCCCCCCGAAATAAATTCCTGGATATGGACCTGATACAGCCTATCCTTCGCTTTTCTAATGTAAGTATTTCTCAAATCAATCAGAGGCATCTTTCGCCTCCTATGATTTTGTACAACGCTCAAACAAAAGTGAGAAAGAATACACTGCTCAAAAACGCTCTTTCGCTACGACAAAAGGAACAGTTAGAATTGGTTATACGAATATAATTGCTTGAGAGTTTTCAAAACATTTGGATGCGCAAGATGTGTTTAATTAGATGACGCAATCACCTGCCAAAGGATTTCAGGACGAGCGGCGAGGGGGGGGGGTGCGTTTTTGGCAAATACCATCGATTCTCGATCGATTCTTGAGGTGTACTTAGATCTCACTAACATCCATGATAGATTTGTTACTCTCCGTTTTGTATTCGTCTTGTCAGGTTTCCGATTGTAAAGTTTTTTTGTTGTTGTTTTTCACCGTAGTCCATCCCATTGATATTTTAATATTTTTTCTACCATCCATCCTTGACTAAACAGGATTTGAATTTTACCATGGATTCACCAGCTTGAGTGGAAATTTCAAATTTAAAAGGCAGAATAACCTCGAGAAGAACACTGACAGGGTTAAGAAAATGTGGTTAACTAAATCGCGAGGGGTTACCCATTCCCCGGCACCTGCTGTACACCCTTTCTCGGCACCGGCCGGCACCAACCGAAATAGGCGGTGCCGGCACCGGCGCGGACAATAAAGTGGGCGATTCGATTCATATCGAGAGTGGGCAACCCCTCGCTAAAGCGAGCATCTAAAAATCGTATTAGTATTCTCTACAACTTTACGATGATTTCAAACTGGTGCAGCGTTTAATGCATCGTAAGTACAGTATAGATATTCATCTTTGAGCGTTAGGCTCGGCTAGTTAACTTTGAACCGTGCAGTTTTAGGCAGGTTTTAGGCTAGATAGTGAAACGAAGAACCAATACACCCATCGTATGGTTGTTGGAAGCCCCTTAATAGCTACTTTGGCTAAACGGTAGCCTAGTTCAGATTTGTCAAAACAAGTGCATGAACATGGCACTATACAAAGTTATAGGCTAAGTTAACTAAAGCTCAAGAAGCATAGCCCAGAGCACTGTGCAACTATTTTACCACGGACAGAAATAAAGCTGTGTAAGTCATTCATGTTGGAAATGAACGTGACAACTAATCACTTGAGTCTGAAATCAAGTTGAGAATCTATGTGGAATATCAACTTCGTTGGTGGGGGCTACCGCTAATTTCGAACAGCATAAGAGTGGAAATGTCGCTTACCATCTTGATACATCTGGACTGACACTGGATAAGTTTCTGATCATTTTTTAATCCAACAAATTCACTTTTCGTAGAATCCAAAAACAAGGCTAAAGAGAACACCGCTAGCTGCCACAACTTAAACCGCCTTCTACCTCGCACTCTCTCACACTTCCTGCACGTATCTCTCTCTCCTTCTAATAATCTGCTTTCCAACCCTTCCATATTCCAAATTACTATATCCTCTCACAGCAACCTCTCCGCTCGGAAGCAGTTTGTCAACTGATTTCAGATTAGAGAAAAGCAGTGGAACGAAGAACGAAGTGGAAGTTGCGAATGACGTATGCCGTCATGTAGTGGACAAATTAGCTAAAGGTGGATACGCGGCAGCGATTAATTTTGGGAATATGCTTGAAAGAGTTATTTACTCTCATTTGCGAGGGGATAGTAGTAAATAAAATGCCATCAATACCAAAATAACGAGATTCGTTACGTACTCTTTATTTGTTTCCTCTTTCGCTAGAAACGATAGCTTGTGATAGTACAGGAGAGTACAGTAGAGGTATGCATCGAGGTATGCTTATGTGAATGTTTGTTGACAGTGGACTTTGCCATTTTCATGCACTTGCTGTGTCTAAGGCTAACGACCAGTTAGTGAGTAATGAGGGCATCTAAAACACCTCTATAGGTATTTAGGATCTTCATTTTACCATTTAGCCCAAAACTGCACTGTTCACATTAAAGTTTAACCGAAAAGGACTGGGATAGGACATCTAGTTACCCATCACTTATTCACTTAAATTGGCTTGAAGACCCGCTGAAATTACGTTACTTGGTTGTTGCGCTATTCAGGAATAATCGATTTTCAAATAGTGGAATTTCCGTGTGATTTGTAGTACCTCTAATTTGTTGTATGCCTTACAAGAAAGATTTGTGACTTTTTTTTTGTTCAGGCACTAAGCAATCTTCACCAATATCGCCACTGCTAACTGAAAAGCCTTGTTTGTGTTTAGATAAAAATTTCCCGCGTCATAGTAGAATTTTCGCTGTGGGGACAGCCGCAGATATTCTGAACGTCATAACTAGAGCAGATAGTGGAAAACAAAAAAATCCCTTTGCAGAATCCAAATAATACAGTGTATTCAACTAAATGACACAAAAATAAGTTGGCTTTTCAGTTAAACTTTAAAGTAACTGTTCGCATAAGCATACCTCTACTGTATTAGTTTCGTAAACAGGGAATTTTTAAACAGCCTTATCGAAGATTCGTAAATTCTGGACCGACCAACAACTTCAAGTCAGTGTACTGCCTCGTTACTGCAGATAAATTTTCGACTGCAGGGTCAGCCCCGTAATATTCCAGCCTGCATATATTGCACTTTATTACAATTATGACTAGACAATACCAGCAGTTAGTTCTGAACATCTGAGTTTCGAAAAAGTCATAGATTTCCGCTAACAGGATTCTTGGACCCTAGAGCCTCACCGAAGAAGTCGTCAATTCTGGACTGATCAACGTATTTTTTTTAACTGTGCTAAGCTAGGTGCTCAGTTTACAATGCACTATATGGTCTTACTGTAGACAGGGCGTCACGTATGGGACCCTCCCCCCGATGTTGTCGGCCAGTCGGTAGAAAAAATAGCCGAGTTGGAGCGAAGCGCCACAGTTCTTCTTAAAATCAGTCGATTTTTCGTCAAAACAGTCGATTTTTCGTCAAAACAGTCGATATTTCGTCAAAACAGTCGATTTTTCGTCGAAACAGTCGTTTTTTTCTTAAAAACAGTCGGTAAGAATGACCAGGCAGTCGGTAAATACCTTGCCCCCCAAACATTTTTGCTAGTAACGCCTCTGACTGTAGATACTGTTACCGAGGGGTTACCACTCCCCAACACTTGGTTTATGCCCTTTCTCGGCCACGAATCAGGCGACTCACCTTTCATCGCTTCTAAATATGGTGATTTTAACATTTTAACCCGTTATAACTGGTGCCGGCACCAAACACTTGATGCACACCCAATCGAGAGTGGGCAACCCCTCGGCACTCCAGGACTGATAACAACTTCCAGTGTATTGCAGATGAAATTTTCAACTCTGCTCAATTCCCGAAATATGTCATACGTAGAGGTGAGAGTCTTTTTGTGATCCACTGCATGATTTATAAGTAGATGGTACAACCTCGGGTACAACGGTCATTTCTGAAATTTCAACGGAGTCTGGGTAAAGCCATCGATTTAAGCGTTCCCTCGTTTTTTGGCCGCTATCTTTCTAGAAATTTCACATTACAGATTTTTGACATACGACCGAAAAACCAGGAAAATTAATCTGATTAAGAGCCGATAAGGAAACGAAATACCGTAGAATACCAAACGGCAGAGATGCTTCCTCCCCCATTTTGCTAAACGTTACGCTGACCAAGCAAGTTTGGAGAAGTTATAGACTTAGTCATTATACTACAGACTGTGGTCACGGACGTATTGTTCTTGCAAAAAAAAAAAATGATTAACAATTATCATCACCTGAAGCTGACCATTAAATAGATAGATATAAGTTGCCTTTAATTTAAAATTAACGATCTGCATATAATCCTTCGGTGGCAAAGGAATCTCCGTTAGTATATTTTATTTGTATTTATTATTACATTATTGTTCGGTACTGAAATAAGGACAGATGCAAAATGGAGCAAAAATCATAGCTTGGAAACACTATTTCGTATTTGGATTGGGTTTTCTGCAGGCAATGTTAACGGAAGTCATACAGATAGGGATGATACTTGGTACTGTCCTTTAAGTAAGTAAGTAATTTATTTATAACCCGCCATTTGAAAACCGGAGTATGTAAAATAAAAAAAATAATTAAATAAAATACAACAACACAAATACAATACACTATTTTTCATTCATCGTCCAGAACAGAATGTGGAGTGTCAAGCGTTGGCTGGGCCCAGTTGTCCATGATTTTTGGAAGAGCCGACGAAATTTAAAACCTTACATTCGTAAATAAAGACCTTAATAATGCAATCAAATGCTGGCACAGCTTTATTTCTAGGTGCTTTACGAGATAGCGACCAAATCAACAGGATCAAAAAGCTGAGCTGCAATTTACGAGATAACTCAAACCGAACCCGTTACTCCCGTGAAAAAAATTATCGTCCTATTTGTGTCTACGTAATGTAGAGTTTCAACCAGGTCTGTATCCAGGAATTTATTTCGGGGGGGGGGCTGTTTTGCCCGCGGGTTGGACCAAAAAGTACAAAAAAGACATAGATCAGAGGTTAAAGCCTATAAAAAACGATTATTTTTGTGGGTTTCGGGGGGGGGGGTCGGTTCGAACCTCCTAACCCCCCCTCCCCGGATACGGCCGTGGTTTCAACTAAGTTATTTCTCCTCGGAAGCCAATAGGCTTAAAGCTTGCCACTTAACAATTTTGCATATTTTATCGTCATCGTAATGCTGACAGATTTTTGACTTTCGTTACCATGGAAACTAGCCTACTTCTGTCTGTTAGTATTAACCAACCCATCCAGTGCTCAACGAGAGTCGGTCACAGACTGTAGGTGGTTCCATGTCAAAGAACTGTCAATGTTACAATAAAAATAAGAAAAGCTAGAACCTTTCTTTTCAATTAGTTTTCTCATCTTCTTTGCACAGGCACATATAGATTAGACCAGGGACCCATACATTTCCTTACAGGGGGCCTGTCAATAAAATATTTATGATGCTATCTTGAGCGCACGGAATGTAGTTCGAGAAATACCCACGGTCCAATGACGTTCAAAACCAGATAGACAAAATTTGGGATTGGCTGCTGGCGCCTTGAGGGAGGAGTCTCTCTGGCGGGCACGTCCAGTGAGGCAAACAAGAATGCCGATCGACTCAAGCGGGGATTTTTGGAAACTGGATGGTTCGGTCATCATATCAATATAGAAGCATAGGAAATGATAGGCCCCCTATAAGGAAATTTATTGGTCCCTGATTATACCTAGATAGGACAAATACTGTATATTTATTCACATAATGGTACGTGTCTTCCAAGGCGCATACTTCTGTTCCAACTTTTATTTTGCTCATTGATAATAAAATAAATCATAACCTCCATCCTTCTCAATTAATTTTCTCAGATTCTTTTCACAGACATAGCCTACTGCATAGGCTAAGAACAAAGACTAAATACTTGATCACACAATGATAGGGATCTTTCGAAGCGCATTTTCCAATTTTAGCTTTTTCCGCTTTTATTTTATTAACTAGTAGTAAAAAATAATGACCTCCAACAATCCCAATAGAGATACAAGTTCACTTATTTAGCGCGAAAAAAAGACAAATTTCATGGATGCTCATTCGAACGAATCAGAACTAAGAAGCAAAAATTCACAAAGAGAGACAGGCGTAATTATGAAATGCAGGAACGGAGTGAGGCCGACATTAGTCCGACATTTCACAATTCTATTCAACAAACAGAATCAAGGATAAGACTTTCAATCTTCTCATAAGTTCATTTAATCAGTTCATGCCCTCCCTGGTATCTTATTAAGTACTTCTGCGCAGGTAATTTGTAAAGTAGGGCGATACATCGATAGTGCATTAAAACTTGAATTTTGTTAGGAGATTCATTGATTTGTCTAAGCTTGTGTACGTACATATATGCAATGTGTTTGTGTAATTTTAGAAACGAACAAATATCTCCAATCAACCCTTCTTCTGGAATATTTTTTAACCAGTTAAGCCCAAACGTATATCTAGAAGAAATTCCAATACGATCCGGCCAGCGCTGTACAAGATTTGAATGAATTGCGTTTTTTGTCTTGGAGTCTGCATGTGCAAACCTCCAGAAACGAACATCCCTATTTTGAAAACGTCACGCTCAGGAGAAGAATGCTCTCCGTGCCCATGTCTGTAAATGCATTCTCCATGGTGTGTTTAAGTATGGTTTCATTGTTCAGGTGTCCTTTAAATCCAAGCTGACCATTCATAACGAAAGAACACAAAACGAGAGTTCCGTGGGTTTTATAGATCAGCTAATTATCCCTCTAAGATGTTAAGCAAGATGTAATTTCGGATGTTCGATTGCACTTCCGGCAAACGTCCCCAGCGAAGAAGCAAATGAATTATATATTTCAATAAATTATATACACTAATACATGAACACATAGGAGCAAGTTTTAGAATAATTTACTTATTTGCTGGAACAATATGAAATTTACTTTGTTTTTCGTTGAAGACGGTTGCCAGAAATGCAGCCGAAATCGTGTTTATCCTTCGCTTAAATTTTTACATCTGATATTTGGGTAGCCTACACTGAAATGTTTTTACATCTTAGGGATTTTGTAAATTTTGCTTGAATGACAACCCAAAATTCACCCACACTCGGAGAATTTGAATTTCAACAAAGGCCTGCATTTCCAAGATGCTAAGCTTGGAAAAGTTACGCCTGTAGAAAGTAGGGAAATGATGATAAGATATGATTGCAAGGAATTTTTACATTTTTATCTTATTTTTTTGGCAATGACTCACATTTTTAGTTGGTAAATATTTCAAGCGTGGGGAGACAAGTACATGGAGGCCCCACAAATCCGAAATAACAAGCTATTCGATGAAATCGGTTATCTGTTGACAGGGCCGTATCTGAAGGGGGGATTAGGGGGTTAAAAAACCCTCCGAAACATGTAAAATAATTAATTTTTTACAGATTTGAACCTCTGACCTAAATCTTTTTAGTCGTTTTTGCTATGGACTAGGTCTGACCCTCGGGGAAAAACCCTTCGAAATAAATTACTGAAAGCGGACCTGTCTGTTGATAACGGATAAACGGAGTAACGCATTTTTATCGAGCTTACAGGCCTATTTAAGTGAAAGTGAGTAAGTGATATGTAACTAGACTATCGGATCTCAGTCCTATTCCATTATACTTCAACTTCTTACAGGAATAACTAGCAGATCAATAGAACCCCCCGGATATCTCGTTTTGTGTTTTTTCTTAATTTGACAGTTCCTAGACATGTTGGAGAGTAACAGGCTCCTCCCTTTCGTAACCAAGAAGTAGTCAGAACATCCCTCAGAAACTTCACACCTTCCCATCTGCTTGATATGCAAGCAGTTCAAATTTCATATCATCAGCAAATACTGACTAATTAATTACTCATCAGATTACCGCATTGCCAGGGGTCACTCACTTCAATAGGGCTCCCCTGCTGTTCAACCGTACGCAAAAAATGCAACACTGACTATGTTCGGGGAAAGTGGTTAGTGATTAGCTTCAAAAAAAAAAAGATTTTTATAGTTATAGCCTGCGGCGCTCAGTATTATGCTCTCCCATTCCTGAAGCATATTCCATAGGGGATTCGCACCAAAACAATGTAAAAATCTTCTTGCTGTTAATAGTTTAATTAAGGAAAAAAAGACCAGAACACGCTTCACTCCTCTCCGAGCCGAAATGAAACGGTGGAGGGGAGGGGGTGTTTGATGTCCAAATGTCCAAGTTGAATTCTTTTTTATTTAACTGCATTTTTTAAACATTCACTGCAGAAAGAGAAAATCAAAATTAATATAGACGTCAATAAAAAAAAGTGAGACATAGACCTACGGTTGTAATCTGCTTTTGGTCGTTGTACGAGTTAGCCCAGGGCAGTGGTTTTCTTCTTACAGAGCGATCAAAGCGTCGGAACTGGGCACTGATCTGAAGGACTTCTAGAGGGGATCGACTAAAATCGGGAACGGAACGGCACGACACGGGGCAGGAGGAACGCGTACTAAAAACGGGAACGCGAAAATCGGGAATGCACGTCCCCTGTTCTTTAGCAACTTGTTCTTTAGCGCTTTAGCACTTGCTTCTGATGAAAATGGAACCGAGTGCTAAAGAACAGGGGACAGGCATTCCCGATTTTAGTACTTGTTCCTCCCTTAGTACAAAAAGTACTTACTAAAAACGGGAACGAGTACTAAAAACGGGAACGCCGTACTAAAATATTCCGATTCATGCAGGGGGAGCAAGTACTAAAATCGGGAATGCACGTCTCCTGTTCTTTAGCACAAAAAACGGGATTGACAGGATCCCTGTTTTTTAGTTCTTTATCCAGTTTTTTGCACTTGCTTCTGCTAAAGAAGAGGGGACGGGCATTCCCGATTTTAGTACTTATTCCTCCTGCATGCGTCGGAATATTTTAGTACGGTGTTCCCGTTTTTAGTACGCGTTCCCGTTTTTAGTACGCGTTCCTCCTGCCCCGTGTCGTTCCCTTCCGTTCCCGATTTTAGTCGATCTCCAAAACTCGGCGCGGACGAAAAAGTGCTAAAAATTCGTAGGCAGAAAAAGAAACAATGGAGAAATGTGGGGATTTTAGAAGCTTATAATTCCATAAAGGGGCTAGGTATATTATAAAACACAGAATGAGGGAGGGGTCAAACAGAGAGAGGGGTCCTTTAAGGTACGCGCACACGCAGTCCAATTTTTGCAGTCGGATAGAAATTTTCTCCTTCGCTTCGGAACTGTGACCCCTCGCATGCATGTTTCGACACAGTGACGCGGATTTCACATGTGTATTTCGCATGCGAAACCTTACCAGATTATGTGTGCACGTTGCTTCCCGATGAAAAATTATTTGACTATGTAGTTGCATGGTAGTTGTACGAAAAAGTTGCATGTATTGATATGTAGTAGTATGGAATACTTTGTTTTAACATGCCTCCGACTGGGTTAATCTTATGTAGTAGTATCCGATAGCATCCAATCTTGCTGTAGCAGCATCCAGTTTTGCTAGTAGTAGCAGACAGTGGCAATAGTTACTACTGCTTGCTACTTTTTCGTACAACTCCATACGACTAGTTCTCGAAAAATTTCATCGGGTTTAAGGAAGGATATTAAGTGTCTGTGGCGTGCCATGACTTCTAGCTTTTAGTGTCATAAATCTTGTCGTGATTGTGGTAAAACTGCGACAAAGAGGGTGATTCAGCGAGGTTCTGGGCACGAAGCTCTGGACTTTACAGCCTTGTTTGTCTTCTGTTTCCTATGTGGGATTGTATTTCAAACCATGGGTCGTGCTCGTAACAAGACTCTGGAAAGTCTGAATTCAGCAAAAAGACGTAAACAGAAGAACTTGGGGTCGCATTGAGAACGATAACAATCGTTGTCGTTTACTCTCGCGTTTACTTTCTGCAGAGCTCTCTGATCTCCTGGAAAATGTCCATAAAAGAGCAGCGAGAATCATTTTGGGTGATCATTACTTTTCATATGAAGAGGCTCTTATTTAACTGGGCATTCCTAAACTAACAGACCGCAGAAATAGCCTTTTAAAAAATTCGGAGCAAAGATAGTGTGCTGTCCCCGGATGAGCCGTCTGTTCCCCTCTCCCATCCCGTCGTCCGTGCGTCGGTCCGAGAGGAACACTGGCAAGTTTTATCCGTATCCAGCCAATTGTTCAGCCCAATTTCGGCAATCAGTTTTCTCCGTATCTTACAATAAAATTCTTCAGCCCAATTTCTTACACTGTTTCACTCCAACGTTTATTTCTGGTCTTATCTGTAAATGCATTAGTTAATTAGTTGTCGTTTTTGTGCATTTCGTAAATATTTTATTCCTCTTCTGTGTTCTGTGTCAATGTGGAAACAAATTTGACTGATTGATTGATTGATTTTAATGCATGCGAGAATTTTCAGAGCCAAAGCAAAGGTTTGGTGTGGAGGAATACAGTCTGAGCAGGGCCGTATCCAAAGGGGTTAGGGGGTTCACCCCCCCCCCCGAAACATGCAAAACTAATAGTTTTTTTATGGGCTTTAACGTCTGATCTGTGTCTTCTCTGTACTTTTCGGTCCGACCCGTGGGCAAAACCCCCCTCGAAATTAATAAACTCCTGGATACGGACCTGAGTCTGAGATCCCAAATCGAATATCGATTACTTCGCAAATTTATCCGTTCACATATCAAAGCACTATATCTCTCGAAGGGGTTGAGATATTTCTTCAAGCTTTGGGTGAAGATTCTTTAAGTCAGAGTATAGTGATAGACCCCATAGCATTTAGTAGTGGGGGAGGGGGTTTCAGATTAAGGGTGAACATTTTTTTTTATAAAGCTAAATAGACTGTCGATTTAAAGGTAAGGACGTCACGCTGAATTCCACATCTGAACTTTGCTTTCGCGCCAGACAAGAAGTTCGCGGAAAATCAAGCAAAAGCCGGAAATTCTTCGGAAGCTTTGGTTGAAGTCGGCTGGAGTGTCGATAGTGTAAAGAACACAGGCTGCATCAGAACATTAGCCTTATATCCTATTGTATGGATTTGGTCGATCAATTAATTTACAGTTTTTTGGCCGGAATCCGGCAAAAGCCGAATTACAGTAGTGCTTATAATTTCTTAATCCCCTATAGCAGGGACCCATACATTTCCTGTAATGCCTCGCCATTCTAAATTTCCTGTAATGCCTCGCCATTCAGGGGGCTTGTCAATAAGAGATTTCTGATGCGCTCTTGACCGAACCGTCCGGTAGTTCGAGAAATATCCACGGGGATAGAATACGCGACTATATCCAGATAGACAAAATTTGGGATTGGCTGCTGGCACCTTGAGGGAGGAGTCTCTTTGGCGCTCACGTCCAATAAGACAAAAAAGGACGCCGATTCGACCCAAGCGGAATTTTTGGAAAGTTGAGGGTCGGGCAACATAGCAAATATCGGATGATTGTGGTTATGGGGGTTTGTGGTGTGATGGAGTGGGACCATGTTACCCCCGGGTTCCGGCTAAACCCCCCCCGGCGAAAACCCCCCCGCCAAACCCCCCCCCGGCTAAACCCCCCCCGTGACCAAAACCCCCCCGACCAAAACCCCCCCAGTACCAAAACCCCCCCGACCAAAACCCCCCCGGTACCAAAACCCCCCCGACCAAAACCCCCCGACCAAAACCCCCCCGGTACCAAAACCCCCCCGCATAAAAAAAGACGGGTATGTATGAGTAGAGTAACTGGTAGGTAGAGAGTAAGAAAAGAATAGACCCCCCCCCCCCGGCGAACTAACCCCCCCCCAAATCCTTAGACACTCACACATATTTAGACTGGGATTTACTGGGCAACAAAACGAACAACCATGTGACAGTTTTACCATTGACAAGCACGAGTAAGGTGAAGAGCTGATAGAATATTTCTTGGACTATCTTGAAAAACGAGCTCAACCTTTCCCTTGACCCAAAGGATCCTCCCATTATGTCTCATCAAAATATCTCATTCCCTTCGAAAGTTATCCTGCTCACAGACGGAAAGCAGGACAACTTTTGCGGTGTCATAGGTATCCCTCCACTTACTGCCCATCTTCGAGTTTCTGGTATGAATCAGGGATAACTAAAGAGCAATCAGGCAAAGGGAGCTTCACATTGCACCAATGGGTGGCATCCTAACTGCAGCTTCCTCGCCAAGAAGGGGGAGGCACTGGGAAAGGATTTGTTGGGGGGGATCGTTACACAGAGTGGAACTGGCTTTGATTTGATCATTCACATTTAACACCTCACTGACAACAGCTTCAGTTGAATGCGGGTGTTTGGTGACTTCAGCAATTAGTCTGTCACCATCAACCCTCACCTTCGCCTTACACTCCCTTTGTTTATCATTGTTCTGATACCCACTGTACTTTAGACATTATTGTAGAGTCAAGTTTGCGAAAGAAGTTTATTCTACTCTTACTCTCTACCTACCAGTTACTCTACTCTTGCATACCCGTCTTTTTTTATGCGGGGGGGGGGGGGGTTTGGTCGGGGGGGTTTTGGTACCGGGGGGGTTTTGGTCGGGGGGGTTTTGGTACCGGGGGGTTTTTGGTCGGGGGGGTTTTGGTCACGGGGGGGTTTTAGCCGGGGGGGTTTTGGCGGGGGGGTTTTGTCCGGGGGGGTTTTCGCCGGGGGGGTTTCAGCCTAAACCCGTTACCCCCTAGGTAAGGTAGCTAAGTTAGTGAAAGAAAGGCTAAGAGATTCAGAGGTGGCATGGGGGTGTTTCAGAGCACCATTCTCTGAAGTTGTATGGTATGGCCAAAGAGACATGGGGAGAAGAATTATATTTTAAGTTGGGATTGCGGGGAGGGGCAGAATTGAGGTGGATGGTGAGTCTTAGGGCGGACGCTCTTCCGGTGGGGATGCGAAGAAATTATATTGGTACAGAAAGGAAATTTACTGGTTCTTATTTTTGCCCAATGTGTGGTTTTGATGGGGAGGATGCGGTACATTTGATATGTTATTGCGAGGAGTTGAAAAGATTAAGAAAGGAAGTGTTTGGTCGGGAGGTTTGGGAGGAAAGGGACTTGGTTTCAAGTATGGGAAGTGTTTTGGTGACCTCCGAAGGCTGGGTAGATTCCTGAAGTTAGCTATGACTCACCGTGAACTATTTTTTATAGAAGTTGATTTTTGGTTTGTTTTCGGAGTGTATGATATTTTGTTTTTTGTTATTGTGTTATGTTTCCCGCCATGGCCCTTGGGCTTTATTGGGAATAAATTCATTCACTCATTCATTCATTCATTCATAGAAGCATAGGAAATGATAAGTCCCCTGAATGGCGAAGCATTATAGGAAGTTTATGGGTCTCTGCCTATAGTGAGGTAAGCTAAGAAGTTTCATCGGTCTATCTGCTTTGCTTTCCTGCTTGGTCTACCCTACAGACAGAATCCGGTGAAAACCGGAAATTGGGTATACCCAATTTCCGGTTTCACCGGATTCTGTCTGCCTACAGGCATCCTGGTATGTACTTATCGGGAGTTTCGATCAAGGGGTAAGGCGAGGGGTAGAGTGATCTATTTTTAGCCATTGCAGCCACTTTATCTAGCATTTTTTTTCTTCTGGCTCGTTTTCCTTTTTACAATGACATTTTGAATTCTCTTGGTGAAAAGAGGATATTGAGCGTTCGGTGGATTGAAAGGGTTCTTGTACCAAAACGCGTGCAAAGAGTGTTTCTTCTTTCCTCCAAAGTGGCGACTTCAGCTGCATTCGATAAATTTACGGGACCTTCCCTTCACCATTAACAATCCCGAGAGCTCTTTTTTGGTCGTTCTCAATTCGAGGACTTAGTTCAGCAAGCCCAAAATGCCAAGCAGGTCATGCATATCCGAGAATTGATCGGACACAACTACATAAAGCTGGAGTAGATATTTTGGAGGGCAAGAAATTTAACAAGGCGGTTTAAAAGGACGATCGATGGTGATGCTTATTCTCAATGTTGCTGAAACGGTCCAAATTAGGTCAACTGTTATGAATACTCCCTATAATTTAATTTCTGTTAAAATGGTTTCAGGTTGAATAGGATCAATGAAAGCAGGAGTAGACCTTAGAAAGTTGGGTTCACTTTCATGTCTGCCTATACAATTTCTTCTGTTATATCATCAAAGATGTTCATCGAACTTTTAATTTTTCTTGGGCACCGTTCAAGTGCTGAAAGGTCGTCAACATACTTCCACTGATCTGTAAAATCGAAGATAGACTATGTTTATGATCACTAAAAACAAAAATAGTTCATAGAAGCGTTCCTTCTGGCACACCACAAAATAAGATCATTGGCTGTTTGCAAAGAGGGTTAAAGTGGAAGTCTAGAAATAATTTGATCTACGTCCCATTAATTTCTTTATCTTTGAACGCCAATAAAATTTAAAAAAAAAAACAAAGATTCGTATTCTTGTTCTCAAACATTACAAACCCGCACCACTTATTTCAAGCCTAGAGTGGCCTCCTTGATTCTGCTGAGAAACACGAACACAAAATGCATAACCGGTATTTCTGACCAATGAGCTTCCAAAAGATGACAAAGAGGCCTGTGCTCAAGCGGCAAGCACAGAACTTCTTCACAAGTCGATCAATCAACCCCTGGAACGCTCTAGCAGAATCCACTGTTGCCTGCCTAACAACAAACAGTTTTAAACAACATCTAGACAAGGAATGGTCAGGCAAACCGTGGAGGTTCGACTGGAAATTTGGACAAGACAGCACCGTACATTAGGAGAAATCCTACTCGCCTGCAATTGCAAATTTGCAGGTAAAACAATAGTTAGGAGCCTGCCCCACATCAAAAATGGCCAAACATGGGAAATAATCAGTGTACTGCCGATACGGGTCGAAATTTTGGAAAAGAGAATGGAAAAATTCTTTGACCGTGTAGTAGTATAGTAGTTGTACGAAAAAGTTGCATGGAATGGTATGTATTAGTATGGAGTAGTTTGATTAGTGATATGTAGTAGTATGGAGTAGTTTGATTAGTGATATGTAGTAGTATGGAATACTTTGATACACATGCCTCCGACTGGGTTAATCTTATGTACTAGTATCCGATAGCATCCAGTTTGCTAGTAGTAGCATGTAGTAGCAACAGTTACTACTGCATGCTACTTTTTCGTACTACTCCATACGATTAATAAAATTCCGGATATTTTCATCGGTGGAACGATGGGACGTAGATCGAGACAGTCACGTAGGGGTTCTTCCATGGTCGATCGTCCAGTCTCGCCTTATAACACTCATCCCATTTCCACCTAGGCGGTTATCGGACTGTCAGCAAGTCTGGCTCAATCTGAGCTTCTGTCCAAATATTTGTTTTGCTTCTCCAGTAGTTTGCCCACCAATCAAACTTTCCGGAGTCAAGGAATTCCAGCCAGGGTTACAGAGTCTCATTCTGTTGGGAAACACGGGATCTTGTCGAGTAAATAGCGACTAAAAGGGGCTCAACTCCGTAGTTCCATCGCGTGAACCTGATTTATTATCGCTGGCTAGGTGGTTGAGGGGGGGGGACTTGTCAACTGTCAACTTAACTTAACATGTGTTAGTCCTGTAACAGTTTGAACTGGCAAAATTTCGGCTCACCGTGTTGTGGGTTCTCAAATAACCTGTTGACAGTACGGGGGAGAGAAAAAATAGTCGGTTTTTCTGAAAATCAGTCGATTTTTCGTCAAAACTGTCGTTTTCCGACCACCGTGGGGGGAGTGGAGGGAGGGGGAATCCGGATTATTGACGTATTTATTAACTTCACGGGGAATCCTATCTTTTAAAACTTGATATTTGGAAAGACCTCGTGTCTCAGATGACACACTTCAATTGCGGAATGGATCAGGTGACTTTGGGGGGAGTTGGAGGGGGGAAACCAAATCAGGACACGTAACTCTAAAAGTTTAGGAGCTAATCCTTTGTGGTCACGAACAATGAACCCGTGACAAGACAAAATAAATAACACATTATTTTAATAAGAAAAAAGCATGCAGCAGCTCACGTGTTGCGAAGTGATTTTCTAAGCCTATGTGTATTATCGTGTTGGACAGTTGGCTCATAAACTTCTAGCTAGCCAAGGTTGGGAAATACAGAAATAAAATGTGACCGCCGATTTTCAGTGTACTATTTCCAGCACCATAGGATTAGCTCTTTCAACCAGTTTCGTGTTTCATATCAGTTCCAAGAGTTTTGTATCTTATAAGCCCAACAGGTAGTCTGAAAACTTTATGTCCTCATGGCACAAAGGGCTAGTTCCATTCAATGGTCTCCCAAGATTATGTAACTCGATACACCAATTGGGTGGGTCGCGTTACCAAGCTTCTAATACTTTCTCCAAACTTCTAAGATGCATGGGAAAAAGACCCAGTGAAGCTCCAAGCCCCAGGAGGGAAATCGGTTTATGGTAGCTTCTGGAGACAGGATCTGGCGATGCAAAGCGGCTCGTAGGGTCCATAATTTACCAGCTGTTCCACTTGCTGAAGGAATAATGACTACAGATAGCAATATTATTTCTTACAGTAATACATAAGCCACTTTTTTGTCATCTGATAATTGGGAAGACACTGGAGTAGGGAAACTTGTTCTTTCCACTTTCAAACATAATTCGCACATGGCTTCTCGGGTATTTTATGTCATATAATGGCGACAAGCTAAAAGCTTAACGCCAAATGTAAATATCTGATCCCCCCCCGCCTTCAACTCTTAGCCTCACTACGCTTCAAAAATAAGCATAAGGGAATGGCATCGAAGGGGGGTCCAAGTCTGTTAGGTTTTTACTGGAGTAGGCTACAAGTTATGGACAATCTACTTTTGCGGCAGCTGTAGAGGGTTTTTGGTTTTCGCTGAGGTTGATATCATCCTGTCCTGCCTGCCCACGACATCATTAGCCAGTTCTTTATTCCTGAAACCGTTTAGTGTCAGTGTCAAAATTGTAAGTGTGTTAATTGTCTTTTAAAGTGTATGTGAAGATTGCAGCCATGTTTATTTATTTTGTTTTGTTCAGTGTTTTAATATGTAAGTTTTATTTTGTTAAATTTTACTCCACTATTAATTACCACAAAGCGGGTTATAAATAAATAAATAAAAATAGCTGGAGTTGAGAAAATGAATCTGTCCACATTCAAACATGTTTCGCAGAAGCTTCTCGCGGGATTTATAATACTTGTAGCCAGGTCCGTATCCAGGAATTTATTTCGGAGGGGGGGGGGGGCAGGGGCGCCACTATGGGGGGGGACTCCCCCCCCCCAAAGGTCTTGAGAAAGTACTTTCGTCGGGCGAAGCCCGGCGAAACTTCACTTGTTTGTCGGCGCGGAGCGCCGGCAAACCCAGGAGAAATAAAATATTGCATGCTTTTCTCGGGCGTCGGTCGACTCGTCGGCACATCGGGTTCATTGCATACGCAAGAAGTCAAATTCTGCACACATTCGTCGGCAAACCCAGGAGAAATAAAATATTGCATGCTTTTCTCGGGCGTCGGTCGACTCGTCGGCACATCGGGTTCATTGCATACGCAAGAAGTCAAATTCTGCACACATTCGTCGTGCACAACACAGAAGAAGTCGAATTCTGTATCCTTTTGTCGGGCCTCGATATTCTCGTCAGCCCATCGGGTTCTTTTTAAACATAAAGAATACAGAAGAAATTCAATTTTATATGCTTTCGTCGGACGTCGGTAGACTCGTCGTTCTTTTTATACGGTTCTTTTTATACGCAAGAAAGCGAATTCGGCAAATATCTGTCGGGCAAAACACAGAAGAAATTGACTTCTGAATGCTTTTGTCGGGCGTCGGTCGACTCGTCAGTTCTGTTTATTTGTGATAAATCAGTTTCAGCAAACATTTGTCGGGCGCACCAGGGAAGTTGAAGTATCGTCGGCACATCGTGTTCTTTTTATATACGTAAGAAATCAAATTCTGTAAACGTTTATCAGGCGCATCCCGAAAGTTTAAGTTTTATTATTGTCGGCTCATCGGCTTTTATTTACATGTAAGAAGTAAAGTCCTTTACAGTCTTGTCGAGCAAAACAAAGAAGAATTCGAATTCTAATGCTTTAGTCGGGCGTCGGTATTCTTGTCGGCACATCGGGATATTTTTAATCGCAAGAAATCAAATCCTTCAAACATTTGTCGGGCGTGGAAAGTTTAATCGGGATCGGAATCTCATTACACGTAAGAAATCAAATCCGTAACTTTTGTCCAATCCCCAAAGTTTATGTCTCGTCTGCAAATCGAGATTTTCTACACACAAGAATCAAATTTGTGCCTACTTTCTTCTGGATGGCCATACTATTTTGGCGGAAAGATCTGTGATTTCACAGGTAACCTTACTTTTATTTGAGATCGCTCATAAGCGTTTCCACAAAAGTTCGCCTGCGGCGCATTTCGTAGTACTCTCTATTTGGAAGAATGGTGTTTCCTTTAGTTGGCGTTTTAGGACTGAAATGCTTGGGGGTTGGAAACACATTAAAAGCTAGAACTTGTAAAGTATAGGTATAGAATAGCCTAAAATTTTCCAGAAAAAATAAAGATTAAAAAAAAATTCGCCTGCGGCGCTTCGTTTAACTTGTTCTGGGTTCGGTCTTTTTAGCGAAAGGTGAAAAGTAAAGCCGAATATGTGAATTTAAACATACGAATTTACATTAAAAAATAATCTCAGCTAATGCATTACAGTTAGTTTTACACAAAATTTCGCGTGCGGCGCATTTCGTAGTATTCTTTCTTCGGAAGAACGGTGTTTCATTTAGTTGGCATTTTGGGATTGAAATTCTTGGGGTTTGAAACACCTTAAAAGCTAGAACTTGTCAGCTAAATTTTTCCAGAAAAAAAAGGCAGATTTAAAATACTTCGCCTGCGGCGATTAATTTATCTTGTTCTGGTACAGTCGTTGGAAGCTTCAGTTTTTAGCAAAGCTACAATGAAATCCCGAATATGAGAATTCAAATTTAAGAATTTACATTCAAGGACTAATCTCAGCTGATGCATCACAGTTAATTTTACACCGGTTCAATTTTGTGCTGGCGGGAAATGTACGCCGTTGCCGCGAACCGTTGCCGCGAAGCGGCAACGGCGTTTTTTGTCGGCACATTTTTGAGTCTGTCGGCACAAACTGGACGTCCCCCCCCCAAAGGTAAAAGGCTAGTGGCGCCTCTGGGGGGGGGGCACAGGTAAGACCAAAAAAGTACAAAAAGACATAGATCGGACGTTAAAGTCCATAAAAACGATTTAGTTTCGCATATTTCGGAGAGGGGACCCCTAACCCCCCCCCCCCTGGATACGGTTCTGCTTGTAGCTCACCCTTACAATTTCAGCTCCTACCGTCTCTACGATTCAGCTAAAACATCTCAATAGAGGAATTCAATGTGAAGAGGGCTCTGTTTGATTTTTACCGGCTTATTTATTATTTATGAACAATCCACTTCTGCGGCCACTGTAGTACCAACAAAACACGATTGGAAACCTGTTGCAGTCGTTGGAACTCGTCAGCAGAGGCGTCACTACTGGGGGGGAGGGGGGGGGTCAGTAGTATATCGTCTATTCGCTCCACATTCGTTGCTCCTCCTCCTACATTTTATCACCTTTTGACGAGTTAAACGCAAAATTATCAGTATTCTAACAAATAATAAACCATTTTGTAATCTTTTTTGCTTTCCATCATGCCAAAAAAAAACAAGAATAAAACCTTTAGTTTGGTCCTTTTTTGTTGACACTTTTTTCTTTTCCCTCACAATGGAGTGAACCAATACAAGTGGCTACGTTACATTCCACAACGTTAAAAAGTTATTATCAAAACATTAAAACTCTTTACTTAACGTCGCGTAAACCAACGTGTATTCCTACTAACTATATGGTTACAGTCAAACGTAATTTCATTAAATTCATTAAATTTTACGCCTGAATTTTTTTTTAATTCATTAAGTCTCTATGACCTATTTTTCTCCACTCATCTTGATTATTCCATACCTTAAGACCAATTTTATTTTGCATTTTTAACTATTGCATCAAAAAAGTGGACTTTCCAATCAGATATCTTACAAACAAAATATCATTATTCATGCGGTCGACGCTATCATCGACAAAATCAACCCGACTTGTTTCCACGGCTGCCAGTGTGGCTAGTCGTGGGTTTGTCCTGCCGATTAGCCAATTCTGTTTTTCGTCTTTCATTTTCTAATGGCCGAAAACTCACCAGGTCTGGACAACGTTAACGTAAACACCCTAACGATCTTATATTCTGCAAGGATTAGCAGCTCCATCTGTTTTGTTAGAGTTTAACCGAATACGGCTGAGATCCGACAGTTTAGTTACACTGTAAAAAAAAAATCTTGCAGTATTTGCTACTGGGATTAATCTTGTCTTTATTGAGATAAGAGTATCCCTAATTTGGATTAATCTTATCCCAGTAGAGATAAGATTAATCCCAGTAGCAAATACTGCATCCTTATTCGGAGAAACTTTTACAGTGTACCTTCACGTATATACGCCTGAAAACCAGATGAAAATGCATTACTTCGTCTGTCCGATAATCGATTTCATCGAATGAATTTGGATTCTTTTGGATTTATGGTACCTCTACGTGGCTTGTCCCTCTATACCTACAATACTCAGCAACTACAGTGGTATGGCATTGGCGAAAAATAACACAAATAGCAAAAAGACATATTCTGACCCTTCTGAGGAGTTGCTACCTCCAATGTTCCAAATTTAGCGCCCGTAACTCTAGGAAATGCAGGCTTTTGTTGAAATTTAATTTCTTCGCGTCTGGATTAGTTTCGGTTGCCGTGCAAGCAGCGGACATTCCGAACGTTATTATTAGTGCCGTGGGTGAACAATAAAAAATCCCTTAGATGAGTCAATATAATTCAGTGTATTCAAATATCAGGTGTAAAAACAAGCTGCCTTTTCAGTTTAAATAATAACTTCTTTTTTTTCAAACTTTAAAAGGAATCTAAAAAATAAATCTTCCACGGTCTGGACATCAAGATTTACTTCCTAGGTTTGGACAGGATTTCTCCTATACAAAAAAAGTCACAGTCATCACAACTGAACTGGAATAGTCTAAACAAAAAATGCGATCTTTAAAAAGCGTCAATCCTCAATTTACTAGTTTCTACCGAAGAGGAATTGACAGCCTACAGCCTACCTTCTGGCATGTTTCTTTTATTTTTGGTTAGTTGTTTAGTTTATTTACCAAGCAAATTGACAAAGTCTTCCCTTTCCAATAGATGATGATGAAATTTATTTGCGCACTACACAAGAAAAGGGAAACAGAAAGAATAGACAGAAAGAAAACCAAAAAATTCCACTGAGCGTTCAATAACGGAGTAAATGCGCAAGATAAAAAAAAAATAGAAAAAAGAAAGAATGAGTTTCATTTATCTATATTTAAAAAGGACAATCGATATAATTAACCTGCCAAGAAAGCATAAGAATATGCTTAAATAATCTTTTACCCCAAGCTGAACGGAAACATTAATAAACGATGGATCAAAACGGCTGTAGCTGACTTTTCCGCTTTGGGCCATTGTTTAAAGTATTTGATTCATGCGGGCCGAGAAGGTCCATCATTATTCGATGGGTCAGATTTTTACGAACACACTGTTACATATGTTTTCTCCAAAATCCTCAGGTAGCCAACGTTATCCACAAATTGCTTGAACACAATTTTCTCTTGAAAGCAAGGTCGCCATTGCTCATTAACTATTCATTAATCTCCCCTCGGAGGTCAAAAAAGTTACTAAACCTTTGCGAAGATCGAGTGGCGTGTAAGACGATAAATTCAGGAAATTCAGTGTTGGCAAGTGGCTAAGGACGGGTCTGTGTCTTTACGGTTTTATGCGAAGATCAAAGAGATTTGGGGGGAGGAAGTTTATTTTAAAGCGGGGTTGAAAAGAGAGGAAATAAGGGATTTTATTAGTTGTAGGGCAGACAGTCTGCCTCTTGGGGAGAGAAGGCGGTATACTGGGAGGGCAAAGGGGCGGTCCGGTCCTTACTCATGTCCGATTTGTGGTAGTATGGACGAGAATTTGAAACATTTTTTGTGTGAATGCGAAAATTTGAGTGAACTTAGGTTAGAAATTTTTGGAGTAAATGAAAGAGGGATAGATGAAGAATGGATGTGCAGGGTCATGGGGAATAGATGTTTTATAAGTATAAAAAAGTTAGCGAGGTTCCTCAGGATAGCATTAGCCCATAGGGATAGGTGTTTATAGAAGTTATTATATTTTGTTTGTTTGTGATTATTTTTCATGTATTTGCCATGGCCTTCGGCTCTTAGTGTAAATAAATCTTATCTTATCTTATCTTATCTATCACCATGTAGATGTTTAGATATGTCGGAGGAAAAAACAATCAGTCAGTTTGACATTTTTTGGTCTCGGAAGCTGAATATTATTTAGCTCAGTATCAGAATCTTCAAGAAATCATTATAATGTGTTTAGTGTAATTTACGGCATTCGTTTATTGGGATCTACTTTACATCCTTTCTTCTTTGGACTTACGGGAATTGACAAGAAAAAACAGAAAACAAAATACTAAAAGAAATCGATAAAGTTAATAATTAGTTTGATTTTTCTACACATTTTCCATATACCTGCTAAAATAAAAACATTTTGATAGATCCATAGTCAAACTATGATCCCAGCCTAGCCATGTCGGGCGCTTCCGACCCGCGCCACTAGACGACCCAGCGGTCGGATCGGGTCGTGGCTTCATCTTGGGTCTTGGGGGGGGGGGATCTGGTCGTTGCAAGTGCTAGAATGCTAACGATGCAACTTCTTTAATATAAAAATGTGTGCTTGGCTAGGGCATTACACTAACTAATAAAAATAAAAAAATAGTAGAATTAACGGATTAACTGGATTCATCAAGATGAAAGAGAATAGAAAAAATAACCTGTGGTTTCTATTATAAATATAAAAAGTAACAAAAGAGAGGTAACAAAAACGACACGGAGACAAGAAAGAAGGAGAAAAATAAGAAAAAAACTGTCGAGAAAAAATCGGGAAGAGAACATCACTTAACTCAACTAATAAACACATTGTCTGTAATGACCCTTTGCTGCTCTCTAGAAGGATTGAAGACTGTAACTCAGCCGTTTATTGGCAAATAGTGGAATAAGTTAGAGACCCCTGTTTTTTGTTTATTTCGTCAGAGGCGGCCACTAGCTACTGCTAATTACAGACAGACACGCGGAAAGGATGCAATTTATTGTTCAGATAGTAACCATGTGCTCAGTACAAAACAAACACCTGAAAATGTCATTTATAAACCATTCAAGGGGAATGAAAATCAGCTGGAAATCACATGAGCAAATAATGGGGAAATATTGCACACGGCCTAGTTAACAGCAAAAGCGACGTTCCACGTCTTTCTATTGACATGAATTTCAGAAAGGAGTTTATTATTGGCCTGAAAGACTGAAAACCTGAAACAAATAACAACACAAAGACTGTCTGCTACTTGTACCGGGAACATGTTGGGGGCATTCCATTCGAAGATGCCGCCGGGCACTGAAATTACCAAAAATAACGAAATGGTTTTCTAAATAAGTAATTGTAAGTCCCTGTCCAAATTAACACTGTAAAACGAACAAATTGTATATAACGTATATTTGTCAAGATAATTGTATTTACTGGCTAGATTCTTATAAAAGCAAAATTGTGTTTAAACTGAATAGAAAATTACGTAAGATAATACTGTGCACCTCCTTGTCAGTAAATTTATGTTGATAATGTTTATCTTTCTTCCGAGTTAAAAAAATGCAGCATTGCATCAGGGTACACATGCCGAAAAAATGGTTTGATAGGCTGTTCCGTAAACCCCAAATACCACGCAAACATGAGTATGCCAGTGCTTTGCTTCTTTCAAGTTAAAGCACGGCCCGATCCAGGTAACCAATACCGAGATAACGGCCTGATAAAAAGTTAGCCTGAATTGAGCGTCACAACAACATACAAAAGGCGTATTCTCGCCGTCCCCCGAGGACTCCACTTGAGGAGTCCCCGCATTTTTGTTTGTCCCGGAGACTCCCTCCCCGTATTCTCGCGAGTCCCAACGGACAGGGAAATCTCCGATTATCATCACCATCAACAGAAAGGACTCCCTTTCAGATTCGGAGGGGACTCAATTTTGCTGGTGCTGGCGCAATGTAAAATTAATTCAAAAAAATCAGGATCAAAAAACCAAAAATAAAGTGGATCCAGATAAATTTCGTCAACTGCATATTTGTTTTTCGAACAAAATCCATTTTAGAAGCATTCCCCGTGTTCTCGCTGTTTTCCGTACGCGGAGCGGAGTGACTCTATTCTCGCCGTTCCCTTCGATTCCCCGAGGAGTCCTCGGGGAACGGCGAGAATAAGCTACCGGAAACATTTACGGAGCATCTTATATTTGGTGTCACAACTTCCTGCTGTCATCTTCGCCTGCCCAACCGTTAAACTGTCGGTAATTGAAACTGGGCCAGCCAGCCCTTTCGGTGAAACCTACCCGGCAATTAGAGTCGCTTATACGGTAATTTTGAGTTCAGTGACAATTTGGAAAATGCAGGAAAATTATAGGTTCTGCGCTTACTGCATCCACGTTTAGCAACATGAAACATCCTTTGTTACAGGGTTATTCACCGACAGGGACGCCTGGCACGTGAAGATGGCGACAGAACGAGTAGGTTGGGTGCCAACATTAGATGCAGTGAATGGAGCTTCAGCAGTGTCCAATAATTCCGTACAGAACATTGCGGATATCCGAGCCTCTTCTTTGTTGCAATAGTGCTGCTGCAGCGCTTTTTTTGCTTCTGCACAAGATGCGTTTTTGGATTCACTGCCTCCACGCAGGGTTGCCACCGGTAGTACAATTGTACTATTTTTAGTACATTTTTTTTCGAAGTAGTGAGCTGGCAGTACATTTGAAAAGTTCAGTTCTGCCTGAGCTTTCATTCAGAGCAGTCGCAATCGAAGCTAAACAGTAAATACGTGAACCAGTGACAGAGCGCCGGATTACTTGGATTGCTGAGACTAGATTGCTGATTTGGATGCAAGAGTACGGTGGAAATAAATTGGCAGGTTCTACGTTCCACCGGGCCACCTCCCATTAGGTGATTGCCACTGTATACCGTGGGCCTGCCCTCAACAAGATAAGTTTGTTATTATATTGTTTGTAGCGTCTTTACAATAGTTATGTCGGAAGACAAATTAGACAGGATTTTGGCCGAGATTGGAAAGATAAACTCGCGTCTTGGGGCCTTGGAGGCCGTTCCTTCTCAGTTGGCGGAACTCACAGAAAAGGTGGAACAGGTTGCTAAAGACACTGAAAGCTCATGTGCCCAAGCCACAAGTTCCGTTAATGAAGCTACAGCAGAAATTAGTCGTTTAAACGCGAAATTACAAGAACAACAGAGAAAATGTGATCAACTTGAAGCCGACATGAAAAGCACAAACTTGATTTTGTACAATTTCTCACCCTCGGTTAGAGGTCCAAGTCTCCAGCATGACTTGGTTGATTGTTTAAACCAAATCATCCCCCGTTTCCGGATTAGCCAGAGTGAAATTAAGGACGCCTTCCGGCTGCGAGTGAAATCGTCGAATAATAGAGCGGTACCACCCGTCCTTGTCAAATTCGTTTCAAAAGGGTGCAGAGATTCCATCCTTAGAGCTAATTCTGAACTCCGCCGATACCACCTTAGCGCGATACCTGAATATACGAGCCGGGAGCTTGCTTCGCGAAATAAACTGAAGCCCGCTCTCGAGAAGGCGCGAAATGAGGGGTTTGAAGCTCACATGAGAGGGGACCGTTTAATGGTGGGAAACCAGTCATTCGTGTATGACGAAGGTACAGACCGCGTGGTGCTGCAAAATCGTCCAGCAAGGGAACCAATCGAAGTGCGACAGGCACCATTTGAGCAAAGCAGAGTTACGAACAGTGGTGCAAACCGACAGATAAACGATAGGCCAGTTGGTCGTGGAAGGAGCAACTCGGCTAGCTCTATCGGAAGTTTCCACGATGCCAGGGAAAGCTTCCAAACCGGGTACGGAACTCCAGAGGGGAGGTCTCAAGTTGAAGTTGTAAATGTAACGGAAACAAGAAAGCGAGGAAATGAGGTGGTTATCAGCCCAAACGATATTTCTCGCCAACCGGACACAAATCGAGTTTTCGTGCAGGGCTATCCAGAGCAAGGCGGAACCGGAAATGGAGTAGGCCGGCGTTACGAAGGTCAGGCTCAAGCGCGACGTCTGTTTACGTTGGAAAAAACGAACAGCGGTGATGTCCCAATGAGTGGCATAGAAACATAGGGAGACAACGGCCATGTGCACACGTACTCCCAACCAAGATGTCTTTATCTCATTTTATGGAACGTCCAAGGATTTTCTAGTACAAAATTATCGGATTTGTTGAAAGTCAGGAAACACCCGGATCTGCTAGTATTAGTGGAAACATGGCAAAGTGATCCACTATTTTTGGATGGTTTTTGTTCGTTTGATAGCCGACGAGGGAAGAGTGGAAATGGAAGGGTATATGGGGGTGTTTGTATTTTATTAAAGAATAGTGTATTTGATATTGTGGAAAGAGTGAAAAGTGGTTCAGAAAATATTGTATGGATAAGAGGGGTTGTAGGAAATAGAAAAATGTTGATATGTGGTGTTTATATTCCGCCACAGTCTAGCTCATACTCAAGAGAGGATACTTGGGAATTGCTAACAGAAGAGACAGTGAGTTTAAGTAGAAAGTGGCCTAACCACGATCGTATTTTTCTAGGTGATTTCAATGGGTATACCAGCGATTCGTTGGAGAATGTGGATTACCAAGTGGGCCTTGAGGAACCTACCCAGTTTCGCGAGGAGTATCTGGAGATGTATGGTGTGAGGATGAGTAAGGACCGGAACCGGAGGAAAAACAGGTGGGGCCAAAATTTACTAGATTTTGCGGGTAACGAAAATTTGGTAATTCTGAACGGTAGAGTTGGGGAGGATAAGGAGGAAGGGGGAGGGTTTACATGTTTTTCAGGAAGGGTTCCAAGCATTATTGATTATGCTTTGGTGAGTAAGTCTCTTTGGTTGTGTTGCAGAAATCTCAGGACATTGAATGTTGGGGGGTCAGATCATGTTCCGGTGGAAGTAACAATTATTATTGAAAGTCCTGTGCCTAACATAAGTTGTGTTGATTGTGGGGAAGGTGAAAGTGTCCTCCAGATTTATCCGCGTATTGTACCACGAAAAAAGATAGAAGTTGATTTGATTACGGAGAAGGAGCTGCACGTTATGCTGGGCTCAGATGAAATGGAAATAGCTGTAGAGAAAGCAGTTATTGAAATAAAAGATGGTGAGATAGAGCAATCTTTGGCGGCGTTGACAGATATGTTATATGATAATTCTTCAAAAATGTCTAATATTAAGAAACAGAAGGCTAAGCGTGGAAATAAAACATTTTTTGACAAGGAATGTCATGATAAAAGAGAAGAAGTAATAAAAGCGTTAATTGCAGTGAAAGTTAGTGACCCAGATAATCTAAGTGATAAATTGCGTCAGTATAAGGGGGTAAGAAAGATTTATAAAGATTTGTTGAAGTTAAAGAAAGAATTGGTAGATAAGGAGTTGAAAGATAGAGTGGTGAAGGATTTTAGTAGTAAAAATAGTAGAGAATTTTGGAAGGGTGTTACAACTATGTTGACAACTAACCAGATGGACCAACATACACCCCCAGCCGATTCTTGGCCTGATTTTCTAGAGGATAAGGAACAAGGATGCGACAACGACCATACCGTTTTTAAGGAAATATTAAAGGAGATGGAGAAAGAAGTGAGTTTACCCATAGGCGAGGAAGAATCTAAGCTAGTAGCTCCAGTAAGTGAGGATGAGGTGTGGGTTTCTTTAAAAGGTATGCGTGGAAGATCAGCACCAGGAATAGATGGTATTCCAACGATTGTATGGAAGTGGGGTAAACAATATTTAATACCATTCATGGCATTGGCATTTACGTCAATCATAAATAATATTTATTGGCCAGAAGGATGGAATACTTCAGTAGTTATCCCAATTTTTAAGAAAGGTGATAGGACAAATAAAGAAAATTATAGGGAAATTCACCTAGGAAACACGGTCAGTAAATTATTTTGTAAGATATTGGATAATAGATTAAAATTATGGTTAAATAGTACGGATAAGTTAAGTAGGCTCCAGGCTGGTTTTAGACAAGGTTACAGTACCCTAGACCAGATTTTTTCGCTCCAGATGTTAATACGGAAGCACACTTCAAGGAGAAAAGGTAAGCTTTACGTTGCATTTGTTGACTTACAAGGTGCTTTTGATAATGTGAAACGTAGCCTATTGTTGAAAGTGTTGGTAGATGTAGGGCTACCGATAACATTTGTAAGAGTTATAGCCCAAATTTATTCGGGTATTTATCTGGTGGTCCGAGTTATGAAAAAGATTTCTCGTACAGTTAGGTCATTGAAGGGGGTCAAGCAAGGGTGTACCCTTTCCCCTAAGCTTTTCACCCTGTTTATAAATGACCTTGAGGATTTTATGAATAAAATGGGTGCTCCGTTAGTTAGTATTGACATCATATCTTTATGTATGTTGTTGTTCGCTGACGACATTGCGTTGATAGCAGACAATCGGTCGGACCTACAAAGGTTATTGAACCTTTTGGACCAATATTTGGAGGAAAAGGAGTTGCAGCTAAACGTGGCGAAGACGGTTGTAATGATTTTTAGGAAAGGGGGAAATTTAGAAGATGAAGTTAAATTGAAATTTAGGGGAGAGGAAATAGGGTTTAGGGAAGAATTTATTTATTTAGGACATAAGTTTAAGTCAAATGGTTCCTTAGGGGGCCAAGTTGAAGCAAGCGTAGCCAAAGGTAAGCGATGTATAAATATGGTATTAAGAAGTAAGTTAAGGGTTATAGAAGATATGAAGTTACATAAACAGGTTTTCCAGACAAAAATTATCCCGGCTGTACATTATGCATCCGAGATCTGGGGATTTGGTAAGTATGCAAAGTTAGAGCAATTGCAATTGTTGTATTTTAAAAGAGTAATAGGAGTTAGTAATAAAATAAATTCGATAGTTTTGATGGGTGACCTGGGCCTAAGTAGTTTAAGGAAAAAGAGATGGGTAAGTATGATCTCATTTTGGGAGAAGTTGCTGCAGATGCCACGGGTTCGAGTCGCCAAGGCAGCATATAAGGAAAGCATTCGGGACTCCAAAAAAGATTCGTGGGCATCCCAGGTGAGGCAGATATTGGACCATTGCGGTTTGTCAGAATTTTGGAATAATGGTGATGGGCCTGGACTCCCTTTGGGTGATGTGAGAAAGGTGGTGGAAAGTCGTCTGTTGGACCAGGAAATTCAAACTTGGCAGGTGGCCAAGGATGAGTCAATGTCCTTGAGGTTTTATGCAAAAATTAAAGAGATGTGGGGGGAGGAAGTGTATTTTAAAGCGGGTTTGAAAAGGGAGGAAATACGGGATTTAATTAGTTGTAGGGCAGATAGCCTGCCATTGGGGGAGAGAAGACGGTATATTGGGAGGGCAAAGGGTCGGTCCGGTCCGTACTCATGTCCGATGTGTGGTAGCATGGATGAGAATTTAAAACATTTATTGTGTGAATGCGAAAGTCTGAGTGAACTTAGGCTAGAAATTTTTGGAGTGAATGGAAGGGGAATGGATGAAGAATGGATGTGTGGTGTAATGGGGAATAATTGTTTTGGAAATATAAAACAGTTGGTGAGGTTCCTTAGGGTAGCCCTAGCCCACAGGGATAGGTGCTTATAGGAGTTAATATTTTGCGCGTGTATGTTGATGTTTCTTGTGTTTTTTTGTTTTTTTTTCTTTATATGTATTTGCCATGGCCGTTGGCTCTTAGCGCAAATAAAATCTTATCTTATCTTATCTTATCATTTGAAAACAGTAGTACTTCTGCAGTACATTTTTAGAAAGGTAGTACTGTTTGAAAAAAAATCCCCTTTCTGTCAATGTTCATGTGGACCTAGATGTATTCTGCTCATTCTGGTTACTTCGATTTTAATGCGCAAAAAAACTTTTTATGTAGTACTTTTCTCCTCTGCACTGTCAGAAGTTTCATAACAGATCGCGCATAACACTTTCAAGAATAACACCTTTTCACTTAGAAATAAAGTGTTATGACCAATTAAGTTTACACTATTTCGTGCCTAGATCTCCAACAACACCTTCAATTGGTAAAAATACTAACGGGAACGAAAGAAACATAACAGATAACATCCCAATTATCTGTTGAAACCGGGCATCCTTCTGTTGTCGTTATGTAACTTCTGACAGTGTAGTATTTTTACCAATTGAAGGTGTTGTTGGTGATCTCCGGAAAAGCACAAAGGACCATGGAAACAACAAAACAACAACAAAACGAACCATAACTTCAATAACTAATCCCTGCGGATCATGGCCACCTTAAGGAATCTCCCAAAATTTCTGACATCGCTCACATCAAAATTTGTTTAAACCTCCTTCCCAAAATATTTCCTTCCTCGGGTCTCTTAACTCCTGAGTCCTGACATTGACAATGCATTCACTCATTTTCCCGCACATAGGACAAAAGTAAAGACCACATGGCACTCTAACCTTACCCAAATATTTTCTTCTGAATCCTACCGGCAAACAATCTGCCCTCAGACTAATTAACAAATGAATTTGATCTAAAGGAATACCGACCTTAAAATAAATTTCTTCCCCCCCATGTTTCCTTGGCTACGGCATGAAACCTTAGGGAGTCCGAAGCAGCCAGCCTACACTGCCATTCTTGCACCTCCTGTTCTCTTAGCCTACTCTCAACTTTTTTCAAAATACTTCCTATATTGTCCCACCCCTTCCCGATGTATCGATATCGATATTTCGGTACCATTTTTTGCTATATTGTGCGTCTCGTTTCGCCAAAATTTAAGAGCAAAGTTGTCGTAAAAAGGCAACTTGCATGATCTCTAACTTCGAAAAAATAAAAATAAAATTACGAAGAACATATTGGTCCAATGTCGGGTATATACATGTAGCTTATTTTGGATTATTTACAATATTACTATTATAAATGTGCACATATCGCTTTCGATATCAATATTTACGAATCGATATCGATATTTGGTCCGATATATCGATTTATCGTTGCCGATATCGAATAATTACAAACCAAATGCCACCCACGTTCTGTCCAACAGCAGTCGCAAAGTGAGAGCTTTTTGGGAACTCCAGAAAGTTGTTTAAATCCGTCATATCGTTTCCAGCAGTCCAGAAAAGCTATGACAGGATCCCTAGTATTACACTGCTATCCTATGGATATCCCTTCCATTGGGAATGGATCCTCTCCGAGCGGAGATAAGACACGAGGGGTTTACAGATGGGATAAAGAAACGCAGCATTGCGTATACTACAGTGATGCCGGATGCGTGTTGGGCGATAACTGGATTTAAACAGTTGCCGAAAATAACTAGCAATGGCGGATTTTCGTTATTCAAGCGAGGAAGATCAAAGGGACTTGAATATGAAAAGTGACCATGAAGCACTTGGATGTTAATACATGTTAATTCTGATGTGATTCTGCTGTCTGGAATAGAACCTTTCAGAATCTTCACTTTATTGGCCATAGAGACGCACGCTTTGCAGATACTCAAATTCTCCGCCACTTGACGAATTTTATTTGTCGTGCAAGCAGCGGAGATTCCCAACGTCACTACGAAAAATTTAAATCCCTCAAAATAATCAATGTATTCAAATCAAAGGTATAAAATTAAGTTGGCCTTTCAGTTAAACTTTAAGTATCTACCCTTTCAGTTCTTTCCTTCCCTTTGTTTGTGTGATCCGGCGAATCCAACCCCTACCTTTTGGATTGACCCAGCTATCAGATCAGCTCCACTCCCGTCGGTCCTCCACTGACAGTCGTAAGCTGTCGGAAGTCATCGTAACGTGTCGTAAGCGGTCACTTTGGTGGTTTTCAGCCAATGAGAGCACGCCGGGTCCAAAGGAGCACGGTAGCGACGGACTTACGATTATCAGTGGAGGACCCTAACCTTGGACCTGGCCTTCCGAGTAGGATGACATTAAAATAGTCTAAAAAAAATTGGGATGGTACCCCAAGGTACCCCAGCTCTTGTTCTTCAACAAGAGCTACGGAACTTGTTACGAGTAAGTGGTAGACTAAAGGCGTATTCTCGCCGTCCCCCGAGGACTCCACTTGAGGAGTCCCCGCGTTTTTGTATGTCCCGGGGACTCACTCCCCGTATTCTCGCGAGTCCCCACGGAACGGGGAATGCTCCGATTATCATCACCATCATCGAATAGGACTCCCTCTCAGATTCGGAGAGGAATCAATTTTGCTGGTGTTGGTGCAATGTAAAATTAATTAAAACAATCAGAATAAACGAAACCAAAAATAAAGTGGTTCCAGACTAATTTCGTCAATTGCATAATTCTTTTTCGAACAAAATCCATTTTGAAAGCATTCCCCGTGTTCTCGCTGTTATCTGCACGCGGAGTCCGCGTGGAGTGAGAGTGACTCCCTCTATTCTCGCTGTTCCTTTCGATTCCACGAGGAGTCCCCGGGGAACGGCGAGAATACGCCTTAAAGTAGATAAGAACGTCACAAAATACCCTCTTCAACCCCCCTTCTTCGAACACGAGCTACGAGCTCATATGGCACTTGTTACGAGTAGTGGTACGAGAAAGTAGGAGAGAACTTCAAAATAAACACCCCGCCATTCAAAAATGCGATTCGGACCTACAATTAGGACATCTAGGTTCATTCAGTCTGAAAGCTCCAGATGACGTACTTAGAACCTATGCTTGTTCTTCCCACCAAGTTTCATCCCGATCCCGATCCTCAAAGATTTCCGGTTCGCCCCTCCAACTCCTCCCAATGTCACCGGATCTGGTCCGGAATTAAATGAGACGTCTGAGGCACGAGACCTTTCTAAATATCAAGTTTCGGTTAAATCCGATAACCCGTTCAATAGCTGAGGTTGCCACTGGATTCCGGATTCCCCTTTCGTACACTCCCCATCGACGGTCGGATCGGGGAAACGACATTCTCAAGTCAATAGTTCGGGTACCTGACAAGCCTGCCAAGTTCATTGTCCTTGCACATCAGGAAGTACCGAACTCGTGGGATTACTAAAAACTCGGATCCCCTCCAACTCCCCCACAGTGACCGGATCCATTCCGGTTATGCTATTCACTTGTTCTTCACACCAACTTTCATCCCGAGCCCTCCACTGTAAGCGTTTCCCAAGATATCCGGTTCCCCCGTCCGACTCCCCCCAATATCACCGGATCCGGTTCGGATTTAAAATGGGGCGTCTGAGACACGAGGTCTTTCTATATATCAAGTTTCATCAAGATCAGATCACCCGTTCGCAAGTTAAAATACCTCAATTTTCGGATTCCCTCTCTCTCCACCCCCACCCCCCAGATGGTCGGATCCGGGAAACGACTATTCTCAAGTCAACCTGTTCGGGTCCCATACACGCCTGCCAAGTTTCATCGTCTTATTTGCGCATCAGGAAGTACCGAACTCGCGGGATCACTAGAAATTCGGATCCCCCCCACCCCCCCTACTGTAAACGGATCCGGTCCGGTTATGTCAATCACGTATCTAGGGCTTGTGCTTGTTTTTTCCACCAACTTTCCTCCCTATCTCTCTACTCAAAGCGTTTCCAAAGATTTCCGGTTCCCCGCTCCAGTTCTCCCAATGTTACCGGATCCGGTCCGGATTTAAACTGGGATGTCTGAGACACAAGTTCCTTCTTTATATCAAGTTTCATTAAGATCCGATCACCCGTTCGTAAGTTAAAAATACCTCATTTTTCCGGATTCCCCTCCCTCCAGCCCCCCCCCGGATGGTCGGATCGGGGAAACGACTATAATCAAGTCAATCTGTTCCGGTCCCTGACATGCCTGCCAACTTTCATCGTCCTAGCACATCAGGAAGCACCGAACTCGCGGGATCACTAGAAAGCCGAATTCCCCCCCTAACTCCCCCAAAGTGAGCGGATCCGGTCCGGTTATGTCAATCCCGTATCTAGGACTTGTGCTTGTTCTTTCCACCAACTTTCATCCAGATCTCTCTCCTCGAAGCGATTTTCAAGATTTCCGGTCCCCCCCCCCAACTACCCCCCATGTCACCGGATCCGGTCTGGATTTAAAATGGGAGGTCTGAGACACAAGGTACTTCTATATATAAAGTTTCATTAAGATCCGATCACCCGTTCGTAAGTTAAAAATACCTTATTTTTCCGGATTCCCCTCCCTCCAGCCCCCCCCCCCGGATGGCCGGATCGGGGAAACGACTATTATCAAGTCAACCTGTTCGGGTCCCTGACATGCCTGCCAATTTTCATCGTCCTAGCACATCAGGAAGCACCGAACTCGCGGGATCACTAGAAATCTGGACCCCCCCCCCAACTCCCACATAGTGACCAGATCCGGTCCGGCTATGTCAATGACTTATCTAGGACTCATGCTCATTCTTCCCACCAAGTTTCATCCCAATGGATCGGACTGTCCGATCCGAGTGAACGCAAGCAGTTCTTGGATAATCTGTGTGGCTCTTCATGCACAAGTATAACTGAGCTACGACCAGGAAAGGATTCGTGGCGCCTCCTTCTCCAAGATAGGAGTTCGGCTGATGCGCTAGCTGACGCAATCAAAATTAAAGACGTTTCGCTGATACCTCGAGTGACGGCTCCCGTATTCTACGGTATCGCTAGATATGTTCCGGAAAATATCGGTGAAGAAGAGTTGAAAGGCCTAGTGGGGAATTGCGTCAAGGCTAATCGTATCGGTAAAAGCAGATCCTTCAAACTCCTATTTTCGAACAAGCAGGACCTTCAAAGCGCAGTCGCCTCTCGTGTCACCATCGATTATGAGCGAATCCCAGTAGAAGAATACTACCCCCTCCCGCCGCGTTGCTACAAATGTCAGGAGTACGGCCACACTGCCTCCAGTTGCAAAGAAGTTGCTCGTTGCTCCCACTGTGGAAAGACGGACCATACAAGTAGCAAAGATTCACCCTGTCAGAATAAATGCTGCTGTGCACTTTGTGGCTCTGTGGACCACCTGTGCTACAGCTATAAGTGCCCCGTAGCCCAGAAACTACTTGCTGCTAAATGAGTTCCGAGCTTCATGTGATATCTTGGAACATTAATGGTAGTTTCACAGGGAAGATCCCCCTAATTCAAACGCTTTGTCATTCTGCTGATGTGCTCTGCCTACAAGAACACTTTATCACGTCTGTCGGTGAAAATTTACTTAAATTTGATCCGTCGCTGGTTACTTATTCACGCGGGGCGCGATCTTCTGGTGCTGGCCGGCCTAGTGGTGGTATAGCCGTATATGTGAAGAATCATCTGAATCCCAGTCTGTTCAGAGATAGTGATTATTTTGTTGCTGTAAAAATTAAGAATATGGTTAATGCGTCTGTTTATCTCCCGACTGACTACCGTAATGATAGATCCGAAGTACTTTTTGATAAGGCTTGTCGAGAGCTTTCAAGTTTAGTAGCTGAGTGTGAATCTTTAAATCTAGAAGTTGTGTTGGCAGGTGATCTGAACTGTAACATTTTGGATCAGTCAAGCGGACGAGCTATGATTCTAACTAGTATGTGCCCTCAGCCAGTGTTGGGAAGTACTTCAAGTACTTGTACTTCAAGTACTACTTAAGTACAAAAATCAATGTACTTGGGTTTTACTTAAGTAGAACTTTCCTTGAGTACTTAATACTTAATACTTAAGTAAAATAACCAAGTACTTGAAGCCCTCAAGTACCAATAAGCGTTCAAGTACTATTGCAAGTACATTTTGCTTAGATCACAATTTTTTTAGATAGCGAAAAAGGATTTTTCAACAAAAAGGGAATTTAGTTAAGAAATGGAAAAATTCAAATTGAAGATAAACATGACATCTGATAGGTTGCCGTTTGATCTGCAAGAAATGTTAAATGTTCCATAATAGCGATTGCAAATTGCAATGTCTTTCGCTCTTTACTACACTTGGGACTGCTAGTTCTGGCATTTCCAAATAAGCTAGGACGATGAAACTTGGCACGCCTCTAAAGACATAACGCTTTAGGAAACCCTCCTTTCCCGGATCCGACCATCGGTGGGAGAGGGGAGGGTGAATCCGGGATCTTGTGGCGTGCGCAATTTGCTAACAGGTATTATTCGAGTGAAACTTGATGGGTGGTAGGAGCAGATGCCCTAAATGGTCTATATTTATGTGTCCGAACCGGATTCTGCCACGGTGGAGGGAGTTGCAAGGGGGCCTGGAAAATGTGTGGCAAGCATTAGCTAGGGAACAAAAGAGTGGAGCGATTGAGGTAATCCTTGGAAGGTACATGGTCACTTGCTCTAGATGATCCATTTTAGGTCCCGAGAGGATCCGAGCTCGGGGGAGGGGGTTGAAGGAGGGTAACGGAAATTTCAAGGGAATACTCGGATTCTAAAGGCTCAGGTTCGTGGCAAGAGAAGGTGCCCGAGATGACCAATTCATATGTGTCCAAAACGGATTCGGATGCGGCGATAGGGTTCAAAGGGAGCACATTAAGCGTATTCGGTTACGTTGGGAGGAGGAGTTGGAGCGGAGTCCCAGAAAGTACCCGGTGGTACGTCCAAGGATCAAACGAGTCGAGCAATTGGGATAAAACTTGAAGGTATGAAGGCCATAAAATGCCCTGGATGGATCCATTGCTGGATTTTGTCTCGTTGAGTGGAGTTTTGGGGGGGGGGGGTACGGGAAATTACCTGGTAATGCAGTGCTTAAAGCAAATGCACACTTCCTACACCAGAAGATAAGCCAGCAGTTTAGTTTATAGTGTTCAATTATTTATTCAAACTTCTAGATTTGTTATCTGACTGCTAAATGACGCAAACGAAGTTATTCTTTATTATATTGTATGAATGAACTAGTACTTTAAGTAGTACTTGAAGTACTACTTAAGTACAAGTCATTTACTTAAAACTCAAGTACTACTTAAGTACATTTGTTGTCAGGTACTTAATACTTGATACTTAAGTACAAAATTCGGAAGTACTTGATACTTAATACTTAAGTACAAGTTTGAAGTACTTGTCCCAACACTGCCCTCAGCTCATAGCCATAGAAAACGACCTAGATTTTACTTACATACACAATTCAGGGCATACGTCGGCACTCGATTTCATACTTTGTTCTGACAGTGTTAAACGGCCTTCGAAGACAACGGTAATTGCCGATTTCCAGAGTTCGGATCATTTGCCGATAAAAAATTCTCTTGTTTTACCTATTAATCTTCCGAATGCGCCCAATCCAACTAGTACTAATAATTGGCGCGTTGTTACCGATTGGAGTAAAATTGATCTTCAAGCTTTCCAGTGTATTAGTGATAGTATTTTGCAGAAGATTAAAGTTCCGTACCAGCTGCTGAGTGAAATTTCATGTATTAATGATCAAGAAAAGCAAGTGTTACTCAACATTTATTATGCGGAAATTGTTCCCGCTTTACGCGTAGCTGAAAAGCAAAGTGTTCCAACGCGTCGGGTGCGAGTTGGTACGGAAAGGGCTGGTTGGTCAGAAAATTCGGAGCTAGTAGAGGCCTGCGGGAAATCTAAATTTTGGTTAGGTCTGTGGAATGATTGTGGAAAACCTCGTTCCGGGGCTGTGAATCAGGTCCGTTTGCATACAAAAAGGGTTTTCCGGAATACTCTGAAAAAACACCAGGCTAATTATATTAGTAAATTATCGGAACGTGCCGTCAGTAATCCCAATTTGGTTTGGCGTACTCTCAAGAAGATTGATAAAAACCGACCTTGTCATAGTGATGTAATATCGATGGGTGATTGGTATGAGTATTTTAAATGCGAGTTTGGCCCACCTGATCAGCCTACTGAAGAGAAATATGAGAATATTCTTGATCAGTGCCTTGCGAGTTCTGCAAACAAAATGGGTTTTGTGGTGTCACGGTCAATGCTCTCTGCTTGTATTTTAAAAGTGAAGAAAAAGAGATCAAGGGGTATTGATCAAGTCTGCGGTAATCACCTACAGGCCGGTTCACCTCTTCTTCTTGAGCATCTAACTTTGTTATTTCAGAAGATTTTTTCCTCGGGTTTAGTTCCAGATTTATTTTGTGTTGGTATTATTACCCCGGTCATTAAGAAAGGAAAACCCGCCGATATTTGCAGTTCATATCGGCCAATAACTGTGTCGTCTGTTCTATGTAAGATCCTTGAGTTATTGGTGATCGATGATATTACTATAAAGTGTTATACACCAGTGAATCAGTTTGGTTTCAAAAAAGGGGTGGGGCGTGAGCACGCGCACTGCTTGATTGCAAAACTACTAATCCATGCCCATGAAAATGATGAAACTCTGGTATTGGCTGGTCATGACGTGACTAGAGCGTTCGATTCTGGTATTCACGCCCATATCCTAGAATGTGCTCATTGTAGGGGAGTTAGTTCGTCTGTGATTAGAGTGCTACGAAATATGTACAGTAAGCTAAGTGCAAAAGTAAAGGTACAGTGTCAGGGACTAGAAAATCTCACACCCCCCATCCCTATTAAGAAAGGAATCCGACAGGGAGCAGTGACTTCCCCTCCACTTTTTAATAATAGTGTCTTAAAACCTCAAGAGAAAGCGCTCACGACTTGTATACTAGATGGAATAGATGTATCGATGGCTAATTACGCGGACGACATTTTGAATATAAGCCGCACAGTAAGAGGAATTGAATCAAATTTCCGCATTCTCAATGCTGAGTATGGAGAAGTAGGTTTATCGTTCAACAAAAGTAAAACTGAAATAATGGTTTTTAATCCTCGATCCAAAGAGCCTATAGAAATTGATATTGGTGGTGAGTTGCTACAGCCCAAGGATTCCTTGATATATCTGGGGCTGCCCATTGGACCCAGTGTTCGTGCTACTCGTCAGTTGCTAAAAAGTTTCTTCGCTGAAAAAACTCGTAAAGCTTATGGCCTCCTTATTGCTTTAAATTATAAGTTTTGTAGAAGCATTCTAGGTAAAGTGTATAATGCGTTTGTTATTCTCGATTCCTCACTTCCTTGCATTAGCACCGTTTTGGTGTATTTTTACTGAGGCTGATATTAAAGTATTATGTAAGTGTTTTTATAAGTTCGCAAAATATCTATTGAAACTTCCGCCTTGGTCAAGCAACAGTAGCATTTCAAGGAAGTATGGAATAGCCCAGCCCGTAATTGCCGTACAGAAGCGTTTATTGCGGTACAGGCAAGATCTTGATTCGACAAGCGATATGTATAGACTCCTGAAATAGTTGATGATTTGTTGTTGATTACGCAGTGTTGTGCATTGTTTCTTTTTCCTTATTTTTTCCTACTCCATTTTTTGTGTATTTATACATTATGATGGGTAATAAAATTATAATAATAATAATAATCCCTCCGCTCCAAGCGTTTCCCAAGATTTCCGCCCCCCCTCCAGCTCCCCCCAGAGTCACCGGATCCGGTTCAGATTTTAATCGGACCGTCTGGGGCACGAGCTCTTTCCAAGTACCAAGTTTCATTAAGATCCGATCATCCGTTCGAAAGTTATAAATTCCAAAATATTCCGGATTCCCCCTCACTCCACTCCCCCCATGATGTTCGGATCGGGAAAGTGACTATTTCCAACTTAATCATTTGGGGTCCATGATATGCCTGCCAAGTTTCATCGTCCCAGCTTATGTGGAAGTACCCGAACTAGCAAAACCGTGACAGACAGACCGACAGACCGACCGACGGACGGACAGAAATTGCGATCGCTATATGGCACTTGGCCGAAGGGCAAGTGCCATAAAAATGCGGTTCGGAACCAGAAATGGGATATCTAGTTCCACTCGAGTCTGAGCATTTCCGGAAAATTTCGGGCATGGCCTCGGATCATCTAGGGCAAATGACTTGTGTACCTTCCAAGTTTCAACCCAGTAGATCCACTCGTTTGATCCCTAGACGTGCCACACGATTTCCGGTATCCCCCTCCAATTCCTCCTACCGCGGCCGAATCTGGCTTGGCAACAAGAATTGATCATCTAAAGCATCTTCTCCCACCTATCAAGTTTCACTCGAATCTGAGCATTTTTCAGGAAATTCCGGTACACCCCTCACCGTGGTCGGATCCGGTCCGGATCCTAAAATATGTCATATGTCATCTATATTCCACGTTTCATTCAAATCGCTCCACCCGTTTGACCTGTATGAGAGCCACACAATTTCCGGGACTCTCCCTCTGTGGCAGAATACCACGAGGACACAAAAACTTCGCATCTCCGACATCTCCTCTTCTTGTCCGTCAAGTTTGACTCGAATCGGAGCATATCTGCATATTTCCGCTTCCCACTTCATCCTCCTCATATCGCGGCCGGATCCGATCCAGATGCCAAATAACAAATCTAGGCCGCATAAACTCGGTACTGTCCAACTTGCATCCCATTCGGTCCATCCTTTTGGTTTTTGTGCATGTCACAATTTTCAGGAAACCCCCCTCCATCTCCCCAACCGTCGTCGCATCTAGGTAATCGGTAATCATCACCCATAAAGTTTCTCTCGAATCGGACCACCCGTTCTCAACTTACGGAAGTCAGTAATTCCCGGATTCCCCTTTCCTGAACTCCCTAAAAAATGGTCGGATCCACGAACGGAAGTTTTCTTAGGGCACTGTGTCGGGTCCTTAAATCAATTTGGTCGGGTCACAAATACGACTGCCAAGTTTGATCATCCTTAGCAATCTGGAAGTATCCTAACTCGCGATCACAAGAATTCCGGGACCCCCTCCCCCATTCCAGCCACAGAGCCCCGATGCGATCTGGTTCTGTCAATAATGTATCTAGGGCTTATGCTTATTCTTCCCACCAAGTTCCATCCCAATCCCTCGACTTACTCAAAGCGTTTCACGAGATTTCCGGTGCCCCGCTCTACCCCCCACAAGTGTCGGATCCGGTCCGGACATGAAACGAAACATCTGAGACGATAGCTCTTTCGACTTGCCAAGTTTCATTCAAATCAAAATTCATTCAAAATTGTACCTTTTACCTTAAATCCGATCACCCCCTTCAAAAGTTCCGCATTCCATTAGATTCCGGATTCTCCTTCCCTTCACTCGCCCCACGACCGTCGGATCGGAGAAACGACTATTCTCCAAGTCAATCTTGTCGGGTACCTGATCTGCCTGCCAAGTTTTATCGTCCTAGTACATCAGGAAGTACCGAACTCGGAATCACCAGAATTCATGACTCCACCCTCGAACTCCCCCACAGTGCCCGAATCCAGTCCAGTTATGTCAACGATGTATCTAGGACTTGTGCTTGTCCTTATAACCATGTTTCACTCCAAGGATTTCCGGTCCCCCCCCAAAGTCACCGGATCCGGTCCGGATTTGAAGTGGGTCGTTTAAGACATGATATCATTCCACTTTACCAGGTTTCACTAAGAGCTGATCACCCTTTCGAAAGTTATACATACCTTAAGTTTCCGGATTCCCCCTCCCTAAACTCCCCCCAAGATGGTCGAATCGGGGATGTGACTATTTGTCACATTAATCTGGTCAGGTCCCTGACATGTCAGGTCCCTGACATGTGTGTGTGATTCGGCTTTGATTTTAACGCGTTTGGCAACTCTTCCGAATCTGTACGTTGCTGGATTTTTTATTCCGACTGTCTTGGAGCAGAATTTAAACAAAAAGAGATAGCCTAGCTTATACAAAATCTTAAACTTTTCTCACAGAAACCGGATGCTAAAAGTCTCACATCCCATTGGTCGCTTTTTGCATCTTCCGAGTCGAAACCTGACATCCGAGATTCATACGATCAATCTGAAAGCTTAGCCTACCCCCTTTCGCTGGGTCACGTATTCTCTGTTTACCCAAGCATCGTTCTCACAATAAGGAAGTGATCATTTCCCCTGCCGATGTCCTGTTATCCCCTGTGAATCATTTATCTTTCCGCAAAGTTCCACCCTTTGACCCTCACCGACTGACTGACAGCCGGCAGGTGTCCCCGCCTGATTTTCCGATTAGCTTTCGGCACTGGAAATTCCAGAGATTCTGGAAATCGAATTATCCAGCTAAAAGAGGTACTCAAAAGTTATAATGGCCTCGTCCAAACGTACCGTTTAAATTTGAAATTACGTTACTACTAGAAAGGTATGTTCCTGCAGACGTCGCCTAACCCTGGACCTTGCTGAAGAATGTGAGGAAATTCGAACTTGCAAATGTTCATGCACAGTCAAGGCCGTATCCAGGGGGGTTAAGGGGTTCAAACTCCCCCCCGAAACCCACAAAAGTAATCGTTTTTTGTAGGCTTTAAAATCTGATCTATCTATTTTTTGTACGTTTTGGCCCAAACCCGCGGGCAAACCCCCCCTCGAAGGGCACCCCCCCCCCGAAATAAATTCCTGGATACGGGTCTGTGCATAGTAATGAGCGCAAGCAATCGTTTAAGAAAATTTCAGTCAAATTAAAGTCCGTATACAAACATGGACTTCTTAATCCCAATGATGATGAAATTTTATTAACGTACTAGACAAGAAAAAAGAAATAACGCAGTACAGAGAAAGGAGAAAAAAGATTTCACTGAGCTTTCAATAACGAAGCACAAGGAAAAAAAACTCAGAAAAAAAATAAGGGACTAGTCGGGTCTAAAGAATCTTCTACTCACGGGAGCCATTCGACGAAGCATTCTGCAAGGTATGGAATCGGAAAAATGGTCACGGGCAGAAACGTGGAGGTCCTGGGCAATGGAAGATTACTTTTTACTATGGTCAGAGGGCAAACAATTTGCAGTTACCCGGGAATTCTTATAGCGTCGAGGAAGGTACAACAGAAATTTACAATATTTGAAACAAAATCTGATCTTCTATCTTTGGCTTCACTCAGATCTACCGTCGGTTTTGCGTCACAATCAGAGCGAAACAAGATTTCAGGTATCAGACATTACTGTCCTCAAGAGCAACCCATTTCGATGAAGACAGAAAACAAAAATGAAAGAGGACATCCAAAAGTTTAGCAAGCATTAATTATTTACAAGTTAATAGAAATATGCCATTACTAATTATTCGGGGGTGATTCTGACTTGGGAGTTTAGGAATCCCGATATCACTGAATCGCTCGAAATGAGTGACAAGCGCCGAGCAAGGTGGTTAGAGACTGCAATTCGCAAATGGAGAAAGTGAATGTACTCATAGGTTTGTCATAATGTGCGTGTTCCACCCCTCTACCAATAGTAACTATTAGTTACTATTTCCGTTCCAGCCTCACGAAAAGTTACTACGCTGACCGTTCCAACCTTCTCAAAATAGTAACAATTTGTTTACCACGCTCGGGAGCGTAGTAACTACGCATCTCTGCAGCGTGATTGGTCCGATCAGCCCGCGGCCTGATATTTGACCGAAAAATTCAAAAAGCGTTCTAGCCTAGCTGGAGTGGAGCACGCTCAATATTTCGGTGCTTTGATGGAGGACTTGAAACCTTAATTTGATAAGAAGGAAAAGTTATAGCTGTCAGGAAATACAAATTAGAGTTGGTTTTAGCAGAAACAGTGTATACTGAGATCGAGACTGAGATCGTCTTTAATGTCACACATTGTGGTTTTGTAGTTACATTGTAGTTGCTCTTCTTTTCTCAGTACACCCTCTGACAGCCAGGTGACGTCTTCAGTATTGCACAAGTTCTGCAGTATTCGAACACCATTCGAAACAGAAAAAAAAATTCAAATAAAATCACGTTTTATTTCAAAACAAAGCTGAAACACCTAAATGCTCCCTCAGTCCAAGCTTACTCGGAATCATATATAATGACAAAAAAAAAATTCTCCCCAGTTTTAATTACGTTTTTTTTGTTTCCTTGAGTTTTCTTGTTTTATCTCTTTTTGTCTTTTTGGGAATCCCAAAACGTAAGTGGAGGAATACCTATGACTTCGTAAGAGTTGTCCGTCCGTCCGTCTGTCAGCACGATAACTCTCGAAGGGAATGAGATATTTTGATGAAACTTGGTGTCAAGTGAAAGGTCGAGTTGGGTCCCATAGCTATATATTTAGGGGAAAAAGCTAACGAGTCGATTTAGGGACAAGGAGACGTTCTGATTCGAACACGAAAATTATTTTCTCGCCGGAAAAGTAGATCACCCGGAATCCAGAAATTTAGCATGAAGCTGTAAAACCCAATGACATAGTCGATATAAGGCGAGGAGACATGCTGCTGCAGCTTTCGAACATTCTAATGCTAAACAAAAAGTGTATGTGATCAGTTTACTGCAAGGGGTTGCGCACTGGCCGATTTCGTGTGCACCATGAGGCAGAGGCAGATGAGGCACGTGAGGCAGGCATGAGGCATGTGAGACAGGCATGAGGCACGTGAGGCAGGCATGAGGCACGTGAGGCAGGCATGAGGCACGTGAGGCAGGCATGAGGCACGTGAGGCAGGCATGAGGCACGTGAGGCAGGCATGAGGCACGTGAGGTAGCCATGAGGCACGTGAGGCAGGCATGAGGCACGTGAGACAGGCATGAGGCAGACACGATGAAAACACAACTTTACGTAAAACTTGTCACCAGAACGGGCGATGAGGCACGTGAGGCAGGCATGAGGCACGTGATGCAGGCATGAGGCACGTGAGGCACATGGGGCAGGCATGAGGTACGTGAGGCAGGCATGAGGCAGACACGATGAAAACACAACTTTACGTAGAACGTGTCACCAGAACGGGCGATGAGGCAGGCCTGAGGCAGGCAAGAGGCAGGCATGAGGCAGGACCCTTGTACATCATGAGGCACCAGTGCGCAACCCCTCGGTTTACTGTGTCGAAAAGGCAGAATGCATCCGACAACTGTCTGGTGAACAATTTAACGAAATGTGTCGATCAATTTTCGGAAAGACCAGGTGGCTATACCAGTCCCTACCCTACCCCTTTATCCATCCATACAGGCGAAAGCTCTGCGCATCTATGACGACACCCATTGCCGGCCGGAGCGATAGTAACTGATTAATGACTCACTCGTGTACAGTCTTTCTTTCAGTGTTTCCACTCGGAAATTTTCAAAATCATGAGCAACAGTCCAAAAATAATGAGTTACACATGAGATTTGTGCTCGAAAATCATGAGAAAAATCATGAGATTTTGTGGTGAAAATAGACGAGAAAATAGTGATATTTTTGAAAAGTCGTGTGGATTTTAGCAACTTGTCAGACAACAATTTTGGAATACTAACTCTTTAATATCTTCTGACCAAGAATATGATAGACATTCACCAGAAAGAAGAAATAAGTTTCCATGGCTCCTCTCGCTGGAGGGCGAAGCCTCCGCAGTAGCTTCTAGACACTGTACCCAGGACAAAATGAAACTGAGTGCCGCAGGCTAGATTTTTTAAAATAAGTTTTTTTTTATGGCAAAACTTTCTACTTTCGATGCAAATTTTAACTCTTAATTTTGCTAAAACCCTGAAATTCCAAGGCTAAAACTTCAGTTAAATGACGCGCACTTCCAATAAATAAATAATATCACGAAGAGCGCCGCAGGCGAAATTTTGATGGGCAGGTACAGTAAGGGCAGTGCGCAACAGCAGTGCGAGCATGTCCGTCAGTTAAGCCTGCCCCGGTGCGGCAGGTTGAAATCACCGCACTCAAAACAAAATTATCCAGAGTGCGCCCTAGGCGTTTTTTTTTATACTGCTTTTTTCTGGCAAATCTTAATTTCCTCCCATGTAATTGTTGTAGCTTTTTATGTGGCTAGATAGTCGAACCTAAGGCTCAACATGCCTCGGCCTTGCGCTTCTATTCAGCACTTCCGTAAAATGTAGACTACTACTAAAGGCGCCGCAGGCAGAAATTTTCATAAGCATCTGTGATCAGAGCTTTATTTTGGGATTCCGAACGATCCCTGTCAACTAATGAAAAAAAACATCCAACCCCGTACATTACAGGCCTACACTTGTTTTAACATTTAGAGTAGAAGAAGACGAGAAATCCCGAAAATCATGAGTTTATCATGAGATTGGAAAAAAAAATAATGAGATTGGTAAGAAAAACATGAGATCTCATGTGAAATCATGAGAAGTGGAAACACTGCTTTCTTTAGACTATTCTATTTACATTTTACACCTAGCGTACGTATTCTTTGACTTTGTTTTTGGTCATGGCAGTCTGTCGTGTCGGAGGGTTGAGATATGTTGTTCAAACATCGTATTAGGATTCACTGGCAAAGTACAGGCCAAGTTCACAGATGCTAAAAATTTGCTTTATTAGTTAGTGAAATAATCGTTTAAGAGTATGGAGGCCCGATGAATCCATATCAGAACTTTTCTTGCAAGTTTTCTTGTCTGACAAATGGATTCACCCGGAATCCGACCGAAACTGGAAATCTGGATGAAGCTCAAAGTTGTTTCTGAAGTCGATTGGAGATTCGGTTTGCGGGTAAGGAGACATGCTGAATCGAATTTTGAACTTTATCTCCTTGACCGATAAGCTTGCAGAATTTGCCATAACCCGAAAATTTGGTCGGCTCTCAATGTCGCTAGCTCTTTTGCTCTCGCCAGGAGTGCTGCTAAAATACAAGGACTTTGGTAAACAAAACAAAAAAATTCTAAAAGACCTTTCTGAAGTAAATTAGGGATGAGATATTGGAGTAGACGTGCTTGCTGAACCCATGTCTGAACTTGGTTTTCTCTTTCAAAAAACTCCAAAACGGTAACATATTTTTGTACATATTCAAGCGGTTGATTGAGGATGCGTAGCAGAAAGATAAAGGGGCCTGGCCAAGACTCGAAAATCTACAAGATTTGATTGTTTGGATCAAGAAGTCCAAACAATTTTAAATTTTTGGTATCCCATCAAAACATTTGGTCTTGTTTATATATAAAGTCGAAACCATTGGGGCAACTCCGTGAGACCAGGGACCCATAAATTTCCTGTAATAAATTCCCTGTCATTACAGGAAATTGAAGGGTCCCTGGTGAGACGGTTTACCGAATTTTAAAACCGACTATTCATTCATTCATTTATTCCGTACTACACGATTACAGAACGTAATTAAATGGCAAGAGACAAGATCCCCCGAAGCTGTCTTGTCGGGGATGATTCTAGCTGAAAACTTTTACGTTTTTCGTACCGTATATTCCTAGCTTTAAGAATCCGTTTCAAATATTACATTTTGACCATCAAAATTAACCTATGGTTTATTTTTTTCCTTCTTCTCTCTTCTTCTTTTTCTTCTTGATATATTAAGTTAATCTGTTGATTCTGCTTCTTTTTTAATTATCATTCGTTTGTGTTCCGCCCTATCAAAGCATACACTGTCAGAAGTTTCATAACAGATCGCGCATAACACTTTCAAGAATAACACCTTTTCACTTAGAAATAAAGTGCTATGACCAATTAAGTTTACACTATTTCGTGCCTAGATCTCCAACAACACCTTCAATTGGTAAAAAATACTACACTGTCAGAAGTTACATAACGACAACAGAAGGATGCCCGGTTTCAACAGATAACACTTTGGGATGTTATCTGTTACGTTTCTTTCGTTCCCGTTAGTATTTTTACCAATTGAAGGTGTTGTTGGAGATCTGGCACGAAATAGTGTAAACTTAATTGGTCATAACACTTTATTTCCAAGTGAAAAGGTGTTATTCTTGTGTGTTATGCGCTATCTGTTATGAAACTTCTGACAGTGTACATTATTGTGGTTTCCTGACAGGAATGTTATATTAGTTGTATTTTTGTTTAAATATAGATAAATGAAATTTAAACTGCAAAACAAACGGATAAGTGAGCTCACTTGTCCGTTTTGAGTCATTTGTTTTGTGTCTGAAACAATTAGCTCTCTTCCGATCATAGGTCTCATTATTGTTTTTAGGCAAAAACAGAACCAAGGTGGTCCAAAACTCTAAGAAGTGCTCTACAATCATACGTTTACTGTACTTTCATCGATAATCTCTCCTGTTCGAGTCATGTTACAAAAATTAACTGCAAAAACACCACTTATATAATTAACACACTTTAACTTTAAACAGCTTTAAACGTTTTTCGAGGCACATTTCTACTTTCGAAAATGTGTATTATCAGTGTTGAAATGTTCAATCCAAACTGTCGGGCATTCCTAGAAATATTTAGGATGGCAAAAGTCGAGTTAAAGTTTAACTGAAAAGCCAACTTACTTTTTCTCACAACTGAATACGGTACTGGCCAGAACTAACGGAAAATGGTCGCGCCTCTGTTACGCTTTACAACTTCTCGCCGGCTTGCCACTTTCCACGTACGGAGTGGATTTTCTTTCCATGTCACTGTCTTTAAACTAGGGGAGCGCAAGAACAGCATCGGAAAGAGAAGTGAATTTTAGCCGAGTCGCAAGAACGAGTCGCTTAGAACAGTGGAGCTTTCCAGATCGCCAGAATCGCCCTAGGGTGTCCTGCACGGCTGTATCCATGGGGAAGTAGGGGTTGAAACCCCCCGAAACACACACAAGTTATCTTTATAGTATTTAATCTCTGATCGATATATTTATTGGACTTCTTGGTCCGAACCAAGGCCCCCCCCCCCGAAAAAAATTTCCGGATACGGACCTGGGTGTCAACCCCTTTCAGAAGCAGCTCTGTTAAGTAGACGACGGGACCACTAGCTAGTACTAGCTACCGACTCCTCATTTCTTAACAAACAAAAGCATCAAAACTCTAATTCTCTCGAGTCCTTGATTGCCAAAAAAACACCTCACAAATCACAATCTACGCGTGGCATATGTGTCAATTTAACACGCTTGCTAAAACCACAATAAATTGCTGTTCTTTTCTTCCCGTGACACGCGGAAGAAATCAGTCATCGACCACAGAAAAGAGTCGGACCGATTTGTCCGGATTGAGACCACAGTGATAATGGATTGAGGTTCACCTACTATGGCTGTGTGAAAATTCGAATGCGGAAGCAATAAAATACTGAGAAGCCAATCACACGGCGGTTTCGCTTCAATGATCAAATCACAACAATAAACGGGTGATCACAATAAAAATAGTTTCAACTGTGCCCGAACAGCCAACAGGCCACGGCTGAAGAAAATTAGGACGTGCTGAAAGAAAGCAGCTAAAAACATTATAACATAATTAATAATAATATTATTATGGTATTCCAAACAGTAAGGCCACAAAACCTCTACAAAATTAAGAAAAAAGAAAAGGTAGCTCGTATATTGCCCAAAACAGTAAGAAAAGTAAAAGATAGTTGGAAAAGTGAAAAAATTACCACAGCAATTACCGACCCATATCCATTCTGCCCTTTTATAATTAGGAATATACTCCCATTAGGAATCCGATTCAAAAATCTCATCTCCTTTAAGCGATGACTTTTTCGTCGTTTTCTGTTTTTCTTCTTGGTGTTACCTATTGCCCTTTCTCTTCATTTTTTATTCTCAAAATCTACAGGATAAGTTATCTAATATTTTTTTTTCTTCATATATTCAGATGATTCGTTTTTTTTAAATATCAAAACTGATGGTAGCCGATGGTAGTCCTTACCAAGCACTCTTTTCTCTGCTTTCCGGGGAGGTATATTTTTGTTTCTAGTTTAAATACAAATAAATAAATCAGTATAACAAAATCTAAATTGATAAATGAACATAATAAAAACAGTGTTTTAAAGTTGATTGATTGCCCAAAACAGTAAAAATAAAAACTGTTCTACAGTCATCCAGCTTATGTGTTTTTGACCACTAAACGTTTTAAAGAGTCTTATGCTGGTGACTAGAAAATCACCACTTCTTTAGATATTACAATTTTCCACTAACCTTAGGCTATCTTCATCTATCTTTGTTTGAAAAACCCCTTATTTTACATAGCGAGGGCAGAACAAGCAAAGGCAGTCTCTAATAATCCCCCCTTGGCTCTGTGACATTCTAAACGAGATGAAATGAGCTTTTTCCCATTTTCCCAAGTCTATCTCATGTCCTTCTGTGGTCTGTCCAATCTCGAAAACATGATTTCGATTCCCCAAAGGGTAGGTTCGAGTTCGAGACGATGAAATAGGTCAGGACACCAGACCTACACTACTGCTGAAACTTCCTGGGGAAAATCTCAGAAAGTTCCAAAATTAACATCAGTAAATCGCACACATGAAAAGTACAGGAAAAGCTTCGTTCCATCTTTCGTGACATTTTTTAATCCTCAAGACTAAAAAAGTTGTTTCTCATTTGAATTTGATAACCTGGGTTGTGTTCAAATTGTACATATATTTTGCCTCTGTACATCCGTTGCAAAGGCTGAACTGACAATGCCTTTGGTACTAATTATAGTGACGAGAAATACTAATTCGGCATCATTGCTCGGAAAGCCATTTTTAAATTAAATTCTGCTCTACTGCTTGGTGGGATCAGGGACCCATAAATTTCCTGTAATGCCTCGCCATTCGGGGGGCTTGTCATTTCCTATGCTTCTATGTTGCTATGTTGCCCGACCTACTCCTACTTTCCAAAAATTCCGCTTGGGTCGAATCGGCGTTCTTGTTTGCCTCATTGGACGTGAGCGCCAAAGAGACTCCTTCCTCAATGCGCCAGCAGCCAATCCCAAATGTTGTCTACCTGGATAGTCGCGTATTCTATCCCCGTGGGTATTTCTCGAACTACCGGTTGGTCAGTCAAGATCGCATCAGAAATCTCTTATTGACAAGCCAAGCCCCCTGAATGGCGAGGCATCATAGGAAATTTATGGTTCCCTGGTGCGATGGAAACAGTTACCATGTTGGTTTTTTATGGCACTTGCAGCCTCTGGCTCAAGTGCCATACACCGATCGCAATTCCGTCCGTCGGTCGGTCTGTCCGAATTTTTTTGTCCCACATGTTCGAGTTAGGGTACTTCCAGATGTGTTAGGACGATGAAACTTGGCAGGAAAATCAGGGACCCGACCAAACTAACCTGGAAATAATCAGTTTCCCGACCCGATCATCTGGGGGGGAGTGGTGGGCCGGGGAATTCTGAGAATTAAGTAGTTTTTGTCACACTTTTTCGAGTTGGGGTACTTCCAGATGTGCTAGGACGATGAAACTTGGCAGGAGCATCAGGGACCCGACCGGACTAACCTGGAAATAATCAGTTTCCCAATCCGACCACCTGGGGGGGGAGTGGAGGGCTGGGGAATCCGGAAAACTGGAGTAGTGTGTAACTTTCGAACGGATGATCGGATTGGAATGAAACTTAATAACTGAATAAATGGCATACCTCTGATGTCCCATCTGAAGTCCGGACCGGATTTGACAGCTATGGGGGAGTTGGGGGGGGAGACCGGAAATCTCGAGAAACGGTTAGAATGGAGGGATCGGAGTGAAACTTGCTGGGAAGAACAAGCATCTTCTCCAGATAAATCTTTTATACATTTGGACTGGATCCGGACACTAGGGGGGGGGCTGGAGGGGAGTTTCCCGGAATTCCGGTAATAGCGGTTTTGGGGATTTTCACGACGAAACTTGGGAGGCGAATCAGGGACCCGATCAAACTGACTTATAAATAAAAATTTACATGATCCGATAGTTGTGGGGGGAGTAGCGGGAGGGGGAATCCGGAATACTGACTCATGCGTAACTTTGGAACGGTTGATCGGATTTGAGTGAAATTTGATAATTGAGCAGAGGACATGTCTCTGGTGACCTTTGTCATGTCCGGACCGGATTCGACAACAATGGGAGGGGGGGCGGGAAATACGTGACCGGCTTAGACTGGGGAGATCGGGATCGAACTTTGTGGGAATAATAAAGAGATGCTCTGGATAAATCACTTACAGAACCGGATTGGCTCCGGCGACTGTGGGGGAGTTTGAGGGGGGGGCGGAATTCCGGTGATCGCGATTTAAGGTACTTCCAGATGTGCTAGGACGATCGAACTGGGCTGGAATATTAGCGATTCGACAAGATTGGCTTAGAAATCGCCACTTTCCAAATCCGACATTCCTTAAAGTACCAATCTTGACCGCAAATTTAGAAAAATACTTTTAAGCAAATTATACATTTTCATGATCCCCATGAGCCCATTATCATTTTTGCCTCAAGGGTTTTGCTTACAAATGAAGTTCTAGCTCCCTGAAAGTGCGCATTTGAATCGCAAGGTCGAAAACTACTTTTTTTCAACAAACGATACATCTCAACCCGTGATCATTTGTGCCACAAGGGTTTTGCTTAAAAATTTATTTTATCACCCTTAAAGTGCACATTTTAACCGAAAAGTGAAAAAAAAATACTTTTTACCAAACGGTATATATTAAGGATCCCTAAGGGCCTGTGATCGTTTTGTCTCAATAGTTTTTCTTACAGATGAATTTCTAGCGCCTATAAAGTGCGTACCATTACAGCCAAGTTCTAAAACAAAATACTTTTTCTCTAGCTCCCTTAAAGTGCGCATCTGAACCGCAAAGGTAACCTTAAAAGTACGTTTGATCAAACACTACATCTCAACCCATGCAAGTGCCATATGAGCTTACAGCTCTTGTTTTATCCTTCTCCATCCGTAAAACCTTTATATTCAGATAATTTTACGGAACTCCCCACGATTCTGACAAGTATCTCGGTAAACTACAAATTTTCTAACAACTTGCTTTTTCGTCGGTAGTATATCTCTGCCGTAAAAGCATATAAAACAAAACGGTTCTTCCAAAGAAGCAAATTGACCCTGCGACCGCTTTTTAATTGCTTAAACTTGTTACTGCGTTTTTTACTCGTTTTTCATCGTACAATGATATCTTGAATGCATTTCATTACCTTTTTTTAGTTTTAGTTACTGTAAAACAGGAAAGAAAAACTGGGAGAAAAAGTAAAATTAAGAATAGAAGTGGCGAAGAAGTAACTGGAGAAGTTCCGTCACTGAGACGGGGATTAAAAAAGAAAAGAAATGACCACTTAGTATTTATTTTTTATTCTTCTTTCTTTGTTTATAACGACATATGTTGGATCATGACCGCACCTGAATTTGTTAGTACAATTTTTGTGTTTAGTGGGAGGTCTCCTACTAGCTAGACTTTCCGAAGGAACTGACCCCCCCTGGGACTGCCCTGGGACTCCCAGTACCGTAAACATTTTTAGTTTATCTATGTAGTAGTCTAGCTAACTAATGGCATGGGATGGAATAGAATGGTAATGATTTTAAGAAAAAAATGTGTCACTGTGGGATTTGAGACTTGACACTCAGACGAGGATTTAAAAAAGAAAATACCCCCGCTTATACGCCCCTCAGCTGAAGCCCATATCCAAACAAGGACCTGGAAATCTTAATCCAATGTTCAGCTGTTGCCTCAAACAAACCCACCCTATGCTATGGCCCACAGTCAAGATCAAAGTCTTTTCCGGCATCGAAAATTTGTGTGGATACTCAGCTTCACATTTCAAGCAAGAAAAAACATAACATAAAGAAGTAGTTCAAAATATTATAAAGGAATAAGTTTTAGCTCAATCTAAAACTTATGAATATGACAAAAGAAGTCACCGCGGACCATCTGAACCGACAAGAAACGACAACAAACGAAGTTGTGATCTGGAGCTGTTATCATGCTGCCAAAAGGACAAAAATTGTCCTCAGCCCGGATTTGAACCCAGGACCCTTCGCTTAGAAGTCACGGTACAAGTCCCTTGAATCAAGTGCCATCTACGTAATATTTATCGGAAATACCCCCGCTACATTGTAAAAGTCTCTCCTACATCGAAGTTGTTGTGCATCACCGAATTCGGAGATTTTGATTCCGAAATCGGAGATTTAAAATCCGAATTCAGATAATTAAAATCCGATGGAGGATTCAAACGTTAAATTCAAAATACTTCAGATTAAGTCATCTGAAAGCGGGGAGCTCTTGTTCTTACAGTGTAAGCCCCTTAGCTCTAGTACTCTTCTCAGGATCAGCCTCTTCACCGGTCCCTCAGTACAAATGGGATCCAATGACATGTCGTAATTTCAACATAGTAAGTTCAAATGGCAACATTGCTTTGGGGTCTGGGTCTAGGGCAGGGGTTGTAGGTTGGGAATGAATGTAATGGAGGGAGTGACTGGGGGTCGCGGTGTCGATTCCGACCAAAAACCGATCTGGGTAGTCCAGGCCCGTATCCAGGGATTTTTTTCGGGGGGGGGGGGTGCCCGCGGGTCGGACCAAAAAGTACAAAAAAGACATAGATCAGATTTTAAAGCCTACAAAAAACGATTACTTTTGTGGGTTTTGGGGGGGGGGGGGTCGCGACCCCCCCCCCCCTGGATACGGCCCCTGGGGTAGTCCTATAAGGTTCGGCATATGTTGTGCCGTACGCGACCCTAGACGATCGTTGGTACGAAGGGAAGCAGGATGCTGTTTAGGGTATCGCAGGTCAAGTGGGATTAAATAAATAAAAATGATGCAGCAATGCACGGAAAGGACTGTTTAATGAGGCGTATTAATATGCACAGAAAAGTCGGACGGTGTAATTTGTAACAGAGAAAAGTCGTATTTGGTATACAAATAATCCACACATTCAAACAGTTCTTTACAGACGGCCTACACGCCCACTCAGACTTTGTAGTACTTTTAATCTGATTTGCTAGGCCAAAAACTGGAGCAAAAATTTTAATAGGATTTCTGAGGACCAGGAAACCTTTGTTTTTATCTCCTCTCTAATCTGTCTGGCTCTGTATGGTTTCCTATTTTGCGAAAAATCCTAGTTGTAAAGGTAAGAACAGAAGCCATTTTTGGTCCAAACGTGGAGATTGACGACGGATAAACTACAGACCTTATCTAGAAGTTCTAAACGGGTCTTAGTCCAGTATTCCGTTCTTATCGAATTCACAAAAAGTCCGATAATATCCTTGTAGATCACAATCTTTTTCTTTTTTCTAAAAGTGCACTGAGATGTTTATTTTTTATTTTTCTTTCTGTTGTTTTTTATTATGGAATGAGTAGGCTAATATATTTGAGTCTTGGTCAGTTGCTTCATCTTTACGTAACTAGTTGCTTCATCTTCATGTAACTCTGTGAATTGAATGATGTGATGTTGCTGTCTAAAATTTTAATATTTACTTTTCAGTTCTGAAAGATTCAAATACATAATAATAATAGTACTGGTGTTAATTACATTTCGCTTTGGCTAGCTCGAGTTTACGTTAAATTTAAACTTTAAAGTTCCGAATCAATTTGCCACATTCTCGCAAGACCCAGTAGATTCCCAATCCGGTATTCTTTTTTCTACATTTAAAGGCCTGTCTTGCTTACAATACTAATGAAACTTGCTTCCGTAGTCACTCATGCATCCTTAAAGGACCCCTCGCATTATTTACTCTTCAACTTCCAGTATTTTAAAGAACGTGTCCGAAAGCTCCGAGACGAACGAAAATGCTGAATTAATTCAGCATTTTATGCAGCATTTCGCTTTCGGACTTAAATTTTAATGCAGCATTAAGTCAGCATGAAATTCATCGGAAAATTCAGCAAAGATGCTAAATTTTATGCTGAATTTTCAATAAGAAACTGGAGAGAACGGCGATTCTCCTAGTATCTCCTAGAACATTTATCCATCTAGAACAAATTGCGACATAAAATTATCGTAATGCAAATTTAGGTCGAATTCTCGTCTGATGCGAAAAACTTTACGAACTTTTTCTTTTAGCTTATTCTTCATGACTTAAATTTTGTTTTTAGAGAAGAAATAAAGGTAACAGCTTTCGGACAAAAACGACTGAAGATATGCAGCATTAAATGCAGCATTTACGGCACTACAAGCTTTCGGACACGTTCAAAATAGTTGAATACTTTAAAACTAGGCTCTACTTTCAACAAATTACCCACGGCTTTGGCTGTTTTAAGCCTTTTTCGAGATCCGTTGTCTTATAGCGAAAAAGCGAAAAATTTACATAACCGGTTTTCCTGGTGGAGAAACCTCTCACAGACAACCGTCGACAGCGTGATACCAGGGACACATTCATTTCCTGTAATGACTCGCCATTCAGGGGGCTTGTCAATAAGAGATTTATGATGCGCTCTTGACCGAGCGTCACATAGTACGAGAAATACCCACGGGTATAAAATATTGCCTTGAGGGAGGAGTCTTTTTGGTCTCACGTCCAAGGAGGCCCGGGATTGGCTCTATCTGAGCAAGAACGCCGATTCGACCCAAGTGGAATTTTTGGAAACTAGGTGAGGCTCGGGCAACATAGCAATATAGAAGCATAGGAAATGACAAGCCCCCTGAATGGCGAGTCATTACAGGAAATGTATGGGTCCCTGGTGATACGCATTGAAGGTAGCAAAAGACGGCAAGTGACAAAATCAGCGAGGTTTTGTTCGAGGGTTCAGGATGTACCGTACAAAATTCGGGTCTCTGAGTTTAAAACTGGATGGAGTGAATACGGAAGTAGGTTGTGTTAGTACTATAAGTAAGACATGTCCTTTAAGGCACAAGTCTTACTAGAATGTTTTCACGATGAAATGGCTCAGAAATGTAGGTTATCGAAAATATCAGCACTTGCCACGTGAAATTAGCGATTTTCTTGTTAGCGATTGTCGACTCTATCCAGCCTTCCTGCTCTCCGACGCGACGGCTGGACGCAAAATATACGAAAACTGGACGCGCCATTGTTAAAAACCAAGCAAAATAAAAGAAATCCAAAACAAAAGGTAGAACTATAATCTAAAATGTCTTCCAAAATGAAAAACAATATTTTAAAGCTTCTCATGTCCTTATGTGTGTCAGAACTCGGCTAGGCCGAACAAGACCAAAGGTTCCGATGGGATCCCGAAAATTCAATATTTGATCCAGACAATTAGGCTAGGTTTCGCCAGACTCCTTGAACATTTTTACTCTTCTAATTTAGAAACAGATTAAGGCCAAACAGCTAATCATCTAAGACAACCAAGTTCAGATATGGATTCAGCATGTGTGCTTACCCCTAGAAGCCGATCGAAACGATCCTGCCTTACATCTGCGAATTTTCCGGTTTCGGCGAAATCCAGAACTCCTTGTCCGGCAAAAAAATAAAGCTCAAAAACGAATTCAGCCTATCTCCTTACCACTATATCCAACATCTAATCAACTTCATATCAAAATTTAACTTTTACCAATTTTTCCGGTTTTAGCCGGATTCCGGAAGAACTACATATCCGGCTGAAAAATGATTCTCATATACGGATTCAGCATCTCTTCTAACCCCTAAATCAAACATATAATCAACTTCAAATAAAATTTTACTTTTAACAAACTTTCCGGTTTTGGCCGGATTCTGGGCGAACTACTTGTCCGGCGAGAAAATGATTTTCATATTCGGATTCAGCATGCCTTTTTACCCCTATATCGAGCATCGAATTAACTTCAAATAAGACTTCTACTCTTAAAAAACTTTCCGGTTTTGGCCGGATTCCGGACGAACTACTTGTCCGGCAAGAAAATGGTTATCATATTCCTGTTCAGCGTGTCTTCTTACCCCATAATCGACTATCACATTAGCTGTTTAAAAATATTTGACTTGCCCCTTAATTTGAACCCCCTCCCCCACCCCTAGATGTAGAGCTACAGGGCCCATCTACGAACTCGACTTTACTCCTGACCCAAAGAATGCTCACACTAAGTTTCATGAAAATATCTCATTCCCTTCGAGAGTTATCGTGCTTACAGACGGACGGACGGACAACTTTTGTGATGTCATAGGTATCCCTCCACTTACGTTTTGGGATCCCAAAAAGCGCTAAAAAGTCGTAGGAACAAAATGAAACAATGGCGAAAGGCGGGGAATTAAGAAGCTTATAATCCCATAAGAGTAAAAATATTAAACTGTCAGAAGTCACATAACGACAACAGAAGGATGCCCGGTTTCAACAGATAACACTTTGGGATGTTATCTGTTATGTTTCTTTCGTTCCCGTTAGTATTTTTACCAATTAAAGGTGTTGTTGGAGATCTAGGCACGAAATAGTGTAAACTAAATTGGTCATAACACTTTATTTCTAAGTGAAAAGGTGTTATTCTTGAAAGTGTTATGGGCTATCTGTTATGAAACTTCTGACAGTGTAGTTCTGGATTTCACCGAAACCGGAAAATTCGCAGAAGTAAGGCAGTATCGTTTCGATCGACTTCTAGGGGTATGTACACATGCTGAATCCATGTCTGAGCTTGGTTTTCTTAGATGATTAGATAAGAGTAAAAATGTTCAAGGAGTCTGGCGAATACTGGATCTGGCGAAGACAAAACCTAGCCTAATTGTCTGGATCAAATATTGAATTTTTAGGATCCCATCGGAACCTTTGGTCTTGTTACAGAAGGCAAGATAAAAGGCAAACGGTCAGACATCCAGAGAAACTTTACGATGCCATTCCTTTCCTATCACCACGATTTGGGATGCAAAAGATGTTCAGAGTCTCCGGGTAGATACTTTTCCAAGAACTGGAGAAACGAGGACTGAACCTGTACCACGAAATCGATACAAACTTTTTTGGCACCCAATCTTTCCTCTCCTATACAACAACTTAAGGGACAGGCAAGAACGAGCAGTCTCTACGAAGATCCGAAAATTCCAGCCATGAGCGGCCAAATACAGCCGTTACCAAAAAAGTTTTAGACCAAAGTATGTTGAAGTTTTAAACAGCCCATTCTTACGTACTTTCGAATGTAACTGTAATTATGACAAACTTGAGCATGACAGTACGCACCAATTTTGGCTTTGTTGCCATGAAAGTGTGACTGAATGAAGTACTGTTCTCGTATGTCCTGTACAAGGTCATTTTACTGGAAAATACTGAATGCTGGGTTCCAAAGAGTTTGCACTCCATCCTTTTTCACATGAACAAAGAACATTCAAAGACACGTCCTAAGGTGTCGCATTATCGACATCTTCTGTTAAATTGCAGACTAATCCCAATTAGTTCTTCTTTTCAGGTACGGATGCCGGAGGCTAATTCCACCGTTTGTCATCTCATTGGGAGGATGGGGAAGGGGCATTCCCCGAAAGGAAGTCGTATGATTCTCCAAAGTATATCTTGCAAAATGAAGGGGTATTAGCAACAACAAATAACGAGACAGAACAGAACTACTGTCTCCCTTTCTTGGTCATACAAACATGCTGAGTCGAGTAAAATACGATCGACTCCCGATGCGAACGAGCAGCTTCGCGCCACATCTCTTTTCGTTACGTCTACATAGCTAGATCGCCGGTAAGTTGCTAAAAAAGAAATCTAGAAGTCAACGCTGGTTCTATGGACGCGCTCCAGAGCGGATCAGCGCGCGGAGTACGCCTCCTGCTCGCCTCTTTCGATATTTCTTGTGCGATAGGCAACGGTGAAGACAGAAGAGGAGTAAACGGGTATCAACATCAGCTCAAAGCTAGAGTAAATACCTCCAGGTCCACTCAGATTTGTCGGGGTTTTCATAGTCGCTGCATGCGACTAAAGACAGAAGTTCTTACTGATTATTTGCTCTTCGTATTAGCAGGGACCCATAAATTTCCTTACAGGGTTCATAATGGCGAGGCATTACAGGAAATGTATGGGTCCCTGGTATTAGCCAGGTATTAGCTAATTGTGAGGGGCAACGGAACAATAGATGTGCATATTCGGTTCCAGTGCAATAGCTAGGCTGAAACTACATTTGTGAATATGCATCTTTTAGCTGGTTTTTGCCCTCAGTGCTGACGGACAGAACGATTTGGGACGAACTGGAAAACCATCTCCCTCCGCCTACATTGACGCTTCATTAGTTGCGTCCACACGCTCATGATAAGATAAGATAAGATAAGATTTATTCCACTAAAAGCACAGAGGCCATGGGAAAAAATGACACACAAAAAAACAAAAATAAAAATAAAAACAAAAACAAAAGAAATGATAACTATTTTAAATATTCCTTTACAGGAACCTTTCTCTGTGGTTCATCGAAACCGAAAGGAATCTTCCCAACTTTTCAATATCACCAAATAATTTACTTCCCATTACTCTTACCAACCAATCCTCCCCCCAATAACTAACACCAAACATTTCCCCACGAAGATCTGAAAGCTCAGGGCATACGCACATTAAGTGAAAAATATTTTCATCCAATTGTCCGCACATTGGGCAAAACTAAGGACCAGACAACACTTTTACCTTACCCAGATATCTTCTACGCATTCCTAAGGGTAGACAATAGACAATCACCCCGTAAACTCAAATGATCCTGGAATGATCTGCTGGAATCCCCTGTACAGAATTATTTTTTCTCATGTCCATTTCGTGCAGGGTTGCCACTCCATTGAAATTTTTCGTGCTTCTGAAGACTGGAAAAAGTGTTCTTTTCTGGAGAAAAGTGCTACATCCAGATTTGTTTGCGTGTTGCGCTTGCGCTTAGCTTCGCGCAACACGCCATGGTCTAGCCTGCGTCTGACTCGTCTAAATTTTTTGTCTTATTTTTTCCTCCATTTTTCACTGCCTATCTGGTCCTGAAAAGTGCTCTAATAGTGTTACGTTTGCTTGAAACTGTTACTTTTTGAAAAAAAGTTTTAAAATTAGCACTTTCGTGCTACCCGTGGCAACCCTTATTTCGTGTCCTCGAAGCATCTTAAACCACACCTGGCAATATTTACTGTTTATGTTCCAATATTCAAAGCTATCTCATACTGTAAAGCTAGGCTCTGCTTTTACAAAATTATCCACGGCCTTGCCTGTTTTAAGCATTTTCCAAGACGCACCGACTTCTAGCAAAATCTCGGCAAAAATCAGTAAACCGGTTTTGCGCAGCAATAGCATGATACGCCAATGCTCGTCCGGACCATAATACGCATTGAAACTACTGAATAGCGGGAAGTAGTGTTAGGCGATATTCGGATTTTTCGATATATCAATATTTTCACTTTCGATATTCGATAATCCATATTGATATTTCAGTACCATGTTTCGACAATAGTATCCGTCTCGTTTCGCCAAAATTTAAGAGCAAAATTGTCCTAAGAAAGTATCTTGCATGAACTCAAACTTCGAATAACAAAAATTACGAAGAACATATTTCTTAAATTTCGGATACATAAATGTCACTGCTGTTGGATTATTTACAATAATTATGAACGAATAAATATCGTTTTCGATATCGAGATTGACGTTTTGATATTCGATATCGATATTAGCTCCGATATATCGACATATCGTTATCGATATCGAATATCGCCCAACACTAGCGGGAAGTGCAAAAACTAGTGAGGTATCGTTAGCGGGTTCAGAATGTAACATAAGATCTCCGGGTTTAAGAACTAATGAATGATGTTACGGAAATAGGTTGCATTGACAATATAGGTACGACAGGTCCTTTAACCTATGGTTCACACTGCTGCGATTTCGCGCAAAATTCTGCGTCATACGACATACGACACAAATCGTGCGACAAGTGACGCAGAACTGTGCATTCTGTCGCAGTGTCGTATGCGTTGAAAAATTTCATCTCATCCGACATAGCGCATGCGATTTCTTGAGGGAAAGAAAGAAAAAACAAAGATTAGTTAATTTTCAAGACTAAAAATTGCTCTACCTTGTTCTGATTGTAATCCTAGGTTGGCTGAATGCAAAATATCTTCTGAATAAACTTGTATTAACCTGTTTTGAACAAGATGACCTATAGGTTTTGACTGAAAATTTCCTAATGCAAGGGTGGAATTCAGAAGTGTGATCTCCCCGCATCTTTAGAGGTCATTTCCCCAAGGGCTTCTTTGTCGTTTTGCAGATTAATCATGACGAAAATTTCGTTTTCATTTTGCGTCTGCGTGGTGGTGAGAACGTCCGTGCGATTTTGTCGCATGTCGGAACATCAAAGAAAAAATCGTGTCGCATACGACGCAGCAGTGTGAACCAAGGGTAAGACAACCACCCTCTCCCTTCCGATGATGGGCTTCTGTACTGAGACTCCACACAAAGTAGCGAAACAATTCATCATTCCGACCAATGGGGACGTTACCACTGCAGCTGCCATCTAGGTGCTATTAGAGGAACTTCAGACCATTGGCTTCGCTAGGACGCTGGTTTGTTTGTCGAGCCGCTAACCATCGCGTAAGAAATTGCTTTGAATGAAGCAAAAAATACACGAATTACCGCATCTCCAAGCCCATAATTCTGATTTTTAAAGTTTAACCGAAAAGGGCTAGGATAGGACAATCTAGTTACCCATCACTTATTCACTTAAATTGGCTTGAAGACCCGCTGAAAATGGGTTACTTCGTTGTTCCGCTATTCACGAATAATCGATTTTCAAATAGTGGAATTTCCGTGTGATTTGTGGTGCCTTTATGCGCCTGTATTTTTGTTGTATGCCTTACGAGAAAGATTACTGAAAAGCCGCATTTGTGTTGAGATTAAAATTTCCCGCGTCATAGTAGAATTTACGCTGTGGGGACGGCTGGAGATATTCTGAGCCTCATAACTAGAGCAGATAGTGGAAAATAAAAAAATCCCTTTGCAGAATCCAAATAGGTCAGTGCATCCAGTTAAATGACACACAAATAAGTTGGCTTTTCATTTAAACTTTAAGGAGATTGATATTATTGTAAAATCAAATTGTTATAACTGATTGTTGTTTGTAATTTTTTTTTACTTTTTATTAGGTCGACATACATAAATTTACTGACGTAGCTTACTCGTGCATTGTTTAACCGTTGTTAAAGGCTAAGTAATAGTTTTAGCCTACTACTAGCTCCAGCTATTATTTTCTATACTGAAATATTTTCAAAACCATTCATTCACCTCATTGAGACAAGAAAGAGAGGTTTGAAATCATATCCTTTTACCTAGCTGTATTCCTAAAAAAAAACTACTAAATCCTTTTTTTCCCTCTACAACTGATGATTGTCGTGTCACCTATAGTCACCTAGCAGCAGTAATCATAATAATCTTATCAGTCGATTATGTAGGCTACTACTAGAAATAAAGATCTTACTTTATCGTCTTGTATACTTAAATATTTTAAACCATTCGTATCTGAAAGCACCCTCAAGTTACTATTAGAAACTAAATACTAATATTTGTACACAAGGCCGTATCCAGGGGGGGGGGGGGTTCGGGGGTTCGACCCCCCCCCCGAAACCCACAAAATTAATAGTTTTTTGTAGGCTTTAACCTCTGCTCTATTTTTTTGTACTTTTTGGTCCGACCCGTGTGCACCCCCCCCCCCCCGAAATAAATTCCGCGGGCAAACCCCCCCCCCCCCCCGGATAGGGCCTGTTTGTACACCTTCACTTCTGACTATACTAATTACTGTATTGACATTGAAGAACTAAACATTTCATTTAAATACCATAAGATATTATCTTGTGTTCAGCGACCAGATAATCTGAACTTTCCTTCCAAAATTTTATTTTTTTCGTTTTGCTTTGATCCGGCTCTCATCTCCAACATACTTCAAACTTTCTCAGGGATTCTCCTCAACTTTTGCCCCTTTTTGCTAGTGACCATCTTCTAGGAAAACGGAAGCTTTTGAAGGAGATTTCGCATGTTTTCCTCTGGTAGAACGGCGTCGAGAGATGTAATCAGTCAGATATGAACTTTTTCGGCCTAACACCCGCCAAGAATAGTAAGTATATAAAAGGGTTGAACGCTCCCACAAAATTTAGCCGACCAAAATGGAATATGACTTAAAGGAACAGTAAACTTGACTACGCAACTTTCGGCCATCGAATCGCCCGGGGGCCTTGGATAAATATATAGGGTCTTATTGTCGACAGGCCCCCCCCTCCTTTGTCATCTCGAACTGTCTCGAACCCCCTCCTTAGTGTTCCCAAAGCTAGCTGGCAGGCCCTTGCCCCTTATGCACTGTAATTATGCACTCATGTACTGTAAAAGCTCGCCTTTTTACATGTAGACTACAGAGTAACGACCTCCCGACTAGGCGGCCGGGGTTCGATTCCTAGTCGCGGCACACAAACCTTTTGCTTTTTGCAAACCTTTTGCTCAGAAGTCGAATTCTCGGAAACTGCCAGGAAACTGCAATGGTCGTAACGAGAATTTTTCTTACTCTCAATATCGACTCAGAGTACATTCTTGATATGTTAGCTAGCTCCCTGAGTCAAGTTTGAGTCAAGTTTTCTGTTCCTTTAAGTACTTCCAGAAACGGTCTCAAATATGGCCTCCCCTGTGGACAGTTTCAACTGTCGGCCTTTTGAACCGGCGGCATTTCGGCCGATTCGATTTCGGGTGTTCAACCTGAATTGTGTGCATTTTGAGTCGTGGGCATTCTGAGTCGTGGTCGTTTTGAGCCGTGGGCATTTTAATCGTAATCATTTTTATCGTGGGCATTTTGAACCGTGGGCATTTTGATCGTGGGCATTCTGAGCGTGGGCATTGTGAGAGTGGGCAAAAAGATCGTGGTGATTTTGGGGACCACCCATGGCGACTCGCTGGCCGCTCGCCTCCGTATACTTTTCATGAAAAATATTTATATTTCCAAAATTGTATCCACACGTCTAGACAGGTCCGATAAGGGACTATTGACTGTGTGTGTGGGGGGGGGGGGGGGGTACCGGGGGGTCTGGCGGGGGGGGGGGTCGCCGTTTTTTGGGATACCAAAAACGTAAGTAGAGGGATCCCTATGACTTCGTAAAGCTGTCCGACTGTCCGTTCGTCCGTCCGTCCGTCTGTTAGCATGATAACTCTCGAACGAGTTCGAAACTTGGTATAGGGATTCTTTGGACAAAAGTACAGGTAAAATACGTAGACGGGCTTTGCAGCACTATATTTAGGGGCGGAGGAGGGGGTTCAGATTAAGGGGTGACAAATATGTTTTAAAAGCGAATAAAATGGTCAATTTAGGAGCAAGGAGACCCGCTGAATCCATATCTGAAATTTCTTTTCTTACCCGACAAATAGTTCGCGCCCGAAACCGGAAAATTGTTAAAAGTCAAAGTTACATCTAAAGTTGATTAGAGGTTCGATATCGGGGTAAACAGACATGCTCAATCCATATCTGTAGATCATTTTTTCGCCCGAAAAATAGTTCGCTCGGAATCCGGTCGAAACCGGAAAAGTAGTAGAAGTGAAAGTTTATCTGAACTTGATTAGAGGTTTGATATGGGGGTAAAGAGTTATGCTGAGTTCATTTTTTAACTTTATTTTTTTTTTGCCCGGCAAGCAGTTCTCCTGGAATCCGCCCGCACCGGAAATTATGTAAAAAGTAGCCTATTGTTCTTTCCGAGGTTGGTTAAAGGGTCGATATCGGAGTAAAAATACGTGCTGAGTTCACATAAGAAATTACGCTGGTCAAGCAAGACGCTCGGAATCCGGAAAAAAACTAGTTGATCTGGAGTTTAATTCTCAGGCTTATTAGGCTTTGGTTCGGTGGTAAGAACGCATGCTGAATCCATATCTGTTTTTATGGCACTTGCAGCCTCTGGCTCAAGTGCCATATACCGATCGCATTTCCGTCGGTCTGTCGGCCCAAGTTTTATTGTCCCACATGTTCGAATTCGTGTCGGGACATCTCGCCACAAGACAACTCGCCACAGCGTCAACTGGGAACCGGCTACTCGCCACAGCGACATCTCGCCACACTGACATCTTGCCACACCGACAACTTGCCACACCGATAGCTTGCCACACCGATAGCTCGCCACATCGACAACTTGCCACAGCGACAAGTCGACACACAGACATCTTGCCACAGAGCGACATCTCGCCACATTTATAGCATAAAGCCCTTTATTCAATTACTATTTATTCGAAAAAATGTTTAATGGAGCAGATAATTATGGACAATGCCTCTCAATAAATCAAGTGCACTGCTACGGTTATACCTACTGACAATTCTTTCGAATCTCTGGTGAGTCTTCAAGTATTGTTTTTTCTTTGCCTAGATGGAGAAGATTCTGCCTTGATCCGGTCCACGTCGGCCCTTCGACATCGAGTAGTGGAACAAATGCAAGGGCCGTTAAAATGTAAAGTTGCAGAGCATATTCTTCGTCAGTGACGTAGTTCTGGTAAATCTGCGGGTCTGCTTGAATGTGACGAAAGATGCTGTGGCATAGTTGAAAAAATATCACTTGGCAGATGTGGTCACAACATACGATTATTATTGCGGGTTAAAGCTGAAAGGATTAAATAGTTGGAGGATCCAAATTCCCTTGGGTCTAAATTTCTACTATCATATTTTTGGTTTTTTTGTGGCGAGTTGTCCATGTAGCGAGTTGGTCGTGTGGCAAGTCGTCTCTGTGGCGAGTCGTCCCTGTGGCGAAATGACGCTTTGGCAAGTTATCCGTGTGGCGAGTTGTCGGTGTGGCGAGTCGTCTGTGTGGCGACATGTCTGTGTGGCGACTTGTCGGTTCCCAGTTGTCGGTGTGGCGAGTTGTCTTGTTTGTTTGTGATCTGCCATAGTTGGGGAGAAGGAGAGCTTAAAATACAGGGACATAAAAGTCATCAGTTAAACTTGGTGGAAGGCTGTTAAACGGGAAATGGATACGATGAATCGGAAAATGGTTTGTTCGCGCCTTGGACGGACAATTTGGTTATAATCATCGGTGGAAGTCTACGGCTGAACCTAATTATCAGATATTCTTTTCGGTGAGAAGTATTACCTCAAAGTAAGGGATCTACAAGTTTACATTGAAAGTTTGCGGAATCTGGAAATCTGTCCGACTCGATTATTGTCTGTACCAGGAAGTAAAAAAATATCTAGGTTTTGGAATCCCATCGAAAATATCTAGGTTTTGGGATCCCATCGAAACCTTTGGTATTCTTTTTAGCTGGGCCCCATCTGGCGAGTGTAATGGTTTGCGAATTACGTTCACAAGCGCTTTAGTAGCTCGGGTACAAATCCCCCCCCCCCCCCCCCCCGAGTAGCCTTTTTGTCTTTCAGTTCACTACTTACACTGGCCAAACTGGGACGGAGCACGCCGGGTGTAGATATTACCAAGAACAAATAATCTGATCGAATCTCCGTCTTTGATCCCATGCAGCGACTATGGATACACCGACAAAACTGAGCGGAGCTAGAGGTACAGGCTGTGAGGTTTGAGTTGATACCCGTCTACTTCCCTACACGCCGTTGCTCATACGAGGTGAAAAACCGTAGGATGCCTTGCAGGCACGGAGAGCCCGTTCTACAGCGCGTCACACGTGACGTCAGTATGGCAGACAACCAATCAGCTGTAAAGGACGGCGTTCGGATTCTTCTGCGGAGTTGTACCGCGATGCAGCTGTTTGTAGAGATAACAATTTCGAGGTTCTGTGTAGCTCCTCCTCCGCAAGTTTGCGGTATCAGAATATATTCGACTCTACATGGTCGTATCACAGAGATAGGGAGACGGAGGTTCTATCAGATTATTTGTTCTTGATATTACCAAACTAGCCAAGGCCGTATCCAGGGGGGGGGGGTAGGGGGTTCGACCCCCCCCCCCCCCCGAAACCCACAAAAGTAATAGTTTTGTGTAGGCTTTAACCTCTGATCTACATTTTTTGTACTTTTTGGTCCGACCCGTGGGCACCCCCCCCCCCCCCGAAATAAATTCCACGGGCAAACCCCCCCCCCCCTTCCGAAATAAATTCCATCCGTCGTCAGGGTCTTTTCAATCTTTTCTTATGGAATTTTCAATCGCTCTCTCGGTAACCACCTGTATGACGCCGTCCACGTATCCACTGCCCTGTTCAATAACACCACCTTCCACAGTAAGATCATGTTTGCAGCCAAATCTTACAAGCCAGAAATATACAGCCGGTGTTCGACATAAACCAACAGTAGCCTTATAAGGTCGTCACCTATACTGAAGCAAAAACAATACACGCTGTTGAATTTGATCAGCCCTGCCCAACTTCTTTTACCATTTATGACTTATCGCCACTATTTTATCGACTTGAATAAACCTCAATTTAACGATAATAGTAGACCTACTACTCTGTGTTTAAAGGTACCAAATCAGGGCCGTAGATGGCGGAAAACAAGCTGCTCTTATAAAAGTTTACCGCTTTCCTATGATTATCATTAACTGTCGCAAACCCATTTCATGTTCCCTTCTTCAATGTCCGCTGCTTACTTATAATCAAGAAGCAGCATAGGGGCGGGCTAAGCTGACATGGTCTGCAGAAGACCTTTTACTTCTACACTTTTAAGATTAGACGAAACCTGTCCGACATTTTGAGGCTCGCTCTGACTGTTTCATTTTTTCAAAGGTAATAATAATAAGATTAATAAAATAATAATAAGACATAACAAGAGTTGCGTTTTTGCTGATACCATGGTATCTGATATACGGTCTAAAGTTGTTTTTGCAGTTATCGTTGTATCTGATACCACGGTCAAAAGGCGTTTTTGCAGTTGTCATGGTATCTGGCCAGTTACCGTGGTAACAGATATTCAGATATCACGGTCCGACCGTGGTATCTGGAAAACGCATCTCACTTTCATCAAATTTCGTCAAATTGGTGAGAAAGAAGTTCAGCACTTAGTGATGCAACTGGATATCAGTTTTTATTTTGGGATGATTTCGAAAAGTGCAATTTCAGCAACAGTCGTTTTTGCAGTGGACCGTATATCAGATACCACGGTAACTGCAAAAATGAATAATTGCAGATCCAGTTACCGTGGTAGCAGATACAAGATGTACATTGCTTAGTTATTCATATAGGTATTCTGTAGATCTTTCAATAGATATCCTCTCCATCATTTTGAGTCGTATTTTGTCGAGTGCTTGTTATGGCGTTTAAGCGCAGGCAGGATTAAGTGCTGAATTGTATGAAGCATTTTGGTGTGTATATCATGATGGGTTGTTATGTAATTTAGCAATCAAATAATCTAATCCAATCTAATCTGGTGTGTTTGCAAAGAACACTCTCTGTGGTGAGTCCGAAACACGCCAGTGAACATCGGGAAGAACAAGAAACGTCAATCAAACGAATCCTCAAAACCGTATTTGACAGTGCAAAACGGATACGTCAGCTGAATTTTATTTGAGCTATATTTCGGCCCTTCTTGGCAAGGGTCCTCTTCCGGCTCAAAGCCGCTCAAGTTGATTTTTTCATGAGCACAGTCGGTTCATCTGAAAATCGGTCGATTTTTCATCAAAACAGTAGATTTTTTCTTAAAAACAGTTGGTTTTTCTGAAAATCATGTCAATTTTTCATCAAAACTATCGTTTTTTCTTGAAGTCGGTTGTTTTTACTGCAAAAACTGTCGATAAAAATGACCAGCCATTCAGTTAATGACTCCCCCCAAAAAACATTTTGGCTAGTAACGCCTCTGCAACCTCGTTGCCGAAAGCAGAATGCATGGAATTAGGCTAGGTGCCCACAGATCCGCGAATTCGTGTTCGCTTGGCGAGTTCGCCACCGCAAATGGAAAACATCAGCGTCGTCAGGCCACAAAATTCGCACCGCTCCTTTTCAAGGCTAAGTCGAATTAAGCTAGGTGCCCACACAACGCGAATCTTTTCCGCCACGCGGCGCGAAACAAATTCGACTTGTAGTTGAAACGGCGCGGCGCAAATTTTTTCCGCTCGCGACGTCAAATTCGCCCAGGCGAACGCGAATTCGCGTTCTGTGGGCACCTAGCTTTATGCTCGCGTCACGTCTCCGTATCGTAAGCGGAAAAATTCGTGTCCTGTGGCGGCTGTGGCCACCTATAGGCTTGGGTGCTAAACGGGGTGTCGACTAGGCTGTTTCGGAATTCCATACAGTCGTGACGTATATAGTGACGTCGAGTGACTGAGGACCCAACATAGGATATGATTGCCCCTGGGGCATTTTATAAATGTAAACGCGACCGACGCCTCGCTGGCCGCTCCGTTCTATATACGTATATTAAAATATATATTCACCGATAGGAATAAACTACATTTTTCGTTTTCCGAGGTAAAATGGATCAAATGGGTGTGACGTCATGCTTGTATGGAATTCCGATACAACTTAGTTTATACCCTAAACGGAGTAGTCAGCTAAGATTTGTTCCAGCGATGTTTCACTAGTAGAACGAACTGGCAATGATTAACAGAGCCTTCCATGAATCACTTTTGCCAAGAAGGGCCAACACTGGAAAAAATTTCACCTGACTTTTATAAATATGATTTGCAGTTAGCTTGAGCTGAAGGAATAAGTAGAATGAATGATATTTGACAAAGCAAAACGGATAAGTCAGCTGCATATTATTGTATATTTCGGCCCTTCTTGGCAAGGGTCCTCTTATCGTTGATCTCTTATCTTTGATCCTTCATCCAGAATGGATGAACAGTAGCTGTAGCGGCCTGTAGCTTCTTAGCTTCCAGAACGAACCTTCAGTTGTTGCATAGACTTCCAAAGATCCTTTATGCAAAGAAGGAACAAATAAATTAAATTATTTGTTTTTATGTATAACCCGTCTAGGTAATGACGGAGTATGGTAAAAGATGGAAAAACAGAGAAATAACACAACAGAAACAACCAAAAAAGTTAAAATTCAGGAAACCGGAACATCATGCAGCTCCATGGGTGGTTATAATTTTCCTTCGTCATGTTGATATTTATTGGCGCTAATAAATATGATTTGCAGTTAGCTTAAACTGAAGGAATAAGTAGAACGGATGAACAGTAGTTGTAGCTTCTTAGCCTACAGAACAAACCTGCAATTACTGCATAGATTTGCACCCCACCTTATCTCGCTTGACGTGCGATTTAAGGTAATTCAAAGACCCTTTTTGCAAAGAAGGAACAAATTTCAGCTGAGCTGACTTATCCGTTTAGGGTCAATAAATATGATTCACAGTCAGCTTTGGCTGAAGGAATAAGCAGAATAGATGAACAGTAGCCGTGGCAGATCTGGAGTCCATTTAAGGCTCCGCGAATTCGGCCATCGCCGAGGCGAAAATAACTGTCACTGGCGGAGGTCTTGTCAACAATCGATACCAATAGAAAATCATGATTCGTTGACTACTGAATGCTGGCTACAAGTATACCAATACCAATTTAAAAAAAAGTGACAAATTAAAAACAATGAATCTCCTGAGTTCGTGATTTTGAACTAATAATACAAAAATGTGCAGGCTAAATCTTTCTTACTTTCTCTACGTAGAATAATGGAAGAAAACAAAAGAATAGTCAAATATACCCTTTTCACCCACATACATTTTCCAAGGCATCAATCGGTAAAGCGGAGATACTACGCTAGTTAACGATTTTTTTTTACTCAGGAAACAGTGGCTTCGCGCCGTAGCTTAGTGAATCCGCTCAGTTGTTCTTGGAGATTAGCTAGCAATTCCATACCATAGTCGCTTGTATTGTTAGAGGTTTAAGCCAGTGCAAACAAAAAATAGCAGAAGAAACGACATAGTTATAATTTTACAGAAAATTTAGACGTGAGACTAGGGTTTCGCATCAGGGAATACATGGATTAGTCTTTCACACCTTTCAGCTAGCATTTAAAGGAACAGAAAACTTGACTCGGGGAGCTAGCTGACGTATCAAGAATGTACCCTGAGTCGATATTGAGAGTAAGAAAAATTCTCGTTACGACCATTGCAGTTTCCGGGCAGTTTCCAAGAATTCGACTTTTGAGCAAAAGGTTTGCAAAAGCAAAAGGTTTGTGTGCCGCGACTAGGAATCGAACCCCGGCCGTCTAGTCGGGAGGTCGTTACTCTGTAGTCTACATGTAAAAAGGCGAACTTTCACAGAACATGAGTGCATAATTACAGTGCATAAGGGGCAAGGGCCTGCCAGCTAGCTTTGGGAACACTAAAGAGGGGGTCCGAGACAGTTCGAAATGACAAAGAAGGGGGGGCCTGTCGACAATAAGACCCTGTATATTTATCCAAGCCCCCCGGGCGATTCGATGGCCGAAAATTGCGTAGTCAAGTTTACTGTTCCTTTAAAAAAGTTCGAAGCATTCTTACCGTATTCAGGTCGCTAGTTTAAACCCGGGCTCGTGGGATGCTACCCACAAGTTGTGATTACAACAAGTATGAAAGTAATAAAATGCCAGTTTATAAAATCTTTTTTCTGCATAATTTCCAAACTGGGTGATTTAACGTGTTTGTTGGTTCCCAGTCTTTATCTAATCTGGTAATCACAAAATGTGTTGTAAATTGTAATCATGTTATTACAACAAGTTAACCTCATTTCTGTTATTTGCCAGTGGCTCGTTTTAGGATATTGCAGAAAGAAGATACTCTTTAGTTCAATTTTTTTTAATGTTTTGATGACCAAGAAGTTCAAAACTGGTGGTCTGCATTAGACGAGTCATCGAGTTTAGTCAAAGATTGTTTTGGTATTGAATTTTATTTTAAGTTAGGAATACCATTTAAGTTTTAAAAGTGTTGGAATCAGGTGCAAGCAAACTGTTTACCGTTAGGTGATCATGGTAGTAATCCATGGAATTCTCAGATAAGTCTGGATGAAGGATGATCATTTTTCTTGTCAGGTGAGGGGGTTCATTGTTTTGTGGGAACGGCGGGCAGTTTTTTTGTACCTTACGATCTACGTAACCAAGAGCGATTGTTTCCTTGGTATTTTTGTGCGTAAAGCACTCGATTTGAGAATTGCTGTCTCTTAGTTTGTAGTTTTCTATGAGCTGTTTGTTTATCCTGTATATGGCCTCGGTACAGATATGCATGAAGTTCAGTCAACTCCAGTAGGGCCATTTCAGTAAACCTTGGGGGGGGGGGGGGCATTTTGGGTTCCGAATTTCAGAGTTTTTACACAGATTTACAATTTAATTACTCTTTTTGGGTAAATTTAAAGTAGTTGTTGCTTTAATTTGCATTAAAGTAAAGTGATTGCTTTTTGAACCTATTTGGCGGCCAAAAATATCGTGAAGGTGGAAGATTTTGAAAAGTACCGCCCCCCAAATGGCGTCCCTGATAAGATCCTATAAGGCGAACCCACAGCAGTCACATCTAATTCCTCTATTACCACGAAGATTGCACCTCTTCCGAAAGAGCCGGCGGGGAGGCCGTTGTGAAGGAAATCCCATCATGGCGAATACGCGAAACTCAGAAGCTCAGTGTACTTTCAGTCCCCAAAGAAGTAACATGTTGGATTACGTCGTATTTTGTGCAGTGCTAGTTAGTGCAGCAAGTATGAGCATCAAACACAACGAACTTGGATCGCCTGTGAAAGTAGCACAGTGCAGATCGCAGTGTCTAGCTAAGGTACGGAAGTTTTACTTACTTTTGGTAGTCGTCGATGGGATCTTGAAATAATTCTTTCAAATGGGTGTTGAGAGTTGAACAATTTGTTTGGTACAACATAGTGCGCTCCGACTCCTCATCACCTGGAAGAAGATAACAGCGTGCAACGGATATGTCATCAGAGCAACGTCTCATTTATTTTTAAAAAGCATCAGCGTAGTTCAGCCAATTAAGCTGATAATGCTGCTGTTACTTTGGTTGGGATGGCTGATGGCGTTGAACACTGAGCGTTTGATTCAATTTACAATACACAAGTAACTTCACATATTAAACGCCGATGTGCATTATGACGATTCAGATCCTAAAGAAAACTCTGGATTATTGAACCTTAAAGTACCAGCTTGACATTAAAGCATCAAAGTGTGGTCCATATACCTCTTATCTTTTGGAACTTGAAATTGGCAGAAGAGAAATGATGATACGTATTTTTCCGGTAAAGGAATCTGAGAGTCTTCTTCCAAATGCCGTCGATCACGTAGTTTGCTTTCTTCGTTGGATAGTCGCTGTCTTCGTTGTACAGGAGGGGTATCTGACCTCGTTTTTACACTACCTCGATTTTTGCCGCGAAAATGTTAAAACGAAATGTACAAGCTGTCATGACAGTCAAGAGGCAAGATATGACTTTTTTCAAAGTCATTTGACCAAAAATATTCAAATTCTGTGCCTTATCTCCATTTAGTAGCAGTTTGAAAAGCTGTTTTCTGGCTATTGACTTTGCTAACTCTTCCTTTTTCATCATTTTTACATAAATCGAGGTGAGGTTAGAATGAAATAATCTTGTTTGAAAAGAAAAATAAATTTAACTAGAAATATTGAAGCAGTATTTATTTATCTAGTATGTAAACCATTCAATTAGCTTCAATCTAGTATTTTTGTCATATTTGCTGGTTCCTTTTTAAGCCAGATGGATTATTCTGAAGGAAAGACTTGTCTGGAAAATTGAGATCTTGTCTGAGGTTGGATACCCCTGTAGCCTACTGGTGTCAGCTTGGACGACAATAGTACATGAGTTCGTGATCTTTGGACGTCACACACTCACACACTGGATCTTACGATCCCTCAGCCGTCAGCAAGGTTCAACTTATGGACTGGACTAATGTCCATGTAGCTGACTGGTCGCAGTTTGTTTAGTATTTTGTGAGGGGTTGTCCACTCTCGATTTCGGTGTAACACCAAGTGCCCGGTGCCTACCAAGTGGCAGGGATTAGGGAACCCTTCAGTAGTTTGCGTTGGAAAATACTCGGGAAAAAACTCGGTATTTGCTATAGTGCATAATTCGATTTGTGGATATGAAAAGTCGCTACAGGGGCAGCAGCGATTACAGGTAGGCTATAAAAAAACAAATAGCTGCAAGTGTACTGTGTTGATTCTTCGTCTTCGAGTAAGCAGTAAGTTAGTTTAGCCTAAATTTGTAAGTTTGCGTGTTTTAAAATAAAATAACTGTTCGCCTGAAAGCTGCTCGAAACCAGCTTGCATACGAGTATTGCTATTTCATTCCATTACTCGGGCAGAAATGAATTTCAGAAGGTTGTTCTTGCTGTGAATTCTTTAGGGTGGTGCAAGTTTAGCAGGCAGGCGTAGCTATCCCGGATAACTGCTTTTGCCCTGTATCCACAATGCCATAGCTTTTGTTACTATATGAACCTCCCTGTTCGTGTTAGATCTACTATATTTGGGCTTATCTGAGATTCTTCGGAATGCATTTGATCAGATCAAGCTTTTCGCCCGTCAGCCCGCCTCAGCGACCCCGCGACACCGGGGCGTCGTAAATATGGCTTTCAGCATGGAAGACTTGGTCTTTCAATACTTCGATGCCCCCTTCGGTTTCCGCGTGGTTGGCCAAGCATCCTTATCTGGCTTTAGCGCCAGATTTATGGACAGGCTGTTGTCTGGTGATGATACTGATACGAAGACTGTTTTCGTGAAGCTGTCAACCTAAAGTTTGCCTATCTTTAAAGGGTGGGTTGCGATGTAGATCTATCGAGCCGCAAGCTTTGTTTGCAAAGGCTGAACATATATCCTAAAAAGGTTTCATCGCGATCCTTAAATCTCGGAGTCGCTGGTGACCACTTGGTCGTCGACTTTCAGTGGTCGAAGAGACGATAAAGTCTACTGGTGTTTTTGAAATATTAGATGACGATAGCATACACAGATTTGTTTCAGTTGGATATGGTGTTCCCCCATTTCCCAAGTAACTTCGAGCCTAAAGTTCAGTCAAAACACATTCCAAATAAAAGTCTAATATATCACACACCTTCCCCTGCAATCCGAATGTCATTCGAGATGACACCCCTCCTAATGAAGGATCCTTTGATCCGGGGTGGGGTCAACAGCTACCCATCTCGTTCAAGCGATTTAAGAACGATTAGAGAACGAATACGGGTGGTTGAATGGGGGTAACTCGAGATAGGGGGAAAGATGCAACAAGTACCCAACACTTGCTTGGGTCCCTCCTGAAAAAGCTAGGGGAGAGGGTTGAAGAAGCATTGTAAGTCCAGAATCAGTATTATCAGGGTGCTTCAGCGCGAATAGCAGTAACTGAGATGACCAGTGTATATCAAGGACACCGTCTCCAGTTCCTGAAATAAATCTTGTTTAATTTTGCGACGATAACACCAATGGTAATTTTAGTTATGACCCGTCAAAAGGTGTAAAAAAATGAAAGAAAAGAAACCCCTATTGTGAGAAGAAATGAACAACTACTCTACGATCAAATCACTACGTTTACGACTCTCTGCGGTCTTCTTTTCCATATGATATGGTTAATTAGTTTACGTTACTTTTTGTGGTTTAGTATTTTTTGCGTTATTTCTATTACTCCGTACTCATGTGTTTACCCACTTTTACGGACAACAAATATTCAATCAATCAATCAATTAACCTACTGTGCGAGAATCCGCTTTCATCCGTCATTTATATTACCATTCAACCTCTACTGTTTACATATATTAATTTTTCAAGGGGGTTTGCAGTACTTCCTAACAAGACAGTGTCAGATTCTGGAGGGTGATATGGTTATTCTTGTTATTACTTATTATTATTATTTTATTTCCCATAAAACACGCGTGCGACGCCGGAATTCCCAGGTTTGGATACGGACTTGAACTTGCGTTCTTCTCTTATTTCATTTCATGTTACTTCAATATTGTTTTCAGTAAAATCTTGCGCAGGTTTCATCATATTTGTACTTTCCTTAACAACGGTTTCGAGCTGGTAAATATTATTCAAGTTATGTTTGTTCTAGTCGTTAACATTAGCAAAATCAAATATTTAGCCCAAAGATCAAATAGAGAGAGAACGTTAGCCGAATACGATAGGCTTAAACCCAATTGCGTTCATGGTTTACAAGAACGCATAGAAGACGGATTATTTTTGTTAACGTAAACAGAAAATTATGCAAATACCAAAAATAGGAACAAGATTTATAGAGGCGAAAGCCTTTTTGGTGGAGTTATTAGTATTAAGAGTGAAGTCGATGAATGCGGGAGAACATGGGCGCGAGGTAGTTCCTCATGGACAGGGCCATATCCAGGGGGGATAGGGGGCTGGGCATGCAGACTATCCTGTTTCGAATTGACTTATCGAAACCTGGACGTACTCGTTATCCAATACACAACTTCTACTTGACCCAAACCTGCCCTCTCTTGTGGATCATCATCATCAGTTCCAGTCAAGATTTCAGGCATGAAATATTCCTATCCTGCACAGAAACCAATTTCGACCACAAACAGACATACAAAATGAAAGAAGAAACTGAAAATATTCGCAAGGATGACCTTAATTTACTGATTTTTAAGAACACAGATATTACTGTTCAGCGATGAAATGATAAAATGAAATTCAGAATCCCGGCGCCACAGAACCACGTCCAGGTTTTGAGCAAAGGGGTTAGCCACTTGTGAGTAGAAACCTGAAGGAAATGAATGTTTTTTTTTATTGTTTATGGCACTTCCATGAAATGAAGGGTTGCTGGGATCACGGTATGCAGAGAGAGATCGGTTTCAAGCAGAAGCAGTGTAGTTTGATGTGCTCTTTAAGTGTCTTCTGAATAAGCCACCGTCGAACATTTGAGATAGTATGGATCTCTCAAAAATCTCGCTCGCCCCAACTTTAAGATTCGTTGGGCTTGAAATCTGACATCTTTAATCAGATGGCATAATCTCGGAGATGAATCTACTCGAGGGCAATTCGGAAAAAAAAACCTTTTCAGCTGGAACAGGAAATCCGTCTGGAAACACCCTTGACGATTTTTGTACACATCTGTTTCCTAGAAATTATCTGTATCCTTAAATACAACTCATCCTAGAAATGGAATTTTCACCATTAAATGGTGCAGAACTATCGTCTTTCGAAAATACCAGTACTTGCCACGCGAAATCAGCGATTTTCTTGTTGGCGTTTCTCGACTCAGTCCAAGAGCCTGACCAGAAGCTTGTTTTTAGTCTGCCCTTCTTCTTCTAAGAGCTGTGCGGATCTTGTCCTTCGAATTTGCACAAAAATATATTTCGAATTTGCACTAAAAATATATATTTTTAGCCACTTCTTTGTTTTTCGGTCGGATAAATATCAGACTCGGAAACTGTTACGGACAACTTCAGTATTTAAGTATATATTTTTAAAGACAGCATACGAACCGGGAACGTTCCTAGAACGTCACATCTGAAAGCCGAGGTGGGGGGGGGGGTAGACCCACTGTACCGTGAAGTACTCAAGTAGTAATCCCTGTCACACCATAAAACAAAGAAGAGTAAGAAAGAAAATAAAACTTGTTAAGGAGAGCTTAGAATAACAAATTTGTAAGATGAAACAGAACAGTTTTGATTTGTGGAAAGTTCGAAAAGACTGTGAAAAGCAATAAAACAGATCTCTAATTGCTTATTTTTTAAAACCGCACAGAAAGGTTACCTAATTGTTATGTGTTATTGTCTAACATATAATAAAGTAGGCTACTCGAACAAACCGTGTGCATATTCGTTTCCGTATCGGTTTCAACTAACAAGGCTAACAAGGGGGCTTTGTTGGAATGTAGCACGAAGGGGGTTGTCTTAAGATTTGGAGATTAGACTTATCTTTGTCAATCTTTTTGTTATTCAGCCCCCTTCATCGGTGGTAAATTCTTTCGGTTTCGAATTTGAATATGTTTGTTTAGCCTTCGTTCGATTACAATCTGAGATATGCTGCCCAAAAAAATGCAAATTGTATGACTACCTAACATGGTACTAAAACAATCTATCATTAATAATGCCAAAAAATTAGTCGACACAAGGAAAATGAACAAAGTGTCATGAAATTAAAATGAATGAGTAGATAAAACAAAAATTACGCTGATTGCTGAGAGAAATACTGTATTAGTTTTGCTTCGAGTGCTCTCCTGTAGTATATCGGGTATATCAACTGTTTGCTTTCCATACCCGGGATACTCTCGGTAGCTGACAAGAGTTCGCATGGCTTAGCTTTTTTAATCAAGAAAACAACGCAAGTGACGACTGGCTGCACGACGTAACTGCTGGTTGTTTGAAGAACACGATTCATTAGCTAATGAATCGGAATAAAAAAACTTAAAGCTCCCTAACGGTAGCAATTGAAGCTGAACGGAGCGTGAAAAAAAAAATGCAAATCGACTGAGCTCAAGGGATTAGGAGCTTATTCACATACATGAATTTCAACATAACCAAAATTCAAGGCCGTATCCAGGGGGGGGGGGGGGGGTTCGACCCCCCCACCGAAATCCACAAAAGTAATAGTTTTTTGTAGGCTTTAACCTCTGATCTATGTATTTTTTGTACTTTCTGGTCCGACCCGTGGGCACCCCCCCCCCCCCGAAATAAATTCCTGGATACGGGCCTGCCAAAATTATTCGTCCTTTGCTTTGTTTGTTATTGTTACTACCGGCTCTGTCATGAGGGGGGGGGGGGACTGATTAAAAAGTAAGTGAGTAAAAGTTCAAACCGTCTTTTTAGCTCTGAAATTACAAAGTCGTTAAATATTAGAGTAGTGGAATGCTTATTTGAACGTCGCTTGACTTTGAACAGTCACCGAAGAAAACCCTAAACCCTATGCCAGGCAACTACTTGCCAAAAACGCCAGTTCCATGCGCAGTTCATCAAATGTCAGCTGGATTTTCAAAATTCGCTTTTAATTTTTTAATGTTTCTTCTTTCAGTTTCTGTTGCGCCAAGAATACGTCCTTGAAACTAAATAGCATACCCCAATGGAATAAGAAGGATATTTAAAAGTAAACAAAATATAGGATTGCAGAAGATAATGTTTGTGCCAGAAGAAAGCCAAAACATTTGACAGTTAGCAAAATAAAGTTTGTTATTTTTCCCTTCCATTTGATCGAGCATTTGGTCGCTTCATAAGAAAGAAGTGTTCATACAAGCACACTTGCCCCCACCAAGAAGTTGTGAGATGGACGGTCTGAGATTTCATTGCACTGTCGGAAGTTTGATAACATTTAAATACATGGATGATCATCCATGTATTAAATGTCAGAATCGATAATATTTGTGTTTTGATCCTTTTTTTGCGTTTTCTTGTCATGAAAATGACACTTAAAACGGTTATAACATAAAAATCCGGTATCCTTTCATAACATTTAAAACAAGGATGGTCATCCATGTTCTGACACTATACTTGGGCTACTTAGTTTTTTTTGTACATATTCCACACTCTGTCTTCCCTACAGAAATTGAGATTAGTCAAGGTGTTGCGAACATTTTGACTAATTTATCTTTTTAATTATTTAGTTCATGAAAGTTCTCATTATAATAACAACCTATTTATGTGACATAAATGCATGCCAAAACTGTATTCTCGGTAATTGGTATACCGATTGCCTCATAGACGGAAAACCCCTGAATGACTGGACTTCTGGAGGCTGTAATGACATCGTAATTATATAGTTTAGAAGTACAAAGGTTTTCAAAGGAAGTCCGAAAATGAAACTTTCACTACAGAAGGCAGAGAACGTGTCACTCAACATGGCAACAGGAGACAATCACATGTTACACAACTTGACAACGACCTTAACAAACCATGTCATTACATAGTGTCGCGAGTGGTATTTGCCGGAGTTATTGTTTTGTCTTGCTTCGGCTTTCTCACGATGTTCCTGCCCTCCTGATTTGCGGTCGAGGGTTCAAGTCTCAGTGGTGGATGACCTTTTGCTCCTACGCCTTAACAACTGAAATAATACCAGTGCAATTTCATCCGAGCTATCCCTTTTCAGGTTGCTAGTTCCCCTGACGAGTTATGAATTCCCGGGCGTGGAGGGTAGGTTACATTCGATAACAAAAGTCCATTGACCAATCCTTCGATTACCCAGCATAATTTTCAATACTCTTCCGGAATATCTGCGCTTCCTTGTCCTGTTTCATTCACGTTGAATTACGCAATTGTGTTGTTTTTTTTACAGTTTAGTACCAATATTTATATTTTTATATTTATATTTTTTTTTCTGCCGAAGTCGACAAGTACAGCAGGGTATTATTATAATTACTAGTATTTTCTCTCGACACGCTGGTATAAAAACAATAAAACATATGTCAAAACCCAATCGCAATCGATGTAGAGCAAATGCAGCAAACCAATAAAAAAAAATTCTGGATGAAATCACTGTTGTTTGACGAAGGAGAAATAACTTTTGAATTGGAAAAATACAAGGGATGTTCAAGTCCGAGTGAGTGCAGTGGGTGCTAAGGCGCACGGTTTTCGAATATTTTGCGTCGTACCTCAGCTTCGCAAACAGAAAATATTTCACAGAGTCGACAAGCAAAAGAAAATCGCGTATTTAAAGGGGAAGTGTTATTTTTTGAAAAATACATTTTTCTAGACCACTGTATCGTAAAAAGACAATTTCTAGTAAGAGGTGTGCTTTAAGACAGGACAAAAGGGAGTTTTGGATGGCCCCCATCGCTATCTTTTTTCTGATAAGACTTATCCCCCCAGCTTATGTTTCCAAGCTCCTGCATCTCTATTCTAAGTAGCTGCATAAAATCCTCGTTTAGCCGGATTCCCAAGTCGTTATCCGCTCCTTCTTCTGTCACGGCACGACCTCTATCTCTCTTTAATTATTCTCATGCTTCTGTTAAAGCTGGCGGCGATAAGAAAAGGGTTGCTTGATTTCTCGGAGGAGTCATATGCTCTCTTTCAGTTGGTGTACAGTATAAACATGGCTAGGATGGTTTAGTTCGAAAGTGGTACTGAAAAGTGGAACAGTTGTATGAATGAAAGGAGGAACAGCAATTTTGAGGGGTTGCTCACTCGCTGGGCACCACTGTACACCCTCCCTAGGCACCAGCTTGGCACACCTGAGCACCGGGCACCACTGTACAACCATTTTGGGGGTGAGCACCGGCTGGGCACCGCTGGGCACCGGGCACCACTGTACAACCATTTTGGGAGTGAGCATCGGCTGGGCACCACTGGGCACACCTGGGCACCGGACACCACTGTACAACCATTATGGGAATGAGTAAACCCTCGGACAGGACTACTGGTAGACGTGAAGAAGTTAAAAGCTGAAAGGAGAAAAAGCCCAAGGTAGTTTGTCATGGATTTCGAAATTAAATAATGATTTTTTTTTAAGTCGGATAGTTGACAGATGGCGATGGTTAAGCACTTGATTTTCGGTGTAAATTAATACTTGCTTTGACTGACCGGAAAGTTCATGCTTGGTCAGGGGCGTTTTTGCATTTCTGGTGAATAAAGTTGGTGCCCCAGTCAAACGTACACCCGATCCTCGGAAGTTTGCAGCCCTCCAGTCTGAGGCGAGGGCAGGGAATGTTACTGGAAGGGGGGGGGGGATGAAGGACAAACCGACAAAGTCGTACGTTTTTTGGGGCCGCTGTTGAAAGGCCTTCACATCTAGGCTATTCCAGTTGCCTTCTGGCGTTTAAGAATGGGGCCTAAACCACCCAACTTCAGTTTTATGATACTGAAAACTACCAGTTTTTCAAAACCGCAGTTTTATGTTTTATCTCCCCTAGTCGGAACTGAATCTTTTTAGTCCTCCTGTTTCTTAGTGCAACTTGGACCTACGTTTTTTTTAACGCAGAGCAGCTGCAGTCCGAAATGCGTTTTTTACTTTTCTTTATTTGTTTTTGAATGTAAATTAAGTAGGTTAATATGTTTTTAGGCTTTGTCAGTTGCTTTATATTCATGTGACTGTTTGTCAGTTGGCCGACTTTTTATCTAAAATTTGTATATCATTCTTCAGTTTTCAAGATTCAACTAAATAATAGTAATAACAATAATACCTAAAGCAAAGTGGTCAGTATGAAACTGTATGCGTGACAAAAATTTTCGGTCTGAAGCTTCGACTATGTGGGAACGGGCATACTACAGTTTCCTGGGAGCAAACTACCCCTCAGACCTAATCAAAAGGTGTGTAGCAAAACTCAGATCGGGCGGGGTTGCTTCCTGGCTATTATCGAGATTTATCGTCAGTAGGCCTGTTTATAATGCCGCCGAGAGAGACTGAAAACAGGAAAAGCAGTATCTAATGATAATTTAGCTTATTATTTCACATTTGAGGAACGGCGAAGGATCTTCATACACAAAGCTTGGTCCTTTCCGAAAGACCTGATCTCTTGTTTTGGACGGAGGGACCATCCCGTTCCGTGTATTCGTGTGGATCTTTGTTAAGAAGGGCCTCAAAGTATTGTTGTTTTTGTTCAAGACCAACTTCTTTCTGTATAACGTGACACCAGCAACCTTTTCATTGCATGAAACCATAGGCGTTGGATCAAGCAGTACATTCTCTTACTACGATTTGTCTCTAGGAATTGCGCCTCTTGGTTCCTTAAAGGACCCATTGTACCTATAATAATAATAATTTATTTGTGACCTACTATACAAGAAAAGAAGCTGAGTAACTTAAGAAAAAAGAAAAGGAACGTAAATTACAAAACAACAACAACACAAAATCAAACAACTCAAAACTCAGTGCGCTGTCGCTACCCGGATGAGCGGATGGTTAACACCCAACGTGGCAAATACCAATGCAACCTACTTCCGTAACCGCACTCATTAATTGTTAAACCCGGAGACCCAAATTTCAATTGTTACATTCTAAACCCGCTACAATACCTCATTAATCTTTGCACTTGCCACAATTCACTAGTTTCCATGCGCATTATGCTCCCGATGAGTGTTCGCGTATCATGAGCGCAAAACCGGTTTACTGAATCTTGCCTAGTTTTTGCTACAAGTCAATGGGTCTGGGAATAGGGCATAAAACGGCCAAAGTCTTGGATAATTTGTTAAAAGCAGAGCTTAGTTTTTCAGTATTCAGATAGTTGAGCCACTCGATTCTATCTTTTTTCAAGACAGGGTAGAGAATTTAGACTCTATCGAAGTCTCTTGACCTTCGACGGAAAGACAACGTAAATTTCGGGGAGAACATTTCATTTCATCCTTTCTCTTCGTCCCAGGGGATCCTACTCACGTTTTACTGGAATAACCAATTGCGCTGTTCTAAGAATGTTGTTGTTTTCTGAAGCTCACTTCCTCAATTAATCATTAGTCGGAAATAGCCTTTAGCCCGAACACGAATTACCCAGGAGACTCCCCATGTCTGCTGTATTTCCGGAAACCACTGGTGCATTGCAGAGTACATCCTTAGTCGTTTGGGAAGATTTTCTTAGTTTTCTTTTCTGTTGTTCTAACGTCATCTACCGGAATCGCTGGAAGTTCTTCCGGAGTTCTACTTCCGATACTCTGCTGATGCCAAATAAAGGAGAATACCGAGTATTTGTTGAAGAAATTACATGTCCGTAAAGAATGACTGGGATCCAGTCTGAACTCTGAACTTGACTTTTCTTGAATTTGTCATATGTTCATTTATTTGTTGTCTTTCTTTCACGCAGTTAGATAACGATATAAGATGTTTGTCGTGCAAACCTTTTTGGCATTCCTTGTGCTTCAGGAAATAAGTAATTGTGTCTTTTCTTCTCCTCTGAATTTACCAACCATGTTCTTTCTCTAATATTCGCTAACATGAAAGTTAATCAAGTCAATAACTAAACTGCATGATCGAAGTGCAGACTCTAGGACTATTTTTTTTTTTACTGAAAATCTTAACTTCCGTTTTTGTGATTAAATGGAATAATATTACGAGATTATTAATCCATGAGGGAAAATTCAAACAGAGTGAACATGGAGGAAAGACGGACAGAGCAAGAGAGCGTAACATACAATGATACAATCATCAATCTATGTTTATTCGATAAGAATGTTTCATTTCGATCGTATCGATCGAATCTTCGATTACAAAAATGAGGAGTTGAGACAATTTTTCGAGAGTCATTTTTTTCGTGTCCAAGTTTCTGTTTCTAGGATTCCGTGCTACAGTGAAGCACATAACGTTTATTTCTTTCGTCTTTGCAGTTAGACTAAGCACCCGACAATATCTAACATGGTATCGTTGCTGCGGTGTAGTTAAAAACAGAACTACTGAGCAGATATAAATTCGATTTAGTAGGGTTTCGGGAACCCGTTCGATGCACCATGGGAGGTCTCTAATGTACCACCTGCCATATACAGGTAGTGGACATGGGAGCTGATTAAAGTCTCTGATGAGTGGAAATGGAGCCCTCTTAAAGTCATTAGAATCTGTTGCGCTGGTTTTATTATACAGCTTAAAAGGTGTTTCTTGGATTAAAAGTGGCTGGGAAAGTCTCAAATCATTTTGACGACGAGGTTAGGTAATATTCGGCAAACAGGTCTTGAAAAAAAGTGTAGCAGTTCTTCAGGACATGCATTGCAATATGGTGGCCTTTTGGGGCCAAAAATACTCTTGCCCTCTTTGTTGTTGTCTTGGTACAGTTGAACGAAACTTTCCAAAAGTTGAACCATCAGTCCATGATTAGTTCACGAGCAATGATGCGTTGGCAGTGTTTTTATTATATTGTAGGCTCTTTGACTCCTGCTCAAGAATCTCCGATTTTGCATAATTTTCCACTTCCAACAGAATCAGAACCGGACCGGATTCGTGCACTGTGGGGGGAGTTGGAGGGGGGTTCCGGAATTCCGGTGACAGCCCCCCCTCAAGTCAAGGTGGTTGACGAACAAAAGCAACTTTGGCCACTACAGAGAATTCTCAGAAAACGCCGTAACGATTTTAGCTACCCGCTATTTAATACGCACATACGCGAAAAAAATGCGTTAAAGAAAGAAAGAACCTGGATACGGACCTGCTCTACTTCTTACGATTATGAGCGTATTCCACCCCTCTACCAATAGTTACTATTAGTTACTATTTCCGTTCCAGACTCACGAAAAGTTACTACGGTGACCGTTCCGACCTTCTCGAAATAGTAACTAATAGTAACTATTTGCTTACCACGCTCGGGAGCGTAGTAACTACGCATCTCTGCAACGTGGTTGGTCCGATCAGTCCGCGGCCTGATATTGGACCGAAAAAATGAAAAAGCGTTCCAGCCTAACGTAGTAACTACGGTAACTAGCGTAGTAACTACGGTAAGTAGGGTGGAACACGCTCTATGAATGTTTCCCCGTACTCACGTCAAAATGATGCACAAAAAAAAAGCATGTTGGTTCTCGGACTAGACGCAGGGCGCTCCCTGTGCCGACGGAAGAACATCTTGGCAGAACGGAATTTCCCGAGGATCACGGGAAATGACGCTAAGTGACACAAGACTAAGAAAGAACTAACGATCCCTCACGAGATGTCATCCGCCAGAAAGACAAATAAGACACAGTCGAGAGATATCGGTCCGAGACCAAATGCCAACTTTTTCTCTGCCGTTGAGCGATGAAACGACTGATCTTGGACTGCTATGGTGGGTGTGAAGGAATGAATTGAGTTCTTAGACGGCAGACTATTTCTACCGACTAATGGCCTGTCGGAAAGCCGGTTCTCGTCAGCAAATGCAATGACGCATTTTTTTTTCATTCATTCGTTTTTTCTGAAGGAAATTTAGCATTTGCTACTTTTTCTTTCCCCCTATCAAATTTAAGTTCTTTTAATTTCGCAGTTTTACAAAGAATAAGCATAGCGCTGATCAGTGAGATAAACCTGCTTTACTCAAGATGCAAATAACACACTATACACAAATGAATTAATTTTTTTTTTAATATACTTATAGGGATACAACTTCAGTTCCCGTCGCAGAGGAGGCTCGGCCAAACCCATGTATACAAAAAATAAACTATTTTTCTTATAAATCAATAAATTACAAAATTTAAGCCATTACTTCACTTGCATCAATTATATTTCAGAACCAAGCGTCTGTAGACCCGCTCTAGTGTATCTTTTAATGTATACATTAAAAGAACACTATAGTGAAACAACACTATAGTGTTGTTTTGTTTCCATTTGCATATCCTTTTGTCAGTGTTGTCGTGACTCTTATTTGTCACTATTTCTAATAGCGAGATGCATCTAGTTTGCCCTTTTTTCCGGAAATATAATAAGTAGATTTACTGATACTGTCTGGTTTTGAAAGTGAAACTGTTTTTTCGTGTCTTAAAAATGTTTTTTTCTTGACATTAATACACATTCGGTTTTATCACAAGAAGATGTTGTCTAAAGTCACCTGAACCAAGCTTCTATACCCTAAGCTTTCTTGATTGGTCATTATTATTATTAACTTTTTAATTCAGCTTTCGCCATAAACAAACAAACAAACAATTAACATAAAACAACACTATGGCACAACATTACGGGTCTCCAACAAATGCCTCCAAACTGGTAGATTGTGGAAAATGGGGTTTGCTGCCAGGAGAACAAGACAGTTCTCTGACCGCCATATCCTTACAACCAAAGATGACCGGGCTTTACGAGCAAGTTCAGCAAAACTGCAGCAATGGTTCTGGACGAATGCCTGACTTATGCCATGTTTCTTAGGGGCAGTACAAACACGTCACAGGATTTTTCTCGAACCCATAACTCAAAGTGTCAGGCTAATTAAACATATAACTATCGGCATCTATCAACGACTTCGAATGCCGAAACGATCTAATCGAATTGACAGAAGTAATGGAGCTATGTAGTGAATGATTTTCGTTGAGATAAACCAGCGCGCAGATTGGACGCTGGCACCGAATTGGATTTCATTATGAATGCAAGTTTTCGGTTTACAAAAACTCACATTGACCAATTCTGGTGGACTTGAAACCTGACTGCTTTACGCTACACAGTTTGATAAATTTGGTCCTTACCAGGGACTCATAAATTTCCTTTACAGGGGGCTTGTCAATAAGAGATTTCTAATGCGCTCTTGACCGGTCGGAAGATAGTTCTAGAAATACCCACGGTCCAATCACGTCAAAAGCCAGATAGACAAAATTTGGGATTGGCTGCTGGCGCCTTGAGGGAGGAGTCTCTTTGGCGCGCATCTTAGGCGCGCACGTCCAATGAGGCAAACAAGAATGCCGATTCGACTCAAGTGGGGATTTCTGGAAACTAGATTTGGATCGGTCAACATAGCAATATAGAAGCATAGGAAATGACAAGCCCGCTGTAAAGGAAATTGATGGGTCCCTGTCCTTACCCATTTTCCAAGTAATATAAATGGTGGTCAAATAAAGATACTGCAAGGGTTGTGTCATAGGGATATTTTAAGCTTTCTAGATGGGGGGGGGGGGCAGACATGGCGACTATATATCTTGTGTGTTTATCTGATTGTATAGAACAGAGCGGTATACAATGGGCTTCTATTTGCGGCGGATGGTGACTTGTAAGAGCTAATCGATGCAATAAGAATCAAAATTATTTTGTCCTCAGTCAGTCGCTCACAAAAGACGCATTTTTGTATTTTGTGAAGTTACCTTCATTCACTGTGTTCTTTTTGAGGCTCATTACAATATTAACTAGACCTACGTTGCCCGGGCAACGTGAAGTGTTGCAGCAACATTCGTTCGGCTTCGCCGACTAAAGTGTTGCGAGAGCAACACTTTGGTTTTGTTCCTTCGCTATCTGTTAAACGATGAAGTTGTCAACCCATCTAGGTTTTGAAAATGGTATGTTCCAAAAACAGTTGTTTTCTGAACTGATGACACAATCCGTAATCACATGGCTATAGGCTACCTCAGGTTCTAAAGAAATGCAGAATATCGGAAGTAGGGACTAAATCGACTTTGCAGACAGTTCAACTTTATCCTTTTCAATCGTCGACATCGGGCCTGGTGAAAACTTGGGACTTTCTCTTAATCTAAATTGACTGCGAAGCGAGTTGCACGTTATCCTTTTCAATCGTATGCTTTGGGACTAAAGAAAACATGGAACATTATCTTATGTAATCTAGTTGGTATCACATAGCTGTCCGTAGCTTTTCTGGGTCAAAATTCCATAGATGCCCTTTACAGATCTGTGTAAAACTATGTCATTGTTTTGGGTTATTGGATTACATTGGATTTTTGGATTACACTTAATTCCCGGTTATATATAGTGAGTCTAAGGTAGGCTACGCATTTATAGTGATCAAATAAAATGTGCATCTATTTGCACAAGCTTCTAGCCGCTCGTGAAACCCTTCTAGCAACCGATTCTTCCTTATAAGTCCATCTCTCCGTGATAGACATGGTACCGAATCGTTCTCACCATGAAATACACTGTCAAAAAATAAAAGGTACACCAACTAGCAAAAGCTGCCAACCCCTCGTCACCAAAAATTCTAGCAACCAATTCTTACTTACATGTCCATCTCCCCGTGACAGACGTGGTACCAGATTGTTCTTACCATATAGAACACAGGAAACAAATTGTAGGTACATCAAGTAGCAAAAATGGCTAACCCGTCATTGCTGAAGATGATTATGGTCTAGCAGCCTATGGTTGCCTACAAATCACTTACATGTCTCACAATTGGGATTGGCCTATTTTTGGTTACAGTGTGTACCTTACTACTGAAGTTGTCAACCCCTCTAAACTTTCAAACTGTTGTATCTTATGAAGGAATTTTTGTACCAAAAAATGGATGACATATACTTCGATCAGCTCATCAAGGTCTATCGATTGCCGTTGAAAAAAAAATTCTATCTGTTTTAGTTCAAAAGTTGACTTTTTTGCCGTAGGCCAACTTTCTAATATCATCACTTAGAAAGGAGCGAAGGACAAGCTCTAATATCTTTAGCAATGAGAGAACTTTTAAAGTTTAAGAGGTATGTCTGATACCAATTCTCTTCCTCAATCCCAAGTGTAAGAAATAGAATGATAAAGTGAGAGGAAATCACGAACAGGAATGGGTAGAAAAAATAGATGGCAGCACTTTCGGACCCGTGGGAAAATGGCACTTTTTTGTTTCTGTAAATTTTTCTATCTATCACTCAAAAAAGATATATTGGCTGTGGGGCCGGGCAACTGCCTCAAATATTTAGCACTTATAGATTTTAGTCCAACTTCAATTTGCAACTGGTGCCTGCCTGCTTGTCTGCTAGAACGGAGCTTTCCACTGGAAAGCAGAAACATAGTTTGATGAAACGAAAGCTTAGGTGCACAACTTCAGATAGTCTTCTCTGACATAGGCTATATAACTCCACTTCACTTCACATACCGTAGGCTCTGGCTCGCGGACAAGCAAAAACCATCCTTTTTGGCCCCAGGCAAGAGCTCTACGGAGCTTGCCAAAATGTAATGTCATATTTGTCAATCCGGCCTAAGGTCCACACTTTCCGTAAAAACCGCAAAGGTTAGACCTTTTCCACTTTCTAGCAATAAGCTGAAATCGGGGTACTAGGAAAAAAAAAAAAAACCGGGACAAAACCAAAGTGTTGCTCTCGCAACACAATGAAATTGGAACTTAGTGAAGCCAATAAAGTTTTAAAATAAGTTCTTTTACAGGCCTAGGTCTCTAATTCTGCTTGTCTATTGACATTTGAACCCAAGAACATAGTTTAGACTTAAACACAAGAATTTAAGGTTACATACATTTTATACTTCAGTCATTACTTCATAATAAGATTGTCCTCACTACAGCCTACTTGAACTTTAATGTCACTTTGCCTAAACCTACAGATCCATACTGTCGAACTGAGCATGTACTTTAAGATCCCTTTATAAATATCTACTGTAATAAATCTGGTTCAAATTAAAATGAGTGTTTGAATTACAAAATTCAGTGTTCTTCAGTTTGAATAGTTTTCTTTTCACATAGCCTAGATAATTCCACTGCTATTTTTTTAGTTCTTTTAGAATGGCAAAACAAACGCGATGTTCGACTGTGGTACCGAAATCGCGTTGTACACTGACAATGAAGACTGTGAAATTAACGCCGGTGTCGGTATTTTATATACCGTATTAAAATAACGTATTTCCTAACGTTGATTATTCAAACTGATAAAAAAATCTGAAGAGTGTTACACATATACGTCAACCTTTCCATACATGTCAGGTACACGGACAAAAAATATTTTTATGTAACCACAATAAATAATGGTTAATATGGAAAGTCTGGTGTCAGATCGTCCCATACAAACACATTTATGACGACATCGAGGCTTAAGTCACTGTAATACGTACGACTATGAATTATAATCCTCGCTGTATTCATTTATTAGAATTTAAGTTCTTTTATACTTGACAGCCCTATTCAGGACGGGACAGAAACAAAATGACGCAATTCAAGCTAGACAATATATCACGTATAAACGGTACAGGTTCTATTGAGGTAGATTTTAATCTTGTGAAATTCGGGAATAAAAAGTATGATGCGTCGTCTTTGCCTTAATTGTGACTTTCTGGACATACTGCTTGAATAGGAGATGTGACATTTGAATGCTGTTTCACTCTTAGGTACATCTGAAGGTTGTAAGCGTTGTAAATCAGTTACTTCCAAATCCCTTAGCCTAAATATTCCTTATTTTTTAAGCTTGAATACAATTCTATTGTAAAACCATCCATGAGATTGACCTCCATCCCCGCTTCGATCGACCATCGCTCAATTATAACTAATTGTAACTCAGCTGTTCAGTTCAGGAATATCAAGACGTTTTCGTTAACGTATTGATATTTCGACCAGTGTGGTTTATTAACTAATTTATAAGGGATCCACCGTATATAACCTAAGTAGGCTAAGTATTTATTCGTGAGTAAACCAAACAAGGTATTTCACTCTATATACTAAACTAAAACTACATGACATCAAAAAGAACACTAATCTAATCTTAAAGTCTCAAATGAAGAAAAATGATTCCACAACCAATGATCACGAAAAATAATTCATTCTACTTCCGTAATATTTCCATCCAATCTAATTCTCGAGATCCTGCATTTCATAAAATTTATCCCCTTGTTGGCATTACAACGTTTTTCTCACTTGTCGTGTTTGTCTCTAATAATAATAATAATAATTTATTTCTTACCCACTTACAAAGGGAAAAAATGGAGTACAAGGAGAAAAAAACAAAGAACTACAAATAACACAAAATACAAGAAAAAGAGATAACAATTTAGCAAAAGAGGCGGATAAGACGATTGTTAGGACCAAGACGGATTGGCGCTTCTTTAGTTAATTTTGAACTTAGTTTTTCCACTGAGAGAACAATATCCGTTGCCTGATATTGACTAATTAACCTTCGGTTCCGAAACGATCGTGGTAAATAAAGTAAGAACTTACTAAGTGACGCGTCAGACTCCCGGTCCTCGTTGTCAAGAAGTTTATTGATCACAAGAGACCAACACTGGGCAAATTTTGCCATGTTTTGCAAGGGGTCTGGTGAGGGGCTCAAAACAGCCGAAGCCGTGTGTAGTTTATTGTACACAGACCCGATAAAAAATTATTTGACTGTGTAGTAGTATGGTAGTTGTATGGTAGCGGCATGGAATGGTATGGAGTAGTTTGATTAGTGATATGGAGTAGTATGGAATACTTTGATTAACATGCCTCCGACTGGGTTAATCTTATGTAGTAGTATCCGATAGCATCCCATTTGCTAGTAGTAGCATGTAGTAGCAACAGTTACTACTGCATGCTACTTTTTCCTACTACTCCATACGACTAATTCTCGGATATTTTTCATCGGGGAGCTGAGTTTAAAGTAAACAGTTATCTTAGAACATCCTTGCAGAAATCTGTGGGTTGCGAGGTGTCCTTTAAGTGTATGGTTAAGACTCGATACATTTCTAACCTTAGCCTTCCAAACTGCATTCAATCACCTAGAAAGCTTTCACCCTTCCCCAACCTAGCCATTCCATCAGTAATTTCTAAGAGGTATTTGATATTGGCTATTTCTTCATCCGAAATTGTTATCTGATTGGGTTGTTTGTCCAGTAAACAAAATTTTGATCTAGTTTCCTGGACAACGGAATGAAAGGGCTTACGATGTTAGCATTTATGATTGGAGGTTTTACTGCAACTGCTGGTTGTTGCACTGAATGTGTAAGTAACTCTCTTCGTTAGTTGCATGGGTTCAAGTGGTTGGTACCAATGTTGCCACTTTTCTCTGACGGAACATGTGACATTTTGCGCAAAATCCAGTTTACTATAACAGGACCTAATATTTGTAAAACAAAGAAATCCGCAAAAGAGTTGCCTTGAAATTCGCCAAAATGCTTTGAAATCGCAGAATCTGGGAAATTTTTGCCAAAGTGCAATTTCCTGTGACAAATTTTTTCACAGTTGTCAATCTGGGGAGAAGTCGAAAATCAATGACAATTCGCAGAATTCTGCGACCAGTGGCAACACTGAGTGGTACTACAGTGCGTCGTCAGTGTTCGTTGGTGAAGTCGTTTCCTCTTTGCGAGAAGCAAGAATAAATTTATTCTTGCCAGGTTGACCTAGCTACGCAGCACGTAAGGTTAAAGGCGGCTTCACACTGCCACTTAAGAAGTAAAGTTAAGTAGCAAAAGTTACGTTAAGTTAAGTAAGCCTTTCACACTGTGCTTAGGCCTTTCACACCAAGGAGCTGAAGCCAAGTAAATTTTCTTCATTTCTTCCGAGATTTTCACCCTTTTCATCATCAGCATCAGTGATGATGGATGATCAGCGATGACCTTAAGTTGCCTTAAGTGCACTTAACTTTGAGTGTTGAAAATTGAAAAATTTTCAACTTTGAAAAATACTAAAAGTGAGATTTCTTACGTTAAGTGCTACTTTAGACGCATAAAGTACACTTAAGAGGCCTAAGTACTCCAGTGTGAAAGGGGTCTTAAGTCAGTGTGAGGCCGCCTTAACGCTTCCAATTAGGGTGCCGTGGAGGAGGTTGTTTGTTTTAATTGTTGAAGGTTTGGCCCTTGAAGGTGATGGCCCTGATGAGTTACAAAAAAAAGGATTTCGCATACGGACCCACATGGTCATAGTTTGGCCGATTAGGTTAGTTTATTTTTTAGCTAAGCATGAGCAAAAAAAGGAAGATAAAATAATACATTTGCTGCAAAAACAAAACCCTAAGAGCTCCCGCTTCAGAATAACAAATATGTAAAATAACTAAAAAATAACAAAACAAACTTCATAATTCACAACTTTCCACCTAAAACTCTTTATGCAAAAAATGTAACAATACATTTGTAGCAAAAACAAAACCCTAAGAGCCCCCGCTTGAAAATGACAAATATATAAAATAACTAACAAATAATAACACAAATTTCATAACTCACAACTGTCTACCTACAACTCTTATGCAAAAAAGAAGCAAAAATAATTTGATCATAAAAGGTTAGGTGATGGTTTACTACAGTTACGCTGTCGTTATTTCTTTGTCTCTTATTTTTCAGTCAGTTATTTTATTCCTAAAGAAAATATAGACAGTATGTATATATTTAGCCTCACTAGAAAGCCACCGATCGACAATGAGTGGGGTTTTCATTATTGATAATCATCTTCACAAGATAATTAAAATGTGCCAATTTCTAAAGAGCGTATTAGTTAAATAAGATAATCACTGAGTCACGTAAAGTGTATTATAATTGTTACCATTATGTGTTTTGTACGGCCAATTGGCTAATAAATATTCATTCATTCATGAAAAAAAATGAACAAAATCCAAAGGAAAAAACATATATTAATTAAGTAAGAAAAAGAAGCAGAAAATGAAATGCTACAAGCCGACGATCTTCCACCATGCGGGGATCTTTGGCTTTTCTGTCGCATCTGCGCGTCGACTTCGAATGCCTGTTATGCCGAATCATCGGTCGCTATAACTAACGCCGAGCCTCGACCATCCCTATCGTCTCATCATGACGAATGCTCAAGTGTTCGTCAGCTCCTCTTTCAATAAACAAGCTCCGCAGGTTTACTTCTGATAGGAATCAAACTTATTATGCTTAGGACATGAGATGTACTTTTCAAAAATAGGGGTCTGTGGCTTCTGAAATGTTGATTTATTTTGCTTCTTGCTTCGGTTAGTGTAAGGAGATATTGATCGCTTGATAAGCAGTTAATACTCTCGTCTTACGTTGTTGATTAGCGCTTCGTCCTTTGAGCAGGGGTCAGATATCGTCGACCAGGGTTACCACTTGACTCAAATAAAATGCACTACCCAATTAGCAAAAAAGTACTACCAGGAGCGAAAATGTACTAGCTAAAAAATAATTTGTTGCGCATTGTTTTCCACTGTTGCTGCTGCAAATCAATCTAGCATGACCCTACCAATATGACCCGAACCGAATGAAAAAATCAAAATACAACTAGGCCCATATGAACTTCGACTGAAAGGACGTTTTTTTTTCGAATAATACTACCTTTCTCGAAATTTACTGCATAAGTACTACCTTTTTTCAAATGCACTACCAACTCACCACTTTGGAAAAAATGTACTAAAAAGAGTACAATTGTACTACCAGTGGCAACCGTGTCGTCACCTGTAAGCGTCTAATTTCCGTTCAAAAGAGAAGTAACGTATTTCTGGCGTGCATTTTGTCGATAAAGATAACCTGTTTTGGCCATTATTACTTAGTTATCTCAGAACTAGCGAAGAAGCGTTGATTAGTCAAATTAGTTTGCCTTCTGCGAGCCTAGCTCTACATCTTTTTGGCGACAAGGCAACAGTATGGATCTCTTTGGGTTTTAGATTTTGACTGTTTGTCTTCGTTACGAACCCTGGTCACGACATTAGGGTCGTCAAGAGGGTCATGGGATAACAACGTACATACACCAGCAATAAAGCTGTCGACGCAACCACAAATCTCGGGAATAATAAGGATAATAGGTGGCAATGTGGCTTAAAATGGTTAAAACAACAAAAAAATAGCAGACGGTTCTCTGCGAAAAACGACTGAATGTTACCGACTTCATTGTGCTTTGTTACTCAGAGTTTTTGAGTGAATCAGAAAGATTCACATTTTTGTTTCGTCTCTGACGTATTTGGCCATTTTCATTATTCGGTGCTTTAGACAATAGACTACTAACCTTGGGTGTTTATCGCCGACACACCCCGTATCCAGGGGGGCAGGGGTTCACCCCCCCTCCCGAAACATACAAAAATAATTTGTAGGCTTTAACCTCTGATCCATGTCTTTTTTGTACTTTTTGGTCCGACCCGCGATCAAAACCCCTCCCTCCGAAATCAATTTCTGGATACGGACCTGCCTATCGTATTCTTCGTTGCTCTATTGGCTTTTCCTGTCGGCTGGCTGATCGAAGCTGTTGTTTGAAACGATTTGAAACTAGTGAGGGAGTATTATGTAATAATTTTTCTCAACTGCTTTTCCACCCTCTTTTCCTGCGGGTGAGCAAGACGGACTCATCCATACTTCCGTCGCAGGTTTGGCACTACCGGTTTGTGCGAGTCTGAAAACTCTTAGATTCATCCAACTTCGGGCTTTTTTGTTTATTTGACGCTACATTCCAGCCAGCTTAGCTAACCACAAGCGGGAACATTTTTGTTCAATCCTGGAACGCATAGTTTGACATCTAGTCTGGATTAATCGCCCACTGTTTGTCTCTGGCGCCCATGTTTGCTTTTCTGAGCGTTTGGAAAAAACGATGGCCCGCCATTGGAGATGCCAGAGGTCTTTGAGCGTTGAGTGCCGATTAACTCCAGCATACAACTGGAAAATTTGCCAGCGGTCATAAAATATTTTGCCATCCCAACGATGGAACGGAATGCCGAGAGTGGCATCCGAGAGCTGACATATTTACAGCGGCGGTGATGTCTTCATACTTGTAGTACTGGGATGAATTCCCGTCGCGTTTCAAATACGGTGGCAATGCTGGCTCGCAAACATAGCCAGGGCCGTTCAGCTCCCCATATCAAGGTGTAAATTCGACGTTCTGCCGGGGTATTTAACGGTTATCCTAACCTCTACAGATGGGTCTGAAGCAGGCCCAAATCCAGGAATTTATTTCGGGGGGGGGGGGGGGGGGTTCCCGCGAGTCGGACCAGAAAGTACAACAATGACAGATCAGACTTTTAAAGCATACACAAACGATTACTTTTGTGGGTTTCGGGGGGGGGGGGTCGAACCCCCCTGGATACGGAAGTGGTCTGAAGGTTCCCAAATGTTCTGAGATGTTCGATAACAGGACACCCTGAACGACCGTCAGCATAAAACAAAATTACGTTTCCAGGAGCGAGTGTTTTGCCCGGTGGTTAAATATCTATCTGCTCAGGCAGCTCCCAGTCCGGATAACGCGATAACAAGGCCGAGACAAGGCCTTCTGGTTGGCTCACATGTAAATTATTGTGGAAACCCGAGAACCTCCTTCTTGTACCGACGCAGAATGGCCGTAGCATGGAAACTTTGGTTCAAGTTGAGCCGAGAGGCTTAGAATAACATAGCAAAAATAAGCCCTTGTACGAATACGATGATCTATTTGCCGCTTTTCGTAATTACCTTATTAATCCATATTACATACTACGTTCACAATCGTTCGATTTATTCTCATTTCGACGATTTTGAACTTTCTATGTTATCCCAACGCATCCCAACACTGATTTGGGATTTTTCCAGTAGATTTTCCCTCGTAGTTTTTTCAAGAACCTGAACGATGCTGATTGTTATTATCCTGATTTTTCTTTCGCCCTGATGGCCGACAACTTGCTTATTTTATTTCTTAATACATACAATCTGTTTTGAGAAATAATAAGAACATTTTGCTAACCTTAGAGGCGCCATTTCAGTAAACCTTGGGGGAAGGGTAAGTTTAATTTTGGGCCCTCATCCAGGTTTCTTACTCACACTCAAAATGAAATTGCTCTTTTAGGGTAAATCTAAAGTTGTTTTGGATATAACTTTAAGTAAAGTCATAACTTAGCGTTGACCTCTTTAAACCTATTCAATGGCCAACAAATATTACCAAGATGGATGGTGAAATCGAGGGGGGAAACCATGACTCCCCCACCTCCAAATGGCGCCTTTTATTAACAGCCATGACGCTGGGATGTAATGACAACAACCTCGACAGGGTATAACCAAAACCGGAAGCAGACGGGCCGAATATTTGATTTTACTGGATCCAGTCCTGAACTTGTCAGTAAAACCTGCTCTTAAATTTCCAGTAAGCCTCGCTGAAGATGCAGTCATACAGCTAGGAACCATCACGCTTTTGACGGTCACCGGTGTCAATTAACTATTCGTGCTATTACTAATTAAACCGAACACACGGAGGGAATGTAACGCTTCTTTTCACTTATTTAATTCCGATTTTTTTGTCGGACTGCAAATCTACAAAGCGCAGCTCCATTCCCGAAAGTTCGTCAAAATCCCTCTACATTGCTGTTTTTCCGTACATCAAAATGCCAAGCTCGTCAAGTAATCTAACATAAACCAACTCACAAGTTGTAACTTGCATTTTACTACCTTTTTTGTCTATCAAATCAACCATCATTATCTTTTCGTTTATTTACCTACGCACATATCCAATTAAGAGCGGCTTTTTTTTACCCTCTTCGGTCCAGATTTGATGGGTCTGGGATGGTTTAAAGAATCGGGAAATGCTGGACAAAATACGACCAGACTAGGGAAATTGGGTAGTGCTGATAAAATAAGATGAGCGATCTAGATGATAGATTTTATTATGTGCTTTAAGCGTTATTTTTCTTGTTTTAATCCTTGTCGTTCCAGCAAAGCTACCCCGTTGCTTAAAAAAAAAAAAACATTTTCTCATACGAACCATTCGTGTGCAAGGCCCAAGAGTTGAGCTCAGAAGATTATCCGTATTGTTTTGGCCCTTTCAAACCTTTTACAATGTTTCACCCTTCTAGAAATCTAATTTCGGACTACAATTTTTGCCCTTGTTTCGCCCTGCCCTTTCAAGCATAAATAATCTTTAGACTTGAGGGGTCCTACATTTTATATCCGACTAAGCCTTATTTGGACCATAAATCCTAATCCCTATGACAAATCGTTATGCGTGACTACACTTTAAACGACAAAATCGGTAGCTTGATGGTTAAGCTCAAAACCCTGTCTGGTACACCCAAACCCCCCACCAGTCCCGGTATGCCAGGGTAGGCACATCCAAGCTACCGTTGGCATTACCGATTACCCATGGATACCTTAATCCCGACAAAAATACCCTATGGGTAGGTTACAAAAGTGCTAATCGGTATCATTGGCAAATACTGGATACAGCAAATCGCAGTGAGTTCTGTGTGAATTATCAAAACACTTACAATTCAGACAGGAAGCTGAGGAAAGACAGGGGCTGAGAGGGGGGGGGGTAGGATGAACCAAAAAGTCTTGCATATAGACCCGTTTTTCTTCGAGATTTTTTCTCAACTCAAAACTTCCCTCCCCTACTCTATCTGCACTCAATTTAGCACTGTCGACAGTTCACAAATCAGCTACCATACATAGATGTACTTTCGATGGTACCGTTTGATAATGCTTGCTGTGTAAAAAGGACGATTTTGCGCTGATTGCACATGTGTTTGGTGTGACTATCTTCTTTTTTCAGGTGCCAATGATAGGTTGTTAATAACATTTAGCATGAACTATGAAAAGCGCGTCGTTAAATGTCAGTATCAGGTGCAGTTTCAGTATAAACCTGACACTGGCAACATTATTCTTTTCGAAAGTGGCGAACTTTAACTTTGAAGCCCTAGTATGGCCTCCGAAAAGTTCAAGGAACTGTGGCAGCCCCCGAAAAGAGTTTAAATTATAAAAATATAAATGTGATATCAAACGAAAAAAGACAGGCCTATAAAAAGCGTATAAAAAGAACGAAGGCAAAGTACCATTAGTTACCAGTCTTGTGAATAAAACTGATACTGATAACTCACTAGGCTACTTCTAATTTGATGCTTTTGAAAACAGGCATATTTTTCCGGTGCAAAATAAGCTTTTGACGACTCCGTCAAATTTGACGGAGCCGTCGTAGTCGCAGCATAGACCAGAGACATAAGTTCTTACTCGTTATTTGTTCTTGATAATATGTATACATGATATGTGTGATAGACATATTTACTTCTGTACTTCTTATATACATATTTACTCATTTTAGCTCTGTTTTGTATCTTCATTCGTCAAAATTATTGATATTATTTAGTCAATTCTGAACTTCTTTACGAGTTTGTCTACAGGGCATGTAAAAGAAAACAAAAACATGAAGTTATTGCATTTACGTTCGGAGTACTGCAAACATATTCGCGAACGGATTTTATAGCTTTAACGATGTGAATAGATTACCAAAGCAACCGTAGTAAAACTGTAAACCTTGCATCCAATTACTCTCATACAGTGAAGCATTCACGCTGATTCCCGTTGCTATACGTCGGCTTCCTACCTCGAAGCCTCCCCCCATGCCACACATGTGAAACAGTATGGAACCTAACTGATATTCGTATAACCATAACTGGATAAATCACAATATAGGAGTGAATTAACGAAAATGAGAAAGATACCCAGAGGCCGGTCAGATTAATGACTGGCCCGATGGCGATTATGAGGATTGTAGGTGGGCCTATTACGGACTATTCTAGAATGGGCTAGAACCATGAAATTTGAAGAATGCAGAATACCGTTGGGTTTTGTTCATTTAGTAGATCATGTGTATTTTTGCATAATGAATTATAGGCGATCATGGCGTACACGATATGGTTTTTTGACTAATATATAACTGGGAAATTTGGGATTTAAACGACTGACAACCAAAGAACAATTAATTTAATTAAAATGTTACAAACGATTTAAAATTTTTTTTTGAATATGTCACGCGTTACGTGCATATTACTGTAATCACGAATACTAGCCAATTCTTTAAAGGACACCTGAATAAAGAGTACCAAGTATCATCCCTATCTGTATGAGTTCCGTTAACATTGCCTGCAGAAAACCCAATCCAAATACGAAATAGTGTTTCCAAGCTATGATTTTTGCTCCATTTTGCATCTGTCCTTATTTCAGTACCGAACAATTTTAGCAATTAACAAATGTCTCCAATCAACCCTCCTTCTGGAATACTTTTTAACCAGTTAAGCCCAAACGCATATCTAGAAGAAATTCCAATACGATCCGGCCAGCGCTGTACAAGATTTGAATGAATTGCGCTTTTTGTCTTGGAGTCTGCATGTGCAAACCTCCAGAAACGAACATCCCTATTTTGAAAACGTCACGCTCAGGAGAAGAATGCTCTCCGTGACCATGTCTGTAAATGCATTCTCCATGGTGTGTTCAAGTATGGTTTCATTGTTCAGGTGTCCTTTAAGTGGAGTTAATATCGTAATTCTTGCAAAAATTCAAGGCTCATTTTGCTAATTATGATCTGGAAAGAAATTGCAGGCCTACCTGTCACCAAGAAATGTAGGCTAAATGTAGGCAAATTGTTAAATAAACGCTTTTAACCAGCTCTTCGAATTACGATGAAACGGTGTTAAAGTTTACTCAAATATCGACACTATAGTTTACAATAATTTACAAAATTATTAATTTTAACTAAAAAAGACCAGTAGAAAATAACTTGAAGATAAACAACTAATCAAGATATGGCCTACAATCAGCTCACGAATAATGTAAGGACATTGATAAAAAAATATAGTCTAATATCGTCTCCCCCTGTTCAAACAGAATGCTACAGCTGAATCACTCACGTCTTGAAACGTACATTTATGCTAAATTCTTCAAGTCAAGTTGGTATAGTGGTTTAAGCCAAGGAGGTATTTTACTAAAGCAATCTTCAGTAATTTTATTGATTTCATTTGATTACGCCTGAGCGACGAGTAGATAAATAAAACGGCAGAAATAAAACGGCAAAGTAGGCTACATTGATGGCGATTTATTGTATATTGACGAGTTGAATTTGAATTGAAATAAACTTTGATTATTTCTGTCTTATTCTCTGTCTCCAGGAAAATGTTGTATATCGCGCGATGGCAATATGTTGTATATTGACGAGTTGAGTCTGAATTTAACTAAACTTCGATCATTTAAGAGGGTCATAATATAATATATACTCATGTAACACAAAAATCCACAATAAAGTGTTATCTGTTATCAAACTTCTGACAGTGCATCTTAAATTTACTATTAAAGCTGGGTTGCTGGGTTTCTTCCAATTTATAAAGAGTGAATGGGATTCAGATTTTTGAACTAGGTGAAATCGTCCCTTAAGTCCTGAGAAATATAATAGTTGGGTAGTAGCTCTGCCTATTGGTGCACCCTGCTGTTTCGCACCATTTCTCCACCTGGCGATGACAGCACCTGACAAAGGAACTTTACAGGCCATTTGAATTAGCTACCACCCTTTTCAGAATTCCCGAATTCGCTTCGTCGATTCCATTGAAATACTTGAAATGCGAACCGCTACTGTACCATAGCCTATTGTTGAATGGGTATGAATCCCTGGGTATTTCTGTCACTGTTCGTGTCCTTAGCGCCGACCCTTCGGTTCTCCCTCTGTTACAGGTTGGACTCCTTATTTATCTCAACAAACGCGATTCGTGACTTTAGTCTAAAGATCATTCGTCGCACTAGGAAGTTTGATGTTCGCCCCTACCACGATGGATGTTCGGACAGCATGGTTACTGGTTCTGTAAATGCCGTAGTGTAAACATGCAATGGATATGGTCGAAAAAGTATTTCAAGCGTTATCCCACATTTCTTACCGATAAAGCTAACTTCTGTTTTTAACAAACGATCCAAATCTTGTCAAACCAAACCCGATCCAAAAACAAAATCCTGTCTACAGTTGGCAAATCGGACTGTTTTGCCATCCTCCTCGCTTTGCATGCCTGGTTTTAATAAAAAAAAAAAAAAAAAAAAAAATAGTTAGCACTGTTATCGTTCGCTTCCTGGAATTTTATGCACGGAGTACCTCTCAATTTGGTAGACATCTATGAAACTAATAAACCTTCATGGATTCGTATTTGTAATTTTCGTATGGATTTCATAACTTATCCCCATATTCTTGCTCCAACCTCCGTCTTTTCCTTCAGATGGGTTATATTTATTGTTCTTTTTCAGTTTGTTAAGCACGGCAAGTCAGATGACACATGCTTACAAGACCCCGACTGTTTTATGGTAAGCTTTGTTTACATATTCTTCGCCGCAGTTCTTTTGCGCTGGTAACCATGTATTGTTCCGCCATGCATTGCTCTTGATATTATAGTGAAATGTTTAATTAGCCATCAGCCATATAACAGAATACTGAGAAACCCATCCTTTTAGGCACCCCCACATATATACGGCTGCTAGTAACACTGTGTACACTTATATTTGTTTGGTTTGGGAATTATCTTAGAAATGTTGACTGTTGAGCTATATATACATCAGATATATATATTTACAAATATATTATATAGCATATTTGAATTGCATTAAACTTTGATTATTTGTGTCTAATTCTATGTATCCAAAAATTCTATATCCCCAATAGGGGATTTTTCGGACGTTCTTGGAATTGAAGGTACGGGATCTTTGATGGAAAAAAAAATATGGGAGATCTTGTTTCTCACCGCAATACATATAAGTCGCATTTACAGTACACATAAACGTGGAAAAGGTCATTTTTATAAGCCCTAACAATTGTCTCTGCTCAAAGAGGAGAGCTAAACTGTCTACACCGGATACCGGAGCCAGAAAGTGCCGGAAATTAGCGTAGACCGGATACCGGAGAGTGAGTATCCACTTGCTCCAAGAGTCTTGTTATTCTTCTTTTTCACTCCTTCTTAATTTCTGGTGCAACACCGTAGGCTAATATGCTCGTGAACAGATCAACGTAAGAAAGATAGGAGGAGCTTATTAGAACCAATCAGTTGTTTAATAAACTGGTTTGTACTGCCAGTTGAGGGCTGATGGCTTGAAATAAAACTTGGGCAATAATTTGTACCAAGAAATTCAAGACGGATGACGTGATCCAAGTTCTGTTTCTTGCTCTAGCCTCGGCTCTAAATTTCCCCTAATGGCAATAGCATGGAACTGTATTTTAATTGTTATTGTAATATTTGGAATACACGACTGAAATATTATGAGAAAGAAGAAAATGTTCTACTTGGACTGGTGGCTACTTTTTTGTCCGTAATTCTGTACGGCATTGAGTATATAGCCTACACACCATAAAGCATGTCAAGGTAACGTAAACGCGTAACGTTCCGCTTTAAATAAGCTTTACGAACCGTGATAGAGCCTCGCTCCGCTCGGCTAAGTTTGTTAAATTATTTTCGTAAAAATATCACTAAAACGTATCTACGTAAAAAAACCAATGCTCAGTGCATTACCAGTTTAAAGTGCAACCGTACGATCAGGCGTGATTTTCTGCACTTTCATCATCAAGTTGAAAAAATCTCAACTTTTCCGTATTGAATGTGGGCCGAAAATACGGACAGGAACTCCAGTCCACGATTACCAGCCACTGATCGTCTGTCCAAGGCATTATGGCCCTACAGAGCCATCTTACGGAGAAATAAATACCAATTAGAAGTGTAGCCTACCTACCATGCTGAGAAGCAAGACTGCTTTGGTTACTCCACAACGTTATTCACAATCGCGACCAGAGCAAAATAACACTAGGGAGTAGCGCCAAGACCTATGCTTTACGTGCTTCGCAAACGGGCCATACTCACAGCGTAGTCAACTACGCTTGCGACATTTAAGGCAAAACAAACTTGCGGGTTTAGAAATTTCTAGCAAATCTAAGATGCGGTCTTCCCACATCAAGAAAGCAGTAGAGGTTTATCTTTTTTTGCTGTGTTTACAGTATGAAGTTACTGGAGCCAGCGCTGGTGCACGACTTACTGAGTTTCAGTAGGGACGTTCACTAGCGCTAGGGGTGCTAGTACCGCTGCTGTTCGAGTGTGTGTCACTTTTCCTAAGTCTTGGCGCTCCTCCCTAGCGTTATTTTGCTCTGATCGCGACTGACCGAATATCACCTACAGACACTAACAGTTTGAAAGAACTCTCTTTTATAAGACCCTTTCCGACGAAGTGGTTCCTCGGTGAAACCACCTTTTCATAATTTTTTCCCATGAACCGTAGGTGGTTAAACTACGAAACCACTGGTCTAGCATATGCCTAGCAACGCTATCTGACGGACGAAATTTTATGGGCAGCCTAAGTGACACCTAGTGAGGCATAGCTCAGTATTTCGATGGGTCAACGTGCTGTTTTTTAAGAAAAAGTAAGAAAGTTAAAAATGCTTGGTAATTGTAACATTTTTAATGTTGTTTTCCTGCTAATTTGTTCTTTGTGTAGTAGAGTACGAGTTAGTAGCATCACAGTTTCAGATATGAAGCACGATAAGGAGATATTGGACATGAGAGGCTGGTCATCCCCGATGACCACCTTGCAACATATGCTAAAAAGTTGTTTCTTGTTTTTTTTTGAGTGGTTTCAGCTTGAGACCACTTCGGCAGCTCGACAACAAAAATGAAACTCAAGCAATTTCCATAAAACTGGGTCTATAGCATCTAAAATCTCAAATTAATTTGCTCTTTTTCAGCTAAATCGTTATGTCGCGCCGTTCTTTGCGGACACAGGATATCTCAAACTTATTTGATGACATACCTTCAGATCCAGAATCCGAACTTGACATGTCATCAGACGATGATGCTGATGATTGGCTGCCGGACCTTCCAGTTACAAATGCCGACAACCTACTGGCTGGAGAGCTCTCATCAAGTGACGACGAAACCGATAATCAAGTGGACGGAGTAACGGAAGCGAACGATGAGCCAGAAGCAAGTGACGACGAAGATTCTCTTCCCCTTGCAGTCACAGCGAAGAAGTGGAATAAGACATTTGAAGTCAAAGATGTCGAGCCCTTTACCGAGTCCACGGGGCCCATTGGGATAGAAGCTTTACATAATCCAGTTGATTTTTTCCTCGAGCTGTTTGATTTAGATCTGATTGATCACATCGTATTTCAAACGAACTTATATGCTACTCAGAAAGGTGTTTCGTTCACCCAAACTACTCGAGATGAAATGAAAGTTTTTTTAGCAATAAACATTCTTATGGGTGTCAAGACAGTACCATCTTATCGAGATTTCTGGTCAAGTCACGATGAACTCAGAGATAATTACATCTCTGGGCTGATCAATATAAGCCGTTTCAGCTGGCTTCTTGCTCACGTTCATCTCAGTGACAATTTGATCTTACCCCGGAAAGGAAGTGACAACTATGACAAGCTCTACAAGATCAGACCTCTGATTGACAAACTACGCTCAAGCTTTCTAAGGACTTACAAGCCTACCAAAGAGCAGGCCGTCGACGAAAGTATGGTCAAATTCAAAGGACGCATTGCTTTCAAACAGTATATGCCTATGAAGCCCATAAAACGAGGCTACAAGATCTGGGTCAGAGCAGACACGCACGGTTTTGTTTGTGATTTTCAGGTCTACACTGGGAAGTTAGCTGACACTACCGAGTTTGGACTTGGAGAACGAGTAGTTATAGATCTTACGACGGGATTAGAAGGCAAAAATTATCACATTTATTTTGACAATTTCTTCAGTTCAGTAAACCTCATGGAAAAAATGAAGAATAACAAGCTCTACTGCTGTGGTACAGTTCGTGCAAACCGTAAAGGTCTACCTAAACTCACAGCCGAAAAAGAGCTGAGACGAGGTGATTCGGACTACGCTGTGAGGTCAGATGGAATCCACTGTGTACGCTGGAAGGACAAACGATGTGTACAACTTCTTTCGACGATTCATAAAGGAGGAGAAGTGACACAGATCGGTAGAAAGGAGAAAGATGGATCTGTTACCCAAGTTACATGCCCAAACGTGGTCGTCGAGTACAACAAGTTTATGGGCGGCGTCGACAAAGCTGATATGTTGAAGTCTCTCTATGCGATAGACAGAAAAAGCAGAAAGTGGTGGCACCGCCTACTGTGGCACTTCGTCGACATTACAACGGTCAATGCCTTTGTCTTGTTCAAGTTGTCCACTATACCAGATGCTAACAAGATGACGTTGAAGGACTTTAGATGTCGCATTGTCACTGGTTTGGTTGGAAGTTATTCGTGCAAGGGTGAGAGAGGTCGGCCATCCAGAAAATCGGAAGTTATCCCCAAATTCAAGCCTTACGTTCCTCAAGAAAAGAGATTGGATCAATCAAAGCACTTACCTGTTCAGGGTACTTCAAGAAGATGTGCTCAATGTAGTACAAAGAGTGAGCCCCATCGCACAAAATGGCAGTGTTCAGTTTGCAAAGTTCCATTGTGCATGAACTACGCAAAGAACTGCTTTAGTTCTTTCCACCAGAAGTGAGGTTTTTTCTGCACATGTGTCAAAGTGGTCTCCACCAGAGACCACCTTATATTTCATTTCATATTTGGAATAAATTTTTTTGAGTTCAATATTTGTCGGTTTCTAAGCCCAGGGACATAGGAAACGCAAAAAAAAGCGGAATTTTATGACGATTTCATAATTCGTGCCGGAAAGGGTTATAAGAGGCGAAAGATAACTGCAATCCTAACCAACAGTTCAAACCTTAGGCCAAAGATAATTTTAAAATTACCTCATCCTGCGTATTTTCTCCTAGTAATTTTCCTACTGGACCAAAACCGAAACTAAAATTCAAAATCAAATAAAAGACAAGTTAGTGTCTTTCGCATTTGATGAGGAATAAAAAAAAAATCACCTAGCTTCTTTTTGCAAGAAAAACAAACAAACTGGACATGCCAACTAATGAATCGACCTCGGAATCGAAAGTCAGTAGCATTAATGATCGTTGGAAAAGCACGGGCAGTGCCTTCCGACATAACGGCTTCTGACCTACCCGCCAATGAGGACGGTTGGAAAATTAAGCATAGCCTGCGCACAGGCCCGTATCCAGGAATTTATTTCGGAGGGGGTTTTACCCGCGGGTCGGACCTAGTCCATACCAAAAAGTTCGAAAAATAAACAGATCAGAGTAAAAGCCTATAAAAATGATATTTTTTCTGCTTCGGAGGGGGTTCGAACCCCATACCCCCCCCCCTCTGGATACGGCCCTGCCTACGCATAAAACAGTTTTTATTTGCGCAACGACCACGACACACTGCGCGACGAACAGTCTCCTCATCCTTGTCGGTCAACTCTAATTATCAATTATGTATTCCGTGTACGGGGTTCGTAATTAGCTGAAGACGAAAAAGTGCCTAATCTTGTCTCATATTTATTATACATTTCCCGACTGTTCTCTGCGTAGGGTTATTCTCAAACCTAATAACAGAAAAGTAGAAAATTACACTCTAATGACACAACCCGACCAGAGGCAAAAAAAGCCAAGCTGAGGGGCATTAGGAGATTAGTTACAGGGGTTGGAAGCTCTAGATAACATCGTAGCAGAGTTTTAGCGCCACTGGGATTTTTCGCCACTGTGGTAGCCTATTTATAGCCACTCCGGGTTTCGACCCATATCATAATGACGCGCTGAACCTTGTGCAGTTACCTGAAGGCTTAGTGGGACCAGTGACCTAGGATTTTTTGCCACTCTCACAGCTTATTAAATAATCCAATAACAAAGCCATTCGAAAAGCAAAATGTTATGATTTTATTACGGCCTTGCCAGATAATTTCTTGAATATAAGCATTTAATTTATATTTACAGAAACTACAATACAGTAAAAACACGATGTAAATTGTATAGATAGAAGTAAATTTAAAGGGCTATTTTGATCGTTGAAAGTAACATTACAGACCATGTTTATGATTATTTTTAACAGAAATGTAATACCCACAACATTATTGATACTGATACTGATACTTTATTGTAAAACGAAACTTTCACAGCATTGGATTGCCGAACTATTTCTTTTTCTGTAACATCAATAAATAGCGTGTTATCTAACGTCTGCTGTTATCCGTCATGGGTCACACAAAATAAAGAAAATAATAGGATTTTTTTTTTAGTAACAGTCAGCTTGCGATACACTTCTACTTCTGCCTTACAGCAGCGACAATCTACGATTTGATTTTAGTAATAATAATAATAATAATAATTTATTTGTAACCCACTTCCTATAAAAAAGACAAGCGGAGTATATTTCACAAAAAATAAGAAAACGACAAAAACATATGAACTACTTAACCTTTATCTCGCACAGAAACACGCGGATAATACTATGGTTTGGACCTAGGGACGTGAATGCATTACTTGTTAACTTAGCACTAAGTAACTCAAAGACTGAACAATAACTCATTAAATAATCCAATAGCCGAGCCATTCAACAAGCAAAATCTTATGATTTTATCTATAGGATCTTCTGAGTGTCCAACCCCTAGTTTGAGGCAATTATGTTTTTGATCTCAGCGTCCCAGAAACAACAAAAAAGATCAAAAAAATGAATGGGGTAATTAAATTTTAAGAAGGATTGTTTGTTTCATTCGAGCTTTGTTCAAGGACCTCTAGGTAATACAGTAGACGTATGGAGAGGCACTCCTGTGAATGTCTTATAACCTTGGTTTTGTTTGAATTGAACAGAAATATGGTTTTTGTTTGAATTGAAAAATAACGAACTTTGTATAAGATAACAGCAAACTCTTTTAGCTTTCATCTGGTATTAGGGAAGTTGGAATCCATTTTTTTGTTATTTTAAAGATACTTCTTCTTCCACTGGAGCAATCAAATATATAAAATGTACTGGAAATTACGACCCTCGTCCAGATTACTTTTACCCTTAATCTGAGGAAAGAAAGGAAAATCAATAAAACTCAGTTTTTGAAAAAATATGGCAACTATATTAACCCTCAGTCTTAATGGATAATACGTCCGGAACAACTGGGGCCGATTTTTCGACCTAACAAAGTACAAGAAAAGCTGTTTATACGATGTTCGGAAATCTTCCTTTCCCGAACATAAATCAATCCCAAAAATTGAGCTACATCAAATGCTGTGAAACTAAAGGAACGATCGGAATGTTTAAACCGTTCAAGGTCCTGGCTTACTTTTATGGAAAGTGGAGAACTATAAAATGACTAGGTTATAAGTAAGTAAGTAAAGTAAGTAATTTATTTTTTACCCGCCATTTTGGAAAGTTTCTTTACTGGAACCAACAGAGGAACAAATGAATTATTATCGTTAGGACTGGTCAGTTACATCTTACGAAATTCAGAAATTTGGGGAAGTAGTTGATCGAGCGAGTTGATCGAGGGAAGATTCTCCAAGGTATTACAAGTACAGTACACTATCAGAATTTTCATCATGTTTAATACAAAGAAGTGCAGTTTCCACAGAAAATACTTCGGATGTTATCTACAAGTTTTACAGAATATTTCCATTATGACATTTTAAGTGTTCCCTTTTCGTTAAAAGTAACATTGCAAACCACGTTTACCAATACGAATGTTGATTTCCTTAACCGGTGTTCAAACAAAAACAAATTCACTGATAGACTACGTATTACAAAGCATTCCTATTCTACTGTTCCCTTGACTAAGTCAACCCTGAATTAATAAAATTAGCCTGAACCTTTGAGTTTCCATAAGTAAATACGTTTACACATATTTGTACACAAATAATTAAAAACAAGTAGCCGAGCGGAGCGAGGCCCTGGCACGGTTCTTAATGATAATTGAAGCGGGATTTACGCGTTTACATTACATTACATAAGTAAATTCGTTTACATATATTTGTACACAATTAAAAAAAAAATAAGTAGGAGCGAGGCCCTGACACGGTTCTTAATGATCATCGAAAGCGGGATAAACGCGTTTACATTATCTTGACACGATCTATGGCGTTGGTATAAGCTCAGTGCATTATCGATTCATTGCTTCCATAGCCATCAACCGATGCATACATTTTCTCTAGTTTCCTCGCAAGCCTCTCAGTCCAGAGAATTGTTTTCGAAACAGTGCGAAGGAAAATAGTTCAACTAAAAAGTTTCAGTGAATCAGAAAGTCTTCATCCTCTGACACAAATAAAACCAGACAAAATACTCTGGACTGCCTCTTAAAAGACACTGTTGTTTCAAAGCTAGCAAAACTCATATCGACCGGCTTGAGGCGAACCCGATATAGAGACGTTCGGACAGTAACGATTGGGTTACACAGCTAAACTTAGTATTAATACTGAGCAAAAAACTAGAGGCTGATGATGCATGCGATTCGCAGTCGACTACCGGATTTTGTTTGGATCTGCCTGTGACAACTTCTGTCAGGGGCGGGCTGGTACAACATTCTTAGATTTCGTGCAGAAACATCGTGTAGACATAAGAAGTTGAATTTTTGAAATTAGAATGGATGAGTTTACTGGAGATGCAAGAGTGAATCAGTGATGTCGGTAAGAAGGTCCTTAATGAAACATGTTTTGTAGTAACAAAGCTAGTTTGCTTTGGTTATGCTTTGTAAACTGGGTGCAGTTGTTTCCGCACAAAAGCTAAGAGAGAGAACAACTGTTTACAAAACCAACAGGAACACACAACTAGCGTCATGGAGTAATGCTGAAAATCCCCCAAGGAACTCAACTCAAGTCCCCGATCACCAGATCCACGATCGTCTGACCACAAACAGCGTTGCCACTTTTCTCTAGCGGAACCCATGACGGCGGCCGAAAAACTGGTGCCGTTCTGGTACAGTCAGTGCTTCCACTCGACCCTCTCTGAAAAAAAGTAGCAGCCCTCCAAAATAAAGTAGAAAAAAGTAGATTTGTTCTGAATCAATGTAAAAAAAAAAGTAGTTTTATATCAAAAGACGAGCTTAATGCAAGAGTAATGCAATCACCAGGACCGTCATTTCATATGTGAATGCTTAATTAGCTGATTCATTTTCAATGTTCTCCTTCATGAATAGTTTTTGAAAGCAAACAAAAACTTTCTTTTTGTTCTATAAACCAGATTTTGCTTAAACTGTGCGCCGCAGGAAATTAAAAAAAAAATCATCCTGTTTTCCCAACAATTCAGATGTTTTTGTTCAAACCAGATTGTGTTAAAACTGCGACACAGGCAAGAATTCAGAAAAAATTCCTGTTTCCTACTAAAATACAGAAACTTTGGTACAAAACGAAGTTCTAGGTATGCAAATTATTTTACAACAGGCAAAAACTTCAAAAATCAGACTGTTTTGTGCTAAAATATAGATCTTTTGGTTCAAAACCAGTTTGTGTTCAAAATGTGCGCCGCAGGCAAAAAATTATCCTTTTTAGTGCTAAAGTACCGAGATTTGGGCAGAAAAACAAACTGTGCGCTGACTGTTACAACAGGGGGAATCAGCCTGTTTTCTGTTTAACTATATATTTAGTACAGAACCAGATTAAGTTAAAACTGTGCGTCGCAGGCAGAAATTTCGAAAATCAGCCTATTTTATGGTAAAACTGAGAGAATTTTAAACGAAACCAGATTGTTTTCCAAACTGCAGTGTGTCACAGACAAAAAAGAGTAGAAATAAAGTAGTACAGTAGATTCGAAAATTAAAAAGTAGAATGGTCCGAAATAAAGTATTCTACTTTGAAATAAAGTAGAAGTGGAAGTACAGTATGAAATCGTACCAAGTATTAACGACAAGTCCCGCTTGTCAGATTTTTAAATTCAAATCTCGCGCCTTTTCCATTATCTACTCCTGCCAGCTAATCGACCCCACGAGCATAGCAAAGACACCTGTGTAACGTAAAGCAACAGCTGATAAGCCAGATATTCCAATTAAACTGGTTATTTCTTATACGGCTTCAAACCACCCTCGCACATATGATCCGACCGACATAATCCAGAGTATCGGGGTTTCGAATTACAATTGACCATATTGGGCCACCAGGGGGGTACACTGTCTTATGTCGGAATTGTAATGGGGGTTTCTTGAGACAGTTACGGCTGACCAAGCCAAGCGACAGTTTTCAAAACCACGAAGATATCTGTTCAATTAGTGGATTTCTACACAAGCGGAGGAGAATAACATAAGTATTAAACGGTTTGAGAAGCACAGGGGAAACAAGTGGAGTAATTCAAACAAAGAAAGAAACAAACTCGAAATGGCCTTATAGATACACTAAAACACAAACAGATCATTAATAATTTCTGTTCGGGTACGGAAGTGCTTCTTTGAAAACTTCTCTAACCCTTGGACAGAAGTGGAGTAATTCAAACAAAAAAAGAAACAAACTCGAAATGGCCTTATAGATACACTAAAACACGAACAGATCATTAATAATTTCTGTTCGGGTACAGAAATGCTTCTTTGAAAACTTCTCTAACCCTTGGACGACATTAATTCTGTGTCACCTCTAAAACAGCCAAATGGGAATGATAAAGTAAAAAACTTGTGAGCGTGTTCCACCCTACTTACCTTAGTTACTACGCATGACGTCATGAATTCTGGCTTCTTGGCGTCAAGGCTGGAACACATTTTCTATTTTCAGCAAAATATCTCGCCACGGGCTGATCCGGCCAATCACGTCACAGATTTTCATAGTTACTACGCTCCCGAGCGTAGTAAGCAGATAGTTACTATTTCGAGAACGATAAGGTTGGAACGGTCAGTGCGGTAACTTTTCACGAGGCTGGAACGAAAATAATAACTAATAGTTACTATTGTTAGAGGGGTGGAACACGCTCTGTATCTGCTAAGAGGCAACTTTTGACACAACTGATGAAACCAGATTCGTTTGATTTCGTCTACATGAATGTTCTGTTTCTTCTCTTGGGATATCTCGGACGAATAGGCTAAGGAAATAATGCAAAGTTGTTGCGATACTTTTGACGCCGTCATTTTGCCGTTTAGGGTGCAAAACAACTTTGGCATTTTGCTTCTAAAAAAAATAAATAAATGGCTTTATTTTGACTTTATTTAGCTTAAACTATTGTCTGAACCAGGTCTCAATAGAACCGTGAATACTGCGCTGGATTTTTTTTTTGGTTTAAATTTCATTATGTTCTCCGGTGCCTTTCAGAGCTAGGGGACGTAAAAAAGCATACCTCAAGGGTACAGTTTTTTCGGAGGGTCAGCTTTTTAGATCATAACAGGAAAGAACAACAAAAAGGAAACAAGACGAAGCAGAAAACTGAAAAAAGCCAGTCGCTTCTCCGTCTAAAAACCCAATTGCAATATTCGTCCAGCATTACTATAGGATATTCTGAAGCGGTAGAACTCGCTGGTTCTGATATGCAGTGTTGAGAAGGTATGCTTCTTTGATCGTACGTTAACTTTCAACAGTGCCGTTTTCATCCACTTGCTGTGACTGAAGTGACAACCAGTCCGTCAAAGTACTTCATTAATGGCTCCTGAGAATAATGGGTGTTTTGGGTATTGATTATTCATTTAGCCCGAAACTTTACTGTTCAAAGTTAACCATTGCCCAATGAAACGTATAACGTCTATTGTAGCCGAAAATTGTTAACTTAATATTTTCTTTCAGTGCTGGGAAAACTGTGCCGTTCTACAGGACAACTACCCTCTATGGAGCCTAATGTGTGATCAGCCAAGGCTATGCGTAAGTACCGATCTTACAATTTGTCCACCTGCCATCTAGAGAAGGAATTTTTGTTCGTCCTACTAATCCCTTTTCTTTGCTTTGTTGCACATTCTCCTCCTTGTTGAAAGCTCAGTATAATTATCAGCTGATCATAAACATTCCCCGTTATAATATCTTACAGATTGAGAAATGTTTTAGTCCATTAGCCAAAAAGTAGCCCCATTATGCGCCTAACAACTCGTTGTTCCCAAACTAGGCTAATGCGTCAAGGTCTCGTACTAAGTTGTTCTCTATACTTTAAAGTTCCCTCAGACTGATTAAAGATCTTACTTCCTCCCTTAACACGGGGCCGAAACCCTTACCGCCGTTACGTCGACGTAAAAAGCCTAGCAACGTAGTTCTCCACATCGGAATATTGCGTAAAAGTTAAATAGAATGAATTTAATTTACGAAAGGATTTACCGTATGTTCCTAAACACTGAGCATATTCGCACTAAACCCTTCAGCTGAACTTTAAGTCGAAGAATTGTGTTTTGTGCGGGAGATTTATGCGTGGGAGGAGACTATCAAGTTACCAAACACGGAGCATATTTCCATTAAGCCCTTCATCCAAACTTTAAGCTGGAAAGCATTAGTTGCGTTTTTGCAAATACCATGACTGTTACCATGGTAACTGGATCTGCAGTTAGTTGTTTTTCCAGTTACCGTGGTATCTGATACTACGGTTGCTCCGCAAAATGACAATTGCCAGATTTGCGAGTTAATGATGTCCACTGACATCCAGAGGGACATGACTTCTTTCCCACCAATTTGACAAAAAACTAGACTCTTGTGTTAGCGATGGTGGTCATCATTAGACGTTGTATCAGATACCATGGTATCTGCAAAGACGCAACTATTGTACTTTGTGTGGCTGTCTTTTACGTTGGAGGACGCCATCACCAAGCATTGAGCATATTCCGAGTAAACCCTTCAGTTGAACTTTAAGATGAAATCTGAATACCTTTTCACAGTTCCCAGGATGCCAGCAAGCATGCAGTTTCCACCGTGAAAACCTTGCGGACTCAACGCAAAAACTTCCCGTTATTCCTACGATGGGCGAACCTTCAATAACGGTAACGGGCAACGTTATCACCTGGCCCAAAAAGGACAAAAAGAATCTGGTGTATGTTATCCTTCAAAAGGTATCAGTGGAAAGCTGGAGGCAACTGGCACAGGTTAGTTTTTAATTCATTTATGGCTCTTGAACTTCGGAAAAACATTTAAAAAAACACCCATTCCTCTTCTAAAAGTGAAAACAATCCCCTGAGCTAGTAGGAAATATTTCAAAACAAATAAACTTGTAACTTGTATAGATTTAATTACACTAAAACACTCAGACCAAATTACTTTCTTCACCAACTATTGTTTTAACCCCCCCCCCTTCTAATAAACTATTACTCAAGACCCTAAACAAAAAGAGGAAGAACAAACTTCGAAGCTTCCCCAGTACTTGTTTGTTCAAAAAAAAAAAAAAAATCTAATTCAGTGGTTTTCGAATCCCTAATCTCCTCCGAACCGTAGCTGTACATTTAGGGAGCTGACTGATATGGCGAAATTGGGGGAGAAACCATTACTATAGTCGGTGGCAGGTCCGTATCCAGGATTTTTTTTACGGGGGGGGGAGGGGGGTTGCCCGCGGGTCAGGCCAAAAATTACACAAAAAACATAGATCAGAGGTTAAAGCCTATAAAAAACGATTATTTTTGTATTTTTTTTTGGGGGGGGGGGGGGGTGAACCCCCTGGAAACGGCCCAGGTCGGTGGGATTGATAATTGTCAACACAACTGCACCTTCTCTTTATGCCAAGTCCTAACGCCAGGCAACATTATCCAAACATCATAGATCAAGACTATAGAGCAGCACAACGGGTCCACCCGCCATGCAAGCTCATCAACTGAAGTCTCATCGGTTGTGAAATAAATTCATTATTTAATTCATACCACGGAATCACGGATCACTCAAGAGAGAGGGAGACTTTCATCTCATTCTTTAGTGGTGATTCTTTGGAATAATTTCATTAATTAATTGATACGGAAACCCCACGATTCGTTCCCTGCAAGAAAGACTCGAAAGACTTCCGTCTTCTGCTTTTATCGTGAATTCTGTGAAACATATTCGTTAATTGATTAATCTCGCTCCTTACTTTCGGAAAAGAGTCTAGGGGTTTGGTCGGACGTATAAAGTAATTATCATCTTCGATAGTTTCCGCTTATGCCTTTTGGGGCAACATTCAGGATAATTTGCAATCGCTAGGCCAGAGATAATCAAGTCAAAAGGATTTGATTTGGAGGACGCATTCATGAATTTGCAACTTGTAAATCACCCACGTCAAACAGTGAATTGGTATGACAGACAGTGCGAATAATCTTGGTGGCGCGATTCGGGAGCACATGCATGGGTATGATCTGTCAAAATGGCTACCACCAGAAAAGAGAGATAAGTATTAAGTCTGTGCAGGAGTTGGTGTGCGAATAAGACAAACAGTTGATAGCTGGATACCTATTTTTTCCATACAAAAGTTTTGAGACTTTTCTACCGTTTGTGCTGTATGTGTGAACTGCGTGAATGCTATTAAATTTACCAAATGACAGACAGTGTTTATATTGTTTAGAACGAGATAATTAGCCTAGCGTCTGGTCCAGAAATGATCTGTATGCCCAGCCGGCTAGCCTTTTAAATTTGCTTTTATTAATCCTCTTACTTGCCGCCCTGTCGTCTTAAAAAATTAATACATCCTCCAACCAGAAGCAGTTCCGTCTTTTAATTTTGGTGGACCCCAGGCCATCCATGGGTTTTTGGCCCCTTTTCATGAATCAAAATCGTAAAAAGGCCAGCACATTAGCAAACACGATTCTTAGTGTATTAACAGTTATGAAGAAATATTAAAAGCAGTGATTATTCATTAACAGGCTAGCACTTTTGGCGGAAATTCAAAGTAGAAAAGTAATTAATAATACCATCCACATCAGTCGAATTCGAAACAATGTTTACTTTGTTGCCATTTACACCAGTCGTTTGAAACTCGTTTGCCCTGGCCCCCCAGCCCCGGTCTAAGGGTAAAGACGGCACTGATTGGAAGGATGCTGCAAGACCCAATAATACCATGTTGATATTTCATTCTTATTCCTGGAAGCGAAGGCGTTAGGGGGCTGAGTAGTGCCAGGGATCCATAAATTTCCTTTACAGGGGGCTTGTCAATAAGAGATTTCTGGTGCTATGTTGACCGACCGGAAGATAGTTCGAGAAATACCCACGGTCCAATCACGTTCAAGACCAGATAGACAAAATTTGTGATTGGCTGCTGGCGCCTTGAGGGAGGAGTCTCTTTGGCGCGCACGTCCAATGAGGCAAACAAGAATGCAGATTTGACCCTAGTTGGATTTTTGGAAAGTAGGACTGGTTCGGTCAACATAGCAACATAGAAGCATACGAAATGACAAGCCCCCTGTAAAGGAAATTTATGGGTCCCTGGTAGTGCCACCAATATTCAGCAGCTAGCGGAGGTTCTCAGGATACCCTAGCCCATAGGGAAAAGTGCAAGTAGAAGCTCATATTTCTGTTTATTTGTGTGCATCTGCATTTTTTTGTCATGGCCGTGGTCTCTTAGAGCAAATGGAATCTTAGATTTCATTTTAGTTATCTAAGTTCAACTTTATTGTGACGAATTTACGAGGAGTATTTTCTACATATTTAGCCTAGGCTTTTCTTTCGCCTTCTTCTAAATTCGACGCCTCGGCCGTTAAAGTTATTTTCCGGATATTCTATTCATCTTCTTCTTCAAATCTTACCTATCTGTCAAGGCTATTTACTCGTCACGTCATCAGGTCAGGAACGAACATTTTTGGACCACTAATACAGACCACTTCCAATTTCGATCCCTCTTTCCACAACACTTAGCAACATTTCCTTGGAAACCTCGAGGGGAAGACCCTTAGAAATAATGACCGCTTGTTTTCTTCTAAGAAGGGAGTCCATCTCATGGAAAACCCTTCCAGACTCTTAGAAAATCCAAACTGAAGGAGAATTTCAAGATGAAAAGAAAAGTTTTATTAGCCTGTCTGATCCACAGTACAAAAGAATACAATAAGATCTGACAGGGCTCTCCAAGGTTTTAAAGAGAAGGATTATTTTCAAATCGACTTATACAGCTTACATTAGTGGTATGTCCTTTCGGACGTCCGATCATATCTTACAGCGTCATAGAATCTGAGGAAACTGAAACCTAGCAATGTGTAATGTCACGAAATAAATAAATTGATTGATTGATTGATTTATGCACAGTAATAATCGCAGACAATAGTATAAACATTATAAAGTCAAATTAAACCCTCACAATGTAGTTTTTTCAGTACTTTTCTTTTTTTGCTCAGTTGCTTTCGCACACTATAACGGCAAAATTACGGTGTCCAAGGTAATGGAGAGTTTTACATTAAGTTTCGAGACCGTACGAAGTATTCCAACAGAAGAAAAAGAAAATTCAAAACGAAACATCAGATGATGGTAAAGCAATCTTTATTCGTTATTTATGTCAAAAGACAGATGAACGGGAGAGATCCTACTTTATCAACTTCGTATTTGACATTCCTATTTGACTGCTTAGAGTCAAAGAAAGCAAAACTTAGGCATTTCAAAAATACAACACTTATTCAACAAAGAGTAAACGAAAGGTAAAAATTTGTATGAAACAACTTCCATTCCTAGTTTATCCTGGAAAGTGTGATCAAAATTAAAAGGCAGGGCGAACTTTTGTCGTTAGAAACTTCTCCATTTCAGTCAGTATGACCAGATACGTAAACAAAGAACCTCAGGGAAATCATCCAAGATGAATGCGATGCTGAATTAATCAGGACTTCGTTAGGTCGTTTAGCAAAACCCTTCCAGTTAGATATTTTCTAAAATCTTTTCCAAACTAGGAAAATTCGTTAACGGAATTCAGCGAGTAGGCTAATTTATTTGACAAGACAGGTTTCTGGGCTGGAATTGTTGGGTTAACCCTGGAAATCGCAGCTTTGCAAGGTAACAGGATTAACAGACATCCGACTGTTCTAAGCAGTAATGAAGTCTTAATTTTCTGTTACTCTCAATCGTGGTGGGCGGCGCTAAACGGTTAAGCCAGCTTGAGCCGAAGGAATAATTACACTCGATTGCCTACTTTGTCATCACCCCTAAGAACAATGTCAGAACTTTGACAAAATTTAAGACATAGACTCCCATTAGCCAAAGATAAAACTAAAAGTGTCATCAAATCAATATTCCCGGAAATTAATTCGAATACAGGAAGTCAAGGCCGTATCCAGGGGGGCTTGGGGGTTCGACCCCCCCCCCCCGAAACCCACAAAGTAATCGTTTTTTCTAGGCTTTAAAGTCTGATCTGTGCATTTTATGTACTTTTTGGTCCGACCCGCGGCCCCCCCCCCCCCCCCGAAGGGCAATTTACCCCCCCGGAAATAAATTCCTGGATACGGGCCTGCAGGAAGTGCATCTACGTGTTAAATGCTTTCCAAATTATGACAGTGCAATATATTTTGTTCCTTCCCAGTCGCTTCTCTGTAAGAGCATTGTCATCCGCTTAATATCTATGATAGAAAGGAACTAACGCGACGCGAAATATAACATTTAACGGGGTAATAAGATCACTTCGACCTTCACGTAACATTTAACACAAGAAGCTCATCCTTGTGTTAAAAGCTATAATAGCTCAAACAAATGGGAAAGAGCTTCTCTGTCTAGTGAAATGCAGTAGCCTAGCTATGCTGGAAGTTTTTCCGAGAAAAATTACAGTTTTGTTAAAAAATGTGAAGAATTTTCGCTTATTCTTGATTTCCAAGGTGTTTCTACAGAAATAAATTTGTTACTAAAGGTTAACTTCAGACATCGAGGTCTATATCGGAAAATAACAGCCGAGCCGAAGGCGAGGTTGATTTTTTAAAATGGCCATCGAGGTTGTCATTCCGATATCAAGCGAGATGGAGGTGTGTTAACTGTTATAACTTTTTCGACCTCAGCATGTCGTTGGAGGAGGATATGACTTATATCCTCCTCTCCGGAGGCGGTTATGAATAATTCTGTAACGTGATTGGCTGAATTATTCCGTGGAGTGATATTTTACGTTTTCTCTGTGAAGATTACCGTAAGATAACTGACCGTGGGTCATAAGAAGGTATGCATTACACGCCTGTTCGAAAAAAGTTTATAATAAAATAATAAATATGTCATTCGATAGGCCATAAAACGAGGACTCGGAATATGTATACTTCGTTGGAGTTTGCTTATGTGGTGTGGTTCCAGAAATTTGCTTGTTCGTAGGGTACTAGGTTAATACTTATCGTGGCCACCTAAGCACCACGAAAATAGAGAGCTGATGAATTTATTGCAAAACTGAGTATTTCAAGGCCGCCTGTTTCAGTGAGATTCCCTGTACCATCCAATCCTCTTTATTTGAACTCATCACCATTTTACATCTCTTCTCTTTGTTCACCAAGCATGAAAGGAGGTGACTAGTGCTTAAATGAATTTTATGGTTCTTGTATTTCATGCGCCCGGCTTTATGTGATCAAAAGGCTTAAAGTTCTTGAAAGTAGTTTGGAAGTTCCTGTTGTTCTTACTTCGAGAAATTTAGTGCCAAACATGTTTTGCAGCCAACGAAAATATTTATCGGTTCGAAAGGGTAAACCGTTTTATGGCCAAGTTCGCTTTCGTTCAAGGGACACTTTGTCGAAGATCGTTCAGTTTTAACGCGTACGCGAATCCATTTTAGTGTGTTCATCGATTGTTATCCAAGTAAAACAAAAAAGATCTAACAATAGCATTTGCTTATTCACTCATTTTCCCACCAACAAAGTATTTTTTTTTTTTTTTTTTTTTTTTTGGGGGGGGGACATCCCTGTCGTCCCGCAACTGCGAACACCTCAGATTCCTGATGCACATTCGATCGTGTTCGACAGCGTTAAATTGAGCCCCGCTTCCCCCCGACACTAGATCGATCATCGACTTTGAAATGAACAGAAGCTCAGGTTTAGGGAAGTTGTAAAGTGTTTAACCCAACGGGTTGAGTTTTACATTCCTTCGTGTAATTGCCAATATATCATTGCCTTTCTCCGGTACTTTTGAAAAGTTTGCCAAAACTCTTCAGAGATTGGACGGCATGAATAATTACCCCCGAGTGCAGGGGAGTAATCAACTAAACGATGTTATGTAGTTGGATTTACGTGGAGGGGGGAATGAATCAATCACATTCGTTTCCATGGAGGTAGTTGGAGAGGGAGCGAATAATAACAGAATTCTCAAGTCCCTTTATAACCTAATCATTCGGGAAGTTTAGCACGAAAAGATTTTAAACGTATCAGGACGTTTTATTTCAAATACCGCAAATTCCCCTTCCTCGATGTCATAAGAACCCACGCGTTGGTTCAAAAGTTTTACCGGTCAAGCCTTGCACTATGTTACCACCTACTTGTGCAGGTCCGTATCCAGGATTTTTTTTTTTTGGGGGGGGGGGTCCGGGGGGTTGCCCACAGGTCGGACCAAAAAATACAAAAAAGATATAGATCAGAGGTCAAAGCATACTGCCCAGGACCTTCACGTCTCAGCTCTTGGCCATTTTCCACTTGCCATTTAGGACAGAGAGCTTTAGGACGTTTTCACGAATGTTTTCATTATTTTGCTCTCTGGCCAGATCCCATCTTCCCATGGAGAATCTTTTCACGTTTAAGCCCCGCCTCTGGCGGCGTTTCACCATTTTCTCACTTGCCATTTACAACGGAGAGCTTTGGGATGTTTTCACGAATGTTTTCATTGATTTTGCTCTCTAAACATATCTCATCTTCCCATGGAGAATATTTACACGTTTAAGCCCGCCTCTCGCGGCGTTTGTGATTGGTGTAGTGGAACTTCCTGACTATTCAAACAAATCAGAAAAATTTGTTGGTGATGTTACTGACATAATAGGTTGTGTGCTTTCACAGTTAAAGACATTAAGACATTGAGTGAGTTACAGTAGAGGTATGCTTATGTGAACGTTTGTTGACTTCGGACTTTGTCATTTTCTTGTACTTGCTGTGTCTAAAGCTAACTACCAGTTAGCCATAGTAGGTAAGAAGGGCAGCTGAAAACACCTGTACAGGTATTTTGAATCTTCAGTCTACCATTTAGCCCAAGACTGCAGTGTTCACATTAAAGTAACTGTTCACATAAGCATACCTCTACTGTAACTCATAGGAACTCATCTGCTTTTTTTCTTCCGGGGAATTTGAACTGAAATCTAGCAACTTGGTCCGTGGTGGGGCAATGGCTCTTCAGTGAAACTTTAAGTATCAGGTACGAAAAGAGGTTCCTTTACGCACGAGACTGGCTTCCATTTGGGCCCTATCAGTAGGCCCATGTGTCTATCGCCCAGAATTTATGACTGTCTCGCTTCGGATCTTAATGCAATAGGCCTTGAGACCCACTACCTGCCGATCTGATACGCGCTAACGACCATTTAGCTTCTTATGACCGGTTTTTTGCGATAAATCACGCAGATCTTTTCATAAATTCGAGGAAAGATTCGACCCTCGTTTCAGCGTGCATTGTAAGCGAGATAATGGGGATCGAGGCTATTATAGAATGGATTGAATGAGGTTTTTTTGCGTTTCTTTACTGGCTGTCTAATTGCGAATGCTCAGATCAGTGACGAGCCATATTTGCTCCACAATAAAAGACAGCCGTGAGCAAAAGGCATATGAAAAATATATAAAACGAAATATATTTAAAAAATATATAAAACGAAATATATATATAAAATATGTATAAATACATTTTAATATATTGATATATATATTAATATAAATACAAAATATATAAATATATATAAAATATATATAGAAAGGAAGTCTAGTACAAGGGAAACATGAAGATGAAATAGAAATAGAAAGTTGATAGAACTTTGTAATTTAACGAATTTCGGTAACTAATCAGTAACTGATCAGTTCTTAGACAGTCGACATGTTTCGTTTAATTTGAACTACGGTAACCTATATGTACATGTACATATTTGATTCCAGATGCAGTACCTCTTAATTAGAAAAAGTAGTTTATTTTGAAACTCATCAAACCACCTTTACTTAAAAGTGCTTGATGGTTCGTAACGTAAATGATTCAGCCGATGTTGCAAACCTAGATGGTGTGATTTTTCAATCAAATTTTAAATTTCCAAAAGAAAAGAAAAAGGTAAAAAATTGGTTTGGGTGTTGAAAAACAGAGGGGTGCTTTTGTGGACGAATCAATGGAGCGGGTGGGGTGAGCCTGGTAGATATTTAGTGAAGGGAAAATCCACTTGAAAATAACAAAACGATACAAATCTTCAAATTTTCTTTGTGTATTTGTTGTTTGCAACTGACATTCGAGAGGAAAGTTCTGCCGGAACCGAGTTAAAACAGAAAACTTTTAGAACCAAACCAAGTTTATTGGGGTGTAAGAATACATAGGCCTACTGTTTTATATCTTTGCATCGTATTCTTTTTTTACTCCACACTGTAAAAAGTTTCTCCGAGCTAGGATTAAAGTTAACTGCAGTATTTGCTACTGGGATTAACTTATCTCTACTGAGATAAGATTAGTCCAGAGATAATATTATGTCAATAAAGACAAGATTAATCCCAGTACCAAATCCTGCAAGATTTTTTTTTTACAAGTGTAGTGCAGGCATCTCTTTCCTTTCCTGACTGTCTTTGCATCGTGTTCTGATTGCAACTTTCATGACCGGAATCAGGTGAAAATAAGAAATCTGGCATAAACACACCTCTATGGCGTTGATTAAAACCTGTAATGAACCGAGAGTCGACAAGACATGTTAAAGATGTTTTTCCGATCGATCTCAAGCTCCTGTATAAGGCTACATGCATCTAGTAATGATACAGCTCTCTCTAGGTAATAAATATCACGTCCAACAACCCGCTATTGAACTTGCTTAAATATTCGGACTACTTGCCAGAATCGGCTCCAAAATCACTAACGTGGTAACACAGACGCTCTATTTAGTACTTAAGCGGTGGGGTTGGACCCGTAAATATACTGAATCCTTTGTCCAGAGACTGGTCATTAGTAATTAACCATTCCTAACTACTACCCACTGTTGACTTAACTCTCTGGTACAGTCCGTAGCGGGGTCGTTCATTACACATTATCCTTTGAAGTTACCAGTAGTAAGCCTCAACAATTATTTCGATATTCATGTGGTTCTTCCAGTATTTTTTCGGCTGGAAGATCGAATCATCAACCAATTAGTTTAACCAATGGCTCACCAAAAAACGTATACATTCCCTATGCTCCAGCATTAACCTCCGTCCGGATTTTAAGGACCCGAGGTACCTATAATGAATACTAATGCCACCTGCTACCGTAATCGATCCATCCATCCTCGGAGACCTGAATTTCAAACGGTACGTCGTAACCCCCTTATGAAACCACTTTTGAAAACTTCCCGTCTTTTGCTAAGTTCGAATTGGTCGATGCGTATCGATTGCCTCCAAGAAGCTCATCCGTCAGCAATGTTTTTGCTAGAAGTCAGTGGGCCTGGGCAAAGGCTTAAAACAACCAAAGCCGTAGGTAATTTGATAAGAGAAGTCTAGTATTAAAGTACTGAACTATTTGAAAATCCTGCAACGTAAAGATTAACTAGTGCTAGTTGTCCTTGGAGCAGTGCTTCCTGTGGTGCTGACCACGCGCCCCTTCCTCGAAGACGCAAAGCTGTCGGTGTATGTGGAAGTTACTGCTCTTGAAACTGCGGCGACGATTAAACGAATGCGGATTTGGTCGCCATTTATCTTTGTGCGTTTGTCTTTGAAAGCTCCATATCTTGATTGTTTCGTTCACCGTTCATGTCTCCACCGGCCACTGAACGCCAAGCGGAAACGCAAAAAAAAAAAACACGATTTAATAGTCCCCAAGTCCACGGACAACTTGGTCCCGACCACTCCCTCGCCACTCTTCCAGGATACAGAATAAAGCTCAGTGCCCACAGCAGTCCAAAATCCACGTCGTTAGGCCACGCAATTTGCACCGCGCCGCGTCTCACTCTTATTCGCGTCGCGTCTCAGTTCGAGCGGAATTCGTCTAAATATTTCCAGGCGAAAATACTCGTCGCAACTCGCAAGATATGACAGATCAATTCGCACACGTTCTATTGCCAGAAATGCAGTTTCTCTTATTCATTTGTCTTATACTTGGTACCAGCATAGTAAATGACTGGGTAACTCTGAACTAAACTGATAAGCTGTTCTGCATTCGTCATTTCTGCAGTTCACATTATCTGCCTGGCGTTGAGATTTTTTCGGCTCCGAGCCGAAGACTGACGAAGCGCTTTTTCTTTACCTGACGAGTCGTTTTTTCAATTCCTGACGTGACGGACACCCCCAGGCGTGTCGAAATTTCCTCTCTGTGTGAACTGGAGTTAAGCAAAAAAGATTCGCGTTCTGTCGGCTTTCCAGGGCTTGCAAAGACGGAAAACAAGAGGAAAAGCGAACGTGTATAAAATAAACAATTCGAACGCCATCTTTAGTCAAAAACGCAATTTATTGCCCAAGAAGACGTGATATTGGTAATTTAAGGCAGAAATCCTACGTGGGGGTGTGAGAATGAGAGTTTGGTTCACGTGGTATGCGAATGCGTGGAGGTGATTGGAGGAAAGAACAGTACGGTGTGGGTGAATGTGATGAAGAATGGCTAGTAAGAGCTGTTGGGGATGAGAGTTTTGCTTCGATTGTTTATGTATTTATTTAAACTAAAAGACGACCAACTAGGCTAAAAAAATACAGAATAAATAACGAACACTGGTATAAAATACAAAAACAAAGAAAACAAAAGTTACATACATCAATCTGGAGGGAACCCGCGATATAGTAGATTACCCCAATTAAGAGATTTGGGCGATTCCTGAGGATAGGTAGGGTAAAAAAAAAGGTAAAGGTGTCAGCTATCAGCCTTTACAGGCCAAGCCGGCGGTGCTGATCTCCGATTCTCGGCCCTCAGCCTCAGCCAGGAAGTGCAATGGGGGGTTGGGGGACAGCCATCCTGTGCTTTCGCACACCCTTCCTGTCACCTTCCCCGGATTTCTCCAGGTACCCATTTGAAGCTGGGTGAACTTTGGCTTGTCTTACAGAGTTACACCACTAACCCCCGCCCGAAACCAAACAGTAGGCACGACCGAGACTCGAACAAGGGACCCTTCCCTACTCGAACAAGGGACCCTTCCCTTGTGAGTTCGACGCGCTAACCATTCGGCCACGGACTTCCTGAGGATAGCGAGCACAGGAGTAGATTTTTCGAATAGGAAAATAAATATCAAAAATGTGTTATAAGATAAGAGAAATATTACGAAGGAGTTTTTTGTTTTGTTTTTGGTCGTTGTTTTTTGTTTTGTGCATTTTTTTGTGGTGTTTGAGACGTTTTTTTGTTGCCATGGCCCTCGGGCTGCGCCGTAATAAAAAAAATCTTATCCATCTTATCTATAGATAGATAGATAGATTTATTTGCGCTAAAAAGCCACAAGGGCTATGGCAAATACAAAGAAAAATAACAAAAAACAACAAAAGTAACAAACCTACAAAAATCCTTCCCTACACTGTAAAAAGTTTTACGACACTTTCTCGAAAAAGCGTCGCCATTTCAACATTTTCAAGAATATCTGTTGGAAATCTGTTTCTGACCTGAAGAAAGTGTCTGCACAGCGACATATTTTATAAAAATGTCTCGCTATCAACACTTTCCTACTAAAGTGTCAAAATATGAAAAAATGTCCGTGCAACGACAGAATGCAGGGACTAAAGAAAATGTTGAAGGTAGAAACTGTTGTGGTTCGCCTAAAAAAAGAAGGAGTTGACTTATGAAAAGTGTTTGAAAGTAAGGAAATGTTGCAGAAATATCTTTTGTCGTTCCATGAAAAGGTCTGCAGCCCGAAAACGATGTGATTATAAAATTTGACGACAGAAGCTCTTTTTCGAAAGTGTCTGCAGTTCATAAAAACGTAGACTTCCGACGAAAGTGTCTGAATTTTAGAAAAAGTTTCATAAGAGCAGTTGTGTACGGCATTTTAGGCTCCGAAAGTGTCAGCGCACATAGAAATGTTGGAACATTCTTGTTTCAAATGTGTTTTCACTCGAGAAAGTGTTGCGTTCATAAAAGTTGGTTGAAGGGAACTGTCGAGGTTTGAATATAATTAGTTGGTTGCTATGCTGATCAAGGGGTTTGCAACTCTATATAACTTTGAAATTTTAGTGCAATATTGCAGCTGGATACCATTTCAACTTACCGGTGCTGCTGACCGTCCTACCAGAGGCGTCCAGAGGTATGGGTGCCTCATTCGAGACTCTCAGGGTGCTAATGTGAGTCATTGGACCTCGCTTTCAAATTCCGAGCAAAACAATGTTCAAGTAAAAGTTCCTTCCATGTTGCCAATACATAAGATAGTTTGCCATGGTTCAAATGGGTTTTTGTCAGGTCAAATAAAATAAATAATACATCGAATATCATAGGATAAATCAAAAGGCTATAAGAAACTTCAAACTCGAATGAATTTTTCTAGATAATTTTTGCGGTCGGCATAGTTCGACGCCATTCCAGAGTCACAGGAATACCAGACTCTGAAAAATCCTCTAAAAGTCTATAAGATGTTGCTTAAACGTCTAAACTCTCCTATACATCTTATTCGCGTGTCTGAGCCGCGGTGCCGTTTGTTGGCGGCCGCAATTAACGTATTATTTTAACGTTCCTTAAATCAAGCCTAAAATCTTCAGCTCTTTAAGCATGTCAGACTTCAGACACATGCTCATACAAAAGTACTCTTTATTTCAGACATAATCCGTGCCATTTTCAAAAAAAAAGAAAACAATAACTGTATCCGCTGAAGAAACGAAAAAGATTTGCATTGTTATTTTACCAGATGGGAGGCGACAACTCCATAAACGAGGTAATCATCCCTTAAAGAAAAGCGTTATAACTGCACTAAATACTTACAAACCGAGCTATATTAAGCGAATGATGAAAAAACAGTAGCCTACTGCTGAATAGTTTCGTGCCGTAGCCAGGTCCGTATCCGGGAATTTATTTCGAAGGGGGTTTTACCCGAGGGTCGGACCTAGTCTATACCAAAAAGTAGCCTACAAAAAGGTCATAGATCAGAGGTTAAAGTCTATAAAAAACGATTATTTTTGTATGTTTCGGAGGGGGTTTGAACCCCCTAACCCCCCCTGAATACGGCCCTGGCCGTAACACACACGCATTGCGGAGAAAGGCTGTAAATGTGACGGTATCATGCCGATAACGTACATACAAATGTGGGCTAACTGCGAGGAACCAGAAGATCTTGACATCGGTTGAGAAACTATATTAACATATATTATTATTAACATATATTTGACATGCAATGAGATCTATGCTCGAGTTTTTATAATAAACCTAGTTTCGTTAGGTTCCTTGAAGCCCGCGTCATAACCGACCAATAGAACGCGAGCCTCCGTCTTTGCTTACAAACTTTGAAGCCTTCAAACTCTCATAAAAAATAACATTAATTTGCAAAAGTTGTATTATTCCAACAAGAAGAAGCCAGATAACGATTCCAACAACTCTCTGACTCACAGCAGCTATCCAAGGCCGGTAATTTAGTCTCAAAGTTGAAGTCCTATACCTCGTAATGTTAATTTTCTTTGTTATGATCCCGACGGTGATGGTGTAGAAGTATCCGTTTTCTTCGGGTAGGGTGAAATCTCTCTATTCGCACGCTAAATTTGAAATTCAAACTATTCCCCAACCCAACTGACCCAACCAAAAACAGATCTGCCTATTGACTAAGATCAAATTGTACTTACTTATTGAAAATGGACCTTAATGTGATCGAAGAATTGCTGGTGCATGGATGCTAGAAGCTCTAAGTAGTAAGTTGAAAATTTGCCTAGGCTAGGCCTAGACTAATACTGGGTTTTGTATAGCCTACAGTAGAGGTATGCTTATGTGAACGTTTGTTGACTTCGGACTTTGCGATTTTCATCCACTTGCTGTGTCTAAAGCTGACTACCAGTTAGCCAATGTAGGTAAGAAGGGCAGCTGAAAACACCTGTCTGTACAGGTTTTTTGGATCTTCACTGAAGATTCACTTCACTTCAGTCTACCATTCACTCCAAAATTGCAGTGTTCACATTAAAGTAACTGTTCACATAAGCATACCTCTACAGTCTGTCTACAGTACTGTACAACTGTCAACACCTAACAAACAATCTGCTGCTGATCCACTGGGTTGCCTGGGGTAAGGATGGTGGTCATCAGGGCTTCCACTCTGCTTCAGTCAACCACAAACCCCTGATTTTTGGATACCCTTGTCCCTATGCCAAACGCTGGATATGCCTAGCATTTGGCATAGCCTATGCTTAACCTGGCATAGCCTAGTGTACCCAGCGTTTGGCTGCGTTTGGCATAGGGCATAGGGTACAGGAGCGGTATCCAACCTCAGACAAGATTTCAATTTTCCAGACAAGTCTTTCTTGTCGGGTGTGAATGCGCTCGGCTTTCGCCCTAAAGCCGCCAAATATGAACTGTCAGTCAATCGTCCAACGTTATAGTCTCCTACTAAAAATTAACACTGAATTGTCACATTCCTTAACTCACAGTCTTGAGGTAAGGCCCGAAGAGCAAACAAATTTGCATAATGCCTCAAGCACTTGTAAATCCTTGTCTTTTCCTATTGTCGCATATCCAAGTACCAAATCTGTAGATGGGGCTAGCTTGTGTGATTCCAGCTTACGAATCAGCTGGCTCCTTTGGGAACTATATCTTGGGCATTCAGACAAAATATGATCTACTGTTTCTGATATGCCTCTGCAGTCAGCGTGGGTACAATCCGGAGAGGATGAAGATCCATACATCGAATGTCTCGACATAGTCTTTCTTTCAGAATAATCGATCTGGCTTAAAAAGGAACCAACAAATATGACAAAAATACTAGACTGAAGCTAATTGAATGGTTTAATAAATTAGATAAATAAATATTGCTTCAATATTTCTAGTTAAATTTATTTTCTTTTCAAACAAGATTACTTCATTCTAACCTTACCTCAATTTACGTAAATATGATGAAAAAGGAAGAGTCAGCAAAGTCAATAGACAGAAAACAGCTTTTCAAAACTGCTACTAAATGGAGAAAAGGCACAGAATTTGAATATTTTTGGTCACATGACTTTGAAAAAAGTCATATCTTGCCTCTTGACTGTCAGGACAGCTTGTACATTTCGTTTTAACATTTTCGCGGCAAAAACCGAGGTAGTGTAAAAACAAGGTCAGGTACCCCTCCTGTAGCCTACAGTAGAGGTATGCTTATGTGAACGTTTGCTGACTTCGGATTTTGCCATTTTTATGCACTTGCTGTGTCTAAAGCTAACTATCAGTTAGCCAAAGTAGGTAAGAAGGGCAGCTGAAAACACCTGTACAGGTATTTTGGATCTTCAGTCTACCATTTAGCCCAAAACTCCAGTGTTCACATTAAAGTAACTGTTCACATAAGCATACCTCTACTGTATACCAATAGCTAGATATACCCAGCGTTTGGCATAGGCTTTCCCAAAATCAGGGATTTGTGGTAGACTGCTCTGCTTCCACTTGGCCCTCTCTAAAAAAAAAATAGCAGCCCTTCAAATGTAGTAGATAAAAGTACTTAATTTTGTTTTGAATCGTTAGCCTAGTCCAGAAAAAATAGTTTTTATCCCAAAAAGCATGCATAGACAAGGAGTAATGCAATCGCCAGTCACAGTCCCGTCGTTCAGTGTAAGGAATGGTGTTCGTCAGGGCGGTTTCCTTTCTGCATTACTTTACATTGTGTATTGTAATGAGCTTAACCGACGTTTAACTAAATCAGGGCTGGGTTGCCATATTGGGTTGCAGTGGCATTTGAAGTCGCACAAATCACTTATAGGATAGTAAAGTCGTTTCTTTTAGGTGATGCTTTTCAAGACGAAAGAAGCTTTGGTCGAAGGAGTGCAGCCTTTTTTTGTTTTCTACAGTGCGGCGTTTGCAGAAAACGCAGTTTTCGCGTTTGGTGAAAGACTGAGTTTCCGATCTCTGATTGAGGCTATTTCAGCTTTGGTCGGCGTATATCGTCTTACCGGGCAGCAGCCAAAGAGTGCGATTGTCTCTGTGCTAGCGAACGCTACAACAGGAGCCTCCTTCAGACTCGAGGGAAAAAAGGCTATAAGCCTGTACAGTGAATGCGCGACAACCGCCGGAGCTATCATCGTTACCTTATCGGCAAATGTCACTCTAACAAATCACGAGGCGAGGCTTGAGTAAGTAGAATTTTTTTGTTTGGGGGGGGGGGGGGTCAGCTTGGTCGCGCACCGTACTTGCACCGTCTGTGAGAGCAGAAACATTATGCCTTCATCCTCATTATCCGGGAATGTCCACAAAACAGTCCTTGAAAAAAGTTTTCAACCCTTTTTATGATACCTGTAGCTCCTAGCTTAAGTGACATTTGGAGCTTATCAGGTTTTCTTATTCTTATTCTAGTAAGTAATTAAGTAATTTATTTATGACCCGCCATTTGAAAAGCGGAGTATGTAACATAAAATAAAAGAATTCAATAAAACACAACAAATACAATATACAATTTTTCATCCATCGGCCAGAAAAGAATGCAGACTGTCATGTGCTGGCTGATCGCTGTTGTCCATAATTTTTGGCAGAGCCGACGAAATTTCCAGAAGTGTGACTCTTGTATCTTTAACTTGGAAACGCTCCGTTAGCATGTGGCTATGGTATAACTTTGGCAAATAAAGCAGGTGCTTCGCATACTTGAAATAGCATCTTCTCATCTTCTGCAGCTCCTTCTTCCGTAGAACATGTGCCACACCAGAGTGAAATAAAATGTATTGATTATTTGCGTTTACGTTCTTGCTGACCTGAATCAGGACTTTGTTCTATTTTTTAAATCTAACCGTTCCGAGGGCAGCGGAGAGAGGTGGTCTTGTGTCGTACAGACGGTGCAATTACAAGAGTTTTGCTCTGTAAAATGTAATTTTTGGGTCTTCTATATATGCAGTCAACCTATTTCGGAAAACAACTGTGACGCGCTCAAGTACCGAAGGGTTTGTTGGATCTCGGTGAAATTTGATATTTGCAGTATGAATGGGTCCCCTAGATGTGCAATTTGGTGGGCTGTGGGGTGGGGGGGGGGGGTGACGGTGGAGTCCACAAACTCTTGTGGCCCGCGTAAGGACTGAAGGACTTTCGGCAACTATATATAGCATATTTCAGTTCAAACCGCTATTAAATGCCTGGCTTATATTGTTGAAAATCCGAAATCGGTTATAGTGTAGTGTTCAAATATTCTAGAACAGCTGTGCAACATAATGAATGAACTAAAAAAAATGTGACCAGAGCTGTTTGACAATTTCCAGAGCAGACGTACTGGTAAATATGAACCAGTCAGCCAAAAAAGCTATATGGCTTTTAACCCCGAGATATTTGACAAAACAAGTCTTGGCTGATTTATTGTGAAATGGGGCTGTCCTTTCCATATATTCGTGCGTGGTCGGTTTACGTTGTCAATGGCGATTGTGGACTTTGCCATTTAAAACAAGAAACTATCTTTGCCTACTACTTACTATTTGGCTGTTCCTTACTTCTCTGGCATGGTCCCGCTAGCATCCCTAGTTGTTACAGTATAAAGCAAAAATGACATTGTCCGTTATGTTGCCATTAGGCCTATATGTACGACTGTATACTGATCGGCAAAATATCTAGAACATAATTTTTCTAGTGAGATCCGTCACGGAATGCTGGAGGAAGTGGAAGACGACTTGGCTGCCACACCAGAGAGCGTATCATTATTGCAAAGGACGCCAACATCCAGGTTGCGGCAGTATGAACTTCAGGAGGCTTTGGTGGTTGATAGTGCGAGTGTCCTTCCACAAACCCCTGTGTCATCCAAACAAAAGTGTCGTCACAGCAGAAAAACGCTGTGCTTGGAGGACACAAGGGTTTGTGTGGGCCAAGTGATCCCGGAGTCTGTCTCAATAGCGGCTGTAGTCGTGGAGAAGGACTGCAGCCCCGTGCCTAACCTGGCCGATAAACTTTCCAGTGCCGCGCCCAGCCTTCCTGAGAGCTGGGAAATGCTCTCGAACAGTGAGACGGGCAGTATGCTGGAGCTGATGAATCTTGCCAGCAAGAGGAGAAGTCGGAAAAGGCAGAGCAAGGTAGTATCGAATGTTCCGACTAAAAGAGTTTCCCTTGAGAACGTCGAAACGTTTTCCAACTACTCCATAGAAAGATACTTAAATAGCTAAAGCTAACTGCCTCATTTGCGTTCGTGGTTTGACCATTTGATCTTTGGGTTTACTTCCACCCGTTCGTGTATATTTTCATGTCTTTAAGGATCTTTCTATAGAATAATTGGCGAACGTTTCGATGCTGTCTTATCATTTGTTTTTTTGCTGTGAAAGGATTTGATCTGTGCCCAAGAAATCCCAAATATTAGTCGCGTTTTTTGCCAAAAGAGATCGAAGGCCTCTCTCCTAAGTCCTCTGTCCTTTCTGCTAATTTGGCCGTTTTCTGGTAAGGAGGAAGCTGGCGCCGTTCTCCTGAGCAGATTGGTCAACTCACCCCGGATTTGCCTATCTCCTTTCTCCGCAGGCCTGAGCAGAAAGGAGAAAGGCCTTGGTCCAAAAACGGTCAAAAAAGCAGTGAGGAGCAAGCGCTTGGTGCCAAAAACGGGCAAACGAACCAAGGCCTTGGTAGATATGTGACAAAAACGCGACTATTGCTTAGCGTTTTGCAGTATACCTGAAAACCTTCTCAGAGCCGTGTTTTTGGGATCCCAAAACGTGAGTGGAGGAATACCTATGACTTCGTAAGTTGTCCGTCTGTCCGTCCGTCTGTAAACACGTAAACTCTCGAAGGGAAATAGACATTTTGTTAAAAGTTGGTGTGAGGATTCTTTGGGGTCACAAGTTAGGTTCGTTGATAGGGTCCATAGCCCTAAATTTAGGGGTGGGTTTTCAAATTAATGGCCGAGCAAAATGGCTTTGGTAAAAACAGATGTTGAACCAATATTTCAACTTTGTTTTCCTGCCGGACAAAGGGTCTGCCTGAAACCTGGACAAAAATTAAAATCCTGCCTGATGTTGGTCAGAGGATAGATATATGGTAAAGAGACATGGTGAATCCGGTTTGGAACTTAATTTTTCCCATCGGATAAGTAGTTCGCCAGGGGTACAGATAAACATGGATTTTCTAAGAAGTATAGGACTGTTCTAAAGTCGGTTAGAGATGAAATTTTGGGGGGTAAACTTATACGTGCTAAATCCAGATCTGACCGTGGTTTTCTCCGCTGATTGCCATTTGGGCAAAATCCGTAAAACCATAATATGTCAGAAAAAATCACTACTATACAATTGTTGTACATTTTCAAACGGTTTGTTAGGAATAAAAGGAACATGTTTAAGGGGCCTGGCGACAGTCATACACAAATCCTAATCAACGGCAGGGCATGCCTCAACATGGAGCTCATACTTTGGAGCACTATGCCCTACAGCAAGGGCATGGTATCCCCATAAAAGTCTATTTGAAAAGCAAATTTCCATTTCAAATTCTCATTTCAGCATTTTTTTATGGGTCTACCATACCCTTGCTGCAGGGCATGGTGCCCCAACGTATGAGAACCATTCCCAGACGTTGGAGCACTATCCCCCAAAGATGAAATCCAACAAATATTGAATTTTTGGGATCCCATCGAAAACTTAGGTCTTGTTGCCTTGTACTTTTGAGGCGATATTGCGATATTTTATTTGTTTCCACTTATTTTCAAGTCGATGCACTTCGTCTAACATGGTCGAAGTAAAGTTACCGTAAGGAGTCCTTCAGATGGGCTCTCGTTTAAGTTGATACAGCGTAGCTTGTGTCCATTTTTTTTTTAGATAATTGTATTTGATTGTTACTTCAATTTGTACCTTTGCAGCGATGATGTGATCCTTGTGATAATTGAAGTTACCTTTGCGTTCCGGTTTTACGCTATAAGTTTAGTTTTAAAGTTGATGGGTTTTATCTTTGCATTCAGGTTTTCATTGGATTGGCCATTTTATTTAGTCCATGGTGGTCTATAAGAGCCACTTTTTACAAGTCGATATAGCCTATCGTAGATCTTGAACCATTCGAAGTACAATGTGTTTAGTTACTGTGCAGTCGTATTGAGTTCTTTTTGTTCGTTTGAAAGAATAAATCAACACGGATTCAACGTGTTTGTACAAGGACTCCCATTTCCCGATATAGGCGCATTTCAGGCGCATTTGCTTATTTCCCGATATAGGCGCATATGCTTGGTTGAACGATAGAAACGTTGCTCTGGGCTTAGAATATTATACAAAACTTCTATTGTCGGTATAATACTTTCACTTTTGCAGTTGTAACTCCTAAAAAACGTTGACAGAAAGTGTCGGCATGGTTGAAAACAACTAATCAGGAAGCGTTAAACCCAAGATCTGTTGAATTGCCACGGAAATAAAGTGTTATACACTTTTCCTAAAACTTCCTAAAACTGTCGTACAACAGAAAACGCTGGGAACCTTGACAGAAAGTGTCGGCGAAGTTTAAAACGACTAATCAGGAAGCGTTGAAACCAAGATATGTTGGATTGCCACGGAAATAAAGTGTTATACACTATTCCTAAAACTTCCTAAAACTGTCGTACAACCGAAAACGCTGGGGAACCTGGGAAAACGTTAATAGAAACTGTTGAATGAGCAAAGACTGTTGTGCCAAATCTGTTGAATCGCAGAAACGTTGAGTTGCCACGGAAATAAAGTGTTGTACGCTTCCAAAAACTGTCGGAAGAAATAAAAAATGCCGGGGAACGAGGGAAAACGTCAACGGAAAATGTTGAATGAGCAAGAACTGCTTTGCCACAACTGTTGAAACGTAGAAACGTTTATTTACCACGGAAATAAAGTGTCTGCGCCAAATGGAGATTAGAAATGGGAAAAAAGTGTCGAATTTAGAGGAAAGTGTCGTAAAACTTTTTACAGTGTATATGACAGAGCGATCCGAAGGAATCTTCCAAATCTCTTTAAATCCCCAAAATGTTTACTTTTTAATTTTCTAACAAGTTCCTCCCTCGAGAAAAATCCCACCCTAAAAATTTCCTCCCTTAAATCCCTTAAACCCTCACAATCACAAATAAAATGCTCTACATCTTCATCAATCATCCCGCACAAAGGGCAAAAATAAGGACCAGACGAAACCCTAATTTTCCCAATATGTTTGCCGCCCAAATTCGGTTTAGTTGAATTTACGCCTTGTAGCACTCTGAGACACAACGACCGTCAAATCACTGTGCAATCACGCGCAATAACACAGTAACAAAAAAAAATTCACGACAAGTAACTGCCATAAAAATTGTACTATTTTATTAATACCAATTATTGTTCTTGGCACAGCAGGTAGAAATGAAATATCCCGTGGAACAAGCACGTCATCTGCGACAGTAATTAAAGAAATTAAATCGTGGGTTATAAAAAAGTGAAAGGGTGACGAAAAATACTGCAAAATAGACCGCTGCGAATCGGTAATGGGACGAAGCAAGGTTGAACCAGTAGCCCGAGGCGAAGGCTACTCTCCAAGGTTCAAACTGATTGGGCAACGAACATATTATCGTATTTTCTGAAATGAAGAATCAAATCACCGTGTTTACTGAAACTAGAACATCGATAAAGAAAAACTTTCAAGCTGTTGATAAGTCCACCGTTAATTCGCAAAAAAAAAATGTTTTGGGCGAAAAACAAAAAGAATTCATAACTGAATTCAGTTGTCAAAAGCGAGGTCAAAAGTCGAATTCTAGAGTTTCAACTACATAGAGTACCATGAGTATAACAAGAACGAAACAAACAAGATATAAAAATGCAATTCTGCAATAAAATTCCTCAAGTGAATCTGGATTAATTCCCAGTACAATGACCAAAAAGGAAACCTGCATTTGGCTCAAAAAAAGTTTACCAATTTGAAAGGTAAAAAATGGAGTCCCACGACATAATGTGACACCATTTCGCTACCCCTAATTCCAAAGCGACACCCTATCCCTGCACCAATAATAGACCCATAGCATAATTGATTTACCATAAAAGGACCCCCTGTATATATTTCCGACATAAGGGGCCGACGGACGCTAGTCCGGCTACTTTATTCAAACAGGCAACACCTGTCCATTGTCAATACCCGGTCGGGTGACGGGTTGTCTGAAAAGTGTCAAAGGGTCGATCATGCTTTTGAAAAAGCAGCCAGAGTTCCGGTGTTCTTTTGTGTCAAATCGTTCAGGCGACAGTATGAATGGAACATTTGTGGATGATTAAGCCGAACGATTCCGAAAGAGTTAGCGGGAACAAAAAATAATTTACGAGCCTTAAAATACTGCAGATTAGTAACAGTAATTCTAGGAGCTGATTGATATGGCGGCAAATGGTGGAAACCATCGACAGGAATGAGCAGTGCTAACACAGCTGCACCATCTGGAAAACCCTGACACCAACCAAAATTCACAAAATGACGGAAACCGAATTAAAAAACTTTATGGCAACAAGTTTACTAATCTTTTACGCTCATTAATAATTCGAAGTGTCGGAGAGTATTCATTTTTTTTTTTTTTGAGGATGATTTTTTGTTGACAATGCGAGAACGCTTTCTAATTGACTCATCTCATTATTGGTATTAAGCTATAAAGATTATAGGATTTTCAGAACACACCTCTAGTCACGCAACTGTTCACCACTAGGTTTTTGGAAGCTGACGATTTTCTGGAGGATTATCAGTTCCTGCTTAAAAGACAGCCTTCACTGCCTAGCTGATAGTTCAACGTCAACGACCTGTCTTGACCCCGATTCCTCTTTGTCCATGGAAGCCGATCATTCTCTGGAGGATTATCCATTTCTTGTAAAAGACAGACCTAGCTCATGGTTTTCTGCCAAAGCTAAACAACGTCAGCGACCTATCTTGACCCCAATTCCTCTTTGTAGATAACAGAGGAGCGGTTCGTTCTCCCAACGAAATCCTCTCGGAACCTTAGAATCCTGGTCGTCGGAGCGGAAGGATTTCTAGGCTTCTATCGGCCCAACGAGCAGGCTAATCAGCAGACAGTAATGACCACTAGCATTCCGAATCACTGGAGCCTTCATGAGGTTAGTCCTTTTACCCGTCCATAAGTAAGGACGATTACTGTAGCGGTTCAATTAATGTACGTACAGTCAGGGCTTTCTCAACTTGGTTAGGTACAATTTTTAAGCTCGGCTACAGTTAGAAGTATACCTCACGTAAAGATTTTATTTAATATTTCTACAGTAAAAGTAACATTTTTTGTTTAAAGAAAACTGAAATAATATAAACGGTTACGAAATTTCAAATTTGAAAACTTTAGATTTAGCCTAGAAATTGAAAGAAAATTTGGTTTATTATGATTTCCTTTTTTTGGAAATCAATATTTATAACTGAAAATTATACTTTCACATCATTCAGAGGTAAGACTAGATGCAGAGAGAAGTCCAGGGAGCTACGACGGCAGTTATTGTAATTCTAGAGTATACTGAATAGGCTACACAAATAATAAGGCTAAAACTAATCTTCAAAATGAAGAAAAGACGATCGGCTCCATAGTTCCGCTCCTACCCGTAACTGAAATAAAATCTTAGCCCGGATTTCTTAACATCCGAAAACCCAACCCTTTGTCTCGTTATTCGTTAAAACGCTTAAGGTGCCTTCAGACTGAAACGTAAAATCTTACGTTACGCTTCCGTAATCTCTTACGTTACGTCGACTCTTTCACACTCCAGATGGACCCCTTCAGACTGACGTAAGAATAAAATTAGAGAATTTATTTTATTTTATCAGCTTTTCATCAGTTTTGACGAAGAAAAAGACAAGGAATAGATGCCAATGACGTATTTCAACAACTAAATGCCATCTACCTTTTTTGGAAGTAATTCAGATTAATCCTTGGGAACTTGGAAAAAAATCATAGGAGTCTACATTGGTCCAACGGAATTTGAAACTAAATTGTCACACAAACTGGTTTGATTTGAAACCCTAATTTCAGTCTGCTGACTGTCCCCAGAGTCTTTGCCCCAGAGTCATTGGGATGTAGTTTTGAAGCGCTACCATGACACATATGGTTCCATTTCAAAATTATGCGCAGAGTAGTAGACAAGTTTTAAAATGTTTGTCCAATTTGTGCTGTTTTGAGCTAATGTGACAAGGATACTACTTTTTCCATCTTAATTCCAAGGTCTCTCTTTGAAAAATTGGCAACCAAATCGGGTAAATCCTTCATTTTTTTAATTTCTCTTTTATCTTCTTACGTTGCCGTACGTTACGTTTCTTAAGTTGAACAAATTTCAACTCCTGATTTTTACGTTACGGAGGAACAATTTTACGTTACGGAGAACTACGTAGGCTTCTTACGTCGACGTAAAGTCCGTAAGTGTCTCAGTGCGAAGGGAGTACGTAAGAGCTTTTTTCAGTCTGAAGGGACCTTTAGGCTCTGACTGAAGGGTTCCGGGCTGACGGCGGCCTCGATAGGGAAAACGTCAGGGGGCATTCAAATGCACTTCGCATGTACTTCTTACTTGTCATGCAAAAGCCTAGCCTAGAGTTCGTTGTAGCAAGAACAAATAATCATGTAGAATCTCCGTCTTTGGTCCAATGCAGCGACTATGGACACCCCGACAAAACTGAGCGGAGCTAGAGATACTTGCTCCAGCTTTGAGTTTATACCCGTCTACTACCGTTTTCGCCGTTGCTCATCGCAGAGCAATACGTGCAGGAGGCACGCTGACCCGCTCTGGAGCGCGTCCAGAGAAACAATCGGCTTTGACTTTGAAAGTTTCTTCTACGCGGCTTCACAGCTATTTGTAGAGGTAGCGAAACGTGATGTGGCCCGCAGCTACTAACCTCCGCTCGTTTGCATCGGGCAGGGTACGGAGAAATATTCGACTTAGCATGGTAAGATTACAGAGACAGGGAGACGGAGGTTCTATCTGATTATTTGTTCTTGGTTGTAGCTATGTTGCTTAGACTTAAAGCTTTTCCGATCCACTTACGTGTCCCACTTTCCTTGCGCAAAGAGGCGCAAGGAAAGTGGGACACGTGCGTGATCTTTGCGCCCTCGAGATTTCTTTTTTTTATGGCACTTGCCCTTCGGCCAAGTGCCATATAGCGATCGCAATTTCTGTCCGTCCGTCGGTCGGTCGGTCGGTCTGTCGGTCTGTCGGTCCGGATTTTGCTAGTTCGGGTACTTCCAGATAAGCTAGGACGATGAAACTTGGCAGGAATATCAGGGACCCCAAATGATTAAGTTGGAAATAGTCGCTTCCCCGATCCGACCACCTTAGGGGGAGTGGTGGGAAGGGGAATCCGGAAACAATAGGAAAAATGACTTATTTTTAACTTACCAACGGGTGATCGGATCTTAATGAAACTTGATATATGGAAGGACCACTTGTCTCAGACCTTCCATTTTAAATCCAGACCGGATCCGGTGACATGGGGGGGTAGTTGGAGGGGGAAACCGGAAATCTTGAAAATCGCTTAGAGTGGCGAGATCTGGGTGAAAGTTGGTGGAAAGAACAAGCACAAGTCCTAGATACGGGATTGACATAACCGGACCGGATCCACTCACTTTGGGGGAGCTGGGGGGGGGGGTTAATCCGGATTTCTAGTGATCCCGCGAGTTCGGTGCTTCCTGATGTGCTAGGACGATGAAAATTGGCAGGCATGTCAGGGACACGAACAGATTGACTTGATAATAGCCGTTTCCCCAATCCGACCATCCGGGGGGGGGGGCTGGAGGGAGGGGAATCCGGAAAAATGAGGTATTTTTAACTTACGAACGGGGGATCGGATCTTAATGAAACTTGATATATAGAAGTACCTCGTGTCTCAGACCTCCCATTTTAAATCTAGACCGGATCCGGTGACATGGGGGGTAGTTGGAGGGGGAAACCGGAAATCTTGAAGATCGCTTAGAGTGGAGAGATCTGGATGAAAGTTGGTGGAAAGAACAAGCACAAGTCCTAGATACGGGATTGACATAACCGGACCGTATCCGCTCACTTTGGGGGAGTTAGGGGGGGGGATCCGGATTTCTAGTGATCCCGCGACTTCGGTGCTTCCTGATGTCCTGGGACGATGAAAATTGCCAGGCATGTCAGGGACCCGAACAGATTGACTTGATAATAGTCGTTTCCCGGATCCGATCATCCGGGGGGGCTGGAGGGAGGGGAATCCGGAAAATGGGGTATTTTTAACTTACGAACGGGTGATCGGATCTTAATGAAACATGATATATAGAAGTACCTTGTGTCTCAGACATCCCAGTTTAAATCCGGACCGGATCCGGTGACATGGGGGAATTATAGGGGGGAACCAGAAATCTTGGGAAACGCTTTGAGTAGAGAGATCGGGATGAAAGTTGGTGGAAAGAACAAGCACAAGCCCTAGATACGTGATTGACATAACCGGACCGGATCCGTTCACAGTGGGGGGGTTGGGGGGATCCGAATTTCTAGTGATCCCGCGAGTTCGGTACTTCCTGATGCGCTAAGACGATGAAACTTGGCAGGCGTGTATGGGACCCGAACAGGTTGACTTGAGAATAGTCGTTTCCCGGATCCGACCATCTGGGGGGGGTGGGGGTGGAGAGAGGGGGAATCCGAAAAGTGAGGTATTTTTAACTTGCGAACGGGTGATCGGATCTTGATGAAACTTGACGTATAGAAAGATCTCGTGTCTCCGACGCCCCATTTTAAATCCGAACCGGATCCGGTAATATTGGGGGAAGTCGGACGGGGGAATCGGAAATCTTGGGAAACGCTTAGAGTGGAGGGTTTGGGATGAAAGTTGGTGGGAAGAGCAAGTGAATAGCATAACCGAAATGGATCCGGTCACTGTGGGGGAGTTGGAGGGGATCCGAGTTTGTAGTAATCCCACGAGTTCGGTACTTCAGCTGATGTGCAAGGACAATGAACTTGGCATGCTTGTCAGGTACCCGAACTATTGACTTGAGAATGTCGTTTCCCCGATCCGACCGTCGAGGGGGAGTGTACAAAAGAGGAATCCGGAATCCAGTGGCAAGCTCAGCTATTGAACGGGTTATCGGATTGAACCGAAACTTGATATTTAGAAAGGTGTCTCGTAACTCAGACATCCCATTTTAAATCCGGACCAGATCCGGTGACATTGGGAGGAGTTGAAGGGGCGAACCGGAAATCTTTGTAATCGCTTAGAGTGGAGGGATCGGGATGAAGCTTGGTGGGAAGAACAAGCATAAGTTCTAAATATGTCATCTAGAGCTTTCAGATTGAATGAACCTAGATATCCTAATTCTAGGTCCGAACCGCATTTTTGAATGGCGGGGTGTTTATTGTGAAGTTCTCTTCTACTTTCTCGTACCACTACTCGTAACAAGTGCCATATGAGCTCGTAGCTCTTGTTTTTTTTTAGAAGGAGATTAAGCACTTTGTTTCAAAGACAATTAGTTTTCTTTACTAATATTTAATTAATGTTAATACAATAACTTAATTAATGGACGAATTGATCCTGGTTATTAATTAATGTAACTAATGGACAATTAATTTCTTTTCCAGGTGAGTCTGATCCACCAGCGGGTTCTGGTCATCGCCGAAATCGCGTGGCCAGCACAGAGAATCGGAAAACGACTCAGAAAGCTTACAGATGAAGAAGAAGATTCCGATTATCTAGTCACCTGGGAAGTAGATGGAGGTGGTCTCAAAGGTCACCTCTACACTGATGCCACCTCTGTCACCCTGTCCCTCTGGCCGGATACAGTCTACCAGATCCAGGTAGGTGGCACTCTCATAACATATCCGCGACTCACCCTACCTACCTAGAACTTAGAATCCAATAGAACCTTTGGCTGGGCACTGTCATTCAAAGACGCGACGACCACTGATGTGATCGTAAATCCCTTAAGACCCACTCATAACGGCGTTCGGAGAGTACATAAAGTCGTTCACAAAGTTCGTAAAGTATTCCGTAAACCTGCAAGGTTTTTTCGTTAAGTCCATTGCGGCACTAGGCAAGAGGTTCAACGGTAGTTAACTTTTTTCATAAGGTAAGTTTATTATTTATCAAGTTAATTCTCATTTGAGTGGCGGAAACTAAAATTTAAAACTGGATAATTCAATAATATAATAATAAAATAATAACACTGTTATTTCAGCGTAAGCCATATAAACAACACACAAAATAAAAAATAACAGACGAGTCCAAACTATCTACATCATGGTGGATCAGGGTCGAGCAAATTACTCCATATCGGAAGGTTTTGTTTTATTTTACACTTTGTTTAGAGGCGAAACCCTATTTACTGCATGTGTATAATTATATGTACAATTATAATTGTCTTTACATTATTATTATTATTGGAAATATTAACATTTGTTGTAAATTACACAAAGTGAGTTGAGGTTAGAATATCAGTGTGCGCAATAAAAAATTAAAAAATATGCAGTTCATAAATTCAGCTGTCGTATGTTTGTTGATATATAACCACTTTTTTGGCCACAAATTTTGGCAAACCAGTAGATAACTCCGCGAGAGACAAGATACAATGGGCGTAGCAGGGATATGAGAAGACAAATAAGGCACTATTCAATATAACTGTCCTTTATTGGCCCAATGACAATGCCTCGGTATGTGCTATCGCCTTTGCATGCATGGGGAGGAATAGATTTAGATACAAATCAAGGCGAATTTTGTAAATCAACGTGGGAGGGAATTGACTTTAATTTCGACAAAGAGCAAAGATCCGAAGAAATTGTCAGCTAAAGTCATTGCGGGGAGAGATGGAATCTCCAAGGCGGATACGCCATCAGGGCCGTATCCGAGGGGGGGGGCAAGGGGTTCGACCCCCCTCGAAACCCACAAAAGTAATAGTTTTGTGTAGGCTTTAACCTCTGATCTGTCATTTTTGTACTTTTTGGTCCGACCGTGGGCAACCCCCCCCCCGAAACAATTCCGCGGGCACCCCCCCCCCCCCCCGAAATAAATTCCCGGAAACGGGCCGTCCAGCCGGTTTGGAAATCATAAAATTTATGAAGAGGCACTCATTTAACGCATTTAACTTGACGCTCCTAAATTAACTGACCGCAGAAATACTCTTTCAAAAAAATTTGGAGCATAGATTATGTGTTGTCCTCAGATGGTCCGTATATTTCCCCCTCCCCGTCGTCCGTGCATCGGTCCGAGAGGAACACTTGCAATCAATTTTCTCCATATCCGGCTAATTTCTCTTCCCAATTTTTACATAGTTTCATTCCATCATTTATTTCTGGTCTGGGTCTGCAATTTCGAACCTTGAGCCTTTTCATGGTCTTCTCTAATGTTTTTCTCGTAGTTTAATTGTTTTTCTTTCTTTTTGTTTTTTTTGTTTCTAGTTCATTACTCCACTTTTTCTCTTTTGTTGTAGTGGGTTAAAAATAAATTATTATTATTATTATAAAATGCAGAATAGGCAAGAGGGGTCATTTAAAACAGGGGTCATTTAAAACTTCTCTGTCTATCGTGATACCGGCAACCTTTATTCTTCCAAGACTGAACAGATATTTAAAGGGGCGTTCTAGTAATGTTACTGATTAATTCTACGTCCCTAATTATTCCTTATATTGTCACTTCCGGAACGATTTTGGCATTTTCCGTGTTTGGCTCTTTTCGAAGCGATTTTGGCTCCCGTTCATTGGGGAAACCCATGATCTCGAGAAAGACCGGTGATGGAATTTTCTCCCGTATTTCTCATTAGTAGTGTTGGGTGATATTTAGATTTTTCGATATATCGATATTTTCACTTTCGATATTCAATAATCGATATTTCGGTTGGATTTTTCGCTATAGTAGCCTCGTTTCGCCAAAATTCAAGAACAAAATTGTCGAAAAAAAGCATCTTGTATCATCTCAAACTTCCAGTAAGAAAGACTGAATTACGAAAAACATATTGCTCCAGTTTCGGATACATATATGTAACTTAATTTGGATAATAACCTTCAATGTGTAAAAATCGTTTTCGATATCGATACTTCCGTTTCGATACCAATATTTGGTTCGATATATCGTTATCGATATCGACAAACGCCCAACTACTCATTAGAGCCCGGGACCCATAAATTTCCTTTACAGGGGGCCTGTCAATAAGAGATTTCTGATGCTATCTTGAGCGCACGGAATGTAGTTCGAGAAATACCCACGGTCCAATGACGTTCAAGATCAGATAGACAAAATTTGGGATTGGCTGCTGGCGCCTTGAGGGAGGAGTCTCTTTGGCGCGCACGTCCAATGAGGCAAACAAGAATGCCGATCGACTCAAGCGGGGATTTTTGGAAACTGGATGGTTCGGTCATCATATCAGTATAGAAGCATAGGAAATGACAGGCCCCCTGTAAGGAAATGTATGTGTCCCTGTTCGAGCTAAGGGGACCTTGCTGCTAAAACACCCGAGATTCTTTGTTTAAATACAGCACAGTTTCAAAGTTTGCAGGTTGGGTTAGAATACCGGAACTTAAACCGTAAATTCTGAACCTTGTGATTTAAGCAAGGTTCAGCACATTTTCTTCACACTTTGAAAAATGTTAATTCATACAAATTAGCAAATCGATAAAAATGGCATCTCAACAGAAAAATCGGACTGACTGCGGCGAGCGAGGTGTGGTGTTGCTGGTTGTTTCCACAAAAAAAGGAAAATTACATGCAAATTTGGAAGGGAGCAGATTCCTGAAATCTGGAACACGGACACGTTTTATGGTTTTTCATAGTAACTGAATCATGCTAATGCTCAGTTTTTCCATGTTTGGCATAATTTGGAATTATGTGAAGTCAGTCAGAACCTTGGTCAGAACAAACACATGCGCGGCTAAAGGCTTGTGCGAAACTGGGTTGCCAAGATTAAAAATATTTCGGTTCGAGATTGGAGAGTAGAATTTCAAACTTTCACTAGATTTCCAGAGCCTGGAAAACTGTCAGGAAAATGGTAAGAGATCCATAAATGCTTAACTCGCCCGCCTTGTCCTCGCCTTGACTTTTAACTCGGTGGCCCCCCCGCCCACGAGAATGAAACCAACACCGAGGAAAAATAAATTCACTCCGATTATTTTTTTTTTCTATATAGCCTACCCGCAACAGAAAAGTTTCTTTGACTTGGAGAAAAACTTTTGAACAGATCAAACGAACCTCAAGGAAAGCCATTATTTTGCAAGAAGTAGTTTATGATGATGTAGATAGATAATAATGTTGCAGTGTATTTGTTTCCTTCATCTTATAGTAGTTTTGTCATTTTCTTTCTTTCAATGTTACTATCTTGTGCTTATCGGAGCATCACAAATAAAAATGTTATTATTATTAATTAAATATCGTTGCTTTTTAAACTGCATCAAGGAATTTGTTTCGGGGGGGGTCACGGACCTGATCAACACCGAATAGAACACAGAACAGAGGGTATTTGTGGTAAAATTAAAGTAGTTATCTAAAAAGTAAATTATTTATAAAGTAACGTCACTGGTTTTTATGGCACTTGCAGCTTCGCTCAAGTGCCATAATAATACCGATCACTTTCGGTCTGTCCACTGTTCTCGAATTAGGGTACTTTCAGACATCGTGTCTCAAATATCCCAGTTCAAGTCCGGACGAAATCCGATGAATGTGAGAGGGGGGGGGCTGTAGGGGAGAACCGAAAATCTTGCGACACGCTTGGTGTGGAGCGACAGGGATGAAACTTGGTGGGAAGAACAAGCACAGGCCTTAGATGCATCAGTGGCAAAACCGGACTGGATTCGGGCACTTTGGTGGAGTTGGGTGGGGGGGGGTCCGGAATTCCGGTGATCGCGAGTTAAGGTGCTTCCAGATGTGCTAGGACGATGAAACTTGGCTTGAACATTCGAGACTTGACAAGATTGGCTTGGAAATTGTCACTTCTCACATCCGACCATCTTTTAAAGTACTCTTGTATACTTTCAAGCCAAACACAAATTTTCATGATCCCCAGTGAGCGCCTGATAATTTTTGCATAGAAAATAATTTATAGTTCCCTTATAAAGCTCGTATCTTAACCGCGAAGTGAAAAGAAAAGACCAATCGATACATTTCATGATTCCTAGGTCCCATGACTTTTCACCAAACGACATATATTCATGATCTTCAGGGACCCATGGTCATTTTGCCTCAAGGGTCTTGCTTGCAAGTGAATCCCGTAAGTACAAACTATACTTTTGAGCAAAATATTCATTTTCATGACCTCGATGAGCCTATCATCATTTTTGCTTCAAGTTTTGATTACACATGCATTTCTAGCGCCTTTAGAGTGCGCATCATCACAGCCAAGTGCAAAAATAAAATACTTTTTACCAAACGATACTTTCTCATGATTTCCAGGGCCCGTGATCATTCTTATCTCAAGGTTTTTGAATTGGCAAATTTCTACTTTCGTCTTCCGACCCAGCCTTGCAAGTGCCATATGAGCTTTAAACATTTGGGCCAGGTGGTATGGAATTCACTCCCAGATAGTGTTAAGGCGGCTGAACACCAACAATTGTTTAAAACAAGACTAAAGAAATTTTTGTTGGAGGGGTGAGGAGCCACGATTCAGAGGATGAAGTGATAGGCTAAGTTAATATTTATTCATTTTTCTTATTACATTTATTTTTTTTATTTTTTTTTTCTTATTAAAAAAAATTTATTTTAATTAATTAGTGTTGAATGAAATAAAATTAAGTTGAAGTAGTTAAGTTGAAGTATTTTGTGGTAGCCGCCCAGTGCCAGTGCATTTATGTCTTCTCATGGGCGGTTACCTATCATGATGGATTATTATGTAATTTAGCAATAAATAAAATAAAATCAAATCAAATCAAATCATTTTACCTTTTCAAACCTATGTAGGGGCCAACAAATGGTACCAACATGGAATTTTTCTACCCCCCCCCCCCAATGGCGACTCTTCAATAATGGATGCTTGCTTTAATGTGGTGTGACTTGATTTTCGGTGATTTAACCTCCACTCAGCTTAATTTTTATTTCTTGAATGTCAAAGCAGTAAAGTAGCGTCATCCTTCACGAACTGCAGCTACTGGCTACGCACTGTACGTCCCATTATCCTGGCGGACAACCCTTTTATATCCTCAGTGAATGGAAACCGCTGAATAATCACCTTTTCCCGTCAAAATTCGCCTCTAATTTCGTCACTTCACTGAGAAAAAATTTCACGGTGTGGACAAAAAACGGAATGACACGTCGTTTTTTTATGAATCGCCCACCTGCGACTTCTCAACGCGATGACCTGACGACTTTTCGCTGATTAACCATCTCTGTTTGTGTTCAAAGAGATGCCAATCGATATAGGCGGAGGGAATGGGCCAGAAGAAAACAAGGGCAAAGAATGATGATATCGGTGATATGTTGAAACTATTTAGGTCCTCAAGTTTTAATCTTAAAGCATGATGCTATTTGTTTCTTTATTTTTTTTTTGTTAAAACCGAAAAACAGACGTAAGTAGAAACATTCTTAAACAAGGGGCAAACCGAAGACGGTGCTGATGTGCAGATGCTGAAAACTTCAATGTCTTTAACACAAGATATTTCTTTCAGTTTTTTCTTATAGTTAAAACTGAAAAGTAAACTTAAGAAGATGAAACACCGTGGCGTATTTGGCTCGCTTTTTGACTGATCAGTCATGTTCAAACGCATGAGCTGTCAGCTTAACCATGCGATGCATTTTCGGACCAATGTTGTCCGACGTAGGCATCATTTTCCTCGGCGAATGACAAACTTCAAAATCAGACAAATTTTAAGGTCAATCTCATAAGTAGAGAGAACAAAAAGAAACCGGTAACAGGCTGTAACGGACCGGATCCGGACTGAAACGCACAGAATGATTTTTGCCGCTGTCGGACATGTTTTCTTCCTCCAACCGCTCCTTAACAAGCTCTATCTTTCTGTTTGGACGATAAGTCAGGATGCTGAATCAACAATACTAAATTAGGCAGGCTAAAGCCGGGACTCGGACAAGTGGACACCCTTTGTAAACAAAAACATGTGCTCAATAGCCCTTATCAGACCTAAGGGCTCTATGGGTGTGCTGCGAGTAGGATCATGCTCAAGAGTTTAGCTATGAAGTGCTGTAGTCCCTGGGAATATTTACGAACGTAAGTGCAGGGCATCAGTTCATTCGCTATTACTGAAAAAATTCTTAATGTTCTTTTTCGAAGGGGGGAATTACTGGCGTCGCTAGGTCTACAGGGTTCTGTGCCTTCGGCCCTGCCTCCGTGCCTCCGACCCTGCCTCCTGGTGTACACCAAAACGTCCAGTGATTCCCCCCTCGCTTTTTTCTCACTTTCCATGAATATAAACGCTAGAGAATCCTCTCTCAACGTGGGGGAACAAAACTGATATTTCCTCCTCCTGCCCCTACCGGACACCCAATAAGACACCACCCAGGCCAGGATTAAACACTGTGGGGGGCTGTGGGGGGCCCTCGGCAGTCGGAGTCCCCCCTACAAATTATCCCCAATCAGTGTGCACGTCGACCGCTAGGTGTAGACAACAATCAGTACTGTGCATTACACATATATTGTTTGCACCGAAACAATTTAAGGTTCGTTTCGTATCCAAACATGGACTCCTGAATCCCAATCTAATTTTCAGCTTTTGCTTCTTGCAAACCCACCCTCTGTTATGGGTCACCACCATGATTTTCAGGTATAAAAACATTCCTATCCTCAATAGCAACCAGGCACGTGCGCAGGAATTTTTTTCGGTGGGGGCCCAAATCCTTCAAAACAGTATATAAAAGGCGCATTATATTATGTAACATCTACAAAAACCAAAAGCTGGTGCTGGTGACCCTATTGGGTAATTACAGGCCTAAAAATCATCGAAAACGGTTAACAAATTCTGTCTAGATCAGTAATTAACCACTATCCCCTATTCTGTGTGAAGGATCAGAAAATTATGCAAAAAAAAAAGTCGATTTCGGGGGGGGCCCGGGCACGGAGGCACCCCACCTGCGTACGTGCCTGATAGCAACACATTTCGATCAAGACAGAAAACAAAATAACCTCCAATAACCTATACATATACCACAAAATAACCTATCTATTCGTAGGGATTACAAAGGAGTGTCCAAACCTCACAGATATGACATTGCTAATTAGTCACACATGATTTGTTCTGCTCATGGGAGAAATTTAAGAATCCCGGTATCGACAAACTGAGCGAAAAGAATGACAAGCGACGAGCAAGGGGGTTAGAAACTGTGATTAACGACTGAGACCGTCTTAAGATGATACTGAGACCGTCTTAAGATGATATTAATTTCAGGTGGAGCTTGTCAACAGTCCCTCCGGCGATTCAGAGCGCAGCGAGTCCCTCACTATCGACACCCGGAAAGCCCCCCTGGTGACGTCTGACGAGCGTGTAGCCCCCGCTGCGCCACTCATCAACAAACTCGAGCCGATCGAAGCAAGCGGCCGAATGGAAGCCACGCTGGCTATTGGGGTAGCGGCCGGCTTTTGCATCTTTGTTTTCGGCATAGTTATAATTTTCATAGCTAGGCGACGACGACTCAGCGGAGGTAGTGTGATGGGTTCGAGTAGTGACTTGAGGAGCGATTTCGACAGCAGTGGATCAAAGGATTGCCCAGGTAAGAACCAGATTTCTATGTTTGTCTCTTAAAGCAGGGACCCATAAATTTCCTTTACAGGGGGCTTGTCATTTCCTATGCTTCTATATTGCTATGTTGACCGATCCAAATCTAGTTTCCAAAAATCCCCACTTCAGTCGAATCGGCATTTTTGTTTGCCTCATTGGACGTGTGTGCCAAAGAGACTCCTCCCTCAAGGCGCCAGCAGCCAATCCCAAATTTTGTCTATCTGGCCTTTGACGTGATTGGACCGTGGGTATTTCTCGAACTATCTTCCGACCGGTTAAGAGCGCATCAGAAATCTCTTATTGACAAGCCCCCTGTAAAGGAAATTTATGGGTCCCTGCTTAAAGTGAAGTGAAGGACAGTCAAAAATTAATACGAACGTAGCGAAGTGAAAAGGTGTCGACAGATTTCAAACTTTCACAGTTGGCTATTGCGACATGTGAGCCCCCTTCACGGTACATTAAATATTTACCTAGCACTTCAAAATGATGTGGTCTAGGCTAACTATTCACCCGGCATAAATCTTGTCATAACACACTGGAACTTCTGAACATTCTAAATTCGATTCTTCCGTGGTCTTCAGTTCAGTTTCTTTTCCAGAGCCGATATAACGGTCAAGCTGATTCTGTGGTTATCATCCAAACATAAACATTTAACCATACATAAACATGATACAAATGTTGGAATCTTGCCAAACATAACAGAAAATGATTTAGAAATTACTGTTGGTATTTTTGCAGCGAAAGTAATGCGCGTCTGTCATGGAATCCTTCGGTATGCCACGGTTTTCTATTTCATTTCAAAACTCATCAAAGTTTCAGAAGTAGCCTAGAACCTGAAATGTTTGAATGTTCTACATCAAAGATACATCTTTTGCCGACGATATCTTACGTCGGTAAGATATCCGGCGTGATATGAAAATCTTGGTCACCAATCTTCAATGCTTCAGTCAGACAACAGAAAACAGCCCAACCCCTAGAAGATGTGTCGCCAATAATAAATAAAAATCTTTTGGAAACAAGAGCCCCCCCCCCCTCCCAGCTACATTTTGGAAGTGCTTACCAGGTCATTTTCCACGATGGAAGTCAGGGCAGCTGCCACTGCGGAGTTTGTTTTGAATATTTAATCAAAAGACCCATTCCGTGCCGGAATCCAAATGGACCTCATTCCGGATGTTTTGTCCTAGTCAGGGAAAAATGCCGTTTTGGGAGAAGCACTAGTGTTTAGCGGCTATATCTCAATGGCCATGCTTTATGAGGACCCTAAAAGGCCCTGGGAAAGAGACTTGATGGTTCACCTCCCAGGAAGAGATCCCTGACTGAATCGAAATGGACCTCATTCCCGACGCAGTTCTGTCCTACTGAGGGAAGAATGCCCTTGTTGGAGGAGCGCTAGTGTTTTTACAACGTCACATCTGGTGCCCAAAATTTAGAAGATGACCGAGAGACGAGGTTCAGGACTCGAGAGGAGACCCAAGCTTTAGGGGAGACACGAAAGGCTGTAGGAAAGAGACTTACAGTTTCAAACCCCCAGGAAGAAACTGCTAAATCCGTGCCTGAAGATAAACGAACCTCATTCATTCATTCATTTATCTTATTCCTTCAAAACCTGAAGAGTATATAAAAAAAAAGAGAACAACATGTCACAAACACTTCAGATATATTCATTCCGCTGGTTTTGTCCTTAGGCGTACTCTCGCCGTTCCTCGAGGAATTCGAATATTTCATGATATCGAAAATTCAGAAGATGCTTTTTTGATTGTTTTTCGGCACTTCCTGGCAATGCTTGTTATGCAAAACATTTCATGCATAACGTCTGTCGCGACAACAGATAACATTCCAAGTGCTGTCTCTTGAAACCGCGCATCCTTGTGTTGTCTGTTATGAAACTTCTGACAGTGTAGTAGAGTGCCCTGCAGAAACTGTATGGAGTGACATTCCCGCTTCCTAGCTCTGCTGGCGAGCACGGAACCGAATTAAAGTAGAACTGAAGCCAGAAGCCACTAATTTTTCGATGACCATCACCAATCCGCTTCGGCTCACTCTGCTACTGGACTCAGAGCCGTCATTATCCAAACGTAGGTTTTGTCGGCCGGTCCCAGCATGACCCTAACATCCAAATTTTCTACCGAACTTCCTAACCACTCCTGTTAAACATTTCATTCCGTACTATTTTCAGTGTTATTCCAGTGGATAGTCGGCAACTATTAAATTCTTCTGAAGACCTTTAATTCTTTAATTGGTTTCTGGAACCCTCGAGACTTCTGGAAATATCCTTCTCTTTTGGAATGAATCCTGGACTCAGATCCAGTAAAAACGAAATGTATGAGAGACGCAGACGGCTTAAAAATATACACTTCTAAGGATTTCTGCACGAACTTTGGAACTGAACTCCGTCGTAGTATGTCTCGAAGAAGGCTTTAGAAATTTCTAGTTTTCGGCGTCGCTGGTTTTATTTTATCTTTGAAATATTCTTAACCCGCAAAATGAGACAGAGCATAACAGGGACGAAGGGGGATATAGTGGATTTTGCGTGAGCATGGCTATTGGAATAACCACAGCTACGAGCTGATATGGCACTTGTTACGCGGGGTGATACAAGAAATAAAATTAGGACATCACAAAATTGTCTCCTTCCAACTCTCCCATCGTCGCCGCATTCGGTTCGGACCAAGAAATGGGACATCTAGGGCATTCACTCTAATGTGAATATTTCCATAATGTCAGGCCCCTGCACTCCAAATCCACCCCCCACCGAGGTTGGATCCGCCGGGACCCAAGAACAGATCCTCTAGGGCAGTGGTTCCCGACCTTCTCCGAACAGCGTACCCCTAATCAAGGTTCAAAACATTTTCTACCCCTTTTCTTACGAATCATTGTTTTACTATTTTTAACACGATCAGAACGGCAAAAATACTATATTTAATGTCATCAATGATAAGGCGTACATATGTATCTGAAATTGCGTATGATGGGGTATATGATCTTGAGGACAATATTGAAAATAAGTCAGAGGACTAGAGGCGAGATATTAAAGCTACAGATTAACAGATTAAATTGACCTACGCGTACCCCTTTCGAGGGTCTCTCGTACCCCTTTGGTTACGCGCATCACCGATTGGGAACCGCTGCTTTAGGGCAAATGAAATGTTTACAATCACAGTTTCATTCACGTTTGGTCCCAAGGCGCGAAACAAAACTTTCGGGACAAAATGTAGATGTGTCAAAAATTTGCCCCCCTTTCCCTCCAACTTCCCAACTGTTTTGACTCAACTGGATAATCTGGGACATCTTCTCTTACGACCTATCAAGTTTCACTAGGATCTGAACATTTCTGAGAAATGTTCCCAGAACATGTACCCACCCGCACTGAGGTCAAATGTTGCTGGGACCCTGAGATTGATCATCTAGGACCTTACAAGTTTAATCCAAATCGCTCCACCGGTTTGATCTATAGACGTGCCAGAAAATTTCCGGGACCACCCCCTCCTCCAACTTACCACACCGTTGCCGAATCCGGTTCGGACACAATAAGAGGGTCACCTGGGGTATCTTCCCTTACCACCCATCAAGTTTCGGCTGAATCAGAGCATTTCGAAATCCGGCATGGACCTCAAAATGGATCATCTGGGCATGTGATCAAAGTACAGTAGAGGTATGCTTATGTGAACAGTTACTTTAATGTGAACACTGCAGTTTTGGGCTGAATGGTAGACTGAAGACTCCAAAATACCTGTACAGGTGTTTTCAGCTGCCTTTCTTACCTACGTTGGCCAACTGGTAGTTAGCTTTAGACACAGCAAGTGTATGAAAACGGCAAAGTCCGAAGTCAACAAACGTTCACATAAGCATACCTCTACTGTATGTATGAGCAACCTTTCAACCGAGTAGACGACCCCTCCCTTGTAAACATGTTTCCGCTCCAAATCTCCGCTCTTTTGATGAAATGGGACAGTCTGCCGGGGAATGTTATTCTGGCACTTTCGGGAAAAAGTTTCTTCCAGCCTAGAAATGCAATTAGACTCGAACGTTCGAGACGTTTCTCATTCCATGAATAGACGACGTGACGGTCAGACAGGACCCTTTTTGGGGAAGTCGGAATGGACTCCCAAGTTCTGCCAGGGATCGCACTTTTGCAACATCCCAAGTGCCAAGCTTTTTTAATAATTCACGCGGACTTTTGGCTACGTGAAGTTTAGGTACTGTTCACATTGGTGTAATACACCATAAAAAAATTAAAAATCTTGCAGTACTTGCTACTGGGATTAATCTTGTTTATATTAAGATAAGATTATCTATAATTCGGATTAATCTTATCCCAGTAGAGATAAGCTTAATCCCAGTAACAAATACTTCACCCTTATTCGAAGAAACTTTTTACAGTGTAAGCTACAGAAGACCTATACACGTCAGGTGATACAGCGTGTAGAACGTTATAGCCATGATTACGAAAAACATAAATCGATCTTATTTTCTCTCATGCAGCTTAAAAAAAATCGCCGCCTGGTTGGGTTGCCCTAGCTTGTTAAGAAACAATGACGCTGGAAAACCTTATGCAGCTGATAACGATTCTTACAGAGAACGAAGCACCGTGTACTTTAACGCGCACGAGTCTCTGACGCCTTGCTCCTCTCTCAGATACCATCTTGAAAAGAGAAAACCTTGGGAGAAATGGAAACAAGATTTTTTGTAAATCTCGAAAACGAACTCTCTGCTAATGAAATGAATTTCAGGAAGTGTGTCTATTGCTTGCTCGACTGTCAGAACGTGGAATGATTGGATTTACGAGGAAAAGCGGAATAAATAACGAAACTCTTGAAAAGATAATTCCCTTTGCGTGAGAGACATAACATTTACGAAGTTAAGTTATAGGCGAAGCAAAAATTGAGAGAAGGTGACAACAGAAATGCTGTTTTCAAAATATTATTTCTAAAGAATGCGGTCAAAAGCCATAGCAGGGTTAAGCACTCGATCGTTTCTTTTATCCCAGTGACAACATGGTGCTCGGAGTTCTCAATCCCTCGGAAATACTGTAAAGTGCTTATTGCTTTTCGACAGATGGAGTGAGATTTTATTTGTTTCGAGAAGAGTCGAACTATCGCTGGATTAAATTTCGTATCGATTTGCTGGTTGATGTTCTCCTGGAAATGTCTTGTCCTAGATGTTCTGCTTATCGGTCGGGACTAGATTCGAACACTGTGGGGGGAGTTAGCGAGGGGAGATCCAGGAGATCTTATTAATTAGTTAATTAATTCGTTTAATTCCATGTTATCTTTTTACAAAAATAGTGGTGGATCGTCATACATGGTCATAAATAATCACATCATGATTTTAATTCCATGTTATCTTTTTACAAAAATAGTGGTGGATCGTCATACATGGTCATAAATAATCACATATGACATGCTTAGGGTGGAGCAGGAACTTGGTAGGCAAGACTTTCATACGCCCCAGATGACCACTGATAGACCCGGACCAAATCCAAGCACTGTAGGGGGGAGCTGGATGGGGTCCCGGAAATCTCATGGCATGCAAAACTCCTGGGACCTCCACTGTATGTATGTAGTGAACAGATGGAAATGAAATACATAAATAGTTAACAGGTGCAGACTGTATTCGGCCATTAGGAAGAGAGTTGGAGGAGGGGTCACAGAAATCCCGTCGAATATTTCGGGTGGAGTGATCGGGATGGAATACGGCGGACTGGCAGATCGTGGGCCCGAGATGTGACATTTACAGATCACCTGCTATTTATAACCTCACTACCTATCCTCCTATCACCTGCAATTTGTAAATCCGGATCGGATCTGGCCACCAAGGGAGATTTGGAGGGGACTCTCGGAAGGTCCATCCGACCTTGAAACCGCAAACCTTATCTGATATACATGCTAACTACATCTGCAAGTGACACATGGGGTTTCAGCTGTTGTTTCAGTGTCTGCGGCATTCTGAACAAAAAGGTTGCTGGTTTCACGATATGCAGAGAGGTAGAATACCCCTTCGGCCCAATTGTTAGTTGCGAAATGCCGCGTAGGCTAAATCACGTAATAAATTCATTCATTCATTCAAGCTGATTGCGAATCATATTTGACAGTGCAAAACAGATACGTCAGCTGAATTTTATTAGAGCTATATTTCGGCCCTTCTTGGCAAGGGTCCTCTTCAGGCTCAAGCCGCTCAAACTGGAAAATGAACTTGTGAGAAAAAAAAAACAGTTTTTCAGTTTGAGCGGCTTGAGCCTGAAGAGGACCCTTGAGGGCAAAAATATAGCTCTAATAAAATTCAGCTGCAGAGAGGAATTTGTTTTGAAGCTTAAACAGCATATTTTGTTGGTATGTGGTCAAGAAATAAATCATTGAAGATTATAGGAGGATAGAAGCATCATGTTGTTCCTCATTAGCATTGCAAGGAAGACAAGAACTTGGGGCACACGACGCCATAAGCCCCTTCAAAAGCTGAGTAACCCTCAAGAGACACTCCACGAAGTTTGAGTAAACAGGGGGGGGGGGGCATTAAATTTCAGTCGGCAGCAAATAATGAGTCCTTAGCAACAGTGCGAAGGAAAGAAGGAGGTTTTTAAACAGAAATTTTAAGATGTTATGGGTGAGTCTACGAATACGAGATCGTTACATCATTCCGGCCATACATCCAACGTCGTTATACATTAAATTGGTCTCGAGTTTTGTTCCATCTTCCTCACAGTTCCCTAATGGTACCTTATTTTGTTTCAGAAATCATCAGTGTCCGATCCGTCATTCCTGTCGTGATACCGTCACTGACGACATCGTCGTCGTTTCCGAAAGTGTCAAGTTCGTCACACTATTCCTGAACGCTGATAGTGTGAAAAATCTGTTGTGATATTATTTGTGTACATTACTTGTAAATAATTTGAAACTATGTTCGTATATTTGATCTCAGTTTGTAAATTATGTGAATTTGTTATGCATTTTTGTTCGTTGTCGTCCTCTGTGGGGATCGACTAAAAGGAGGAAGGGAAGGGAACGCGAGAAAACCAGGAAGGCGTACTAAAACGAGGAAGGCCATACTAAAACGAGGAAGGGCATACTAAAACGAGGAAGGCTGTCACCGGAATTCAAGTCTGCGAAAACGAGGAAGGCCCTTCCTCTGTTTAGTATTCCTTGAGGGGTCGGTAACTATCCACATTCTTAGTTCACCGTTCCCTTCCTCGTTTTAGTATCATGCGGTGCGTAGGCATTAAGTTCAGTGAGGGGTAGGCAACATCAAAATTGTAACTCATCGTTCTCTTCCTCGTTTTAGTGCTTTGAGGGGTCGGCAACTACAATTCTCGGTCCACGAGGGGTCGGCAGCTCTAAGATACTTCTGGTGTATTTTAGAGTACTAAAACGAGGATGGAAATTCGGAATTTTACATTATTCTTACTGAGGGGTCGGCAACTCTCAAAATTTAAGGTTCACCATTTCTTTCCTCGTTCTGGTACTCTAAGGTACTACCCGTGCCAATCTACTACAACGAAGAAAGAAATGGTGAACCTTAAATTTTGAGAGTTGTCGACCCCTCAGTAAGAATAATGTTAAATTCCGAATTTCCATCCTCGTTTCAGTACTCTAAAATACACTAGAAGTATCTTAGAGCTGCCGACCCCTCGTGGACCGAAAATTGTAGTTGCCGACCCCTCAAAGCACTAAAACGAGGAAGAGAACGATGAGTTACAATTTTGATGTTGCCGACCCCTCACTGAACTTAATGCCTACGCACCGCATGATACTAAAACGAGGAAGGGAACGGTGAACTAAGAATGTGGATAGTTACCGACCCCTCAAGGAATACTAAACAGAGGAAGGGCCTTCCTCGTTTTCGCAGACTTGAATTCCGGTGACAGCCTTCCTCGTTTTAGTATGCCCTTCCTCGTTTTAGTATGGCCTTCCTCGTTTTAGTACGCCTTCCTCGTTTTCTCGCGTTCCCTTCCCTTCCTCCTTTTAGTCGATCCCTCCTCTGTGAGCTCAGTGAGTTGGCAGGGGAAGTGCATTAAGAAAAGATCTAACGTTAGGTGGGAATGTCTGATTTTACTTCATTCAATTCTGCTAATTATAAGATGTGCCCTTTCTTTGTGGACTTTGTAAAGAATACAAACTGTATCGTAACTAAGGTCTTGAACACCCAAACAAAAGATTGAGTGTAGCCTAGCTACAATTTGCTGTACTATTTTAACAGTTCCCCATTTTCGATGAACATCTTTTCGCTGACTCTCCTCAAATTTCATTTTATGTTTGTCAAATTTAAACTTTCCTTGTTTCACTTTCAAATAATATACTCCGACCCAACATTATATATTATTATGACTTGATTTATTTTCTTCAAAAGTAAAGAATATGTTCAGAAACAAACTTGCTTGACTTCCCTAGAGTTAAATGGCCAAGCAAAATTATTGGTGGAACTTGGACGAAAATAGGTAGAAAGAATTATTAATCCAGTCATGAAGCTATGTTCGCCTTAACGGCCTCTTAACGCACTTCTGCCAAAAACCAGCAGGCTAGAAGGTTACCGAGCCAACTGCTAAAGCTAGGTCTAGACCAATTTTCTGAATGTAAATTCCCACGGATTTGTAGCTATTGTGAACCTTGTGCGAGGTAAAGCCAAAACAACATAGATCATACTTGTTCGGAATAGACTAGTTTTGGTGCCAACCTTGAACAACTCATAATACATACAATATAAATCCGATCGAATTCTCTTCTCATTCTAGAAATTTTGAATTTGCTACAGTGCTTGTCAACACCCCACGGCATTAGAATGGTTATTAAGCTTGACATATTGACTATTTTCTTGACGCACCGGTTTCCCAGAGCCTCATTTTTGTTGCAATAGTAATGCATCGCTGCTGCACTTGCTTCTGCACAAGATGCGTTTTTGAATTCACTGCCTGCACAATTTCTTCTTGGTTGAAGGAGCACCTTGCAGGAAAACACGGACTTGGTCGGTAAGCAAGTCCGCGATTCTCGAGAAGCGCTGCCGTCTTCCTCGGAAGCACTGCAGTGCAAACTGCAAACACGGATGCAGAAAGAATCAGTCCGGAAGAGGCCGAGACGTGGAACTGCAGCGTGCAACAAAAACGAGGCTCAGTTGTCGATGTTGGCAGGCTCACTGGTCGGTTCGTTATGTAAATGCGTCCTTTTATGTGACCAAAGTCAAAGTTTAGCTAAAGAAAAGCAAAACGAAAACAACCAAAGTAGTTAGTAATTAATGAAAGCACGAGTTTTAAGCCCCTTTCACACCCATGCCTAGGTGCAGATTTTGGGCCAAGCACGGAGTTCCAGGCTCTAGAACTCGGTACCTGGCTACGCCTGAGCACACGCCTAGGCATCTGTGCTTGGCTAGGCATGCTTGTGAACGCGGCTTTAAAGGAGTGTTATTATGTTACAATACTGGAAAGGAAAGCTGTATCTGCTGTGACTTGTTCTTTAAGTCTGGGACCTTTTGTAGTTGACCTAAATAGGATCCTCGTTAAAAGGGTTGAAATATAAGTAGTGTATTTGGAAAGATTATTTGAGTCTCCAGCTTCCAGTCGGTAACTTAGGATGAGAAATCTGACAACTTGTGTTTGTTTGGTAAGAAAAGAGGCTAGCCCTGGTTATAATTTTACTTGGGCTATCAGTGAATTCCTTTACGTTTTTACGTTCAGTGTTCAATTTCTTTTATTTGTTTTCCCCCGGCATCGATTGCTTCGTTCTCTTGATATTTGCGAATTTGATATATTTTTGAACGTTCGCTTGTGAATAAATAAGTTTTCTGTTTTCAGTTCCACCTGTCCTAAGAGAATTCTAGACGACAAGTAAGAATGCAGTCACCGATAGAGTAATTGGAGAGCAAGCAACCCGTCGCTTCTTACTCACAGTCCTCGGGTAATGTGTTAGGCGAATAGGAAATTGGGAATTGCCTAGCAAGGAGTAGAGCAGTCGATGAAATAGTTCCTATAATCAGTGAGGCGAACAGGAAACTGAGGAATGCTAAGCACGGAGTGAGCACACTGAGCAGAGCACTTATCAGTCATAAACTATCAAGAGAAAAAGGAATGGGTGAAGATGGTTTTCAGGTACTTGATACAAGCCAATACCTGCAGGCTGCAGCCGTGATTGGACGGTATGGATTCGAACTCGCAATTCTGCTACTCACAGTTCATGGTTTTTGCGACGGACAAGCAAACCAGCCAAACACCATTTCCGGTCGTAGCCAGAGCAGAGAGCATACTCTCCGACAACGCTGACTATGGTCAAGTGCCTGGTGCCACTCTCAAGCGCAGTAACGTCGCAATTGCTGCGTTGCCGGACAGTTTCGATGCAGAGAGACGGTGTAAAGTATCCAAAGCTCTTCAAGCTTTGGTGGACTGTAGTCAAACTGGAGTATTTTGTCGGAAACTGGCGTAATCATTTTTGCAACTGATGCATCACATACCATTATTCTTATTTAACTGGCTTATTTCTTAGCGTGGAACGTTTTTTTCAGGAATTTCTTAGTCGTCAATATTAATTGCACACTCCCTACAACTTCTGTTTTTCTCTCGAAAGTTCGAAGCTTCGAAACAAATTAAGAATGGCAAACCGAATCGCAAAGTTTTGAAAAGTCTGCGGAACGAAGACAAGAACAGTGCTGCTTTATTGGTATGTTTTTTCTTCCATTTATCGGACGAAGTCCAGGCATTTTCGGAGAGTTCTACTGATAATCCTTGCAATTTTTGCGTTTCTTGCGATTTTGGGCCAAACATATTTCTGATGTGTCGTTGGAGTGTTTTCCAGAGCCCGCGGCTTATTTTTTTGGCCACGCTCTGTCTACCCAGCCATACATAAATCCTCAAATTTTGGGCATGGTGCCCCAACGTCGGGCATGGTGCTCACACTTTGGGGCACCATGCCCTGCAGCAAGGGCATGGTACCCCCATAAAAATCTGTTGAACTTAAAAATCTGAAATGAAAATCTGCTTTTCAAACATATTTTTAGGGGGGGTACCATGCCCGTGCTGCTGGGCATGGTGCCCCAATGTATGAGCACCATGCCCAAAAATTAAGGATTTGTGTATGACTGGGCTACACTGCTCCAAGCACGAGCCGAGTCGCTCGAGGCAGAGTGGAAGAAATGACCAAGAACTATAACTATGTTCTTATGGCACTTGCAGCTACGCTCAAGTGCCATATACCGATCACTTTTCGGTCGGTCGGTCAGTCTGTCAGGCTCGAGTTAGGGTACTTCCAGAAGTGCTAGGACGGTGAAACTTGGCAGGCGTATTAGGGACCCGACCAAACTAACTTGGATATAGTCAATTCCCCGATCCGACCACCGTGGGGGGGAGTGGAGGGACAGGGAATCCGGAATATTGACGTATTTGTAACTTTTGAACGGGGAATCGGATCTTGACGAAACTTGATATTTGGGAAGACCTCGTGTCTCAGGTGTCACACTTCAAGTCCGGAATGAATCCGGTGGCTTTGGGGGGAGTTGGAGGGGGAACCGGAAATCGTGTGACATGTTCCGAGTGGATAGATCCGGATGAAACTTGGTGGGAAGAACAAGCACAAGCCCTAGATACATAGTTGACAAGACCGGACCGGATCCGAGCACTGTCGGGGGAGTTGGAGCGTTGGAGGGAGGGTTCCGGAATTCCGGTGATCCCGACTTAAGATGGTTACACATGTGCTAGGACGATGGAACTTGGCAGGCATATTAGATACCCGACCAAACCAACTTGGAAATAGTCACTTCCCCGACCCGACCACCATGGGGGGAGTGAAGGGAGGGGGAATCCGAAATGTTGACTTATTTATAACTTTTGAACGGGGAATCGGGTCCTAATGAAACTTGATATTTGGAAAGACCTCGTCTCTCAGACGTCACACTTCAAGTCCGGAATGGCCGGTGACTTTGCGGGGAGTTGGAGGGAGGAACCTGAAATAGTGTGACATGTTCAGAGTCGACGGATCGGGATGAAACTTGGTGGGAAGAACAAGCACAAGCCCTAGATACATAGTTGACAAGGCCGGACCGGATCCGAGTACCGTGGGGGAGTTGGAGGGAGGGTTCCGGAATTTCGGTGATCCCGACTTAAGATGCTTACACATGTGTTAGGACGATGAAACTTGGCAGGCATATCAGGGACTTCACAAGTTTTGCTTAAGAACAGTCGTTTCTCCGATTTACGATCGTGGGGGAAGTGGACGGAGGGGGAATCCGGAATCTTAAGGCTGTCCAACTTTTGAACGGGTGATCGGATCTTAATGAAACTTTATATTCGGAAAGAACTCATGTCTCAGATCTCCCATTCAAGTGCGGACAGGATCCGATCAATGTGGGGGAGTTTGGGGGATTGTGTGACACGCTTAGAATATAGCGATTGGGATGACACTTGGCGGGAAGAACAAGCGTAAGCCCTAGATACATCAGTGACAGAACGGGACCTGATTCGGTCACTCTGGGGGGAGCTGGAGGGGGGTCCAGAATTCCGGTGATCGCAATTTAAGGTACTTCAAGATGTGCTAGGACGATGAAAATTGGCTTGAATATTAGAGACTTGACAAGATTGGCTTAGAAATTGTCGCTTCCCAGATCCGACAATCCCTTCAAGTACTCGTCTTAACCGCCAAGTACAAAAATTACTTTTAAGCAAAAACTTCATTTTCACGATCCCCATGAGCCCATGATAATTTTTACCTCTAGGATTCTGCTTAGAAATGAAGTTCTATCACCCTTAAAGTGCGCATTTTAACCGAAAAGAAAAATAAACTTTTCACCAATACATATATTCCTGATCCTAAAGGGCCCAGGATAATTTTTGCCTCAAGGGTTTTGATTGCAGATGAATTTTTAGCGCCCACTGTGCCCCCTAGCACAGTTTTGACAAAGTTTGGTTTTATAAAAAAAAATGCGGCAAGGATGTTGATTTTTCCACCTGGAGAGCCGAGTTTTAACATAAAATTGGCACTGGAAGCAGTGAAATGACGGGCCTAATTGCTGTGAAGTCAGAAGAGGTCTATTTGCGTCTAGTATATTCTAGAGGGTTGCTACTTTTCGGGAAAGCACTTTCGGGAAACACTTGAAAAGTTGCCACCCGGTCGGACACAGCATTCCAATAAAGGAGTCGCTAGCCTCGTCGTCAGCTATGACTACGCAAGCGGGCGATTCAGGGCTCAGTGTGGGAATCCCGGAAATTGATGTTCTTCACACGATAACAGGTTCGAAAACTCTAAACCTGTTAACTAAAGTTAAAGAACCGCTAAAGGTCACAACAATGGCTGGATTTACGTTGCCTGGGAAACCGGGACAAAACCAAAGTGTTGCTCCGCAACATAAGGATTCTGAATCAACGCAGACCTCTTCAGTCTCAAATGGAAAGCTATCGTCCTTTCCTCGCGGAAAAACTAAGCTCCAGCGCACAATCCTATCCCGGAAATAATACGAGCTGATATGACTCGGGAGAATTAGAGAAAGCTCGCGGCGTTTCGCATCAGAGGACAAGGAGAGGCAGAGAAATAATAGGAAAGCTCAAGGGAAAGCAGCTGGATTAGAACGATAAGGGCTTTTCACGAAAATCAAATCCCATTCAGAGATGAGTAGCATAAATCAGAAAAGGGTGAGATTCAATTAGATTCCGAAATTAAAGCCAATGCAAACTGGTTATGATCAAAATCTCGAATGAACGCTATGACGCACTGTCGAAGGGTGTAAGAGCAGTAAAAAGAAAACAGAAATAAACAAATAATAACAAAACAGTTATTTCAGAAAGATTATTTGCTAACATGGAATTTAAGCTATGAAGGTGTGGACAAGCAGCTTCTAATCATTGAAGACAAACTGGAGATGTTTTCAAGCGTCAATAACAGATCGTGGAATAAACAAACGGCGGATCAGGCATAGATAGATAGATGTTTAATAGAAGCACTTGGGCCACGAGCAAAAAACATAACAAAAATAGTACAACCTTTTGTCCTTAAAGCACAACTCTTACTAGAAATGATCTTTTCCGTATGAAATAGATCAGAAAAAACTTTTTCGAGAATACCATTACTTTCCGGCTGAAATTAGTGATTTTCTTGTTAGCGCTTGTCGACCATGTCCATTCTTCCTGCCTTCCAACGCGGCGGCTGGGCGCAAAACATTTGAAAACTGAACGCGCCGTGGTTAAAAAATGGGAAAACTAAGCAAATAAAAGAAGTAATAAACAGAAGCTTCTCAGATCGTTATGTGTGAAAGAGTTGTCAGCGGACATTGAAGATCTCGGCAGACGTTTCGTTGTGTGATAGGCAAAACTCGGCAAAGCCAAAAAAGCGCTAAAATTCGTAGGCACAAAACCAAACAATGGAGAAAGGTGGGGATTTTAGAAGCTTATTATTCTGTATGGGAGCTAGGTATATCATAAAAGGCAGAATAAGCAAGAGGGGTCCTTCAACATTCAGTATACCTTCAGTATACGGGCGAACTTTTAGTCAACTGAATAAACAACTTCCCTCAACCTCAAACTATCCTCACATACTTTTATTTGTCTTACTTAAATGGTCCAGAAATGCACCGATCCTGCATAGGGTTTGTACTATTAAGTAGCCTTTACTGACATAACTATACAATGCAAAAACTTCTCACGGGGGACAGACAACCCCTGGCACCTGTAAAGAAGATGGTCCAGACCCCCTAACTCAACCTTAAAAAAATTGACATCTCGGCTTATCCGTTGTCCCTGACCTTTTCATATCCCAAATATTCCCCAAGACTTGGAGACAGTTTGCTCGCAGCTGAACTTAACGCAAAAATCTTAAAAGTATAGCACCTTTGCGTGAGCCCGGATAGGATAGCAGGAATCTCAGAGATTATATGTAATATAGCTTGTCAAATTACGACAGAAAGAAGGGATACAAATGGGATAAACAACTTCGTGAGGCAGAAATGGTAGGAGCGAATGGGACAAGGGGAAATGCGGTAAAAAGAAGAAAATAATAGACTTGAATTATCTGAGGAATTATCTGCGGCAAGTATATTTCCAAATGAGGACTACACTAATAACTAAAAATGAACAGTTATGCGGCCAACCCGAGGAGACAATTTGGGGGATAGATTTGCCGGTGTCTCGTCAGGAATTGACAAACGACGGACCATATAGCACTTTCACATGCATAACAGAAACAAGAGGTGACAAAAATATACGTCGTCATATCATAGCTGATCATAGCTGAGTTTCCACTGCTCTCAGGTCCGGCTAGGGTCCTGCACAATATAGTTCAAAACTGAGCTGGAAAGAACCAAACGAAACAAGAAACGCAAACAATGACACAACTATTACCAGAAAAGATTATCATTAATTCGACGAATGCAACAAGACGACCTCGGCATCCACTGGACCCAGGAGGTAACGAATAAGCACATAAGAAAAATCAAACGCCACCCGCTCATCGTCGAGACCGTAGATGGAGTTACCTCGGACATGTACTGCGCATGGACGATTCCGAAATGATTTAAATGGCCATCAAATGGTTTAAAGTTTAACCGAAAACAACTGGAATTGGACAATCTAGTTACCCATCACTTATTCACTTAAACTGGCTTGAAGACCCGCTGAAAATGCGTTACTTGGTTGTTCCACTATTCAGGAATAATCGATTTTCAAATAGTGGAATTTCCGTGTGATTTGTGGTACCTCTAATTTGTTGTATGCCTTACAAGAAAGATTTATGACTTTTTTTTGTTCAGGCACTAAGCTACCTTCACCAATATCGCCACTGCCCACTGAAAAGCCTTGTTTGTGTTCAGATAAAAATTTCCCGCGTCATAGTAGAGTTTTCGCTGTGGGGACGGCCGCAGATGTTCTGAACTTCATAACTAAAGCAGATAGTGGAAAACAAAAAAATCCCTTTGCAGAATCCAAATAATTCAGTGTATTCAACTAAATGACACAAAAATAAGTTGGCTTTTCAGTTAAACTTTAATGGAAAATTGCCACAATAGCAAAAGGTCCCCAAGTCTACATTTTTCTGGTTACCCGAAGGCACCCGCCGCAGAGGAAGACCCAAAAAATACCTACAACAACGACCTGCGGCACCTTCCCGACTTCACGTGTTTTTCCGAATGAAATATTTTGACGAAGTTCCGAAGCTGGCCTTCAGACATTTTTTTTCTTTTAAAGTGATTTAGTACGGAAAAGATGTATCTATCTTACGATGTGTTTTGTGATTTTTTCTTGTTTATTTCTATCTTTATTGCACATGGCGCACGTTTTTCTTTCCGTTATAATACAATATGTAATCATCTTATACTAACAGCAAAGGGTAAAACTTATTATCTCCCCAAAGAAAAGAAGTAATACAAAACTGAAAGCAGGGGCAGGGGGCTACGAGGTCTCTGAAGACAAGCTAATTAAGCATGCTGGGAACTTTCTAAGCGGGAGGGAAATCGAACTACAAGTGGATTAGAGAGATAAGTGCTTTTCATTCGGAATCAAAATCCAATTCATAAGGTGATATAGCTAATAGAAAAGTGCGAGATAGCATTAAGAATGATATGAACATTAAGGAACAGATGCTGCTCTGCAAGAGCATGTATTTTAGAAGAGCTTTTTACCGACAGAAACGGATTGAGGAATCGGTAAAGGTAATAAGAAGTGGCGATTCTTGTCGTATTTTGTTACTGTTGGGTTTTGCGTGTATTTACCGTTCACCCAACCGTCGGAGGTCGTAATGTCGATCTGACCCCAAGATATCGGGGAAAATACGGGCGGGTAAATCAGGAATTATCCGTATCTCGGAGAGGATGAAAACTGATTAAGTAAAAGGATCAGACTGATGAAATTTTTTCAGTTCGGTTGCAACCATGTCAAGTTAATGACGGTAAAAATCGCGCGAGAACCCACTGGGATAAGCAAACAAACTAGAGCTCTAAGCTCATATGACGCTTGCATGGGTTGAGATGCACTGTTTGATCAAAAGCACTTTTCGACTTTGCGGCTAAGATGTGCACTTTAAGGGAGCTGGAGAAAAAGTATTTTATTTTTTAATTTGGCTGTAATTATACTTTAATGGCGCTAGAAAGTCATCTGTAAGCAAAACCCTTGAGGCAAAAATGATAACAGGCCCTTGGGGATCATTGATAAACACCGTTTGATCAAAAGTATTTTTTTTTACTTTTCGGTTAAGATGCGCACTTTAAGGGTGCTGGTAATAAATTTGTAAGCAAAACCCTTGTGGCACAAATGATCGTGGGTTGAGATGTATCGTTTGATCAAGTAAATCGTTTTATTTACTTTTCAAACCTGTAATCAATGTAGAACAAACCTGTAATCAATCGTTGGGGTTCTAAAGCTCAGTTCACACAGAGAGCGAATTTCGCCACGCCTGACGATATTCGTCACGCCAGGCGTTGAAAAACGGCTTCGTCAGGCTTCGGCTCCGAGGCCAAAAAATTCGCAACGCCAGGCAAATTATTTGACGCCGTCTGTGTGAATTCCGCTTTACCGACCGTTGACGCTAGGATTGACAGCTTGACGAGGACCCTTGCTAAGAAGGGCCGAAATATCGCTGCCTAAGCATCGTAGCTGACGTATCTGTTTTGTGCATTATTTAAATATATGTTTCAAAGTCAGCTTGGGCTTAAGGAATATGCTTTTCCCTCGGTTGCTCTAGGTACCCATCTGAAGCCGCGTGGACTTTTGGCCTGTCTTTTGGGGAGACGCCACTAACCCACAGTCGGCACCACCAAGACTCGAACCAGCGACCCATGGCTCGGGAGTTCGGCGCGCCAACCCGATGAGTAATATCCGAATTCGGCGTATGGATTAGTACGGAAAAGTAGCACGCAGTAGTAACTGTTGCTACTACATGCTACTACTAGCAAACTGGATGCTATCGGAACTACTACATAAGATTAACCCAGTCGGAAGCATGTTTATCAAAGTATTCCATACTACTAAATAACACTAATTGAACTACTCCATACCATTCCATGCACCTTTTTCGTACAACTACCATACTACTACACAGTCAAAGAATTTTTCATCGGGAAACTGGGGCGCCAATTGGGTTGACCTAAAGCATATTTCAAATTCAGGCACGGTTCTGGGCAGGTTTAATGGTTCAGGCGAGTTCACGCATCTTTTCTAACATGAAACTGTCATGACTGGACAGGCATTCGCTTGCACTTTAAAGGTCTATTTGTTCTACTCCAACAGTGTTTGGATCAACGGGTGTCAACGGCTATCTCTACAATGTGAGAACACTCCAAATAATTCAGCATCTTAATAGCCTCATCTAGCGGGAAGCCGAGAAGGAAACTTGCCATTACCTATTCATTCCTCTGGGGTTCATTTCTGCTTAGCGGTGCGAATATTGAATAAAACTGTAATATCCTTCTCCAAACGAGCGACCATAGCCCTAAAGAAGAGTCAGACGTTATGGTTTTCCGGTGAAGGGTTGGATACTTTTCATAGCGATGAAAAATGTGTAAGTACGTCCGTAAATTTTTTACCCAAAAAATGTTTTACAACAAAAAGAAGTGGAGTAAGGATAATTGAAAAGAAAAAAGTTTTACATGTGACAACAAGTAAGGATAATAGAAAAAAGAAAAAAAATGTGAAAACACAACTTCCTAAAAGGACCCTTGAAGTCCATTCATTGGGATTAAAGCCCGCCTCGCACTATTTTCTGTTTGTGTTCCAACATTCAGAACTATTTGAAAACTGTAAAACTAGGCTTTGCTTTTAAAATTTTTTCAACGAATTTGGCTGTTTTAAGCCTTTTCCCAGGTCCTACAGACTTCCAGCAAAATCTCGGCAAAATTAAAATAACCGTTTTTACGCATGAATATGATACGCTAACAGTCGTCGGGAGCATAAAGTGCATGGAAAATAGTGAATCGTGACAAGTGCAAAGATTAGTAAGGTGTCGTTAGCGGGTTTAGAAAGTAACTTATGAAATTTGGGTCTCCGCGGGCTTAAGGATCAATGGAAGCAATTACGGAAGCGGGTTGCATTGTCATTACAGGTACGACGGGTCCTGTAAGGCTGTAAGCTTTTGCTTCAAATAGTTAGAGCCTTCTTCGCTGACAGAGCATTAAGAAAAAATTTGCACGCTCAATAAGTCGGAGTTGAGAATCGTTGAAAATATGAAGCAAGTCTGCAAAACTAGGCTCCAAACATCAGAAGAAGAAGAAGAAATTAGAACAGCGGCCGTGCCTCCTTCGTTTTTCCCTTTCGCTGAAATTCTATGAAATGCTCAAGTAGAGACTCGTTGCGTATATATGTATATACACACATATATATATATATATACATAAGTTGCGTTTTTCCAGATGCCATGGTACGAATTAATAGTTAATAGCCAATAGGCCGTACAAAGTACAAGAACATCATAAAACAATACACTTTCCATCTCTCAATGCGTTCCTTTACTCATTTATATGAGGCACACTTTAAAAACTGGCAAACCTTAATTATTTTAGCTTTATTTCTCGTGCCAAGGACAACACGGAACTTAATATTATACATATTGAGTAAGGGAAGTCCCCTGGGATCCGAGAGTTTCTAGCATTCTACCAGAAAATGGCCCTCTTCCTGTCTGATACCACGGTCGAAGTCGTTTCTGCAGTTACCGCAGTATCTGATGTTACGGTCAAAACGTGTTTTTGCAGTTACTGAATATCTGGAAAGTTACTGTATACAGTAACTACTATAGTATATGGAAAAGACATCTCACTTTCATCATCACCAACACAAGTACCAGCGTATGCTGACTGACTTCGTGAATAATTCATAGACGGGTCAGATTGTTAGACCCGTTGTAAGAAATCGGTTGATTAGTTTTCCTATGGTTGAGAACAATGCTTGTTGGTGTTAGCATTTTGCAGAAAAAAGAGTTACAGTTAATGCTCACAATAATTTTTTATTATTGACAGGTAAGGGTTTCACCCCAAGTAACTTCTCCCGTCCCTCTCGATGTCACTTGGAACTATCCCTTGTTGACGCCTGGACGACGGGGTCAGCGATCCCTTCCCCCCATGATCCCGTAAAGACTCCTTATATAAAACTGACATCTTCATCATCACTTTTAAATCCCAATTTCCCGCCCTTTTCCCGTCTCCTTTCCTGGAATTACCTCATTTATTCCCTCCAATCCCTCATGGTTAATGCATAGGCTATTAGATGTGCTTTAGCCTAGAAATGGGCTCCGCGAGGGAGGCAATAAACAATGAGAAAAGGACCGTTTGCTACCTAATCAGAAAGAGAGAGGGTCAACACTTGAGATATTTTACGTTAAAGTCCGTATACAAACCTGGACTTTTTAATCCCAATCTAATCTTCGGCTCTTGTTTCATTTAAATCCACCATCTATTATGGGCAGAGGCGCTACTAGCCAAAATGTTTGGGGGGGGGGGGGGGGCAAGGTATTTACCGACTGGCACAGCTGGTGGACTCGGAGACGGTCGAGACGCCTTTTTCAAGGACTCGGACTCGTCTTTCACGGAGCTGTCCGTCCGCCAGAGCTGGTGGACTCGGACTCTGGACTCGTCTCGAGACGCCTTTTTCAAGGACTCGGACTTGTCGCTCGGATTTGCTGGACTCGCAGCAGCTCTGCCGACTGGCTGATCAATTTTACCGACTGTTTTTGCAGAAAATGACTGTTTTTGCAGAAAACGACTGTTTTGAAGACAAAAACGACTGTTTCACGAAAAATCAACTGATTTAGAGCAAAACCGACTGTTTTTAAGAACACATCTACCGTTTTAACAAGAATCGACAGAAAAATGACTGTTTTCAAGAAAAAATCAACTGTTTCCATGAAAAAATCAACGGTTATGGACAAAACCACGATAACTGCAAAAATGCCCTTTGATCGTGGTAGTACATAGATACCACGGTAACTGCGAAAACGACTTTAGACCTTGGTATCAGATACCATGTTACAAGGCCGTATCCAGGGGGGGGGGTTAGGGGGTTCAAACCCCCCCGAAACCCACAAAAATAATAGTTTTTTGCAGGTTTTAACCTCTGATCTATGTATTTTTTGTACTTTTTGGTCCGATCCGTGGACAACCCCCCCCCCCCCGAAATAAATTCCACGAGCAAACCCCCCCCCCCGAAATAAATTCCTGGATACGGCCCTGCCATGTTATCTGCGAAAACGCAACTACTATTTACAAGTTCATGTGCAGAAATCACAAATTTGACATTGCTAGTTATTCACCGTTGATTTTTACTGCTAACGGTGGGAATTCAGGAATTTCGACATCATCTGATCCGATAGTTCGAAGTGTTCATTTTTGTTTCTGTTCTTCCTCGGAACGTAGCCTCCAGGCAACTCCAAAACCAAAATGCAGAGAAATCTCTACTCGACCCAACAGAGCAGCAAAAACAGCAGCGTGTCCAAAATTAAATCACAGCACCAGCTTTAACTCCAAGTAGTTTTCAGGGAAGAAGTTCACAAAATCAGATATTTAAGGAATAATCAGCTTTACAGAAAATCAATATAAAGGTATTCTACAAACCTGTAAAGATTAGGTCAGTCCATTATTCCAAGAGGACCATGTGACTTCATAAAAATTCCTCCATTGACTGCACTTTTGCTGAAGAACACAGGAAGATTTCCTTTCCAGGGCAAGTTTTCTGGTTGTTACCAGTCGTTACCAGTTTTCTGGTTGTTAACAGTCTCCTGAGCTTACAATCTCTACAGAATTTGCTTTCTTACGTTTAAAAATAACCCATTGTGCCGACGAGACTGAACTTCCAGCGTGTGACCGATAAATAGAACCCGATGTGCCGACAAGTCGACCAAAGCCCGACAAAAGCATACAAAATTTTATTTCTCCAGTATTCCTTATGTATAAAAAGAACCCTATGTGCCGAAGAGAAGCCGACAAAAGCATGCAGATTACGATTTCTTCAGTGTTTTGCCGGACAAATGTTTGCAGGGCTTTATTTCTTGCGTATAAAATAACCTGATGTGCCGACGAGTCAACCGACGACCGACAAAAGCATACAAAATTTTATTTCTTCTGTGTTCAGACAAATAGAATTTTGCATGCTTTTGTCGGGCCTCGGGTGTTCTCGTCGGCACTTCGGGTTCTTTTTGTACATAAGAAATACAAAGTAAATACACTTTTGTATGCTTATTTTGTCGGGTGTCGGTCGACTCGTCGGCACATCAGGTTCTTTTTCACGTAAAAAATCCAATTTTCTTATGCGCATCCCGAAAGTTAAGTTCCATCGGCACATTACAATCAGGAGGGTAAGTTTTCTGGTTGTTACCAGTCGTTACCAGTTTTCTGGTTGTTAACTATGAAGGTTAAAAGGGGGTCAATGGAAAAATAAAAATTCTGAATATGAAATACGAATTTTTTAACTTGAACCATAATACAAATATTTTTTCATTGACCCCCTTTTGACCTTCATAGTTAACAGTCTTCTGAGCTGGTTTTACAATCAGGGATTGAACTACGCCTGATATTTGCCATTATCTAACCTCGACCAAAATATGAGACTGAAAAATCACGTCACCAGTTCGAATTTTCGCGGGCGAATTGTGGACGCATTCTCCACGGGATCGAGTCCACATTCTCAACATCCCTATTGAAGACTACTGTGGACAGATCGAAAATCCATAATGGGTGTTGTAATAATTGAAATGTATTTGAATCTAAGATGTAAAAATAAGTTGCCTGGTCAGTTAAACTTTAATCGTTTTCCACAAGTTCATTTCCCAGCTTGAGCGGTTTGAGCCTGAAGAGGACCCTTGCTAAGAAGGGCCGAAATATAGCTCAAACAAAATGTAGCTGACGTATACGTTTTGCATTGTCACGTACGCGTAGCCTACTGCTGTGTCGGAAAATAATGTTTTGCGCGTGATACCTTGGCTCGTGCTGCGTTGACCCACAAGAGCGGGTAGGTTTATATCAAACGAAAGCTGGAGACTAGATTAGAATCAGGACGTCCAGGTTTTAACACGGACTTTAAGAGAAGAGAAACTAAATAAACGGCCACATAACGTTTCAGTCTGGCCGGCAAAACGGATAAATAGAAGGACTATACTCGGGAGAATGGAATGCATCCCTACCCCTTCCGAAATCACCAATCCGTTAACAAGAGGGGGGCAATAGAGCAATTTATCTCTGACCGAACCTAACACCTTTGGGACGAAAACGTCCATTTGCCTGTCAATGTTCACGTGAGCTATGGCACCAGCCGATCTACTGCCGTCAACGAAAAACAAAGGAGAGACCTTGTAAGTTCTAAAGAGTAAGGGAGAGCAAGAACAGCAAGTGATGATATATCCCGATGATAAAACGGGTGGTTCCCAAAATCACCACGATCTTTTTGCCCACTCTCACAATGCCCACACTCAGAATGCCCACTATCAAAATGCCCACGGTTCAAAATGGCCACGATCAAATGCCCACGATTAAAATGCCCACGGCTCAAAATGCCCACGACTCAAAATGCCCACGGCTCAGATTGAACACCTGAAACTGAAATCGTCCGAAATGCCGGCGGCTCAAAATGCCGACAGTTCACAATGGTCACATGGCAGGCTAATATCGCCTTGGCTCAAAGTGCCGACGGCTGAAGCTGTCCACAGGGGAGGCCAAAATCATCCTGGGACAACGGACTACGAAATTATAAGAGATAGGATTAACCACGGAAAAGGTTTTGAAAGGAATTATTTTTATGTTTCTTGATCAGTTCAGAATTCTTTGCGGAAAGTACAGAAGCAATGTCGTATAAAATTGTGCCAACACAGAAAGCAAAACCAGGCGATCCAAATCCTCCAGTTAACTTGCATCAGGAAGGTAAGACGGTAAGAGTTATTCCTTAATTAAAAATAACAGTTCAAAGATCGCTGTTTGGGACTCAGAATTCGGCAGAGTAAATATCTTAGAAATTTCAAGATCAGAATTCATGTTGCATTTTGGGATCCGGAAACGTTTCTGACTGGATGCATATGAATTCATGAAGTCTGTCTGCCCGTCTGCCTATTAGAAAGATAACACTCAGATACGTTTACATATTTTGACCATGCTATATGTGTAAGGCTTTTCGTCAGAGTACAGGTGCAGTTTGCGGGGTTACACATTTTTCTTGTAAATATTTTACCAATATTATATTATAATTGAGATTATATCAGTTCAACATACGATCATCGTCATTCTGATAATCACTCTACTCCTCCCGTTGCTCGCTCACCCCAAATTCAAGTTTACTTCGGTCTGAACATCTCAAATAATCCAATCGTGAGCATTCTGAACCGTGGGCATTTTGAGTCGTGGGCATTTTGAGTCGTGGGCATTTTGAGTCGTGGGCATTTTGAGCCGTGGGCATTTTGAACCGTGGGCATTTTGAGTTGTTGGCATTTTGAGTCGTGGGCATTGTGATCGTGGGCATTTTGAGTGTTAGCCGATAAAACATTGGGTGTTCCGTATCCTGAATGAACAAGACCAAGGGTTTCGATGGGATCCCAAAAATTTAATATTTGACCAGACAACTACGTCTTCTCTACGCCAGATCCAGTCTTCTCCAGGCTAATCATCTGAGAAAATTAATTTCAGATATACCTGTATAAGCCATATTTATTTTGACGATGCTGATCGAAACTTCCTGCTTTACTTCTGCCGAATTTCCGTTTTCGGCGGAATTCCGAGCGAACTACTTGCCCAGCCAAAAAAAGATAGTTCAGAAACGAATTCAGCGCATCTCCTTATCCCTATAAAGAACGTCTAATCAACTTCAAATAAAACTTTAACTTATAAAAAAATCCGGTTTCAACCGGATTCCGGACGAACTATATGTCCGGGTAAAAAATGATTGTCATATACAGATTCAGCGTATCTTCTTACCCTTAAATCTATCATTTAATCAACTTCAAATACAAATTTTACTTTTAACAAATTTTCCGGTTTCGGACGGATTCCGGGCGAACTACTTGTCCGGCGAGAAAATGGTTTTCACCATCGTGTTCAGCATGTCTTCTTACCCTTAAATCGAACATCTAATCAACTTCAAATAAAACTTTTGCTTCTAACAAATTTTCCGGTTTCGGCCGGATTCCGGGCTAACTACTAGTTAGTCGAGAAAATGGTTTTCACCATCGTGTTCAGCATGTCTTCTTACCCCTAAATCGAACATCTAATCAACTTCAAATAAAACTTTTGCTTTGAACAAATTTTCCGGTTTCGGCCGGATTCCGGGCTAACTACTTGTCCGGTCAAAAAATGGTTTTCACCATCGTGTTCAGCATGTCTTCCCACCTCTAAATCAATCATCTAATCAACTTCAAATAAAACTTTTACTTTTAACAAACTTTCCGGTTTTGGCCGGATTCCGGCCGAACTACTTGTCCGACGAGAAAATAACTTTCATATTCGGATTCAGCGTGTCTCCTTACCCCTAAATCAACTATCTAAATAGCTTTTAAAAAATATTTTTCTTGCCCCTTAATTTGAAACCCCTCCCCCACCCTCAAATATACGGCTACACAGCCCATCTTCGAACTTGACTTGTACTTTGATCCAAAGGATCCTCCCACCAAGTTTCATCAAAATACCTCAATCCCTTCGAGAGTTATCGTGCTTACAGACGGACAGACGGACGGACAGACGGACAACTTTTGCGATGTCATAGGTATCCGTCACTAACGTTTTGGGATCCCAAAAAGTTCTACAATAGTTTTATGGCCTAACGCGTTTTTCCGCGATCCCAGAAATAGTTTGTGGCTCGAAACGAGTGGTTCGGTCATTTGATTGTGTTTCCCGACCGAAGAGGTTTTGTGGCTCGAATACGACAGAAAACTACGGTCGAAACGATTTTTGATTTCGTGGCTCGAATTTCGCGGAAAGTTCAAATTTAGCAGCATTAAGGTGAACTGAAATATTAAATTATCCTAAATGCGGCCTAAATGTAGGAATCTAGGACTTCACATGTCCCTTTTATCACATTCTATCTTCACGTTACTAATTCACCATTCTTGATGTAATCGTCATCAATTTGCCCTCCCCCCCCCACCCACCTACACTCACATCAGGCTCCGAGAAGCATCCAAGTACAAGTAGGCCTTTTCCATCTATTTTGTTGGCAGGTTTCCAACTAGTCCAGACGGCATCAAAACTCGAATATACAGGGGAAGTGGGGGGGGGGGGGCTAACACTAAAAATGCCCACGATCACAATGCCCACGACTCAAAATGCCCACTAAAAATGCCAACAACTCAAAATGCCCACGACTCAAAATGCCCACGACTCAAAATGCCCACGACTCAAAATGCCACGACTCATAATACCCACGACTCAAAATGCCCACGGTTCAGAATGCCCACGATTGGATTATTTGAGGTGTTCAGAACGTAGTAAACTTTAATTAGGGGTGAGTGAGCAACGGGAAGAGTCTAATAGACGGAGTATCAGAATGACGATGATCGTATGTTGAACTGGTATAATCTCAGTTATAATACAATTCTGGTAAAACACTTACAAGAAACATGTGTACTGGTTCGTGCTTAGTTGCCGCAAAAGCATTGTGCTTTCTCGAGGAAGCTTCTGCCTGATTAGGAACCCCTTTGGAACTTTTCTTTAAGAGCTTTAACTTGCTGGTCTTTTTGATCGTTCTTCAAGAAACAATAAAATAATTCCTTTCAAAACCTTTTCCTTTATTAATTCTACCCCTTGTAATCTCGTAGTCCGCATTCCCAGGATGATGTTGGCCTCCCCTGTGGACAGAGGCGTCACTACTGGGGGGGGGACGCCCCCCCCAATGTTGTCGGCCAGTCGGTAAAAAATAGCCGAGTCGGCGCGAAGCGCCGCGATATTTAATAAAAAACAGTCGATTTTTTTACTTAAAACAGTCGTTTTTTCTTAAAAACAGTCGGTTTTTTCGTAAAAAAAAATAGTCGTTTTTTCTCGAAATCGGCCGATTTATCGTCAACAGTCGTTTTTTCCCCAATAATAGTCATTTTTATCCGCAACCACAGTCGATAAAAATGACCAGCCAGTCGGTAAATACCTTGTCCCCCCCCCCCAAACATTTTGGTTAGTAACACCTCTGCCTGTGGACAGTTTCAGCCGTCGGCATTTTGAACCAGGACGATATTAGCCTCTCCTGAGACCATTCTGAACGGTCGACATTTGGAAACTGTCGGCATTTTTAAGCCGCCAGCATTTCAGACGATTTCTATTTCGGGTTTTCCACATCTGAATTGTGGGCATTTTGAGTAGTGGGCATTTTGAGTCGTGGGCATTTTGAGGCGTGGGCATTTTAATCGTGGGCATTTTGGTCGTGGGCATTTTGAACCGTGGGCATTTTGATCGTGGGCATTCTGAGTGGGGAAAAAGATCGTGGTGATTTTGGGAACCACCCGTGGGGGGTAGGGGGCAAAAGTAGGGATTTATCTCCCGGCCAATCCTCAGAAGTAAGTTTTGAATTTGACAACGGCATACACTCCTGTAGTTCACTATTCCTGAAGAAAATCTTCCCTTCCCGTCACTTACATCGGACGCCTCTTTCCCAAGAAAAGAGAGAAAATCTGGGAATGGGGAATAAAGATCCTTTCATTACTTAGGAGACAATGGAGTGAGAAAAGGGCAGAGCAATAATGGGAGCTCGGGGCAAGCAATATTCCCCAAGGGCACAGAGGCACTTAGACGAAACCAGAAGCAATATATGTTGATTGTATTGCGGGGACGTAATTGATGCCAGAGTGCTCCCGAAGTGTCCCAGCCAAAGTCCCTAAGGGTAACGGGGAAAGACAAGCGTTCAGCAAAAGAGGAAGGGATTCGGATTTTAGAATAAGTGTCGCCTTTCAAGAATTGTCTTCTATTAGTCAAATGAGAACAAGTTGTGCACATGAAATGACAAAGCTACCGGGGCTGCCAATTTGTGTTGTTTGTCTTTGATTGTTCGAATCAAAGTGGGATGATGTCCCTACGTCGACACGACACTACGAAGACACGACACAACATCGAAACGAAAAAACCGTCAGTACATCGACACGTCACTACATGGACAGTCACTACGTAGACACGACGCTACATGGACAGTCACTACATAGACACGACGCTACATGGACAGTCACTACAGAGACACGACGCTACATCGAAATTCTTTGATTTTCGACGTAGTGACGGATTTTGTCCTCTGAGTGACGTGTCGACGTAGTGTCGTTCGACGTACCGTCGTGTCTCCGTAGTGTCGTTCGATGTACCGTCGTGTCTACGTAGTGTCGTTCGACGTACCGTCGTGTCTATGTAGTGACGCCTTTTCGTTTTCGACGCTGTGACGTGTCTTCGTACTGTCGGGCCTTCGTTTTTCTTCGTTCTGACGTGTCCATGTAGCGTCGTGTCTCTGTTGTGTCGGACATTAGTGTCTATTCCATTTGGAAATTCCAGCTTAAGATATTGTCCAGGATTTATTTTTGGCATGTTGAAGTACAAACTAACAATGAAGTTTCTGCCTCGGTATCCCTTTGAATACGCCAACACTTTTCTTAAAGTCAAGCATGGACGCTAGATGACACCCCAGCCTTGTCTGTTCAAATTTGGCTCCGGTTTGTGCGTTTCAACGATTTCGGGCACTTGTACGAAAACGAGGACTTTAAAATTTGATACGCGAATAAAGCTTAGGACCTGTAGTAGATTGAAACAATCCGGTTGCTATCCGAGCTTTGGGTTGGGGAGAGAGGGGGCTTTCCTCAGTTTTATCATCAGCACATAGATCCGAAATAATGGTCGGGATGTTAGCGTTGTGCCTCTTTTCGGGGTCCGAACCTACCCATCAGCCTACCTGATAGGAGCGCTGGCGGAATTCAAAGATTATACGCGCGTAATTAGCGGGTAAAAATCCAAAATGATCCATGTATGTGTTTTTATTGCGGTATGTCAGTGAGGATTATAAATTCTTTGGGATGTGATCTTTGATGACCCTGGGGACAAAGAGCAGATAGTAAATAAGGGGTTGCAAGCTTGTTCGAACGGGAACCAAATAAACGCGTAAACAGCGGTTGAACTGTCCAAACGACGGATTTAACTGTTTGGGGTTGACGGGAGGATGAAAAAAACTCCGAATAATTTTTTTTTTATCAGAATACAAAAAATTAACACATAACATCTTGTGGATGTGTCACAGCTAAAATTGCAACTGGATTGACCGAAAACTCACTAAGTTTGACCTAATTCCCCTTATTAAGGTAGACAACTACATCTGTGTCTGAATTTAAGGAAGGGCTCGGACGGAATGCTTTCGCACACTAAGGTTCGAAATGCTACCCTTGAAAGGCACATGCCGGCTGCAGAAGCAGAAGAAATCAATTGGCAATGACAAACCTGACTAGGTGTGTTTAGACAGAAATTGCAATGGAAGGCGTTTTGGTCGATGGATCCTCATAATGTTACTCCTTTCTAGCCAGACCAGGGTTCCACACGTTGCAGCCAAAGAACTTATTTATCTCCTTATTTCTTCTTTTGTTTCTCATAAATACTAATGGCGGGGTCGTGTGGGCCATATTTGGGAATATCAAAACGTAGGTGACGGCCCATGACTTCGCAAAAGTTGCCTGTCTTACTATGTCCGTATATCATCACGATCACACTCGAAAGGGATGAGATGTGTTCTTAAAACCTTTGGTAAAAGGCTTCTATAGGTCAAAGACAGACAGGTCCAGATGGGCTCCGTAGCAAATATTTAGGGTGGGGGACGGGTTCAAATAAAGGGTTGCAAAAGTTAAACATAATCTGAATTTGATTAGAGGTTCGAGTCAGAGATAAGGTGACATGCTGCAGCCATACATAAAATGCCAAATTAGTTCTAAACTGTACTTTCTTGCCGGATAAGTGGTTCGCCCTCAGACCGGCCAGAACAGGTAATTCGATAAAATACTATCTTATATTTAAAACTGTTCCCCTTTATCTTTAAGTCGATTAGAAGTCAGCTTCGGCCGATCATGGTTTCGCCCGACTTTCTCCTACCCTTCCTTTTTACAGACCAACGATCCCACCTTCCCACCCCCAACCACTAACCCACGTCTACTCAAGTTCAAAGCCATGCAATCCTTCCGCAAACCTATAGCACCATCTAGTGTCTGTACGCAGAACATAAAATAGAAGCACTGGTTGATTTTCGACGTAGTGACGGATTTTGTCCTCTGAGTGACGTGTCGACGTACCGTCGTGTCTCCATCGAAACGGCTTCCGCAAACCTATAGCACCATCTAGTGTCCGTACGCAGAACATGACTACAAGCATGGGCGGACTCAAACCAAGAAGTAAAACCAGCCGAAGCTCGTCAAAATAGAAGCGCTGGAGAATTTCAACAGACTGGCGACACTACAGAGACAAAACACGCAGGCGACACTACAGAGACAGAACACGCAGGCGACACTACCGAGACACGACGCTACATCGAAACGAAAAAACCGTCAGTACATCGACACGTCACTACATGGACAGTCACTACGTAGACACGACGCTACATGGACAGTCACTACATAGACACGACGCTACATGGACAGTCACTACAGAGACACGACGCTACATCGAAATTCTTTGATTTTCGACGTAGTGACGGATTTTGTCCTCTGAGTGACGTGTCGACGTAGTGTCGTTCGACGTACCGTCGTGTCTCCGTAGTGTCGTTCGATGTACCGTCGTGTCTACGTAGCGTCGTTCGATGTACCGTCGTGTCCTCGTAGTGTCGGCTTTTGCTTGTCGACGTAGTGTCGGGAAATTTGTCTATATAGCGTCGGATTTTGTCCACTCTGTGACGTGTCGACGTAGCGTCGTGTCGATGTAGGGGCGCGTTCCCATCAAAGTCCATCGAGTCTTGGACTACGAATTCATTCGTGAATGAACGAATGAAGAATTTATCAATCCTTGTCTGTACGTTCTATTACCATAAAACGGATACGTCAGCTGCGATGCTTTGGCGTCGGTTAAAGAAACATCTCTTTGAGGGTAGTTGGTGAGTGGAGGGTTTGGAAGATGAGAGAGGACAAATTAATTAATTTTTCGTTTATTTTCGGAAAGGTTTGATTAGTTATATAATATGGTAGTATATGTGTGCTGGTCGCGTTTTTCAAGCACGTATGTGCTTTGTTTGTAACCGGTCGTCAAGCCGGCATGATTTTTTTAGTAAAGTTGTTGAATCCTGAATTCGATATTTTGGCCCTTCTTGACAAGGGTCCTCATCAGGCTGTCGAACGTCAGGGACAACTTTGGGGAAGAAAACGATTGCAGGTTCGTTCTTTCCTCAACGTTGTCCCTGACGTTCGACAGCCTGACGAGGACCCTTGCCAAGAAGGGCCGAAATATCGCTGCCAAAGCATCGCAGCTGACGTATCCGTTTTATTCATTGTTTGAATATATGTTTCCCAGTCAGCTTGAGCTCAAGGAGTATATAGCCTACGTTCTATCACTTTGAACTTATTGTAAGGGGGGACGCAATGCGTCCGCGATAGGCCGAACGATAGGCTCGCCATCTCGCTACTCTATATCTACTCTGAATAATAAATAATAATTGTATACATGCAATGCCAAGTACAATCAAAACTACGAGTCTCGTTTAATTGTTCGGTTTGTGTGTTAAGCCAAATCACGTACCATATCACAATCAAAAGACGCTCACGACACTAATGACCACGGAGACCCGATTTCCTTGTTTTTCGTAAAGATTAAAATCAGGTTAAATGTTAAAAAATCAAGGTGAATTTTTCATGTCAATGCTAGGGGATGTATCTTTCAAAGATAAGGACCTGAAAAGGCACCGAGCCACACCTTACTGGTCTCTGAATACAGCAGAAAGCGAGGGGGCACAAGCTCACTTTCTACTGAGTGGTTCAGTATTATTATAATTATTTATAACCCACGTCACAAACAAACTATTACACTTGGGGAAAAGAGACCTGACAATTGAGTAGAAAAAAGAAAACAAATATACTTCATTTATACAAAATCAAACAGACGGGCTAAAGGGTGATGGGACGAAAAGCGAAAAAATGTTAATTCCAACAGCCTCCTACGAAGGACTGCCAAAGGCGTTACTAGCCAAAATGTTCTTGGGAGGCAAGGTATTTACCGACTGGCTGGTCATTTTTACCGACTGTTTATGCAGAAAAAACGACTGTTTTTAAGAAAAAAATACTGTCTTGACTGGTTTTAAGAAAAAACGACCGTTTTAAGAAAAAATTGACTCTTTTACAAAAACAACTGTTTCGTCGCCCCTCCCCCCCACCCACCACAATATGTGACGCTCCTGAGGACTGTCACAGCTTAGCTATTGCATCGGGGACGGGGAAAATTAAGCATGCTAGTCATAATTTATCAGACGCGTTTTAACTTTTTTCATTTTTCAGCATGTTTATTTTGCACGATTTTAAAAATTATATAGGTCACCTTCAACTTATTGTATAGGCTATAGTGTGGTCATTATTTTGTTTTAGTTATTTGTCTAGTGGTATTTGTCACAAAATTGTTCGTTCGATTTTGATTATTTATTTATTTATTTTACTTGTCAGCTATGGCGGAAATAAAATAATTGAGTTGAATCCAAACTAGCCATAGGAAGGAACATACACTGCCAAACATTTAGCTACTTTTTCACACCAGCTACATATTCTTTTCCTTCTGATTTATCTGCTGGGAGTTATTTTTGCGGCGTCCAGCTGGATGACCCCACGGTCGTACCGATTCTTGGTCTGAACACTCGTAATGACCAACACTTTGTGTCGATGAAGAATCGCCGTGTACCTAGCGAAGAGCCAGAAAATGTCACTGGCACAGCACGTAACAAACTTTGTTGATTGGTTGACATAAGATTCGAATCAAGTTTGAAGATTCGTTTGAGAGACGTAGGTCTCTCATATAGGTGTTTTTTTTTTAAGTTTGAAGACTTTGCATGTGTATTTGAGTAGCCGGAACGGAAGATGGAAATTTGTATACATAATAAAAATAATTTTTATGTTTTATCGTGTTGTCTTTTGTCCTTGTTTTTGTGCCAGTAAAATAGCTGGGGTTGATGACTTTGTGTGTGCAGGTGTGTCTAATTGAGAATCTTTATATTTTATTTAAGTGTTTAAATTCTATTTTTTTAATAATTTAGATTCAGTTGTTTAAAAAAAGTTGTAAAAAAATTAAAAAAAAAATTAAATGAGATAACTAATTTCCAAATATTAGGGGGGAAGAATAGTAACTAAAATATGGGCTTATTTTCAAAAGTCACTTGACATGAATAGTTAAAAGTGGGCAAAAATAGACCCAAACCAACGTCACCGAGGGATGAAGGAGTAGCCACAAAAAGTACGAAATGTCATATAGGTGTTAGCGGCTAGAATGTGGATGATCTAGGCATTTCAAATGCGAGAATACTTCCGAATTAACTTGCTTAAATTTGTAGGATTTCACTCCCAGCCCTAGCTTTTATCACAATCAGTTGCTTTTTCCGCTAAACCGTGCTCCAGTAACCTGAATCAATGGAAAAAAGAACTTGTGACCGTCAACAACGTCACCTGTTGGCAGAGACATGCAAGCTGTCTGTAAGAAGGGTTGTAAGCGTAAGTATCACGCAGCAGTAACTGGTGCCACTACATGCTACTCTAATGTTGAAGAGTGAATGTTTTGTTACTATAAGGAACGTGGGCCAGATCCTCAAGTTGTCTATGACTCATAGAGAATTTTTCCTGTAGATTTAAGTGTTTGTTATAGTTATGTTGCAGGTTATGTATTTTTTTGTATTGCCATGGCCTTTGGGCTTTTAGCGTAATAAATATCATATCATATCATATCACGACTTATTCAAGATTGGATGCTACTGGATACTACTTCTTATGATTATTCCATCCTGACTCTGAAGCGCAGTTAAAATGAAGTATGTCGTACCGCGCTACGACACATCATACATCTACACACTTTTCATCGGGAGTGGAGAGGTGTAGTAAGTAGGTCTGTAGTATTCATTTATCAGAATAATAAACTATTTTTTGTTATTAAGCTCATCCCAACCGTCTAACTAGACGGGAGATAAAAACCTTCGGCGACTAAATATGGCATAATCCACTGGAGTGAGAGAAGAGTCCTTTAAAGGCTGAGTTAGAGCCGACATATCAACAATATAGCTCGTTGCTACTGGGATTTCGGACAAAAACTCACGAGTGACAGCTAGTATTTGAACTAGATTTGACCTTCCGTAAATTTTCTCAGTCCGTTCGAGAGTTATCGTGATCACTAGTCAGACGGACGGACAAGTTTACGATGACAAAGGTGGACCTTCCTTTGGGATCCGAAAAACAAAAACAAAAGACTTACCGAACGAGGACGCTTCCATTCGACAACACCGAAGCACAGAAAAATGGGAAGTGAAAGAAAATCCAAGTCTGCAAAGAGAAGAAGTTAAAGTATTTGATTCATGTGGTCCGAGAGGGTAGGAGACACCATCATTCTTCGATGGGTCGGATTTTTACGAACACACTGTTACCTTTGTTTTCTTCAAAATCCTCACGGTATCCAAGGTTATCCACAAATTACTTGGAACACAATTCACTCTTGAAAGCAAAGTCGCCATTGCTAATTAACTATTCACTGATCTCCCGGCGCAAGTCAAAAGAGTACTAAAACCTTCGAGGAAATCGAGTGGCGTGTAAGAGGATCAAAACAACTAAGTATCACCATGTGGACGTTTAGATATGTCGGAAGTAGAAAACATCGGCCAGTTTGACAATTTTTGGTCTCGGAAGCTGAATATTATTTAGCTCAATTTCATAATCTTCAAGAAATCACTAGAACGAATTTAGTATAATTTACTGTGTTTGATTATTGTGATCTAGTTTACATCCGTCCTTCTTTGGACTTGCGGGAATTAACAGGAAAAAACAGAAAACAAAATACTAAAAGAAATCGATAATGCAAATAATAAGTTTGATTTTTCTACACATTTTCCATATGCCTGCTAAAATAAAAACATTTTATTATACCCATTTGTCAAACTATGATCCCAGCCTCGCCATATCGGGCGTTTCCGACCCGTGCCACTAGATGACCCAGCGGTCGGATCGAGTCGTGGCTTCGTCTTGGGTCTTGTGGGGGGGGGGGTCTAGACGTTGCAAGTGCTGGAATGCTTATGATGCAACACCTTTAAAGGCGGCCTCAAAATTTGCTGTTTCCATCGAAACCAAATATTTTTTGGGATGCGCGCATGTTTTTTTCTTCTTCAAACAAAGTATCATAAAGATGACACACATTCACCTCGTGCAGAGTCTTTAGTCCCTTTATTTCACCACCATTACTACATTCCGTAGCTCCGAGAGGCCCGGAAACCGGATTCTCCCGGAACTCCTTCCATTAGCGGAGTGAACTACCAATGAATAATTAGTGAGGCATTATCCTATGAGGTTTTCTTCGATGTTATTTTGTAAGCACTTCATCCTGGCGAATTTCTTCTTCCATTTTTATTCTCTGCCTTGCTCGAAATTAGTTGCACTGTAAAAATTCTCGCCTACGTCGGACTTCAAGAGTATTTGTGCATCACCGGATTCGGAGACTTTTATTCCGAATTCGAAGATTTTCAGTCCGAATTCGGAAAGTTAAAATCCGATGGAGGACTAAAACGCTAGAATGCAAAATACTGCAGGACAAGTTATCTGAAAGCGGGGAGTTATTTCCATTCCGCTTCAAGATCCTATCGCAACTACTGGTCTTGTTTGTTTTGACATGCTACCAGATTTTGGATCTTCTATAGAGCGGAGCCGAGGGATTGTTGAGTCATCGCCTTCGTTGTACCGGTTAGCCTGCATCCCCTCCCCTCCCAGCACCTCCGCTCACACCATCTGGTCCCCTCATTCTGCCTCCTGACACCTCAGCCCGCCTCGACTGAATCGGAAATGGGTTGTATCGTCATCTGTCTTAGGGACAGTCATACAAATAATAAGACTACTTTATTTCGAAACCATTACATATATAAAGGGTGGATTACATGTATAAAAATAGTGGCGTAACAGAGAAAAGTAAAAAGTAATAAACAGCAAGTAATAAAAAAATAACAAAAGTAACAAACAACAGAGCAGAAAAAAACGAATCAGCCCGTGGTACGGAAAATGCCTCAAGGTCAGCCTTGAAAGATTTCTTCGTGAAACTCACGAATATTTCGCAATTTTTCACTTTTGGAACAATTCATACCCACCAGAAACAACGCCTTCAACCCCTGACACTTAATGGGCACCGGCTATTGTTCCCTTTAGATCCGACTTATCGTCAAATCGCGTCACGACGTGATGACGTCTTGATTAATATTTACACGACGAACAAATTAAGGCCAATCAAAAGCTCCGGAATTCACGCGCCATCCTGCGTCCTGTCACCAACCTGTGCATGGTCGTTACAAACCACTCTCATCTTTGTCCTTGTTCTTTGTTTGTTAGGCTATAGCCTTACTTAGCCCCACTTTATACTATAGCCCCACTTAATACTTAGGCTATAGCCTACTAACAAACAAAGTGTGGTTCTAATTTTTTTCTTTTTCTTTTCTATTTTTACTTTATAGTCCATATGTCCAACTTCTGTGTTTAAAACGGCTAAATAATACCCATTTTAAATGGGTAAATAATCAGTGTGGTTCTATTTTTTTTTATTTTTCTTTTCTGTTTTTACTTTATACTCCCTTTGTCCAACTTCTATGTTTAAAATGGGTAAATAACACCTCTCAGTCATTCATTATCCAACATTTTCGAGATAAGCGTAACTCACCTGTTGGCAGAACGATGCAAAACTTCGGAACATCTTATCAGGTATCAGGTGCCATTCAGTCAGTCAAAACTGCCATAGTTAAGTAACTGAGGCATCACACGAGAACACTGGATATCAAACCAATCGATAATTTTTATTAACCCACGTCAGAAATAAAGTGCCCATATGGAGTATTTGAAAGAAAATGAAGGGGAAAAGACCAGACTATATCAAACAAACCGAATAAACCGACTTCAGGGTTGCCACTCGGACAGAATAAATAGTACTAATCAGAACTGCCAAAAAGTACTGCTTCGAAAAAAAATACTACCTTCCAAAAATTGTAAAGCCAAAAATGCCAAAACTCCAACTAAATGACACGCCCTTTCGCAAAATAGAAAATACTACAAAAGGCATTAGTCTCAATAGGCTTTTTAAATCCCTAACAGCGGTGCAAAATGTAGCAAAAAATTACTGAGAATGTACCATTTTATGGCAAAAAGTACTACTTTCACAAAGTAGTATTAAAAAGTACTACTTTCACAGAAAGTTTTCAAAAAGTACTACTTCGATCAAAAAGTACTAAAAGTAGTACTTTCGTACTACCCGTAGCAACCCTAACTATAATATCCATGGCTCCGGTCTAGAGAGCAAACGAGGGGTTGCCCATTCATTTTACTGTACAGCAAGTGCCCGGTGCCAGCACCGGTTGCCATGTATTTGAACATTCAAGCCAGCATGTTTAGAAGCATAATCGGTATGGCCGGTACCTCGGCCGGTACCAGTGCTGGCACCGCTGATTCACAACTTGAGTTTTAGTAGTGTTAGTGTCGAAAAACAGAACGGCCTAATAAATCCGGTGCAACTGATTTAGCTGACGTGTTATCCCTCAGCAAACGTTATTACCTCCGCAATGGCCCATTCTACACGCCTGCTAAGGGATATTATAATATCCACTGTATTTCTACTACCAAATCTGTTGCATGATTTACATCAAGGGGAGTAAGCTCAGACAAATACGTTATGGCTCCCATAGGTCTAGAGCTTCTCAGGGAAAGAGGAAACCACATAATCCCTTCGCCATATAAACAAGATCAAAAGTTTCGATGGGATCCCAAAATTTAATATATGATCCAGACAACTACACTGTCAGAAGTTTCATAACAGATTGCGCATAACACTTTCAAGAATAACACCTTTTCACTTAGAAATAAAGTGTTATGACCAATTAAGTTTACACTATTTTGTGCCTAGATCTCCAACAACACCTTCAACTGGTAAAAATACTACACTGTCAGAAGTTACATAACGACAACAGAAGGATGCCCGTTTCAACAGATAACACTTTGGGATGTTATCTGTTATATTTCTTTCGTTCCCGTTAGTATTTTTACCAATTGAAGGTGTTGTTGGAGATCTTGGCACGAAATAGTGTAAACTTAATTGGTCAACACTTAATTTCTAAGTGAAAAGGTGTTATTCTTGAAAGTGTTATGCGCTATCTGTTCTGAAACTTTTGACAGTGTAGATCTTGTCTTCGTCAGATCCAGTCTTCGCCAGGCTAATCATCTGAGAAAACCAAGATCAGATATAACTGTATAAGCCATATCTATTTTGACGATACTGATCGAAACTTCCTGCTTTACTTCTGCCAAATTTCCGGTTTCGGCCGAATTCCGAGCGAACGACTTGTTCAGCAAAAAAAAGATAGTTCAGAAACTAATTCAGCGTATCTCCTTATCCAGCGTTCTCCTTAAAGAACATCTAATCAACTTCAAATAAAACTTTAACTTACAAAAAAAAATCTGGTTCAACCGGATTCCGGACGAACTATATGTCCGGGTAAAAAATGATTGTCATATACAGATTCAGCGTCTCTTCTTACCCTTAAATCAGCCATCTAATCAACTTCAAATACATATTTTGCTTTTAAAAAAATTTCCGGTTTCGGCCGGATTCCGGGTGAACTACGATGGTTTTCACCATCGTGTTCAGCATGTCTTCTTTCTCCTAAATCGAACATCTAATCAACTTCAAATAAAACTTTTGCTTTTAACAAATTTTCCAGTTTTGGCCGGATTCCGGGCGAACTACTTGTCCGGCGAGAAAATGGTTTTCACCATCGTGTTCAGCATGTCATCTTACCCCTATATCAAACATCTAATCAACTTTAAATAAAACTATTACTTTTAACAAACTTTCCGGTTTTGGCCGATTCCGGGCTAACTACTTGTCCGGCGAGAAAATGGTTTTCACCATCGTGTTCAGCATGTTTCTTACCCCGTAATCGACTATCACAATAGCTGTTTCAAAACATTTTGTTTGCCCCTTATTTGAAACTCACTCCCCCACCCCTAAATGTAGGGCTACAGAGCCCATCTACGAACTCGACCTTACTCTTGACCCAAAGAATCCTCATACCAAGTTTCATCAAAATATCTCATTCCCTTCGAGAGTTATCGTGCTGACAGACGGACAACTTTTGCGATGTCATAGTATCCGTCACTAACGTTTTGGGATCCCAAAAACACAGGTTTTGTGTTTGACTAGGTGTCAGAAAACGTCACCATTACCGTGGTATACTCGAGGGGTTACCCCTGGACATCCTTTCTCGGCATGGGGCACTTAACTTGCTGTACACTAAAATCGAGAGTGGACAACTCCTCAAGTATACTCGTGCTAAGGAAAAACAAATCCTAGTGTTCCGAATTCTAGTCCCATGTAAGAAACATTTCCAAGATCCTAAAAGACGTAAGCGAATACTGATGACAGTCAAGTTTTCCGTCCCTCCATCTGTCTGCTATCACGATCACTCCCTACCAGATCGAGACATTTTTATTTGTAACAAGATGCGAGGCAAGGTCGAGAGTGAGGTCATCTTCCTGGGTGGCCTTTGTCCGTCAGCATTAAAGGGGTAGCGAAGGGCTTATACATTTATGAACTTGTAAACAGATAATGCTTCGTAAAATTTCGGATGTCTCCTTTCTTTTTAGTGGAGAATTCCTTGGAACAATCCACTATTGCGAGCGCTGTAGCAGCTCCGTCCGTCCGTCTGTCAGCACGATAACTCTCGAAGGGAATGAGATATTTTGATGAAACTTGGTATGAGGATTCTTTGGGTCAAGAGTAAGGTCGAGTTCGTAGATGGGCTCTGTAGCCCTAGATTTAGGTGTGGGGGAAAAATATTTTGAAACAGCCAATGTGATAGTCGATTTAGGGGTAAGAAGACATGCTGAACACGATGGTGAAAACCATTTTCTCGTCGGACAAGTAGATCGCCCGGAATCCGGCGAAAACCGAAAAAAAAATTTAAAGCAAAATTTTATTTGAAGTTGATTAGATGGCAGATTTAAAGGTCATCTGAATGAAGTCTAACACCCTAATTTGCCACTTTTACATACTGCTTACCATTTATCTCTCGAAAACCGGACTAAAATCGGATGAAGTTTCACCGTGCTATAATTTTCAGCCTTTTTTCCGACTTGTCTTGATCGTAACGCTCGCCGTAACAGTTGTAACAGTCCATGCGTAACAGTTCATGTTGTAACAGTCCACGCCGTAACAGTCCATGCGTTTATCCATCCATGCGCTGTTTATCCATCCATGCGTTATCAACGTACGTTTATCCATGCGATAATGACAGTTTAAATATTGGCGCTAAATTTGTCTTGGGAGGTCGTAACGAATCGCCATAGGGAGACTTAGAACTTCAAGAGTGGATAGCGCCGAAATCACGGAGCGAAAAAGTTCTTCTTCTCTGTACCGGTACTCTGAATGACGATCTGAGGGGTTCATGGAAGTATGGTAGGATCGTTCAGGTGTCCTTTAAGGGTAAGAAGAGACGCTGAATCTGTACATGACATTCATTCTTTACCTGTACATATAGTTCGTCCGGAATCCGGTTGAAACCGGATTTTTTTTTATAACTTAAAGTTTTATTTGAAGTTGATTAGATGTTCTTTATAGGGATAAGGAGATACGCTGAATTCGTTTCTGAGCTATCTTTTTGCTGGACAAGTAGTTCGCTTGGAATTCGGCCGAAACCGGATATTTGGCAGAAGTAATGCAGGAAGTTTCGATCAGTAGGCTATCGTCAAAATAGATATGGCTTATAGAGGTATATCTGAACTTGGTTTTCTCAGATGATTAGCCTGGCGAAGAATGGATCTGGCGAAGACAAGAATTTGTTGTCTGGATCAAATATTAAATTTTTGGGATCCCATCGAAACCTTTGGTCTTGTTTTTGTGGAGCTCAGAACTGGTGAACCAGTGCAGGTATCAAGTTGAAACTTCGTACATTTGGGGGTATTGGGGTCTAGTTGTGCTTTTTGAGGGTCCCAACCCATTTTGTCTTTGACGGTGCAAAACGGATACGTCAGCTGAATTTTATTAGAGCTTCTTGGCAAGGGTCCTCTTCAGGCTCAAAGCCGCTCAAGTTGGAAAAACGAACTTTTGGAAAAAAATAAACAAAGTAAAGAAATTAGCACTAATAAAATTCAGTTGACGTATCCGCCGACGTTATCCGCACTGTCAATTATGATTCGCCGTCAGCTTGGGCTGAAGGAATAGCTATATTTCGGCCCTTCTTGGCAAGGGCCCTCTTCAGGCTTAAGCTGGAAAATGAACTTGACAAGTTCACAAGTTCAATTTCCAAGACATGGACAAGTTCATTTTCCAGCTTGGGCGGCTTGAGCCTGAAGAGGACCCTTGTCAAGAAGGGCCGAAATATTAGCTCTAATAAAATGTAGCTGACGTATCCGATTGCATTGTAAAGTATGATGCGCAGTCACCTCGGGCTGAAGGAATATCTAGGGATATAGGAATATAAAGGAATTACTTGGACATGATACTAGTTTCGGACTCGCTTGGACAATGGGCATGAATCTGGACAATAGTGGAAGCTCGGTATCGAGCTGAAGGCTAACACTAAAAATGCCCACGATCATAATGCCCACGACTCAAAATGCCCACTGAAAATGCCAACGACTCAAAATGCCCACGACTCAAAATGCCGACGACTCAAAATGCCCACGACTCATAATGCCCACGATTCAAAATGCCCACGGTTCAGAATGCCCACGATTGGATTATTTGGGGTGTTCAGAACGTAGTAAACTTGAATTAAGGGTGAGTGAGGCGAGTGAGCAACGGGGAGAGTATAACAGACGGTTGGTATAATCTCAATTATAATATAATTCTGGTAAAATACTTACAAGAAAAATGTGTATTGGCTCGTGGTTAGGTGCCGCAAAAGCGCTGTGGTTTCTTGAGGAGGCCTCTGCCTGATAAGGCACCTAATTGGAACTTTTCTTTAAAAGCTTTAACTTGCTGGTCGTTTTGGGTCGTTCTTCAAGAAACAATCAAATAATTCCTTTCAAAACCTTTTCCGTGATTAATCCTACCCCTTGTAATCTCGTAGTCCGCATTCAAAGGATGATGTTGACCTCCCCTGTGGACAGTTTCAGCCGTCGGCATTTTGAATCAAGACGATATTAGCCTCCCCTGTGACCATTTTGAACTGTTGGCGTTTGGAAACTGTCGGCATTTTTAAGCCGCCAGCATATCGGACGATTTCGATTTCGGGTGTTCCATATCTGAATTGTGGGCATTTTGAGTTGTGGGCATTTTGAGTCGTGGGCATTTTAATCGTGGGCGTTTTGATCGTGGGCATCTTGAACCGTGGGCATTTTGATCGTGGGCATTTTGAGCGTGGGCATTGTGAGAGTGGGCAAAAAGATCGTGGTGATTTTGGGAACCATCCGAGCTGAAAACCTCTTGATCGAGTTGACCGGAGCTACAGTTTGAATCCAAGAAGACATGCTAATTCGTATACTTGTTTTTCTTCGGACCAATAGGTCGATCCGCCGGCGTCAACCGAAAATTCTATAGAGCTTCTCGCTTCTTGGTCTATTTGTCAGATTTTTAGACGCACAAGAAAGCAGACGTGCTAAATCTTTTCTTCGATTAGCCCAAGGATTAGCCATCTCATCTCATCGGCATCACCGACGTGTAGTCCGAACAATTCAATCGCGTGTGCGGCCAATTTCCCGCCAAACCGAGTTAGACCGATCAAGAAATACTTTTGTTTAGGATCCAACTGGACTTTTGGTATTGTACGATTGTTATGAACAAAGAAGCTACCAACCCCTTCTGCCAATCTGTTGTAACCCGAAAACCACCTGGTTTCCCCGGAAGAGAGTAAAAGTGCGATCGCGTCGTAGGCACCGGCCTATTTAAGCGTGTGTATATTCATTTTATACTTTATAGCTTGTTTATAGTCAGTCTAAAGTCCAAGTCACAGCTTATGTATCTATACGTATCGATACGTAAGCTGTGGTCTAAGTTGAGTTTTCAAATAAAGAACATCGTAGTTTTAACAACGATATAGAATATAAGGTTTGAAGCCAAGCTGACCATAAATTGCAAAAGAAATATAAAAATGTGATTTTTGTATAGTTTTAGCAAATAAAAAAAAACGAAAAACACATTTTTCTATTTCTTTTGGACGATACTGTCGATCACTTTTAATGTAACGGCGCCTTCAAGTGCGATTTCTACACATGGATCCGAGATTGGAATCCAAATGGATTCATTCACGCAGATCCGAGACTGAAAACCTTTCTCAACTTGCGTGGCAAGTTCGATCCGTCTATCCTCTCCCTCTATGCCTTGTTGGAAAGATGGTTGTAATATGTCCCCTAATATAACAATGCAGGGGATGGGAAATTGTCCCAATTTCGTGGTAGACTGGCCATCTGGGAGATCATTCCAAATAATTTCACTTTATCTTGTTAGCAAAATGATTTGTGTAGGGGGAGGCAAGAGGTCAATAGGTAGCCAAACAATCGGCCTTCTCCCGCAGAAATTCAAGAAGGTTCTTTGGAATATGTCGTATTTAAACTAAAATACTTTTCCAAATTCTATACATATCGTTTGTTTTTAAGACAATATTACAATGACAAAAGTCTACGATTTATCGAATACCGGTACCTGTACACTGCAAAATATGATATAACAAAACGACTCCTCGCCAGCACCGATTCCCGCTCATATTAATTATGCAACAAAACAAACTATAGAATTTGTGGTTCTGGAACGAAACTGAGGGTCCAAGAAAATTGCTTATACCTACGATTCCTACGAAAGCTCACTTCGAATGATTATTTTTATTCAAAATTTTATTTCAGTTTTTAATTTCAAAAAGTAGCAAATTAACCCTTTCAGTCACAATTTACTTTCTTTGATGGAACATTCTGAAAATTGGACTGTGTGACAACTTGGCCTAGAGTACAGTAGAGGTATGCTTATGTGAACGTTTGTTGACTTTAGATTTTGCCATTTTCATGTACTTGCTGTGTCCAAAGCTAACTATCAGTTAGCCAAAGTAGGAAGAAGGACAGCTGAAAACACCTACAGGTATTTTGGATCTTCAGTCTACCATTTAGCCCAAAACTGCAGTGTTCACATTAAAGTAACTGTTCACATAAGCATACCTCTACTGTACCTGAGCATGCTATTTTTTTTTTTTCAGAGCAGTCCTTACATGTTTTATATGTACTCGGGTGAGGACAATGTGATGGATCATGGCATGGGTGAGGACAGTGTGATGAAAATAGTAATAAAATTTAAAACTATCTACCCTATTCTTAGTCATTAGAACACTGAAAATAGTCTACAAGTAAAGTGAAACAGTAATAAGTATGTCTTGCCTTTTGTAGCTTGAAAAAAAAGGGTGAAAGCGAAAGTTCAGAATCGCTTGCCCCTTGCTCAGTTGTAGGTTGATCACAGTTTGTCCTTGGTTGAGGAAACATAGTTTCAAAAAAAAAATTCCTGCCCTCTGGTGTTACACTACAGTAAGTCACTATTTTGCCAAGAGATGGCCTTACTTATCTTCTATAAATGGCAGGTACCAAAACTTTCACTTTTTGAAGCAGAGCAAACTAACTCTGGTTGAAGCACAGCTTAATCATCTAGATGCATAAGCTGTGGGGTTGAAGACACACTTGGTAACATGGACATGGTTTTACTTTTGGATTATTCTGGTCCTTGCAAAATTCTTAAATTTCTGAATGTTGTGTAAAATATAATTTTAAAGCTACAGCTTTGAAACCTAGCTGAACTGCCAACTTATGATGCTTTTGAAGCCCTTATTTGAATTTAAAATGTCGGAATACCGACGTGTTTCTTCAGGTGAACACAAAATTACTGAAAGGGTTAAGTTATTTGAAGAAGCAAGTTGAGCACTTGCATGCCTACCTTGAACTAACGCCTTGCGAATAAAATTCGGTAATTGTCCATTTCACATTATCTTCCAGCAATTTACACTATTACAAAAGCACTACCAACCAATGACTAATTTTAAAAATGGCGGACAAAACGAAACGCGAAGAGTGAGCAAACGCCATCTAACAGATTTCCAGAAGTTTATGATGCCAGAGAAAGTAGAGTACGCTAGAGTAACGTAGAGTAACAGGCACGGGCAGATTGAGGGGTCCATAGGCAGTTAAAGGACCCGTCTGTCGCCTATCACCTAAACCTATCTATGCCAGATGTTAGATATAGGCCTACTGTTGCCGAGTTTGGAGAATTGGAGAAAGGTATCTAAAACAGGGGTTTGTGGTACAAATGGTACAATTGGTGTAAGTGATAAAGTAATTTAAGATTTTCCTCTTTCGAAGAAGCACTTGAAAAAAAAAAAAATAACTTTTTTAAGTTAATTCACCTTTCTAGTAGGCTAAAGCATGTTATACTTTCAGTCAGCAGTACGTTTATGCTCACTCCAGAGTAAAACAACGCTAGTGTTAATGTGCTCTGGTTCACTCAGTTTATACAAGACTCCAAAAATAGTTTCGACTTTCATCCGTCGATCACCATCTCACAACTATCCGTCGTTTTTCCATTTCATAGTAACTTTCTAGTAAATCACAAAATCACTGAAGAAAACGTTTTACAAGTAGGATGACTGGCCAATTTTTGAATTATCAGACGATAGTTTGCGAGAAAACAAGCACACGCCATCTAATCAATTAGTTTGGAGCTCAAATGAAAAGTTGATTTCAATATGGCGGACGAAGTAGAACAGGTACGCCATCTGGCAATTTACTCACAAACCTCGGATAGAATACATCATCAATATGCAAAAGCACACGTTTCCCATTCTGGTGAAAATAATCAAAAGCTCTAAACTAAACGGGAAATTCACAAGATTTGTTTTCAAAACACAAACACGCGGAATCTACTGCTGACCTCTAACAACCTTCATCTTTGATATTTTTCATTCATTCAGTCAGTTTGCTGGGAGAAAAAGTATATAAAAGGAAAATGGGAACCATAGAGGGTGAAAAGCCATTTAAGGTGAGTGTCTGGCTTCTTTATTGGCTAGATCAGGGAGTTTGGGAACCTAGAATTTATGAAAAATCAAGATTTGCCTCAAAAATGGTAAAAAAAAAGGTGCAGTCCAAACTGATTGAACCAGGTCTCAACTGTCAAGAAGCAGAACCTAGACCTGATCAGGATTATAGAGAAATTTAATAGTAAAATAACAGTAAAATTTAATGTAAAATTGGCCTCAACAACAATAGCAGTGTTACTGAGCCTGAGGCCAATTTTGAGGCTATGTAAATTTGAGATTGGGTACTTCTTCTGTAGGCTAGAGTGCTAGACTAGTCAGTCATATTTTCGGGCACAGTTGTGCACCATTTGATTTACCCTAGGGTAGGCTATGCCAAATAAATTCTCATTTTAGATTTTTAACTCAATAGATTTTGATGGGGCTACTTCTCAGTCTACCACAAACCCTTTAATTTTTGAATACCGTTAAGATGTTTCTCTATTGCCCATTTCTGTCTGACACATTTTTCGCCTGTTTCTCACAGAAACAGAATAATGTGCCACTCAGTTGACCGATGTCAGAAAAAAAAAAAATCAGATAAAATATTAGTAAATAAAACTTCTGGCCTACATTTTTACTGACTTTAACATTACTGTACGAGAAGGATTTTCAGTTTCTTATGCCCAGTCTAGTATGCTCAAACGTCTAGCACCATGCCTGGGTGCTAGACATTCAAGCACTGTACCTTGGATTTTATGTATGGTGCATGGATTTCAGTATACAGTGCATGCATGAAAAACACAGTTTCTGTCATCACAACTGAGAACCAGCTCGGACGGGGATGAAATTACTACCATGAATTAGAGAAACCAAAGACAATACTATCATTTTCTTCATAACAAAAACAAAAGGACGCGACTGATGATGGAGTTGAAAAACCTCATTTCCTTTTCTACACAGTCAAGGGTTTTTCATGTAAAGTGTCCTGTGCCTCAGCTTTTTACCCAGCAGCCAACCAGAATATTGGCTCCTGGGGCCTGTCTGGGGCAGACTACATGGAAAATAGATAGGGTGCTGTTAGATTTTTCATCTCCATCATCAGTCGCGTCCTTTTCTTTTTGATATGAAAAACATGATAGGATTGTCTTTGAATTCTCTAATTCATCGTGGTAATTTCAGCCCTGTCCGAGCTGGTGCACAATTGTGATGACAGAAACTGTGTTTTTCATGCATGCACTGTGTACTGAAATCCATGCACCATACATGAAATCCAAGGTACAGTGCTTGAACGTCCAGCACCCAGGCATGGTGCTAGACGTTTGAGCACCATGCCTGAAAAGGGGCTAGTGTACTAGACTGCTTATGCCTTATCAAGTAGTTAATTTTGTTATTTAAGTTACTTGCTGTTAAATTTGATTTGTCCACCATATTTGAGCCACAGAATTTAAAATCACCTCAACAGTTGTTTTTCAAATTCAAGCCAAAAATGGAAACAGAAACACACTTAGTTAGTGGCGAAACAAACAACTGCAGGAGCACTTTTTTCAAGCCACAAACACTTTGTTAGATACCAGGAAAATGCCTTAGGCCTATGCCAAATGCTGGGTGTATCTGGCGTTTGGCATATCCTGTGGCTATGCTTAATGCTGGAAACCCCTATGCCAATTGCTTGGTACCCTAACCTACCTTAAATTACCTTAAATCGCACTTCCAGCGGGATAAGGTGGTGTGATCCTCATGTAGAGTCTATCGCTGGTTGGCGGCTTGGTTGTTAGATGGTTGTTGTCACATCGACTCACTGGCACTCCAGTGTAGCCGACATTCCTAGGTTGGCAGATGTTGTTGTCATATCGGCTCACTGGCATCCCAATGCAACCTAATAAAATAATGGTGATTTGCTTGAGGCTCGGAAATCAACCAGTCCAAATTCTGTTATAGTAGAATAGCTGAGGGGTCCTATCATTGTTATTGTTGTGTGGGGTATGTCATGAGCATGGGTCAAAACTGGCCCAAGCTTGTGTTACTGTTCTGTAGAATGACATATATATTTATTTATGTTGTGCCATAAATTTCTCTCCTTTTTCTTTTTCTCCTTTTTCCTCTCTTTCTTCTTTAGGCTACTCCTTTTTGTTCTGAGTGAAAAAATACGGTTAATAAATATTTTGGCCTACTTACTTTCTTGCTTACTTACTCCTAACAAACTAACAAGCCATGGTAATGGCATGCCATCACTTGAAACACAATTGATGGAAAAAACGTTTGCTATTGCATTCTTCTCGATTTAAAAGCTGTCTAATCTTCCTGTCAGTTGCAGGAACCTGGACAGCTCCTTCATACAGGCTTTTCTCAAAATAGCATGCATGTCAACACTCAAAGAGTGTAATTCATCTAGTCACTGTCTTGTCATTCTTGAACAAACTGTATATTCGTCTTTTGATTTGTTCCACAGTAGATGCAAGTTAGAGAGTCAGTTTTACCTGTGTTTGTATTATGTTTTCCTAGTTTGCCAGTACCAGTAACAACCTGGAGGATTTGCTGGATTTCGTAATACAAAGATGGCACTTTACACAAGGGACTTTTAACGTGACTAATGAACCAAGAACTACTTTTTTTTGAATTTAGTGTAGAAGTCTAGGACTCCAATGTCAGAGCCACGTAGACAAACCAGGACCCACTTGGCGGGGTCTCATGGTGAAAACCAAACAAATCCAAATGTAATTTTTGATGGGGAATACGCCCTTGAGATGGAAAAATTGTAGTAGGCCTAGTAGTGAACTGAAAGACAAAAATGCTCCTCAGCCGGGATTTGTACCCAGGATCTCCCGCTTACAAGGCAGGCACTCTAACCATCTGAGCTACCGAGGGGCTTGCGAACAAAGTTCGCAAACCACTACAATAGTCCGGTACAAGCCGGCCATTGCTGGATTTCGTATTTTTTCCTGGCGACTAACCTTCTTGTTAGTGCGTCATTACGCGTGGGTAGTAAACTTCCAGTGGCTCGACAGTTCATGCGGTTTTTGGGATCCCAGAACGTAAGTGAGGGATACCTATGACATCGCAAAAGTTGTCCGTCTGTCCGTCCGTCTGTCTGTCCGTCCGTCCGTCTGTAAGCACGATAACTCTCGAAGGGAGTGAGATATTTTGATGAAACTTGGTGTGAGGATTCTTTGGGTCAAGAGTAAGGTCGAGTTCGTAGATGGGCTTTGTAGCCTTACGTTTAGGGGTGGGGGGAGGGGGTTCAAATTAAGGGACAAACAAAATATTTTTAAACAGCTAATGAGATAGTCGATTATGGGGTAAGAAGACATGCTGAACACGAATATGAAAACCATTTTCTCGTCGGACAAGTAGTTCACCCGGAATCCGGCCAAAACCGGAAAGTTTGTTAACAATAAAAGTTGTATTTGAAGCTGATTAGATGCTCGCTTTGGGGGTAAAAAGGCATGCTAAACACGAATATGAAAATCATTTTCTCGCCGGACTAGTCGTTCGCCCGGAATCCGGCCGAAACCGGAAAGTTTGTTAAAAGTAAAAGTTTTATTTGAAGTTGATTAGATGTTCGATATAGGGGTAAGATAGCATGCTGAACACGAATATGAAAACGGGTTTCTCGCCGGACAAGTAGTTCGGCCGGAATCCGGCCAGAACCGGAAAGTTCGTTAAAAGCAATAGTTTTATTTGAAGTTGATTAGATGTTCGATATAGGGGTAAGATGGCAGGCTGAACACGAATATGAAAACGGTTTTCTCGCCGGACAAGTATATAGTTCGCCCGGAATCCGGCCGAAACCGGAAAGTTTGTTAAAAGTAAAAGTTTTATTTGAAGTTGATTAGATGTCCGATTTAGGGGTAAGAAGAGTCGCCGAATCCGCACATTACAATCATTTTTAAGCCGGACTTATAGGTCATCCGGAATCCGGCTGAAACCGGAAAATTTGTTATAAGTTAAATTTTTATTTGAAGTTGATTAGATGTTGAACATAGGGGTAAGGAGATACGCTGATTTCGTTTTTGAGCTTTATTTTTTCACCGGACAAGTAGTTCTGGAATTTCGCCGAAGCCAGAAATTTCGCAGAAGTAAGGCAGGATCGTTTCGATCGGCTTATAGGGGTAAACACACATGCTGAATCCATATCTGAACTTGGTTTTCTTAGATGATTAGCTGGTTGGCCTTAATCTGTTTCTAAGTTTTAAGAGTAAAACTGTTCAAGGAGTCTGGCGAAGACTGGATCTGGTGAAGACAAACTGGATCAGATATTGAATTTTTGGGATCCCATCGGAACCTTTGGTCTTGTTCCACGTTTGATCTGCCTTTTAGTTCACCCATCTCGGATTTCAGCTTCCCACCTGCTTTCTGAGTTGGGAATAATGTTTCAGGTCCGTACCTAACTATTTCGGAAGCTTCCTTAGCTAGCGTGTCAGCGTCCTCGTTTCCTGGGATACCAGAGTGTCCTGGGACCCGCTTAGAGTGACTTGTTTGCAACAGCATTAACCTCCTACATGTATCATTGTTTGTCATAGGGTATCCAGCGTTAGGCATAGGGTATGCCAAAACCTAGACATCCGAGCGTTTGGCATAAAGTATATAAAAATGGGGGGTTCTCCTTCATTTTTCTGTCCCCACTCCAGGGCATGGTGCCCCAACTTATGAGCACCAGTGCTTCCACATGGGGGCCAGAAGCATCGTTTTACTTAAACATGTGGGGGGCAGTGGCGTTGGCGTCGGCCTAGGCCTCGTTCTCATTTTTAAATTCAAGTCTTACCAGGGTAAGACGGAAAATACTTAAGTGATAAACAACATTGTCACGAAAAATGTACAATTGGCTAAATTCAACAACAGTTCTGTTAAAAAAAAAAGTTTACAGAACACATATATGTACACAAAACTTTTCCAGATGTATTTTCTAAGCAGCCACAATAGTTAACGGGTGAAGGGTGTTATTGCATTTTTGCAGAAGGTTGTGTTAGTCAACTAGTCTTACGTTAATTTGCTCTTTTGAGCAGCAAGGATGTAGAATCTCGAAGCCCCGTGATCAAATTCTGGTGTGATGATAGTTGCGTCCTGGTTAGGAGCAGGCTATTCATATCTCAGAGCTGTGTTCTAGTCCTTGGCCAATCGTATCTTGAAGTTTCAGATGCTTTTTGGGTAATAGTGCCTTCTGCAAAAACATTCCCATAAGAGAATTATTCTGCCGGAGGAAATGTTGTCATACCCAAGTTGAGCAAAACTTCTGTTGTAACTTCCGAGAGGTCAGTTCTAAAAGAGACGGAAGTTAATTTCATCACTTTTTTATGATTGTCACTGTGGGAAACATTGGAAACACAGAGTCAAAGATAATCCAAGATTTCATTACAAACCTTTATTTTGTTATCCTGTCTTTGCACATGTTCCAGCTTTTTTTTATCGTTTTTTTTGCACAGGTGCAGCTATATTGCATTTAGGAAACGCACCTGCTCTAAAAAATATGTGTGTGGCCTGCTGTGGGAGTGAATTAGGATTATTAGACTAACCGATTTGTTTGCTTTGATAGCCGGTTTAGCTTTTCTAAATAGGAGATAGACAGCATTTGTGATTTGGATCCTCTAATACATCTTTATCGCTATAATATTGGGTCATTGGAGAGGGAATACTAGTTTTGTTGTTAAAGTTGGAAACGACCGCTGAAACAATTGTAGATATGTCTGGACTATACTCATTTCTTTTTGGGCAGCCCAGCCATGGCAGAAAGTTGTCTGATACAACCATCTTCCAACAAAGAACAAAGCGAGACGCACAGAAGCAGCTTGCTCAGGAGTTGGAGAAGCTGTTGGTGACTGCCCCAGAAGCTGAGAAAAAGGTTGGTACTTGTAGTAGTAGTAGTAGTAGTAGTAGACAGGTTTAATAGAAAAACTTGGCAGCTGTCGCTGATTTGCGTTTCTTTACAACAGATTCAAAATCAAACTACACTTGTAAATATGAATCAAACAAGAAACATTAACTCTTATTGTACATATCGACGAAAACCGGGACGAAAGAATTACCACATCGGTTTGTTCTTGCTTTAACGGGAACTAACTTATTTTGCTTTCTCGTTCTTGATGGTGGAGGTTGATCAGGTAGAATGTCACGGTGCTGGGTTTTAGAAAGCAAGAACTTTCCAAAACTCATTATCAGAGTTTCGTACCGGTTTTGGAGTAACGGCAGTCCTAGCACTTCCAGAGCCTTTTCGTAGGGGAAAAGGAAATGCCCAGAAATGCCCCCTTGCATTTCTGTGACCCATTATCCAGCACGATTTCATTAGGATCTCCGCTTTCGGGGCTCACAACACTTTCGTTAGGAGCCGGAGGTAGAGTCTTCTAAAAATCCTCGCTTTCCAACACGGATATGACTTCTGCGGTGGGAGGTGGAGGAGGAGGTGCTCCGATTCCAGTGAAACTTGGTGGTTGCCCCACCTTATTCTTACCATCCATGGACATACTCTTTGTTCGCTTCAAAGCGGCCTGTTAGACTATTTTTGATTGGCCGCTATTGAGCGGCCAGCGAGGCGCCGGACGCGTTTACACTTATAAACCGTTCTAGGGACAATCAATAGTGTGACAGGCCGCTTTGAAGCGAACAAGGGGTATCTCCCTGGATGGTAAGATTTAGCTCGTTGCCCAGCTTGTCCAGGTTCCTCGGGGACGACCCCAGAGGAGGCTGAGAAAAAGGTTGAAGTTGCATTTCTATCTATGGATCTATCTATTTATTTATCAACTGGCCGAGGCCAAAAAAGACGGAGTATGGAAAAATACAAAAAATAAATGAACAGCTAAACAGAATAAACTTAGATACAAAAGAACAATAAGTTCCGAATAAGCTTGAGTCAAATAATATCCCATTACCCAACACAGTATTCGTTAGGATCTCCACTTTCCAACATGGAAAGTCTTTAGTGGTGGGTGGTGGAGGGGAGTCCCGGAAGTGCTCCGATTCGAGTGAAACTTGGTGGGTGCCCAGCGCTTCCACGCGGACTAGTTTCTGTTAATCCCCCTATACCTCACCGTCAGCACTTGGATCAGACATGGTAAAATAGATCCACATGTTAGTAAGTGGAAAACATGTCATCTGCGTCACAGGTAATTGAGGTTTTACATACGTTTCAGCAGCAGAAAGCGAAAGTCACCCACTACCCTATAGATCCGACTTTTTACTATGTCTACACAAGTGTTGATTGTGAGAATATGGGGGACTAACAAGAAATTAGTCCGCTTGGGTTGGATCGCTGAACTGTAATAAGGCCAATTGGAGTAGCTGTTTATTACGGCCCCTTATATAGAGAAAAAGGCTGGTATTGGTATTTCTGTGTCCCATTTCCTACACCCGTGTTCGCGAGGATCCGCTCTCCAGCACATCTTGTTTTTCTGGGCGTTTGGGGAATGCTCTGGTCTTTCTCTAGCTGCCTGTATAGGCCTACCACCGGAGTATTCTGCACTAGTTGTCCCTGTTTTTTTTTTTTATATTTACTGGTGTACCCCTCTTGTTGAGGTTTTTGGGATCCTAAAACGTAAGTGGAGGGATACCTATGACATCGCAAAAGTTGTCCGTCCGTCCGTCCGTCCGTCTGTAAGCACGATAACTCTCGAAGGGAATGAGATATTTTGATGAAGCTTGGTGTGAATATTCTTTGGGTCAAGAGTAAGGTCTAGTTCGTAGATGGGCCCTGTAGCCCTACATTTAGGGGTGGGGGAGGGGGTTCAAATTAAGGGGCAAGCAAAATATTTTGAAACAGCTAATATGATAGTCGATTATGGGGTAAGAAGACATTCTGAACACGATGGTGAAAACCATTTTCTCGCCGGACGAGTAGTTCGACCGGAATCCGGCCAAAACCGGAAAATTTGTTAAAAGCAAAAGTTTTATTTGAAGTTGATTAGATGTTCCATTTCGGGGTAAGAAGACATAATGAACACGGTGGTGAAAACCATTTTCTCGCCGGACAAGTAGTTCGCCCGGAATCCGGCCAAAACCGGAAAATTTGTTAAAAGCAAGTTTTATTTGAAGTTGATTAGATGTTCGATTTATGGGTAAGAAGACATGCTGAACACGATGGTGAAAACCATTTTCTCGCCGGACAAGTAGTTCAACCGGAATCCGGCCAAAACCGGAAAATTTGTTAAAAGCAAAAGTTTTATTTGAAGTTGATTAGATGACAGATTTGAGGGTAAGAAGAGACGCTGAATCTGTATATGACAATCATTTTTTACCCGGATATATAGTTCGTCCGGAATCTGGTTGAAACCGGATTTTTTTTTTTATTGAAGTTGATCAGATGTTCTTTATAGGGATAAGGAGATACACTGAATTCGTTTCTGAACTTTCTTTATTCATTTGCTGGACAAGTAGTTCGCTCGGAATTCGGCCGAAACTGGAAATTTGGAAGAAGTAAAGCAGGAAGTTTCGATCAGTATGGTCAGAATAGATATGGCTTATACAGGTATATCTGAACTTGGTTTTCTCAGATGATTAGCCTGGCGAAGACTGGGTCTGGCGAAGGGAAGGCCTAGTTGTCTGGATCAAATATTAAATTTTGGGATCCCATCGAAACCTTTAATCTTGTTCAACTTGGGTTCAAAGCTTACCTTTGTTTCGTGTTAACCATTTTATTTTTCTATTTTCTAGACAGTTGAGAAGGAGTTTGAAGGCTTTCAGAAGCTATATACCAAATTCTTGCAAGATGATGGTGCAAAGCTCCAATGGAACAAGATACAAAAACTGCCAGAAGGCGCTGTAAGTATAGGCGACTTTACCAGCTAAGATAGGGTATTGGGTTTGTTATAAGCATTATTATTTGTGTATCATACTAGCATTTGTTGCTAGCATTTCTTTTCGTCTTATCGTAAAGAAGTTGATTCAGAGCCATTGTTGTACACCCTAGCGGGTCTTTGCCCTTACCCCAACTCGACATTTAACCTCGGTGAACGCGCAGCCATCAAACTGGATGACCTGGCTTAGGTTGAAAACTTCTATTCCAGTAGATTGACCCACAATTCCATAATTTTTTTAGTGTCACAGAAAAGATTGTCGAAAAATAAAATAGTGTAGGCTTGTCTTATTTTTCTCACTCCCATAGTAAGCAAAATAAAGCTTAATCCACGAGATTTATTGCAACTACTTGTTGCTAGCCAAAGCAGCACTTGACAGACAGCTCTTCATCCGAAATCTGGGGTGTCCAACACAGAGATGGGTGAATCCGAATCCAGGGCTATGTACGAATCCGATTCCGAATCCGAAAACACCATTTCATGCTGATGATTCGAATCCGGAATCGAATCCGACCTTAACAAAAATCAAATCATGTAATCATGTAAAAAAATATTAAGAATGTGTTTGTGTGAGGATACGTATGTCAGATTGTTGATTTTTTGTTTTGTTTTGTTGCATGATGGCCTGATGGCTTTAATGTGCAAATAAATCATTCATTCAAATCATTCATATAGTTTGGTGACAAAAAGCACTGATATCTAAGGTAATCAGATAACGTGATAGATTACTGAGGATGGTTGGTGGTGGAGATCAAAAAAGTTGGATTGCCCAAGCCCACTGTGTTAAAATTGGGACACGGAAACTGGAAGGATGTGGACTAGAAACTTGATCGGATTCGTAAGCTTGAAGGTTTGGAATCCGAGTCCGAATCCAGCCTGACAAGGCTGGATTCGGATCCGGATTCGAATCCGGCCAAAAGGACGAATCATGGGTTCGAATCCGGATTCGGATTCGTCCATCTCTGGTCCAACACCCCGGACTTCCAGACATTTTGGCCTGGCTTCACCGGCTGTCTTGGGTCCGTAACAGAAATCTGGAAGGTGAGGTCTGGCGTTAACACTGTTTTGCAATCAGATGATTGTAAAATCTGACTTTCTTTTCAGATTCGGGACTACAAGAGTCTTGCAGCACCCGAGCCAACACGTCTACAGGAAATGCTCAACAAGCTAATTGTCGTCAAGCTTAATGGTGGTCTTGGGACATCCATGGGCTGCCAGGGACCCAAGTCCGTCATAGCTGTTAGGAACGACCTAACATTTCTTGACCTGACAGTGCAACAGATCGAGGTGAGTGTGTTGCATGAGAAACGAATAAAATACTAATTGTAAAATACGATAAGTCATTAAAGCCTTTAAATCGCACTTCCGGCGAGATAGTGTGGTGTGATCCTCCTTTAGAGTCTCTCGCTGGTTGGCGGCTTGGTTTTAGATGGTTGTTGATACATCGGCTCAGTGGCACTCCATGGTAGCCGACATTCCTAGGTTCGCAGATGTTGTTGTCACATCGGCTCACTGGCATCCCAGTGCAGCCGATAGTGTTGGGGGGGAGGAAGTTTATTTTAAGGTGGGTCTTTCTCAAGAGGAGCTTGTTTTAGTTATAAGTATGAGAGCTGATTGTTTGCCATTGGGAAAAAGAAGAAAGTATTTAGGTAAGTTTAGGGCTAAGTCTGGTCCTGGTCCTGTGTGGAATTGAGTGATTTGAGGGAAGAGCTGTTTGGGGTAAGAGTGGGTGGGATTGAGTGGATTGTGCAGGTAATGAAACAGCTGAGTTTTGGGACGATTAAGTCGATTGGAAGGTTCGTGAGGTTGGGGATGAGACAAAGGGAAAATTGTTTTAAGTTTATAAGGTAAAATGCAATATAGTAGGATGTTGAGTAGTGTACAGATTGATTGTTTATATTATTTATTTACTCATTTGTGTTGTTTTTTTGCGATGGCCCGTGTTGGCTTTTGGGCAATAAATCTATCTATCTATTCAGCATTTCGCCAGTCCTCGTCCACGCCTTTCTTGAAGCCATCCAAGGTAGCAGCGTTTTCAGTTTTTTCGGAAAGGCTGTCAGCTGAGGATTATTCCAGCAATATTTTGGCCCTTATGGGGAAGGGCCCTCTTCAGCCTGCAGCTGGAAGACACGACCTGAAATTAAGGAGGGCCGAAATATCGCTGGAACAGATTCTCCAATTTAATTCATTATGTTTTCAAACCGGTACGCAGGGGCGTCCCGAGCCTTTCTTCATTGGGGGGGCGAACATGGTAAAAATTGACCGAATCGGTACCTGATTTTGACCGAATTTATTATTTTTTCTTAAAAACACAGCGAGTTGCCTTCAAGAAGCTACAATGTAAAAAGTTGCGTATGTACAAAATCAAGTCCAAAGAGAAAATCTGGCGCGTTTTCACGCTGTTCCACTCCTGTTTTTCTGGGATACGCCGTCACTAATCTTTTCCCTTTGGGGGACGCCAGTTTGCCAACAGGACTTGAAAATGCGCCGTTGCTGTAAAGCCCAAACGTCGCTAATGGGTGTCGCCAGGAAAAATGAAAGCGCCGCAGGCGAAATTTTTTTAATCCGCCTTTTTCTAGCAACATTTAACTGCTTTCCATGCAAATTCTAGCTTTTAATGTGGTCCAAGCCCTCCAAAATTCCAAGCCTCAAACGCCAACTATTTGACGCACCTTTCTTATAAATAACGAATACTGCGAGATAAGCCGCAGGCGAAATTTTGTGGAAACACTGATGATCAAAGTGCCGTTTTGTGATCCCAAGACTACCTATTAAACCACAGAGCTGTCTGGCGAAAAAAAGAGGGGACATCCAATGTAAAGTAGAGACAAAGTACATTTATTCTGAATTTACATCAAACAAAAGCAGGCTAGTTTTCACGTCCAACTCAGTAACTGGGGTGAACCAAATACTGATTTCCAACTACCTAAAAAATAACAAAAAAATATCGGGAGCAGTATAACAACCGAATTTCGCAATGGAATAAAACCGAATGTGTCAAGTCTGGTAATAGATACGGACCGAACAAAAATCCGGTTTTCGGGTGAAACCGACTGAATTCGGTAACGAATCAGAACCAAATGAATCTGATTAAATACCAAATTATGAAAATGGACTGACAGAATGCAATAGAACAGATACGGACTTGAGAAAAGTCCGGTGAATTACCGAATTCGTTAACTAATGAGACGAGGAATGAGACCAAATAAACACGTTAAATCACCGAATTTACGAAGGGACGGACCGAATGCGGTGAAATCAATGTTGATTGAAGAAAAGTTGGATGAATTACCAAATTCGATGAAGAATGGGAACCAATAAACACGATAAATCACCCAATTTGAAAATGTGGCGACAAAAGATTTATAAAACGGGCATCACGGCTTCGCCGCGATGCCCGTTTTGACCGAATTTTCGCCTTCGGCGAAAATTTGACCGAATGCCCAAAACGTAGGGGGGGCGCTGCGCCCCCCCCGCCCCCCCCTTCGGGACGCCCCTGCCGGTACGACGGGCAAAGCCGATTTTGTGGTTATCGTCCATATTAACACTAATTTCAAATCAAGTCTAACAAGTCTAGTCGAGTCCCACATTGCTGGAATCAGCTGCCCGAAGAAACAGCAAAGTCTTCATCACTGAGCCATTTCAAGAAAGAAATCGACGAAATATTTGTAAATGAAATGTATGACCCTAAATGTTTCAAGAGAACTTTTTAGAGGTGGCCTTATTGTTTTTGCATTACATTATTATTATTATTAAAATCAATCAAAACTAGTTTCTAGTTTTGACGAGTTTCTAGTCCATGGTGGTACGCCTAATAAAACATCCAGAAGCGATAATAGCACGAGCGGAGGGGACCCTTATTCCGATCTGTCAGTAGAGCCTAAAACGGACATAAACCTATAATGTGTGACAGTACCAGCGCATTGAAAAGCATTGCTCTGATATGTAGATTATAAGTAGTCTGGGCAGATATAATTAGTCCGTAGACCTTGCTAGGCTAGATGGTCAACAAGCAGTATTCTTATGGATTTAACAGCACATCCGATGGGAGCTCTAGGCAAATCAAACTAGGTCTTACCACACAGTATCCGAGTCAGATATCAGGGACACCGTCTGAATTTCTTCGGTTGGAAATTGTTCAAGGAATTTTTCAATAACTACTTGAAGTATAAGGACTTTCTAAAGCCGGTCTTCACCTCCCGGAACTTCCGGAATCTATGGGCTTCCAGATTATTATTTGACGTCTTCTGTAAATTGCATCTGGAATATGACCCGGTCCGAAAGTATATCAAAATAATCCGGAAAAAAGGGGCTTTTGAACTTCCAGATTTCCGGAATTTTTAAGTATCGCAGAAGAAATTAAAAATAAATCTCGGAAAATCTGGGAACCCTGATTCCGGAAGGTGAAGAATCACCTTAAGAATCGCCGTCAAGTTAATTGTACTCAAGATTTATGGTGGTCTTGGTACTTCCATGTGTTGGTTGACAGGGATCCAAGTCCGTTGTAACTGTGGCGCAGACTCGTCAGTTTCAGTTCAGTTTTTTTCAGTTTAGTTTTCTTTATTAACAAAATTAAATAATACACTGTAAACTAACTACACCCTAAGAGAGCACTGCCCGTAACGGGTGACAGTATCAAGAAAAGAAATACAAGGAAAAAGAAAAGAAAAAAGAAAAGAAGAAGAAGGGAAAAGTAGAGAAAACAGACGTATATCAAGAAAGAAAGATACCCAAAACACAGAAGACAGCTACGTCGTTCACACAAATTACTTTTTTAATACACTGTAAACTAACTACACCCTAAGAGAGCACTGCCCGTAACGGGTGACAGTATCAAGAAAAGAAATACAAGGAAAAAGAAAAGAAAAAAGAAAAGAAGAAGAAGGGAAAAGTAGAGAAAACAGACGTATATCAAGAAAGAAAGATACCCAAAACACAGAAGACATCTACGTCGTTCACACAAATTACTTTTTTACGGTATTTTGGATGTTTTTTCTTTCAGTATTTGAATTCAACCTACAACACCAACGTGCCTTTGGTCCTCATGAACTCGTTCAACACCGATGAGGATACGATCAAAATAATCAGGAAATACTCAAACCTATCAGTGCGAATCCAAACCTTCAACCAGTCTCGCTACCCCCGTATCAACAAGGAGTCGCAGTCCCCTATTGCCAGGACCTGCTCCACCGCTGCGAACCTCGAAGCGTAAGTGATAGTAAGCGCGACTACTACTGCTGAAATCGTCACAGCGACATCACGCACGATCGTCGCACTCTTAGTAGTTTCTGCTTTAGTATCACTAATATGTATGTATTTATGTATAATCTTTATAACTCGTTACATTCAAACGAACAAGAACGGAGTATGAAAGAAAAAGTGAAGAACAAGAGCAGAAATATATCTACGTCGTACGCGATCTACGTCAAAATATCTACAACACTACAAACGAAAAAGCACAAAGGGAGAGTTAACCATTGGTCACAGTGCCGTCTTCACCCTTAGGCCGTTGATGGGGGGCCAGGGGAAACGAGAGGCCAAGCGATCTGAGTAAATTGTGTTAAATCAGGTTATGATTGCTAGCCGTGTTGATTACGATCCAAGTGGCTAAGTTGCACCATCGTCATTTATGATACCGAAATTATGCTCGGATGTGACCATAGTATAGTGTGGATCGACTCGACCAAGAATCGTGAGTGCTAATGTGCTGACGTTTCTACGTTTTGGCTTCACGAAAAGGTGTCAAAAACCCATGGATGGCTTAGGGTCCACCAAATATAAAAGACGGCACTGATTGGTCGTCCATTCGGCACGTAGTGGACGTGTCCGAAAGCTTTTAGTGCTGTAAATACTGCATTTAATTTTTTTTTTCGTCCGAACGCTCTTACCTTATATCCAGCATTAAATGCAGCATTTACAGCACTAAAAGCTTTCGGACACGTTCTTTATTTCTTCTCTGACACTTCTAATTCCGAAATTTAGCCTTAATCGCCAGCTCCCCAGTTTCTTCTTGAAAATTCAGCGTAAAATTTAGCATCTTCGCTGAATTTTTCGATGAATTTTATGCTGAATTAATGCTGCATTAACTGAGCGAAAATTTAAGTCCGAAAGCGAAATGCTGCATAAAATGCTGAATTTGGGTGTGTGGCTGTTCCAATAACTTTCTGAACTAACTTTTCTACAACCTCGTTAGGCTCTACAAGGAGGAATTTTTTGACCAGGTACCTCTTACTTGTCCAAGGTGGCATTTTTAGTAAGTTTTCTAATTACCAAAAGAGCGACCGGATTCGAGACTGCTCGGGAACCGTGAATAATTTCCAGAATGGGTGCCAGATATCTGGTGTTTCCTCTGTAAAGAGTTTGTTTGTCTCACAATCTTTCGGTGACTCGCTAGAACCTACCTCTCGACCTGGTTCTGGTGTGTCGGCTTTAGTGCCCGATACAAATTTTGGAGAAAAAAGTATCATGCAGTAGTAACTGTGCCACTGCATGCTCCTGCTAGCAAACTGGATGCTACTACAGCAAGAATGGAGGCTCTCGGATATTACAATTATAAGATTAACTCAATCGGAGGCATGTTAAAGCAAAGTATTCCATATTACTACATATAAATACATGCAACTTTTTCGTACAACTACCACGCAACTATACAATCAAAGAATTTTTCATCGGGTGGGGTAAAACCAGTCCGAAAGCGGTTTATAACACTAGGGAGCGGTCACAAGTGAACCCCAAAAATGGCTTATTGGAAAAACCAGAGTAGGCTACCGGTTCTGAGGTTTTATGGGAGTGTCGAAGAATAGCTCTTATTAGACGTTATTTTCGCAATAAAACTCCTCTGTTTTTATTTATTTTCCATAGAAATTTTGAAGTGGAAACCTTGAACCTGAACCTTGAAAATTCGTTTGTTCATAGCATCCACAGAAGCATATCATAGCATCCAAAGAAGTTCACAGCATCCAAAGAAGCTTATACTGTACATAGACCTGATTTGATAATTCTCCTGTCCATTTTAAGTTTTAACTAGTACCAGAACTATGGTTACCTGTGAACTAAGAACTATGGTAGTAACAGTGGCGTCTTTTCGCAGAAAAATAAAGGGGCAGCAGTGCTGTCCCTGGTCCCTTTCGCATTTTTAACGGAAATCTCTCATAGCTGAGACCGAAAATACTTAAAGGACACCTGAACGATCCTACCATACTTCCATGAACCCCTCAGATCGTCCTTCACAGTACCGGTACAGAGAAGAAGAATTTTTTCGCTCCGTGATTTCGGCGCTATCCACTCTTGAAGTTCTAAGTCTCCCTATGGCGATTCGTTACGACCTCCCAAGACAAATTTAGCGCCAATATTTAAACTGTCATTATCGCATGGATAAACGTACGTTGATAACGCATGGATGGATAAACAGCGCATGGATGGATAAACGCATGGACTGTTACGGCGTGGACTGTTACAACATGACCTGTTACGCATGGACTGTTACAACTGTTACGGCGAGCGTTACGATCAAGACAAGTCGGAAAAAAGGCTGAAAATTATAGCACGGTGAAACTTCATCCGATTTTAGTCCGGTTTTCGAGAGATAAATGGTAAGCAGCATGTAAAAGTGGCAATTTAGGGTGTTAGACTTCATTCAGATGACCTTTAAGTGAATTAACAACATATGAACGAAAAGTAAACAATATATTCATGTAGACACATGGGAAATAATATTTTGTAAAACTGTATATACATATTCGGTTTTGCACCTGGGCAGCTAGGTTTTACCGGGGTTTTCATGTTTCGCTGGTAGCTCTGGGCTCGCTTGGGAAGCAAGGGGGCAGCTGCCCCCTCCCTGAATGACGCCCCTGGTTCGTAAGCAAGTGATCACAATGACCCGAAAATTGACGTGGAAGTAAAACGAAGGATTAAACAAAACGAAAGAAGAGATGCGTACGCAATTTACTACTTGAATAGCGTGGATGCCCATTGGTGTGAGCGTACCTTATGTTTAATAAGTTTAAAAAAACCAGAACTGTCCTCCGCTGGTTATCCTGCTATACTATAGCCCCCTCCTTTCAGGTGGTACCCCCCTGGTCACGGCGATTTTTACGCTTCCTTTGCCAACTCTGGTCTGCTAGACCAGTTCCTCTCCGAAGGATACGAGTACTGTTTCATCTCCAACATCGATAACTTGGGAGCGACTGTCGATCTCAACATCCTGAACATGCTCATGAACCCCGAAAATGGGAAGAAGGTCGAGTTCTTGATGGAGGTCACAGACAAGACCCGTGCTGATGTTAAGGTATGCACATATGAGACATGTCGCCAGAAACAAAACGCGTCGAAGTTTTCTCCAATTTGAAACCAAGACACAAACGGTAGTAAATAAGCAATCCACGGACATTCGAAGGTGTCTTACTCTTGGTAGCGTATATTTCTAAGCCAATCTCCGCACAAAACCAAGATAAGTTGAGATATCATCTCGGGCTTGTATTTTGGCATTGATTTTTAAATTGAAATTATTTTGTTCTAAAAAATAACGCAATGATAGCAAATACGTTGAAATCTTTATGAAAATGAACGGAAGTAGAACACACTCATTTGTGTTTTTCTCACTATCACACATCAACACTAAAATTTTAGGACAAGATAATCTCTTTATCGTCCGCCATTATTTTTCTTTTTCTTCGAACTTTGAGTTGCAAGTTCGAAGTTTGGAAGAAAAGGCGACAGGGCAGAGATCGCCGAAAAAACGCTAATTCAGCAAACGGGGAACTTCGACGGCGTTTGACGGAAGTTAAGCAACTGGCCAAGCCAACGGCCGTCAAAACTTCAAATATCCAGCTAGTGACAGTTGCATCTGGAACATCCCATTATATTTGCCACGGCTTTGCTGCTCAACTTTTTGTTTAAAAAGCTTCTGTAGCTTTCAATGAAACAGCATTTTCGCTGAGAGAGTTCCACATTGGCACTACGTCTTCTTGTCGCTTGTTGCAAAAGTTTCGTGATATTACACCCGATGAAAAATTCTATGACAGTGTAGTTGTATGGTAGTTGTACGAAAAAGTTGCATTTATTAATATGTGGTAGTATGGAATACTTTGATTTAACATGCCTCCGACTGGGTTAATAGTAGTATCCGATAGCATCCAATCTTAATAGCATCCAGTTTGCTAGTAGTAGCATGCAGTGGTAACAGTTACTAGTGCATGCTACTTTTTCGTACAACTCCATACGACTAATTCTCGAAAAAATTTCATGGGGCACCCAATTTGCGAGTGTTTCGGTCAAGCTTTACGAGGCGAGGAAGAACTGCCGTCTTCATAAGTTTATTGCCACGATAACATCACCCACTTCCTTCGGTTAGGTTCAGGCGTTTCAACCTGGGGTAGGGGGTAGTCAAGGGTGACCACGTAGGCACTTTGTAGCTCGACCTTGAGCGGACACAAGTGCTTGTTGGTCACCTTTGTTTACTCGAGAGGCACCTCACAAACCATAGTTGCGTCTTTGCAGATGCAATGATATCTGATACCACGGTCTAATTCGTTTTTGCAGTTATCGTGGTATCTGATACCACGGTCAAAAGGCGTTTTTGCAGTTATCGTGGTATCTGGCCAGTTACCGTGGTATCTGATATTGAGATACCACGGTCCGACCGTGGTAACTGATCGTGGTGTCTTAAAAAGTCATTTCACTTTCATCAGTTTTTGTCAAATTGGTGGGTAAGAAATTTGGCACTTAGTGATGTGACTGACTATCAGTTTTTCTTTTGGGATGACTTCGAAAAGCGCAATGAACGACTACTTGCGCACAGAAACGACTACTTGCAGATCCAGTTACCATGGTAACAGATAGCATGGTATCTGCAAAAACGCAACTCAAATTTCAGTTTGAGAAGTTTAGTAATGACACGCGGGGATCCGCTAACGATTCGCTTGCAAAAAGCAAAGAGAGAATCCGCCGAGCGCAAGAACTAACGGAAAGACGTTGCGCTTCTACAACTTCTCGCTGGCCAGGATCACTTTCCAAAACTAGGGGAGCTCTTCAGGTGAATACTATAACGAAGATTATTAGTAATGTGGCTGCTGTTTTTAATTGTTTAGTTATGTGACCATAGTATACACGACGAAAAAATTCAGTGTTCGGCTTTGTCCGTGAAGGAATTTTTGAAAAAATAAATTGAATTGAATACTAACCACGAGGGGTCGACGACTCTCCCGGAATGGTGTACACGTCACGAAGGAATAATCCGGAATGGTCAGGATTATTCCGTTATTCCGGAATGGTGCTACATAAAAAATGAGAGGCGTCGACTCCTCGTTCGCCGCAGGACAGATCGAATGGGGTGAAATAAATGCGGACTGAACAAAAGTTGGTGAATTACCAAACTCGATAAAGAATGGTAGGATATGGAATGGTTAGGTTAGGAATAATCCGGAATGGCCAGGAATAATTCGGAATGGTCAGGATTATTCCGGAATGGTGTACATCAAAAACGAGAGTCGTCGACCCCTCGACTAACCATTCAGTACCTTGCAGGGTGGAACGCTTATTCAATACGAAGATAAACTCCGTCTTCTCGAAATTGCGCAAGTCCCAAAACAGCACATAGATGATTTCAAGTCCATCAAAACCTTCAAGATTTTCAACACCAACAATTTATGGATTCGTCTCGATGCAACAAAACGGATCCTCGACGAAGGAACGTTGGACATGGAAGTCATTGTGAATCCGAAAACGTTAGATAACGGACTTAACGTCCTCCAGCTCGAGACGGCCGTTGGCGCAGCCATGAAGTCTTTCGAGAACGGAATAGGTAAGTTTTACGCTCCTGTTTTATTATATACGTGTATTTCAAAGCCCAGGGGCCATATACAAAACAAGACAAAAAGACACCTTACAAAAAGACAACAACAATATTTTTAATACGGCTATGAAGCCTCACTACGAAGTTTGATCGCTCTTAGCTTCGGCGCTCCGTCTATAAATTCACATACCTTGGTTATAACCCTTTCCGAAGTGCTATTGAGGATATCCGGAAGAAGCAAAACGTTCCCCTTAAAAAAAGATCCCCTTAACTCCGAAAGCTCCTGACATCGATTGAGAAAGTGGTCCATGTTTTCCTCTTCCCCAGCTTTGCAGAGTTGGCAAATGTACCTGACCTCTGTACCTGGCCTAACCCTATCGAAAACTCTAAATCTACCTAACAGGGGGAGGGAATTAGCTCTAGCCTGGATCCATAACTTTAACAAATTTTGAGGTAGATTCATTTTAAAATAAAACTCAGGCCCAAACACCTCCTTAACCTCACGGTAAAACTCCAAAGTTTCAGACTGACTTATTAAAGCTCTCCATTTTTGAATCTTGGTCATCCAAAATCCTAGTGGCTCTACGCAATAAATTATCATCATCAACAGGGCCACGGCCACTGTTCCAAACGGTTTTATGTTACCCCAGTAGTTATCTTTTGAATTTGGTTGCGTCTTCAGTGTTACTACATGTAATTCGACCACGTTCTTTTAAATTTCTTCGTTCGTTTAAATTTCTTTTATACCTTCCTCGTCGCTACAGAAACTCACGCGTAACTGCAAACTTTTTACCATCTGACCATAGCGCAAAGCTATCCTCCATAGCTCAGGACCTCAACGTTTCTGCCCTAGACCCTTTTTGCACTTTCCATCTGGGAAGACAATTTTTTAGACCGGATTAGTCCCTTTTTTGTGTTTTGTTTGTTTGTTCATGTGCATTTACTATGTTATCGAAAGTTCACTGTAATTTTTCCTTTCTTTATTTATACTGCGCTATTTCCTTCTCCTTGTTTAGTGCGTTAATAAAATTTCATTTTCATCATCATCTGTTTTTATGTTGACTATGTTCGTTAGTCTTTTGACTACACCACCTGCTATTCGGCCAGTCCGTAAATAGTGTTGAAATTGAATTTAATTGAAAGTCGAATTTTTCCAGTCTGTCTTCAGTCGGTTTTGACATGAGCGCGGTGCCCATAGGACGGAGATAAAACGATGAGTTTTATGTCATGGTGTTAGGTTTTACTGTTACAGACTTCTGCCCAATCCGTAGCCGCCTAACTGAGTTTCCTGAAAGAAGGGCTCTTCCTTTTCGCTCACTTAGTTGTTCACGTACTCCCAACACGGTAGCGTCTAACGAAGGCGTAGATTTGTTCGAATGGTTTTCGCTGTCAGGTTCAGGACACGTTTATTGTACTCTACTCACTCTTGTGTTGTCTCTTCGAAGCTTCAACACACTTTGAACTAAAAGTGACTAAAGAAGCCTTGTCAAAGACTTCTTCTGACGTCAATCACGCCTTGCTCACCTTTCACTGGTCTCCCGCTCCTGGCCGCTCTCTCTCTCCTAAGCTTTACATTAGGACTTGGTCCTAAATTCAGAAACAAAATTTCCTTTTAAATCTTGGCCGAGTTTAAAAGGTTCGGAAACATTGTCCCTTTAATTCTGACTTGAGTTTAAAAGGTAAACCAGATAAAAACTGTAAATATGGTACTGATAAAGATATGAAGACCCCTCGTGACACGGATTCGCATTCTCCCAGGCGAGTAAGGCTTCATTAGCCGAAAAAATTCGCTTCGCCAATTTTGTGCCGCGCTTTAACTTCAAGTCGAATTTGTTTCGCTTCGAGTCTCAGTTCGCTTGGTGGAAATCGAAACGGCCGATATTCATCCGCTTCTAGAGTGCTGCTTTCGTGTCTGGCACTCCGGTCTGACCTACCAGCAGTTTGATTCGTTGGAGGAATTCAGTAAAGAGCCTTAGTAATTGCATAAATAAATCCTAAAGTCCCTTACGTGCAAAAACGCTGATGGGTTTCCAGCTTGACACTTAAGCTGTCCGCCTCAGCAAGACCTATGCTAGAAATTTGGGAATCCGCTGCTATATCTCCCACACTCTCGACTGAAAAAGAAATAGCATAGAAATTGTCAACAGAAATACACAAAAATGCACTGACCTGTAGCCTAGTATAAGTTGCGTTTTTTATCTCTGTTCTGTTCGCTGTTTTCTCTCTGTTTTGTATTTTTCCCGTTTTTGCCAAAACACGGAACACGCTGTTTCTCATTTTCCCGCTGTTCCGTGTTCTGTGTTCCGCTGTCTGTTTTTGCAAAACACGGAACTTGCTCTCCTAGCATGTTCTATCACTGTTCAGATAGAAAATTGCAGAGAAATTCGCAGATAGAAAAGAAAAAATTGCAGAAGTTAAGAGAATAAGCGTGGACCCTAAAGTATGGTTGTTTTGGAATTTAATCTGCAGTTTAACAAATTTCCCGCCTAAGACAAGCTCAGAAACCTAAATTTGCGTTTTCGTCAGAACAGCGACAAAACACGAAACACGGAACAGCGTAAGCAAAAATACCGTTTTTTATTCAAAACAGACAAATGTGAACACAGAACGCGGAACAGGAACCAGAGACAAAAAACACAACTATAGTAGTAGAATAGTTTTATTAGCAAATACAGTCTAGAATATATAAATAGCACAGCAAAAGCACTGTTTGCGAGGATGTGCTATTAAATAGTACACAAACAAGAGCTGTAAGCTCATATGGCACTTGCATGGGTTGAGATGTAACGTTTGATCAAAAGTACTTTTAAGGTTACCTTTGCGGTTCATATGCGCTTAAGGGAGCTAGAGAAAACATATTTTGTTTTAGAACTTGGCTGTTATGATACGCACTTTATAGGCGCTAGAAATTCATCTGTAAGAAAAACTATTGAGACAAAACGATCACAGGCCCTTAGGGATCATTGATATATACCGTTTGGTAAAAAGTTTTTTTTTTCACTTTTCGGTTAAAATGTGCACTTTAAGGGTGATAACATAAATTTTTAAGCAAAACCCTTGTGGCACAAATGATCATGGGTTGATACATAGATGGCGCTTTATACAAGGGACTTTTACCGTGACTAATGAACCAGGAGCGACTTTTTTGAATTTAGTGTATAAGTCTAGGACTCCAATGTCGGAGCCACGTAGACAAACCAGGACCCAGTTGGCGGGGTCTCATGGTGAAAACCAAACAGAACCAAATATGATTTTTGATGGGGAATACGCCCTTGAGATGGAATTATTACAATAATTCCATCTCAAGGGCGTATTCCCCATTTGCTTACTTCATTTGTAAGCAAAACCCTTGAGGCAAAAATGATAATGGGCTCATGGGGATAATGAAAATGTATAATTTGCTTAAAAGTATTTTTCAAAATTTACGGTCAAGATTGGTACTTTAAGGAATGTCGGATTTGGAAAGTGGCGATTTCCGAGCCAATCTTATCGAATCTCTAATATTTCAGCCCAATTCCATCGTCCTAGCACATCTGGAAGTACCTTAAATCGCGATCACCGGAATTCCGGACCCCCCCCCCCCCTCAAACTCCCCCACAGTCGCCGGAGCCAATCCGGATCTGTAAGTGATTTATCCAGAGCATCTCTTTATTATTCCCACAAAGTTCCATCCCGATCTCCCCAGTCTGAGCCGGTCACGTATTTCCCCCCCCCCCATTGTTGTCGAATCCGGTCCGGACATGACAAAGATCACCAGAGACATGTCCTCTGATCAATTATCAAATTTCACTCAAATCCGATCAACAGTTCCAAAGTCACGCATGACTCAATATTCCGGATTCCCCCTCCCGCTACTCCCCCCACGACTATCGGATCATGTAAATTTTTATTTATAAGTCATTTTGATCGGGTCCCTGATTCGCCTCCCAAGTTTCGTCGTGAAAATCCCCAAAACCGCCATTACCGGAATTCCGGGAAACTCCCCTCCACCCCCCCCCCTAGTGTCCGGATCCAGTCAAAATGTATAAATGATTTATCTGGAGCAGATGCTTGTTCTTCCCAGCAAGTTTCACTCCGATCCCTCCATTCTAACCGTTTCTCGAGATTTCCGGTCTCCCCCCCCCAACTCCCCCATAGCTGTCGAATCTGGTCCGGACTTCAAATGGGACATCAGAGGTATACCATTTATTCAGTTATTAAGTTTCATTCCAATCCGATCACCCGTTCGAAAGTTACACACTACTCCAATTTTCCGGATTCCCCAGCCCTCCACTCCCCCCCAGGTGGTCGGATTGGGAAACTGATTATTTCCAGGTTAGCCCGGTCGGGTCCCTGATGCTCCTGCCAAGTTTCATCGTCCTAGCACATCTGGAAGTACCCCAACTCGAAAAAGTGTGAAAAAAACTACTTAATTCTCAGAATTCCCCGGCCCACCACTCCCCCCCAGATAGTCAGATCGGGAAACTGATTATTTCCAGGTTAGTTTGGTCGGGTCCCTGATTTTCCTGCCAAGTTTCATCGTCCTAACACATCTGGAAGTACCCTAACTCGAACATGTGGGACAAACAAATTCGGACCGACCGACCGACGGACGGAATTGCGATCGGTATATGGCACTTGAGCCAGAGGCTGCAAGTGCCATAAAAATAAACTTGACAAGGAATTGGAGGGGGAGTACATAGTATTAGTTGACATGTTGTTTCGTAAAATTTGAATACAGTTTTGATTTCTTAAAAAATTAATCGAAATAAAGAATACTATAAATAAACTACTTACTTACTCATTGCAGGTTCGTTTCTTCTAGCAACAGACTGATAAGGACCCTTGCCAAGGAATGCCGAAAATCAGTAGAAAAATTCGTGGCTGACTTCTCCGTTTAGCGCCGTTAAATATTGGTTCAGATTTACTAAGCGGACTAAGAAAGTAGATAAGGCATTTGCTTTTCAATAAACTTGTCACTAGCTTATTTTTTTTTTTTTTTTGCAGGTCTGAATGTACCACGTTCTCGTTTCTTGCCTGTTAAGAAGACCCAGGATCTTGTACTTGTGATGAGCAACCTTTACGACTTCAAAAATGGCAGTTTGACGATGAACCCTCTCCGCAGCTTCCCCTCCACACCTCTCATCAAGCTAGGGGACAACCATTTCGCCAAGGTAACCTTAAAGTTTAACTGAAAAGGAATGTAATATCATAATCTAGGTACCCATGACTTATTCACTTAAAGAGGCTTGAAGACCCGATGAAAATGCGTCACTTCGTTCTATAGCTATTCCAGAATAATCGATTTTCAATTAGTGGAATTTCCCTCTTATTTGTGGTACCTCTATCTACTTGTGTCTGTGTTGTATGCTTGACGAAAATGACTTACGAAAAAGAAGTATTCCACGCAGTGAGCCACCTTCCTCGAGCTGATCACTGACCACCGAAAAGCCGCGTTTGTGTTGAGATTCAGTTTTTCTGCGTCATAGTAGAATTTTGCGTTGTGAGGACGGCCGTAGATATTCTGAACACCCTACTAGCGCAAATAGTGAAAATTAAAAAAAAAATCCCCTAACACAATCAAAATAATGCAGTGTAGTCAGTTAAAGATACAAAAACAAGTTGGCTTTTCAGTTAAACTTTAAACAATAATCCTTATAAGAGGAGTGGCGCGCCGTACCGGCCTTGTACAGGTACACTACCGGCCAAAAACTCCTAAAAAGAACAATCAAAACTGATGGAATGCCACCAGCGTTCCCGCTTGACAAGTTCTCTTCTTCTTTCTTCTTCTTTGTGATGTACAACCCGTACAGCTCCTTTCTATGTTTCTGTTTCACTATTTCAGTTATTCTTTCACATATTAGTTGTGTTTTGCTGATACCATGGTATCTGTTACCACGGTAACTGGACCTGCAATTAGTCGTTTTTATGGCACTTGGCCGAAGGGCAATTTCTGTCCGTCCGTCGGTCTGTCGGTCGGTCGGTCCGGGTTTTTCTAGTTCGGGCACTTCCACATAAGCTAGGACGATGAAACTTGGCAGGCATATCAGGGACCCCAAATGATTAAGTTGGAAGTAGTCACTTCCCCGATCCGAGCATCGTGGGAGGAGTGGAGGGAGGGGGAATCCGGAATCTTGAGGTATTTATATCTTTTGAACGGGTAGTCGGATCTTAATAAAACTTGATATTTGGAAAGACCTTGTGCCTCAGACGGCCCATTTAAAATCCGGACCGGATCCGGTGACGTTGGGGGGAGCTGGAGGGGGGAGCCGGAAATATTGGGAAACGCTATGGTGATCCCGCGAGTGCGGTACTTCCTGGTGTATTTGGACGATGAAACTGGGCTGGCATTTGAGGGACTCGAACAAAATGACTTGAGAATAGTCGTATATATAATTTGACCATCGTGGGGGAGTGGGGGAATCCGGAATTTTGAGGCATTTGTAACTTTTGAACGGGTGATAGGATCTTCACGAAACTTGATATACGGAGAGACCTCGTGTCTCAGATGGCCCAGTTGAAATCCGGACCGGATCCGGTTACTTTGGGGGGAGCTGTAGGGGGGAACCGGAAATCTTGGGAAACGCTATGGGTGGAGGGATCGGGATGAAACTTGGAGGGAAGAACAAGCACAAGTCCTAGATACATCATTGACGTAACCAGACCGGATTCGGGCACTGTGGAGGAAGTTGGGGGGGGGGGGTCCGGAATTCTGGTGATCCCGGGAATTCGGCACTTCCTGATGTATTAGGACGATGAAATTTGCCTGGCATATCAGGGACTTGAACAAACCGACTTGAGAATAGTCGTTTGTATGATCCGACCATCGTGGTGGAGTGTAGGGATGGGGAATTCGGAATCTCGTGGCATTAATAAACTTTGAGCGGGCGATCGGATTTGAATGAAACTTGGCAAGTGGAAAGAGGTGTCGTCTCAGATGTTCCTTGTCAATTCCAGACCGGATCCGATACTTGTGGGGGGGTTGAAGGGGTTCACCGGAGTTTTCGTGAAACGCTTAGCGTCGAAGGATCGGGATGGTATTTGGTCGGAAGAACAAGCATAAGCCCTAGATACGTTCAGACAGAACCAGATCGGATCAGGGCTCTTTGAGGGGAGTTGAAGAGGGTTTCCCGGAATTCCGTTGATCGCGTGTTAGGATACTTCCAGATGTGCTAAGGACGATGAAAGTTGGCAGGCATATTAGTTACCGAGCGAATAGACTTAAGGACTAGCTGACACTATGCCCTAGGAAAACTTCCGTTCCTGGATCCTATCACTTTTGGGGGGTTGAGGGAAGGGTAATCCGAAAGACACTAACTTCCGCAGGTTGCGAACCGGTGGTCCGATTCGAGTGAAACTGTGGCTCGCATAGGGGTCAAACGAGTGGATTGATTTGAACGAAACTCGGGAAGTAGAGAGACCATATGCCCTAGATGACAAATTTTAGGGTGTTGACTGGATCTGAGCGCGGTGGGGGGGGGGGGGGGGCAGGAGTTTCCCGAAAAATTCTCAGACTCGATTGAAACTTGATAGCCGGTAAGAGAACATGCTTTAGGTTATCTATTTATGTATCTGAACCAGGTTGGTCTGGTTTAGGGGAAGTTTGAGGGGGAGGTGTAGCGAAAATAGTGTAGCACTTCTAGGGATCAAACTAGTGGGATGAAACATTTGCCCTAGATGACTCGCGGCGATGCCAGAAACACTTAGACTCGAGTGAAACTAGATGTTCTTTTTGGGATCCCAAAACGTAAGTGGAGGGATACCTATGACATCGCAAAAGTTGTCCGTCCGTCTGTCCGTCCGTCTGTAAGCACGATAACTCTCGAAGGGAATGAGATATTTTGATGAAACTTGGTGTGAGCATTCTTTGGGCCAAGAGTAAGGTCGAGTTCGTAGATGGGCCCTGTAACTTTACATTTGGGGGTGGGGGAGGGGGTTTAAATTAAGGGGTCAAGCAAATTTTTTTAAACAGCTAATGTGATTGTCGATTATGGGGTAAGAAGACACGCTGAACACGAATATGAAAACCATTTTCTCGCCGGACAAGTAGTTCGTCCGGAATCCGGCCAAAACCGGAAAGTTTGTTAAAAGTAGAAGTCTTATTTGAAGTTGATTAGATGTTCGATATAGAGGTAAGAAGGCATGCTGAACAAGAATATGAAAACTGTTTTCTGGCCGGACAAGTAGTTCGTCCGGAATCCGGCCAAAACTGGAAAGTTTGTTACAAGTTAAAGTTTTATCTGAAGTTGATTAGATGTTTCATGTAGGGGTAAGAAGGCATGCTGAACAAGAATACGAAAACCGTTTTATCGCCGGACAAGTAGTTCGCCCCCGGCCAAAACCGGAAAATTTGTTAAAACTTAAATTTTTATTTCAAGTTGATTAGATGTTGGATATAGGGGTAAGGAGATACGGTGAATCCGTTTTTGAGCTTTAGTTTTTCGCCGGACAAGTATAGTTCTTGAATTTCGCCAGAACCGCAAAATTCACAGAAGTAAGCTAGGATCGTTTCGATCGGCTTATAGAGGTAAACGCACATGCTGAATCCATATCTGAGCTTGGATGTCTTAATGATTAGCTGTTTGGCCTGGCGAAGACTGGATCTGGCGAAGACAAAACCTAATTGTCTGGATCAAATATTGAAATTTTGGGATCCCATCGGAACCTTTGGTCTTGTTCTAGGTCCGATCCTAGGGGGGTTGGTGGGAGTATTTTGTGACGTTTTCATCTACTTTCTTACACCACTTACTCGTACAAGTGCCATATGAGCTCGTAGCTCTTGTTTGCAGTTACCGTGGTATCTGAGATACGGTCTACTGCAAAAACGACCGAAATTGCACTTTTCGAAGTCATCCCAAAGAAAATTGATATCCAGTTACATCACTAAGTGCTGAAATTCTTTGTCACCAATTTGACAACATTTTTATGAAAGTGAGATAACTTTTCAGATACCACGACCAGATACCATGGTCGGACCGTGATATCTGAATATCTGTTACCACGGCCGTACTGACCAGATACCACGCACGACAACTGCAAAAACGCCTTTTGACCGTGGTATCAGATACCACGATAACTGCAAAAACGACTTTAGACCGTATATCAGATACCATGGTATCTGCAAAAACGCAACTATTGTTTATACCTCTCAACTTTATACCCATATCTATACGCTAAATCATAAATCATACATACAAATATACAATTTTGTATTGTCTTATTTCTATACAATTTCATACATTAGCACTTTCTCAATTTGAACTATTTTTATGGCACTTGCAGCCTCTGGCTCAAGTGCCATATACCGATCGCAATTCCGTCTGTCGGTCGGTCGGTCGGTCGGTCGGTCTGTCTGTCCGAATTTTTTTGTCCCACATGTTCGAGTTAGGGTACTTCCAGATGTGTTAGGACGATGAAACTTGGCAGGAAAATCAGGGACCCGACCAAACTAACCTGGAAATAATCAGTTTCCCGATCCGACCATCTGGGGGGGAGTGGTGGGCCGGGGAATTCTGAGAATTAAGTAGTTTTTGTCACACTTTTTCGAGTTGGGGTACTTCCAGATGTGCTAGGACGATGAAACTTGGCACGAGCATCAGGGACCCGACCGGACTAGCCTGGAAATAATCAGTTTCCCAATCCGACCACCTGGGGGGGAGTGGAGGGCTGGGGAATCCGGAAAACTGGAGTAGTGTGTAACTTTCGAACGGATGATCGGATTTGAATGAAACTTAATAACTGAATAAATGGCGTACCTCTGATGTCCCATTTGAAGTCCGGACCGGATTCAACAGCTATGGGGGAGTTGGGGGGGGAGACCGGAAATCTTGAGAAACGGTTAGAATGGAGGGATCGGAGTGAAACTTGCTGGGAAGAACAAGCATCTGCTCCAGATAAGTCCTTTATACATTTGGACTGGATCCGGACACTAGGGGGTGGGGGGGGTGGAGGGGAGTTTCCCGAATTCCGGTAATGGCGGTTTTGGGGATTTTCACGATGAAACTTGGGAGGCGAATCAGGGACCCGATCAAACTGACTTATAAATAAAAATTTACATGATCCGATAGTCGTGGGGGGAGTAGCGGGAGGGGGAATCCGGAATGCTGAGTCATGCGTAACTTTGGAACGGTTGATCGGATTTGAGTGAAATTTTGGTGACCTTTGTCATATCCGGACCGGATTCGACAACAATGGGGGGGGGGGGGGAAATACGTGACCGGCTCAGACTGGGGAGATCGGGATCGAACTTTGTGGGAATAATAAAGAGATGCTCTGGATAAATCACTTACAGAACCGGATTGGCTCCGGCGACTGTGGGGGAGTTTGAGGGGGGGGGGTCCGGAATTCCGGCGATCGCGATTTAAGGTACTTCCAGATGTGCTAGGACGATCGAACTGGGCTGGAATATTAGAGATTCGACAAGATTGGCTCAGAAATCGCCACTTTCCAAATCCGACATTCCTTAAAGTACCAATCTTGACCGCAAATTTAGAAAAATACTTTTAAGCAAATTATACATTTTCATGATCCCCATGAGCACATTATCATTTTTGCCTCAAGGGTTTTGCTTACAAATGAAGTTTTAGCTCCCTGAAAGTGCGCATCTGAACCGCAAGGTCGAAAACTACTTTTTTTCATCAAACGATACATCTCAACCCATGATCATTTGTGCCGCAAGGGTTTTGTTTAAAAATTATTTTATCATCCTTAAAGTGCACATTTTAACCAAAAAGTGAAAAAAAAATACTTTTTACCAAACGGTATATATCAAAGTGATCCCTAAGGGCCTGTGATCGTTTTGTCTCAATAGTTTTTCTTACAGATGAATTTCTAGCGCCTATAAAGTGCGTATCATTACAGCCAAGTTCTAAAACAAAATATAAAGTGCGCATCTGAACCGCAAAGGTAACCTTAAAAGTACGTTTGATCAAACACTACATCTCAACCCATGCAAGTGCCATATGAGCTTACAGCTCTTGTTTTTCTAAACTTTAAACATTATAATCAACTCTTTATCCTGTCCAAATTGAAAAAAAAAACACCCTAAAAATTTTTACGAGACAAGAGTTGCGTTTTTGCAGATACCATGCTATCTGATAACACTGTCTAAAGTCGTTTTTGCAGTTATCGTGGTATCTGATACCACGATCAAAAGGCATTTTGCAGTTATTGTGGTATCTGATATTCAGATACCACGGTCCGACCGTGGTAACTGATCGTAGTATCTGAAAATGTCATCTCACTTTCATCAGTTTTTGTCAAATTGCTGAGAAAGAAGTTTAGCATTTAGTGATGAGCGCAATTTCGCGCAATTGTCGTTTTCGCAGGTCAACCGAATATCAGATACCACAGTAACTGCAAAAACGACGAATTGCAGATCCAGTTACCATGGTATCTGCAAAAACACAACTAAGCTCTCTGAAGTCCAGTAGTATTACTGTCAAATAGTCCAATAGATGACACTAGCGCTTCTACCATGATCTGCCGATGGAAAACCAAAGATGACATCATTGCACGCTACTGGGTTTATCAGTTCGGGTAATAATGTATTAATGTGTTGCGAAAACAATAAGGCCACAAAGCCTCTACAATTTTTTTTTAAACATGTAGGGTCGTACATTTCAGTAGTAAACATTTTGTGAATTTCTCTCTTTAACTGGGTTAGGACGGGCAATTTGGTGTGTCTTCGGGCAGTTGGTTCCAGGGAGGAGGCACACGATTACTTATAATATTATAAACTTTTTCACTTTTAGCTTTGCATTCATTTTTGGCAGATAAACTTTCTGAGAAAACCGAGTAGTAAAGGAACAATTATATGAATCGGTTGAAAATTTATAATTTTTCTAAAAAGACCACGTATGACCTACCCACGTCTGTTCACATTCTTAAATTCTTTGTAATAATGATCTGTATAATACCTGAAGGCTAACGTCAGAAACTTTGCCAAACCCTTCAAATCTAAGAAATCTCATCATCTCGTTTTAACGTCTTCCTTTCCTTCACCAAATTTCTCCAAAAACCTGTTCTCTCAAGCCCCCGACAGCTCGTGTGTATTACGTCGCTGATTCTTTGTTTTATTCTAGGTCAACGAGTTTTTGCGGCGTTTTGAAAGTATTCCCGATATCTTGGAGCTTGATCACCTCACAGTATCAGGTGATGTAACCTTCGGACGGAACGTTTCGCTTAAGGTAAATACTTAAGTTTATTTTTTGTCTGAAAATAGAGCCCCTCGATGCAAAACAAGGACAACAAGAGGCACATAAGCATCAGTCAGGATGGGTCGATCCCACAATATAGGTCTTCCCGCCGCCAAACCCGCCAAACCCGCCACACAGACAGAGAAATATGTATATGCGATTCACACAGGAACACGAGCAGAGGATTGGTCTATGTGTACTTACTTACTTACCTGTAATTGAATCAGGACACCGGCTGCGAGCCTTTCCTGGCATCCAAGAGTTCTTCCAGTGTAGAGAACCATCCTTGGCGGTCTTGGGCACATTCCTATGTGAGTTCGAGACAGTGTTTGTCCCATCTTCTTCTAAAACGGCGGAATCCTCTTTTGGGCTCGAGATCGGCCTTGACTTTGAACTTGACATTGGTCTATATTAGTCAGGGGAAATTAATCCTAAGGTTAGATGCATCTACTTACGTTGTATTGTCCCATGAAATAAGACCAAAGGTTTCGATGGGATCCCAAAAATTTAATATTTGATCCAGACAGTTGGGTCTTGTCTTCGCCAGGCTAACCATCTGAGAAAACCAAGTTCAGATATACCTCTATAAGCAATATCTGTTTTGACTATACTGATCGAAACTTCCTGCTTTACTTCTGCCAAATTTTCGGTTTCGGCCGAATTCCAAGCGAACTACTTGTCCAGCAAAAAAAATGAAAGTTCAGAAACGAATTCAGCGTATCTCCTTATCCCTAATCAACTTCAGATAAAACTTTAACCTATAAAAAAAAATCCGGTTTCAACCGGATACCGGACGAACTAAATGTCCGGGTAAAAAATGATTGTCATATACAGACTTCCTTTTCAGGGTACGGTTATCATCATTGCCAACCATGGTGATCGTATTGACATCCCCCCACTCGCTCTCTTGGAAAACAAGATTGTCTCCGGCAACCTTCGCATTCTGGATCATTAGATGCAAAAACAACGAACACGTAGTGTAGAGTGAGACACTATTCTTGAAAAGTGTCCGGTCGATCACTGGTATTCAGTCGGCAAAGGAAGGGTGTGGCTTATTTGTGGTTAAGAGCGCATTCACAGCAGGTTTTACCAATCACCAGGTCGTTTCGAGAATTATTTGGTTGCACGTTGGTTCACCTCGGGTATTGCCATTCAAAGTGCAGACTAGCTCTTGCGTTAGGGTACATGCTAGGCCTGAACTGGATGAGACCGACGTTCAAATCAGTTTAACTTTCAAGGGTGCTAGCCCATCAGATCATTTTGCTGACTGCCGAACCAAGTCAGATAGATAAAAGAAGGCGCACCTACCTTATTTTGTAGTGCTGAACATTGGTTAGGCTTTGCCTGATTCTAGGTTAAACCAGGAACCCATAAATTTCCTTTACAAGGGGCATGTCAATAAGAGATTTCTGATGCGCTCTTGACCGGTCGGAAGATAGTTCGAGAAATACCCGCGGTCCAACCACGTCAAAGGCCAGATAGACAAAATTTGGGATTGGCTGCTGACGCCTTGAGGGAGGAGTCTCTTTGGCGCGCACGTCCAGTGAGGCAAACAAGAATGCCGATTCGACGCAAGTGGGGATTTTTGGAAACTAGATTTGGATCGGTCAATATAGCAATATAAAAGCATAGGAAATGACAAGCCCCCTGTAAAGGAAATTTATGGGTCCCTGGTAAAACTCACTGTGGATGCGCCTTAAACGTTTCTGTGTAGGATCGGAATCGACCACATGAAAGAATGGTGTACCTGTATGGGGATGTGAACTGCTTAGATGAATTTGCCCCCGGTGGCACCACTGTCCCTATAGCCAGCTGTCTTAATAGGGTAGTTTGCGAACTAAGTTGACAGGCCCTATAGCTCAATGGTAGAGCAGTGACTTTGTAAGCCAAAGATCGTGGGATCGAATCCCGCCTGAGGTGGCACTTTTGTCTTTCAGTTCACTACTCATAGTGTACCTGTAGTGAGCAACGGGTGTGATGGAATATAACTTTTAGCCTAAAAGGCCATACGCAGCACAATCAAACACAAAACAGTTCATATCAAATTCATTTCATTTTGTTCATGAGGATCATTTTTGTCTTTCAGTTCACTACCCAATGTTTTGCAGTCGATTCCTGACAGGTTATATCACAGTAGGCTACACGTAACAAGTCGATACCTAAATCAAAAATTCAAAATTGTTCTTGAGCAGTGTGATAGTGCAGCTTCGTATTGATGAGAGTTGATGACCTGAAAGTCCAGATCCGGGTTTTCCCATCTCGGGTCTTTGTTATTTGTTTGTTGATAATTTTGTGGTTTCTGAAACCTTTATGTCTGTTTCTTTTAAGTTTCTAAAACCAAAAAAGCAGAATCTATTGTCAAATGTAGGAATCGTGGCGAATCGCACATGTCTTAAAGTTTGAGCGCAGGCAACTAGAATCCTGTGACACACGAGAGATTTTCTTTGAACAGCGTGAAATAATCGAATTGCACCAGGTAGCAGCTCGTTAGAAACACTTGTTACTGATTTTTGCTTAATTGACCAGCGTGAGGGCTAGGCATGGGCACTGTTCCTGTTTTCTGTTCCTGTTTTTTTTTTCCTGTTTTAGGATCCAAACATAAACAGAAAAGCTGTTTTGAACCCAGCCGTTTTTTTTTCCCCTAAAACAGAAAACAGCAAACAGTGAAAAGGAAAAAAAAAACAGGAACAGGAACAGTGCCCATGCCTAGTGAGGGCTCGCATACTTTTCGAGCAATCAAAATCAGGAAATTTGCAGTTCGAATTAGGCTACCTTTTCCAAGAAAAGTCTTCTGATGCCATAACATGGGGCGAAATCTAGTTTCAGAACCTCTCGTGGGTTAACAAAATAACTGGTTAAAGTTTAGCGCAAGCTTACGTTGACTACTTACGTCCAAAGCACGGATCATATTTGGTGGAACTAAACGGACCAGTCAGCTGGAATTGCTTCGGCGTTATTTCGGCCTAAGATCCACGACCTAAAGAGAGCCAAGGAGGACCGAAATACCGTTGAAACCTAATTTTTTCCGTTTAGCACCCCCAGACATAAACCAGTAAAAAGAGAGGTACGCTCTTATCACGTACGCTGTCCATTGTTAACTTTGCAAAATATTCGCTATTCTGTGGAGCATGAGACTGGTGTCCCATTTCCTGTAGGAATCCATCGGCGAAGTGCGAAAATAGAGCGAAAAACTCAAATGTGAAATACGAAAAGTCGCATTTCTTCGTGGAGCTTTTAGCGTGTTACGTAGAGCGGTTGGGATTTCGCGTGTGATCGTAGTTTATTTGTTACTTGCTAGTGTTTTGTTGTTTATCAGTTGTTTGGTTGAATTAAAATAGTTTAGATTTTATTTATTTTGATATAAAAAGGCTAGGCATACTTTAAGAGCAGTTGTACACAGTTTTAGGGCACAGTGCTCGTATGTTGGGGCACCATTCCGTGGATCAAGTATATAATACCCCCCCCCCCAAATCGTACATACGGTCGAATTTCTCAATACGATAATCTGTGGGGAGACCAGTACCAGATTCTGGATTTTCACAGCAACAAAATAATCGCATGCTATAAAGAGCACGGAGCTGAACATGCTTTTCACGAATATAGCTGTTCCACCACTTGCACCAGAAGATCGTGCATCATGAGAGTATAACACCAGTACACCGTGCAGTCCCATGATATCAGTCTCAACTGCACTGTTTATTTGTTACCGTATCTTGTATATCTTATTTGTTCGTCTTCTTCTCTCCTATCTTCCTCCTCCATAATTTTTGTTGAAAAATATTTTCTGGGTAATAAATTAATTGTAGTAATATTAACAATAAGACCCTGATCTTGTCAGGCAACTGTGAAGGAGTTTGAAGGTTCTCGGAAGAGCCATCCAAACTAGACACACATGCGAACCCCTTGAAAGGGCCATATGAGCTTCAAGCTCTTCTCCCATTTTTTAGGGAGAACAGCTAAAGTTGTGTTCATAATAATGATTCCTACTTATTGGTCATGGTTTCTGCCACTTTCAGCGGAGTCAGTCAACTTCTACGTTGGTGGATTTTACAATGTAAATTATCATATATCATACTAATTGGTATTACAAGTATAGGTCTTTTAGGGTCTCTACGAGCTATGAATTTCTTAAGGCATTTTAAAAAATCTAAAGATAACAATCAACGGATCATCCATAAGTCATGTCATGTGTGTGAAATTCCGTTAGCTTTTATATAAAGAAGGATTCCCAGATGCAGGCAAAAATAGTTTCAGGGTCTGTCAAGATGAAGTGCATTCTAGCAGTGTTGTCGCTTACTTTATGCGCTCAGGCTCAAGAGCGATTTATGTGGCAGGCACCTTTCACAATTACAAAAACAGCATCGACAACAGTGACAACGACTGTTCAACCTACGTGTTTCGCAATTGAGAGTACAAATGCATGCAGGAGAAAAAGACAAAATGTGCCAAGCTCATTCTTCTATGTTGATATGCAAAACTCAGGAGGACAGTTTCCCGTCGATCTGACATATAGGTAAGCAGAGACGGGCGAATCTGAATTCGGATTCGAATCCAGTATTCATCCTTTTGGCCGGATTCGAATCCGGATTCGAATCTTCTTCTTGTCAGGCTGGATTCGGATTCGGACTCGGGTTCCAAACCCCCAATCTTACGAATCCGCTCGAATTTCTAGTCTACATACCTCTACTTCCTCTTCCTGATTTTTACACAGTGGGCTTAGGCAATCTAACTTTTTGATCTCCACCACCAACCATCATCAGTAATATGTCAGGTTATCCGACTACCTTAGACATCAGTGATTTTTGACAACTCTGATTTTTAAACTATCTACGCATATGATTTGATTTTCGTAAAGAATCCTCAGCATGAAATGGTGGATTACCTTTCATGGCCGGATTCACCCATCTCTGTAAGTAAGTGAACATTTCTAATACACTGGAAAAATTCAATCACTCAACAATTTATTCTAAAACCGAAGCCGGGCGCGGTCGATACTTGTTTTTGTGTCCTTAAAAAACTGTATAAATATAAAGTATGCATACATACAATCAATAATTTAAATTAATCCTAACAGAAATACGCAGTGTGCCTCCTTTTACTGTTTAATGAAATTCTTAGTTACTTTAATGACTAAACTTCCTACACTGTTTCCGGTGTTGTAACGTCATAGGTTACAAAAAGACAGGAAAAACAAGATATTTATGTACAGTAACAAATGTCTACCCTTGACAATAACACAGAACTTGCTTCCTATAAATCTAACAGGAAACATCCTGAAGATCAGTTCCCTTCTGAGATATTGTGGAGCTTATAGTTGGTTTACAATACTCTGGATGCGAACTGATGGGTGGTTGAACCGACGGTGGTTGAACCGACGGTGGTTCAGCTGACTCCGGGCAAATAATGGGTGATGAACTGAAGGGTGGATGTAGGGACGGGTGCCCGGCTTTTTTGGCAACATAATTTTTATTTTGGTTTTAATTCTGGTATTTCCCTGGAAGTTGGTTGGTATTGGACGTTGAGTTGGCTGATTAAATGATCTTATTTGGAAGCTGATGGTAGGCTAGCGTGGCCGTAGGGCAACACTAGTTCTATCAGTGCAAGCTTAAGCAAAATTTAAATCAAAAGTTTTGAGCATGACTTCTGCATCTTTAGTGTGATGTTCCGTGCGCTGGACGGAAGTTACATCTGGGGGAGTGGAATCCGGAAAGGGTGCGTTCCTGGAATTTATTATAAGTTATGGCGACAAGCTAAAAGCTCTACGCCAAATGTAATAATAAATAAGTGATGATAAGAGGTGGAGCCACCTCTTTTTAGTAGTAGTTACAACGCTTTCTTGACAGAAAATAATAACAGCGCCGACATACATCACCACACTCACAGACTTACTGCCGAACCGATAGTTATTATCACTTCTGATGCTCTCGATCATCATAAGTCGTAAAATAATAAGAGGTAGGAGTTATTTTCTTGTCGTGGCTGCCTTTGGGACGAAAAAAAGAATCGTAACGAACAAAACTAATAATAATTCCGTAGAACGCCATCATTGAAAATTCTATAAAGTACTGTTGATGCAAGTGTAAACTATGGTAGCGATCCACCGAGTTATTTGCCGATGCAAAATCTCCGGGTACCTAGGGGAAGAAAGGCAGAAATAATATCACAGCTGCTCCCAAAGATCGCCGTGATTGCTTGGCACAGGATTTGAGTCGCTGGGTTTGAGTCGTTACGGAGACGTTTACTCCTTTTTCCTGAGGATCACTGGCGTGTTTTGGACTTAGTCATATAGAGTATTATTCTCGTTCCAGAGGCCGCCGTGATTCGAAAATTCGTTCCTTCCTCTTATTTTTGTCCCACGACTGTTACGGTTATTATTGCTTCATAATCACTGGTTCAGCAGGAACTCGTTTAAGAGTGGTGACGTATGTCCGCAGTCCGCACTGTCACTATTTTTGTCCAAAGCCCGTTGTAGCTACCACAGTATTATCAAGAACATTATAGAGCTGGCTTCTCTTCTTATCATCATAACTTGCAATTACTCAATAACACAGGTCTTTTCGTTGTTCGCCTTCTTCATTGGATTAGTAAGTGCTCAGAGAACGGCAAAGCACACAAACCGCTAGTTGGCAATTTAGGTAGAACTATGTAGTAATTCTAGTCAGTCCAGTCAAGAACAAACAACCTGATAGAACCTCCGTCTCCCTATCTCTGTGAAGGGAGCATGCAAAGTCGAATATATTCTGACACCCTACCCGATGCAAAAGAGCGGAGGAGGAGCTACGCAGAACATCATAATTGTTATCTCTACAAACAGCTGTATCGTGGTACAACTCCGCAGAAGAATTCGAACGCCGTCGGGGTCGTCCTTCACAGCTGATTGGACCCGTCACGGGTGACGCGCTGTAGAGCGGGCTCTCCACGCCTCCAAGGTATCCTACGGTTTTTCACGTCGTATGAGCAACGGCGTAGAGGGAACTACTGAGGGAAGTAGACGGGTATCAACTCAAACCTCACAGCATGTACCTCTAGCTTCGCTCAGTTTTATCGGGGTATCCATAGTCGCTGCACAGGACCAAAAACGGAGGTTCTATCAGGTTATTTGTTCTTGATCTAGTAGAAGCACAAGAACGTACCAAAAATGGCACGGAGTCGCCGACACACAAGAAAATCGCTGATGCTTCCTGGGCGCGTTTCAGATGTTTCAAATTCAGCGTAACGCCACCGATATTCGGCGCGGCGTCGGGGTTGTCTAACTAGAACAGCTATTTTAATGACAATCAAACTTAGGCTTAATGGCCATACAGCTATCGCTTTACCGTCTGTTGTAACATATATTCAAAGAATACATAAAACGGATACATCAGCTGCGATGCTTTGGCAGCGATATTTCGGCCCTTCGAGGCAAGGGTCCTTGCCGACGTATCCGTTTTGTGCATTATTTGAATATATCTTCCGGTTCCAGCCGGATTCCGAGGAAATATACGTCCGGTGAGAAGATGACTGTCATTTACGTATTCAGATTGTCTTCTTGCCCACAAATACTTTTGAAAAATTTTCACGTTTTGGCCGGATTCCGGGTAAACCACTTGTCCGCGAGAAAAGAATTTTTCATATTCGGATCCAGGACGTATTTTTACCCATGAATCAAACCTCTAATCAACTTCAGATTAAACTTTTACTTTTCACAAATTTTCCGGTTTCTGCCAGATTCCGAGTGAACTACTTGTCCGGCGAAAAAAAAATTTCATATTCGGATTGGACATGTCTCCTTGCCCCTAAATCGACTATTTTATAACTTTTAAAAAATATTTGTTCCCCTTAATTTCAAACCCCTCCACCGCCCCTAAATACAGGGCTACAGAGCCCATCTTGGAACTTTACCTGTACTTTGACCCAAGTAGTCCTCGTGCCAAATTTGATCAAACTATTTGAGAGTTATCGTGCTAACAGACGGACAGACGGACAACTTTTACGAAGTCATTTGTCTGAAGAAAGTACAGAAAATCGCGCAGAAGCTGGTTTTCTCTCTTTACAATAATGGTGTGAGACGAGGGTCAGGGTCCTTTGAAAGGGAGCTGGAATTCCTGCCAGGAGTTTCGGCATGCTCATGGATTCTGTATGGGAAAATTAATATTTTTTTCACTTTTATGATGAAAATACAGAAAATCCGAACGCAAAACCTATCCGCACCTTAAGATTATTCCATTCGTAGGGATTCCGATGCAGCACAATTGCAAGAGGATGTGGAGGCTAGAAACATCGCCTCGGAGATCGAATCAAGTCAAGCTGAATTCTTGGACGTCGATGGTAGAGCCTTGTTTAGTTTCGTGACTCTTACCGGTACAAGCACCGTCAAAACTGTCGGTACAAACACACAGACACTCATTGTCAAGTGTATTCCTGCTGGATCCACCATCCCGTCTCCAGTCTGCAATGTCGTCGGTAAGTAAAGGAGGAAAACAGTGCTGATTTCTGCGGGGTTTATGCAACTTTGTGACACAACATGAACAGACACTACTTAGACACGACACTATATGGACAGACGCTACGTAGACACGACACTACATGGACAGACGCTACGTAGACACGACGCTACATGGACAGTCCCTTCATAGACACGACACTACATGGACAGACACTGCACAGACACGACACTAGAGAGACAGGTTTGTATAGTGTCGGATTTTTTTCGTCTCTGTAGCGTCGTTCGACGTACTGGCGTGTCTACGTAGTGTCGTTCGACGTACTGACGTGTCTACGTAGTGTCGTTCGACGTACTGACGTGTCTACGTAATGTCATTCGACGTACTGACGTGTCTACGTAGTGTCGTTCGATGTACCCTCGTGTCTCCGTAGCGTCGTTCGATGTACCGTCGTGTCCACGTAGTGTCGGTTTTTTTTTGTCCACATAGTGTCGGGAAATTTGTCCATGTAGCGTCGGATTTTGTCCACTTACTGACGTGTCTATGTAGCGTCGTGTCTATGTAGGGGCGGGCACCCAACTGAAAACGACCTCCAACCTCGGATCAGATTTTTGATAGGAAGCTTATTTTTATCTGACCTTGATTCAAGTCTTCTCAATTCTCCCCTTATTTATTCTTGATCATAAACTCTTCGTGCCGATTAAAAATCGCCGTGTGGCTAGCGAAGAGCCAGAAACATTACCGCAACAAACGTTGCTGATTGGTTTACATATGATATGGTTCAACTTTGAGGGTTCGTTTGAGTGACGTTTCTCGTCTTTTGCTCTGTTCAGTTGCATGTTTCGGACTTACAAACATTGAGTAGGCGTTGATAAACCTCGTTGAAAGCGATTGTTTGGACAATATGGAAGGTGACGACTGGCTTTTAGCCTGTTCGAGTCGGATAAAGGTCGGGCTTCCCTACCCAGATTTTTCGCCCGGATTCTGGGTTCCCGTTTTCTTCGATATCGGTTTGGGTAGTGAAGACAGGTCTGAAAGCACCCAAAGAATATAAAAAAAATAAAATTGAATGTCGAGATAGAGGAAAGTGTAGGTGACCTAAATATATAGGTCGGTCATTGAAAAATAATTTAAAATATTAGATGTTAGGACCGTTGGCGTCACCGAGGGAAAGTGGAAGCGTAGTCACCTGGCCAAATCATATTGGACAGGAAGAATTGAAAAGATACTACGCGGCAAAAAAAAAAAAAAAAAAAAAGCACCCAGGACGCGCCCAGGAATCTGGTAGAAAAATCTACCAGATTCCCGGATTCTGGGTGAAAAGAAGCGGGAATTTGAAAGTAGTTTTCATTTCACTTGGAGAAATTGTGTTGGGATGGTAAAATCTAAGAAAATGACAGAATTGCGGAAAAATGCCCAAAACTGGACTGTTGAAGAAACATTTGATTTGATTTCTGTCGGGACCGTCTTCACATAATCCGGACCCCAGATTCTGGGGCGTCTGGGTAGTGAAGCCCGACCTTAAGAACGAACGCTACGAAAAAAGTTCAACGGATCGTGACTGCCAGGGTGCGACTCTGTATGGACATTATGTTCGGTTCTCATTACCAATTTTTTCGCATTTCGCCCAAGTTTCACACTGAACGCAATGATAGAGTTGTAAGTATTTAGATCGCCATTTCGATTAACTGGGGGGAAGAGTCCCTTGGCCCATAGTCCCTCACAGAACTATATTACCGGACTTTGAAGTACCAAACCCAAATCGACCGAACAACAAACACAAAGTAGCAACTGCAAATTGTCCGAAACTTGTTCGCCCAAACACACATTCCACGGAAAACTGTACGATAATCCAATGCTAGCGAGTGAATACTCTAGATGACTAACTCCAATACACTCCAGTGATCCTCAGGGAGAAGGAGTAAATGTCTCCGTAGCGACTCAAACTCAACGACTCAAACCCCGTGTCAAACAATCACGGCGATCTTTGGGAGCAGCTCTGATACCACTTCTGCCTTTCTTCCGCTAGGTACCCGGAGAGGCCGGAGATTTTACATCGGCAAGGAGAGATAGTCATCAAGAGTATTGTACGAGCTATTATGGGAATTACAGATTATATATGAACGGCAGAAACGCGAAGAAGACGCGTAAAATGGCCAGACAAATGGAGTGACGACTGGCTCCTCTCCGGATTTCAGATGTCTGTTATCGTCCAGTTTGACCTGGAAGATGATTCCAGACCAAAAACGGTGCTCCAGGGCATTGGATCATCGGCTACACGTTTGAGAGGCGGAATAAATAGTATGCAAACGAGTGGAGTCGGTAACAAAGGAGAGCGATTAACGTCAGTGACCGGTGCGTCAAATACATGCGGGACGGATCGGGAAATGTTTGATAATAACGAATTAAGTTAGCCGTCATCGTTCTCATGAAATTCGGACGGGTTGGCTTGACTTTGGAAAGTCCTAGGTTCATTCACCTCAAACCATAAAGTAGTTGTCGACTACCTATTGGACTCATTTGTATTCACATTCGGTTTAACCGCGGCTGACCCTCCCAGGTCCAACGCTTTACTTTTAAAATGCAAGACATCACTGCACTTTGTCTACAATCGGTCAGTCCTACGTTTTTTCCGGAGAAGGAGCGGCTATGTGACCAATTTAAGAATGAAGATGAGACTATAAAACAACCAAATAGCGTAACTTGATAACCAACTTGGACCGGTCTAGAACGGACTATCGTGCATCAGGTTCAGGTCCATTTAGCTTTTAAACATCCGAATCAAATACTCTTGAATCACCTCGTGCCCTTGCCTTCTCATGTCAGAAGACAGAAGTGACAAATATACAACTTAAAGATGGCCATTCACAAATCAATCCGATTTAACAACCACCATCTGTCACACTAACAGGGACACTTCGCGAGCAATTTCCTCATCAACAAGAGCTGTAAGCTCATACGGCACTTGCATGGGTTGAGATGTATTGTTTGATCAAAAGTACTTTTCAAAATGCTTTTAAGATGTGCACTTTAAGGGAGCTAGAGAAATAGTATTTTATTTTTGAACTTGGCAGTTAGGCTAATGATGCACACTTTAAAGGGCAATTCATCTGTAAGCAAAACCCTTGAGGCAAAGACGATAACAGGCCCTTAGGGATCACTGATACACCGTTTGGTCAAAAAGTATTTTTTTCACTTTTCGGTTAAAATACGCACTTCCTTTAATGGACACCTGAATGAAGAGTACCAAGTATCATCACTATCTAGATATGACTTCCGTTAACATTGCCTGCAGAAAACCTAACCCAAATACGAAATAGTGTTTCCAAGCTATGATTTTTGCTCCATTTTGCATCTGTCCTTATTTCAGTATCGAACAATTTTTAAAATCACCAAATGTCTCCAATCAACCCTTCTTCTGGAATATTTTTTAACCAGTTAAGCCCAAACGTATATCTAGAAGAAATTGGAATACGATGCGGCCAACGCTGTACAAGATTTGAATGAATTGCGCTTTTTGTCTTGGAGTCTGCATGTGCAAACCTCCAGAAACGAACATCCCTATTTTGAAAACATCACGATCAGGAGAAAAATGCTCTCCGTGGCCATGTCTGTAAATGCATTCTCCATGGTGTGTTCAAGTATGGTTACATTGTTCAGTTGTCCTGTAAGGGTGATAGAAATAAATTTTTAAGCAAAACCCTTGTGGCAAAAATGATCATGGGTTGAGATGTACCGTTTGGTAAAATGTACTTTTCGAACATGCGGTTAAGATGCGCACATTGTAGGGAGCTAAAACTTCATTTGCAAGCAAAACCCTTGAGGCAAAAATGATAATGGGCTCATGGGATCATGAAAATGTATATTTTGCTTAAAGTCTAACTGAAAAGCAAATTTATTTTTTGTATCATTTGACTGACTACACTGTATTATTTTGATTGTGTTAAGAGATTGTTTTTATTTCCACTATTTGCTCTAGTATGATGTTCAGAACATCTACGGCCGTCCTCACAACGCAAAATTCTACTATGTCGCAGAAAAACTGAATCTTAATACAAACGCGGCTTTTCAGTGGTCAGTGATCAGCTCAAGGAAGGGGGCTCACTGCGTGAACACTTATTTTTCGTAAATCTTTTTCGTCGAGCATACAACACAGGCACAAGCAGATAGAGGTATTTCAAATCACAAGGAAATTCCACTATTTGAAAATCGATTATTCGTAAATAGCTAAAGAACGAAGTAACGCATTTTCATCGAGTCTTCAAGCCTATTTAAGTGAATAAGTCATGGGTACCTAGATTCTGCTATTACATTCCTTTTCGGTTAAACTTTAAAAGTAATTTTCTTAATTTGCGGTCAGGATTGGTAATTTAAGGAGTGGTCGGATTTGGAAAGTGGCGATTTCTAAGCCAATCTTGTCAATCTCTAATATTCCAGCCAAGTTTCATGGTCCTAGCACATCCGGAAGTACCTTAACTCGCGATCACCAGAATTCCCTACCCACAGTCGACGGAGCCAATCCGGTTCTGTAAATGATTTATCCAGAGCAACTGATTGTTATTCCCAAAAAAGTTCCATCCCGATCTCTCCAGTTTAAGACGGTCACATATTTTCCGCCCCCCCCCCCCCCCCCAATTGCTGTCGGATCCGGTCCGGACAGGAAAAAGATCACTAGAGACATGTCCTCTGTTCAATTATCGAATTTCACTCAAATCCGATCACCCGTTCCGAATGACTCAACATACCGGATTCCCCCTCCCTCTACTCTCCCAACGACTTTCGGATCGAGTAAATTCTTATATACAAGTCAGTTTGATCGGTTCCCTGATATGCTTCCCAAGTTTCATCGTGATGACCCCCAAAACCGCCATCACCAGAATTCCGGGAAACTCTCCTCCAACCCCCCCCCAAGTGTCCGGATCCAGTCCAATGGTGTAAACGATTTATCTGGAGCAGATGCTTGTTCTTCGTAGCAAGTTTCACTCCGATCCCTCCATTGTAACCGTTTCTCGTGATTTCCGGTCTCCCCCCAACTCCCGCATAGCCGTTCAGTTATTAAGTTTCATTCCAATCCGATCACCCGTTCGAAAGTTACAAACTACTCAATTTTCCGGATTCCCCACCCTCCACTCCCCCCAGATGATCGGGTCGGGAAACCGATTATTTCCAGGTTAGTTTGGTCGGGTCCCTGATATGCCTGCCAAGTTTCGTCGTTCTAGCACATCTGCAAGTACCCAAACTCGAAAAAGTGTGACAAAAGCTACTAAATTCTCAGGATTCCTCCGCCCTCCACTCCCCCCTAGATGTCCGGATCGGAAAACTGACTATTTCCAGGTTAGTTTGGTCGGGTCCCTGATTTTCCTGCCAAGTTTCATCATCCTAGCACATCTGGAAGTATCCTAACTCGAACATGTGGGACAAAAAAATGGGACCGACCAACCGACAGACGGAATTGCGATCGGTATATGGCACTTGAGCCAGAGGCTGCAAGTGCCATAAAAAATGAAAAGATGACACGAAGAAGAATTTAAGAAACCGTCAATACTAAAAAAACATGCAATCCAACTGATATAGGCATATACAGATACGTATCCCTCTACCCCCCCCCCCCCCGAACACGGCCCTGGCCATATATCATTTGTTATTCAATGTCTTAATAATATTTTAGCAAAAGACTTTCGTGTAGGCTACTTTGTTTGCTGGAGGCTTCACGCCTTTAGCCTATTTATTCTCTTTTTTTGTTTAGTATATATAAAATGTTATGTAGCGGCCCCAGTTGGCTATATTTTGAAGTAAATAAATAAATAAAAGAAATACGGAATTACTTCTAACTCTCTCTCTATTTCAGCAACATTTCCACCAGTTCCTGCCGGTGTTACTTTGGAACAATACTGCACAGCTCTAGTAAGTAGTCGATCGATCGTTCATACAATAACAACTAGTGTTGGGCGATATCTGATATCGATAACGATATCGTATATGTAGATAATCTAACTAACACAAATTACACTTTTACATCCCAAATCGGAGCGATATGTTTTTCGTAATTCAGTTTTTATTTATTCGAAGTTTGAGATGATGCAATGTGCCTTTTACGACCATTTTCGTTCTTAATAACAAGCTACTTCCACCAGCCACAGACGACTGCTCTACCACTCAGCGTCTTCAGTCAGTACATTGTCTGAACCTGGTCAGAACCCGCAACAAGCTTTTTAACTGACATTTCGCAATCCCTGGCAGTGTCCCCACACGATCAAATAATCCAAAGGTTTGACCTAAAGTAGCCAACATCTACGGAGCCGAAACTTAAGCACCCAAAATTGTAATTTCTCCATCTCTACGCCTGTCTAAACAAGGACAAAGTTTTCCATGTGATCTACGGCATTGTCTGGACGTTTAACCGATCGCAGAAGACCTTGCGCGTTCTATGGACAACCCGTAGTGGGCTTTCTCCTTATTAAAGGGCAAGAAAAACTACTTGGTCGCCAAATCATGATCCACTTGGCTCCTCCTCCCAGGCGGGCAAATCCAAATCCACCTCCAAGGCGGTCAAGATGTCACTCAGTGGTTGACTCCTCCCATAAGGAGGAGCTAACTCATCCAACGGCCAATCCCGGACCTCGGAACTACCTTAGTTTTAGAAACAAGAGCTAAAAGCTCATGTGGCACTTGTAATGGTAGTTATCACGGTTATCCGACAAAGTTGAGCTGTGAAGGTTGGATGTCTCTCCCTCCCGAGATCCCTTCCAAGGGAAGACGGGGCTGATATAGCGAATTTCGGAAGGTCCTTAATCGAAAGGTCTAATCCTTGAGACCGTTTCAGAATAGAGATTTTTCCTGGGACCAAACGGTTATACTCTTATCAATTATCAAGTTTCATTCGGATCCGATCACCCGTTCGAAAGTTAAGCGTGACACAACATTTCGGATTCCCCTACACCCCACTCCCCCCAAGATGGCTGGATTGGAGGAGGTGACCATTGACACGTCAATCAGGTCCGGTCCCCAATGCGCCTGCCAAGTTCCATCGTCGTACCACATCTGGACGTACCGAGACGTACCCCAGCAAGCGAGCAACGCAATTCCGGGAAGTCCCCTCCAACTCCCCACACAGCCCCCATCCGGTCCCGTTGTGTCAATAATGAATCTAAGGCTTATGCTTGTTCTTCCCACGCACTTCAATCCTGATCCCTTGACTCTAAGTGTTTCACGAAATTTTCCCTGCCCCCCCCCCCAGCTCCCCGCAGTTATCGGATCCGCTTCGAACTTGAAATGGAACATCTAAGACACTTGTTCTTGCCACTTGTCAAGTTTCATTCACATCTGATTGCCCGTTCAAAAGTTGTACATGTCACTAGATTCTGGATTTCCCACAACCATCAACTCGCTCACGATGTTCGGATCGGGGTGTCTAACACGCCTGCCAAGTTTCATAGTCTTAGGCACATTTATAAGTAACTCGCAATAACTAGAATTCCGGGAAAACCCTCCAGCTCCCCCACTGTGCCCCGATCCGGTCCTGTTTTCTCAATAACGTGTCTAGGGTTTATGCTTGTTCTTCCCAAAAAGTGTCATTAAGATTCCTCGACTCTTAAGCGTTTCACGAGGTTTCTGGAGCCACCATCCAGCTCCCCCTACAGTTACCGGATCCGGTCCAGACTTCATCCGATTACAAGTTCGAAAGCTATACAGTCATGTCACTAGATTTTGGATTCCCCATCCCTCCACTCCCCCCACGATGACTGGACTGGGGAAGTGCCTATTTCCAAGTTAACCTGGTAAGGTCCCTGATACGCCTGCCAAGTTTCATCGTCCTAGCTTTTGTGGAAGTACCCACATTAACAAAGCCGGTACAGATCGACGACTTTACGACCGCTATATGGCACATGAATATGCTCAGTGTATGCTCAAGTGCCAAACAAAATTACGGCTTGTGATGAATGTCGAAGGCTCCGTGCCTTCCATCCAGTGTAATGATGATGATGATTTGATTTATAACCCGTCAAAATAAGCACGAAAACGGAATAACTAATAGGGAAAAAAAGAGGAAAAGAAAGGAAATACCAAAGAGAATTAACTTACGGAATACACAATATAGTTTTACCCTCATACTAAACCAAGAGGGTTTTCCAGTCGTGATCAATGTTTTGGCTACGTGTTTATATTTGTTCATCCACTGCTGTTAGTGGATCACTATTTTGATAACAACTAGAAATTATATTTGACAGTGCGAAACGGATAAGTCAGCTGAAATTTATTGGAGCTATATTTCGGCCCTTCTTGGCAAGGGTCCTCTTCAGGCTCAAAGCCGCTCAAGATGGAAAAAACGAAAATTGTGCAGGACCCTTGCCAAGAAGGGCCGAAATATAGCTCCAATAAATTATAGCTACAAATAAAAACTTGTGCAAGGACCCTTGCCAAGAAATGTAGCTCCAATAAAAACTTGTGCAAGGACCCTTGCCAAGAAGGGCCGAAATATAGCTCCAATAAATTTCAGCTGATTTATCCGTTTCGCACTGTCAAATATGATTCGCAGTCAGCTTGGGCTGAAGGAATATTTAACTAGAAATTATCGAGTTTCTCGTCCAAGTGGGAAGGCGTAATTTATCAAAAGATAGAATATTGACCGGATTTATTTCTTTTGGTCATTTTTTTAAATTAAATATTTCTTTTCAGGGAGCTGCTGCAAAAATGCAAGTTGTTGTGTGTAAGGTTTCAAACGGCAGAGCTATTAACGACCAACGACGAGCGCGACAAAACGGCTTAAGAGTCACTGTCATATATGCACAGCGTGAAGGGGGGGATCTTCCCATTAAGCAGTTGATTGGGAAGAACATCCTGGCTTCGCTTGTGGCCGTTAACGGTGTAGTAATCCTTCCTGGCCTTCCTTCTGGAGCAACTCTCGACCTCAATTCAATAACAGTTGGTAAGTTCTTCCTTTTCTTTTATCACTATTGATTCATTTATTTCCGATGATGGTACAAAACTCTGCTGAGAGATGGAGTATTGAATAAGAAGTAAAAAATAAATGTCCTTGACACAGTAATAAACAAAGGATAGGTTGGACTGCGTCAGCAACTGTAATAGTATTTAATAGTAGTAACTTTAATAGTAGAATAGTATTCATCAACTTCCTTCTTGAATGTCAGTAGATTTGTGGAGTGGAGCAGATTACTCTCTCTGGTAAGTTGTTCCAGTGCTGGACCACTCGGTTGCCGAAGGTCCAGCGGCCCATGTCCTTATAAAAGCGTTCCGGACTCACTTTGTGCTGGTGTCCTCGAAGATGATTATTATTGAACTGCATGTTTAGTTGGTCTACGAATAAGAAAATGGCCAAATATTTGCCAGTGTCTATTTCTTCTATTTTTTTATTTTTTTTAGTGGAGTGTTTCACTCTTGCGGCCGCTGTAGCCGGTTTTCGGTTTTCAACATTTTTTTTTTTAACTATTAAATCACGAGCAACCAGTGTACTCAAAGAAAACTATCAAACTCAATGAATAATGATAGGACGACGCGCGTCAGGCAATTGCGTTGAAGGGCTGATTCCGTTTCAGTCCGAAGTTGTGAACTGTGCTGGATGGTGTCAGGATTTTGCAGAAAAAATGGTACTTTTGTTTTTATGATCATCATTGTTATCAACTGTAGCCGGTTTCTCTCCCATTTCTGCCATAGTAATCAGCTCTTTTAATTCATTAATTTCTACCGATTTGTACAGGTGGCGAGACAATCCTATCGGCTGCTGCACAAACGAAGTGTGTTTTAGGAGATCAGATATGTGGAGTTCCTGGAGCAGGAGTGTGCAGCTCCACCACTGGTGCATGCTCTTGTAACGCAGGCTTCGTGAAGCAGAACGAAATTTGTGTCGGTAAGGATATTTTCTATTGTCAAGGACGTCACAAACAGAACATAGTCTGAGGATACCTTACTTATGATACTAATTCATTCTACTTCATAGTATTTCCATCCATTCTCGTTCCCAAGATTCTATACTTTATAAGTTTATCCTATCTCCTCTATTGGCATTACACTGATTTTCACGCTTGCCATTTCTGTTCTCTTTACGTGGCGTATTAGGCGCACCATCACTTTTCTGGAGAAGCTTATTCGTCCGACGACCGATTATGCAAATTTTGCCAAATTGTCATCCAAGGCAAGGGACACGGAAAGATGCTTAAAGTTTAACCGAAAAGGGCTAGGATAGGACAATTTAATTACCCATCACTCATACACTTAAATTGGCTTGAAGACCCGCTGAAAATGAGTTATTTCGTTGTTCCGCTATTTACGAATAATCAATTTTCAAATAGTGGAATTTTCGTGTGATTTGTGGTGCCTCTATGCGCTTTTATTTTTGTTGTATGCCTTAAGAGAAAGATTTATCATTTTCTTTTGTTCAGCCACTAAGCAATCTTCACCAATCTCACCACTGCCCACTGAAAAGCCGCATTTGTTTTGAGACTAAAATTTCCCGCAGATAGTGGAAAATAAAAAAATCCCTTTGCAGAATCCAAATAATTCAGTGTATCCAATTAAATGACACAAAAATAAGTTGGCTTTTCAGTTAAACTTTAAACGGCTAAAGACTTGAAAATTTGCTGTAAGCATGCCTAAGTTTTAAAATAGTCAACTGTCTCAGATTTCAGAACATCTTAGCAGAAACCTGTGGCAGAAACACAATGTAGTGCGAGGTGTCATTTTCCCGTTCAATCCACGCAGAAATTTAGCAGTCGACTTTCCAGTCCACTACTTTACAAATACCGGTAGTAGTACTTGCCCTTCGGCCAAGTGCCATATAGCGATCGCAATTTCTGTCCGTCCGCCGGTCTGTCGGTCGGTCGGTCTGTTTTTTGCTAGTTCGGGCACTTTCACATAAGCTAGGACGATGAAAATTGGCAGGCGTATCAGGGACCCCAAATGATTAAGTTGGAAATAGTCATTACCCCGATCCGAGGATCGTGGAGCGAGGGGGAATCCCGAATCTTGAGGTATTTATAACTTTTGAACGGGTAATCGGATCTTAAGGAAATTTAAATTTGGAAAGAACTCGTGCCTCAGACGACCCATTTAAAATCCGGACCGGATCCGGTGACTTTGGGGGGAGCTGGAAGGGGGACCGGAAATATTGGGAGACGCTATGAGTGCACCTCCCGGCACCTTCCGACTTTAGTCAGTTTTTAACCTCTCTAGGGTGAATTTTCCTAAATCAAGTAATATGGCGCTGTCTAGCGTCAAAAGAAAGTACTATAACCGATTAACTGCATCATAATAATCAACAACTATTCACCCTAGAGAGGTTAAAAACTGACAAAATTGGGAAGGTGCCGGGAGGTGCCGGAAGGTACCATCCTATTCAATAAAGGTGCATTAATTTGTGCATTAGTTATGTCAGATTATTTACAGTAATCATAACATGACAAATATCGTTTCGCGATCGATATATATGTTTCGATATTCGATATCGATATTTAGTCCGATTTATCGTTATCGATATCGAATATCGCCCAACACTATTCCCAGTCGCCTTATAACAAGTATTTTTCTCGTGTTATTACACAAGTAGTTTCATGAATCTCTAGGCTTTTACAGCAGTTTTTTTTGCACTTGCAGCCTCTGGCTCAAGTGCCATATAGCGATCTCAATTCCGTCTGTCTGTCTGTCGGTCGGTCGGTCTGAGTTTTTTGTCACACTTCTTCGAGTTAGGGTAGGCTACTTCGAGATGTGCTAGGACGATGAAACTTGGCAGGCTTATCAGGGACCCAATCAAACTAACCTGGAAATAATCAGTTTCCCGATCCAACCATCTGGGGGGGTGGAGGGCGGGGGAATCCGGAAAATCTAGTAGTGTGTAACTTCCGAACGGGTGATCCGATTGGAATGAAACTTAATAACTGAATAAGTTACATATCTCTTATGTCCCATTTGAAGTCCGAACTGGATTCGACGGCTATGGGGGAGTTGGGGGAGGAGACCGGAAATGTCGAGAAACGGTTAGAATTGAGGGATCAGAGTGAAACTTGCTGGGAAGAACAAGCATCTGCTCCAGATAAATAGTTTGCATAATCGGACTGGATTCGGACACTTGGGGGTGGGGTGGAGGGGAGTTTCCTGGAATTACGGTGATGGCGGTTTTGGTGATTTTCACGACGAAACTTGGGAGGCGTATCAGGGACCCGATCATACTGACTTGTAAATACAATCTACTCGATCCGATAGTCATGGGCGGAGTGGAGGGAGGGGAATCCGGAATATTGAGTCATGCGTAACTTTGGAACCAGTGATCGGATTCGAGTGAAATTTAACAACTAAACAGAGGACATGTCTGTGGTGATCTTTTTCACGTCCGGACTGGATCCGACAATAATTGTGGGGGGGGGGTAAAATACGTGATCGGCTTAGACTGGAGTGATCGGGATGGAACTTTGTGGGAATAACAAAACAGATGCTCTGGATAAATCTTTTTTTTTTAACAAATCTGCATTTTCATGATCCCCACGAGCCCATTATCATTTTTGCCTCAAGGATTTTGCTTACAAATGAAGTTCTAGCTCCCTTAAAGTGCGCATCTTAACCGCAAGGTCCAAAAGTACTTTGATCAAACGATACATCTCAACCCATGATCGTTTGTGCCACAAGGCTTTTGCTTAAAAATTTATTTCTAGCACCCTTAAAGTGCGCGTTTTAAACGAAAAGTGAAAAAAAAAATACTTTTGAACAAACGGTAGCCTATACATCGATGATCCCTAAGGGCCTGTTATCGTTTTTGCCTCAAGGGTTGCCTCAAGCCAAGTTCAAAATAAAATACTTTTTCTCTATCTCCCTTAAAGTGCTCATCTTAACCGCAAAGACGAAAAGTACTTTTGATCAAACAATACACCTCAACCCATGCCTTGGAACAGTCCACTCTTGCGAGCGCTGTAGCAGCTTTCGGCTTTCGGTTTTCACCGTTTTTGTGGAGCTCATAACTCGTGAAAGTATCAAGTTCAAACTTTGTACACTTGTGGGTCTTGGGGTCTAGTTGTGCCGTTTGGGGGTCCCAACCCCTACACCCACCCGGTTCAGTAGCAAATGGGCTCAGATTGCCCAGTGAATAATGTTCGTAACTCAGATAATGAACCACGAAATTATGTTCGTAACTTGGCCAGAGCTGGACGTAGGACGATGAAATTCCTTGTGCTTGTAGATCCTAGGGTTGAGAAATTACTTTTAAGGTTGCATCTCCCCCACCCACCCCGTTCATGGGAGTAAAGTTCGTGACTCGTGACAGGAATCAACAGGTATCTAGTTGAAACTTGGTAGGCTTGTGAGCATTGGGGTCTCTTTTGCTTTTTGGGGGTCAACCCCACTCCGACTTAGTTCAGGGGCAATGGGGCCAAGGTTGCCCATTTTTTCAATGTTTTTAGCTTGACAATAACTGGAGATAGGGCGATGAAATTCCTTGTACCTTTAGATCTTAGAGCTGGGAATATAAATATTGTGGAGTTGAACCGCACCCTCCCACCCTCCACGTTCATGGGCAAGTTGGCCCAAGTTGCCCATGAGTCAAGTTTTTGACCCATGACTGGAATCAAACTCTAAGCTGGGATACTTGAAGATATATAGGCCTAGATACGCATTTTGATGGGTCCCGACCCCCCCCCCTCCCTGAACGGGCAGCTGGTCCCAGATATCCCATGAGTTACGTTCGTCTATGAAAAGTCTTTCAGTTCAACTCTCGTATAGGCTACTTGTGATTTGTGAACATATATGTATAGATGTGGATTTTGGTCAAACAGAAACAAATAAGACCACGCGACGTACTTCAATCCGTAATGAAAAGTTGGGAACTCGACGTTTTTTTTCATATGATCGATGATATACCGTTCTTAATGAAGTTGTGACGAAGGGGGTATTAAGCTGCTACGATTTGGTTTATTGCACTTGTTATTACCTTGTTAATTAAAAGAGGTTTAAAGGGTCGGACTGGCTGGCAAGACATTCAGTATCAAACTTGAAAGTGTTCTTGCAAGATCTTCAAGATCTCCTTGGATTTCTGCATGTGACGAGGTTTGTTTACATGAAAAGCTTTTAAAGTGGGATGATTTCAAATTAGGTTATTTCAATACTTGTTTGGTTGTTGGCGATGTGAAATGTCTTAGTTCTAACGATGTCTGTATTTAAGATGTGATAAACATCTTACTTTAACACTCCACGTTTGAGCGCTTACGCACTTGTTCCTTTTCAAAACACACCGTAAAGATTTTTCTTTTCTTCACATAAAATAGACTGAGCATTCGCTCTTGAGCTCCTAGTCGCTGTAGGCTAGTTACTTTTCAAGTTTTTATAATCACTGTATCACTTCCCTTGTTGAAAAAAGTTTCTATTTTTTTTACACGTAGGCTACACTTTTATTTAATGCACCTTTATTAAACCTTGTGAGTTTGAAACACCGGCTATTAGATACGATGGTACCTGGATGGTACCTTCCGGCACCCGTCACCTTCCGGCACCGGCACCCGGTGTACACGGGTTTTGGGACTGAGTAACCCCTCGGGAACCGAAAATCGTGTGGCATGATCAGAGCGGACGGATCGAGATGAAATTTGGTGGGAAGAATAAGCACAAACCCTAGATACATTGTTGACAAGACCGGACCGGATCAGAGCACTGTGGGGGGAGTTGGGGTGAGGGTTCCAAAATTCCGGTGATCCCGAGTTAAGATGCTTACACATGTACTAGGACGATGAAACTTTGGGTTGCTGAAACTAAGGTTGCTGCAACACTTCACGTTGCCTAGGCAACGTAGGTCTAGTTAGTCTTGTCTCAGTAGAGAGAAGAGTAATCCCAATAGCAAATACTGCAGTTAAGTCGAAGGGTTGCTCTCTCTTCGCCACCGGTGTAAATATCAGGGACCCGACCAAACTAGCTTGAATATAATCAGTTTCTCGATCCGACCACCTAGGGGGGGGGTTGGAGGGAGGGAGAATCCGGAAAATTGAGTCGTGCGTAACTTTTGAACGGATGATTGGATTCGAATGAAACTTAATAACTGAATAGAAGACATGTCTCTGATGTCCCATTTAAAGTCTGGACAAGATATGACAGCTGTTGGAGGGGGGGGGGCGGAAATCTTGTGATAAGGTTAGATCGGAGTGGAACTTGCCAGAAAGAACAAGCATGCTCTAGATAAATCGTTTACACAATCGGACTGGATCCGGACACTTGGGGGGGGGGGGGGATTTCCCGGAATTCCGATGATGGCGGTTTTGTGGATTTTCACGACGAAACTTGGCAGGTATATCGGGGACCGGACCAAACTGACTGGGAAATAGTAATTAGATGGAACTTGGTAGAACAACAAACAAATGCTCTAGATAAATCATTTACGGAACCGGATTGGATCCGGGCACTGTGGGGGAGTTGGAGGGGGGAGGTCCGGAATTCTGGTGATCGTAAGTTAAGGTACATCCAAACGTGCTAGGACGATGAAACTTGGCTGGAATATTGGAGATTCGACAAGATTGGTTTCGAAATCGTCAATACCCAAACCTGACCATTCCTTATGGTAGCCTACTAATCTTAAACGGAAAGTGAAAAAAAATACTTTTAAGCAAACTATACATTTTAATGATCCCCATGGGCCCATGATCATTTTTGCCTCAAGGGTTTTGCTTACAAATGAATTTCTAGCTCCCTTAAAGTTCGCATCTTAACTGCAAAGTAAAAAAAAAAAATACTTTTGATCGAACGATAGGCTACAATTCGGCCAATGATCATTTGCGCCACAGCGGTTTTGCTTATAAATGATTTTCTACCCACCCTTAAAGAGCGCACCTTAACCGAAAAGTGAAAAAAAAATACTCTTGACCAAAACGATGTATTTTAATGGTCCCCAAGGGCCCATTATCGTTTTGGGATCCCGAAACGTAAGTGAAGAGATACCTATGACATCGCAAAAGTTGTCCATCTGTCAGTCCGTCCGTCCGTCTGTAAGCACGATAACTCTCGAAGGGAACAAGATATTTTGATGAAACTTGGTGGGAGGATCGTTTGGGTCACGGGAAAGGTCGAGTTCGTAGATGGGCTCTGTAGCCCTACATTCAGGGGTGTGGGAAGGGGTTTAAATGAAGGTGCAAACAAAATATTTTTGAACAGCTAATGCGATAGTCGATTATGGGATAAGAAGACATGCTGAACACGATGGTGAAAACCATTTTCTCGCCAGAAACCGGAAAGTTTGTTCAAAAAAAGTTTTATTTTAAGTTGATTAGATGTTCGATTTAGGGGTAAGAAGACATGCTGAACACTTATGTGAAAATCATTTTGTACCCGGACAACTTGTTCAGCCGGAATCCGGCCAAACCCGGAAAATTTTTAAAAGCAGAGGTTTATTTGAAGTTGATTAGATGACAGGTTTAGGGGTAAGAAGAGACGCTGAATCTGTGTATGACCATCATTTTGTACCCGGACATATAGTTTGTCCGGAATCCGGTTGAAACCTGATTTTTTTCATAAGTTTTTTATTTGAAGTTGATTAGATGTTTTTTATAGGGATAAAAAAATACGCTGAATTCGTTTCTGAACTTTTTTGCTGGACAAGTGGTTCGCTCGGAATTCGGCCAAAAAAGGAAATTTGGCAGAAGTAAAGCAGGAAGTTTCGATCAGTATCGTCAAAATAGATATGGCTTATAGAGGTATATCTGAATTTGGTTTTCTCACATGATTAGCCTGGCGGAGACTGGATCTGGCGATGACTGGATCTGACGAAGACAAGACCCAATTGTCTGGATCAAATATAAAAAATTTGGGATCCCATCGAAACCTTTGGTCTTGTTGCTAAGGGGTTGCTCACGACAAATTTCTAGCTCCCTTGAAGTGCGCATCATTACAGCCAAGTGCAAAAATAAAACACTTTTTACTAAACGACACATTCTCATGGTTTCCAAGGGCCTTTGATCATTCTTATCTCAAGTTTTTGCTTGCAAATGATCAGAACAACCCCTCGAATTGGCAAATTCCTACTTTCCTCTTCTGTATAGCCTTGCAAGTGCCATATGAGCTTCCAGCTCTTGTTAATCTTATTTTGGTCAACTCGTTCCAACTGTTTCCAATGGTACATTCATCCGCACAAGCGATCTAGAAAGGGCAAATTGACGAGAGTCTAATTTGTCACATACAGAGAACGAGGAAAAGATACGGCTTGTCTCTCTGGTAAAGATAAAACTTGTCCTCAGCAGTGAAAGAAATCAACGGCTCAAGGAGGAGAATTTGCTTAATCTTTCTGTGGCTATGGTTTAATCGGATCGATTTCAATCCTCGAAATTTGCAGTGAACGTCGAGTGCGACGACCATCAGGATTCAGGGTAAATAATTTTTATGGACATTTCTTTTTTGCAGTCAATCCCACCACAACAACTACAGCCACCAGCACCACCACAGTCGCTCCCACAACCACTGCAACAACGACGGCATCCACAACAAGTGCTACTACAGCCACCACCACCCCTGCTCCTACAACCCCAACAACGAGAGCATCGACGATGACAACCCAAACCACTAACACAGCCGCTCCTGCTACTACAGCAACAACGACGGCATCCACAACAAGTGCCACTACAGCCACCACCACCCCTGCTCCTACAACCCCAACAACGAGCGCAGCGACGATGACAACCCAAACCACTAACACAGCCGCTCCTGCGACTACAGCAACAACGACGGCATCCACAACAAGTGCCACTACAGCCACCACCACCCCTGCTCCTACAACCCCAACAACGAGCGCAGCGACGATGACAACCCAAACCACTAACACAGCCGCTCCTGCGACTACAGCAACAACGACGGCATCCACAACAAGTGCTACTACAGCCACCACAACCCCTGCTCCTACAACCCCAACAACGAGCGCATCGACGATGACAACCCAAACCACTAACACAGCCGCTCCTGCGACTACAGCAACAACGACGGCATCCACAACAAGTGCCACTACAGCCACCACCACCCCTGCTCCTACAACCCCGACAACGAGCGCAGCGACGATGACAACCCAAACCACTAACACAGCCGCTCCTGCGACTACAGCAACAACGACGGCATCCACAACAAGTGCCACTACTGCCACCACCACCCCTGCTCGTACAACCCCGACAACGAACGCAGCGACCATGACAACTCAAACCACTAACGCAGCCGCTCCTGCGACTACAGCAACAACGACGGCATCCACAACAGGTGCCACTACAGCCACCACCACCCCTGCTCCTACAACCCCAACAACGAGCGCAGCGACGATGACAACCCAAACCACTAACACAGCCGCTCCTGCGACTACAGCAACAACGACGGCATCCACAACAAGTGCCACTACAGCCACCACCACCCCTGCTCCTACAACCCCGACAACGAGCGCAGCGACGATGACAACCCCAACCACTAACACAGCCGCTCCTGCGACTACAGCAACAACGACGGCATCCACAACAAGTGCCACTACAGCCACCACCACCCCTGCTCCTACAACCCCGACAACGAACGCAGCGACGATGACAACCCAAACCACTAACACAGCCGCTCCTGCGACTACAACAACAACGACGGGATCCACTACAGGTGCCACTACAGCCACCACCACCCCTGCTCCTACAACCCCGACAACGAACGCAGCGACGATGACAACCCAAACCACTAACACAGCCGCTCCTGCGACTACAGCAACAACGACGGGATCCACAACAAGTGCCACTACAGCCACCACCACCCCTGCTCCTACAACCCCGACAACGAGCGCAGCGACGATGACAACCCAAACCACTAACACAGCCGCTCCTGCGACTACAGCAACAACGACGGCATCCACAACAAGTGCCACTACAGCCACCACCACCCCTGCTCCTACAACCCCGACAACGAACGCAGCGACGATTACAACCCAAACCACTAACACAGCCGCCCCTGCGACTACAGAAACAACGACGGCATCCACAACAAGTGCCACTACAGCCACCACCACCCCTGCTCCTACAACCCCGACAACGAGCGCAGCGACGATGACAACCCAAACCACTAACACAGCCGCTCCTGCGACTACAGCAACAACGACGGCATCCACAACAAGTGCCACTACAGCCACCACCACCCCTGCTCCTACAACCCCGACAACGAACGCAGCGACGATTACAACCCAAACCACTAACACAGCCGCCCCTGCGACTACAGAAACAACGACGGCATCCACAACAAGTGCCACTACAGCCACCACCACCCCTGCTCCTACAACCCCGACAACGAACGCAGCGACGATGACAACCCAAACCACTAACACAGCTGCTCCTGCAACTACAGAAACAACGACAGCATCCACAGCAAGTGCCACTACAGCCACGACCACCCCTGCTCCTACAACCCCGACAACGAGCGCAGCGACGATGACGACCCAAACCACTAACACAGCCGCTCCTGCAACTACAGAAACAACGACAGAATCCACAACAAGTGCCACTACAGCCACGACCACCCCTGCTCCTACAACCCCGACAACGAGCGCAGCGACGATGACGACCCAAACCACTAACACAGCCGCTCCTGCAACTACAGAAACAACGACGGCATCCGCAACAAGTGCCACTACAGCCACCACCACCCCTGCTCCTACAACCCCGACAACGAACGCAGCGACGATGACGACCCAAACCACTAACACAGCCGCTCCTGCGACTACAGAAACAACGACGGCATCCACAACAAGTGCCACTACAGCCACCACCACCCCTGCTCCTACAACCACGACAACGAACGCAGCGACGATGACGACCGAAACCACTAGCACAGCCGCTCCTGTGACTACAGAAACAACGACGGCATCCACAACAAGTGCCACTACAGCCACCACCACCCCTGCTCCTACAACACCGACAACGAACGCAGCGACGATGACAACCCCAACTACTAACACAGCCGATCCTGGAACTAGTGCACCGTTGGTGTGAAGAGAAACGACTTCGGATTTACTTTTCTACAAAAGGCCCCGATTCCAGGCGAACTACTTGTCCCGCGACCAAGTAAGTTTTAGAAATGGGTTCAGCATGTCTCCTTACATCTAAAACGAATGTCATATAAACTAAAAAAAAAAATTCCGCCCTTTTTCCGCCCACCCATAAGCATAAGACTAGCCCATCTACGACCTTGACCTGTGCTGATACCCACAGAATTCCCACACCAAGTCTGAAAAAAATACCTCAAACCTCTCTAGAGTTATCGTGCTAATAGACGGACAACCTTTACGACGTAATAGCCATTTCGTCACTTACGATTTGGAATCCAAAAATAACCTTGTCCCATGAGCTAGGCAATGCAATTTGGCCTGGTGAATCAACGACCGAGATTGACTGTGAACGGCAAATTTCCATTTTTATGGCACTTGCCCTTCGGCCAAGTGCCATATAGCGATCGTAATTTCTGTCCGTCCGTCAGTCTGTCTGTCGGTCGGTCCGGGTTTTGCTAGTTTGGGCACTTCAGCATAAGCTAGGACGATGAAGCTTGGCAGGCGTATCAGGGACCCCAAATGATTAAGTTGGAAATAGTCACTTCCCCGATCCGGGAGTGGAGGGAGGGGGAATCCGGAATCTTGAGGTATTTATAACTTTTGAACGGGTAATCGGATCTTAATAAAACTTGAAATTGGAAAGACCTCGTGCCTCAGACGGCCCGTTGAAATCCGGACCGGATCCGATGACTTTGGGGGGAGCTGGAGGGGGGAACCGGAAATCTTGGGAAACGCTATGGGTAGAGGGATCGGGATGAAACTTGGTGGGAAGAACAAGCACAAGTCCTAGATTTATCATTGACATAACCGAACCACATTTGAGCACTGTGGGGGAGTTGGGGGTGGGGGTCCGGAATTTCGGTGATCCCGCGAGTGCGGTACTTCCTGATGTATTAGGACTATGAAATTGGGCTGGCAGATCAATGATCGAACAAACTGACTTGAGAATAGTCGTTTACATAATCTCACCATCATGGGGGAAGTGGAGGGAGGGAGAAACCGGAATCTTCAGGTATCTGTAACTTTTGAACGGGTGATCGGATCTTCACGAAACTTGACGTGTGGAAAGACCTTGTGTCTCAGATGACCCAGTTAAAATCCGGACCGGATCCGGTGATTTTGGGGGGAGCTGGAGGGAGGAACCGAAAATCTTGGGAAACGCTTAGAGTGGAGGGATCAGGATGAAACTTGGTGGGAGAGCAAGCACAAGTCCTAGATACACCACTGACATAACCGGACAGGATTCGGGCACTGTGGAGGAGGTTGGGGGTCCGGAATTCTGGTGATCATCTGGAAGTTCGGTACTTCCTGATGTGACGATGAAATTTGGCTGACATATCAGGGACTCGAACAAACCAACTTGATAATAGTCGTTTGTATGATCCGACCATCGTGGGGGGAGTGTAGGGATGGGGAATCCGGAATCTAGTAGCATTAATAACTTTTGAACGGGCGATCGGATTTGAATGAAACTTGGCAAGTGGAAAGACGTGTCGTCTCAGATTTTCTACGCTAAGTCCGGACCGGATCCGATACTTGTGGGGGGGTGAAGGGGTTCACCGGAATTTTCGTGAAACGCTGAGCGTCGAGGGTTCGGGATGGTATTTGGTGGGAAGAACAAGCATAAGTTATTAGATACGTTCAGGCACAATCAGATCGGATCGGGGCTCTTTTAAGGGAGTTGAAGAGGGTTTCCCGGAATTCAGGTGATCGCGTGTTAGGACACTTCCAGATCTGCTAAGGACGATGAGACTTGGCAGGCATATTAGTTGACACTATGCCCTAGGAAAACCTCCGTTCCTTGATCCGGTCACTTTTGGGGGAGTTAAAGTGTTTGATTCATGTGGACCGAGAACACACTCTTACCTTAGTTTTCTTCAAAATCCTCAGGGCATCCAAATCTTCGAGAAAATCGAGGGGCGTGTAAGAGGATTAAAACAACGAAGTATATCACCCTGTGGATCGTTTAGATATGTCAGAAGTAGAAATCATCGGCCAGTTTGACAATTTTTGGTCTCGGAAGCTGAATACTATTTAGCTCAGTTTCATAATCTCCAAGAAATCACTATAACGAATTTAGTATAATTTATGGCGTTTGTTTATTGTGATCTAGTTTACATCCTTAATTCTTTGGACTTACGAGAATTAACAAGAAAAAACAAAAAACAAAATACTTAAAGAAATCGATAATGCAAATAATTAGTTTGATTTTTCTACACATTTTCAATATGCCTGCTACAATAACAAGACCAAAGGTTTCGATGGGATCCCAAAAATTTAATATTTGACCCAGACAACTATAGGTCTGGTCTTCGCCAAATCCAGTCTTCGCCAGGCTAATCATCTGAGAAAATTAAGTTCAGATATACCTGTCTAAGCCATATCTATTTTAACGATAGCCTACTGATCGAAACTTCCTGCTTTACTTCTGCCAAATTTCCGGTTTAGGCCGAATTCCAAGCGATCTACTTGTCCAGCCAAAAACCGATAATTCAGAAACGAATTCTGCGCATCTCCTTATCCCTATAAAGAACATCTAATCAACTTCAAATAAAACTTTAACTTTAAAAAAATCCGGTTTCAACCGGATTCCGGACGAACTATATGTCCGGGTAAAAAATGAATGTCATATAGGCGTACAGATTCAGCGTCTCTTCTTACCCTTAAATCTGTCATCTAATCAACTTCAAATAAAAATTTTACTTTTAACAAATTTTCCGGTCTCGGCCGGATTCCGGGCGAACTACTTGTCCGGCGCGAAAATGGTTTTCACCATCGTGTTCGGCATGTCTTCTTACCCCTAAATCGAACATCTAATCAACTTCAAATAAAACTTTTACTTTTAACAAACTTTCCGTTTTTGGCCGGATTCCGGACGAACTACTTGTCCGGCGACAAAATGGTTTTCACCATCGTGTTCAGGATGTCTTCTTACCCCATAATCGACTATCACATTGGCTGTTTCAAAATATTTTGTTTGCCCCTTAATTTAAACCCCCTCCCCCACACCTGAATGTAGGGCTACAGAGCCCATCTACGAACTCGACCTTACTCTTGACCCAAAGAATCCTCACACCAAGTTTCATCAAAATATCTCATTCCCTTCGAGAGTTATCGTGCTGACAGACGGACAGACGGACGGACAGACGGACAGACGGACAACTTTTGCGATGTCATAGGTATCCGTCACTAACGTTTTGGGATCCCAAAAACATTTTGTTAGATCCAAAGTCAAACTATGATCCCAGCCTCCCCATGTCCGGCACTTCTGACCCGCGCCACTAGATGACCCAGCGGTCGGATCGAGTCGTGGCTTCATCTTGGGTCTTGGGTGGGGGGGGGGTCTAGACGTTGCAAGTGCTAGAATGCTTATGATGCAACTCCTTTAAGGGAAGGGGAATCAGGTAATTACAGACTTCCGTACGTAGATCGCGAACGGGTGGTCCGATTCGAGTGAAACTGTACGGATGTTAAGAACTAATGACCTTGATTTCCAAAACATTTCTCCGAACCACAGGCGGCTATCATGATAGAGGGAATTGGATGGTGAGGGGGCGGAAACTTTGTGACATGCATAACAAGACCAAAGGTTCTGATGGGATCCCAAATTCAATATTTGATCCAGACAATTAGGTTTTGTCTTCGCCAGACTCCTTGAACATTTTTACTCTTAAAATTTAGAAACAGATAAGGCCATACAGCTAATCATCAAAGAAAACCAAGTTCAGATATGAATTCAGCATGTGTGTTTACCCCTAAAAGCCGATCGAAACGATCCTGCCTTACTTCTGCGAATTTTCCGGTTTCAGCGAAATTCATGAACTACTTGTCCAGCGAAAAAATAAAGCTCAAAAACGAATTCAGCGTATCTCCTTCCCCCTATATCCAACATCTAATCAACTTCAAATAAAAATTTAACTTATAACAAATTTTCCGGTTTCAGCCGGATTCCGGACGAACTATATGTCCGGCTACAAAATGATTGTCATATACGGATTCAGCATCTCTTCATACCCCTAAGACGGACATCTAATCAACTACAAATACAACTTTTGCTTTTAACACATTTTCCGGTTTGGGCCGGATTCCGGGCGAAGTTACTTGTCCGGGTAGAAGATGATTTCCGCATAGGGGTTTAGCATGTCTTCTTACCCGTAAGTCGAACATCTAATCAGCTTCAAATACTTACTTGTCCCGCGAAATAATGGTTTTCATATTCGTGTTCAGCATGTCTTCTTACCCCATCGACTATCTCATTAGCTGTTTAAAAATATTTTGGGACAGCCCGCAACCACTTTCTCTATTCCCAAATACCAACCCCCTCAACCTTCGATTACACTAGCTCTGTCCGACATTCATAGATTACGCGCTTTGCCCGGCATCCATACGCAGAGCTATACTATTTTGAAGAAAAGGGGTAGCCGGAAATTAGTCGACAAATTTTGTATCCGGTTTTTGCCGGATTCCGGGTGAACTACTTGTCCGGTGAGAAAATAACTTTCATATTCGGATTCAGCATGTCTCCTTACCCCTAAATCAACTACTGCTCCTGAATCTGAAACCCCTCCCCCACCCTCAAATATAGGGCTACAGAGCCCATCTTCGAACTTGACTTGTATTTTGACCCAAAGGATCCTCCCACCAGGTTTCATCAAAAAATCTCAATCGCTTTGAGAGTTATCGTGCGCACAGACGGACAGACAGACGGACAACTTTTGCGATGTCATAGGTATCCCTCCACTTACGTTTTGGGATCCCATAAACCAAACGAATGGGCTGAATGGGATGCGAGTTGGACAGTGCCGAGTTTATGTGGCCTAGTTTGTCATTTGGTGTCCGGACCGTATCCGGTCACGGCAGGAGGATTTGCAGATATGATGCGATTCGAGTCAAACTTGAAGGTCGAGAAGAGGATATGTCAGAGATGTGAAGTTTATGTGTCCTAGTCGTTTTAGGCCACAGTTGGGGGGGGGGGGAGTTGGAAGAGGAGTCTCGGGAATTTTGTGGCTCGCATAGGGGTCAAGCGATTGGATTGATTTGAACGAAACCTGGACAGCAGAGATACCATATGCACTAGATGACAAGTTTTGGGGTGCTGACCAGATCTGAGCGCGGTGGGAGGGGGGGGAGGCAGGAGTTTCCCGATGCTTTAGATGATCTGTTTTATGTGTCTGAACCAGGTTCGGATCAAACTAGTGGGAAGAAACATTTGCCCAAGATGGTAGCCTACAAGGCGATGCCGGAAACGCTCAGACTCGAGTGAAACTAGATGTCCTATTTCTAGGTCCGATCCTAGGGGGGTTAATGGGGGTATTTTGTGACGTTCTCATCTACTTTACTCGTACAAGTGCCATATGAGCTCGTAGCTCTTGTTTGCTTTTGTGAATAATGCTGACTGGCCTTAGGATTTTGCATACAGAAATACTAACCATTGCTACATATTCGCTTTGTTTTTTTTATAGCATTTGCCCTTCGGCTTAGTCCATATAGCGTTCGCAATTTCTGTCCGTCCGTCGGGTACTTCCACAGAAGTTAGGACGATGAAACTTGGCAGGTATATCAGGGACCCGAAAATATTAATCTGGAAATAATCACTTTTCCGATCCGACCATCTGGGGGGGGGGGTAATGGAGGGAGGGGGAGTCCGTAAAATTGAGGTTTGTCTAATTTTTGAACGGGTGATCGGATCTTAATGAAACTTGATATTTGGAAAGACCTCGTGTCTCAGACGAACCAGTTCAGATCCGAACCTGATCCGGTGACTTTGGGAGGAGTTGAAGGCAGAGATGTGCAAATCCGGATTCGAATCCAGGATTCGTCTTTTTGGCCAAATTCGAATCCGGATTCTAATCAAGAACCCTCAATCTTACGAATCCGCTCAAATTTCTAATCTCCATCCATCCAGTTTCCGTTTCATAATTATAATCCGGAATGGAAACCTCAGATTCTTCGGATTCGAATCCTTTCATGATCGGAGTCGCCCACCTCTGGTTGAAGGGGGGAACCGGAAATCTTGGGAAACGTTTAGAGTGGAGGCATCGGGATGAAACTTGGTGGGACGAACAAGCACTAGTCCTAGACACATTATTGACATAACCGGACTAGACATGGGCACTCAAGGGTGGGGGGTTATTTTCCCGATCCGACCATCGTGGGGGGAGTGGATGTATGGGGAACCCGGAATCTAGTGGCATGCATAACTTTTCAACGGGTGACCGGATTTGAATGAAACTTGGCAAGTAGAAAGAGCTTTTGTCTCAGATTTTCCGTATCAATTCTGGATCGGATGCGATACTTGTGGGGAGGAGTTGGAGGGGGGCACCGGAAATCTCATGAAACGCTTCGAGTCGAGGGGTCGGGATGGAATTTGATGGTGCAGACATATGCCCTAGATATGTTTCTGACAGGGCCAGATCGTATCGGAGCTCTTTGGGGGTGTTAGAGCCAGCTATAGGGGGTTTCCAGGAATTACGGTGGTGGCGCGAGTTCGGATACTTCCAGATGTGCTAAGGACGACGAAACATGGCAGGCATATTCATGACCTGACCAAACAGACTTAAGGACCCGACATAATGCCCTAGGAAAACTTCCGTTCCTGGATCCGACCAGTTTTGGGGGAGTTGAGAGAAAGGTTATCCGGAAATTACTGACTTACGTAGATCGCGAAGCGTCGGTCCGATTTGAGTGAAACTTTACGGGCAATAAGAATTGATGACCTGGCAAAACATGTGTCCGAACCACATGCGGCCATGGTTACGGCAGTTGGGGGGGGGGGACTTTGTGACATGCACCAAAATCAAACGAATGGACAGAATGGGAAGGAAGCTGGGCATTACTGAGTTTATGCGACCTAGATTTGTTATTTGGTGTCCGGACCGGATCCGGCCACGGTAGGAGGAGGACGATGGTAGAACCGGAAATTTGCAAATATGCTCCAGTTCTGGTCAAACTTGATGGACGGGAAGAGGAGGTGTCAGAGATGCGACGTTTATATGTCTCAGTCCTAGTCGGACACAGTGGGGGAAGTTGTAGGGAGTCCCGGAAATTTCGTGGCTAGCATAGTGGTCAAATGAGTGGAGCGATTTGAATGAAACTTGAAAATGAGAGAGATCATATGCCGTAGATGACATATTTTATGGTCCAGATCGGATCCAAGCATGGTGGGGGGAGGGTGACCGGAATTCACCCAAAATGTTCAGATTCGAGTGAAACTTGATAGGTTGGAAAACAAGATCCTCTGGATGATCCTTTTACGTATCCGAACCAGAATTGGCCGCGGTAGGGGAAATTGGAGGGGGGTACCGGAAATAGTTTGGAACGTCTAGGGATCAAACAAGTGGAACTAAACTTGGAAGGTAGAAAATTCATTTTCCCTAGATGAGCTGAGGCGATGCCAGAAATGCCCAGACTCGAGTGAAACTACATATCCTATTTGTAGCTCCGAACCTGGGGGGTTGAAGGTTGTTTTGTGACGTTTTAATCTACTTACTGGTATCACCTACTCGTAACAAGTGCCATATGAGCTCGTAGCTCTTGTTCCCATTTTCCCTGGTCAGGACTAATTACTGATGAGTCAAAAAAAATTTGGCATCTGCATGCATCTGCAATCTCCGTTTCTGTGACAATCAGGAACAACTTCTTTTCAACGAAAAAGATCAAAGGTCTCGATGGGATCCCAAAAATTTAATGTTATTGGACTACTTGATCCAGACACTCAGGACCTGTAGACTTCCGGTCTTCGCCAGGTCCCTTAAACATGTTACTATTCAATCCTAATCAACCGCTTGAAAATAAACAAAAAATTATTTCGTAATGTTGTTTTTTTACAAATTAACGGTCAACCGGCTAATCAGCTGAGAAAACTAATTTCAAACATAGATTCAGCATGTCTGTTAACTCTGTATCTTATCTCTAATCGAATTAAAAGTTCTTTTACTTTGACCAAGTTCCTAGTTTTAGCTGTATTCCGAGAGAACTACTTCTCCGGCAGCAGAGTAAGTTCAAAATGGATTAAGCATGTATATTTACCCCTATATCGACCCTCTAATAAACTTCAGAAATAACTTTACTTATAGGCAACCAAACTTCCGGTTTTGTCCGTTTGCGAGCGCAATAGCTGTCCGGCAAGTGTTTTTTACCAGTAGGCCTATGTCGAATCTTTAATTGAAGCCTATCAGCTCTAAACTTCGCAAAATGTATGCAGACCAAAAAAAGCTGGTGATGCCGAGAGGCGAACCAAGAACCTCTCGATCTGACCAGGGCTTCCACTTTGAAATGTTCAATGTCCCTAAGACATTGCCTCTTTTCCCCCTAAATCACCCGAAATTGAGAAGAATTTCACCCTAAATAAATTCCTAATGGCAGTTTATGGAATCTAAAGGTATCTGCCCATTTCCATAGACGCATACCATTATTTAGCCTACCCTATTCTCCAGCCAAATGCCAGGTTTCGACCAAACTTAATCCAAATCGGAGAGCCAATTTTTACGCATATATTTTTAATTCAAATATTTCGCTGCGCTGTCGAGCTGCGCTTCACTAGAAACGAAAAATCCAAAACGAGCCTCCACTGGTCACGGACAAGATATACTATAACAAATAATTTTTATTCTGTCTTTAAACGAGAATAAAAAATAAACTTCTTTTATTTGAATTTTTAGGAAAGTTTAATTTTCTCCTAGATTTCCTTGATTCCTTGAAAAGCAAAATCTTGTCCCCAAATAGTTTAATTTTCCCCTAGGATAGGGATTTTCCCCTAAAAGGGGAAGCCCTGGATCTGACGCTCTTACGGTTTAGCTAACCTACTCTGTGTGTCGCTGAGACTGCAATAAACAATTCCAGGAGTCGTCAGTTACAAGGTTAACTTTCCGTGTCTACCAAATTTCCAAATTTGGGAGAATTTCGGCAGGATTACTTGTCCGACAAAAAAAAAAGTTCAATAACACCAATACACTGTGCAGTCCCATGATACCAGTCCTATCCTACCCCGTGCCAAAATTTTCTGGTATTCCCCTGATGTTAAAAGAAAAAAGTTTCAACCGTGCAAGCCAGCCATGCGATAACAAGTGATATCGCACGGTTGGAACTTTTTTCTTTTAACATCAGGGGAATACCAGAAAATTAAAACAAGTGTACTAGTGTTATAAGCATTATCGCCCTTGCTTTTCTTCGGTGCGCTCAGCCTATCATGCTACCCGCGGGCCAAATTTTTCCGCTATCACCCTCAGGAAGGGCGATAATATATAGTAATGGATCCATCGTGTGTTGTTACCAGTGTTGTGCCAAGTACTTGTATTTTTCACTTAAGTACAAGTAAGTACCAAGTACTCCAGGAAATGTTACTCAAGTATAAGTATTGAGTACACTGTCAGAAGTTTCATAACAGATCGCGCATAACAGTTTCAAGAATAACACCTTTTCACTTAGAAATAAAGTGTTATGACCAATTAAGTTTACACTATTTCGTGCATATATCTCCAACAACACCTTCAATTGGTAAAAATACTACACTGTCAGAAGTTACATAACGACAACAGAAGGATGCCCGGTTTCAACAGATAACACTTTGGGATGCTATCTGTTATGTTTCTTTCGTTCCCGCTAGTATTTTTACCAATTGAAGGTGTTGTTGGAGATCTAGGCACGAAATAGTGTAAACTTAACTGGTCATAACACTTTATTTCTAAGTGAAAAGGTGTTATTCTTGAAAGTGTTATGTGCTATCTGTTATGAAACTTCTGACAGTGTACTTCTCAAAAAATTTACTTCAGTAATAAGTACTTTTTGAAAATCACTTCAGTACTCAAGTACTTAGGTAGGCTTATTATAGTAAGTTTGTAAAAAAAAAAAAAATGTCTGATCAAAAGATCAACAACGAATACCGACTAACATTGCTATTCCATGTGAAGGCATACATCAAAGCAAGTTTTTAAGACCTCAAAAGCTGTGGTGGGAAACCTACGACTTAATTAAAGTCTCCAGGGGGTAATGTAGGCTATATTGTTCAAACTTGGTAGGACAAAGTAAAAGTAAAGGTCGTTCGCAGGTGGACTCGAGCCCTCTATTTAAGGGTGGGGAGGGTCAAAGATCTGAATGAAACTTGAAATCTGGAAAGAGAAAGTGTCTCAGATATCCCATTTCAAGTCAAGACCGGATCCGATAACTGTGGGGGGAGTTTTATGGAGGGCCGGGAATCTCGTGACATGCTTAAGAGTGGAGGGATTGAGACGAAACTTAGTAGGAAGAGCAAGCACAGGTCATAAATACATCATTCACGGAACCAAACAGGATCCGGACACTGTGGGGGCAGCTAGAGGGGGTGGTCCTGAATTCCGGTGATCCCGAGCTAAGGTCCGTCTAGATGTGCTAGGAGGATGAAACTTGGCAGGCGTATCAGGGACCCGACCATGTTGACTTGGAAATATTCTCTTATTCCTTGATCCGTCCATCGTGAGGGGGAGTGGAGAAAGGAAAATCCAGGATATTGCTCATCATGGGTTTGTCCGCCTCCTTAAATAATCAAGTGTTTTTGTTGTGTATTTAGTCGTTTTTGTTGTATTTTTTCTTTTTTGTTTATACTCCGCTTTTGTTCATTTAGCGGGTTAAAAAATAAATTAATTAATTAATTGTGGCTTCCACTACTTTCAAACGGGTAATCGGATCTGAACGAAACTTGATAGTAGGCAGAGCCACTGTCTTAGATGTTTTGCATCAAGTCCGGACCGGATCCGATAACTGTGGAGAGAGTTTGGGGGAGTCGGACGGCTGGTCGGGTGGTCTGATCCGAAGGAAACTTGATAATTGACAAGAGGATGTGTTTCTGATTTAACGATATACTTTCATAATCCCCAAGGGCCCACGATCATTTTTACCTCCAGTATATGCTTATAAATAGATTTTTAGCGCCCATAAAGTGCGTATCTAAAACTGCGCTATCACTTCTTACTTCCCGTCCCGGATTGAACAGCTCTAAGTGTGACACGTATCTTGTCCAGTTTCATTTTATCGACGTGCAAGAAATAACTGTATTGTAAATTTCAGGTCTACGTCGCTGAGAAGACACATTTTCGGTTCTAACAACCCTGCCTATTTATTTATTTATTATTTATATATTGTGTATAAGTGGAAAGTAAATCTTCGTTCGAACTCTGTTACTTAAACGGTGGAATCTCGTCTGTGCCGGTCGGCTTTAGGAAGTCTTTGCAACTCGAAAGAAATTCCATCGCTAGGATTGTTAGTTTAACTTTACAAGTTTGATGCACATGAAATCGGAAGGCCCATAGGACTTTTTTTTTTTAATAAAAATGTTGTATGTAACCGAATCTTCAAGATAAAAGACGACGTGACGACGAAATAAGTCAAACCTACATAATTAGGAGTTGGAAAGTCCCACAAAATCTAACAGAAAGGAAATTGCTTAGGTCACAAGAAACTTGACAGGATCTACGAGCAACAAACACAGACATGCTTCTTCCGAGTCAGAGCTCTGGCTAAGAAAATGTAAGAAAAAAGGTAGAAAATCTACCAGGACGCGATGTCGGATCCTGGTGATTTATTTCGAGAAGTCATAATTAATTAGTATTTTAGCAAATGCCTAATACACGAGTTGACTTTCTCCGATAATCGCCGTCTATGTTTCTGTTGTTGTTTTTTACCTCAAAGCTTCTACTATATGCTTCATATGCAAAACCTACATGCAAAACGTACATTACATGGGAAGCAGTTTGCATATTTCCTACCCATCAGACTGTGGATCTATTTTATTGGTAGACTAACAGAAAGTAGTCCTCTTTGGTATGATCCTCTTTCAGAGAAATTGTACTGAGTTTGTACCAGCTCAACGTAACTGTACTGATTTTCGGACCTACCTCATTCACCTTAATTCGCACTTCGGTCGAGCGAATAAGGTTAGCAATACAGGGGCGTCCCAAGGGGGGGGGGGAAGAAACGGGCATCGCGACGATGCCCGTTTTATAAATTTATTTTCCGCGCAACTGGGTGATTTAACGCGTCTACTGGGTAAATCTTACCAGGTTCGCTCCCCCTCCCAATGCAGAAAGGTTCAGAACGCCCCTGCAGTGATGACGGGTCTGTTGACTGTTATGTGTCTATTATACGTCTTAAAATCAAAATTACCTTATGCTCAGCTTATTGCTGTTCTACTATCTTTTTCTGTGTTAATGTTGGTTCTGATGGTTTAATCATCACTTAAGAAATAAGTTGTACAGAGAAGGCTCCAGCCAGGTCAGAGAAGAATGACACAAATCTGTTAAAACTGCAAGTCCCCACCCACCACAACACTGGATAGGCTAGAGCTGTTTCTTGCTTCTTCTTCTCGAAATTCTTTGAGCACTTAAGTTCTAAGCTGGGACTAGACCCCGAAGCCGCGCCGTTTTTTTTTTCAGCGGCGGCGCACCGGAAAACCCTCGGCGTGGCGGCGCGCCGAAATTTTTTTAGCGGCGCGCCGCCGAAAATTTTCGGCGGCGCGCTGCTTTTTGGCGCCGTTTTCCGGACTTTTTTAGCTAAAATTTTGGAACTTTGCGGCCATGATTTGGAGCAATTTCGTGCCTGAATTGGCTGTAGGTGTAAATAATTAGTACGGAATTAAAATATCGGTTGACATGCCAGCCAGGTAGCCCATCAAGTTTATAGGCTACCTCGCTGGTATCAACATAATTTCAGATATTCTTGTACAAGGCGTCATCTCCCTGTTCCAGACGGATTCCCACTGCGAGTCCCGGATTTTTTTAGTGTACTAGCAACTCCCTTCCCCCATTCTCACGGTTCCCCGTCGTAAGCCATTGCTTCAACTAGAATAACTAGAAAATAACTCCTTTCGGATTCGATGTGGAGCTTATTTGAGGAGTTGCTGGTGTCAGTGGTTTAACTAACGCTTAGAAAATAATAAAACTCTGTTTTACTGATTTTTTTAAAACTGTGCAGTTATAAAACTAAGTAAGCAAATCAAATCAAAGAAAAGTGAAATAACGTGGACCATTAGACATACTAATTTTGTTTCGTCAACCAAATGAGTTTGGCAAGGAAATAGATCAGCAAATTCTCGAACCAACTTGATACAGATACATTATATCTGTTCTCTTTGTTTCCAGTTTCGATAGTCCCCAGAAAGTGACTCCTTCTTTTCTCGTGGCTCCCCTTGACTCGTCAAGGAGTACCCGGGAAACAGCGAAATATGGCAAAGAAAAGTTAGGTGACGACTTTTCTGGATCGATTGCTTCTAAACAAAACAGTTATTCTCAATTTCGATTACTACCTGAAACAACAAATAACACAGAAGATACGACCCCCCCCCCCAACCGACGATGGGATGCTGTGATGAAATGTAAGCATTTTTTCTGGGTCCTTTCTTCGCACGCCAACTATCGTGGTCTAGCTTATCTGGAAGTGCCCGGATTAGTGAAAGTCCGACTGCCGACAGCAAGACAGACGTTATGGTACTTGAGCAAACCAATGTAAGTCCCAGACAAGCTTAATTAACATAAAAACATCATGGTCGGACAGTGTGCGTGGACGTGCTCAAAGAAACATCAGTGGTATATGACGGTCTTTTGATTACTTTTTCATTGTCAAAAGACACGGTGGGCAACAATGAAAAGTATTTCCGCCGAAAAAAACGGCGGCGGCGCGCCGCCGTTCAAACGGCGTTAGCTATGGCGCGCCATCTGAAAAACGGCGGCGGCGCGCCGAAACTTTTTCGGCGGCGGCGCGCCGATAAACGGCGTGGCTTCGGGGTCTAGCTGGGACACTTGGGTTCCAGTCCAGTTCCACTTGGAATCCCAATCCAATCCAAATAGCTTCTGGCTCAAACTTCAAAACTCGCGTGCTTCAAAAAATGCACAAAATGCCTTCAGTTCAGATTAAAAAAAAAAAAAAAATTAAATATAGAACTAGGTCACTTGAACAAAATAAGAGCCTGAAAGGTATAACAAGAAATACCAAAAAGTCCAAATGGCAAGTAAGATTAAATTTGACGCTTTTTAATTTTTGAGCTTGAAAAGAGGTTTGTTAATTTTTTCTTTTGAAGAACAATTCTGGCGCTAATTTCAAAATTCTTAGTAAGCATGGCTTCTTTTGCCAAACGAAAGATTGTTATAGAGGAAACACTTAATGATTATACTCTTCCGGAGGGCGAAGAAATAATTGCAAAGGTAATTCAGATTGGTAATTTTTGTGGATTTCGAGCAGCATTAGTTTTGACAGGGCCTTTTCCACAGTTGTACAGAAAAGTTGGGTTGGGATCTGGCTGGGATAGCCTAACTAATGAATCTTCAGCCTTTCTTTAGCAGTAGTGTACAGGAGGGGTACCTGACCTCGTTTTTACGCAACCTCGAATTTTGCCGCGAAAATGTTAAAATGAAAGTTCCATGCTATCCTGACAGTCAAGAAGCAAAATCTGATCTTTTTTTCAACAGTGAGTTATGTCCCAAAACATTACAATTATTTGTCTTTTCTTTGTTTTGAACCTGGTTTAAAAAGGGATTTTCTGGTTATTAGCTTTATTACCTCTATCTTTTTCATCACTTTGCAAGCAATCTGACCTCATGTAAAAATGGGTGAAACTGTTTGAAAATAAAATTATATTTAGGCTAACTAGAAACACTGAAGTAAAATTTATTTCCCCAACATGTAAACCATTCTATTAGCTTCACTCTAGTATTTTTGTCATGTTTTTTGGTTCCTTTTTAAGCCAGACAGATTTCACTAAAAAAAGATTTCTCTGGAAATTTGAAATCTTGTCTGAGGTTGGGTACCTCTCCTGTATTATTGAACGTGTCCGAAAGCTCCGAAACGAACGAAAATGCTGAATTAATTCAACATTTTATGCAGCATTTCACTTTTGGACTTAAATTTTGGCTCAGTGGCAATGCAGCATTAATTCACCATAAAATTCATCGGAAAATTCAGCAAAGATGCTAAATTTTATGCTGAATTTTCAAGAAGAAACTGGGGAGTACGGCGATTCTCCTAGTATCCCCTAGAATATTTGTCCATCTAGAACAAATTGCAACATAAAAATATCGTAATGCAAATTTAGGTCGAATTCTTGTCTCATGCGAAAAACTTTAAGAACTTTAGCTTATTCTTCCTGACTTAAATTTTGGTACTCTAGAAGTTTTAGAGAAGAAATAAAGGTAACAGCTTTCGGACAAAAAAGACTGAAGATATTCAGCATTAAATGCAGCATTAACGGCACTAAAAGCTTTCGGACTCGTTCATTACCCATAGTATAGCACAGGTATAGCATCCAGCAGGGGCATCCCGACACCTTCCTGATAGGGGAGGAGCAGCTTCAGAATTTTACCAGAATTTTTTGAGGTTTTATTGGAATTGCTCTGTACTTCTGTAGTGAATATCTGTGCAGAAACTCCAGAATACTGTTGTGTTCGAACTTTGATTATGTGTTAAAAACGACAGTAGACAAAAAATAGGCTCGGTAAAGTTTAACTGAAAAGGCAGCTTATTTTTACTTCTAATATTTTAATACACTGGAATACTTTGACTCGTCTGCGGGATCTTGTATTTTTCCATACCAGGGCTCTAATAATAACGTCCAGAGTGGGCTCTGCTTGCACGAAAAACGTGAAACAAGATGCGACATCAGAGAAGTTATGCCTGTAGTACAGACAGAAGTACAGTAGGAGAATAAATCTATTATCCTTGGATAACTGACAAACACAATAACGCATTTTTATCGGGTTTTCAGGAACAGTTAACTAACTGATATGTTACTAGAATGTTGGATCTCAGCCATATTTGATTTGAATACTGCTATGTTCGGACTTCGATTATGTGGTACAAACGATAATAAACAAAAATAAGCTCGTTGAAGTTTAACTGAAAAGGCAGCCTATTTTTACTTCTGATATTTCAATACACTGAAATACTTTGACTTGTCTGAAGGATCTTGTATTTTTCCATACCAAGGCTATAATAATAATGTTCAGAGTGTGAGCTGCTTGCACGAAAAAGGCGAAACAAGATGCGAAATCGGAGAAGTTACGCCTGCAGGACAGTAGAAGAAGGATTTTAGGATATGTCTTGCAATGAATCTGATACCTAGTTTAATTTTTGGCAATGGCTTACATTTCTAGAGGGACAAGCAGAGATACAACAAACCTGAAAGAATAGGTTCATTCTGTGAAATTTATTATCCTTGGATACTGACGCAATAATGCATTTTTATCGGGTTTTCAGGAATAGTTAACTGAGTGATATGTTACTAGACGGTTGGATCTCAGCCATAAATATTCCTTCAGCCCAAGCTGATTGCGAATCAAATTTGACAGTGCAAAATGGATATGGTTTTCACAAGTTTCTTTTTTTTCCATTTTGAGTGGCTTTGAGCCTGAAGAGGACCCTTGCCAAGAAGGGCCGAAATATAGCTCTAATAAATTTCAGCTGACGTATCCGTTTTGCACTATCAAATACCTCAGCCATATTCAATTAAACTTTAAGATTGTTACTTAAAACTAGAAAGGCTCCGGCCTTCAACCCACCTGACACATTTATTTGTTCGTTTTTACCTGTTTTTCATTTATCCACAACACATTCCATTTATTAACAAGCACTGAATGTACGAATTTTTGTGCTTGTTCAGCGCTTGTTTAGTGTATTTGAAGTTTTGTGTAAAAAATTAAAAAACTTGACCTTAAACTTGACATCCAAATTTCACATCATAACCAGTTTTGCTAAGAATTCTTTCCCCTTTTGCTGAGGTAACACAGATTGTGTGAGCCAGCTTTAACGCTTTCCATACTAGTGATAAGACAGCTGTCAATTCACGAAAGACTTCGAATATATATATCTTCGAATGTATATCTTCAAACTTATTGTTTGTTTTGAGGCTCTCCTGGTAGTCCGACCGCCAGGTCCTGAAAATGTGACACCCCCCTAACCCAAAAGGTACAGTCGGTTTAAAAGTGGATTCCGACCAAATCGAACACGCTGATTCCGAATATGCCGGGAACTAGTTTCGGAAATGATGGCTTAAAGTAGAAATGAAGCCTTATGCTATTCCATTTTTTCCTCTCAATAATAAGTTTTGCTGTCAAGCACAGTAGGTTGAAAAGTGGATTCCTACCAAATCGAACCCGCTGATTCCGAATATATCGGGAATAAGTTCCGGGAATGACGATTTAAAGCAGAAATGAAGCCCGATGCTATTCCATTTTTTTTCTTAATAACACGTACAGGTATCAAACGCAGTGGGATAAAAAGTGAATTCCGATCAAAACGAGCCCATTGATGACGAATATACCGTTAATAAACACTTTCCGAAAGGGTTGTTTAAGTAGAACTGAAACCTTATCAGTTATTCTCCTACTCAGTAACAAATTCCATGATCAGGCACATGTATAGTGGGCTACCGCTGGCAGAAAAGTTTATTCCGACCAAATTGAATACGCTGATTACGCCTGACATGGATAGCCACTGGTGGCTTAAGGATACGACGCGAGTCTGATGCTTAATAGCCCAGGCATGTCGGAGTGAATTAACGACTAAATGGAGTATAATTGCTTCAAACAACATGCTCGTGTATTGAAATGTGATAAAAACAACTAAAGCAGAAAAAGACAAGTTAAATGGGACAAATCAATCTCAACCTTTCCCAACAGTGCTTCACTACCAGTGTGTTTTGGAATTTCGATTTTTCCAACTTGAAAAATAATGTCTTGAGCCAGGCTGAGGACTCTATGGTCAAGATCAGGAGAAACAGCATATCTATCAACTAAGTCGGCAGGAGGCTCATCCGTATCGTCAATCAGAAATGCCAGTAAATTATAAAGTACTGGAGGAACCATGGAGCTCGCATACTCTAAAGAAATTGTCATGTCTTCTTCAGACTGGCGGAAGTCGCGGAACACTTTTGTTGTCTGTTGTAGCTCCTGCTTAAGCCTCATTGCAACATAGAAGTAGCTCCTCAAGTTGTCAGAATTTGTGCACGAACTAGCCTGTGATTGCATTCTCACGCTGCTTCTTCTGGTCGGCCTATCTGTATCATTAGCAGTTGTCGACCCAGGACCATTCTGCAAAGAAGCTCCTGGTTCCAGAGAGGTTAGCTCACAAGCATCACTTTCAGTCCGTATCCTAATCCTTTCATCTCCATCCGTGTCTGTTTCTGAGGGAAGAGAGGAACCATAACTTTCTTCTGAAGAAACATAACTGTCTACTATCATCACTGAATCTTCCGCACACTTCAGCAACTGACCGATCTGTCTGGCCAAGTCTCCAGCTGAAACTTTGTCCTTCTTTTTTGGCGCTGATCTGAAGGGCATCACCATACTTTTTCTTCAATCTGATAGTCAGATACTTAAGATCCGATTTACATAACTGAAGTCCAGAACTACTAAGCACACTGGAAAACCGTTCTTTCAGTTCAAGAGAAGAATACATTCTACCTTCGATGAGGCGAGGATGTATAACACTATAGCTTCTTTCATCACCAAACTGTGGTCTGATCCTGACTTTCTTTTCAAGAACAGCAGCATACACTTCTGGTGATATTTTGCTTCCAAGGCAATGAGATCTTGGCCAACGCACCTTGCAAGCACTTGGGGTTCGTCTTGCCATATCTCCTGAGCATGTTTAAGTATGTTGTTCTGGCAGTTTTCTGTTCGTATTTGGTAAACATTCGAATTCTTCTGCTTTGTGCTGCCCCTCTTTGTGCAAAACAAGCATTACGTTTTGTAGTCAAAATCAGTACTTTCAGACACGGATCTGGTATGTCTTGACTGAGCAAAGTCTGTGGAATTTCTGACGGCAAAATCTATGCCAGACTAAAGTTTTTCTTGAAAGTCAGGCTGGTTGCAGCTCTTTTTCAGAGCCTGATACCTTGTGTTACATAGGCATCTTTCACTCAGTATTTTTTATTTTTTTTGCAACATCAGTCACTCTGTGTAGAACAGAACTGTTCGGATCAGTTGACGGGCAGACAAGACACAGAGAAAAGTCTATCTGTTTTCTTTTCTAAGGGCTGTAGATGTTTTTGAGGCTCTGAATAGCAAGTTCTTCCACGTTCTTCACCTGGAACAGAAAAAAATAAGTTACTGACTGATCTGTCCAATACTGGCAGTGCACAGATAGAATACTGTGAAATCTGACATGGAACACAGACACCAAAAAAATGACGTGTTTAGGCACGGTAATGACATCACAATAAATGACTGGTTCTGTTTCAAAATAAATATGACTCTACTCATGTTCTATGTTTGAAAATGTTATTAAAAGCCATTGCAGAAATAAAGCAAAACAAATAAAAATAAGCTCATGTGGTTCACGCGGCACTACCGTAATGACCTTTTTTATCCAGTCGCTGGCAAGATTGACCAAAATCTCACAGAAATTCTAGCTTTTAATCTGGTTTTCACCCAAAAATGTAAAGATTATAATAATGCAAACAAAAAATTAATAATAACTTCTTACCATTACGTCGAACCTCTTACCAACTTCAGATATAACTTAAAAAATTCCAGTTTTTGCCGGATTCTGGGCAAACTAGGCTACTTGTCTGGGTAGAAAACAATTGTCATATACAGATTGAGCATGTATACCTACTCCTAAATCAAGCATTTAATCAACTTCAAATAAAACTTTTACTTTTAACAAATTTTCAGATTTTGGCAGGATTCCGGACGAAAAAAACATTTCCGGACATTCTGGACGAAAACATTGAACATAATATAAAAAAACATATTTTTTTTATCATACAGGATGCAGGAGTGATTTTGGCGTGCCTCCCATAAGACAGTTCTAGGTATCAACAAAAAATATCCGTATTCAATTTTCCTCCTGCCATATAAGCATGCTACCACCTAAAGAGGCTACAAACAAAATGCTTATTTCAAATAAGAGTGTGTTTGAACTTTGAACTCTGAAGTGTACAGACTGGGCTGCAAACATGGGTGCAAACAAAGGAGACTGACTAAGTCACCATTCAGGAGAGGTATCAAACCTCGAACTTGGCCTGAAGATACTACAGGCAAACTTCTTTGCAGTCCTTAATTTACCTAGCCCTAGGTCATTCAGGGTATCTTACCAGTATTTTCTTGACATTTGGGACTGCACTGATCTTTCCTCTTAAGTTAGGGTAGCCACTAAAAAAAAAAAAAATCAAACCTGAGCTTTTGAAGATCAGAATGTGATTCTCCTATCTTTTAGCTTTGATTTGAGGCCAAAATCACCTCTCTATCTTGCCTCTAAGCATCTTAAATCTTCTTTAGAAAACAGTATTTTACATAAGGAAATGCCTCTGTTCATCCATTGACTTTAGGGTTTTGTCCATCTAGTGACCAGCTTGGAACTATGTGCTTCAATGAAATTCTATGAAACTGGGTGATTTTGAGCTGTTTTTGAGTGCATGGGGAGCCCCAGCAAGTGAGTTAGATGAGAAAATATGAATATGATCATCAAGGTTATAGTCCAATAGACCTATTGCTGCTATAGGCTGCTGACTTTTCCTCCTTAGTATCAACAAATTTTTGTAGGCAAGTTCAGCTACTTTTCTTTACATCTAAATTTACATTGAATATTAAGAAATAATATTAAATAGCTAGGACATCTTACTGTTAGCCTTATAAAATACACAATTTTTTCCTGAATGCAATGGTATTTTTAAAATATTTTTTGGAGATGTTTTAGATAGGTAAAACTGATAAGGAAAATTCACAGCAATTCATGCATTCATTACAAAAAAATTGCCAATTTTTGCCACTAGGTGTTTTTGTGGCTACCCTACTTAAGTTTCCTTTGTAGGCCAAATACGAGGTTATAGAAAATCGAGTTTGGATACCCCTCCTGTATTATGGCAAGTTCTGCTACATTTTTTTCATTCTTAATAATTAGAAGTTAAATGTTTTACCTTTCTCGGGGCTAATTTCTCTTAGTAAGTAGCAACAAACTGGCAACAAAGGGTATGCTTCTTCTTCTTCTTCTTCTTCAAAATTTGGCGTTTCTAGGCGATGGTGGAATATCGCCCTAGCACGGCACGTATATCCTTATCACTTCCACAAATCAAAATAAACTTTCACTTTTTTATGGTTATCAGTGAACTTTCCAATAAAAAACAACTTATCAATTAAATAATCCACAACATAAAACTCAATCTTTAACCTAAATGGGAAGATTCTCAATCTCTTCCATAACGGAAATTAACTAACAACACAAATCAAAATTAAACAAAGATGACATCCTTATTCCTTAAAACACAAACAAGAAACTTTTAAAACACTAATACAGAATTTAAGATACAAGGATGTCGTCAGAGGAAGAAAGACAAAAAAAAAAAAAAAAAAAAAAAAAAAAAAGGAACAAGTCATCCTGCCAATATACAACACGGCTGTCCAACCGGAGTCCACAATAATTAAATAAAAAGTCATGAGTCCAAAACCTCTATCTATAAACAAATTTCAAATCTTCTCAAGACTTCCAACCACATGGATAAACTAAGGGAAAAACATTAAAAATTGAAATCACAGCCTGTGAATTAGTCCTGTAGAGGCTAAAAACTCACCAAGCCAAGTCACAACAGGTTTTTGTAAATGATTTGGGGTTAGTCTGCTACCTAACACACAGCTAAACGAAAATGCTTTACTAGTCTTCAGGTGACGCTTTCTTAGCTTATCTCTTTGGGTCTTGTACTTTTTGCATGTCATCAATATGTGTCTCACATCCTCTAGCACACCACACTCATCACAATTAGGGGAATCTCGCTGGTTCCACTTGTATAGGGTCGCGTTTGTTTTGGCATGGCCAGTTCTCAATCTGAAAATAGGTGCAGCAAATCTTTTCTGTGGGTGTATCAGTCTTTTTGGTATGACTTCATAGTCATAGAGACCCAGGTACGTGTTGTTGCTACGTTGTATGTAGTCTTGTTTCAGTTCGGTATTGATAGCTATTTTTACGAAATTTATCAATTCTTGGAGGGTAGGCAGTACCTCTAGCTTTTGACCATTCTTAGAAGCCCATTTTGCAAGCTGATCGGCTGTTTCATTTCCGCTGTTCCCGACATGAGCTGGGACCCATTTAAAGAGCAGTTCAGTTCCTCTATGTTTGATCTCTTTAGCCAACAGTTCTATTTGAATGAGAGTTCCTCTTGCTTTTTCCTGGGGTTTCTTCATAGATGAAAGCGCTGTTAAAGAGTCACTACATAGGCACACTTTCCCACGATATGAAGTTTGTTTAACATATATTAGTGCTTGCAATATTGCATTTAGTTCACATGAATAAATGGATGCTGATGACTGTGTTCTAAACACTACTGACATTTTTGTGACACTGTCATACACTGCAAAACCTGCCTCACCATTTTGATGTTTGGAGCCATCAGTGAAAATTGTGACACAAGGTTCTAGCTCACTCATTTCAGTTTGCCACTTCACTTTTAGCACTGATGGGGGCATCAAACTTTTAGGGCTCTCTTCTATCAAGACACAATCTCCTAGGCCACTTGTCATTTCATTAGTTTCGTCGAATTTTAGTAAAAGTGGGTTTGGGATCTTCAGATGCGAGCAAAGTCTTTCAAATCTTTTCACAGCTGGTTGGTTATTCGTGGCGTAGGGTTCATCAGTAGAAGCAGGGTGTGAAATGATATCTCGGTATATAATATCAGGGCTGGATCTTGGACAGCTCAGTTTCTTTAGGAAATATTTGGCTAATACAAACTCTCTTCTTCTTTGGAGAAGTGGTATATCTAGTTCGTTTCGAAGAGCAGGGACAGGAGTGGACTTCAGAGCACCGATAATTCTCCGACAAATCTCGTTCATGGTGACGTCCAGCTTAGAGAGCAGTGAAGTTGATGCTGATCCGTACGTGACTGCACCAAAATCGATTCTCGAGAGTATCACATTCTGGACTAGTTTCCTTAGTACAGAACTATGGACACCCTTTTTATACCAAGTCACAGCATTTAAGAAGTTAGCTCTAGCTTTTAAATTACCACAGAGCTGGTCAATGTGGGGTTTCCAAGTTAGTTTCTTGTCGAACACTAGACCAAGATATTTCACTTGTTCCTTGACACAGACCAATTCACTTCCTAGATACACTTTAGGGTTCTGTATTGGCCCCACTTTTTTAGTGAAAAGCACTGATTCTGTTTTTTGGGGTGAAAATTTCATAGCGTTCATTCGGGCCCATTCAAGGAGCGTGTTTAAGGCTTTTTGGGCATAAGTTCGTATCTCAGTAGTATCTTTACCTTCTACTGCTATTGCGATATCATCTGCATATAAAAACAGTTTAGCACAAGGGACACAATCAATACAAATGTCACTGACATAAATAGCAAACAGTAGTGCACTCAGGACACCTCCCTGTGGGACACCACTAGAAATGTCAAATGAGGATGATACACAATTCTGAATCCGCACTGCAACAGATCTACCAACCAAGAAACTACTCAGCCAGTTTACTATACTTGGCTGGATTCCAATGTTTTTGCACTTTGCCAGGAGGGTCGGGATGTCAACTTTATCGAAAGCTGAGTTCATGTCTATGAACACAACGTAGAGCATTTTTCCTTTTTTGAATGCTTTCCTAATCTCATGTTCTAGTCTGACTTGAGCATCTTCTGTCGATCTACCAGGCATAAACCCAAGTTGTTCTATCTGTACCTTCTTCTTTATGGTTGGGAGAATCCTTCCTTTAATGTGTCTTTCCATCAGTTTAGCAAGGCAAGAAGTAAGGGCTATCGGTCGGTAAGACTCTGAGTTTTTGGGATTTTTACCAGGTTTAAGTATTGGTATAATAATAGCTTTTTTCCACTGAGGGTCAACGTATTGTTCTTGCAGCGATTTATTAAACAGCTTCACCATCAGTTTCTTCATTGTTGGTGGGGAATTCTTGAGCATTAGATTATGGACAAAGTCTGGGCCGACTGCACCTTGTTTTAGAGACTTCAGGTGGTTTTCAAGTTCATCAAGTGTGAAGCATGGGATCTCATGGGAATCTGGGTTTTGTTCATTGTCAGGTGTGGGAGAAGTGTTAAGTGGGGGAAGAGTATTACTGGTGGAAATTTTGGCAAAATGCTCAGCAAGAATATTGGCTTTATCCTCCTTATTCAGATAAGTCTGTCCTTCTTTTTCAATCATTACTGGGTGCGGAATGCCTTCTTTTTTTGTTGCATATTTCTTGAAGTTTCTCCAGAGATCGGACGTGGAGGTATTTTCAGAAAATTTTTCAGTGACAGTTTTCTGCCAATTCTGAAATGATTCTCTCTCTAAGGTCTTTCTCATAGAACTTTTCTCTGAGTTCATATTTCTCTTATTTTCTTCTGTTGGGTTACGCTTGAATCTATTCTTTGCTTTCTTTCTCGCCGCCCGTGCAGCTTCGCATTTGCTGTTCCATCCAGGGGTTGAGTTGGTTTTCCGAAATCTTGGTTCTTCAAATTTGAATACCTTCTTACTGCACCCAACAAGGATTTCTGTCACTGTCCTGCATAGCTCTTCAACCTCCATTTCTGGGTTAGCTTTTCCTGCTTCTTGTTCTACAAGGTCTTTCCATTCCTCCCACTTATGTTGTAGGAATTTCCAGACTGGTGCGGGTGTGAATGCATCATTGTGTTCTCCATGGTCAATGGACGTAACGACAGGGGTATGGTCACTGTCAAAATCATAGTTATTCCCAACATTCGTTTTTACACCAAGATCACTTGTTACCAAAGTTAGGTCTAGAGTTGACATTTTACCGGTATGGGAGTTCATTCTGGTTCCAAGGTCTTTGGGTGTAACCAGCACAATCTTGTTTTCCGGGTCTAGTATAATATCTTCAAGGTCAGCTGCATTTGGTGATTGGGCACTATTTGATTCCCACATTGGACTATGGATGTTGAAGTCTCCTGCAAGTAGCTTAGGGTGGTTAGTATTTTTTAGAATCTCCTTTACCTGATTTTTATCGAAGTTTTGTGTTCGGTTATTGTAATAGTTAATGCATGTTAAAGTTGAGGTCCCTGTTGTTACTTCAATGATACCATATTCATTCTTTCCTTTTATGATACCTTTTTGCAAGATCTCTTTGGATGGCAGGGTATTTGTCACAAGTGTCATAAGTCCACCTCCATGTCTTTCTCTATCCCACCGGTAGGCTGTGTATCCTCTTATACAGGGGGTTTGTTTTTCTGGGTTGAGGAGGGTTTCCTGGAGCATCATGACATCGGGTTTTAGTCTTTTGGCCATATTTCTTAGCTCCTTTACTTTGTTCATATTCATCCCACAGATGTTAAGTTGGATAACATTAAGAGATTTTTTTCTCAGGGCTTCCGTCTGTCTTCCGAGTTTTCAGATCTTTTGTTTGACTGTGTCTTTCATTTTTGCCTGGTGATAGCTGTCTTTTGGTGTTCGCTGCGTCAGTCTCCATTTTACTAGTTCCTTCCTCTGGGTTGGGCTGCGAGATATTTGTCCATTTCCGAACCATATCTTTCACTAGATCTTTCTTGGCTTTATTTTCATATGGGTCCTCAAGGCAGCTTACTAAGCACACTAAAATCTGTTTCAGTTCAGTGACTGTTTGTTGGAGATCTTTGCACTGCTTTTTAAGACTCACCATTTCTTGGTTCACAGTCTGAGCTGGGGGTTGGTTTGGTATGTGTCGCTGCTGGTTGCCACTTGTACCAGGGGGCATCAAAGGTGGGAAGTGGGTTGCACTTAGATTGACACTAGTTGAGGGACCAGATTGTGGGTGCGGCTTGTGCGTATGAGTTTGAGCGCTGGTAGTTATTGTTGGGTTAGACCCTTGTGTTGGGTTTAGCACTTTCAGTTTTGCGTCTTTCACTGGGATGTCTTCTTTATACGACACTTCCAATATCTTCCTCATTTCAAGAAACTTTGAACACTGTCTATCGGAGGACTTATGGTCACCAGCACAATTGACACACTTTAGCACTTGGGTCTGCACTGAGAGCTGTTTCTGTGGGCAATCTTCCAAGGGATGCGGTCCTGTACACAGAAGGCATCGTTCACCTCTTCTACAGCTCAGGGCAGTATGGCCAAAGCTCTGGCATTTGTAACACCTCATAGGGTTCGGCACATACTGGTTCACAATGAATGGCATATTCCACACTGTAATAGACAAAGGGAACTGGGTGTCTAAGGGTATGCTTGCTTTCATTGTTGTTTGTTTGGCAATTTTGCCTTATCTTCTGTTTCTTCTCCATAGGGTTTAGCGTCGTCAGCGGCGATTATTGGTCCTGCGCACTACCTAGTGAGCAATTCTTAACTAAAACTGGCACGTATCGAAAAGGGGTTTCACACTTCCGAAAATCAAGTATAAAAGAAAATAAAAAGGGTTTTTAGGGGTGAAGCCAGCGTCGGATACCCGAGTTCCAAGCATATTCTGAATCAGGATTTTCTGGTCTATAAAATGGTGTCGTCAGACTGACTGTACCTTTTGGGTCGGGTGTTTTCAAAACTAAGCGTCTTTTGCCGAGCTGGCGGTCGGACTATGGCGACTTCTGAGATCATGTCAGAACAAGGCTAACTCGTTTTTTTTTTTTTGCTCTTCTCGGCTTATTACCGGGAAGGAGTCGAGAAGGCTGTCAAATCCTGGAGTAGACGGTAACGTGGTATAAAATATTCCTTCAGCCCAAGCTGACTGCAACTCAGTTCCGTACTCAGAGTAAGGAACTACAATAGCCCAGAAATGCCGACAAGTATCCATCTTAGCTGGAAAGAAGGAACAAGTGATCAACCAACTGAAGTTTTTAGTCAGCCGTAGAGACAACGGCTTAATCCCCACCTCGATGATTCAACGTGGTATAATTCATGGAATAATATTGTAGTTGGAAATGATGTAAATTTCAGGCGGTAACCTAATTTTTGAAAGCTACAGAAATTTTGGAGATACCGGAATCAGGCGGTGAACGTTCCGGTTTGCTGTTTTGTCTGTCTGCAGGAATCACTCTGGTGAGGTGTGTTTTGGGGTCATCCCGGTAAGCTGTGAGTCTATAGGCTGCTTATCCGGTAAGCTTCAAAATTTCGGTAGATTCCCCGAGCCGAATTCTGCTAGATGCCGTGGGGCGAATTCTGGTAGATGCCCTGAGACAAGTTCCGATAGGTTCCCTGAGTAAAGTTCCGGTAGATTCCTTGTGAAAGATTTCGGTAGATTCCCTGAGCAAAATCCGGTAGGTTCGCTGAGCAATAATCCGGTAGGTGCCATAAAAATCATGAAGTTCAGGTGAATCTGACAAATTTTGAGGGGTGCGGCGAATTCCTGTAGATCGCCTGGGACAAGCTCCGATAGATTCCCTGAGTCGAGTTCTAGTAGATACCTTGTGAAAGATTTTGGTAGATTCCCTGAGCAAAATCCGGTAGATTCCCTGAGCAATAATCCAGTAGATTCCTAAAAATCACCAAACTCAGGTGAATATGGCGAACTCCGGTAGATCCCCTGAGACAAGCTCCGAAAGATTCCCTGGGTCGAGTTCCGGTAGATTCCTTGTGAGAGATTTCGGTAGATTCCCTTAGCAAAATCCGGCAGGTTACAATCAAACAAATACAATCAAAACTAACCGGATTTTTTTTCCCACAGGCCTTCTGGGGTGGGGTGGGGGGTGCAGCACCCAAAGATTTTAGCTGGCAGGTTAGCAGCTACAGGTCAACTGCCCTTGTTGATTCCTTCGGTATGGCTTAAGTCAAGAGCCTCTGGACAAAAAGAGGTTAGCAATTCAATAGTCACATCAAATCCTGCACTTTTGACCTTAACAGATAGCCTAGCCTAGTTTGGCTCCTTATAAGTTACAGGCAACTAATTCCCACATAAGAGATAGATTATCCACTGTAACTTGTCAGTTTTTAGGTGCTCCTCATTTGGCTACCTGGTTGATAACCTTAGTGCGGCGGGTGCTGCACCCCCCCCCCCACCACCTTTTTGAGATTCGGTAAAATTTTAGGCCGGAGGCCCGAAATTTTACTAATATTGTTCGGTATTTTTTCGATCGCAGAACTATTCAGTATATTTACGGGAATTCGGTAGTTTATACAGAATCTTAAATAGGCTATCGGTACAAAATATTCGGTATAATGATCGGGATTCGGTATAATTGCCAATATTCGGTAGCTATCACGAATTCGGTGAGAGAATTTATTGAAATTATTTGGTAATTTTTCACGCCAGTTCTATTCAATGTATTTATGAAGATTCGGTAGTTACACAGAATCCCGAATAAGCTATCGGTCTAAAATTATTCGGTATCATGATTGGGATTCGGTAGTTTATTCGGTATAATTTCCAAGATTCAGTAGTTACCACGTTTCCAGTTTTGACGAAATTATACCTAATCTGAATATTATTCGGTAGCCTAGTCTTTTGATCCCAAAGCGATTCGGTATAATAACCGGGATATGGTAGTTATACAGAATCCCGAGCATGCTATCGGTCTAAACTTTTTCGGCATAATAACTGGGATTCGGTAATTCGTTCGGCATAATTGCCAGGATTCGGGAGTTACAACGAACCTCGAAACTCGGAAGAGGTCGAGTGAAACACGGGTCGCAGACAAACTTTTATCTTGGATCCCAAAAAGAAGATCTAATCATAAATGTTTAGAAAATTCCGCCTGCGGCGCTTTTCGCAATATTCTGTATTTCGTGGAAGGGCGCGTGATTTGACTTTGGGTTTAAGACAGTTTAGGATTGGGATTTCGAAACATTAAAAGCTAGAATCTGGCCGAAAGTGTTCCGAAGGGTCGGAGCCCAAGAGCCAGAAGTTATTTGGATTGTATTCGATGGAAATAGTTAAATTTGGCAGGAAAAAGCTAACTAAAAAAATCTCGCCTGTGGCGCTACTGACTAGACTACAGTAGATGATGCTGCCGGAACGTCGGAACTTCTTAGAGTATCGGTATTTAATCTACGTTAAATGATAGAATTTCTAAGAGAAGCAGTTAAATTTTAGTGTACAGAAAAAAAATTGCCTGCGGCACTCAATTTAATTTTCTCTTGGATATGATAGATAGAAGTTGTTACTGCAATCGTTCCCGGTCATATATTCTCCAAGTGGGCTTCGCCAGAACGCCGCCTAATAGTTGGCTTATCGTCTTTAATGTTACTCTTCCTACGTAATCCTTTCATGTTCCATAATTTAAAGCTCGAATTCTCAGTTTTTAGGATTCGATAAAATTTTGAGAGGTTCGTTAAAGTTTTGGCTCTGCCCCCCCCCCCCCGCCGAAAATGCACTTGCGACGCCTCTGGGTGGCTAGCAGGAGGCGTACTCCGCGCGCTGACCCGCTCTGGGGCGCGTCCATAGAACCATGACTCCTACTTTTCCTCTTCAGCAACTTAACAGCGGTTTAGCTAGCCTATTTGTAGAGGTAACGAAACGTCACAACGTGAACCTCCGCTCGTTCGTAGCGGGCAGGGTATGGGGAAATATTCGACTCCGCATAGTCATATTACAGAGATAGGGCGACGGAGGTTCTGTCGGATTATTTGTTCTTGGTGTCACCTACTGAGAGGATTTTCTTGGAGAGGAGTTTCTTGCTAATTTTGGGATTGGCGCCTCTACCCACATTTCTATTTCTGAACACTTCGTCTTTGTCCACATAGCCGCGATTCTGTTTGGTTTTATATACCAAACTCCTGCCCCCTAACCAAATAAAATATTGGTGATTTGAGTACTCAGAAAACATGCAGTTATAATTACTTTTTTGTGGGCTAAGAGTCCAGAATTTGGCAGAGGGTAACCGTTTTTAGGGGTAAAAGAGTGGGTAGTCTATTCCCAATGTATTCATGGTGTAAATGCCTTATTATTAGGCTGCATGTAATAAACCAATTCATTAGCTTATCCAAAAATCAGGATTTGTTGTAGACTGGTGTATAAAATAAGATTAGAAACCTTCAGTAAGAAGAAAAACAGTTAGGCTATATCGACTAGAAAAAGAAAGAACCAACCCGAAGGTGTCGCTTTTTGGTAATTGTTAATTGGTCACGCGCTGGTCATGGCTGGCAGAGCCCATCTCGGCTGTTAAAGATGGGCCCATTCCAAAAAGATAGACTTGTATTGCGATCGCTTGTGATCGATGTTTGTGACTCTGTCTACGAACGCCATTGCCCGCATTTCGGCGCAGCAACTTCGTGTCAAAGGCAGCGAGACGTCTGCTAATTTGCTGATAGCTGTCATATTTTTCTAGATTCTAAGGAGTAATGGGAACAACTTGCATGAAGTCCTTGATGAGCATCGAGAAGAATATTTAGTTTCGATGCCAACCAAGTTTCGAAAGAAAATTTGGATTAAGCGAGGAGATTATGTGGTTTTACATCCAATAGAGGAAGGGCAGAAAGTCAAGGCAGAGATTACGAAGATCCTCTACAAGGACCAAATCAGATACATTCGTGACCAAGGACGATGGTAGGTTTGATTAAGCTTAGAACTCCGGATTGACAGAGAAGGTTATAGGCTATACATTGTGTTTTTGCACAACATTCTTTTTTTTCTCTCTTACGTCTTTTTTCTTTTTTTTGAAAACATATTAGATTAGTTTTTCTGTTAGTATTTATAGAATAAGTTTAGGTTAAAAGGTGGTTAGAAGATACAGCCACTCACAGGACTTTCGTCTTTTATGTGGTTGCTGAGTTTTTTTTTCTATAATGTAGTTGTGTTTTTTTTTTGTGAAGTAAAAAATATCTGAATCTGAAATCTGATACCATGGTATCTGATATACGGTCTAAAGTCTTTTTTGCAGTTATCGTGGTATCTGATACTACGGTCAAAAGGCGTTTTTGCAGTTGTCGTGGTATCCGGCCAGTTACCGCGGTAACTGATATTCAGATATTCATATAATATATACAAAAACGGAATCGTCAGCTGTGATGCTTATGAAGCGATATTTCGGCCCTTCTTGGCAAGGGTCCTCTTCACAGCTGACGATTCCGTTTTTGTATATATTATATGAATATATGATTCTAAGTCAGCTTGGGCTCAAGGAATATTTATTGATATTCAGATATCACGGTCCGACCGTGGTATCTGAAAAGTTATCTCACTTTCATCAGATTTCCTCAAATTGGTGAGAAAGAAGTTCAGCACTTAGTGATGTAACTGGATATCAGTTTTTCTTTCGAGATGACTTCGAAAAGTGCAATTTCAGCAATAGTCGTTTTTGCAGTGGACCGTATATCAGATACCACGGTAACTGCGAAAACGACTAATTGCAGATCCAGTTACCGTGGTAACAGATACCATGGTATCCGCAAAAACGCATCTATAGTTTTACATCCTATTAGATAATTGCAGAAATCTCGAAGATCATCTGCAACGACGAAATCAGATACATTAGCGACCGAGGACGCTGGTCCCAGCATTTCTTAGTTCTCTAAATCTTTGCTTCCCATCATTTTAATAATCCATTTCTTATCCGTTCCTCCTACCCCAAAAATCTCCTCTCTTAGTCCCTGTAAGTCTCTGCAACCACATAGAAGGTGGGATACATCCTCATTCATTTCTCCACACATAGGGCAGAAGTAGTAAGGACCTGGTCCATTTTTCCCAGTGTACTTTTTTCTTGCACCGAGCGATAATCTTGTACTTGTACTTGTGTCAGGACGCAAGCTGTGCAGCTCTCCCTGGCGACAGCACCTGACGGACAAGGCATGCCATGAATCTCGGTCTAATCCAATCCAAAAATGTAGAGCCACTGGGTCCAACGTTGCGTCGGTCCCTTTCGGCCTTTCTTTTGGGCACGGCAGGCCTCCACTGGAGCCGCCTCTACTGGTAGATTTCCTTCTCCGCGATGACACTGACTAGGACTTCGTAGATCCGGTACTCGGTCTTCTTCGGGAACGTCGTTGAGGTGATTGTGTTGATGGATCTGGGGATTTTGAGCTCGTTGCACAGGATATTGAGTTGCGACATCATCGGGCTAGTACTTCTGCACTGGAACAGAATGTCTTCTGTGAATGGCATCGAGATTTGAAGCCAGTAGGGATCCCATCTCCTCCCATACCGGCGGAAGCCTCCGATGGGCTCGAGGCCTTCCTTGAGTGTGCTCAGCCACGTTTTATGTTGACCTCCCCGGAGTTTCTTCCAACCGGGCATCAGGGTGGCGAGCAGAGCTTGCTTCGCCAGGGTGGAATCATCTCCTCTGCTCACGTGGCCGAACCAAGACAGTCGACGTTTCTTCACTAATGAGGCTGCATCGTATTTTTGGGAGGACCGTCTCCTTACTTCGTTGTCACTGAGACGGTATCGGAGTGTCACTCCCAGGATCTTTCGGAGCCATCCATGGTCGAACACATTAAGGGATTGCTCCTCGGTAGCTTTTATTGGCCATGTTTCCGACTCGTAAAGAAGGGTGGATTCCAAGTGACATATTTTGTTTTAATGATCGCAGATTCAAGTATTTTAACCCGTTAAGTGTAGTGGTTGACGTATTTAGTGCCAATTCTGCGCTACGAGTTGTATCAGTAAAACTGTTTATCAATCTATTTTGATTTTACAGGCCAAGCACATTCGACCAGACACCCACTGAAGATACTGAAAACCTTGAAGCAAATACAGACAAGTTAAAATTGGACGAAATCAATTCAGAAGATAGTGGTTCCCAATCGGACTCAGATAGTGAGCTATTCCAAAATCCAAACAGACCCAAAGTGACATACGAAGAATCAAGTGAGAGTGATGACAGTGATGATAGATCTTCGTCGGAGGGGGAATAAATCGTTCGTACCGCTCTATTGCCTTTTCCAGGTTAGCTCTTTCCGTTACGTTGTATCTGGAAAATTGGGTTGAAGTAGATTCAGCTAACTAAGCTAAGTGCACACACAGTCCGGTAAGATTCCGCATGCGAAATTCGCGTCACTATGCCCGACAGGTTTTTCAGACAAAACAAAATTCGGACGGGAAATTTGGCTCCGGATTTGAAAAATTCACTGCTAGATGATGCTGATTGATTGCCGAATGTTTGCAAATTCTCTGTTGATTTAAAAATTTCTATTTTCTATTTTTTATCTAAAATACAGGATTTGTATATAAGTTTAAACAGTTCTGAGGGAGGAGTATCAAAGAAAGATGCAATTAATTAACTGCTTTGACTGACCAGTATTTTACTTTTATTGCAGCAAGTGGATGAGATGTCGCTGTTCAACTGTAAAATGATAAACTGCAAAAATAACCATACCTCCTGTAGATAGCCTAGTACACATTTACGTTTGTCTAGATGGTAGCTTGCATTCAGCAGACACTTGCAACCAAGATCTTTCTCTAATAAACATGCTTTTGCAGATCACATTAAATAGGTCGTATAAACATTTGATACTTCAAAGGGTTCAAAGTTCTAACACACAAACATAGCTATGAATTTTCCAATTTTCAGAGCACAATTTCGCATGCGTATAAAATTCGCTCCGGGAAAAGTAGCATATTTTCTACTCAAACCGGAACGAAATTATCGTACCGAATCCGCATGCGATACGTCAAAATTCCGGAGCGGAGAAGGAAATTCGCACCGGACTGCGAAATTCGGACTGTGTGTGCACGCTACTTTACTGCAGAACAATATGGTCAGTATAGGCTAACATGATAACGATCACAGCCCAAATGATCAGTTGACCTTTAATGGTTCAGATAATAAGGCTTAAACGCGGATGTCTAACGAGAACCACTTACCAGCTGAAACAGTAGGCTTGAAATCCGCTGCAAATATGTTAGTCCGTTGCTCCGCTATTTCCGAATAGCAATTTTTTTTTTATGTGAAAGACCTCTGTGGAACTTCAAATTTAACGATATTATACCAGCGAACTTGCTAGGCTGCTAGTTTTGAGACAATTCTGAACTTGTTCTGCACCCAAGGTAGCCTATATATTATTTTATTTTTTTTAAGCTAAGCAGCGGCCAACTAGGGTCAAAAATGACACAATAAATGACAAATAATGGCACAACAATAAGCTACGAATAAGAGAACAAAAGCTAGAAGCTCATAAGGCACTTGCAAGGCTGGGTCGGAGGATGAAAGTAGGAATTGGCCAAATCGAGGGTTTGTTGTGATTATTTGTAAGCAAAACACTTGAGATAAGAATGATCATTGACCCTTGGAAATAATGATAATGGATCGTTTGGTAAAAGTGTTTTATTTTTGCACTTGGCTGTGATGATGCGCACTTTAGGGGCTCTAGAAATCAAAATCCTTAGAGCAAAATGATGATAGGCTCATCGAGATCATGAAAATATATATTTTTGCTCAAAGTATTGTTTGTACTTTAAGGGATTCACTTGTAAGCAAAATCCATGAGGCAGTAGTAACTGTTGCTACTACGTGCTACTACTAAGCAAAGTGGATGCTATCGGATACTACTACATAAGATTAACCCGGTTGGAGGTATGTTTATCGAAGTATTCCATACTACTACATATCACTAATCAAACTACTCCATACTACTACATACCATTCCATGCAACTTTTTCGTAGAACTACCATACTGTTACACAGTCAAAGAATTTTTCATCGGCTACGCTCTCCAGTGGGATCCTGTTATTATACCTTTCACCTTTACCTTTCAGAGACTGGTTTCTTGAAATTTGTTTAGCTTACCGGATGTGGTGCAGTACGTTTCTTGTCTATTTTTTTTATAAACTGTTTAACTTTTCAGCCGTGCTGGATTTCCGGCAAGTATATTTTTCGATATCCCCCCCTTCCCAACCTGTTCAAATAGCCCTGCGTCACGGGGCCCCGAAGGGGGCCGGGAAGACGCCACTACCTCCCCCCTTAGATTTCAGCAAAATGACGCCTCTGATCCGAATGAGCGTTTTGTTGATGTTTTGAACATTCCATACCAGTCTGTGATCACGGAAGGATCTGGGCTTTTCTACACGGCAACTGAACGCAAAATATTTGAAAACTGAACGTGCCTCGGTTAAAAAGTAGGGAAAGCAAAATAAAACAAAAGTCCAAAACAGAAGATAGACTTGGTGGTTTACCTTATCTTCCAAAATAAAAACAACACTTTGAAGCTTCTGATGTCCTTACATTTGAAAGAATTGTCGGCAGGCCGTGAAGCTGTCGGCGAAACTTACATTTTGTGTCTGGCAAAACTCGACTCGGCCGAAAAAGCGTAAGTACAAAACGAAATAATGGCCAAAGGCGGGGATTTCAGAAGCTCATAATTCAATAAGAGAGCTAGGGATCGCATGAAAGACAGAATAGGCAAGACTGGTTGTTACGAACTACGATGTTCTTTATTGGAAAACTCAACTTAGACTGACTATAAAATGAATATACACACGCTTAAATAGGCCGGTGCCTACGACGCTATTGCACTTTTACTTTCTTCCGGGGAATCCAGGGGTTTTTCGGGTTAGAGTTGATGGGCCAAGGGGTTGAAAGCTCTTTGATTCATGACATTCCTCCCTTTTCTGGTTGATAGGTGGGATGGGGCGAATTACTAAATGACCCAACATATGTGGTGGAAATGGTTTTCCTGTGGGCAATTGATAGAGTGAGCCGTTTTGATGGCGGAAGTACATCTCGCTTGTTATGGTAGCTGGTAGCGGTGGTGGAGGCGGGACATAATTGAAGAAAGTTTGTTGTGCCAACTTAGCCTTCTGTCGTCGGCATTTTCCCAGGCGTTTCTTCTTTTGATTTCCTGCTGTGCTGACGATCCGAATTTGAGTGCCTGGTGCTGGATTTGGCATATGGATCATGTTCCGACATCTGGAGTTTGGCTCTGTAGGTTGCCGGCCTGATTCATTAGTAGCTTGATTACTTTCTTTGATAATTCCTTCTAGTTTAGAAAATGTCTCTTCTATCCTGGAGTCGACGTCGACAGCATCGTCTTCATCAATATCAAGTATCAGAACATCCTTGTCGTCTGACATCTATAGAAAAAATAATATATGTAGTATGTACAGCAGGGACTATTCATAGTCACTACAAGCGTGATAAGGCATCAGCGTTACCATGTGTATGCCCAGGACGGGATCTGATTACATAGTTGTATTCCTGTAGACTGAGGGCCCATCGTTCGAGTCGCGGATTGTTACTCCTGACAGAATTTAACCAGCGCAACGGGTTGTGATCGGTTACAATTTCAAAAGCCCGACCATAGAGATAATAGCGGACCTTGTTGACCGCCCAGACAATGGAATAACATTCCTTCTCAATGGTCGCAAACTTCGTTTCTCGTGGAAGAAGTCTGCGGGACATGTACAAGACAGGATGTTCCCCACCAGGGAACTCTTGAGAGAGAGTAGCTCCCAACGCGTAATTTGATGCGTCTGTCTCCAGCTTAAACGGTCTGTTGAAGTCAGGAGGGTACAGCACTGGGTAGGCAGTCAAAGCTCTTTTCAAGTCATCAAACGCCCTTTGGTGGTGTTCCTGCCATGGCAATATCTCAGGTGTTTTACGTGTCGTTAGCGCATTCAAACTGCTTGCTTTTGACGCGTATCCGCTGATGAATCGTGAATAGTAATTTGTCATTCCTAGGAATGTCCTCAGTTCTTTCTTTGTCCTTGGGGCCGCGAATGACTCGATAGCTTGCACCTTGCTATCTAGTGGCTTGATTTTACCACAGCCGACTTTGTGTCCGAGGTATTCTACTTCCGAATACCCAATCTTGCTTTTTGAGACGTTGATCTTGAGGTTGGCCTTGTTCAATAGGTCCAGTACTTCACGAACGTGTTTCAGGTGATCTTCCAAGTTCTCGCTGAATACAATAATGTCGTCAAAGTATGCTTTTGCATTAGGGTAGTCACGTAGGATGTCATCTACCATTCTCTGGAAGGTGGCAGGTGCTCCTTTTAATCCAAACGGCATTACTCGAAACTGAAAATGGCCAAATGGAGTGGAAAACGCTGTTTTCTGGACTGAGTTTTTAGCCATTTTTACCTGCCAGTACCCCTTCCTGCAATCGAAAATCGTAAAATATTTGGCCTTTCCGAGAGATTCCAGTGTTTCGTCGACTCGAGGCATTGGGTATGCGTCGAATTCTGACACCTCGTTGACTTTTCTGTAATCCACACAGAATCGCCATTCTCCGTTTTTCTTTTGCACAAGAACAACAGGGGATGACCATTCGCTGTTTGATGGTTCGATGACTCCATCGGCGAGCATCTTCGTGATTTCGTTCTTGAGAATCTCCCTCTGGGACTGAGGAACTCTGTAAGGTGGGACTCTGATTGGATGATGTTCCTTGGTATGGATTTCATGAGTGACGTTCGTGTTCCCAAGATCTTCGGATAGTACTTCTTTACGCTTCCAAATTTCCTGACTGAATGCCAGTCGAACATCTTCTGGAAGAGTAGGGTTTACGTTCGGCGTTGTCTCCTGGAAGGTATCTCCATAGGTTTCTATTGGAGATAGATCCTGTTCGTCCGTTTCTAAGGAGACGACAAACGCAGTTACTGCAGGATCATCTGAGTTTTCTTCAAATTTCCTTAGCAGGTTTATATGATAAATCGCCGTTTTCTTACGTGGACCTCCTAGCTCAATTTCATAGTCAACCGGTGATATTATGCGACTGACCCTGAAGGGTCCTTGCCATCTGATGTCAAGTTTGTTGTTCCCTTCCGGCAGCAATAGTAGAACCTTGTCACTGACACTCAAGCTTCTGCTTTTAGTGTTTCGGTCATACCACACTTTCATTCGATTTGAATTTGTGGCACTAGCTTCGCTTGCCAGCTTGCTCATTTGTGCTAGTTTTGTTCGCATCTCTTGCACATATTCAATTACCTCAGTTGAATCTTGGGATGATCCTGAATCTTCCCATTCTTCTTTCATGATGTCAAGAATACCTCTTGGATTTCGACCATAGAGGATTTCGAATGGACTAAAGCCAAGGCTTGGATGTGATGTTTCCCTGTAAGCAAATAGCAGGTACGGTATGTACGTATGCCAGTTGGACTCTGCTTCGTCAATATATTTCCGCAGCATAGATATCAGTGTTCCATTAAACCGCTCCGTTAAGCCATCGGTCTGGGGATGGTAGGGCGTCGTTCGGATTGGTTTTATCTTCAAGGTCTTGTACAGGTCCTTAAGAGCGCTTGATACGAAGTTCGTGCCTTGGTCTGTCAGGATTTCTTCTGGTATTCCGTACCTCGAGACATACTTCGCAACTTCTTCTCCAATAATTCGAGACCCAGTCGATCGAAGCGGTATGGCCTCTGGATATCTTGACGCGTAGTCTGTAATAACAAGAAGCCAACGGTGTCCTGCAGAGCTTTTAGGAAGTGGACCGACGATATCCATTGCAATACGCGAAAATGGTTTCGAAATCGTTGGTAGAGGGTACAGTGGGACTCTCTCCTTCGGCCTCTTCCGGGCTCTTAGTTGGCATGCTTTGCACTTCTTAACGTATTCTCCTACATCCTTGTAAATTCCAGGCCACCAGAATCTCCTCAGAATTCGGTCACGGGTCCTCCGTTTTCCTAGGTGTCCACTCATTGGATTTTCGTGACCCATGGCGATAACCTGTTTGCGGAACTCCTTGGGCACCACAAGTTGCCTATGTTGGATGCTCAGATTATCAGTCCATATCCGATAATAAGTTCCATTCTGATGAAGAAACTGAACTGAAAGGGATGGATCAATATAATCCAGGGCATCTGTTCGGATCTTCTGAAGGTCTGGCTCAGATGCTTGTTGGCGTTGAAATTCAGAACGAGGGACGGTTGGATGTTCAACATCTGACGATACACTTGTTGTTTCAGGGGGAGAACAAGTAGAAGGCGGTTTTGTTACTTTGCTCGCTTCTTTTTCAGATGTCTCTGGTGCATCCTGGTGGGAATTGTGAGTCTGTGGTGTATCTCCTTCCATCGGGACTACGACTGTTGTTTCTGGTATGAGGTAGTCCGTGCTAACTTCAGAATTCTCGCGAATCCATTTGCTTTTGGACCTTGTGACTGCAAGAGCCATCTGTGGGTCGTCTTGCAAATCTCGCAGGTTCAGGGGTAGGATCCGTTGTGAAAATCCTGGGAAGTTTCTTCCTAGGAGGACATTTTGCGGAAGCGTCGGGCATAGACCCACTTCGATCCTTTCCTTGATTCGTTGACCTTGAGTGTCGACGACTTCAAGAGTCAACATTGCTGCTTTGCAATTCATTCTCCTTCCTTCTGCTGTGACATAGCTAAACTCTCGGTTTTCGATCGGAATTAGACCACGGATTTTTGTTGGATTTACCAGCGTAAGCTCGCATCCAGAATCAATGACGATCGGCAACATTTGTCCGTTGCATCTGGCTTGAACTATGTACCCTTCGTAGCCAGGATACGCATGTGTCTGTGCCAGGCTAACAGATTTGTCTTTTGCTTTCACTGCTCCCATATACTTCGACGCTTTGCATTCGCTTGTTGTATGAGAGTTGGAGTAAGGGTGGTTGATACATCGATTTGGATGGCTTGCTGTTGCTTCTTTCTTGTTATTTGGGAACTTGGTCGTAGAAAACATTTTGTCCTGTGCTGAGTCCTTGTTTCTTCGGCTTTTTGCTGAACGGTCCCAGTCTTCGGACTTCTGCACGCAGTCCCTCAGAGTTTTGACTCCATTCTGTTTTAGAAATACTTGGAGGTCAGAAGGGGCTACGCTGACAAAATGTTCCACGACGAACTTTTCAATGACAGTGTCGATGTAGCATAGACAGTCAGAATGTTGTTCGTCGCCACGTCTGCTCTCCATCGTATCTGTTTCCAACCATTTCCTTGCTGTGATTAGTAAGTAATCGGCAAACTCAGTGTAAGACTCACTGTTTCTCTTGGTTGCTTGTCGGAAGCGTCGCAAGTACGTCTCACTATTTATGTGAAACTTCTTTAGTATCGCTTTCTTGACTTCACCGAAATCAGAAGCTTTGTCGCTTGGTAGAGAAGTGTATGCTTGTAAAGCTTTCCCCGACAAATTTGCGACGAGCCTTGAAACCCAGGCTGCTTGTGGCAAATTACATGCAGTGGCTGTCCGTTCAAACGCTTCCATGTAGGTTTCTACGTCTTCGTTGTCTTTGAGCGCAGCCATATGGAACGTTGAGGCACCAGATTCTGCCATGGCTTTGATGCTTGCCTGTATCAAGGCGCGATCTGCAGTCATCTCTGTTCTGATATTGTCAATAGTTGACTTGGTTGCTTCAGCAACAGAGGTTTTGAAAGCTTCGAGCATGTGCTGAAGTGTTGCAGCATCCATGATGTTTGCCTGTGTTGCTAATCGCGATGGAATTTCAACTGCAACTGTAGGTGCCGCTACCCTCGAATGCTCTTTGGGGAAAACCCGTTTTGGCTCTTCGTCAGCCAGAGCGAATCACAACTACCACTGTTCGTGTGGGGGGAAGGGAATTGCGGTTCTCGGAGATCCAGCAATTGTATACCCTAACTAGGCGTTCCGTTCTGGATCGCGGAAACCCAGAATTCGGAAGAATCTGTGTAGGATCGCGGAGACCCAGGCACAGATCAATGAAAGAGGTTGCGGTGCAAGAATGCAAAAATCTGTGTAGGATCGCTGAGACCCCGGCACAAATTGTGCGAAATAGTTCTACAAGCTTGTTTACTTCTTCCCGTTTTGGATCGCGGAGACCCAGGATACGGAAACGTAAAAATGCAAAAATCTGCGTAGGATCGCGGAGACCCAAGCACAGATTAAGCGAACTAGGTGCTACAAGCTCGCCTATGTGTTTCCGTTTTGGATCCACAATACGGAAATCTAAAATGCAAGAATCTGTGTAGGATCGCGGAGACCCAGGCACAGATTTAAGCTAACTAGTTTTACAAGCTTGCTTACTTATTTCCGTTTTGGATCGCGGAGACCCAGCATTCGGAAATCTAAAATGCAAAAATCTGCGTAGGATCGCTGAGACCCAAGCACAGATTAAGCGAACTAGGTGCTACAAGCTCGCCTATGTGTTTCCGTTTTGGATCGCGGAGACCCACAATACGGAAATCTAAAATGCAAGAATCTGTGTAGGATCACGTAGACCCAAGCACAGATTAAGCGAAAAAAAAAGAACAATCTACGAAGTTATTCCGTTTCGGATCTCAGGGACCCAGAAATCGAAATTAACTGAAAAAATTTCTTCTTACCTTTAGTTTTGTAGGATCTCGTAGACCCTTTGTACTTTGCAGGTCCGCGGAGGCCCTTAGCAAAGTGTTCGAATCCCTCCGCTGCCACCAAAATGTTACGAACTACGATGTTCTTTATTGGAAAACTCAACTTAGACTGACTATAAAATGAATATACACACGCTTAAATAGGCCGGTGCCTACGACGCTATTGCACTTTTACTTTCTTCCGGGGAATCCAGGGGTTTTTCGGGTTAGAGTTGATGGGCCAAGGGGTTGAAAGCTCTTTGATTCATGACACTGGTCCTTTCAGAAACAGAATGCGATAACACATGTTAGCGCGATTTGAAAATGGCTCGATAAGCCCTTCAGATGTAATATACCGTGTTTTCACGACAAATGATAGTCAAAACTTCTATTTTTGCGACTGCAAGAAAATTGGCTGTGCCGAATCGAGTGAATTATAACTATACTTTTCGTTTGAACGAACCTTCGTAGCAGAACTGCCCGAGTAACTGTCAAACTTGGCGTTTGTAGTAAGATAGATAATGCAGCGCACTAAACTTACCGCTCAAAACCAGGCTTAACCTTCCATATTCCCAGATGTCCTCGGCCGCCGCAGAATCGAGCCAACCCTTCGAGATTTTCATGTCAGTCCCTTCACATTTCAATATCTTTTGCATCCTAGTCACAACTACAGTCGCTTTTGTTCCCCAGATTTTCATATGTATAGTGTCATCTCGAATCTGTTGGCACCTTCCAGACATCCGGAATCTGGGGTGTTTAACATCCCAGACTTCCAGAGTTTTTTGTCCTAGCTTCACCGTTCAGATCCGGCCCGACGAAAAAGGCTGTCTGGAACAGGGTTGCCACTTGACCAAGATAAAATTCACTACCGAAGAAGAAAAAAAGTACTACCAAAGGAGAAAAAGTACTACCTAAAAAAATTTTTTGCGCGTCTTGATTTTTTCATGAAAACAGTCATTTTTCGGATGTCAGTAATCTTTCATCAAACCGTCATTTTTTTCTTGAAAACAGTTGTTTTCTGCAAAACACGCGGAAAAAATGACCAACAAACGGTAAATACCTTGCCCCCCCCCAAAAAAAAAAAATATTTTTAAGACCAAAGTTCATAGTATAATTTCTGTTTACTCTCAATTGTGTTGATGCTTCAGTCAACTTTCAGAAGTTTTGCTTTTCAAAGGTAATGAAACGTTTAAAAATGTTCTTACAGGCTAATTGGCTTCACTTGTGTTGTTCATAAAGAGCCCCAAACCTTGACGGACGAAATTAAGGAATACCGCTCTGGCTTATACATGTGAATTAGGCCAGCTGCAGAGAGAGAGAAGCAAAAAGGTACATTTTTCTAGAAAAGTACTGCTTTTCTTAAAATGTACTAAAAAGTACTACTTTTTTCAAATGTACTACCAACTCACTACTTTGAAAAAAATGTACTAAAAAGAGTACAATTGTACTACCGGTGGCAACCATACATGAGCTATTAGTAATAGTTACAGTAATAGTAATAGTAATATTACTTTTTTTGCAGTAATAGTAATAGTAATAGTTTTCGCTATTATTTTTTTACTAAGTAATAGTAATAGTAATAGTTTTACTATTATCTATGAAGTAATAGTAATAGTTTTACTATTACTTTACTATTACTTTGCCCTAATTCCCATTGCTCTGGTCTGGCTTTAATTTAGTATCGTTAGTTAATTCCCCACCTCAGAGGACCGATTGTATGCAGCACCCTCCGCATGCCCTGTCAGTGGTATGAAGATGACCCGACGGAGGTCGATCGTAGTTCCGCGTATAAATACTACCGAGTTCTTTCGCTGCGAGCTGCGTTCCTATAGCGGGATTCTCATCTTGTAGGATACAGTTAATACATTACAAATGGGCAATATGGGTTCAAATCATATACACACAAAAGTAATAGTAATAGTAATAGCTTTTACTATTACTTAAAAAGTAATAGTAATAGTAATAGTATTACTTTTTCGGTCAGTAATAGTAATAGTAATAGCTTTGCTATTACACTACAGTAATAGTAATAGTAATAGCACGCTATTATTTTTCCGAGTAATAGCTCATGTATGGTGGCAACCCTGGTCTGGAATAAGTTAAAGAACAAACATCTGGAAGGTGATGCCCTGGGCCGTATCCGGGGGGGGGTAGAAGGTTCAACCCCCCCTCGAAACATACAAAAATAATTGTTTTTTATAGGCTTTAACCTCTGATCTATGTCTTTGTTATGGCCCGCGGGCAACCCCCCCCACCCCGAAATAAATTTCTGGATATGGACCTGGTGAAGCCTCACCGTAATCCAACTGAGCTTGTCATCCAAACTTACAGAGCAAAAACTACCAACGAAAGTGACAAAATTAAACTCGCTTTTCGACACAGTCCAGAGAAATTCAGTTCGTTCACCCCGCCAATTTTCCGAGCAACTCTAGTTTTCGATTCACGTCATCATCACTTGCGTAAGTTGCGTAGCATAATGCAATGACGTGAAGGCGAGTTAAACCTGTTAAAAAACGTGAGATTGTTGACCCTTCGTTTAAGACTATTTCAAGTTATGCCTATTGTAGGGGGATTTGTAGATTGCGGATGCATCAGCATTGGTGCAAGGACCCACAATAACATACAAAAGAAGCCAACGAACGTGAAAGAATTAAACACGCTTTTCGACACTGTTTAGAGAAATTCAGGTCTGTTTTGATAATTGACTTTCATAACGAAGCACTGACAAAAATTTATGAAATTTACGAAATTGGATTATTATCTCTTGTTTAAAATTATATTGTTAGGCTATCTCATTTCATGACAACAGTATAAGTTGCAGCCACCAAGAAATCACACAAAAGTTCTTACCTACGGTAAGGCAGGTCACTAAAGAGTGCAACTGAACATATCAACCGAGGGGTTACCCACTCCCCGACACCTGCTGTACACCCTTTACCGGCACCGGCCGGCACCAGCCGAAATATGCTGACGTTATTGGTGCTGACGTTAAGTTAGTCGACTCATCCATCAAAAGCTTCTAAAAATGCTTATTTTGATGTTTTAAGATATTACAACCGGTGCCGGCTTGTTTCAGCCGGTTCCGGCACCGACCGGGCATCGCGGCACCGGGCACTTGCTGTACACTAAAATCGAGAGTGGGCAACCCTTCGATATCAACAACGAAAATTTGAAAATAAAAGAATAAAAAAACGAAAAAGATACTTAATTTTTGGGATCCCAAAACGTAAGTGGAGGGATACCTATGACATCGCAAAAGTTGTCCGTCCGTCCGTCTGTCCGTCCGTCTGTAAGCACGATAACTCTCGAAGGGAATGAGATATTTTGATGAAACTTGGTGTGAGCATTCTTTGGGTCAAGAGTAAGGTCGAGTTCGTAGATGGGCTCTGTAGCCCTACATTTAGGGGTGGGGGAGGGGGTTCAAATTAAGGGATAAGCAAAATATTTTTAAACAGCTAATGTGATAGTCGATTATGGGGTAAGAAGACACGCTGAACACAAATATGAAAACTATTTTCTCGCCGGACAGGTAGCTCGCCCGGAATCTGGCCAAAACCGGAAAGTTTGTTAAAAGTTAAAGTTGTATCTGAAGTTGATTAGATGTTCGATGTAGAGGTAAGAAGGCATGCTGAACAAAAATACGAAAACCATTTTCTCGCCGGACAAGTAGTTCGCTCGGAATCCGGCCAAAACCGGAAAATTTGTTAAAAGTGAAAGTTTTATTTGAAGTTAATTAGATGATAGATTTAGGGGTAAGAAGAGATGGTGAATCCGTATATGACAATCATTTTTTAGCTGGACATATAGTTCGTCCGGAATCCGGCTGAAACCGGAAAATTTGTTAGAAGTTAAATTTGTACTTGAAGTTGATTAGATGTTGGATATAGGGGTAAGGAGATACGCTGAATTCGTTTTTGATGTTTAGTTTTTCGCCGGACTAGTAGTTCTTGAATTCACCAAAACCGCAAAATTCCCAAAAGTAAGGTAGGATCGTTTCGATCGGCTTATAGGGGTAAACACACATGCTGAATCCATATCTGAACTTGGTTTTCTTAATGATATGCTGTTTGGCCTTGCGAAGACTGGATCTGGCGAAGACAAAACCTGATTGTCTGGATCAAATATTGAATTTTTGGGATGCCATCGGAACCTTTGGTCTTGTTCTGTAATGAATCTTAGTGATGTTGAAGTTAGTTAGTTTCCACACACAAACGACATCGTTTACTTTCGTAAGGCCTGAAAAAGGGTGTGGCTAACTCTTCATTCATATTCTCAAAAAGATAAAAGAAAACAATGAAAAAGATAAACGAAACGGATACGTTAGTCATATAGACTTTGTTACTTTTAGGGTTTCTTTTAGCAACCAAAGGGTTGCCCACTCTCGATTTTAGTGTACTGCAAGTGCCCGGTGCCGCGATGCCCGGTCGGTGCCGGCACCGGCTGAAACAAGCCGGCACCGGTTGTAATATCTTAAAACATCAAAATAAGCATTTTTAGAAACTTTTGATGGATGAGTCGAATAATTTAATGTCAGCACCGGTGCCGGCATCACCTATTTCGGCCGGTGCCGGTAAAGGGTGTACAGCAGGTGTCGGGGAGTGGGCAACCCCTCGTTAGCAACAAAAGTCTGAAATTATTGTTTCGTCTGTGCTCTTGTTCGAAACCAAACTTCAGCTAACTAACCGTTCAGTGCCAACCAACATCATTGGCCATTTAATGAAGGTTAAGGTGTCTTGTCAATATGGTGCAATTTTTTCCTTTTACTATTAACTTTATGAGAGATGCAACCTCATACCACAAATATTTAGAGTGTTTCTTCTGGTCGTTAAAGAGTGAGTGTCTAGTAGGCAGGACCGGACATAGAGATCCAAGGCTCCTAGGTTAAAGTTAGAAGAGTCGGTGCCCTCTCTTTCAATTTTTTTTTTTTTTTACTGATTTACCGTAATTTGAATTTAATAGATAAGCCGACTTAGAAATGAAATAGACAAGTACCGACCGTAGGCCTACTACAAATAATAATTCTACTCCGAGGTTGGGGCGTTCGGCAGAAGTTCGCCACTGACTATGGGTGAGTGGACAAAAATAAGTAAACCGTTTTGGTTGTGTTTCGCTTTTGGTGGATGAAAATGGTTTTAGTTGAGTTGCCTACCCGAGAGGGAAGGGAACTTGAAATTCGTCTGGTTCTCCGAGATAAAATTTCGATAATGCTTCTTCAGGTCGATGCCCCCCCCCCCCCCCCTTCACAAATTATGTCTAGCTATAACGTTATTTTACCAACCAGCAATTTTGAATCACATTTTTGTTTAGTTCCTTATATTTGTTCTTATTGCCGTGGCTCTAGTCGGACTTTTTATGGAATGAATTTTAACTAGATATTCCTTCAGCCCAAAAGGTGACTGCGAATCATATTTGAAAATGCAATACGAATCTAACTATCATCTATCTGTCTAAATCGATTTTTATTCAGTACTAGATGTTAACATTTATTACTATTTAATAATTCTAGTATCTGCTTAGAAAAATCCGAAGATGATATACAGTATAAATAAACAACGAATGTAGGTAACTAGAAACATCAAGCTTGAATGATTTATATTTATGCACCTAAAAATCAAACGTTGCGATTATTGTGACCCCTTGTCACGGGCCACTAAAAGAAGCGGGGCCCATAGCAAGAACACATAAGCCAATATAACCTCCGCCTTTGGTCCCATGCAGCGACTTAATACTCCGACAAAACTGAACTGAGCTAGAGGTACTTGCTAAGCTTTGAGTAAAAGCCCGTCTACTTCCCTCGTCGCCGCTGCGCATATCAGAGGAAAAATTGTAGGAGTCATGCTGACCCGCTCTGCAGCGCGTCGCAATAAGCGACAACCAGTCGGCTTCTACTTTGGAAATTTCTTCTCCGGGGCTTCGCTGCGATAAAGCTGTTTATAGAGGTAACGAATTGTGATGTACCGCGTAGTTCCTACCCGTTCGTTTGTGTTGGGCAGGGTATAGTGATCTATTCGACTCCGCATGGTCGTATTACAGAGATAGGGAGACGGAGGTTCTGGTGCTTATTTGTTCCATCCCATAGGCACTAGGCGGGTACCTTCTTATTCCATTTGGTAATCAGGCACTTTGTAGCCTACCGATGACAGGCCTTATATACAACAACAAAATAATTTTATTGGCTGAGTGCAGTACTTACAAAGAGGAAACAAGAAGAAAAAGTACAACCATTGATAGTGAGAGTAAAATGAGAAAAACCTTGCGTATAACCTTCTACTGTCTTTAAAATGTTTGAACTGAACCATCACCATCATCGCCGGACACTTTTCGCGGAAAACTGTCACTCTTGTATTTGTCGAGTCCAGACCAATCCGGTTTGGCACAGTTGGCTTGCGAATGCGGAAGGCGGATTGGCAGGTTCATCGACCCGGCAATTCACTGACTTGGGTATGTTTTGGTTTTTCGGGACGGGAAATGTCCGAAATTCCGGATTTGCTTGAATGCAAGATAAAATGGCTGGGTTTTCCAGACCAAAAAAAGAGAAGGGCGTCCGAGGGCGGCAGTTGTGTTGTTAGGGAAGGCTACGAAAATAAGGCCACTCAATCAACCGAATTGCCATTTTTATTTTAATTCCCTAAGACACGAAATATTTTGTTTGAGACCAGCAACTTAGTTGGAGAAGGATGCAGTGGCGCCATTTCAGCGCTATTTTAAATATTGTAAATTTTTGCTTAGATACCCTTTATTTGCTAGAAATACACCTCCAATTAATTCCCTTTCCAATTGCCCTGGCAATTCAGCAGAAATGTGATAATTTTGCAGACAAAGCTAATTTCTGACTCTGAAGAATCTGTTTCCATTTTTCGATAAAAGTTAATAGTTAAGTTAGTACAGAGTTTTGTTTAAAGTACGTCAATTGTTAATTTATTGTTTTGAAAGTTATTTGTGACAGTGTTTTTTTTAATTTATTTTAGTACTCCTTAATATATTATTCTTTGAGGGAAATAAATCAATCAATCAATCAGTAAGCCTTAGGGGGGCCAAAGATACATTTTTTCCAGGTTTATAAACACATGCTCGAAATTTAATTACACTTCTTGGGGTAAATTGAAAGTAGTTTTCGAATATTCCTTAAAGACATCGAAATGCATTTGCCCTTTGAAACCTATTCGGCGGCCAAACAGTATCATCACGAAAGAAGATTTTGAAATCAAAGGGGGGGGGCATGGCGCTCATGGAATGATGTGAGAACTTTCGAGATTCGCACTCCTCGTTCAACCCATATATAGATGTTCCAGACAAATGGATGTCCCAATATTCTTACATGTCCCTCGAAACCAGGGCCGTATCCAGGAGGGGGGGTTAGAGGGTTCACCTCCCCCCCCCCTGAAACAGACAAAAATAATCGTTTTTCATAGGCTTTAACTTTTATAGATTTTTGTTTGTACTTTTTGGTCCGACCTGTGCCCCCCCCCCCCCGAAATAAATTCCCGGATACGGGCCTGCACGAAACCATAAAACAACTCAGATCAGATTAACTGCAAAATAACCTTAACTGACGTGATTACTAACACATTCTTTGATATTAATTTATGTTCCTTTTCCTTATCTTCTTTGTAACTTAAACTTCTTTCGTCGTCTTCGGTTTGCTTTCTTCGCTCTTTTACCTCACTAATAACTTCTTCCTTACTATTTCTGACATAAGAGTATTTCCCGTTTTCAAAATCCGAGCAACTCGGTCTTCTTCTTAGGTACTTTTCGACTTACTGAACTGCTTTAATAAAGCATGCTAGCCCTCAAGTTCGACAAATTTTGATTTCTTCAAATTTAGTCACTATAATAAAATTATACCAACATAATATATATATATATATATTATAGCCTCTATATATTATATTCAGTTTATTCGTGTTTTAATTGGATACTTATGACTGATTATGAAGAACACCATCTTGTAATGTACATTGAAGTCAGGAAGGGTTTTACACATATTTCTGAAAGATCATCCTTTTGGAATGTGGTGTGGGCAAAGACCTCCAACCCTACTGGCGACAGACAGACCAGTTCTACTGACTCATTTCTTCCATGATCCGATTGACTAAAGTATTATTGTTCGCTACCATTTTGACGAAGGTCAAGCTCAGATAACTTGTGACGTCATATTGCTGCTAAAAATCCAGAAAGATAGAAGAGGTTTAACATGTTTCCAAAACGTGGTTGTAATCATTCGCATTTAAGACTTCGAATGATGCTGTGATTTTAACCAGAGTGAAAAAAAAAACGATTAGTCTAGTTGGCTGGTGGAATACGAATTTTGCGAAATTCTTTTCGAGTTCTAGAGTGTCTTCTACTTAAACGGAAGTTTATTAGGTTTTGGAGTCATTTCGGTGAGTTTTTGGCCAGTTTCCTAAGGTTTACAAACCCTTCAAAAATTTAATGTTCAAAAGCGTTAAAAAGTTTTTAATATTTTCTATTTGTGATCCCTTTTCTGTGTCCCAACAGGAGTTAAAAGTTTGAATTAAGAACCGAAAAAAAAATAATAAGAAGAATCTTTGATTGCGCTTCGATATTACGCTCGGACCATTGCAGACTGAGTTTACGGTTCTGCCAGTTTTGCAATTTGCCCGTTTAACAAATTGGTTTGGTGCAGTTAATTAATTTTTCGTTTTTGTTGTGTCCTTAAATGAAGTCGTTGAATCTGCGAAGGGCGTCATCCGCTTCTGAGTGGTCCGGCTGTGGGAAGTCACTATACTCGCACTCTAACAAAATATTACGCACTATTATAGAAGTAGTACAGTTACAGAAGAAGTAGAACATTACCTGCTGTATTGAAGTGGCACAGCAGCACTATTAATTACCTAAATACAATTTGAAGGCCAAGAGGTCGAACGCAAAACAAAATGAAAAGACACTTTCATGTTAAAACAAAATATTTTGGAGTTCAGTATTAATGTCGTTTAAGCATCTTGTAGAGGCTTGCTACCGTTCTTTACTATAAATTAAAAAAATGATTAGACAGTAACAGCAATTACGCCTTTTTGGGATCCCAAAACGTAAGTGGAGGGATACCTATGACATCGCAAAAGTTGTCCGTCTGTCCGTCCGTCTGTCCGTCCGTCCGTCCGTCTGTCCGTCCGTCTGTCTGTGAGCACGATAACTCTCGAAGGGAATGAGATATTTTGATGAAACTTGGTGTGAGCATTCTTTGGGTCAAGAGTAAGGTCGAGTTCGTAGATGGGCCCTGTAGCCCTACATTTAGGGGTGGGGGAGGGGGTTCAAATTAAGGGGCAAGCAAAATATTTTTAAACAGCTAATGTGATAGTCGATTATGGGGTAAGAAGACACGCTGAACACGAATATGAAAACCATTTTCTCGCCGGACAAGTAGTTCGTCCGGAATCCGGCCAAAACCGGAAAGTTTGTTAAAAGTAAAAGTTTTGTTTGAAGTTGAATAGATGTTTGATTTAGGGGTAAGAAGGCATGCTGAACACGAATATGAAAACCATTTTCTTGCCGGACAAGTAGTTCGCCCGGAATCCGGCCAAAACCGGAAAGTTTGTTAAAAGTGGAAGTCTTATTTGAAGTTGATTAGACGTTCGATATAGGGGTAAGAAGGCATGCTGAACACGAATATCAAAATCGTTTTTTCGCCAGACAAGTAGTTCGCCCGGAATCCGGCCAAAACCAAAAAGTTTGTTAAAAGTAAATGTTTTATTTGAAGTTGATTAGATGTCCGATTTAGGGGTAAGACGAGATGCTGAATCCGTATATGACAATAATTTTTTTGCCTGACATATAGTTCGTTCGGAATCCGGTTGAAACCGGAAAATTTGTGATAAGTTAAATTTTTATTTGGAGTTGATTAGATGTTGGAAATAGGGGTAACTAGATAAGCTGAATTCGTTTTTGAGCTTTAGTTTTTCGTCGGACAAGTAGTTCTGGAATTCCGCCAGAAACCAAGCCAGGATCGTTTCAATCGACTAGTAGGGGTAAACACACAAGCTGAGTCTTGGTTTTCTTAATGATTAGCTGTTTGGCCTTAATCCGTTTCTAAATTTTAAGAGTATAAATGTTCATGGAGTCTGGCGAAGACCGAGTCTGACGAAGACAAAACCTAATTGTCTGGATCAGATATCGAAGTTTTGGGATCCCATCGGAACCTTTGGTCTTGTTGATACCAGAAATCTGACAAAGTTAAAGCCGGGTTTTTTCTCGATCAGTATCCCTCTAAGATGTTGTGCGAGGGATAAATATAATTTCGAATATTTCGGTTGCACTTCCGGCAACCGATCCTCATGAGCTGATAAAATAAAATAAAATCTTGTTTTTTGGTCTTTCGTAATGAATGATCAGTTTGGCTTCCAACATTAGATTTATGAATTTGTTTGGCCGGAAACATGTCGTCCAGATGCATGGTATCTCGTCGGAGGGGTGTCATATATAACGAAAACCTAGGGGAGCAGCGGCGTCGTTTCGGGTAGCATCACGTAAAAAGTTAAAAGTTATATTGAGAGACTTTCTTATGGTCCACTTGTCGTAAATGCCAGTCATAATTTTGTTAGATTAGTTTGCATCTTGCAAACTGATGATTTTTCATGAGTAGCTTTGGTCTCCCTTGGAAATCCAGTGGGGAGCAAGACGCCCCTCCCCCTACAATGACACCTCCGATTCATCTTCACCAGGCCAAAATTTTGCGACGCGGCGTTTCAACTCCAAGTCGTTTTTTTTCGTATCGCGTCTCAATTCGCCGGGTGGAAATCAGAATGGACAACGTAGAAAAGAATATAATCGACGTTCGACAGGGATGTCATTTATTGACATAGGATACTATTTGACAAGGATATTCACAGAATAGATAAAAACGGAAACGTCAGCTACGATAGTTTGGCAGCGATATTTCGGCCCTTCTTGGCAAGGGTCCTCGTCAGGCTGTTGTATGTCAGGGACAACATTGAGGAACGGAAGAAACGTAGGGGATTGGAATATCGCTGACAAAGCATCGTAGCTGACGTTTCTGTTTTTATCCATTGTATGAACAAATGTTTGGAAGTCAGCTTAGGCTCGAGGAGTATTTTTTGACAAGGATATAAATAACAAGACCAAAGGTTTCGATGGGATCCCAAAAATTTAGTATTTGACCCAGACAACTAGGTCTTGTCTTCGCCAGACCCAGTCTTCGCCAGGCTAATCATCTAAGAAAATCAAGTTCAGATATACCTGTATAAGCCATATTTATTTTGACGATACTGATCGAGACTTCCTGCTTTACTTCTACCAAATTTCCGGCTTCGGCCGAATTCCGAGCGAACTACTTGTCCAGCCAAAAAAAAGATAGTTCAGAAACGAATTCAGCGGTTATCTCCTTATCCCTATAAAGAACATCTAATCAACTTCAAATAAAACTTTAGCTTCTAAAAAAAATCCGGTTTCAACCGGATTTCCGGACGAACTAACTGTCCGAGTAAAAAATTATTGTCATTTACAGATTCAGCGTCTCTTCTTACCCTTAAATTTGTCATCTAATCAACTTCAAATAAAAAATTTACTTTTAACAAATTTTCTGGTTTCGGCAGGATTCCGGGCTAACTACTTGTCCGGCGAGAACCTTTTCACCATCGTGTTCAGCATGTCTTCTTACCCCTACATCGAACATCTAATCAACTTCAAATAAAACTTTTACTTTTAACAAACTTTCCGGTTTTGGCCGGATTCCGGGCGAACTACTTGTCCGGCGAGAAAATGGTTTTCACCATCGTGTTCAGAATGTCTTCTTATCCCATAATCGACCATCATATTAGCTGTTTAAAAATATTTTGCTTGCCCTTAATTTGAACCCCCTCCCCCATCTCTAAATGTAGGACTACAAGGCCCATCTCCGAATTCGACCTTACTCTTGACCCAAAGAATTCTCACACCAAGTTTCATCAAAATATCTCATTGCCTTCGAGAGTTTTCGTGCTTACAGACAGACAGATGGATGGACGGACAGACGGACAGCTTTTGCGATGTCATAGGTATCCGTCACTAACGTTTTGGTATCCCAAAAAGTTATAAGGCAGTTTTCGTTTTCCTGGTTTGCATTTTCTGGCGAATTTTGTCATGTGTTCGTTTCCGATGGGGGGTACGAAACAAATTTGTGTTATTTCGCCAAGCTTTCGTTTCATCAAACCATGTTTCTGCTTTCGAGAGGAAAGCTCCATTTTAGCAGGCAAGCATGTAGACACCAGTTTCAAATTGAAGATGGACAAAAATCTGTAGGCTAAGCGTTAAATAGGGGTGTGGCAGTTCCCCGGCTTCACAGCCAATATATCTTCTTTGAGTGAAAAATAGACAAAGTTACCTTACCTTAAATTGCACTTGCAAGCAATAAGGATGTTGTATCCCGATGAGTAGCTTGCGGATGATGATGGTACTATTTTCTGGTTGCTGCTTCCGGGGCGCACCAGTCCACTTTCCAGGGCTGTCGGTGCCAGTCCTCGTCGAGTCGCTTTTTGAAGCCATAGGGTGTTTCGCTGGTTTCAGTTGGTTCAGACAGGCTGTTCCACAAAGGAACAACTCGGTTGCTGAAGAAATGCTGGCGAACACGAGAGGTGCAGAACTTTCTGGACAGTTTCCGCGAGTGGCCCCTTGTTGGTGAGTGGTTGTCGGGATCGAAGAGGGAGGGAAGACAATTAGAGTTGAGAAGTTTGTAGACTAGTAGCGTGTCCCCTCTCTTCCGCCGGTAAGTAAGTGTCGGGATCTTCAGTTTCTGTAGTCGCTGTTCGTAGGGTAGTGCTCTACAGTAGGGTAGTGCTCTTACAGACTAAAAAAAGTTGCATTTTCCCAAAGGCCCAAAGCTGCGTGAAAGCAAAAAACAAATCGTAAACAGAACAGATTTGGCTTGTTGGTTTCTCTCTGACTGCTATCAAGAACAAATAAGCCAATAGAACCTCCGTCTTTGACCCCATGCAGGGACTATGAATACCCTGACAAAACTGAGCAGAGCTAGAGCTACTTTCTGAGCTTTGGGTTGACGCCCGTCTACTTCCCTCTTAGCCTCATTGAGAGGAAAAAGAACAAAGTGACGTCACAATGTTAAACAACTAATGCGTTTACTCTCGACTTTTCTTCTGCGGGGCTGTACTGCGATGAGGTGTGTGTAGAGGCAACGGATTGTGACGTTCCATGTAACTACTTCGCTCGTTTGCATGGGGCAGGACACCGGGAATCTATTCGACTCCGCATGACCGTATTACAGAGATCGGGGGACAGAAGTTCTTTGCTTATTTGTTCTTGCTGCTATTTAGCATGGGAACGACTGTCGACTGACACCTTGTCATGTCCTGGCTCCTGACGATCCCTTGGATCGGAACCCGATGAAAAATTGGTAGTGAAATTGTATTTTGTAATACTTTCATTTGCCTTTGCTTCAAATTGGAATGATCATAAGCAGTAGTATCCAGAGGCGTTACTAGCCAAATTTTTTTTTGGGGGGACAAGGTATTTACCGACTGGTTGGTCAAGAAAAAAATGACAGTTTTGAAAAAAAATACCAGTTTTCAGAAAAACTGAATGTTTTGACGAAAAATCGACTGATTTTAAGAACAAGAGCTGTAAGCTCATATGGCACTTGCATGTGTTGAGATGTTTTGTTTGATCAAAAGTATTTTTCGACTTTGTGGTTAAAATGCGCACTTTAAGGGAGCTAGATAAAAAGTATTTTATTTTTGAACTTGGGTGTAATGATGCGCACTTTAAAGGCGCTAGAAATGCATCTGTATGCAAAACCCTTGAGGCAAAAACGATCACAGGCCCTTAGGGATCCTTGATGTATACCGTTTCGTCAAAAGTTTTTTTTTCGCTTTTCATTTCAAATGCGCACTTTAAGGGTGACAGAAATAAATTTTTAAGCAAAACCCTTGTGGCACAAATGATCATGGGTTGAGATGTATTGTTTGAAATAAAGTACTTTTCGACCTGGCCGTTCAGATTCACACTTTAAGGGAGCTAGAACGTTCTTTGTAAACAAAACCCTTGAGGCAAAAATGATAATGGGCTCATGGGGATCATGAAAATATGAATTTGGTTTAAAAGTATTTTTCGAAATTTGCAGTCAAGATTAGTACTTTAACGAATGGTCGGGTTTGGAAAGTGGCCATTTTTGAGTCATTCTTGTCAAATCTCTAATATTACAGCCAAGTTCCATCGTCCTAGATTATCTGGAAGTACCTTAAATCGTGATCACCGGAATCCCGGACCCCCCCCTCAAACTTCCCCACAGTCGCCGGAGCCAATCCGGTTCCGTAAGTGTTTTTCCAGAGCATCTGTTTGTCATTCCCACAGAGTTCCATCCCGATCTCACCAGTCTAAGCCGGTCACGTATTTTCGCCCCCCCCCCCCCCAATTGCTGTTGGATCTGTCCGGACATGAAAAAGATCAACAGAAACATGTCCTCTCTTCAATTACCAAATTTCACTCAAATCCGATCAGCCGTTTCAAAGTTACGCATGACTCAATATTCCGGATTCCCCCTCCCGTTACTCCCCCCACGGCTATCAGATCATGTAAATTTTTCTTTATAAGTCAGTTTGATCGGGTCCCTGATTCGCCTCCCAAGATTCGTCGTGAAAATCCCCAAAACCGCCATAACCGGAATTCCGGGAAAGTCCTCTCCAACCCCCCCCTAATGTCATGATCCATCCGAAATGTATAAACGATTTATCTGGAGCAGATGCTTGTTCTTCCCAGCAAGTTTCACTCCGATCCCTCCATTCTAACCGTTTCCCGATATTTCCGGTCTCCCCCCCCCAACTCCCCCATAGCTGTTAAATCCGGTCCGGACTTCAATTGGGACATCAGAGGTATGTCATTTATTCAGTTATCAAGTTTCATTCCAATCCGACCACCCGTTCGAAAGTTACACAGTACTCCAACTTTCCGGATTCCCCAGCCCTCCACCCCGCTAGTGTCCGGATCCAGTCCAAACGTATAAACGATTTATCTGGAGCAGATGCTTGTTCCTCCCAGCAAGTTTCACTCCAATCCCTCTATTCTAACCGTTTCTCAAAATTTCCGGTCTCCCCCCCCCAACTCCCCCATAGCTGTCGAATCCGGTCCGGACTTCAAACGGGACATCAGTAGTGTGCCATTTATTCAGTTATTAAGTTTCATTCCAATCCGATCACCCGTTCGAAAGTTACACACTACTCCAATTTTCCGGATTCCCCAGCCCTCCACTCCCCCCGGGTGGTCGGATCCAGTCCAAATGTATAAAAATTTATCTGGAGCAGATGCTTGTTCTTCCCAGCAAGTTTCACTCCGATCCCTCTATTCTAACCGTTTCTCGAAATTTCCGGTCTCCCCCCCCCCCAACTCCCCCATAGCTGTCGAATCCGGTCCGGACTTCAAACGGGACATCAGAAGTATGCCATTTATTCAGTTATCAAGTTTCATTCCAATCCGATCACCCGTTCTAAAGTTACACACTACTCCAATTTTCCGGATTCCCCAGCCCTCCACTCCCCCCCGGGTGGTCGGATTGGGAAACTGAATGTTTCCAAGTTAGTCCGATCGGGTCCCAGATGCTCCTGCCAAGTTTCATCGTCCTAGCACATCTGGAAGTACTCCAATTCGAAAAAGTGTGACAAAACTCCTTAATTTTCAGAACTTCACCGGTCCACCACTCCCCCCCAGATGGTCGGATCGGGAAACTGATTACTTCTAGGTTAGTTTGGTCGGGTCCCTGATTTTCCTGCCTAGTTTCATCGTCCTAGCACATCTGGAAGTACCCTAACTCGAACATGTGGGACAAAAAAATTCGGACAGACAGACCGACAGACCGACCGACAGACGGAATTGCGATCGGTATATGGCACTTGAGCCAGAGGCTGCAAGTGCCATAAAAACGACTATTTTCATGAACAAAATCAGAAAAAACAACTGTTTTCATGAAAAAATCAACTATTTTGACGAAAAATCGCGGCGCTTCGCGCTGACTCTGTTATTTTTTACCGACTGGCCGACAACATTGGGGGGCCTCCCCCCTCCCCCCCAGTCGTGACGCCCCTGGTAGTATCCAGTAGCATACAGCCTTGACATGGTAGCATATTGTGGCATCGTGGTTCTCATCAATTACTGCTGCATGCTACCAAAGTTTACAATTCCATTTAACAAATTTCCGACAGTTTTGGGGATTCCAAAACGTCAGGGAGGGATACCTACGACGTCGTAAGACTTGGCCGTCCGTCAGCATGATAACTCTCGAAGGGGTGAGGTTTTTTGTCCAAACTTGATGGGAGGATCCATTGTTTCAAACTACAGTAGATAGGCCCGGTAGCTCTCTATTTCTGGGGGGGGGGGGTCAGGAACTTTTATTTTTTTTTAATTATAAATTTTCTTTTTTATTACATCTGAACACTCTTTCCTCGACGGACAAGTAGACTTTCCAGAATCTGGTGAAAACTGGAAATTCGTTAGAAGTAAAAGTACGTTCTGGAGTCGATAGGAACATTCATATAGCGGCAAAAATACATGCTGAATTCAAATATTAACATCATTTTCTTCCTAAATAAGCAGTTCGCCCGGAATCCGGCAAAAAAACTAAAATTTGTTATAAATTAAAAAGTGTCTGCTGTCGATTGAGAACCGTTATAGGGGTAAAAATACATGGTGAATCCATATATGAACTTCATTTTCTCACGGGACAAATAGTTTGACCGGAAATTCGATCAAAGCTGATAATGTTGAAGTGAGAAACATTCTGATGTCGACATAAAAGGCTGGAAAGGGCTGGTGTATAGGCCACACGAAAAAAAAACGCGGGATCGGGATATAATAAAAAAAAATCTCGCGTCATGCGATAGTCCGGTAGGAATCTGGTCAAAACCGGATGTTTACGAATCAACCTGAGGTCTGACACTATTTTTGCTAGAAAGCGTTACTTAGTGGGTCTGATAAGCTGTCTATTAAGATGATTGTCAGATTTGTACGTTGTCTGGCAAAACAGAACATCTGCAAGACCCGATTGGCTGAATTAGAAAGATAAACAAATATTCCCCTTTGGGATCCCATCGAAACCTTTGGTCGTGTTCGTCTGAAACAGAGCATAGGTTTGTATGGAGACTGAATTGGGATAAAGCATTCCTGGTTTGGTTGAATACGGGCTGTGATTTGCGTTTTTTTTCTTTGCAGGGCAGCCCTCTACAGTACAACCAGTTACGTTTTGGAGAGTGGGCGTCTTATACCCATCCTCAGTTGGCTTGAGGACCTCGCACGGAAATGATCTCGCCTATTTTGATCCTCTCTTGTGCACTAGCGATTACTGGGGGCTTTATTCATGATGCGGATAATCCCTGCAATATGATCGAGCTTCCGCAAGATGTCGTGCGGACTGCTTCCAAGGCTAAGGAACATGTCCGGAAGTGCTTACGACTCAACGAATGTTCAGTTCTGAACGAGCTAGTACTTTCGCGCCCACCTGGGTTTTTGGACTTCCTAAAACAAAGTGTGTGTGCCTCGAGCGGGCGGTTACCTCTATACTGTTGCCCACCTAGTGCCGATTTTCTACCTCAGTACCTTTTGACATCTAGTGCTTCTTCTTCGGAAGAAGCAGAAGATGAAGTTGCGCGTGACGAAAGGGATGCCGAGCCGGAGTTTGGTGTCAACAGCACTATTTCAGAAGAAGTTATGCATGACGTTGTGGAGTTGCCAGTTCCTTCGAAATTGGTCAACAACCCGCCGAAAGTGGTTGAGCCAGCCGGCGACTCCATCGTCTTTGAGGACGACGAGCAGTTGCCAAGAGATTTGATCAACAAGAACTCGAGAGGGCATAGGGGTCGAGGGAAGATCTTCTTTTTCGATTCCGATCGCCGGAATAAAAGCCGTCCAGGACGCGTCATTTTCAAAGATAATGATTTGCCCGCCTTCGATCTCAAACCACTTCCTACCAAACCACCCCTCTTCCCCGGCAAACCACCGGTGACCAAGACGCCGAAGTTCGACTTCAAACCATCAACCGCTAAACCGTTGGAGGTGGAACTGATCGATGACAACGACCCGGTTATTTTCGATAACGAAATCAATGATGCTCCAGCCCCAGCAGCGGTAGATCCGAAAATCTCTACGACTGCAAAACCCGAACCTGGCTCTGCGACAGTAACGCCGCCTAGGAGCGGTAAAGTCGACGTCGATCCTTTAGAGACGAAGAAGGCGCTCCTTCCTAATACTACGGCGGATCCGTATTTCGACAGATGCGGAATTACCGGATTCAGCAGGATTGTAGGCGGGCTTGATGCAGGACCTGGAAAGTACACGTGGATGGCGAGACTTGGATACAAGTCCAGTAAGTCTTTCTTTTTTGTAATAAAAAAAAACTACCTAACTGGACAGTTCAGTTGAGTCCCCTTCCTAGTTCCTGGTGAGGGTTCTCGTGAAGCTGTAGCTAATAGAAACAAACCTGCTGTAATAATAATATTTGTATATAATATTTATTATATTTATGTGGTTATACTTGCAATAATAACGATTATCCTTGACATAATGATGACGATCGCGCTAAATGGACTTATCCGTTTAGCTTTTTATGGCACTTGCAGCTTCGCTCAAGTGCCATATACCGATCACTTTTCGGTCTGTCGGTCGGTCTGTCAGGCCACTCATCTCGAGTTACGGTACTTCCAGATGAGCTAGGACGATGAAACTTGGCAGGCATATCAGGGACCCGACCAAACTAATTTGGAAATAGTCACTTCCCCGATCCGACCACCGTGGGAGGAGTGGAAGGATGGGGAATCCGGAATATTGACGTATTTATAACTTTTGAACGTGGAATCGGATCTTAATGAAACTTGATGTTTGGAAATACCTCGTGTCTCAGATGTCACATTTCAATTCCGGAATGGATCCGGTGACTTTGGGGGGAGTTGGAGGGGGGAGTCGGAAATCATGTGACATATTCAGAGTGGACGGATCGGGATGAAACTTGGTGGGAAGAACAAGCACAAGCCCTAGATACATAGTTGACAAGACCGGACCGGATCCGAGCACTGTGGGGGGAGTTGGAGGGAGGGTTCCGGAATTCCGGTGATCCCGACTTAAGATACTTACACATGTGCTGGGTCGATGGAACTTGGCAGGCCTATTAGGGACCCGACCAAACTAACTTGGAAATTGTCATTTCCTCGATCCGACCACCGGGGGGGATGGAGGGAGGGGGAATCCGGAATGTTGACGTATTTATAACTTTTGAACGGGGAGCCGGATCTTAATCAAACTTGATATTTGGAAAGATCTCGTGTCTCAGACGTCACACTTCAAGTCCGGGATGGATCCGGTGACTTTGGGGGGAGTTGGGGGGGGGGGGGGAAATTGTTTGACATGTTCAGAGTGGACGGATCGGGATGAAACTTTGGGGGAAGAATAAGTACAAGCCCTAAATACATAATTGACAAGACCGGACCGGATCCGAGTACTGTGGGGTTACAATTTTCAGTACAATTAGAGTACAACTTTCACTTAAACCGAGTACAATTTTCACTTAAGAACAGTCGGATTTTGCTTACAAATGATCACAGCAAACACACGCATTGGTGAATTCCTACTTTCATCATTTTACCAAGCCTTGCAAGTGCCATATGAGCTTACAGCTCTTGTTTTTCTTGCCGCGTAGTATCTTTTCCGTTCCTCCTGTCCAGTATGATTTGGCCAGGTGATTACGCTTCCACTTCCCTCGGTGACGCCAACGGTCCTAACATCTAATATTTTAAATTATTTTTTTCAATGACCGACCTATATATTTACCGTCATCGACACTTTCCTCTATCTCCAGCGTCAGGAAATTTATATTTATTATAGTTGTCGAACATTGAATTATGTCAGTTAATAAATGGCTATGCACAGTAAAACGTATAAAATCATGTTCGTCTTTTTTGCAGGTGGTGAGAGTGGCGACGTTTCCTTCCGGTGTGGTGGAGCTGTTATCAACAGCAGATACGTATTAACGGCCGCACATTGCGTGCCAAAGGAAGGATCCAAGCTGTAAGTTCAATATGACATCATTTGCTTTAGTTTTATTTGGTTCAGCATAGAACGCGTAATCATCTGGAAGGACCCCTCGCCCTTTTATACCAGACTCTACTTGTAACAAATTACCCACGGCTTTAATTCAAATTCAAATTCATTATATTCTCCAAATATTCTTTTACAACGAATAGCATAGGACGTCAACGAAAATAATAAAACTTTTCGATTTATCAATGTCTTATGGCGGTTACATTTAAACGACACAAATAAAAAAAATAAAAATCATCAATTCATAAAATATCAAAATAATCGGTAAATATATATAAGCCTTTCTCCAGGCCTGTTGACTTCCAGCAAAAACGAGGAAAAGTTTTAGATAACCGGTTTGTTGCAAGGTGAGCTTCTTGCAAACATATATTCATATAATATATACAAGAACGGAAAACGTCAGCTGTGATGCTTATGTAGCAATATTTCGGCCCTTCTTGGCAAGGGTCCTCTTCAGGCTGTTGTTCTTCTGGGCCAACGCTGGGGAAGGAAACAAACCTGCAATTTTGTTTGCAGGTTTGTTTCTCTGCAGGTTCAGGTTTGTTTCCTTCCCCAGCGTTGGCCCAGAAGATCAACAGCTTGAAGAGGACCCTTGCCAAGAAGGGCCGAAATATTGCTACATAAGCATCACAGCTGACGTTTTCCGTTCTTGTATATATTATATGAATATATGAATCTAAGTCAGCTTGGGCTCAAGGAATATTTATTCTTGCAAACAATCGTCGAGAGCAGGTTACGCATCGAAAATATCAAACAATGAAGGTGTGAAAACCAGTGAGGTGTTGTTGTGAGCAGCCGAATCAATCCTAAGTGACAACGAGTCCGTCAGTCTACTCTCTCAGTTGGGAGTTTCAGGGTTCGTTCCAGCTCTTCTTCGTAGTTACTTCGGAGTAACTACGTGTGACGTCACAAATTAACTACTAAACGGTCGAAGTTACTACGGGACGAGGTAATGCGCGTTGTCTCTCATTGCTGCCCCGAGTTCCCTTCTCAAGACGGCTCTTGGAAAGTGAAAGTTAGCTAAGATGGTCGGGTACTATCTTTACAAAAAGTTACTTCGAAGTGACGGTCTTCCTTGTGCTCCTCGTAACTTCGTGACAAGCACAGCTTACGTATCTAGGCAGTTCTGCAAACTCGCTTTATTTTTGGGACACAGTGTCGCGGGAGCAACAACCATGCGAAGTGCAGTGACGTCGTGATTAGATAGGCAAGTTGAAGCAGCCGAAAAAAATTGCGCTCCCGCCTATGGTGTTGGGAACGAATCTACGCGTTAGGAACACAGTGGCGCGGGAGCAACAGCCATGCAAGTGCAGTGACGTTGTCAATAGATAGGCAAGTTGAAGCAGCATAACAAAATTGCGCTCCCGCCTATGGTGTTAGGCACGATCTACGGAGGCGCCAAGTTCAGAGCTGTGTACCAAAAGCTTCTCATGGGGAAGATAGGAGCTTGCTTAACTGCCTAGATACGTAAGCTGTGGTGACAAGCTGGAACGGTGAAAGTGACTGAAAAGTAACTATTTAGTAACTTTCGGGCAGAGCTGGAACGAACCCTCAGTCTCAATCTCCGGAACGAAGATGGTGATGTGGTCTCGGCAAATGGTATGATATGATATATATTGCTTAAAGCCCGAGGGCCATCGCATACAAAATTAGATACAAAACAATTAAAAAACAAACATACAGCTCTTCTAATGAAACCTAACTACAGAAACTCTTCTCTATGCTTCCAACCTATCCGCAAAAAGCTTCCAAACTGCCTTACCACAAACAAATTTTTCTCCTTAAACTTTTCCATCATCCATCCTTCCCCGAAAAGTCGCTCCCCAAATATTTCAACTGTCAAATCATTCAACTCCACACATTCGCACATGAAATGAAACAAATTCTCATCCACACAACCACAAAAACTAACACTTTGCACAAATCTGCAATAAACACCCGGCACTAGGGACCCTACCGGAGAATCATATCCCGGTAAGCATCCCGTTCATCTTACCGCACGAAGTCGAAGATAGATTACCAAGTACAAATAACGAGACAGAACTGCTGTCTCCCTATCTCGGTTATACAAACATGCTGAGTCGAGTAAAAAAAGGCCGACTCCCGACGCAAACGAGCGGTGATTACCTCTACAAATAGCTGAATCGCTGTTAATTCGCTAAAAGAGGAAATCTAGAAGTCAACGCCGATTTCTTCTATGGACGCGCTCCAGAGCGGGTCAGCGCGCGGAGTACGCCTCCTGCTAACCTCTTTCTATATTCCTTGTGCAGTAAGCAACGGTGAAGCCGGAAGAGGAGTAAACGGGTAATTATGGCTAATTAAAAAACTTGATTGATTGATCAATATCAGCTCAAAGCTAGAGTAAGTACCTCTAGGGTCCGCTCAGATTTGTCGGGGTTTTCACAGTCGGCGCATGCGATTAAAGACAGAAGTTCTTACTGATTATTTGTTCTTGAGATTGCGCAAGCTCAATGTGAATAAAGCCTCCTGTCCGAATGAAATACCAATTAGAAGAAACTTGCTTTTCCCCTCGCCGCTATCCTGAACCAGTGCCTCGTAGAAGGAGTATTTCCCGACGTCTGGAAAACCGCTTTCGTCACACCTATACCGAAAAAGGGAAAAACATCTACAGTCAAAGATCTTAGACCGATATCACAAACTCCCGTGTTCGCCAAACTTTTCGAAGGCTTTCTCCGAATGGCTCTACAGCGACATTGAAGACAACATCGAAGCTCTTCAGTTTGGATTTCGACCTGGACATAACCCTGTACACTACCTTGTCCGTGTGTTGGATGAAATACTCCTACATAAATCAAGAAAGGGAAAGATTAATAATGTTACTAGATTACCTAGTATGACCAAGAACAAATAACGAGACAGAACTGCTGTCTCCCTATCTCGGTCATACAAACAGGCTGAGTCGAGTAAAATACGACCGACTCCCGATGCAAACGAGCGGCTTCGCGCCACATCACGTTTCGTTACCTCTACAAACAGCTAGATCGCCGGTAAGTTGCTAAAGAGCAAATCTAGAAGTCAACGCTGATTGGCTCTATGGACGCGCTCCAGAGCGGATCAGCGTGCGGAGTACGCCTCCTGCTCGCCTCTTTCGATATTTCTTGTGCGATAGGCAACGGTGAAGACGGAAGAGGAGTAAACGGGTATCAACATCAGCTCAAAGCTAGAGTAAATACCTCCAGGTCCGCTCAGATTTGTTGGGGTTTTCATAGTCGCTGCATGCGACTAAAGACTACTGATTATTTGTTCTTGGTATGACGGTGATGGGTAAATGTGTATTACTTTAGCCGGGTCATCTCACCACAGTTTATATCTTATTGTAGTGTCGTCGTCCGACTTGGTCAGCATGATGAGACGAAAGACGCCGAATGCGAGGGAAGTCCTCTCTGCACTAATAACGTCAAGGATATCGAGGTCGAAACGATAATACCCCACGCCGACTACAACAAACCCATGACGCTTCAGAATGATATCGCACTCATCAGGATGAAGGATGAAATCGACACGGAAGGTAGGTCCCACTATAGGCGTTTTTCCGTGACACTATTGTGGGCCACACACTTCTGAGAGCGTGTTCACCTACTTACCGTAGTTACTACGCCAGTCACCGTAGTTACTTCACTGTCAGAAGTTTCATAACAGATTGCGCATAACACTTTCAAGAATAACACCTTTTCACTTAGAAATAAAGTGTTATAACACCAGTACACTGTGCAGCCCCATGATAACAGTCCTATCCTACCCAGTGCCAAAATTTTCTGGTATTACCCTGATGTTAAAAGAAAAAAGTTCCAACCGTGCGATAAAAACTGATAACGCACAGCCAGCCGTGCGATAAAAACTGATAACGCACGGTTGGTCCGTTCATAAAGTTCATCGAGCATTTTCCGTGACACTATTGTGGGCCACACACTTCTGAGAGCGTGTTCACCTACTTACCGTAGTTACTACGCCAGTCACCGTAGTTACTTCACTGTCAGAAATTTCATAACAGATTGCGCATAACACTTTCAAGAATAACACCTTTTCACTTAGAAATAAAGTGTTATAACACCAGTACACTGTGCAGCCCCATGATAACAGTCCTATCCTACCCAGTGCCAAAATTTTCTGGTATTACACTGATGTTAAAAGAAAAAAGTTCCAACCGTGCGATAAAAACTGATAACGCACAGCCAGCCGTGCGATAAAAACTGATAACGCACGGTTGGTCCGTTCATAAAGTTCATCGAGCATTTTCCGTGACACTATTGTGGGCCACACACTTCTGAGAGCGTGTTCACCTACTTACCGTAGTTACTACGCCAGTCACCGTAGTTACTTCACTGTCAGAAGTTTCATAACAGATCGCGCATAACACTTTCAAGAATAACACCTTTTCACTTAGAAATAAAGTGTTATGACCAATTAAGTTTACACTATTTCGTGCCTAGATCTCCAACAACACCTTCAATTGGTAAAAATACTACACTGTCAGAAGTTACATAACGACAACAGAAGGATGCCCGGTTTCAACAGATAACACTTTGGGATGTTATCTGTTATGTTTCTTTCGTTCCCGTTAGTATTTTTACCAGTTCAAGGTGTTGTTGGAGATCTAGGCACGAAATGGTGTAAACTTAATAGGTCATAACACTTTATTTTAAGTGAAAAGGTGTTATTCTTGAAAGTGTTATGCGCTGTCTGTTATGAAACTTCTGACAGTATACGCTAGGCTGGAACGCTTTTTTTCGTTTTTCGGTCAAATATCAGGCCGTTGGCTGATCGGACCAATCACGTTACAGAGATGCGTAGTTACTACGCCTACTAAGCTCCCGAGCGTGGTAAGCAGATAGTTACTATTAGTTACTATCTTGAGAAGGTTGGAACGGTCAGCGTATTTATTTTTCGTGAGGCTGGAACGGAAATAGTAACTAATAGGGGTTCCGGCTAAAACCCCCCCGGCGAAAACCCCCCCGGACAAAACCCCCCCGCCAAACCCCCCCGGCTAAAAAACCCCCGTTACCTCCCCCCCCCCCCCGACCAAACCCCCCCCGGTACCAAAACCCCCCGACCAACCCCCCCCCCCCCCCCGGTACCAAACCCCCCCCCCCCCCGCATAAAAAAGACGGGTATGATATGCAAGAGTAGAGTAACTGGTAGGTAGAGAGTAAGAGTAGAATAAACTTCTTTCGCAATCTTGACTCTACTGAAGTACAGTGGGTATCAGAACAATGATAAACAAAGGGAGTGTAAGGCGAAGGTGAAGGTTGATGGTGACAGACTAATTGCTGAAGTCACTAAACACCCGCATTCAACTGAAGCTGTTGCCAGTGAGGTGTTAAATGTGAATGATCAAATCAAAGCCAGTTCCACTCTGTGTAACGATCCCCCCAACAAATCCTTTCCCAATGCCTCACCCTTCTTGGCGAGGAAGCTGCAGTTACGATGCCACCCATTGGTGCAATGTGAAGCTCCCCTTGCCTGATTGCTCTTTAGTTATCCCTGATTCATACCAGAAACTCGAAGATGGGCAATAAGCGGAGGGATACCTATGACACCGCAAAAGTTGTCCTGCTTTCCGTCTGTGAGCAGGATAACTCTCGAAGGGAATGAATATTTTTATGAGACTTGATGGGAGGATCCTTTGGGTCAAGGGAAAGGTTGAGCTCGTTTTGTGATGGCACTTTCAAGATAGTCCCAGAAATATTCTACCAGCTCTTCACCTTACTCGTGCTTGTCAATGGTAAAACTGTCACATGGTTGTTCGTTTTGTTGCCCAGTAAATCCCAGTCTTAATATGTGTGAGAGTCTAAGGATTCGGGGGGGGGGGGGTTCGCCGGGGGGGGGGGGTACCGGGGGGGTTTCTATTCTTCTTTTTCTCTCTACCTACCAGTTACTCTACTCTTCCATACCCGTCTTTTTTATGCGGGGGAGTTTTGGTACCGGGGGGTTTTGGTACCGGGGGGGGGGGGTTGGTCGGGGGGGGGTTTGGTACCGGGGGGGTTTGGTACCGGGGGGGGGGTTTGGTCCGGGGGGGTTTGGTAATGGGGGGTTTTTAGCCGGGGGGGTTTTGGCGGGGGGGGGGGGTTCGCCGGGGGGGTTCTCGCCTAGACCCACTAATAGTTACTATTAGTAGAGGGGGGAAACACGCTCATAGTGTTTTTCGCGGAAACACGATTGTGTGCCACACAGTCGAGCCACAAGTTAAAACACGCGGAAACGCCGGTCTAGTCTATTTTTTTGGCGGTAAATTCCTGTCAGATAAAATCATGTAAAAATCTCAGTTAATAGAACTCCAGACTTTCGTCCTTACCATTCCATGCAAAAAGGATCTTCAGTTTTATGTCCACATACTTGAGAAAGTTTTTAATTTCATTGTTTTGACATTATTTTGCTGCTAAATTGGATTTCCCGCCAAAGTTGAGCCACAAAATCGACAATTACCTCGGCAGTTGTTTGTCGAATTTGAGCCACAAAGCGAGCCACGAAAATCTTCTTGGTCGCGGAAACACACTTGTGGGCCGCACAAAAGGCTGCGGAAACACTTTTTTCGAGCCACAATCGACGCACAAACTGTTTGTGGGAGCACGGAGAAACGCCTTTTGTAATCTCTAGGTCTGCCCTTCCTCGTCTTGAAGCAAAGGGCGAATAGGGTTTGCGGTTGAACTTGTTGGTAGACGATTCTGATTCCAAATCCTTCTGTCTCTACGCTAATGAACGAAGACGCTTTTCTTGGAGTGCGCCTTACCGAAAAGCCTGTTATAGTTTGTCTGATGCACCTTTAGTGGAGTGTTAATTTATGAACAATCCACTCTTGCGGCCGCTGTAGCCGGTTTTCGTTTTTCTCTTTTGTGGAGTTCGTAACTCATGAGCCATGACAAGTATCAAGTTGAAACTAGGGATACTTGTTGGTATTGGGGTCTAGTTGTGCCTGTTCTATTCCCCCCCCCCCCGGTTCAGGGGCAATCGGGCCCATATTCCCCAGTGACTAATGTTGGTAACTTGACCACAGCTGGAGATAGGACGATGAACTTTAGTGACCCATAGATCCTAGGACCGGGAAGAACTTTTTGGAGTTACACCTCCCTCGCCGTCCCCGTCCATGGGCCACTGGTCCCAGAAGTCCGTGATTGCAAAGTTGGTATAGTTGTAGACATACCGTTTTAGATATGCGTTTTGGGGTCGCCCACCCGCCCTACGGGTTTACGAGCAATTGGGATGGACCCTCTTGGTAACTTGCCAACTATGACTAGTATCAAGGTGAAATTTGCAACACTTCGTTTCTTTGGGTCTTAGATGTGTCTTTGGAGGGACCCACCCCACACACCTAAACGTTGAAGGAGGAAATGGGTCCAGGCTGCCCTGTGAGGAAATTCGGGACCTGACAACGGGTATCAAGTTAAAATTTTGTGTACTTGTTTGCATTGGGGTCTAGATGAGTCCCCCCCCCCTGGATTAAGACCCACACCCTTCCGGTTCAAGTGCAATCTGTACTTAGACTGTTCATATTGAAGATGTGATAACTGTTTGTTTTACTTTCTCACTCCACGTTTGAGCGCTTGCGCACTTGTTCATTGTCTTCTTCAGGGGGGAGGTGGAAGGTAAAGATACTCTCAAAGGCCAAGGCCATTTTGACCACAGTGTTGCGTGACTTCGGGAAAGGAGCTCGCGCGTGAGCTAAGATCCAATCCAATAAACTTCTGGCTCCTGGGCTCCGACCTTCAGGACCCTTTTGGCCTGGGGTAGGTTGCTCTTCGTGGGTCGATCACGATGACTCACTGGACGTCGATGCTACGAAGAAACTCGATGATTTTCTTGAAGATTCGTCGCTCTTCTCGCGCTGCGCGAACTGAATCGATAAGTTCAACGATGGAGACCGGCCCTCTGGCTGTCCCGTTTGTGCTTCACCAGTAGTGTTGGGCGATATTGAGGAATATCGAAATATCGATATTTTTAAATACGATAATCGATATTTCGATTATCGTAAACCGATATTTGGCGTAGTTGAAACTATTTATACTGCTACATTTTTTCATGGAATAAAAAACTTAACAAAAACGAAATTGAACTAAAAGAAGAAAATCAAACATTCTCATCAAGAAAGAGTACGCATGTGTACGTTTTTCCTTTCCAGTCGTGTTTCTCCTCCGTAATCGAACTCAAATTTGATATCCCTATTCGTTATTTTATTCTGAAAATCCCGAATAATAGAACGATAGCACACCGGAATGCAAATATCGAAAATATCGATATTTGAAAAGTCAATATCGAAATATCGATATTTTTCAATAATATCGATATTTCGATTATCGTATCGAATATCGCCCAACACTATTCACCAGCTAGTGAGCTCTGCGTTAGAGCCAGTTAGAGGCAGGGTTGCCACGGGTAGTACGAAAGTACTACTTTTAGTACTTTTTGGTCAAAGTAGTACTTTTTTAATACTTTATGTGAAAGTAGTACTTTTTTAATACTATTTCTTGAAAGTAGTACTTTTTTAATACTATTTCTTGAAAGTAGTACTTTTTTGTCATAAAATGGCACTTTTTCAATAACTTTTGGAATTAACTCAAAATCATTTCGTGTCGTTGCCGACTTCTCGGTTTTTCGCTACATTTTGCATCCGCTATTAGGGATTTTAAAATCCCATAGAAGACTTATGCCTTTCGTAGTATTTTTGAGTAGGCCTATTTCCTTTTTTTGTGGAAAGGTGTCATTTAGGTGTTGTTTTAGCCTGTTTCGGGCTTGCTGATTACGGGCTGTATGGGAAATTTCGGCAGAAATGTCGAATTTTAAAATTGTTCGCCTGCGGCGCTCACTTTAAAGTGGTCTTGGGTAGCCTACAAAAGCTAGGAGCTGCTGCCGGGGCTTCGCTCCCTCCGGTGTCAAGATTTCTGGAAATTCTTGGGGCTTTGATCCACATTAAAAGCTAGCATTTGCAGGGGAAGCAGTTGAATTCTGCAGAAAAAAATGTAAATTTTATAGTAGTTAGAAGCTACTGCTGGGATCGTTCCCAGCAATATAATGTCCAAATAGTATTCGCAAAAGCGACACCTAGTAGCTGTCTAGTCATCCTTCGGGCTGCCTTTTAGTGTTTCTACTGTTTTTGTTGTTAATAATTTAAAATAATTTAAAGTTTGAATTATCAGTTTCGAAAAACTGAATTATCAGTTTTTGAAATATGCGACTGGCGCAATTTAGAAATAACTTTGGCTGGCGTTTCCAAGCAAATGCTTAGATATAATTGATCGTTTTTCAGTAACAAAGAAAAGGTGAAGAAGCCTATCTCAGACACAGACGAAAGAAAAAAAAATCTCCTAGTATGTGATAAACCAAAGAGAAATCAAGGTGATCGACTTGCGCGTGTTGCGCGAAAAATTTTTTGGAAAGTGGTACTTTTTTTTCGAAGTAGTACTTTTTGGCAGTTCTTATTAGTACCATTTATTTTGTTCGAGTGGCAACCCTGGTTAGAGGGGCACTCGAGCACCAGACGCTGTAGAGGACATGGCGCTGTTCAGTTTAAAGGAACAGCTTCAACAGCTTTCAAACCTTTATTATTGCATCTTTACTGTTACTGCTTTAGGAAGAAAATGTCACGAACAGAATAATCGAAGGCTGGTTTTGCACCATAATGCATTCTGCGAATTTTTCATTACTCTCCATTTTACGGAAGAAACCTGGAAGGAACAGATCGCTACATTGGAATTAAACTATCCTACCTCCAAATGGGCTCCGATTCCTTCAAATGCGCTCCGATTGAAACTATCCTACCTCCAAATGTGCTTCGATTGAAAAATATCCTATGTCCAAACCCGCTACTTTTCAGGAGAGCTATGTGACGTTTGCAACAAAGGATACTTTGCAACATAGGATAAGAAAGAAAAAGGCGATTTGGAAGTCATCTAGCGGCGTGGTCCCAATTCTGACTGCAAATTTGGATTCAGCACACAATTTCGCACAAGATAGACTACTAATCCAATTTTGGACGTAGGATAGTTTCAATCGGAGCACATTTGGAGATTGGATCTGGGTTGGATAGTTTCATTCCATTGTAGCGAGATATATCTAGAAGAACAATAATGACATTCTGTTTCTCTTTCAGATTACAGACCCATCTGCCTGCCGTTTGATTTGGATAGCCGGGTTCCAAGGCAAATCAGCTCTAAGAATGATTCAGTTGAACTCGTAGCCGCTGGATGGGGTAGCTTGGGTTCTGGTAAGCGCGATTCTCTGACAGTTTAGAACTTAAAGCAGAACTGAAGAAGTAGAAGACTTTGAAATGCGCAATAGAATAGCAGACTGAAACGGTGTAGACATTATCTAGTAGAGTAGAGTAGAGTTTTATTCATAAGAAGTATCTTTCACAGCGTAAACGCCGAATTTGACCTCTACGTCAAACAAAAACACTGAAATAAATATGTATACACTTAAAGGTCATCTGAATGAAGTCTAACACCCTAAATTGCCACTTTTACATACTGCTTACCATTTATCTCTCGAAAACCGGACTAAAATCGGATGAAGTTTCACCGTGCCATAATTTTCAGCCTTTTTTCCGACTTGTCTTGATCGTAACGCTCGCTGTGACAGTTGTAACAGTCCATGCGTAACAGTTCATGTTGTAACAGTCCACGCCGTAACAGACAGGGGCGTCACTAGCCTTTTACCTTTGGGGGGGGGACGTCCAGTTTGTGCCGACGGACTCAAAAATGTGCCGACGAAAAACTATTAGTCCTTTAATGTAAATTCGTAAATCTAAATTCACATATTCGGTCAGGGTTTCATTGCATATTTCGCTAAAAACTGAAGCTTCCAACGACTGTAGGCAACCCAGAACAATTAGAATCATTCGCCGCTTGCGAAATGTTTTAGATCTGCCTTTTTGCCTGGAAATATTTGCGAAGCTTCCAACGGCTAAACCCAGAACAAGTTAAATTAATCGCCGCAGGGGAAGTTTTTTAAATCTGCCCTCTTTTCTGGGAAAATTTAGCTTATAAGGTATAGCATTTAAGGTGTTTCAAGCCCAATCATTTCAATCCTAAAGCGCCAACTCAATGAAACACCGTTCTTTCAGATATGGAATACTACAAATGCGCCGCAGGCGAAATTTTGTGTAAAACCAACTGTAATGCATTAGTTGAGATTATTCCTTTAATGTAAATTCCTCTATTTAAATTTACATATTCGGCTTTTCTTTTCACCTTTCGCTAAAAAGCGAAGCTTTCCAACGACTGAACCCGGAACAAGTTAAATGAAGCGCCGCAGGCGAAATTTTGTTAATCTTTCTTTTTTCCGAAAAATTTTAGGCCATTCTATACCTAGACTTTTACAGTTTCTAGCTTTTAATGTGTTTCCAACCTCGAATTTCAATCCTAAAACGCCAACTAAATGGAACACCATTTTCCCAGATAGAAAATACTACGAAACGCGCCGCAGGCGAAATTTTGTGGAAACATTGATGAGCGATCCCAAATAAAAGGAAGGCTACATGTGAAATCACTGATCTTTCCGCCAAAAAAGTAGTGGCCATCCATAAGAAAGTAGGCACAAAGTTGATTCTTTCGTGTATAAAATCTCGATTTGCCGACGAGACATAAACTTTCGGGATTGGACAAAAGTTTACGGATTTGATTTATTACGTGTAACGAAGATTCTGATCTTCCGAAGGGAATTAGACTTTCCGGGTGCGCCCGACAAATGTCTGAAGAATCCGATTCCTTGCGAATAAAAATATGCCGATGAGCCGACAAGAATAACGACGCCCGACTAAAGCATACAAAACTCGAATTATTCTTTGTTTTGTCCGACTGTAAAGAGATTTATCTCTTACGTTTAAATAGCAGCCGACGTGCCGACAAAATGTACACTTTCGGGATGCGCCTGATAAATTTTTACAGAATTTGACTACTTACGTATAAAAAGAGCCCGATGTGCCGACGATACGGGTCTTCCCGGGTGCGCCCGACAAATATTTGCTGAAACTGATTTATCAATAGAATCTGATGTGCAGACGAGTGGACCGACGCCCGACAAAGCGTACCGAAATCAATTTCTTCTGTTTTTTGCCCAACAAATGTATGTCGAATTCGATTTCTTGCGTATAAAAAGAACCTAGTGTGCCGACGAGTCTACCGACGCCCGACGAAAGCATACAAAATTGAATTTCTTCTGTATAAAAAGAATTCGATGTACCGACGAGCATATCGAGGGCACGACAAAAGGATACAAAACTCGATTTCTCCTGTGTTCTGCACGACAAAAGTATGCGAAATTTGATTTCTTGCTTATGGAAAGAACCCGATGTGCCGACGAGTCGACCGATGCCCGACTAAAGCATGCAAAATTTTATTTTTTCTGGGTTTGCCGGCGCTCCGCGCCGACAAACAAGTGTACTTTCGCCGGGCTTCGCCCGACGAAAGTACTTTCTCAAGACCTTTAGGGGGGGGAGTCCCCCCCCCCCTCCCCCCCCCCCATAGTGACGCCCCTGGTAACAGTCCATGCGTTTATCCATCCATGCGCTGTTTATCCATCCATGCGTTATCAACGTACGTTTATCCATGCGATAATGACAGTTTAAATATTGGCGCTAAATTTGTCTTGGGAGGTCGTAACGAATCGCCATAGGGAGACTTAGAACTTCAAGAGTGGATAGCGCCGAAATCACGGAGCGAAAAAATTCGTCTTCTCTGTACCGGTACTCTGAACTCTCTGAAGGACGATCTGAGGGGTTCATGGAAGTATGGTAGGATCGTTCAGGTGTCCTTTAACCAGTTCATCATTTCGATAATAATCACAACACAATTCGTTCTCTGCAAAACTCGTCTAAAACCGTATATACTATAGCTCTTTCGGCAAACAGTTTGCCAAACTATTCTTATAAATATAATCACTTATAAAAATGTGTTTCTCAACGACCAGCGTTATTTTCAGCCAACTATATTTTGCTCTAAACGCCCATGATTGACCGATTCACGCTTCGTCTGTGCCAAATATCCTTCACGTAACGATTGAGCTAAAGGTCCTCGTTGAAGGATTTAAAGTGTACTCATTCCAATCACAGGGCCTCGGATGAGTCCTGCATCGAGTGACCGACCGAATGACCGTTGACGAGGCTGGCTCTTGAGCAATGAAGTATCGAACAGTAGGCCTTCAGTTGGGCTTTAAGACTACTTCTTACAGAAAGTGGCTCCCGCCCCACCTACATGGACACCTGAGGCCTTATTGGATATTCGATTTGTATGACGAAGTTGAAATGAAAATTTAACACTTGAAACGCAGTGATACATAACATTTACGTGTGTCATTTGTGGAGTTTACATTGGCAAGAAGTCGTGGGCTGGCAGGGCAGTATGTTGGTAGAGTTAATGAGAACCAAAACGAAATAATTCATGTATTCATTTCATTTTCAATTTAATTCCATTCATTTATTTATATCCGCCAAAGCTGGCAAGTAGAAAAATATTATAAAATATGAATAATCGGTCTACAACTAACCAGCAACTAGACCATACACTTTTACAAATTCTACAGTTTCACAATTTTCTACAATTCTGCAATTTTCACAAATTCTGCAAAATTTGATTTATTCATTAAAAAATCTTGAACCCGGCGCGAGCCGACTGGCTGATTTTGCGTCGCAAATACACTACAAATAATCAAGGAAAAATAATCACAAGAACCACCTCTCCCTATCTCTGTAACATGACCATGCGGAGTCGAATATATTCTGATACCCTAACCGATGCAAACGAGCGGAGGAGGAGCTACGCAGACCATCATAATTTGTTACCTGTACAAGAAGCTATATCGCCCTGCATAAGAATAAAAACGGCATCTGAATCGTCCTTGACAGCTGATTCGTTGTCAACCATTGTGACGTCACGTCTAACTCGCTGCAGACCGGGTTCTCCACCCCTACAGGCATCCTACGGGTTTTCATCTGGTATTTGAAGCGAGAAGTAGACTGGTATCAACTCAAACCTCACAGCAAGTACCTCTAGCTCCGCTCAGTTTTATCGGGGTATCTATTAGTCGCTGCATGGGACCGAAGACGGAGGTTCTATTGGATTTTTCGTTCTTGAAATAATATAGAGCGTGTTCCACCCTTCTAACAATAGTAACTATTAGTTACCATTCCCGTTCCAAACCTCACGAAAAGTTACTACGCTGACCGTTCCAACCTTCTCGAAATAGTAACTATTTGCTTACAATGCTCGGGAGCGTAGTAAGCGTGGTAACTACAGATCTCTGTAAATTGGCTGGATTACCCCGTGGAGTGATATTAGGATATTAGGAGCGGATACTCCGTCTTTGTGCCTTGTGCTTATTTTGACGGGTCATAAATAAAATCATCATCATCATCATTATACCGAAAATTTAAAAATGCGTTCCAGCCTTGAAAGTAAAGAAGGCAAAATTCGTGACGTCATGCGTAGTAACTACGGTAAGTAGGGTGGAACACGGTCACAAGGTCCAGCGTAACTGCCGAGTCACATGGGAAAGAGAGAACTCTTCCGAACTCAGAACTTCTGGGGCAAATAGTTATCTTACCCTTTGCATTCGTTTCAGGTCTAGGGTCAAGTCCCGTGCTTCGAGAAGTCACACTACCGATTTTCGACCAAGAAAAGTGCACTAAAGCTTACAAAGGAAAGGTTGAGATTAGCGATCATCAGGTACGACATGCTTAGTTTTTCGTTTTGCAGCCGGATTCTGGTTTCCGGCAAAGACTGGATCCTATCTATCCGGTTAAAAAACATAGTGCGAACACACGATCAGGATCGGGAGCTCCCGGACTGGACGGATTTTCGGCACTATCATCACTTACATGTGGAAAAGTTTTTTCAACTTGATGATGAAAGTGGAGGAAATCCGGCCGGGAAATCCTGACTGTGTGTTCGCACTATTAGCCTTGCGGACACACGATCAGGGCCTGGTGATTTTCTGCCCGGATTTCCGTCACCGTCATCACTTCCATATGAAAAAGTACAAAAAATGAACTTTATGATGAAAGTGATGAAAATCCGGCCGGGAAATCGTGATCGCGTGTTCACACTTTTATCGGATAAAATCCAATGCGCAGCGATTGCCGTCTATCTAAGATAACGGGAACTCTTAGAGCTCTGATAGTTTTGATTTTGGCGGGCAGATGGCATCACAGAGCATTTCCGCGTTCAAAGGTTCTCAGAAAGGGTTATAATTCCATTTCCCTTAAAGTTTAACTGAAAAGCCAACTCATCTGTGTGTCATTTCATTGGATACATTGAATTATTTGGATTCTGCAAAGGGATTTTTTTATTTTCCACTATCTGGTCTAGTCATGAGGCTCAGAATATCTCCAGCCGTCCCCACAGCGTAAATTCTACTATGACGCGGGAAATTTTAATCTCAACACAAATGCGGCTTTTCAGTGGGCAGTGGTGAGATTGGTGAAGATTGCTTAGTGCCTGAATAAAAAAAAAATTGATCAATCTTTCTCGTAAGGCATACAGCAAAAATACAAGCGCATAGAGGCACTACAAATCCCACGGAAATTCCACTATTTGAAAATCGATTATTCATGAACAGCGGAACAACGAAGTAACTCATTTTCAGCGGGTCTTCAGGCCAATTTAAGTGAATAAGTGATGGGTAACTAGATTGTCCTATCCTAGCCCTTTTCGGTTAAACTTTAAAGTTTAACTGAAAAGGGCTGAAATTGGACAATCTAGTTACCCATCACTTATTCGTGTTGGAGCGAACGATCTGTAGCATTAAAAATAAATAATATTTTTTTTATAGGTTTGTGCCGGGGGAACATCCGGCAAGGACTCGTGCGAAGGGGACAGCGGCGGTCCTCTGATGATGAAAGACGATCAGGGCTACCACCATGTCTTGGGGGTTGTTTCCTTTGGACCCAGGCTTTGTGGCACTTCAGGTCTACCCGGTGTATACACTCGAGTTACCCGCTATTTGCGATGGATTTTGGAAACGATTGAACCGTAGAAGTAGTCACATGATTGAGCTTAAATTTAAAGTATGCCTAGTCTCCACACGAAGCGATTGTTCAGTTATAACTGAGCCGAAGCACCCTGACCTGGATTTTCAGTGAAAATTCTGAAATCAGGGAAATGTTGTACGTAGTTTTGGTTCAAATGGAAATTTGAGCCTTTGTGGCGTAGAAAGAGTTGGAGACCTGGGGCAGTCATACCTCTCCGACGTCAAATATAGACTATATGGGGTGTAACCTAGGCCAGAGTGGCTTTGTTGCCGTTACCCTTTCTTATTTGCATTACGAAAGTTTTGGATTCGCAAGCGCGTTATTTATGTGTATGTGATATTTATTTTATTTAGGATGTTTATTTTTATACTCTTATTCTAGTTTTGTTGAATAAAAAGACAATAATTAATGATAAATTGTTAGGATAAAGGTTCAGCACTAAGTTTGCCGTACCTAGCGGATTTGCACTAAAAAACGAGATTTTAGGTGAAACGTGAAAGTAAATACTAGTTCGAATACTTCAACACCACTTCCGGCAAAACGTCTTCAATCAGTCCAGCGACAGGTCATACCAAATTCAAAGTAACTGGACTTGTTTTATGAACTCAGTAACGCACCAGATGATTTGCCGGGCACAGGGGTGGCCCGAAGGGGGGCGATTCGCCCCCCCCCCGCCTCTTGCTAAGTCGTATCAGTCGTTAATTTTGGCGCCATCGAGGTCCCGGGCGCTCATTTCAGTCAAAGACAATCTGAGTCATTTTAAACAAGACCAAAGGTTTCGATGGGATCCCAAAACTTCAATATTTGATCCAGACAATTAGGTGTACTCACTTTAATTTGTCCTGGGTGCAGGCATTGGGAGCTTTCCTCTTTAGCGAAAGCTGAAATGAAAAGCTGAAGGTGTGAATTTGTATATACGAATTTTCAATACAGGAATAATTTCAGCTGATGCATTGCAGTTGGTTTTACACCGGTTTTGTTTTTTGCTGTCGAGGAAGCTCCGCGAAGCGGAAACAAGGTTTCTGTGGATACGTTTGAGTCCTATATTGTGATCCAGAAGTCGTTGAAATGAGGGGTCTCACCCCCCTGGCCTGAGTGCTTCGGGCCACCCCTGGCCGGGCACGAGGCCGGGCAATCCTTTTCAGCCAGGAAATACTGTTTTGAAAGGGCATTTCTGCATCGCCGTCTGCAGTGGTGGGCAAACTATGCAGCTTACCTGGCCACAATCTGGAAGTGGCCCCTGCATCTTGTGATTGTCGAGGTAATTGTACGTAAATGAAAAAATCTGAAAAAAAACAGCACATGTATTAGCATAGTTAATCTCTTAATCTACTTGTCTACCTTCTAAAGTACAGTAAAAAGTGACAAAATGAAAGTCAAGTTTGTTTTTTCCTAAATTGCCAAGAAAGGGCTCCAACTCTGGCTAATGTCTTTGGATTCCTTTGGATCTCTCCGGACCTGACCATTTGTCCTCTGCAGTCAGTAAACTGCACGGTACGAAGTGGACAAGATTACGTGAGTAAAAAAAATATTCAGAATTAAAAATATCTCTCCCTGACCCTCTCAACCGAGCCCGAAACTGACATGTAATTTTAACTGAGTTCAGTATTTTAACTATTTCTCCTAGTTCTGTCCAAACACAGTTTTTGGCAGTTGGGATGTAGTTTCTAACCCCTTGCTGATACCGGCTTATGATACTTTGCTTTCTCTAATTACAAGCCAGTCAATCAACAACATCAGCAAATTGTTTCAGTTGGCGCCGCGTCGCGTGACGTCACAGGGAACTTCACCTGCGTGACTCAGAATTCTTCAGTTCTTCTTTAGTAGTAAATTATTCAGCGGAGGTGGAGGTTGTGTGCATTTGTGGATTAGCCTGTTGATATCTGTCGGATAAAATTAATAGTGTTGTGTAAGTACAACCTTTAGAGGAGTTGGTTGTGGGAAAGGGCAGACCCTAGTCAGTGATACTGTACAATGCTCTAAATTTTCCCCAAAACCCTGGATGGATTATCTAGGGCTGACTGTTCCGATTGTTCAACTTTTCCAGACGGCGAATCCAAGATCAGAGACAGTTCTTCTAAAACGCAATGAGAACTTAGGGACTGTTTTCATCTCCAGCTCTAGCCTGCCTGCCCAGGACCGCCTACTAACCTATTTTCAAAATTAAAGTTTAGCTGAAAAGGGCTTAGAGCAGACAGTCCAGTGTCCAGTTATACGTCGTCACGTATTCAGTTAAATAGCTTTGAAAACCCGAAAAAAATGCGTTAATCTGTTTGTCCGATGTCCACAGAGAAAGGATTTCATCGAATGAACTTAATCTTTCGGATTTGTGGCACCTGTATGCGCCTGTCCCTATATGCTGGAAATATTTGCCAACTACGAAGGTAAACCGTTGGCGAAAAATAAACTAAAAATGGCAGATTCCTTGCAAGACAAAATTCTCCGGCTTGCATTCACTGCCTAGCCTATGCCGAGACCTTCCCGGGCTTAGCGTATTATGTCCTGCAAATACAGGCTTGTTTTGAAATTCATAATATCCACGTCTGGATGAATTTTGGATTGTTATGCAAGCAGCGCACATTCTGAACGTCATTGTACTATGTAGCTCCGGGAGAAAAAAAAATCGAAAAAAATATCCCTTAGATGGGTCAAAATGTGTCATTATGTTCAACTATCAGATGTAAGAATGAGCTGCATTTTCAGTTATACTTTAAGGATGATGTCCAGGATAATAGCCTACCAGATCATACAGGCTTGTCTGATATGTCGGAGCTTCGCATTCTTATTAGAACATTTTTGGGATCCCAAGACGTAAGTGGAGGGATACCTATGACATCGCAGAAGTTGTCCATCTGTCCGTCTGTGAGCACGATAACTCTCGAAGGGAATGAGATATTTTGATGAAATTTAGTGTGAGGATTATTTGGGTCAAGAGTAAGATCTAGTTCGTAGATGGGCTCTGTAGCCCTACATTTAGGGGTGGGGAAGGGGTTCAAATTATATTTTTTAAACAAAATATTTTTAAACAGCTAATGTGATAGTCGGTCAAGGGGTAAGAAGACATGCTGAACACGATGGTGAAAACTATTTTCTCGCCGGACAAGTAGTTCGTGCGGAATCCGGCCAAAACCGGAAAGTTTGTTATAAGTTAAAGTTTTATTTGAAGTTGATTAGATGTTCGATTTAGAGGTAAGAAGACATGCTGAACAATTATGTGAAAAGCATTGTCTACCCGGACAACTTGTTCGCTCGGAATACGGCCAAAACCGGAAAATTGTTAAAAGCAAAAGTTTTATTTGAAGTTAATTAGACGACAGATTTAGGGGTAGAAGAGACGCTGAATCTGTATATGACAATAATTTTTTACCCGGATTCTTCGGGAATCCGGTTGAAACCGGATTTTTTTTATAAGTTAAACTTTTATTTGAAACTGATTAGATGTTCTTTATAGGGATAAGGAGACACGTCTGAATTCGTTTCTGAAGTTTTTTTTTGCTGGACAAGTGGTTTGCTCGGAATTCGGCCGAAACCGGAAATTTGGCAGAAGTAAAGCAGGAAGTTTCGGTCAGTATCGTCAAAAAAGATATGACTTATAGAGGTATATCTGAACTTGGTTTTCTCAGGTGATTAGCCTGGCGAAGACTCGATCTGGCGAAGATAAGATCCAATTGTCTGGATCAGATATTAAATTTCTGGGATCCCATCGAAACCTTTGGTCTCAAAGGGTTCCCTCTGAATCCTTGGCCTTGTTACATAATAATGGTGGGTTAACACACTGCGTAAAATCCGAGCGTATTTTACGCACGTATTTCGGCTTGAAAAGATCTCTAGCAGTACTGACGTATTTATATACAAAACGGACCGATTTCTCAATTAGCGTACGTCCGTATTGCTAGAGATCTTTTCAAGCCCAAATACGTGCATAAAATACGTTCGTATTACGTCGATTACGTATACGCAGTGTGTAAACATAGGCTACTATAAGTCTGTTTACAGTGCAAGGATCTGCTTTCGTGACATAGATTCCCAAGGGAATCCCGGTTTCGACTTCAGAACGAGTCCTGTCCTTATCGGTCCTTATTTCTGGCAAAATCCGAGATCTGGACCGTCGAAAGACCCGAATTATAAATTTTCGATTTCTTAGCACAATCAACTCAAAAGGTTGGGGGGGGGGGAACGAAACCGACCGCACAGGATTCATCATACGCGTAAAGAGCATTTCGCCAAGGCCGACATTGCACGTTCTCTATTTTAAGAGTATAGGCTATTGTGGTAATGAGATGCAGAGGCAGTAGAAAAGCCTATATGCTTTTTAATATCAACCAGGCCTGAAAAAAGCCGTAACTCTACTTATATTTTAGGATTCAAAGATTTGGTATTGGCTCGAAAGAATAGACATTACTTGAAGAGAGGATTTGTAAACCTTAGCCAGCGATGTCTCGACTATCACTAATACAGGTAATATTTAGCTCTTGCCTTCTGTTTCACCTTCCTTTGTTTTTTTCCTTCCCTTAGATATCCGTGGACTAGATCTCAATTCATTTTCTTTTGTATCACAGTTTCCCATTCTACTATTGGCAGATTCCTATCAAAGGAAAATAATATCAATATCGCTTTATTTCGAACTCACATTCTCTGGTAGGCTATATTCTCCACGATTGGATCTGCTTAGCTTCAATGTGAGGCAATTCGAGTAATAAGTCTCGCCGTCTGATAGGTACGAATATACGTTTAACAAGTGTGCAGCTGTGTTTCACCCTCCCCGTTTACCGCCGTATATTTTCCTTTTTTATTCTCATTTGTTTCCCGTTTGCGAATAGACTCTAATCAAAAATGCAAAAATAGGCATTAAAATCCCATTGTGAATCTATATTTTGTGATGCTACTTTCTGGTACAGAAGTGCTACTGTTTCGATAAATAATAGAAATTGTGCTAACGTTATCTTGTTATCCCATGTTGGAATTTTCGGCTTCGAATTTTCAGTATACCAATGATGCAGCGCCGTTTTGAATCGCCAGAAAATGTTGCCTGATAGGCTATATAGTGTGGAGCAAATACGCCATACAAACCTGACAACCCAAATACCAAAAACAAGGACTATGTCTATAATCGTGTTGGTTGTTAAATATGTTTAATAATTCTCTGACGTCAGCCGTCCGGCCCCGATGAAATATTATCTCAAATTGGTAGTACGAAGTTGTACGGAATTTTCGGCTTCGAATTTTCAATACCAATGATGCAGCGCCGTTTTGAATCGCCAGAAAATGTTGCCTGATAGGCTATATAGTGTGGAGCAAATACGCCATACAAACCTGACAACCCAAATACCAAAAACAAGGACTATGTCTATAATCGTGTTGGTTGTTAAATATGTTTAATAATTCTCTGACGTCAGCCGTCCGGCCCCGATGAAATATTATCTCAAATTGGTAGTACGAAGTTGTACGGAATTTTCGGCTTCGAATTTTCAATACCAATGATGCAGCGCCGTTTTGAATCGCCAGAAAATGTTGCCTGATAGGCTATATAGTGTGGAGCAAATACGCCATACAAACCTGACAACCCAAATACCAAAAACAAGGACTATGTCTATAATCGTGTTGGTTGTTAAATATGTTTAATAATTCTCTGACGTCAGCCGTCCGGCCCCGATGAAATATTATCTCAAATTGGTAGTACGAAGTTGTACGGAATTTTCGGCTTCGAATTTTCAGTATATCAATGATGCAGCGCCGTTTTGAATCGCCAGAAAATGTTGCCTGATAGGCTATATAGTGTGGAGCAAATACGCCATACAAACCTGACAACCCAAATACCAAAAACAAGGACTATGTCTATAATCGTGTTGGTTGTTAAATATGTTTAATAATTCTCTGACGTCAGCCGTCCGGCCCCGATGAAATATTATCTCAAATTGGTAGTACGAAGCAGTGCTTCCACTTGCTCCTCTTCGAAAATCCTGCCGGGAACCCCAAAAATCCTGAAAAATCCTGCTAGGAAAGTAAAAAATCCTGCCAAAAATCCTGCCGGAAAAAAAAATTGTTTCCATACTAGTTGAAGGGATGGTTGTGAGGACTGAGGACTATAGTCGGAAGATTTGACCAAACGCTGTTGAATATATCGTCTCTATCGTTTGGGAGGATCGAGGACATTTTTGCCGTAATTACTAAATGCACATTAAACGACTATATAGGCCCTTAAACAGGGGTTTCACTAGTCTTTCACCTTTGGAGGGGGGCGTCCAGTTTTGCCGAAGGGACTTAAAAATGTACCGACAAAAAGCGAAGCCGCAACGACACTAACGAGTAAACGAATGTAGCCAGGATAAATTATACTAAGCGCCGCATGCGAAAATTTTAAAATACGCCATTTTTCTGGCAAAAGTTTAGTTGCATTTTAGCCTTTAGCGTGGTTTAAACACCCGAAAATGCCAAGCCTTCAACGCCAACTATATGACGCTTTCTTTTAAATAGGGAATTTATCACTATAAAATGCGCCGCAGGCAAATTTTTTTGGAAACACTGATGATCAAATTGTCTTTTTGCAGCAGTTCTTTTTTTATTTTTATTAAAAAAGAAATCCTGGGAAGTCCTGAAAAAGTCTGAAAATCCTGCTAAATCCTGGATTATCAAAAATCCTGAAGAAAATCCTGCCGCTATCCAAAAATCCTGAATTTCAGGATAAATCCTGCAAAGTGGAAGCACTGGTACGAAGTTGTACGGAATTTTCGGCTTCGAATTTTCAGTATATCAATGATGCAGCGCCGTTTTGAATCGCCAGAAAATGTTGCCTGATAGGCTATATAGTGTGGAGCAAATACGCCATACAAACCTGACAACCCAAATACCAAAAACTAGGACTATGTCTATAATCGTGTTGGTTGTCAAATATGTTTAATAATTCTCTGACGTCAGCCGTCCGGCCCCGATGAAATATTATCTCAAATTGGTAGTACGAAGTTGTACGGAATTTTCGGCTTCGAATTTTCAGTATATCAATGATGCAGCGCCGTTTTGAATCGCCAGAAAATGTTGCCTGATAGGCTATATAGTGTGGAGCAAATACGCCATACAAACCTGACAACCCAAATACCAAAAACAAGGACTATGTCTATAATCGTGTTGGTTGTTAAATATGTTTAATAATTCTCTGACGTCAGCCGTCCGGCCCCGATGAAATATTATCTCAAATTGGTAGTACGAAGTTGTACGGAATTTTCGGCTTCGAATTTTCAGTATATCAATGATGCAGCGCCGTTTTGAATCGCCAGAAAATGTTGCCTGATAGGCTATATAGTGTGGAGCAAATACGCCATACAAACCTGACAACCCAAATACCAAAAACAAGGACTATGTCTATAATCGTGTTGGTTGTTAAATATGTTTAATAATTCTCTGACGTCAGCCGTCCGGCCCCGATGAAATATTATCTCAAATTGGTAGTACGAAGTTGTACGGAATTTTCGGCTTCGAATTTTCAGTATATCAATGATGCAGCGCCGTTTTGAATCGCCAGAAAATGTTGCCTGATAGGCTATATAGTGTGGAGCAAATACGCCATACAAACCTGACAACCCAAACACCAAAAACAAGGACTATGTCTATAATCGTGTTGGTTGTTAAATATGTTTAATAATTCTCTGACGTCAGCCGTCCGGCCCCGATGAAATATTATCTCAAATTGGTAGTACGAAGTTGTACGAAAAAGTAGCGCAGTACGAACTGATGCTACTACATGCTTCTATGTCGGGTTCCGGCTAAAACCCCCCCGGCGAAACCCCCCCCTGGACAAAACCCCCCCGCCAAAACCCCCCCGGCTAAAACCCCCCGGTACCAAAACCTCCCGGACCAAAACCCCCCCGGTACCAAACCCCCCCCGACCAACACCCCCCCGGTACCAAAACCCCCCGGTACCCAAAACCCCCCCGCATAAAAAAAGACGGGTATGCAAGAGTAGAGTAACTGGTAGGTAGAGAGTAAGAGTAGAATAAACTTCTTTCGCAAACTTGACTCTACAAGAATGTCTGCAGTACAATGGGTATCCTATCAGAACAATGATAAACAAAGGGAGTGTAAGGCGAAGGTGAAGCTTGATGGTGACAGACTAATTGCTGAAGTCACCAAACACCCGCATTCAACTGAAGCTGTTGTCAGTGAGGTGTTAAATGTGAATGATCAAATCAAAGCCAGTTCCACTCTGTGTAACGATCCCCCCAACAAATCATTTCCCAATGCCTCCCCCTTCTTGGCGAGGAAGCTGCAGTTACGATGCCACCCATTGGTGCAATGTGAAGCTCCCCTTGCCTGATTGCTCTTTAGTTGCCCCTGATTCATATCAGAAATTCGAAGATGGGCAATAAGCGGAGGGATACCTGTGACACCGCAAAAGTTGTCCTGCTATCCGTCTGTGAGCAGGATAACTCTCGAAGGGAATGAATATTTTTATGAGACTTGATGGGAGGATCCTTTGGGTCAAGGGAAAGGTTGAGCTCGTTTTGTGACAGCACTTTCAAGATAGTCCCAGAAATATTCTACCAGCTCTTCACCTTACTCGTGCTTGTCAATGGTAAAACTGTCACATGGTTGTTCGTTTTGTTGGGAGGGGGGGTACCGGGGGGGGTTTCTATTCTTCTCTTTCTCTCTACCTACCAGTTACTCTACTCTTACATACCCGTCCTTTTTATGCGGGGGGGGGGTTTTGGTACCGGGGGGTTTTGGTACCGGGGGGGGGGGGTTTGGTCGGGGGGGGGGGGGGGGGTTGGTACCGGGGGGGGGTTTGGTAACGGGGGGGGTTTCCCCGGGGGGGTTTTGGCGAGGGGGTTTTGTCCGGGGGGGGTTTCGCCGGAGGGGTTCTCGCCTAGACCCTTCTATGTCAGGGCTACCGTGTTACCGCATTCTACTGCATGCTACTATTAGCAAGACTGGATGCTTCTGTAGCAAGGCAGGATGCTACTGGATACTACTGCTTAAGATTGGCTCAGTCTGAGGCACATTAAATGATGGTATTTGTTACAATTACATATAAATACGTGCAACTTTTTTGTACAACTATCATACAACTACGCAGGCTACAAATTTTTCGTCGGGGCTCAAGACGAAATTTCAAAAGTGTTAGTCGGTTGTGCGTTCCGGGTAGTAGCATTTCTTGACTTATATGTTCCTTACCTTGCTAAATCAAGTTTATCCGCCCAGAAACGAGTACTATAGTCAGACAAGTAGTAATTAAATTATTAGCCTACCTAGCATCGGCCATGCCCGGCCCAAGACGAAATTTCAAAGTTGTCGGCTGGTAGTCCGTTCCGGATACTAGCCTGGTCCTTTATATTTCTTACCTTGCACAATCAAGTCCATCAGTCCAGAAACACGGCCTGTAGTCTTGTGAGTAGCAATTAAATAATTACCTGACATCTGCCATGTCCGGCTCAAGACAAAATTTCAAACGTATCCGTTGTTAGGCCCGTTCCGGATAGTAGCATTTCTGGAACTTTTAATTTTGCCGAGTTTCACTTTCGTGCCTGAAGTGCTACCAAAGCATATCACGCTCTACAGCGCACGCGCGCTGTGCTGCGCGTGCATATCACCTGCCTTTCGACGTGTTTTCTTTTCATGAACCACTACCGCTTTTCTGTTTGTTCGCTAAAACTAGCTATGTTTGTCCAACTTTTTCTGGCTCGGGCACTTCTACATAAACTACCGTAGGATAATAATTGTGTTTGCGATCTCAGTTCTCCGTTCTCGCTTCTCATTTCTTGATTCTCTTACAAATTATTAATTTTTTTTTTAATAAGTAAGGACTATTGAGAACGAAAACGGAGAACCGAGAAGTCACTATCCAATCAACTTCTCGGTTCTGCAGAATTGCGAAGCTTGCCTCGTTCTCGTTTTGACAAAAACGCAAGAAAGGGGATTGGCTTCATTCCAGTAGGTCTTTTCGAAAAGCACGAATTAGGAGAATTGTGAGGAAAATTTGGACCAAAAACGCAGGTAATGACAGTTTGAAACGCTTAGTTCCTTTGAAATAAACTTGAATTTCTCTCCGTTTGCTCAGTAGTGATATAGCATATTATTATATTATGCATTGTGTTGAGGCATTTAACAAAATCCATTTATCTATAGCAGACTCTTGCGTGTACTCCAAATTGAATTACTAGCGTCAGTTTTGTAGGAAAAAATTTATCCGCAAACTGAGTAGTTCAAACAATAGTTTCGTGGCCAGGACACACCCATTCATGATCATGTTCCACAAACGCCAACGCAAGATAGGAAGTTTTAATCTACTTGGTGAACACTTTCATACAGCTTCAGTTATATAATTAATTAATTAATTAATTTATTTTTTAACCCGCTAAATGAACAAAAGCGGAGTATAAAAAAAAAGAAAAAAAAATACAACAAAAACGACTAAATACAAAACAAAAACACTTGATTATTTAAGGAGGCGATTTGTTATACTTTCATACAGCTTCAGTTATATTTGTTATATGGTTTGTTTTCGTTTTACGGATGCATCATGGTTGGATTTAAAAGGTTTTCTCGGTATCTGGAGGAGGGGAGGGTGGGATTTCCAGTCGACGGCAGGGCAGTGATGGCGCACCGTATGCAACCCCTCCCGCAGGCTAGTTGAATTTTTGCAGATTTTTTTTTGTCTTCAGCGTTCAGTTTTATGTTTCGCTTATTACCAATAATTCGGATAATTGAAAATTGCATCAAGGTTACTATGTAGGCTACTGTTTATTCTTTATTGAACATTGATAATACTTATAGTAAATATTCCGTTTCTAATAATGATAGTAAATATTCCTTCAGCCGACGCTGACTGCGAATCAGGTTAAATGGATGCGTCAGCTGAATTTTATTCCAGTCCTGTTTCGGTCCTCTTGCAAGGTGGTGCAAAAACGAACCTTTGGTCACACAGGTCCGTTTTTCCAGCTTGAGCCTGAACAGGACCCTTGCCAAGAAGGGCCAGAATATCGCTATAATAAAGGCGTTTGTCCGTGACACAAAGACACAACTGTGGGCCACACACTTTTGAGTGTTTTTCGCGGAATCACGATTGTGTCCCACACAGTCGAGCCACAAGTTGAAACTCGCGGAAACGCCGTTTATTCAAATGTCTGAATACATTCCGTAAATTCAAATGTCTGAATACATAAATAAAAATCATGTAAAAATCTCAATAAACAGAACTCTAGGCTTTCGTCCTTACCATTCAGTGCAAAAAGGATCTTCAGTTTTATTTCCACATGCTTGAAAAAGTTTTTGATTTTATTGTTTTGACATTATTTTGCTGCCAAATTTCAATTTCCCGCCAAAATCGAGCCACAAAATCGACAATCACCTCAGCAGTTGTTTGTCGTTTTTGAGCCACAAAGCGAGCCACGAAAATCTTGTTGGTCGCGGAAACACACTTGTGGGCCGCACAAAAGGCCAACAAACTGTTTGTGGGAGCACGGAAAAACGCCTTAAGACTCAGCTGAAGCATCCGTTAAACGCAGCCCAAAATATTGATACTACTAATTTATTTAGAACCTGCTTATTACAGCGTGTATCTGACGTGCAGCGTAAATCAAACTTGATATGCAACGTTACCTTTTCGTGCTTCTGGCTTCCAGAACTTTGCGTTGAAAACTGGCACGGCTGCTGTTCTGTCTTTCCAATGTTTCACTTATTTAATTATTTAACCTCATTATGGCTTTTCCGAGGACACGGATATTAGGTCAGTCTCTCCCAGTTCATGAGCGAGGTTAGGCTAGAGGTGATAGGAGTTCAGGTCGAGCTTATGCATAAACTAAAGGTAAGTTCTTAGAGCGTGGGATACAAACTCATTGTCTGTGACCAAATTACGACCAGTCTACCTAAATTTTTTTTAAAAAAATCATGACAATTTTCTGTTGGAAGTTTTCAAACAGACAGAGGGGGTGCAGCACTTGTTGTATTGATCCGTTTTCTTCAGTAATTGCTCGATCCATTCTTTCGCCCAGCTTTCGATGTCGAACGATGTATCCTACTCGAACCTATCCACCATTGAACAAATTTTGCTTGTAGCAAAGTTGACGCTTTTCGAGACCGTTGGCCTCGTACGGTTTGCAGTTCCATAACCATACGCTGGCAAAACCGGTTTGCTTCTGTTGCAGCACTGATTTTAAATGCTGAAAGTACGGAATAAACGAGGTGTGTTATATTTTGAAGTTTGAAAAATGCCATTCAAGAGCAACGCTTTTCAATGATACTTGGAATGAAACATCATATAGGGTTGAAAAAAATACGCAAAATACTGATCATTCACCGAATAGAAAAGTTTGAAACAAGTAGCTGAAGTAGCCTATCACAAGTCTCGAATTCGTTGGAAAATTCTGCAGAAATTCGGGTGAGTGTATGTCATAGGAACCTTCATTTGGCTTTGGGATCCCAGCGTACACCAGTCTAGGATCTCGCCAAAGCCCTGGACTTTGGAAATCAATAAGGGTTTAACATTTCCTCCTTGGGTTGGCTTGACAGGATAAAGGCCCGCGGCGTTACCCCTATTAACCTGTAGGCTAATCGAAGTGAGTAAACCTTGTACGTCAATCAGAGGCGTTACTAGCCAAAATGTTTGGGGGGGGGGACAAGGTATTTACCGACTGGCTGGTCATTCTTACCGACTGTGTTTGCGGATAAAAATGACTATTATTGGGAAAAAACCACTGTGTTGACGAAAAATCAGCTTATTTCAAGAAAAAACGACTATTTTTAAGAAAAAATCGACTATTTTACGAAAAACCGACTGTTTTTAAGAAAAAACGACTATTTTTAAGTAAAAAATCGACTGTTTTTACTAAAAATCGCGGCGCTTCGCGCCCTCGTTCGCGCCGACTCGGCTATTTTTTACTGACTGGCCGACAACATTGGGGGGGGGCGTCCCCCCTCCCCCCCAGTTGACTAATAAATTTAAGACATTTTTAGGGAACATGTTCTATCGTATCTATAATATCATTACACATTGTGCTCTTCTTCACATTTCTAAGGTTTGTGTTTCAACCGAGCAGCCAAGGAAGTAGGAGAGAAGGTTACATTAATTTACGAATCGTTCCACTGCGGCTGTCCTCTGCCAAAACCTAGTAACTACAAAAAAATCGTTTTTGAAGTACACATTGACGGCCACTAATCCACCACGGCGAATCCAATGGCGTAATCAGAATTTGTCTATCTTACATCGTTTTTTTTTGGTACAAGCCTAGTATCTACAGGCGCGGGACACATCGTCACCAGAATCAAAACATTTTTTTTGCGTTTCCTGAAGCGTCGTGTTACTAGGTTTTGGCAGAGGACAGCAGTGCTTCTTCTGTGGCCGACGTTTTGTGGGTATCGTTATCCTCCGTGCTGACTGCAACACGTCAAATCTGACTTTTATTTTTAAGGCGGAATATCGCGCAAGACAACAAGAAGAAAAAGAGAATAAGTTAATCGCGATGTTGGAGGAGCAACAAGAGCGAGCGCTTCGCGCGGTTCGGACATACTCGGGGAATAGCAATGGAAGCAACAGCATTTCATCATCCTCATCAACGACCTCGTCGTTAGGTAAGTTGACTTGATCTGTTTCTTTAAGCCCGTAGACAGATGTAAAGCAAACCCTCGAATTTATGTGCGGGAGCCTGATCTGTCTCGAAGAGCTCGAAACGCGGGAATTGGTATAAATAACGACCGTTGGTGCTGAACAACCTTACACATGGGGCGTGTTCCACCCTTCTAACAATAGTAACTACTAGTAAGTAAGCAATTTTATTACCCGAAAATTCACATGGAATTAGAACGGAGTATGAAAATGAAAAAAAGAAAAGAAAAGAAAAAAAAATCACACTACGGAACGTCACCAGAAGTATTAACACCACTATGTACAATAACACAACTACTGGCACAGGATGGCTAGCCACGGGCTCGCTCTTCCCTTAGCCTCTTCCAGAAAATTCTCAACGACCCGGTTAACACAAACTATTTTAGTTTAGACTAGTTACTATTTTCGTTCCAATCTCGTAAAAAGTTACTACGCTGACCGTTCAACCTTCTCGAAGTAGTAACTAATAGCAGTGTTGCCAGAATGTGTTTGGCAGAAAAACGCCTTGGGATTTTGAAAACAAGCCCGAAGACACAAGGCTCAATGTTACCAAAATATTTGTTGATCCACTAAAACTGATTTCAGGGGAGTCATTCGCCTGGAGGGGGGCTCTTAATTTAAGCCTAAAATAAGGGATAATAAAATTCGAGTCTGTGTGAAAACCTGGGGTTAAAACTAAAAACTAACTTTTAGAAATAGTTGAAAATTGCTCGAAAGATACCGCAAAAAGAAATACAAATAGTTTTTATAAGAAATAATAGGTTTGTAACAGTAATATTCCCCCAGTTCCAAGAAAACGCCCAAAACAAGCCACATTTCAAAACAATAAGCCCACTTTCCCGCCACAAGCCCATCGCAAAAATCTTCCGCCCCAGCCCTCAGAAACAAGCCCATGGGGCGGGAAACAAGCCCATCTGCACGACAGGAGCTAGCGCACAACAGGATTACCTTTCGCTGTTAAGTGCGATTTAAGGTAATTTAAGGTAATCTGGCAACACTGACAAATAGTAACTATTCGCTTACCATGCTCGAGAGCGTAGTAGGCGTGGTAACTACGCATCTCTGTAACGTGATTGGTCGGATTAGCCCGTGGCATGATATTTGACCGAAAAAAGGAAAATGCATTCCAGCCTTGACGCCAAGAAGCCAAAAATCGTGACGTCATGCGTGCTAACTACGGTAAGTAGGGTGGAGCACGCTCATGAAGTTCGGAATCTTGGGAGTGAGAATAAATGGAATGATTAGGAACGCACAGTTGATTAGTAATATAGGTATCACGGCTCCTTTAAAGCATCATAAGCATGAATGGTCTACCGCGGAAATAAGTCTCCGTCGTTCATGCTGACCTCATGCAACTTGTCTCACCTGTTTATCAGATCTGTTTATGACTCGTCAAGGACAAAGACCCGCCCTTACCGAAGCATGCGGATTACCAAACGTTGGTTTACTGCTGGGAATCATCTCTTTGTCCTCCCTAGCAGCATTATCATCATACATCCAATATCCATCAGAGATAGTAGGCTACAGATTCGAAAGTTAATGGACAGAAAAGAGAAGTTTCTAGTTTCTGAAACGAAAGGAAGTGCGAAAACTCTCATCGTCAGAGAGGTTCGCATCTTTGTTCTTTAGAAGGAATTTAAACACGTTCTAGCAGAGTTTTGGTTAAACGTTGATGATTGTGGTGGCGGGATGATTGTGGTGGTGGGAGGGGGGGGTATTAGGCAATATACCGCAGGGTGGCTCTGGACTGAAATGTGGAGAATGGCAGGCCGAGCTTACTTCTGCAGTTGAATTCTTCATAAAGTAGAAGAAGAACGATTGACTGTCCTCTATGTTCCTCTAATGAGACTATCCCCTTTTCATATAGGTTCGAACGGCGGCGGTGGCAAAGTCCGCCAAATGTTTGAAGAAAGGCGAAGTCAAAACCTCGTTCCACCCAGCCGCCCGCCTGTCTACGCGAAACAAAACTCCTTCCGCCGCCCTCCTGTCGTCCCCAGGTCCCGCCCTCTCGACCCCGTCCCGCGGATACCCCCTCCTAAACGCGCAGGACCGTTGTACAAACCGCGCGGTACCAGCCTGGAGCGGAAAATATCCGGCGAACCCCTTGATAACGCCCTACGCCGCTCCCGGAGTCAGTACTACGTCAACGGGGGTCTGCCCGATGCGCGTACGATCCAGCAACCGAAATACGGTTATGTCAAGAGTGTGACGTCACTAACGGACAATAATCACAATACGTACACTAGGAATGCGCTATCGAACGAGAGTATTCTCGATCATGAGTACGAGTATCCACGGTTTGACGATAGCCAATCACCGCTGCCCGATAACTATGTGCAGCCAATCATCTCTCAGCTTCTCTCTGCGTCGCGTAAAAGCGCGCCAACCGAAAGCAGCGCCGATATCGTCGACACGGGCTACCGTCCGCTGTCGAATATCGAGCGTCTGCGCGCGCAATTTGAAAATGGAAATGGTGCGGACGACGAATATGCGGAATTACGACTACAGCAGTTGGAAATTGCGAGAATAAAACAGTTAGAGAGAGACGAGGAAATCAGAAGGCAGCAGATAGAGGCGAGAAGAAAACAAGACGAAGCTGAGATGAGCGCTTTAAGGAAACGCGAAGAGCAAATCCGTGCGCTCAGAGAAAAGGAGGCGCTCATGAAAAGACAACAAGAAGATATCAAACGTCAACAGGAGGAGATAAAAAGACAACAGGAAAGTCGACGTAAGCAGATGGAGTTGGAAGCGGAGTTAAAAAGAAGAAAGGAAGCAGAGGAATTGGAGAAGAAGAAACTGACAACAGAAGCCAAAAAGAGAGAAGATGAATTGCTGAAGAAAATTAAGGAACAGGAGGAGGAATTGAAAAGGCTGCAAGCTGCTTCCAGAGCTGCAACTGCAGAGGTAAGTTTTACAGTGAATTCCTTTGAAAATATTATATTTTTAAATATTTATTTTTTCATGAAAACAGTGTTTTTGGTGAAAATCAGTCGATTTTTCATCAAAACATTTTATTTTAAAAGGTCGGTATTTCAGAGAATCAGTCGGTTTTTCGTCAAAACTGTTGTTTTTCTTGAAAACAGTTGTTTTTTCTGCTAAATACCTTGCCCCCCCAAACAAATTTTAGATAGTAACGCCTCCGGTTGCCTTGCTTCATTCACTGTTGGGTACGTCCATTGTGCATGTCTATAGTCTCCATGTGAATTAGGGCTGATGCCCACAGAAGAAAATTTGGAGGTCGAAATCGACCCATATTTAACCTGGTTCAGGGCGCTTCGACTAAACATGAGATCGACTTCGGGATCAAATTCGGTAACGGTTATCAGAACTGCAAAACGGTAGAGCGTTTTCCTCGGTTTAGCCTTCCATATATGTGATATGAAATATATCAAATATAATATACAGAATATGATATAATAAGATGTGGTGCTTTGTAATTCCAAAAGAAAGCCCATCGGGCCGTAGCGGAGCAAATATACCGTCTCCATAACAACCATGTAAAAAATGTACATTCCACATCAGCCGATACATTTTTGTATAAAAATAGCGGTCTTCAGGAACCTCCCTAGCCGGCTTATTTCCCCCAAAACTTTCGTCGCTATCACATGAAATATCTAATCCTCCCCAACCTATACCCTATTAAAAATATCCTCTAAAATTTCTTGTTTATTAACACAATTTCTTACACTCACACATCAAGTGGCGAAGACTCGTCTCCTCCAAACATTCGACGTTAGCAAATAGCTTAGGCTACAGCATTTTGTTTGCCTTCAGGTGCGTCACGTATGGGGGTTGAGGGGGGACGTCCCCCCCAAATGTCGCCGGCCAGTCGGTAAAAAAAACCGAGTCGGCGCGGAGCGCCTTGGTTTTTCGGAAAAACAGTTTATTTTTTCATGAAAACAGTGTTTTTGGTGAAAATCAGTCGATTTTTCATCAAAACATTTTATTTTAAAAGGTCGGTATTTTAGAGAATCAGTCGGTTTTTCGTCAAAACTGTTGTTTTTCTTGAAAACAGTTGTTTTTTCTGCTAAATACCTTGCCCCCCCAAAAATTTTTTTAGCTAGTAACGCCTCCGGTTGCCTTGCTTCATTCACTGTTGGGTACAACTATTGTGCATCTATGATGCGCTAATCCTTGCTTATATTACCGGGAATGCAGTTGGCTGGCCTACTTCTTAAAGATGGTGCATGATTTTGTCATGAACAGGTGTCCCCCCCCCCGTGCTGAGTCGTCTTCACCCTAGTAGGAAATCGGTAGTCCCTGAGAGAAAATTCGTGATTGTGGTCGGCAAGTAATACGCAGAAATCGAAGAATACTTTTTTCTTCTGTCAACAAACATTTGAAACCATGGCACCGTTGTCACGCTACCGGATGACTTACGGTTGCTGTGGCAACGCTGGGCCAAACAGCACGCCTTTGCAATGGTGGAAGAAATATTTCCAGTTCGTGGGGGCGGGGCTCATTCTGTGACGCAGGAGGGGGGGGGGGATTTTGTTCATTAAGAAAGATGGGTTTGAGGTTTATCAAGGTCAGAAATTTGTGTGAGCACTGTACGAGGTTTTTGCCTAAACCGAGTTGTGAATCTATAATATTGTGAATGTAGGCGTTGATCCTCGTTTGTCCGCGTTCGTTTAGTCGTTGAAAACTACAATGCCCTTGACGTTCCTAAATTAGCCTCATAAATATTCCTTGAGCCCAAGCTGACTGCGAATCACATTTGACTACGTTAAACGGATAATTAAGTCAGTGGAATTTTAATTCAAGTGTTTTTCGGTCATTCTTGGCAAGGGCCCTCTTCAGGCTCAAGCCTGAAATTTCGGTAGAATAATAATTTAGCTGACTTATCCGTTTCGCACTGTCAAGAGGTTAACATATTTGACTACGCTAAAACGGATACGCCAGTTGAATTCTATTAGAGCTATATTTCGGACCTTCTTGGCAAGGGTCCTCTTCAGGCTCAAGCCGCTCAAGTTAAGCTGGAAAATGAACTTGTGAAAAAAAAGAGGTAACGATTCTAGCTTAGACATCTGATTTTGTGAATTTCTTCATGAAAGTTGCTTGGAGTTAAAGCTGGTGCTGCGATTTCATTTTGGACACGGCTGCTGCTTTTGCTGCTCGATTGGGTCGTTGAGAGGAAAGAGATTTTTCCGAATTTTTATTTTGTATCGCCTGTTTCCAGCTAAGATGGATACTTGTCGACATGTCTGGGCTATGGAATTTCCTTACTTCGTGAATATATTCCTTCAGCCCAAGCTGACTGCGCATCATATTTGACAATGCAAAACGGATACGTTAGGTGAAGTTTATAATGGTTATTTTGGGTAATTTATTTTGTTATTTTATTAACCTCTATTTCATCGACATCTCTTGAATCGCTCAAATGCCAGAGCTTAAAGTTCAACTGAAAAGCCAACTTGTTTTTGTGTCATTTAGTTGAATACAGTGAATTATTTGGATTCTGCAAAGGGATTTTTTTGTTTTCCACTATCTGCTCTAGTTCTGACGTTCAGAATATCTGCGTCCGTCCCCACACCAAAAAATGACGCGGGAAATTTTAATCTAAACACAAACAAGGCTTTTGAGTGGGCATTGGCGACATTGGTGAAGATTGCTTAGTGCCTGAACAAAAAAAAAGTCACAAATCTTTCTTGTAAGGCACACAACAAATTAGAGGTACCACAAATCACACGGAAATTCCACTATTTTAAAATCGATTATTCCTGAATAGCGGAACAACCAAGTTACGCATTTTCAGCGGGTCTTCAAGCCAATTTAAGTGAACAAGTGATGGGTAACTAGATTGTCCTATCCCAGTCCTTTTCGATTAAACTTTAAAGGTATTAGCTTACCGTCGCCGTTTTACTACTGACACAGTCTTTAGCCTTTGCGTCTTAGAGGGCCCACACTATCAGGACGAGACAAGGTATCAGGCATCAAACTATCCTAGATAGCAACACATTCCGAGCAAGACAGAAATACAAATATGATTTAAATAACTGGTATGGATTAACTGTTTTCAAGTTCAAATCGGTAATAATTCATTAGACTCATGAAAGGAGTTTGGGAATCCTGGCATCGCAGGGATAGACTTAGGGGCTGGAGACTCAACACCTAACAAAACCAGAACGCTGTGAACGCGCGTGTAGTTTCATTATAGCTAGTATATCCCTATTTTGAAGTTTAATCTTGAAGGTCTGAGCTAGGACAATCTAGTTACCGACCACTTATTCACATAAAGAGGCTTGAAGACTCGATGAAAATGATTTACTCGTTGCTCCGCTATTCACGAATTATCGGTTCTCAGTTAGTGGAATTTCCTTGTCGGATTTGTGGTGTACCTCTTCGGGCTTGAACCTGTGTTGTATGCTTGACGAAATAAGTGTTCACGCTGTGAACTGCCTTCCGCAAGTTGACAACCGGCCACTAAAGCCATTTTTGTATCTTAGTAGAATTTTTTAGAAGTTCTGTACGTCATACTAGAGAAAAAATCCCGTAACACAATCCAAGTAATACAGAGTAATCAGTTAAATGATATAAAAATAAGTTGGATTTTGTTAAATTTTAATCGGAAGAAAATCTACAGATAACTAGATTAGTCTTACACTGTCAGAAATTTGATAACAGCTAACATATGAATGCGCACCCTTGTGTAATATATTTGTTTTGACCTTTTTATCTTTTCGCGAAACGTAAAAGACAACTCTTACTAGAAATGATTTTGTCCCTACGAAACGGACCCGAAGAAACGTTTTTCGAAAATACCATCACTTTCCACCTGAAATAAGCCATTTTCTTGCTAGCGCTTGCCAATTGTATCCAGCCCTCCTGCTCTCCGACGCGGCGGCTGGGCGCAAAACGTTTGAAAACTGAAGGCGCTGTGGTTAAAAATTTGGAAAAGCTAAGCAAATAAAAGAAGTCAAAACAGAAGACTCCATATCCTTATATATGAAAGAGTTCTCAGCGGACATTGAGATTCCGGCAAACTTTGCATTGTGTGACGGGCAAAACCCGGCACGGCCGAAAAAGCGCTAAAAATTCATAGGCACAAAACGAAACAATTGAGAAAGGTGGGGTTTTTAGAAGCTTATAATTCCGCAAGGGAGCTAGGTATATTATTTAAGACAGAATAAGCAAGAGGGGTCCTTTAAAAAGGTCATAGCCTACAGAGCTGGTTAACTCGGGACTCTGGACTCGTCTCGAGACGCCTTTTTCAAGGACTCGGATCGGACTCGTCTTTCACGGAGCTGTCCGTCCGCCATAGCTGTGGACTCGGACTCTGGACTCGCCTTGAGACGCCTTTTTCAAGGACTCGGACTTGGCTCGGACTCGGATGTGCTGGACTGGAAGCAGCTCTGGTCACAACAGACGTAATCTGATAACGTTTAACACAAGTACACTGCAAAAACTTTCTCCGAGTAAGGATTAAAGTTAACTGCAGTATGTACTACTGGGATTAATCTTATCTCTACTGGGATAAGACTAATCCGAATTAGAGAAAAGATTAATCCCAGTATGTTATCCTGCAAGATTTTTTTTACAGTGTATGCGCAGACATGTTATCTGTTATCACATTTGTGACAGTTTAGCTATAGCAGAAGCTATAGCTTTTATATCTTTTATATCTTTCATATCTTTTGATATGGACGAATAAGTCAATGCTCTTTTGTGTCGGAGACAATGAATACATTCGTATTTTGCAAAACTGAGGGAAATTCACACGCATCCGAGCTTGTGTCTGCCACCTGCTATTTCCTTCCCTGCGCATGCGTTCATAGTTAAAATTGTACTAATTTCGATAATTAGCCACGCGCTGATAAACATTGCTTAATTTCTAGAGGAAGCAGCGATAGATCTGGGTAGGCCAGTTAAAGCCTAAGGCTACGGAAACTTGAACAGCTCTCTTCGATGGGCTTAAGAGGCACGTACGCAGGGGGGGGGGCTCCGTGCCCGGCCCCTCCCCGAAATCGATTTTTTTTTTCGCATAGTTTTCTGATCCTTCACACATAGTAAGGGATAGTGGTTAATTACTGATCTAGACAGAATTTGTTAACCGTTTTCGATTTTTCGATGATTTTTCGGCCTGTAATTACCCAATAGGGTCACCAGCACCAGCTTTTGGTTTTCGTAGATGTTACATAATATAATGCGCCTTTTATATACTGTTTTGAAGGATTTGGGCACCCACCGAAAAAAAATCCTGCGTACGTGCCTGGAATAGGATATAGGCGTAACTCGAGGGTTTGAAGTAGGACCATTGGGACATCTGTGGAACCATCATGTTTTGCGAACTGTCTTATGATTTAGGCTACTTCTAAATAAGTTCTTATTTAGGCAGCTTGAATACTAAATTCGACACTGTTTGGAGTCAGATCGTATTTGCAATGAATTTTTTGTTTGTTTGTTGTGGACTCATTTGATGTTCCACGATTTGAAAGTGGTCTTGATAATCGTAACCTGCGTACAGGGTTGCCAAATAGGTGAAATACTTCGTGCTACTATGGATCAGAAAAAAAATATTTTCTTTTTTGGCACAAAAATGGTGTTTCAACTTTCAAACTGAAAAAGGAAAGAGCATTGCGAACATGAAAATCCTGAGAATTGTACGGTAGACTGTCAGTGGATAATATGCATAATTGTGTCAAAAACTACTTAAATTAAGAGCACTGTTCCTCGATGTTATGCTTTGCAAAAGCAGCACTTTAATGCTAGCCATGGCAACACTGCCTACATACCCTCGTAGCCTCTAAATTTGTTCACTGTTAATCCTGTTTGGAACGAATGATTCAGCTGACCATGGCTTACAACTAAATATCGTATGTTCTTGCGAAATCATAATTGAAATAGTCTACAATGTCCTCTAATTTGTGTTCAAATAGACAGTATTTAGGAACGTCAGAGTGTCGCAGTTACTTTTCTACAACCCAGCACGAGTAGCCTAAGCTGTAATCGTGAATACCACAAGTATGCCACTCGAGTATCCGGTGAAACGCGAGGTGAGGGTCAATTTTAATGTTCTTTTTGTCTCTAATACTTAACTTTCTGACTTCTCTTTAACTGGCTGTTTAGTGCACGATTCGGAACTCGAGGAAAAGCCCTGAAAACCTTAAATTTAGACACGTTTTATCGTGTATAAGTAAGTTAACCCAGGTGATAAACAAGATCAACGGTTTCGGTGGGACCCAAAGTTGGGGTTGTTTAGACATGCTGGATCCATTTAGTATCTGAATTCCCGAGAAGAGGATCAGATTTTCCGGACTGGGATTGCATTACCTTTCCTGCGAGAAAACGATCGGGTACGGAAGGACAGATTTAACACGTCTTCTCTCCCATGTATTTATAAAATCCTAGAGTTTATCAAGAAACCTGAAGCTTTTCCAAGCTCATGGCTCTTAAAGAGAAAGTTCGACGAGGACGTAGCAAAAACACCCAGTCTACTACGAATCCTTGATTTTTTGTATAGGCTATGCCAAACGTTGGGTTTACGCACTGTTTAAAGTAGCCTAAATCAAACGCCATTTACCCCACGTCAAATGCTAGCACCCAGACCTAATCCACTATGCAGGAATTCTGATTGGCTGATTTCTGAACTTTGCATCAATTTTGTATTGGGCTAATTTCCAGGTCCGGTTCGACCGAAATTCAGAGAATTGGAAATCTGAGAACCGGACAATTAACAATGACTGGCTAATTTGGATAGTATGAAAAGGCAGGATAGTTACGAGGGGTCCTTTAAGTAGTAGCGTATATTCCGATTTGTTTCGGGAGGGGCGACAGCTCAGTGAAAATATGCGGCCAAATGCCACCCCCTTTCCGGCCGGAAGGCCGAAAAATTTTCGGCGATTTTTTCATTTTTTGACCGTTTTTAACACTAAAAACACCTCTACCCAGACTAAAATTCCATCCAGATGACGATTTTGTTAAAAACGAGGTGCAAACAACACCTTTTAATCTTGTAATCATTCACATTACGACTCGAAAACTGTTTCTGAGATCTACTACTGAACCGTGCTGTAAATAATTTCGATTGATCTTCTCAATTTGTATTTTAGCTTACGTTTTTACCGTAAAAAACTTCTTTTCCGAGAATTTCGGGCGATGATCGCCGCTGTCGCCCGTGTTTCGCACACGTTTTTCCCACTAAAAATCCCTTTATCAAGAATTTCGGGGGGGGGGCGATCGCCCCTGTCGCCCCCCCTAATATACGCTACTGCCTTTAAGTGCTATCAAAATCGACTCTTCTCTGTCGGGCTGAAGGAGTACTTCGGCTACGTCCAAAATCTTTGGTCCTGTTGCTTTCTTTTTCCGTTGCACAGTTTCTGCATTTTGTGAATCGTCTGCGCATTAAGGCATGCAGGCTGTACCATCACCACTAGAAAATTGTTGTTACCGCCAATAAATATTTAATAATGTAAATTCCGTGAGCAATTAGGAACTTATCTAACATTGGTTTCCCCCGTTGTTTCTCTTTTTTATTTTTTTCGAATCTTCGTCAGTTTGGATAATTGGAGAGAAATGCTTGCATGCAGAGTATAAGCTACTGTAATTCATAATTACAAAAAAGAGATTGTGCGTAGTTTTAGTAGTTTCTTGCGTAATTGGCGGTAATTAAACACACAGCAAACGGAGTCCGATGCGAATTTTCGAAATTTTGTATGCAGGTTTGCCCATAGTGACTGTGTGCACGATTACCAATTAAATGGAATCATTGCACAAATGCTTTCCGAAATTGGATCAAATGGGGCAAAATGTTGACTTGTGTTAGGGTTTTCCAAAAAACAGATGCAGTTGTGTTCGCAGCTATCACTCGTATCGACTGTTAATGCTTTCTCTTCCATCTTCCGCCGCATCACTTAAATCCTTTAAACTTATTAGTTTTTCAGTTCCAAGTTCGCCCTACTCTAATTCGCGTGAATAGTCTGTCGTTTAGGCGTTAAAATATCTCTCGTACTTATTCTGCCTTTTGCATTACCTCTAGCTCCCCAACGTAATTGTGAGCTTATGAAATCCCAGCTCTTTGCGCGTTTTTTTTTGTTTACGACTTTTGTTTACCTGACTTTTGGCGCTTTTTGGGATCCCAAAACGTTAGTGACGAATACCTATGACATCGCAAAAGTTGTCCGTCTGTCCGTCTGTCTGTAAGCACGATAACTCTCGAAGGGATTGAGATATTTTGATGAAACTTGGCAGGAGGATTGGTTGGGTCAAAGTACAGGTCAAGTTAGAAGATGGGCTCTGTAGCCCTATATTTGAGGGTGGGGGAGGGGTTTCAAATTAAGGGGCAAAAAAAATATTTTTTGAAAGCTTTTTAGATAGTTGATTTAAGGGTAAAGAGACACGCTGAATCCGAATATGAAAGTTATTTTCTCGCCGGACAAGTAGTTCGCCCGGAATCCGGCGAAAACCGGAAAATTGGTTAAAAGCAAAATTTGTATTTGAAGTTGATTAGATGTTCGATTTAGAGATAAGAAGACATGCTGAACACGATGGTGAAAACCATTTTCTAGCTGGACAAGTAGTTAGCCCGGAATCCGGCCGAAATCGGAAAATTTGTTAAAAGCAAAAATTTTACTTGAAGTTGATTAGATGTTCGATTTAGGGGTAAGAACACATGCTGAACACGATGGTGGAAACCATTTTCTCGCCGGACAAGTAGTTCGCCCGGAATCCGGCCGAAACCCGAAAATTTGTTAAAAGTAAAATTTGTATTTGAAGTTGATTAGATGACAGATGTAAGAGTAAGAAGAGACGCTGAATCTGTATATGACAATCATTTCTTACTCGGACATATAGTTCGTCCGGAATCCGGTTGAAACCGGATTTTTTTTTACAAGTTAAAGTTTTATTTGAAGTTGATTATATGTTCTTTATAGTGTGATAAGGAGATGCGCTGAATTCGTTTCTGAACTATCTTTTCTTGGCTGGACAAGTAGTTCTCTCGGAATTCGGCCGAAACTGGAAGTAAGGCGGAAGTAAGGCAGGAAGTTTCGATCAGTATCGTCAAAATAGATATGGCTTATACAGGTATATCTGAACTTGATTTTCTCAGATGATTAGCCTGGCGAAGACTGGATCTGGCGTAGACAAGACCTAGTTGTCTGGCTCGAATATTAAATTTGTGGGATCCCATCGAAAACTTTGGTCTTGTTCGTCTGAGCCGTTGTTATCACTCAAGCAGTCCTCGCCGAAAGCTTCAAGGTCCGCCGACAACTCACTGCGCGAAGAGTTTTTAAAGATTTTGCGTCGAGCCTCCGCGTCGGAAAACGGGAAGTCTGGACGGAGTCGACAAGCGCCAACAGTTAAGAAAATCGCTAATTTTACGGTGCTCCTGATCAAGTATTAATATTTTAGAAAAGCTATGTTTTTGAAGCGTTCTATCGTGAGAGTATCATTTCTGCTACGGAATGTGCTTTAGTTGGATCTGGATAAGCATTATCTCGAGTTCGCAAGAAAGTTGACCCGAGGTTTAACTTAAACCTTGACCCTACCAATAAGACTGTAGTTAGACAACCCTCTTGCGGCTTTTGCGAATTCGAATTAAATTTGCAAGAATGTGGGATTACCTTTTCGTGAACCTTTGCCTCTTCACAGGGCTTGACATTCGTAATTTTCGCAAAACCGACGTGGAGAAAGTTTCGAAAATGTCATAATATGATAACTCGCAGCTATCGATGTTGACGCCAGTCATGTGGATCGACGCCGAAACCGCAAAGAAGTACCTCGTGCCGTTGACCGGACGCAGAGCTAATGGGCTAATCGCACACCTCTTTTTTAAACTCTTATTTTTGGCAGAAATCTACTTTAAAATAAATTACAGAGAGTCTGGTGAAAGAAAGAATTGAATAGATTTGTTTGTTATCTATTCTGTCGATCTGCAGCCCATGTGCTCCTAATGATGGGTGACATAACACACTAATTCAGAGTTTCTTTCAGTCCCCAGTTTTAAGTATGCCAATTGATACTCAACTTCGGCTACTGCCTCTGAATAGCCTACTCGGTTCGCCCAAGGAAAAAAGTTTTTTTTGAATAGAAGCAGTTTTCTTAGAATATGCTGCAATGCATATGTCAATGGCTTGTAAGAAATAAAGCAAATTTATGTCCAAATTCAAATTGGTTGTCATAAAACCTTTTTCGGTTCTGTGAACCCCTCTCCTGCGTTTGATTAAAGATTAAAAAACTTTGATCAAAATAATTGATTAAAAAACAGACATGACCGATTCTAGATGAACACCCTAACTTGATGGTAGTTTAGAGCAGCATATTTATGAATCACTTTGTGTGCATCTCTTGGTCTCAAAAGTAATTGGTTTCTTTAATTTAGCAAAAAGAGCTCTGTTGTGCTCTGAAGAGCGTAAATGAGAAATTGGATCCTGCTATGATGCGCATCGAGCCAAAGAAACAGTGGTCAACAAACTTCAGACTGAAACATCTTTTTAAAATTGTCTTTTTCGGAGTCTTCTTTCTGACTGATCTGAACCACAAATCGTGGTTAATTGATTGATTGATTTTTCTTTAATTTTCCAGTAGCTAACAAACATTTGTATGGAGAAAAAACCTTCCTCCTACTAACTTAAAAGAAGTTTTATTTCCTTTTTCGTTCAAAAGATGTTGAAATCGTAGTTCACTTTTTTCGTTGTCAGCACGAGATGGATCTGGTTAAAAAATATATTTACAACCAGGGACCCATAAATTTCCTTCCTGACGAGCTATTACAGGAAATTTGTGGGTCCCTGTTACAACTCAGTTGGCTATTTTCAACATGACCAAAGGTTTCGATGGGATCCCAAAAATGTAATATTTGATCCAGATGACTGGGTCTTGTCTTCGCCAGATCCAGTCTTCGCCGGGCTAATCATCTGAGAAAACCAAGTTTAGATATACCTCTATAAGCCATCCTGATCCACATCCTGCTTTACTTCTGCCAAATTTCCGGTTTCGGCCGAATTCCGAGCAAACTACTTGTCCAGCAAAAAAAAGAAAGTTCAGAAACGAATTCAGCGTATCTCCTTATCCCTATGAAGAACATCTAATCAACTTCAAATAAAACTTTAACTTATAAAAAAATCCGGTTTCAACCGGATTCCGGACGAACTATATGTCCGGGTAAAAAATGATGGTCATATACAGATTCAGCGTCTCTTCTTACCCTTAAATCTGTCATCTAATACTGGACTATAGGCTACTGTAGGAATACACTTGATGATCTCTCCTTGCCGATGCAAAATCTCCGGCCTCTCCGGGTACCTAGCGGAAGAAAGGCAGAAGTGGTATAGCTGCTCCCAAAGATCGCCATGATTGATTGAGAAAGGATGTGAGTTGTTGAGTTTGAGTCGTCACGGAGACGTTTACTCCTTCTTCCTGAGGATCACTGGCGTGTTTTGGTTAGTCATATAGAGTAATACTCTATATGACTAAGTCCAAAAGCAAATTCTAAGCCAAATTTGTGTGAAAGCTTCTGCGCTTTCTCAGGCTAATAATTATAAAAGCAGTCAGTAAATTTAAATAGACACATAACTCAGAATTGTAAAACAGTCACAGATATATGGGCTACAGATACACTTTTAACACGCACATTTGAATAGTCGTTATTTTACTTTTATTTGCATGTCGTTCAATCCGCATCGTTCTTCTGGTTTTAGTTTTATGGTTTGTTTCTTCAGATATGACCCTTGCCAAGAAGGTCCGAAATATAGCTGTAAGGAAATTCAGCTGCACTGTCAAGTACTTTAAGATTCCTTTCTGCATAAGCCGCCATGTGCACAAGACGAAATTGGAGCAAAAATAACAAAGAAAAAATAACTAATGGACACATAAAATCTAAACATGGTTTCTAATTGAAAAAAGGAACAACAAAAACAAACAGAAGCAGCGTATTTTGAGGCCTTCTTTAAGACAGCAAGTGCGCACAAGATTCATGTCTTCCATACGCACACCTTCCTTTCTAAGTGACGCAATTCACGCATTGTTAAACAGCAAGTGACACTATACTTACTGTCACTTGAAGTTGAGTAATTAGTTATTTGTCAGCTAGATAGTAAATGATGTCAAAGGCGTGTTTAAACTGACAGGAATGTGACGGAAACGACATTGAAGGAAAACAATAATTCTGCGGCATTTGCTGTTTTCTTGTGGGTGTTTCGTTTCGTCCGGACTTTTCTCACGTCAAGACGAAAAGAAAAAAATATGCGCATGTGTGGTTTCACATTTGTCTCCGATTTATTTTGAGTTGGATTTCCCACGGAAAACTTCGTCTTCGTGGTTTTTCTCGGGTTTTTCGCCACCCCCGAACACGCAAAATCCCAATACCACGCGGTTTCTAATCCTGAGTAGTTGATAAATTTTGGAGGCTCACTGCTTGTCCAGTCAGGAGGACCTGATATCGAACCCTTATCCCGCAGAAATGCTGCTGGTAGTTTAATATATATCTATTACCAGGTGCGGGCATCTTTGTTTCCTGTATAAACTTCACGATATGTTGCTTGTGCGCTGTCAGTTTACTGAGAATAGGGATTTCCATAATTCAGTTCCCGTCATTACTACAGGCAAGCATTCAGATATGATATGAAGAATAACAACAGATGTAGAATTACAGTTACAGCCTAGTTTGTTCGAGAAAGAGGAGCTAATTTTTTTTACAGACAAACTTTAACTTCAAAAATTTTAGGAATACATTCTTTGCCTCACGATTTGCAGCTTACAAGAATAAATAACACCAGTACACTGTGCAGTCCCATGATACCAGTCCTATCCTACCCAGTGCCAACATTTTCTGGTATTCCCCTGATGTTAAAAGAAAAAAGTTCCAGTTATCGCACAGCCAGCCATGCGATAACAAGTGATATCGCACGGTTGGAACTTTTTTCTTTTAACACCAGGGGAATACCATAAAATTAAAACAAGTGTACTAGTGTTATACATTATCGCCCTTACTTTTCTCCGGGCGTGCGCTCGGGCGATATCAGCCCATCATGCTACCCGCGGGCCAAGTTTTTCCGCTATCACCCTCAGGAAGGGCGATAATATATAATATTCCGTCAACCAAAGCTGATTGCGGGTCATATCTGGTGGCTCAAAACGGAGAAGTCAGCTGATTTATCCTAGCGATATGTATGCCCTTCTTGGCAAGGGTAGGCTACTCTTCAAGCCCTAGCTAGTTAAACGGAACTGAAAACCTAGCCAGAGTGTTCAGTGGATACGGTGGCGGATTTTAAGCTGATTGATCAGATGATTGGAACTAAATCAAATGGCGTATCCGTTTATCTCCGTCATAGTACAGTCAATCTAGCGTCAAATGTGACTTGACCGCAAACAAATTGCAACAGAAATGATTTTTACACCATCTTGTAGAGAAAAAGAAACTGTACAACATATCAAAAGTTGAGAAACCTACCGGGGTGCAAAATTTGTGTTTTTTAGCGTTTTAAATGTTATGTTTTGTTTTTCAGCTGAAATTTTCTATTTTGTTAAGGCTTAGTGTTTACTTCATGAGAAACTTGTTTCTGGTGTAGTTTTATGTGCTGAAATCGAATATCACATCAGATTTAAGATACAGTCAACCGAAAATGTTTCACATTCATCACCATCCAATAAATTCGTGATTCTATTATAGCACAGTCGTTTTACCGCAGACGAATCGCAACAGAGGTGATTAAACCGTCGTGTAGAGAAAATGAAACTGTTCGACTTTTCTAAAGCTGAAAACTTATCTCAAGTAAAAGCTCGTGTTTTATAGCGTTTTTTATTTTTTTTTTATTTTCCAGCTGGTATTTTCGATTTTGTAACAGCTTACCGTTTGCTTCATAGGATACATGTTCTGAAGGTAATGTTTTGCGGTGAATCTGAATATCGCCTCAGATTTAAGATATGTTCAACTTTAAAATGTTTCGTATTCATAACCATACAAGAAGTTTCCTTGGAAGTCTTATTATTTATCGTTTGGAAAATACCATGTCAAGTAGAATTCTTCAAATTGTCCTGTTCGTCACCTCTCAGTTTTTAATAAAACTTGATTCACAGGTAACAAAAATCACATTGATAAAAGGACGAGCAGGTTTAGGCCTACCCCGTCCAGTCCAGTGCAAGGATATGCACATTTTCTTCCCTCACTTTACTTACACATCATCTAGAGTGCTATCAGAGGGTTTTCGCGAGATTCCGGAATCACCTTCCGGCAAGCGAAGCGCATCTCGAAAACACTGGGAAAGCGATTCCTGGAATCACTGTCCAGTTTCCTGCTGGACAAATTGCAAAAACGCATGGAAAGCTGAAATCGCCGGGAAATCGTTGAATTCTGGATTTCAACATTTTCAAAATTCCCGCCGGAGCATTCAACTTCCCGTAGAGCTTTCACTAACTTTCTGGAATCACTATCCGAGAAAGCTGCTTCGGTTTCTAAGCAGCGCGAAAACCTTTGGAAAGTGATTCCAGCTTTTCTTTCCAGCTCGTGAAAACCCTCCTTATATTTGGTCTCGTTGGAGTCGAGAGTCGTCAACGCTCCAGGCAAATATTTTCGATGGAGCGGCTTAAGCCTAGAATCCTAACCTTAGAATCACTAGACGACAGGCAGGTTAGCAAAACCATCCGTCGTCTCGGACCATTCGAAATTAAACCATCACGATGATGAGACGATGAACACAACGCAAAATCGGCCTACACCAAGAAGCCGACATACTACGGATCAAAGACGGAGAAGCAAGAGCTGACTGGGAGGTACCGAGGTAGACGGGGCAACATTGGGGAAGATGTTGCAGCTCCAAAAATTCCCAGCGGAGAGACCGCACAGTACCAGCAAGTACCGTCCAGACTCGCCAACGAATGGAAACCGATGGCGCTAGAGCCCTGCAGAAAGCAACGGCGGACACCGAGGCCCAAACCAACATCGCCAACCAGTCACCATGAAGCCCCAAATGGCTAATCTCCGTAACGACTAAATTCCAGGACAACCCACGACCTGTCCCTAAGAAGGATCTTGAGCCGCTTAAGACTATGAGCGATATGAAAATAATATTTGAACTTAGCCAACATGAAAAAGCTCATTAAGAGCGTAATAATCAGGAACACCACATATATTCCTGTCATAGGACCAAGACACCCAGGACTCAACTCCCTAGAGCCTGAAACAACTAGAGGCCCTTAATTGCAGGATCGAAAGGGAAGCTGAGACTAAGATGGACGCATCTTTGATACTACTTCTACAAAATAAATTTTTTCACAAATCTGGCAGAGCACGAAAAGGCTGGACCATGGATTATGGGTATATATGTGCGACTGATCCCGCCAGTGGAAACAGCCATCTTAAAGTTCCCTAATAAAGTAGTCTCAATTCTCAAAAGACGTCCGTAGGTTTCTGAACCTACTTGCTACAGGCAACCATAGGCTGGAAGTAGTCGCTAGAAGAGATGCCACAGAGTAACATGGCCCGACGAGAACATCAGCAAACACTGAACGAGGACGGATTTAACTATTTTTATAATTAAATATATATAGGCTATAATATATATATATGTACCTATTACAGGTTTAATTGTATGATATAACGATTAATAATTGCTGCTACCGGTAAAACTTAGTATTATATTGATTTATATCCTTGAATAACTACGATACCTGTTCAGGCTAAGCTTGACTCGGCCCACACATAAGGTTGAGTAGCCAATAAAACACAGCACGTTTTGTCTTAGAGTCGAAAACTGGCCTATACATGAAAACAGATGGATTAACTATACTTATATCGCAATTAAAATTCACCCAAGTTATAGCCTACCACAGTATCTGCCTTCTCATGGTCCTATCTAAAAATAGTGCGAGGGACAAATAACGACTTTAAAAGTAATGACGTCAAATAAATATAGAATAATTAAATGATTTGTAATTATTAATAATAAATACAGCACATTTATTAATTAGCCATTCAACACATCCATTTGGGTCTGTATTCGGTCCTTAGTGCGAACAACGGGATAATGTAATAGACATGTATTTCTTGAATAGTGATGAATGTGAAACACTTCCGGTTGACCGTATCTTTAATCTGATGTGATATTCGAGTTCAGTACATAAAACTGCATCAGAAAACATTTTTCCGATGAAGAAAACACAAAGCTATAAGAAAATCGAAAATATCAGCTGAAAATTAATAAATAAAATATAAAACGCTAAAAAACACGAATTTTGCACCCCGCTAGGTTTCTCAACTTTTGATATGTTGTACAGTTTTTTTTTCTCTACAAGATGGTGTAAAAATCATTTCTGTTGCAATTTGTTCGCGGTCAAACCTTATATTGACTGTACTATCAACTAATATCCGCATTCAGCTTGGGCTGAAGGAATGAGCGAGAGCCTGAAGAGAACCCGTGGCAAAAAGCAAGCATTAAAATATGATATAAAGAATAAGAACAGATATAGAATTGCAGTTACAGCCTAGTTTGTTCGAGAAAGGGGAGCTATTTTTTTTTTCTAACAGACAAACTTTAACTTCAAAAAGTTTTGCTCCGTTCCACTTCAACTGTCTGACTTTGACTATTCTTTATACTTCCAGTTACCGATTACCAAAAGGGAGCTATAGCAGGGGGAAATATTTTCTGTTTTCCAAGTTCCTCTAAGACTCCGTCAAAGGTTATTATCGATACCAAGTTCATGACCGAACATGCGATGGTAGTAATTACAGGAACTTCAATCAATAAATATTATGTACCGTCTTCCAAGCCTTAAGCTCCCTTCACACTGTCTTGTGAAGTTTCACACCTCAGCCTTTCACACCTGCAAACTTCAGAGTATAAATTGCACTTACGGTTCTTAAAGTTTAACCGAAAAGGGCTGAGATCCGACAGTCTAGTTCAAGGCCGTATCCAGGGGGAGGGGGTTCGAACCCCCCCCGGAAACCCACAAAAGTAATAGCTTTTTGTAGGCTTTAACCTCTGATCTATGTCTTTTTTGTACTTTTTGGTCCGACCCGTGGGTAAACCCCCCGAAATAAATTCCGCGGGCACCCCCCCCCCCCCCGAAATAAATTCCTGGATACGGGTCTGGTCTAGTTACACTTCACTTACTTACTTAAATAGTTCTGAAAACCCGATAAAAATGGGTTATTTCGTTTGTCCGCTATCCACAGATAATCGATTTCACCGAATGAACTTATTCTTTCGGATTTGTGGTACCTCTACGTGCTTGTCCCTCTATGCTTGAAATATTCATCAATTGCAAAGGTAAGCCATTGCCGAGAAGTAGCAGTAAAGAACAGTCATCAAAAAGACATGTCTTATCCTCAACTTTCCTACTTTTGCATCCACGAATTTCCTAGCTTACATCCGTAACACATGGTAATCCAGGCTTTTGTTGAAATTCAAATTCTCCGCGTCTGTGTGAATTTTGGGTTGTCGTGCGAGCAGCGCACATTGTCACCGTTATTACTAGAGCCTCGGGTGAAAAAATGAAAATCCCTTAGATGAGTCAACATAATTCAGTGTACTCAAATATCAGATGTAAAAGTAAGCTACCTTTTCATTTAAACTTAAAGTTATATTTGACGTATATGTAACTTAGCCATTGACCAGAGCCCATTGACTATTATCCGTAGTTGGGTTTCCATTTGGTCTTGAGCTTTCTCCCTGCCAAATTGGCTCTTTTTGTTGCATCTAGTTTAAAATAAACATAACTTGAACTTGAACTTGAGTGTTGTCAGTGTAGCGCACTAGCTTACATTCTGATAGATCGTCATCCTGAATCTTAGTATCTGAATCGGATCTTCATTCAGAAGTATTGCAACTGCAAGTTTTGTCAAATCCTTATCCGAGCTGCTGTCTGTATCCCACACTCCTTGCTTTTGTAGAACGCCACGAATATAAGGGATGAATTTGCTTAATGAAAGTGATGCTGCATAATAATGAAAGTTGTGAATTTTCCTAATTAGGGTGATGTTGCTGTCAAACGTAGTGTGGACTGAACTTCACCCAGTCGGAAGGGGGCTCTTTCGGTGTGAATGGGCTACTTAACGTAAGAAACTTAGCCGTAACTTAAAGGACCCCTCGCACTATAGCCTACTGTTTTTGTTCAGGTATTTTAAAATATTTGTATACGGTACTTCAGTTTTGGGCTCTCCGCCCAGCTAATTGCCCACGGCTTTTGTTGTTTTAAGATTTTTTTTTAGCAAAAACAAGGAAAAATTACATAGCCATGTGTGTATTTAGTCGTTTTTGTTGTATTTTTTCTTTTTTGTTTATACTCCGCTTTTGTTCATTTAGCGGGTTAAAAAATAAATAAATTAATTAATTAATTAAATTAATTAATTAATTAATAGCCTAATCGTTTTTTTCTGAGGATAGACTTCTCGCAAATAACCGTCGACAACATGAAAAGCATCTAAGGTAGCGAAACAAGACAAGTGAGTAAATCAGTGATGTGTCATTAGGGGATGAGAATGTACCCTAAAGTCTGGTCTTCACCTCCCAGAACTTCCGGAATCTGGGCTTCCAGATTATTCTTCGACGTCTTCTGTAAATTGCATCTGGAATATAAACTGGTCCGAAAGTATATCAAAATAATCCGGAAAAAAGGGGCTATTGAACTTCCAGATTTCCGGAATTTTAAAGTATCGCAGAAGAAATTAAAAAAAAATCTCGGAAAATCTGGGAACCCAGATTCCGGAAGGTGAAGACTCGACTTAACTCATGAAAGTCGGGTCTCCGAGTTTTAAGAAAGGATGGAGCGGTTATGGAAGTAGTCTCAAAGTCCCGCTTTAGGGGCCTCTTTTGGATCTGAGTAACCTCTGGTAAATTTTCAGGGGGGGGAGGGGGTATTGTGTGACAGCTATGAAAAGGCCTATACAAGTAGCAGGTAAAAGCTGTTGTGGTCATAGATGTTTTTAGTGCGTTTCAGGCAACAACACTGCCCGCCACAGTGCAACTCTTGCGAGCTGCCTCTACCAAAAGGTGACACCGAGGGGTTGCCCACTCCTCGGCACCTGCTGTGCACCCCCGACTCGGCACCGGCCGGCACCGGCCGGCACCAGTCGGCACCAGCCGGCACCGGCCGGCACCAGTCGGCACCGGCCGGCACCGGCCGGCACCGGCCGGCACTGGCTTTTTGAAGCTGTTCAGAACAAAATGATTTCACTAAGAAGGTTTCGTTCACCATGAGAATTCAGGATTTTAGTTTTGAAAAATAGCGACTGCAGCTTTTTGGGATCCCAAAACGTAAGTGGCGGGATACCTATGACATCGCAAAAGTTGTCCGTCTGTCTGTAAGCACGATAACTCTCGAAGAGATTGAGATATTTTGATGAAACTTGGCGGGAGGATTGGTTGGGTCAAAGTACAGGTCAAGTTCGAAAATGGGCTCTAGAGCCCTATATTTGAGGGTGGGGGAGGGGTTTCAAATTAAGGGGCAAAACAAATATTTTTTTAAAGCTATTTAGATAGTTGATTTAGGGGTAAGGAGACACGCTGAATCCGAATATGAAAATTATTTTCTCGCCGGACAAGTAGTTTGTCCGTAATCCGGCCAAAACCAGAAATTTTTTTAAAAGCAAAACTTTTATGTGAAGTTGATTAGATGATAGATTTAAGGATAAGAAAAGACGCTGAATCTGTGTATGACAATCATTTTTTACCCGGACATATAGTTCGTCCGGAATCCGGTTGAAACCGGATTTTTTTTCAGAAGTTAAAGTTTAATTTGAAGTTGATTAGATGTTCTTTATAAGGATAAGGAGATACGCTGAATTCGTTTCTGAACTATATTTTTTTTTTCCTGGGCAAGTAGTTCGCTCGGAATTCGGCCGAAACTGGAAATTTGGCAGAAGTAAAGCAGGAAGTTTCGATCAGTATGGTCAAAATAGATATGGCTTATACAGGTATATCTGAACTTGGTTTTCTCAGATGATTAGCCTGGCGAAGACTGGATCTGGCGAAGACAAGACCTAATTGTCTGGATCAAATATTAAATTTTTGGGATCCCATCGAAACCTTTGGTCTTGTTGTTTCAGAAGAAACAGAAGAAACAAGAACCTTAAAATGGGACCTAGTATTGACAACTTTAAGGACGACTCAGACGGCGTTCGTAAAGTTTTTCGCAAAGTATGCTCCGGAAAGTTTAAGCCTGTTTAATTTGAAGGACTAAGTATTGTAAGGTACTGAAACAAGGGTCATTTCATCTGTTAAGGTTACAGTAGAGGTATGCTTATGCGAACGGTTTTTGGGATCCCAAAACGTAAGTGAGGGATACCTATGACATCGCAAAAGTTGTCTGTCTGTCCGTCCGTCCGTCTGTCCGTCTGTCCCTCTATAAGCACGATAACTCTCGAAGGGAATGAGATATTTTGATGAAACTTGGGGTGAGGATTCCTTGGGTCAAGAGTAAGGTCGAGTTCATAGAAGGGCTTTGTAGCCCTACATTTAGGGGTAGGGGAGGAGGTTTAAATTAAGGGGCAAATAAAATTTGGAACATTTAATGTGATAGTCGATTACGGGGTAAGAAGACATGCTGAACATGATGGTGAAAACCATTTTCTCGCCGGACAAGTAGTTCGTCCGGAATCAGGCCAAAACCGGAAAGTTTGTTTAAAGTAAAAGTTTTATTTGAAGTTGATTAGATGTTCGATTTAGGGGTAAGAAGACATGCTGAACGCGACGATGAAAACTATTTCCTCACCGTACAAGTAGTTCGCTCGGAATCCGGTCAAAACCGGAAAGTTTGTTAAAAGTAAAAGTTTTATTTGAAGTTGACTAGATGTTCGATTTAGGGGTAAGAAGACATGCTGAACACGACGGTTAAAATCATTTTCTCGCCGGATAAGTAGTTTTCCCGGAATCCGGCCAAAACTGGAAAGTTTGTTAAAAGTAAAAGTTTATTTGAAGTTGACTAGATGTTTGATTTAGGGGTAAGAAGACATGCTAAACACGATGGTGAAAACCATTTTCTCGCCGGACAAGTTGTCCGCCCGGAATCCGGCCAAAACCGGAAAATTTGTTAAAAGCAAAAGTTTTATTTGAAGTTGATTAGATGACAGTTGAAGGGTAAGAAGAGACGCTGAATCTATATATGACAATCAATTTTTACCCGGATATATAGTTCGTCCAGAATCCGGTTGAAACCGGATTTTTTTGTATAAGAAAGTTTTATTTGAAGTTGATTAGATGTTTTTTATAGGGATAAGGAGATACACTGCATTCGTTTCTGAACTTTTTTTTTTTTTTGCTGGACAAGTAGTTCGCTCAGAATTTGGCCGAAACCGCAAGTTTGGCCGAGCAGGAAGTTTCGATCAGTATCGTCAAAATAGATAGATAGATGGATAGATTTATTTGCGCTAAAAAGCCACAAGGGCCATGGCAAATTATATGGCTTATACAGGTATATCTGAACTTGGTTTTCTCAAATGATTAGCCTTGCGAAGGGTGGTTCCCAAAATCACCACGATTTTTTTGCCCACTCTCACAATGCCCACGCCAGAATGCCCACGATCAAAATGCCCACCAGACGGCACCAGCCGGCACCGGTCGGAACCAGCCGGCACCGGTCTCGTAATGTCATTTTTGCCGGCACCGGTTCTCGTAATGTCATTTTTGCCCACTCTCACAATGCCCACCAGACGGCACCAGACGGCACCGGTCGGCACCAGCCGGCACCGGTCGGCACCAGCCGGCACCGGTCGGCACCAGCCGGCACCGGTCGGCACCGGTCGGCACCACCCGGCACCGGTCGGCACCACCCGGCACCGGTCGGCACCACCCGGCACCGGCCGGCACCTGCTGTGCACCCAAAAACTGAGTGGGCAACCCCTCGGGTGACACATCGTGTAGGCGTAACTGGAATTCAAACAAATGCGCATAATTGGCGAGTAATCAGGCTGAGCGAATCAGTCCTACACGAGCTAATGGGTGCATCAATCAGTACCGAATCAGATTTCCATACTTTCTGCATGTGTACGAGGGACTGAAAGCTCGCTCAACTCGAAGTCAGGGTACTTCAGTTGTTGCTGAATATCCGGTTTATGCATTATTTGAATACTTGTGTTATCTGTTACGAAGCTTGTGACAGTGCAGTTGAATTGTACACATGGTTTGAATCCAAGCTGACCATTCATTGCAGAATGAATCAAAGACGAAATTTTGGGGTTATTTTCTTTGTCAGCTAGTTACCCTCTAGGATGATTTGGGAGGTATAAATATAATTTCGGATATCACCTTAGAGGGATAACCAGCAGATAAAAAAAATCATGTATTTTAATTTATTTATTATGATTATTCTAAAACTATCATTAGGCTATCATGTATGACTGCGATGAACGGGTATGTCAGCTGAGTTTTATTCTAGCGATGCTTCGGCCCCGCATGGCAAGGATCCTAACCGGGGGGGGGGGGTAGGTGGTTCGAACCCCCTCCGAAACTTACAAAAATAGTCGTTTAGTGTAGGCTCTAACCTCTGATCTATGTCTTTTTTGTACTTCCTGGTATAAACTAGGTTCGACCCGCGGGTAAAAACCCCCTCCGAAATAAATTCCGGGATACGGACCTGATCCTAACCTTGACTGAAAGTGAAATTGAGCGATCATCATGGAGTCTCCTTCCCCTTGGATCACCCTAGCCAAAATTGCTGCATTATAGGCACTGAGCGACGGGATTGTGTTCAAAGATGGTCTTCGAATGATGAGATGACTAAGATTATTGTTTTTGGCCAAGTTTTGGCGCAGATGTAATCATGAAGTACATAATAACTGAATGCTAATGTGCCCTCACTCTCGCAAACATTGAAACTTGTTTTCGGTAAAAGAATTCGCCCGGATCTGTCGCTCTTGTCTGAGATTGCTGAGGAACCGGGTGATGAGCCGCCCCGTGGCCCTGCTCACATTTTCTAGAGAGTACTCTAGAATTTGTATATTAAAGTTTAACTGAAAAGCCAACTTATTTTTGTGTCATTTAGTTGAATACACTGAATTATTTGGATTCTGCGAAGGGATTTTTTTGTTTTCCACTATCTACTCTAGTTATGGCGTTCAGAATATCTGCGGCCGTCCCCACAGCGAAAATTCTACTATGACGCGGGAAATTTTTATCTAAACACAAACAAGGCTTTTGAGTGGGCAGTGGCGATGTTGGTGAAGATTGCTTAGTGCCTGAACAAAAAAAAGTCATAAATCTTTCTTGTAAGGCATACAACAAATTAGAGGTACCACAAATCACACGAAAATTCCACTATTTGAAAATCGATTATTCGTGAACAGCGGAACAACCAAGTAACGCATTTTCAGCGGGTCTTCAAGCCAATTTAAGTGAATAAGTGATGGGTAACTAGATTGTCCTATCCCAGTCCTTTTCGGTTAAACTTTAAGCATAGCTATTTTCTGCCAGAAAAAGGCAGATTAAAATTTTTTAAACGAAGAGAGTACTCTAATCGGATCACCCGTGTGCAACTTACTCATGCCAAAATGTTCCGGATACCCCTCCCTACCCGCCCCAACCCGATTGTTGAATCCGAGAAAGGAGAGTTTCTAGAGCATTTAGTTGGGTCTTTTACACGTATGCCAAGTTTCCTCGCACTAGATTACGGGAATGTGCCCGAACTAGCGAAACCCGAGTCCAAAACCTGGGCCGACGGGCAGAAATTGCTATCGCGGTTTTGCGCTACCTACAGCTTTTAACTGATGGGTCTGTTGTATTATCTCCGTGTGTCGATGCTGATAGTGAGGCCAAACGGTGTCAAATTCGCTTGCAGCGCTGAACTGGGTATAAGCAAGAACAAATAATCGGATAGAACTTCTGTCTTTAGTCGCATGCAGCGACTATGAAAACCCCGACAAAACTGAGCGGACCTAGAGGTATTTATTCTAGCTTTGAGCAGATGTTGATACCCGTTTACTCCTCTTCCGTCTTCACCGTTGCTTATCGCACAAGAAATATTGAAAGAGGCTAGCAGGAGGCGTACTCCGCGCGCTGACCCGCTCTGGGGCGCGTCCACAGAACCAACCAGCGTTGACTTCTAGATTTCCTCTTTATCCTATCTATCGTATAAAGAACATTGTAATAGATCACGGGTTAAAGTTGCCCAAGGAGTTGGTATAATGAGGAGGTTCCAGCATTTTTTCCCGTATGAAATTCTCTGCCTGATTTATTTTGCTTTGGTACATTCCCATCTTACATATTGTCCCCTTATATATTTGGCAACATTCAAAAACCATGTGAAACCGATACAGACTCTTCAAAACCGTGCTCTTCGAATTTTACAAAAATATTTACCGTCCCCTTCTTCTTATCCTAATAAAACCGAAACTCTATATTTGTTAACTAATATTTTGCCTGTTTCAGAATTATTCACTCTTCATTCTTTCTTATTTAAGATAAAATATGACCGGTCTGAACTGCCTTCGTATTTTCGTTCAAGTAATTTTTTCCCTGACCAACCTCACCATGATTATGAAACCCGTCACAAATGGAAGATTCAGCACCTTAAATTAATCACTGAGAGATCGCGGTTCTCGCCTTATTTTTCGATCACGGGCTCATGGCGTCTTTATCTACAATATATCGACTGCAGCAAATCTCTTCCAAATATTAAGAAACAACTTCATTCTATACTTATAAATAAATTCAAGAACCAATGATAAATTCAAATTTAAAGTAAATCGTTAACTGTTAAATTTTTTGGGTGGATTCCTCATAAGTTGCCGGCCTTTGGTTACCCTTGCTTGCGCATCGTTTTTTTTTTTTTTGGGTTTTCGGGTTGATCTTTGCCGAGTGTCGGTGTGTTTGAGGGGCGGGTTCCCGTCTAGTGGTGAGTCATGGAATTGACTTATTTATATGATTGTTATATGTTAAATATTTTTGTTCTTTTATTGTACCGGGTTTTGGTCAATCGACCTTGTGTCTCCGGCTTAACCCTATATATGATAACTTTTATAATGAAGTGTAATTAAACCTTGAACCTTGAACCTAGCGACTTAACAGTGATTTAGCTATATGCAGAGGTAATGAAACGTGATGTGGCGCGAAAGTCGCTCGTTTGCGTCGGGAGTCGGCCGTATTTTACTCTACTCGGCATGTTAACCGAGATAGGGAGATAGCAGTTCTATCTCGTTATTTGTTCTTGGTTTAAGGCCAGTTGTTTTGGTGTCAAGTCCTGGGTTAAATTAAATTGCGCTGCCTAAATCGTCTACGTTTCTAGACCAGTGATCCCCAATCAGCCCCCCGCATCCCGCCGAAAGGACGGGCCTCTCCTACGAAGCGAGTCCCCCCTGCCCGATATCAACCGAGCCCGCCTAGCACTTCCGAGGAGAGTGACGATGCGAAGTCGACGACATCGGATGGAAAACCCGTGCTGCCACCTAAGCCGATGTCAGCTACTTCTTCTGTAAGTAGATTTCGAACTTGCAGATGACGATCAAACGGCAATACGGGGCAAAACAATAAACGAAACGTGAATCCTCTTCATGAATAAGTCCAAAACACGCCATAGTGATCCTCAGGAAGAACGAGTAAACGTCTCTGTAACGACTCATACTCAGCAACTCAAAACCTGTGTCAAACAATCACGGCGATCTTTGGGAGCAGCTGATACCCGAGGTGATACCATGTCTGGTTCTTCCGCTAGGTACCCGGAGATTCTGCATCGGCAAGGAGAGATAGTCTTCACGAGTATTTCTCGCTGCGGCCGTGTCAAAATGATCTTTCGCAGAACCTGCATCTGATTGATTTCTACCTCGATATCCCAAATGTTGCACTGATATTCCTTCAGCCCAAGCTGGGAATGTCCAGTTCTGACGAGGACCAGTCCAGTTCTGTTCTAACGACATTAGACGCTTTTTTTCGAGTTTGAGCCTGAAGACGATCCCGAAATATCTCTAGAATAAAACTATCCGCATCCGTTCGCAATAAAGAAATAGGCCATTTTTTTTACAAATAAGCTACTGCGAGTCATATCTGGTGGCGCGAAACGGAGAAGTCAGCTGATTTATCCTAGCGATATTTCTGCCGTTCTTGGCAAGGGTACTCTTCAAGCTCTAGCTAGTTAATCGAAATTGAAAACCTAGCTAGAGCGTTCAGTGGTCACGTTGGCGGATTTTAAGCTGATTATTATAAAATCAAAAGATTGAATTAAATCAAGTGGCGTATCCGTTTATCTCAGTCAACTATGATTCACAGCCAGCTTGGGCTGAAGGAATATTCTAGCGAGAGCCTGAACTGAACCCTTCGCAAAAAGGGACGAAATATCGCAAGAATAGATCCTAGGCAAGGGTAGCCTACTCTTCAGACTCTAGCTAGTTAAACGAAACTACGAAGCTAGCCAAAACCTGAAGGATTTCGGGTATTTCGGCCCTTGCCAACAAGGGCCGAAATACCGTTAGTGTAAATTATTATTAGTTTTATTATCCATCATAATGTACAAGTACACAAAAAATAGAGTAGTAAAAATAAGGGAAAACGAAAAGCCAAAACCTGAAGGATTTCGGGTACAAGGGCCGAAATATCGTTAGTGTTTATTATTATTACTAGTTTTATTCTCCATCATAATGTACAAGTACACAAAAAATGGAGTAGTAAAAATAAGGGAAAACGAAAAGAGTACACACCACTACGTATCTACAGCAAATTATCTTCAACTACTTCAGTAATCTATATATATATATATCACTTGTCGGTCGAGATCTTGCCTATGCTGCAGTAAACGCTTCTGTGATCTCAGCCTACTTTTCCGTTTATGCCTTGGACACACGATCAGGATCGAGTGCTCCCGGGCTGGAATTCCTGCCCAGATTTCGCCACCAATCATCACTTTCATATGGAAAGTTGAGATTTGTATGATGAAAGTGAAGAAATCCGGCCGGGTAATCCTTATCGTGTGTTCGCACTAATAGCGCCGTTAGTTATAATACAAATATTATGCCAAGTGCGAAGTGGCAAATACAATTTTAAGAAAAAACTACAATCGGAAGTTTTGTTTGCCGGCTCGATGCACATCGTGGCAGATTAAGTTTCTCATTTACGCTTTTCCGCACAAACACAGAGTTTTTAAGCTGAAAATTCCAATTATTTTTGAGGTTAAGAAATGCGCAAAATTTTCAAAGCCCAGGAATGCAGAAAAAAGCGGTCTTGACGAAGGGACTACAAACTCGGTATTATGCCTTTCATTAAAGTTTAAGTGAAAATCCAGCTTATTTTGGGATCCCAAAACGTAAGTGACGGGATACCCATGACTTCGTAAAGTCCGTCCGTCCATCTGTTAGCACGATAACTCCCGAATGACTTCCAGACTCTTATGTCGGTGTATGGATATGAAGACGTTTTTCCTCCCGTCTGCTTTGTAATACAACCGGTTGAACGGTACGATCAGTTTCTGATGTGAACCTGAAACTTCGAAAATATCGATATCCTTCGACACAACTTATCTTATAAGGTGGTGTGTAGATGGATAACGAACATGTTGAATCAGAATATTCAATGAGTTTTCGACTAGCATTATTGCGACCGTAGTCTGGGCTAAACCGGAAAGTAAACATAAATATATTACCGAATGGATCCGGTTCAGCAGTTTATCAGGGAAAGGGATTAAAAAAAAACATGCAGACGGGATCTAGCAAATAGGCTACCTCAAATCCACAAGACCCGGTAGACTATAAGGACTTCAAGTGGGATGGAAAGTTCAAGTTGCCATCGAAACATTTGGTCTTGTTGTATCTTGTATCTGAATATACTGAATTATTTTGATTTGTTGACGGATATGATATGATATGTATTTGCACAAAAAGCCCGAGGGCCATGGCAAAACACAATAAAATACAAAACAAAAGAAAGACGTTATCTATTTACCAGATACCAACTGGATAAACCCGTCTTGATGCTTCATCGAAAGCTTAAGGAATCTTCTCAACTGGCGAACTCCCGTAAAGCATTCATCGCTTTAACCATCTACTCGTCATTACACTCTTCCACACACTTCTTCCCTCAATCCATCCAGTTCATCACACTCACAAAATCAGGTGCACCTCATTCTCATTCACATCCCCGCACGTGGGGCAGTAGCAGGGACCCATAAATTTCCTGTAATGCCTCGCCATTCAGGGGGCTTGTCAATAAGAGATTTCTGATGCGATCTTGACCGACCAACCGGTAGTTCGAGAAATACCCGCGGGGATAGAATACGCGACTATCCAGATAGACAACATTTGGGATTGGCTGCTGGCCCCTTGAGGGAGGAGTCTCTTTGGCGCTCACGTCCAATGAGGCAAACAAGAACGCTGACTCGACCCAAGCGGAATTTTTGGAAAGTAGGAGTAGGTCGGGGCAACATAGCAACATAGAAGCATAGGAAAGGACAAGCCCCGTGAATGGCGAGGCATTACAGGAAATTGATGGGTCCCTGGCAGTAGTAAGGACCAATCCGACTTAACCCCCTTCCTACATAGGCTACTTCCCACATATATTGACGATAGATAGACAGTTTATTGCTATAAGCAGCCCGAGGGCCATGGCAAAAATTTAACAGACAAAAGAAAAAGAAAAAACCCACAAACACTGACATATAATAATACTCGAACATAATTTCCGTTCAAATTGTTTTACTTATTCCAAAAAATCTACTTCTGTGTTCCATCGCTAGCCTCAAAAATCGCCCCATTTTTTTTATATCAGCAAAATACTCGTCCTTAAATATTTGACAGTGCAAAACGGACTCGGCCCTCCTTGGCAAGGGCCCTCAAGCTTGAGGAAGCCTGAAGAGGACCCATGCCAAGAAGGGCCGAGATATAGCTCTAAGAAAATACAACTGACGTAGTTTTGCACCATCAATATGATTCGGAGGAAAGGTCTGAAATATAAAACCCGGCTTTTATAGACACTTTTCTTTTACAGAGAGGCAGCAGCGCCAATTCGTCCAATGGATCAGCTGGTAGCCGACGGTCAGTCCTTAGCGCTACTCGGAACGACCTTGTACCCTGTTCGGTTTGCGGCCGGAATTTTGCGCCGGATAGAGTTGAAAAACATCAATCCGTTTGTGTCAAGACAACAAAGAAAAAGCGGAAGGTAATTTTTCGAAAATATTGGGATCTTTTAATATTTATGTCAACGAAACGGCTTATGCCGAAGCCTTTATAAGATGCTTCACCCTTCTTACCAAGGGCCCATGATAATAGCTTCACGAGAGCCTTCGACCAGATGTTCTTCAGTGGATAAGTATCTTCCACCTTTCATAGTAATAATAATAATAGTTCATTAAGGCGAAAGGCTATACAACAAAAAGTAAAACACCAAAAAACTGTTTCAGCTTCAGCAATCTAAATTAGCCTATCGAAAAGAAATTTGAGATATTTTGATCTTCGACAGTAATGACAAATAACAATTATTTTATTTCCAGCCTAATTATAAATTGTTAGCTGCGGATCGTGATGAGAAAAACATCAACTCTGGGTAAAATTATGTAATAATAAAAAATAAGATTATTATAGTTGAACGAAAAGTAAGACAGACACGAACACCTTTCAGTTTAATCTTTGGGAGTTTAATCAAGTTGTGGCTTATCAAGGGTAGTTTGTCCTTTTCTAGTGTTTGTAATTCGGGTCTCGTAAGTAGTGGTAAGGTTAATTGGGTTCGTGGATTTAAATATTTTAATAAATAACAAAAAAAAACATAAAACGACTTTACTTAACGACGATTAAACGACAGACAATTAAAGGAACAGAAAACTTGACTCAAACTTGACTCGGGGAGCCAGCTAACATATCAAGAATGTACCCTGAGTCGATATTGAGAGTAAGAAAAATTCTCGTTACGACCATTGCAGTTTCCGGGCAATTTCCGAGAATTCGACTTTGAGCAAAAGGTTTGCAGAAGCAAAAGGTTTGTGTGCCGCGACTAGGAATCGAACCCCGGCCAACTTGTCGGGGAGGTCGTTTCTCTGTGGTCTACATGTTAAAAGGCGAACTTTTACAGTACATAAGTGCACAATTACAGTGCATAAGGGGCAAGGGCCTGCCAGCTAGCTTTTGGAACACTAAGGGGGGGGGGGGGGGGGTTCGAGACGGTTCGAGATAACAAAGAAGGGGGGGGGCCTGTCGTCAATACGACCCTGTATTTATCTAAGCCCCCCAGGGCGATTCGATGGCCGAAAGTTGCGTAGTCAAGTTTACTGTTCCTTTAACATAAATTAGCTTATCGGCCTAAAAACTACTAACTAGAAACTACATATAACAACAACAATTAATAACACGATATCAGATAAGGAAGGAAATAACATATAGATATAGGGGAAAAAATAGAATAAGGAAATATAGAAAAGAAGAAAAACAGAAGTGAAAGAAAACGTAAGAACTAATGAGATTAACTGATTAAATAACATAATTAAACAAAGGGAGTCATTTACGGCCACTACCGTATTTTTTGCTGAAATGCACCTTTCTCGGTCAGATAGAACAAAATAATACATTTTTTGAATTTTTGTTGTTGTTTCATTTTGCAAAGCGATTTTCTGTATAATAATCCAGAAGTAAAGCTCAGAGCACCATATACTTTTTGCCGTAGCTCTGCGGCGTTAGCGGAAACTTGGGGGGAGGGGTTTGGTATCATGTTAGAGGGCCTTGTGTGAATATCTGTGAACAAAGCACCAAACGGGCCCCTGTACGGGCCCCACAACGGAAAAAAAGATGGAGTATGTGAAAAGAGAAGAAAACAACAATTACAAGAAAAAAAAACAAAAAAACAACATTAACCTAGATACAAAATCACAAGACAAAGAATCTTATCAAAAAAGAATACCCATCCAGGGGTGTTCAACATCTTTATGACTAAGGTTCGCTACCAGATTTTCGACGCTAAGCACGGGGTCTGCGGTAGAGTACCTCTGGATCAAATAACGGTTGCGGGACCAACTGGGAACTTGGAGGAGATATTTAGCAAATTTGAAAAACAGCTTTCTCAACTCTTTCTTGTCAGTAGCGGTTAGAAGATCCCAGAATGGAGCCACAAACAGTAAATGAGGCAAAGCCACAGCGTTGTACAGAATTGCAAGGAGCTTTTTCGACATATTCACTTGCGACGGAACAAGTGACGCGTAGGCTCCACGAAGTTTCCTATTAGTGCGAGCGATAATTAGCTTACGAGTTGTGGGCAGTGACGGGCCAATCGGAAGGCCAAGGTCTATCAGTTCGCTCGTAGGCCTTACATCAATACCACCAAGATTCACAAACTCAGGAGAGAACTGGGGCGGACGATTAAAAAGTAAAACTTGTGACTTCACAGCATTCAACTCCAGACCTCAGTTATTGGATAATTCAATTCAAGACTCAAAATCGATCGACTTAAGTTCAATAAGTCGTCAGCATAACACAAAACAGAAACATCAACACCCTTCACAATACACGAAGTTGGAATTTCAGTTTGCGCACTTAGAGCAGCATTATTATAAATAGTTGGCGAAGTAATTGCCCCTTGCTTAATTCCAAGACAAACTTGAATATCCTCTTCGATCAATGCCTTCCCAATCTTTAAACGGACTTTCAGATGTCGATACATATAATAAAGCGGTACAATAATATCCGATATAACCCCCCGGTTTAACAACTCTAACTTAGCTCGTGAATGGATTAACGACCCAAAAGCGTTGCTCACATCATACGCACCAATAGCTAGAAACTCACATGTTTTACCAGAATCTTTCAGTATCGAAGAATATGCAGGGGCACCCTTCCACTCAGGTTGGGGAGTTCAAAGGTAGTCCCACTCAGGTTGGGGAGTTCTAGGGTAGCGTTTGGCATGATGGTAGAGTAGGTATGGTAGAGTAGAGTGGCCATGGGCATATGCAGGGGCACCCTCCCACTCAGGTTGCAGACTGGTCGCATCAGACAATTTAAGTCGAGTTCCCTGGTCACCCAGCTTGAATTCATCCATATGGAAAACGTGGCCTGCGTCGCCTCCTTCTCGTATTGATAACGTTTTCTCCTCAGTACCGACAAGAACAAATAATCAGATAGAACCTCCGTCTTTGGTCCCATGCAGCGACTATGGATACCCCGATAAAACTGAGCGGAGCTAGACGTATTTGCTCTAGTTCTGAGTTGATACCACAGCTTACGTATCTAGGTACCTAGAGTACCTAGGTACCTAGATACGTAAGCTGTGGTTGATACCCGTCTACTTCCGTCTTCGCGGTTGATGATCGCAGAGCAATTAGATCAGGAGGCACGCTGACTCGCTCTGGAGCACGTCCAGAGAACCAATCAGCTTTGACCTTGAAAGTTTCTTCTACGCGGCTTTACAGCGATTTGTAGAGGTAACGAAACGTGATGTGCCGCGTAGCAGAAGCTTCTAACCTCAGCTCGTTTACATCGGGCAGGGTACGGGGAAATATTCGACTCCGCATGGTCATATTACAGAGATAGGGAGACGGAGGTTCTATCTGATTATTTTTCCTTAGTACCGAGCTTTAGGATATTGATCTTTTACAGGTTTTTGACGTAACGAAAATGCGAGTCAAAGGCACAGAAGCGGAATCTTTCGTCACCAGGAAGACAAAACTGGAAAACAGCAAAACTTTCAAAGGAAAAGCTAAGCCCGGACTCAACCTTCCTGAAGTCCAGGTAATGCATTTGCCATTATTTAGTCAACTAAACTGGTCTGTCTTCATGTAGTACCCTGAACTCAAAAAGATTTCCCAATACAGTTGCGTTTTTGCAGATACCATGGTATCTGTTACCACGGTAAGTGGCTCTGCAATTAGTCGTTTTTGCAGTTACCGTGGTATCTGATACACGGTTGCTCTGCAAAAACGACTATTGCCAAAATTGCACTTTTCGAAGTCATCCCACAAGAAAAACTGATATCCAGTTACATCACTAAGTGCTAAACTTCTTTCTCACCAATTTGACAAATTTAATGAAAGTGATATGACTTTTCAGATACCACGATCAGTTACCACGGTACGGTCGGACCGTGGTATCTGAATATCAGATACCACGATAACTGGCCAGATACCACGATAACTGCAAAAGCGCCTTTTGACCGTGTTATCAGATACCACGGTAACTGCGAAAACGACTTCAGACCGTGGTATCAGATACCATGGTATCTGCAAAAACGCAACTAATGTATTCTCGAAAACTCCGACTCAAATTGTTAACGCAGTGTTTGCTTGTCTAACCGCTAACCGCCGCCGTAAACGTGTCGTCAAAACCCCGCAACTGTGTTGCGAGGAAAAGGTGAAGGTGGATGAAGGGTTAAGGTAGTTGACGAAGATCCAATAGTGTAGGAGGAAGGCCTACCAGTTACCTTGACGTCTTTCTAACAAAATGACCGGTCGAGTAAAGCTGGTCTTAAGCTGAACAGCTAAAACTCGGATTTCAAGGCCGTGTTGAAGTGACTATAGAACAGAATAGAATAGAGTTTAGTATCCTCTTGCCTATTTGCCATATAAAAATGCACAAACAAAAAGAAATTTGAAGCTATAACAGATCATAGTTAAAGAATAGAATATCTGCGATGAATGCATATCAGCGGGTAATAAGTTCAGAAGTGGCTGTCTGGTAGCCGAAATGTAGTTACATTCAAATCGTGTAGTCTACCGTTGATTCATTTTTTTTTTGCACCAGTGACTATATAAACAAATTTAGGCAGTAATGTGTGTAATGTTCATTTGTTATGATGATAATGAAAACAACATATTTGTATCCCACCGCACATGAACACGATGCTGATAGTGGAGTAAAAAAGAGAAAGAAAAAAAAATGTATCGGAAAACAATAATACATAAGAACAGACAAAAATTACTTCTTTTTTGTCCGGATAAATAAATCCGTTTTCCGTAAAGATGGACTTTGTACAAGGGACTCTTAGCCGTGACGACCATATTTGATACGAGAAAATGAACCGTTTAGACGAACTTGCTTCGGGTGCGATCGCTGTCGTGTAACCTAGCTTCTCTCTGGCCATTGTAGTGGTTTGCAAACTATGTTAAAGTTTAACCGAATAGGACTGAGATCCGACAGTCTAATTACACTTAAATAGGCCTGAAAACCCGATAAAAATGCGTTACGTCGTTTGTCTGCTATCCACAGATAGTCGATTTCATCGAATGAACTTATTCTTTCGGATTTGTGGTACCTCTATGTGCTTGTCCCTCTAGAGGCGTATTCTCGCCGTTCCCCGAGGACTCCTTTTGAGGAGTCCATGCGTTTTTGTTTGTCCCAGGGATTCACTCCCCGTATTCTCGCGAGTCCCCACGGACGGGAAATGCTACAATTATCAACACCATCAAAGGACTCCTTTTCAGATCCGGAGGGGATTCAATTTTTGCTGGTGTTGGTGCAACGTAAAATTAACTAAAAACAATCAGAATAAACAAAACCAAAAGTAAAGTGGATCCACACTAATTTCGTCAACTGCATATTTTTCGAACAAAATCCATTTTGAAAGCATTCCCCGTGTTCTCGTTGTTTTACGTACGCGGAGTCCGCGTGGAATGACTCTCTCTATTCTTGCCGTTCCCTTTGAGTCCGCGAGGAGTCCTCGGGGAACGGCGGGAATACGCCTTAGGCTTGACGTATCAGCAATTACAAAAGTAAGCCATTGCCGAAAAATAACAAGTATAACAAAAAGACATATCTTATCATCACTTTTCAACCTAAGCTTTCGTAACACATGGAAATGCAGGCTTTTTCTGAAATTCAAATTCTCCGCGTCTGGAATTTTGGCTTGTGCAAGCAGCACATTCTGAACGTTATTACTGGAGCCCCAAGGGTGAAAAAAATAAATACAAATCCCTTCGATGAGTAGAATTCATTCAGTGTATTGAAATACCACATGTAAAATTAAGCTACCTTTTCAGTTAAACTGTTTCAGTTAAACAGGTCTTTGCTGGCTGAGTTCGTTATTGCAAAGGAAATCCAAGTCGGAGGTCGTGGGTTCAAGTCTCGCCCGGGGAGCATTTTTGTCTTTCACTTCATTAATCGCATTGGTTGCGTTTTTGCAGATACCATGGTATCTGATAACACGGTCTAAAGTCGTTTTCGCAGTTACCGTGGTATCTGATACCGAGTCTGATACCACGGTTAAAGTCGTTTTTATGGCACTTGCACTTCGGCCAAGTGCCATATAGCGATCGCAATTTCTGTCCGTCCGTCGGTCGGTCTGTCGGTTGGTCGGTCGGTCCTGGTTTTGCTAGTTCGGGTACTTCCACATAAGCTAGGACGATGAAACTTGGCAGGCATATCAGGGACCCCAAACGATTAAGTTGGAACTGGTCACTTTCCCGATCCGAACATCGTGGGGAGAGGGGAGGGAGGGGGAATCCGGAATATTTAGGAATTTATAACTTCTTAACGGGTGACCGGATCTTAATGAAACTTGGTATTCGGAAAGACCTCGTACCCCAGACGACCGGACTAAGATCTGGACCGGATCCGGTGACTTTGGGGGGAGCTGGAGGGGGGAGCCGGAAATCTTGGGAAACGCTTGGATTGGAGGGATTGGGATGAAACTTGGTGGGAAGAGCAAGCACAAGTCCTAGATACGTGATTGACATAACCGGACCGGATCCGCTCACTGTGGGGGAGTTGGGGGGGATCCGAATTTCTAGTGATCCCGCGAGTTCGGTACTTCCTGATGTGCTAGGACGATCGAACTTGGCAGGCATGTCAGGGACCCGAACATATTGACTTGAGAATAGTCGTTTCCTGATCCGATCATCTGGGGGGGGGAGGGAGGGGGAATCCGGAAAAGTGAGGTATTTTTAATTTATGAACGGGTGATCGGATCTGAATGAAACTTGATATATAGAAAGACCTCGTACCCCAGACGACCGAATTAAAATCTGGACCGGATCCGGTGACATTGGGGGGAGTTGGAGGGGGGACCGGAAATCTTGGGAAACGCTTAGAGTGTAGGGTTCGGATGAAACTTGGTGGGAAGAACAAGCACACGTACTAGATACGTGAATGGTATAACCGGGCGGATCCGGTCACTGTGGGAAAGTTGGGGGGGATCCGAATTTCGCGTGATCCCGCAAGTTCGGTACTTCCTGATGTGCTAGGACGATCAAACTTGGCAGGCGTGTGAGGGACCCCAAAAGATTGACTTGAGAGAATCTTTTCTCCGATCCGACCATCTGGGGGGCCGGGGGGGGGGGGGGGTGCAGGGAGAGGAATCAGGAAAATTGGAGTATTTTAACTTTTTAACGGATGACCGGATCTTAATGAAACTTGATATTTAGATAGACCTCGTGTCTCAGACGTCCCGCTTCAAATCCGGACCGGATCCGGTGACTTTCGCGGGAGTTGAATGGTGGAAATGGAAATATGGGAAAACACTTATAGAGTGAAGGGATCGGGATGAAACTTGGTCGGATGAACAATCATAAGTCGTAGATACGTCATTAACATAACCGGACCGCATCCGGGCACTGTGCGGGAGTTGGGGGGTCCGGATTTCTCGCAATCCCGCGAGTTCGGTACTTCCCGATGTACTACGACGATGAAACTTGGCAGGCATTTCAGTGACTCGAACAGACTGACTTAAGAATAGTCGTTTCCCCGATCCGAACATCGTGGGGGGAATCGAGGGATGGGGAATCCGGAATCTAGTGGCATGCATAACTTTCGAACGGGTGATCGGATTTAAATAGAATTTGGCAGGTGGAAAGAAATATCTTCTCTGATGTTCCACTGTCAAGTCCGGATTGGAATTGATAATTGTGAAGGGGTTGGAGGCGGGCACCGGGAAACTCGTGAAACACTTCTGATCGAGGGATTGGATAGGCTACCCTCCGATTCCAGTCGAACTTGACGGACGGGAAGAAGAGATGTCAGAGATGCGACTTTTATGTTTCCAAGTCGTATTCGGCCACAGTAGGGGGAGTCCTGGAAAAATTATGTGGCTCACATAGGGGACAAACAAGTGCAGCGATTCAAATGAGATTTGATGTACAGTAAGCATATGCCCTATATGACATATATTCCGGCCACGGTGTGGGGGGGGGGGGCAGAACCTACGGAAAAACGCGCAGATTCTAGTGAAACTTGATAGGTGGTGAGAGAAGATGCTTCAGATGATCAATTCACGTGTCCGAGCCAGATTCGGCCGCGGTAGGGGCAGTTGGAGGGAGGTAACGGAAAACGTGTGGCACGTCTAGGGATCAAACAAGTGGATTTATTGGGCTGAAACTTGGAAGTTACAACAGTCATTTTCCCCAGATGATCCGAGGCGATGCCAGAAATGCTCAGACTTGAGTGAAACTGCATATTCTATTTCTAGGTCCGAACCGCATTTTTGGATGGCGGGTGTAGTTTGTGACGTTCTCTTCTACTTTCTTGTACCGCTTACTCGTAACAAGTGCCATATGAGCTCGTAGCTCTTGTTGTAGTTATCGTGGTATCGGGCCAGTTATCGTGGTATCTGAAAAGTCATCCCACTTTTATCAAATTTTGTCACACTGGCGAGAAAGAAGCTTAGCACTTAGTGAGGTAACTGGATATCAGTTTTTATGGCACTTGCCCTTCGGCCAAGTGCCATATAGCGATCGTAATTTCTGTCCGTCAGTCGGTCTGTCGGTCCCGGTTTTGCTAGTTCGGGCACTTCCAGATAAGCTAGGACGATGAAACTTGGAAAGCTTATCAGTGACCGGACCAGATTAAATTAGAAATAGTCGCTTCCCCGATCCTACCACCTGAGGGGAGTGGAGGGAAGGGGAATCCGGAAAAATAGGAAAAATGATTTATTTTTAACTTACGAACGGGGGATCGGATCTCAATGAAACTTGACATGTGGAAGGACCACATGTCTCAGACCTCCCATTTTAGATCCAGACCGGATCCGGTGACATGGAGGGTAGTTGGAGGGGGAAACCGGAAATCTTGAAAATCGCTTAGAGTGGAGAGATCTGGATAAAAGTTGGTGGAAAGAACAATCACAAGTCCTAGATACGGGATTGACATAACCTGACCGGATCCACTTACTTTGGGGGAGTTGGGGGGGAATCCGGATTTCTAGTGATCCCGCGAGTTCGGTGCTTCCTGATGTGCTAGGACGATGAAAATTGGCATGCATGTCAGGGACCCGAACAGATTGACTTGATAATAGTCGTTTCCCCGATCGGACCATCCGGGGGGGGCTGGAGGGAGGGGAATCCGAAAAATGAGGTATTTTTAACTTATTAACGGGTGATCGGATCTTAATGAAACTTGATATATAGAAGTACCTTGCGTCTCAGACATCCCAGTTTAAATCCGGACTGGATCCGGTGACCTTGGGGGAACTGAAGGGGGGAACCAGAAATCTTGGGAAACGCTTTGAGTAGAGAGATCGGGATGATACTTGGTGGAAAGAACAAGCACAAGCCCTAGATACGTGATTGACATAACCGGACGGGATCCGTTCACAGGGGGGGGGGGGGGGTCCGAATTTCTAGTGATCCCGCGAGTTCGGTACTTCCTGGTGCGCTAAGACGATGAAACTTGGCAGGCGTGTATGGGACCCAAACAGGTTGACTTACGAATAGTCGTTTCCCGGATCCGACCATCTGGGGGGTGGGGGTGGAGAGAGGGGGAATCCGAAAAGTGAGGTATTTTTAACTTGCGAATGGGTGATCGGATCTTGATGAAACTTGATATATAGAAACACCTCGTGTCTCAGACGCCCCATTTTAAATCCGAACCGGATCCGATGATATTGGGGGTAGTCGGACGGGGGAACCGGAAATCTTGGGAAACGCTTAGAGTGGAGGGTTTGGGATGGAAGTTGGTGGGAAGAACAAGTGAATAGCATAACCGGAATGGATCCGGTCACTATGGGGGAGTTGGGGGGGGGGATCCGAGTTTGTAGTAATCCCACGAGTTCGGTACTTCCTGATGTGCAAGGGCAATGAACTTGGCAGGCTTGTCAGGTACCCGAACTATTGACTTGAGAATGTCGTTTCCCCGATCCGACCGTCGAGGGGGAGTGTTCGGGAGGGGAATCCGGATTCCAGTGGCACGCACGCTCAGCTGTTGAACGGGTTAGCGGATTTAACCGAAACTTGATATTTAGAAAGGTCTCGTGCCTCAGACGTCCCATTTTAAATCCCGACCAGATCCGGTGACAATGGGAGGAGTTGGAGGGGCGAACCGGAAATCTTTGAAATCGCTTAGAGTGAGGGATCGGGATGAAACTTGGTGGGAAGAACAAGCATAAGTTCTAAATACGTCATCTAGAGCTGTCAGATTGAATGAACCTACCACATTTTTGAATGGCGGGGTGTTTATTGTGAAGTTCTCTTCTACATTCTCGTACCACTACTCGTAACAAGTGCCATATGAGCTCGTAGCTCTTGTTCTTTTGGGATGACTTCGGAAAGTGCATTTTCGGCAATAGTCGTTTTTGCAGTGCAACCGTATATCAGATATCACGGTAACTGCAAAAACGACTAATTGCAGAGCCAGTTACCGTGGTAACAGATACCATGGTATCTGCAAAAATGCAACCATTATTTAATTGTGCTTGATGCAAGTTCTCTAGCGGAGCTTTACAAGTTTTCGGCTAAGCCCATCCTTTTCATTCCAGCCGCTTGAACCCAGCCCCCCAGTCAAGGAAGAAAAGAAAGCAGACTGGAGGCGGAAACACGAGAGCTTCTTGGAAACGATTCGTGCTGCAAAAGTTATGCAGAAACATCTGGCAGCGGGAGGAAAACTCTCCGACCTCCCCCCTCCCCCACCTTCGGATACTTCAGATTACATCCAGTGCCCCCACTGCGAGAGGAGGTTTAGCCCGGCGGCCGCTGATCGACATATTCCGAAATGCGAGGGGATAAGGTCAAATAAGAAGAAACATTAAGTTTACTGTAAAGACTGTTTGTATGCTCTTGTCCGTACATTCCCTTACAAAGCCATCTGCTGGAAGGTTACGAGATGGATATGGCTAAGTACAGCAGGTGGACTCGGACTGTGGGCTCCTCTCGAGACGCCTTTTTCGAGGACTCGGACTCGGCTTTGTACACGTCGCTCATGGAGCAGGACTTGGACTCTGCTCGTTTCGAAAACCCGCCGAGTCCTCATTCCGAGTAAACTTCTCGGCCCTGCAAATTGAAAGGTTTCTAGATGGATATGTGTAAAAAGTGAATCTGCCAACGAACTTTCGACATATATGTGGACAGAGAAGCCCGAAAGAGACCAGAAGAGGACCCCTGGCTAAGAAGGGCCTAAATATCGGCGATTAAAATTTTCAGCTGACCCTTCGGTTTAGCACCACAAAATATGAATCGCAGTCAGCTTGGGCTGGAGGAATACTTATTTTGGACAAGACAAGAGGGTGATTCTGGAAAACTCCGCTAGTTAATGTGCCGGCTGTTTTTGCGACTTCGGCTAAAACTTGCATCACTTTCCAGAGCCGTGTTAGCTCTCCGTGAGTTTCGGGAAGCGAAGCGAGTTGTTCTGGAAAGCGGATACACGGCGGGAGTGGAAAGTGATTTAGGAAAGTGGAAAAGTGAGGAAGTGAAGGAAAGTGGAAAAGTGATTTAGGAAAGTGACAAAGGAAAGCTGTATAGACGGAACGGCTTTCCGTGAGTTCTTGCGCGTGTCCGATTCTCGCTTAATTGGCTTTCGGAAAGTGAACATAAAGTCCGGTCTTCACCTCCCGGAACTTCCGGACTTTGGGCTTCCAGATTATTCTTTGACGTCTTCTGTAAATTGCGTCTGGAATATGAACCGGTCCGAAAGTATATCAAAATAATCCGGAAAAGGGGGCTTTTGAACTTCCAGATTTCCGGAATTTTAAGTATAGCAGAAGAAATTCAAAAAAATCTCGGAAAATCTGGGAACCCAGATTCCGGAAGGTCAAGACTCACCTTAACGGAGTGCCAGAACCGCGCTTAGGTCTTGAACAGTTCTGGAAAGCGGATACACGGCGGGAGTGAAAGTGATTTAGGAAAGTGGAAAGTGATAAAGGAAAGCTGTATAAGCGGAACGGCTTTCCGTGAGTTCTTGCGCGTGTTGGATTCTCGTCTGGCTTTCAGAAAGCGAACATAAGAGTGCCAGAACTGCGCTTATGTCTTGAACAGACGATCTGCGTTAGGTGATGGCGGACTGGAATTCTTACCACGACTTTCGGGACCGTCGTCAGTTCCATAAGAAAAGTTAAAAATTTTCGAACTTGATGAAACAAGTGCAGAAAATCCAGCTAGGAAATCCTGAGTGCGTCGTATAAACTGGCAGGGGGATTTGCTGACACGTCGTCTGCAAATTGAGAGTGATTTATGTTGTTTCGAACTCGGATAGGTTTACTAGGCTATAACCGAGTGCTATAGTATTAATAATAATATAATTGCAGTAAAAAGGCTTTCGCCCAGAGCAAAATAACACTAGGGAGTAGCGCCAAGACCTATCCTTTCCATGCTTCGCAAACGGGCCATAGTCGTAGCGCCGCCCATTACGCTTGCGGAATTTAAGGCGAGACAAACTTGCGGGTTTAGAAATTTCTGGTAAAGCTAAGACGCGTTATGCACACACCTTGGAAACCGGGGAGGCTGTATCTTTTTTTCGCTGTGTTCAGAATATGAAGTTATTGGAGCCAGCGCTGGTGCACGACTGATTGAGTTTGAGTAGGAACGTTCAGTAGCGCTAGTGGTGCAAGTGCCGCTGCTATTCGACAGTGTGTCACTTTTTTCAAGTCTTGGCGCTACTCTCTAGTGTTATTTTGCTCTGCTTTCGCCTCTATAAATTTCTCGGGGCACTATGTACACTAAATTGAATTTCGGCCAGGTGACGATCCACACCTGCTTTGAACTAATTAATATTTTCGGCATTCACCACACTTTCAGGGAAATTATTCCATCAGTATTCAAGTAGTGTGGATGGTTTGGAATTTTTGTGGTCGGACAGACAATTTCGTGGACTGGAATTCTCGCCCGGATTATCGGCGTCATCGTCAATTCTGTATGAAAATGCTGAGGTTTTCTTTTCTCGACTTTATGATGACAGCGCACACAATCCGGCCGTGAAAGCTTGATCGTCTGACCGGACATTTAAGCTTGGGACAAACCAGCAGGGTCGGTGCTCGTGGACTGGAATTCCTGCCCATATTTTTGGCATCGTCATCTGTTCTGTATGGGAAAGTTGAGATTTTTCAACTTGATGATAAAAGTGCAGAGCTCTGGCCGGAAATCCTTATCGTCTGTCTGCACCTTTAAGACAGAAAGTAATTCGGTTTTGCAGTAAAGGTTAAGATTGTTCGCGGAATCATTTCATACTGTATCATTTCTAACATTTCAAATTGCTGTTCGTGCCAGTTTTGTCCAACTAACGGCACTACGCTGATTTTTGGATTTTTCGTGTTTGACTCTGATCAGGCTCCCGTTTATTACTTTCGAGGAGCTCATTATCAGAAATGCCGGTTATGCAAGTTTTTCTGTGTTTCTCATCAAAACCAAGGGAGCCGAGCGAGGCTGAAAACAGCCGGGGGGGGGGGGGGGTATAATCTTTGGGGAAACCAGCAGAGTTTCAAAGAAGTCACGCATATTAGAAAGCTGGGACAGGTACTGCCTCTACTGCAACAAAGCTGACGGATATGGAAGTACACCAGACGTAATTCCCCGAGAGTACCTTTTAGGAATGTTGCCTTTTTAAGTTTATAGCTCCGCGTAACATAATGATCGAAGTCGTTATTAAAATATTCGGTGCATCTTTCCTTTTGTTTATGTTCTCCTTTTCATCATGTATTTTGAGTTTTTTTTTTAATTTTTCGCGAAAAGTCAGATACTCATTTACCCCAAAAGAATTAGCAGAAAGACCTTGTAGATGTGCTTTATTCTAACGAAAGGATCAAAAATGTCAGAGGTATATTAAGTGTTAAGTGTTCTTTCGATAATAAACTTATTTTCAAGTGGAATTCTTGTTGCAATGCTCCGAATTTCAATTCCAATGGTGTTGAAATCCGGCTAAGTTTGAAAATTTAGCGTTATGTCAACGTTGGGGAAGCAGTGCACAACAGCCACCACAACTCATATTTCTACGGTCTGTAAGTACCCCCCCCCCCAATTCCAATTTGTAGATTTAACAGGTTAGGTGCCTGAAATTTGCCATGGATTTTCGAGCCTACTGTTCCCAAATATGTTCTCCGTCGCATTCCTAGTGGTTTCTGAATTTTACTCAATAGTGTCTGCTGTTTCCTCTAGAAGGAGTTTTTTGGTCTCATCAATTCCCGGTGATACCTTAATTAGAACAAGCCCCCCCCCCCCTCCAAGTCCGGGCGAATCCGCTCTGGTGAACAGCATTACAAGCATTACAAGTAAAATGTCTCGCTACAGTGCTGTAGCCCTTCCTCACGTCCCCTAGCTTGGAAAGTTTTTACACGTCTTGAAACTAAAGTTGCGTTTTCTTGGATTCACGTCTGTTTCGTCAAAGTTTGTAGTTTGGCTCTTGTTTTGTCTTACTTGCGTTTTATTGAGTTCTTGTTTCCGAAACTCAAACTACTAGTCAAACTACATATGCGAGGTAGTTTGTAGTTTGAGCTAAGTAGTTTCAGGTTCGAAACTACAGCCCTTGGAATGGACAAATAAAACGGCATGAAGCAAAACTTTTTTCAAAAAAAACGATGTTAAGCGAAACTACACCGAAACTACGTCCAATAAAACGCAACGTAAAGACATCTGTTCACTTTTCTTTTCGTTGACAGGGGAAAACGCATTTAGTAAATAGATTCAGAGTATCCGAACCTACCACCGCAGTGAAAGATCTCCGTGCCCGTATCTTTCGTTCTTGCAACCACCCTTGGATCACCCGTCTATGTGGCCTCTGATTAGCTAACGTTTAGTTTGGGTGTTTTTGTTCATGTACTTCGTTTTTTTCATTTTTCAATTTCTTTCATCATACCCCACTAGTTCTTATGTAGTGCGGTGGGTAACTAAAACTCATTCATTCAAAACTAGGCGCTTGCGAGTCCGAAAACGGTTTATAACTCATTTCGATCGGCAGACGAAATTGGGCCGGAAACTTCCGAATTTATTTTGGTATTTTGTAAACCAATGTAAACTCTTCACTATTTTTTGTATTATTTAGCAGCATCCTGTAAAACAGAAGGTTAATCGGGAGCATATTCTTATGGTAGGTTCGGACACCCTTCCAACTTTTAGGTTCTATCCTAGCCCTTTTCGGTTAAACTTTAACAATACAGAAAATGCCTGGGCAGAGGCTTATAAGACTGGCGGCTCTTGTCAGATGCACTAGCGCCTCTGGAGGTGCTGGAGGAACTAAGGTAAGGTCTAGATTGTTCTTGTAAGCCACTTCCTTCAGTAGAAATGCTTGTTATCTAAAATAAAAATTTATTTCAAAGTAAAAACCTGCTTGCAACAAGTTAACAATTACAGAACATAAACAGGTTTGCACCAAAGAAATGCACTGTTTATTACCCTAATATACCTAGTTTTCCCATTCTTTGCCTTTTAACTCATTTCACGAGCCAAGGAAACTCCCATTCCCACTTAATCAGTCCACAAATTTCTTACTGGTTCCTTTTCCTCGCTTATTATGTTCTTCACCAACTGCTTTAGCTCAGCGTGTAGATCTTCCACTGTTTTATCTGCGTTTACAGTCACCCAAGAGTCATCCATTAAAAGCTGATAATTCTCGTAGACTCGCCTCTGCATTTCTACATTTTCATACCTCTCTCCCCCAAAGCCCCCTCGCTGTTGTTGCACATCTGGGGCAAGGTCTAGGAAGATCACTTTGTCTGGCCTGGGTAAGCCTACGTCAGGTCGCTTGCACCATTCGAGGTCCATGCCCTAAGAACGGAAGCAAAAAGTTTAGGAAATGTGAGCTCAAATTTGACTCTCTGTGCCTCACATATGTATATTTTTGGCTGCCCGCAAATCAAATTTAAAAGATTAGTGCAGACAATCTTGACTAAAAAAGTATGCGCAAATTTATTAGTTAAAATGAAACGTTTTTATTAGGATTGCAGATTCGTTTCTTCATTCCAGTTGCAGCCCGAACAGGGCTCTTGCCAAGAAGGGTCGAAATATCGCCGAAGAAAATCCTAGTCATTTTTTAATAATTTATTAGCTGCTGCCGCAGACGTTGATTCGGCAGAAAAGATCGGGTATAACGTCATCAAGTGGAGGTGGTGATGAAGCAATTATGACTATTCCATCGAAAGTACACGAAGCTACGCGAGTATCAAAAAACACAAATTTGACTTTCTGTAGGCTAAGAAGGAAGAATCTTTGAGCAATACCAATCCTCAGAGTCTGCCGCCAAATTACAAGAGAAATCCTTGAAATCCATAGAAGCCCATGGGCATTAACTGACTACCTGATTGATTAATTCATTGATTTATCCTTCTTCAGCTTAACTTAAAAACGTTCATTAGAAAAAAAAACCTCACTCCTCTAAAAGTGGAATAAAAAACACCTCAACAAGGAAATATCCAACTAGCAAGTATTTTTGTGCACTAAACAAGTAAAGCAAAGAACTTTCTTCTGTCTTTTTATAATCTTATTTTAAAGACTTATTATTTTTACTAATTTATTATTAACTTAATATTTTTTTTATATACTTATAGTCTACACTTAAATGTCAACTTACCGGTTTAGAGGCAGAGAAGGCTACTCCAGAAAAGGCATATCTGTCTATGATGACACTCACACCATTGGCCAAGTGCTCTCTGATGAGAGGCCTTCAAAAAATTAGGCCACTTGAAATCGTCCTAATCTCAACACTGGAATGGACCAGGCATATAGCCTTTAGAAACTCATAAAGCCACCAGGCATAGCCTATAGCCTTTAGAAATTCATAAAGCCTGCTGGTGCCCAATGTGAGCATCCCCAATACATGCACCAAGAATCAGGATCCCCCCCCCCCCATTTCGGTCCAAAAACGGAATCAGGACCCCCCCCCCCCCCATTTTGGTCCAAAAATAGAGACACAGTTTATCAACTAGGTTTTAAGGTTCTTCAATTTGAAAAATATTTCTTAAAGGACCCCTCTTGCTTATTCTGCTTTTTATAATATATCTAGCTCCCACACAGAATTATAAGCTTCTAAAATCCCCACCTTTCTCCATTGTTTCGTTTTGTGCCTACGAAATTTTAGCGCTTTTTTGGCCTTGCCGAGTTTTTCCCGTCACACAACGAAACGTTTGCCGGGATCGTAAACGTCTCCTGACAACTCCTTCACACATAAGGATCTGAGAAGCTTTTGTTTATTACTTATTTTATTTGCTTGGTTTTCATACTTTTGAACCACGGCGGATCAGTTTTCAAATGTTTTGCGCCCAGCCGCCGCGTCGGAGAGCAGGAAGGCTGGACATAGTCGACAGGCGCTAACAAGAAAATCGCTAATTTCAGATGGAAAGTAATGGTATTTTCGAAAATACTTTTCTCTGGTCCATTTCATAGGGAAAATATTATTTCTAGTAAGAGTTGTGCTTTAACAATAAATATCGATCAATGGGGGCCGGCAGGGATACGAGCTCGTTAGCTCGGCCCCATATGTAAAGGGTGATTCTTTTTCACTTAATTTCATAGCCATCCTTTAACTGCAGAGTAACCTGAAAACTTCTGATGACCGCAGAAAAGTGGTCAGTGATTATAAAGTTACACTGGTTCACCGCCAGTGAGCAGTTTATGACTGGTCTAGTTTCAAGGTGAAATTCCCACAGATACACAGCTATGACACTCTACTTAAAGGGCACCTGAACGATCCTACCATACTTCCATGAACCCCTCAGATCGTCCTGCACAGTACCGGTACAGAGAAGACGAATTTTTTCGCTCCGTGGTTTCGGCGCTATCCACTCTTGAAGTTCTAAGTCTCCCTATGGTGATTCGTAACGACCTCCCAAGACAAATTTAGCGCCAATATTTAAACTGTCATTATCGCATGGATAAACGTACGTTGATAAGGCATGGATGGATAAACAACGCATGGATGGATAAACGCATGGACTGTTACGGCGTGGACTGTTACAACATGAACTGTTACGCATGGACTGTTACAACTGTTACGGCGAGCGTTACGATCAAGACAAGTCGGAAAAAAGGCTGAAAATTATAGCACGGTGAAACTTCATCCGATTTTAGTGCGGTTTTCGAGAGATAAATGGTAAGCAGTATGTAAAAGTGGCAATTAGGGTGTTAGACTTCATTCAGATGACCTTTAATTGTTCTCCCTGAGGACATGTGTGAACTGACTAAGACACATTCTACAAACTAGGAACTAGTCTACAGCATGAGCCCTCACCATTTCACTATACAATAGATTTCAGAAGTATGGTATTCATATTTGCCTCTAAACTATCATTTAGTGGGGTGGTTAGTTTGAGAACAGTTTTTCACCTCTGCAGATGTGTGTTGTCCAAAGAAACAATACACAGGCTGCTATAGTTTACAGTTGTGAGCTACTACACATTTTGAGTGACTTTTAAGCTTTCTTCTGCACTAGTACGATTTCTTGATTTTACACTTGACAGCAACAGTCTCCTAGACAAATGGCCTAGGTTGCTAGAATCTTCGGTCTTGCTGAATAGTACTACCAGTTCAATGACAGAAACAAAAAAAATCCTGTTAAATCTACTTACATCAGCTCCCACCTATTTGCTGCAAACATCAGGTGAACTGCATGATCATCAAGTTCAATACTCTGTCCCAAATAATCCCCGCAGACTTTGCCAATAGATGTAGATCTGTCTAGAATCAAAATAAAGTGAGAATAAATAAGATCCCAGGATTTAGTACTAGAAATTATTGCTTAAAGTGCTCCAGTCATACACGAATCCTCAATTTTTGGGCATGGCGCCCCAACATCTGGGCATGCCCCAATGTATGGGTATTGTGCTCATATGTTGGGCACCATGCCCTGTAGCAAGGGCATGGTACTACCATAAAAATCTGCTTGAAAGCTAAATTCCATTTCAGATTCCAATTCCCTTCCTGCACGGCATGGTGCCCCAATGTATGAGCACCATGTCCTCCCCCCAGGGGCGTCGCGAGGGGGGGTGTGGGGGGGTGCTGCACCCCCCCCAGAAGGCCCGTGGGAAAAAATTCCGGTAAATTTTGACTGGTGCGGCGAAGCCGCGCCAGTTAAAATTTGACAAATTCACCTGAACTTGACGATTTTTAGGGAATCTACCGGATTATTGTTCAGGGAACCTACCGGATTTCGCTCAGGGAATCTACTGAAACCTTTCACAAGGAATCTACCGGAACTTGACTTAGGGAATCTGTCGGAACGTGTCTCAGGGGATCTACCGGAATTTGCCCCACAGAATCTTCCAGAATTCGGCTGAGGGAATCTAGCCTACCGGAATTTTCGCTCAGGGAATCTAACGTAACCTTTCACAAGGAATCTACCGGAACTTGACTTAGGGAATCTGTTGGAACGTGTTTCAGGGGATCTACCGGAATATGCCGCGCGGAATCTTCCAAAATTCGACTCAGGGAATCTACCGGAATTTTGCTGCTTACCGCTTACAGGGATGACCGCGAAGCACAACTTATCAGAGTGAATCGTGCAGACGGACAAAACATCGAACCTGGACGTTCACCGGGTGATTCCGGTAATCTCCAAAATTTCTGTAGCTTTCAAAAATTAGGCAACCTACCAAAATTTACACCATTTCCAGCTACAAATATTGTTCCAGGAATAAAATCACAGTACCATCTACTCTAGATTCGACAACCTTCTCGACTCACAAGTTAGCCTTGTTCCGACATGATCTCGGAAGTCCCCAGGACAGGTTCGGAACAAAAAAAAGTTTGAAGAAATATGGTATTCGAATTCTTTCGTGAATTTTAGTTAAAATTTAACGTTCGTCAACTAGATCGGTTTCACATGCGATTAGTAACAGACTCTCATGAAAGAGTCAGAATATTTCAGTGTTTTCAAATATCAGAAGTAAAAATAAGCTATGCCTTTGCAGTTAAACTTCAACGAGCCTGTCTTTGTTTACCGTCGTTTGTAACACACAATCTAAGTCAGAACACAACAGTATTCTAGAGTTCCTGCAGACAGAGGCGTTACTAGCCAAAATGTTTGAGGGGCACAAGGTATTTACCGACTGGCTGGTCATTTTTACCGACGGTTTTTGCAGATAAAAACGACTATTATTGAGAAAAAAAACGACTGTGCTGACGAAAAATCGGCTGATTTTAAGAAAAAACGACTATTTTTAAGAAAAAACGACTCTATTTCTAAGAGAAAAATTGACTGCGTTTTTACTAAAAATCGCGGCGCTTTGCGCCGACTCGGCTATTTTTTACCGACTGGCCGAAAACATTGGGGGTGTCGACCCCCCCCCCTAGTAGTGACGCCTGTGCCTGCAGAGATATTCACTATGGAAAATCTCCGGCAAAATCTTGAAAAATTCCGGTAAAATCCCGAAAAATTCCGGTAAAATCCCGAAGCCGCACCCCCCCCATCAGGAAGGTGTCGCGACGCCCCTGCCTCCCCCTTCCATTCCACACTGTTGAATCATTTCATTCCTTACTTGCATAACACTAGCAACAATAATTTCCACTGACAAAGCAATAAGATCAAGAAGTCATTAGCCCCTATCAAAAGTAGACTCAATCAAGGTTTATTGCATTTTGAATCAGAGTGACTCTCTGGAATGTTCACTAGCTTAGAGTACAGGAGGGGTATCCAACCTCAGACAAAATTTCAAATTTCCAGAGATGTCTTTCCTTCAGAATTATCCATCTGGCTTAAAAAGGAACCAACAAATATGACAAAAATACCAGACTGACGCTAACTGAATGGTTTAAATATTGGATAAATAAATATTCATTTAATATATACAAAAACGGATTCGTCAGCTGTGATGCTTATGAAGCAATATTTCGGCCCTTCTAATAAATAAATATTGCTTCAATATTTCCAGTTAAACATATTTTTCTTTTCAAACAAGATTACTTCATTCGAACCTCACCTCTATTGACTTAAAAATTATGAAAAAGGAAGAGTTAGCAAAGTCAACAGGCATAAAACAGCTTTTCAAAACAGCTACAAAATGGAGAAAAAGGCACAGAATTTGAATATTTTTGGACACATGACTTTGAAAAATTCATATTTTGCCTCTTGACTGTCAGGTTGTACATTTCATTTTAACATTTTCATGGCAAAAATCGAGGTAGTGTAAAAACGAGGTCAGGTACCCCTCCTGTAGACTCCTGTAAGTGTAGAGTTAAGTCAGTTAAGAAGACACATCAGCAGAACTGCAGAAGAGCAACCTCCCATTCAGGAAGATGTGAGCCAGCTGTATCGGGAATAGCTCTCATATTGGGAAAAAGTTAGTGTTCTGCTAGACCAGGGCTAAACTGGTCCTAAGTCATAGGAAAGAAACAAAAATTCTAGTTAGGGTAGCCACTAAAAAAAAAAATAATCAAACCTGAGCTTTTGAAGATCGGAATGTGATTCTCCTATCTTTTAGCTTTAATTTGAGGCCAAAATCACCTCTCTATCTTGTCTCTAAGCATCTTAAATCTTCTTTAGAAAACAGTATTTTACATAAGGAAATGCCTATGTGCATCCACTGACTTTAGGGTTTTGTCCATCTAGTGACCAGCTTGGAACTATGTGCTTCAATGAAATTCTATGAAACTGGGTGATTTTGAGCTGGTTTTGAGTGCATGGGGAGCCCCAGCAAGTGAGTTAGATGAGAAAATATGAATATGATCATCAAGGTTATAGTCCAATAGACCTATTGCTGCTATAGGCTGCTGACTTTCCTCCTTAGTATCAACAAATTTTTGTAGGCAAGTTCAGCTACTTTTTTTTACATCTAAATTTACATTGAATATTAAGAAATAATATTAAATAGCTAGGACATCTTACTGTTAGCCTTATAAAATAGACAATTTTGTCCTGAATTCAATGGTATTTTTTAAATATTTTTTGGAGATGTTTTAGATAGGTAAAACTGATAAGGAAAATTCACAGCAATCCATGCATTCATTACAACAAAATCGCCAATTTTTGCCACTAGGTGTTTTTGTGGCTACCCTATTCTAGTGCGTGTGTTCTTCCTGTCTTCAGCCAAGCCAAACCAATGTTCTTACCAGGGAATCTCATCATCTGGGCCTTGATCCCTTCACTGTCCAAGCTCTCAATTAGCATTTTTACTTGCGTTGTCTTTCCTGACCGATCACATCCTTCAAAAATTATTAATGATCCTCTTTTCAGCATGGTTGATAATTTTTGAACCATCCGCTTGCAAGTTGCAAGTTCCAACTGGGCGTTGCCCGACGTTTAGACTACTAAACTTACGTCAGGTCAGGAGCGAACTGGGAGTGTAGTAGTAGTATAGTAGATTCCAAGAATACGCCAAAGGGCCCAATGCCCACGCAATTTCTATTTCTTTTAATTTCAGCATCTTCTTCAAGCGAAATTTGATAAAATTATAGAAAATACTCATGTGTACTTTTTCTGAGATAATAACTTCCCTTATTTCCGCTAGATTTCTACGGTTTCGTGCTGGTTTCGTGAGACTTCCGAAAATCCGAAGAAAGCACTTCTTTAGTAAATTACAACAATCGGTAGACCTTGAAACTTTCTAGTGCAACAGCAACAAAATAGCCTAAAGTATTTTGGCCAAATATTGTAGTCTAGGCTGATTCACCTTCTAGACCTAGCTTTGACACTACTGACCATACTCTAAGAAAGGTACAAAGCTGGGGGTATGTACAATTTTGGTCTCAACTAAATCGTAATGGAATTTCATACAAGCGTGACATCACACTCATTTTATCTATTTTACCTCAGAGGTAGGGTAGCCACTAAAAGAAAATTTAATCAAACCTGAGCTTTTGAAGATCAGAATGTGATTCTCCTATCTTTTAGCTTTGATTTGAGGCCAAAATCACCTCTCTATCTTGTCCCTAAGCATCTTAAATCTTCTTTAGAAAACAGTATTTTACATAAAGAAATGCCTATGTTCATTCATTGACTTTAGGGTTTTGTCCATCTAGTGACCAGCTTGGAACTATGTGCTTCAATGAAATTCTATGAAACTGGGTGATTTTGATCTGGTTTTGAGTGCATGGGGAGCCCCAGCAAGTGAGTTAGATGAGAAAATATGAATATGATCATCAAGGTTATAGTCCAGTAGACCTATTGCTGCTATAGGCTGCTGACTTTTCCTCCTTAGTATCAACAAATTTTTTTAGGCAAGTTCAGCTACTTTTTTTTACATCTAAATTTACATTGAATATTAAGAAATAATATTAAATAGCTAGGACATCTTACTGTTAGCCTTATAAAATAGACAATTTTGTCTTGAATGCAATGGTATTTTTAAAATATTTTTTTGGAGATGTTTTAGATAGGTAAAACTGATAAGGAAAATTCACAGCAATTCATGCATTCATTACAAAAAAAACACCAATTTTTGCCACTAGGTGTTTTTGTGGCTACCCTATCAGAGGCTCAGACGGCTCAGAGAACGAAAAATTGTAGTTTCTTCCTATCGGTGAATATATATTTGTATGTATATATTTATATATTTGTATGCCTAGGGACAATCAAATGCTATGCTGGGGCCACAATCCTGCCACAATCACGTGACATCACTAAATACGTCATGACATGGCTGTATGGAATTCCGTTACGATTTAGTCGACACCCGTATTTTGGCCAAGTATTGTAGTCTAGACTAGGCTGATTCACCTTCTAGACCTAGCTTTGACACTACTCACCTGTTCACAATCTGTTCACAATACTTTTTAAGAAAGGTACCAAGCCATATTGTTTCAATCAACGGTATGGATAAATCTGTTGTGTGCATCGTAGTGTAGTACAGTAGGCCCAATGGCTCTAAGTCTAAGAGTCTTAGTAAGACTAAGTTAAGTCTAGACTACAGTAGACTAGACTGTAGTGGCTCTATTCTAGACTGCTGTAAGAACTTCTAGTAGAGGTTGGTCCAGTCTGTCGTTCCTCTCATACTAGCTTACCCCCAGCTAGGTAGATGCATAGCCATAGGCTACTTCTTCTGGGTATTAACTTCTTTCAACTCATCTACTCGATCAAACAGTCATGTGAGGAAAGTCATAGAAGCCTGAGTTTCGGCTAGCTTGTCTGGCCTACCCCACTCAATAATTATAATAAAGTCATAGAAAATTAAACCTACATAAGAATTGCATGCATGCCCAGTTGAGGATTCCAGTAAGTGTAACCTAACCTAACCAAACCCGGCTGGCTGGCGCAGCTGGGCAGCGTAGCCTTGGTTCTAGACTGACTCAAGCAGGTATGTTGTCCTCATAAAGTTAATGATGATTTTGATGATGGAGGCTTCGGCAGCAGTGGGGAGAGTAGGCTGTACGAGGGATCAGTCGAGAGGTTGAGATGGTACTTCTTGAACAATGATACAACCTGGTTTCTATGTTTGTTCATGGGGATTTGGCGATGGGTGCACTGGAATAGGATGTGGTCCAGGATCTCGTTCAGGGTTCTGCAGAATCAGCAGAGAGGGGAGGCCGAGGGTTGGCCTTCAGGTGTTGGGATCTTGTACCAGTGTGCTGGGTCATTCGAAAAGGGTAAAATCACATACTGAATCCATATCTGAACTAGATTTTTTTGCTGAACAAGGAAATCCGACGGAATCCGGCAGAAAGCCCGGAAATTCCAGTGAAATCAATTGGAACTTTAATTTTGGATAATAGCCTAATGCATGCTAAATCTATATCTGTTCTCGTTTACTCAGTGGATCAGTCGCTTGGCCATAGTCCGCTGAAAAGGAGCATTGGCACTCTTTGTGTGTTAGCTCTAATCAATATCTCTGTCAGGTTTTTGGGATCCCAAAACGTTAATGACGGATACCTATGATATCGCAAAAGTTGTCTATCCGTCCGTCCGTCTGTCAGCAAGATGGAATGAGATATTTTGATGAAACTTGGTGTGAGGATTCTTTAGGTCAAGAGTAAGGTCGAGTTCGTAGATGGGCTCTTTAGCCCTACATTTAGGGATGGGGGAGTGGGTTTAAATTAAGGGGCAAACAAAATATTTTGAAACAGCTAATGTGATGGTCGATAATGGGGTAAGAAGACATGCTGAGCACGATGGCGAAAACCATTTTCTCGCCGGACTAGTAGTTAGCCCAGAATCCGGCCGAAACCGGAAAATTTGTTAAAAGAAGAAGTTTTATTTGAAGTTGATTAGATGTTCGAATTAGGGGTAAAAAGACATGCTAAACATGATGGTGAAAACCATTTGCTCGCCGGACAAGTAGTTAGCTCAGAATCCGGCCGAAACCGGAAAATTTGTTAAAAGCAGAAGTTTTATTTGAAGCTGATTAGATGTTGAACACAATGATGAAAACTATTTTCTCGCCGGACAAGTATTTCGCCCGGAATCCGGCCGAAACCAGAAAATTTGATAGAAGTAAAATTTTTATTTGAAGTTGATTAGATGATAGATTTAAGGGTAAGAAGAGACGCTGAATCTGTATATGACAATCATTTTTTACCCGGACATGTAGTTCGTCCGGAATCCGGTTGAAACCGGATTTTTTGTTATAAGTTAAAGTTTTATTTGAAGTTGATTAGATGTTCTTTATAGGGATAAGCTCTAGGAGATGCGCTGAATTCGTTTCTGAACTATCTTTTTTTTGGCTGGACAAGTAGTTTGCTCGGAATTCGGCCGAAACCAGAAATGTGGCAGAAGTAAAGCAGGAAGTTTCGATCAGTATCATCAAAATAGATATGGCTTATACAGGTAGCCTATATCTGAACTTGATTTTCTCAGATGATTAGCCTGGCGAAGACTGGATCTGACGTAGACAAGACCTAGTTGTCTGGGTCAAATATTAAATTTTTGGGATCCCATCGAAACCTTTGGTCTTGTTCCTGTTGGCATAAAATATTTATTTATTTATTTAACTAAATGGACGGCCAACAAGGGCCATATACATCTACAAACACCAACAAAACAAAACAAAATTAAGAACAAAACACTAATTCACTGAAGGAGAGAAATTGCAGAAGAGCAACTTCCCCCACGACAACCATATTGGCAGCGTCAGCCTCATGTGCGGCCCAGCCAGGACAGCCAGCAACGGATTCTGGGACTCAAGAATACGCTTCTGCAGGGAAAGGGCAGAAAAGCGTCTAATTTCTGGGAAAGAGGGAAGGCCTTCACCAACAAACATTGATGACGCACTACAGTTCCACTTGAACCCATGCAACCAACGAAAAGAGTTATTGTATAGGACACGAAAACTGGTTTCGCGCCTAACCCTAATATTAGTTACAAGAGCCACACAGTAAAGCTGAGTGCAGTACATCCTGAAAAGAAAAGTCTTGACGTGCGAGTCGCAAGCCCCAAACTTCCTTATTAGCAGATTAGCTCGAGCGCATAGTGCCCGTGATAGGGCTTTTACATGCAGCTCGTCGCTCAGCGTAGGGGTGAACGTAAACCCTAGGTATTTAAATTCATCCACAAACTGAAGAGTTTGCCCTGAAAGAAAAACTTTGGGAAGGTGATGCAGGCGAATGCCACGTGGGATAAAAGCCATGCATAGCGTTTTCTTCGTGTTGAATATTATATCGTGCTGTAAAGCAAAATCATCGCAAATAGCCAACAGTTGGTTCAGTGCATGAACCGTAGGGGCCAGAAGCGCAACGTCGTCAGCATAACTAATATTGTTAAAACATACACCTTGGATGAAGCAACCTACACCTGCATTAACAAGGGCACTGTTAAGTTCATCCACATACAGGTTGTACAGAATAGGGGACAAAACTCCACCTTGTCTAACACCATTTAAAACGTGAAATGGGCGGCTGAAAACCCCATTCCATCTGACACAGAATTTCTGGTTTTGAAACCAGCATGCAAGGGTTAGAACTATTCTAGGGTCCACACCTTTTGCTAACATCTTACTTAATAACTTTGCCTGGTTAACTCTATCAAACGCAGCTTTAGCGTCAATAAAGCACACAAACACAGGGGAAGAAAATAGCCAAAAATACTCTATCACCGCTTTTAGAATAAAGACACAAAAATCAGTAGAAGATTTGGGCTTGAACCCAAACTGGTATGATGACGAGCGTATCTTAGGTTCGACAATATCATAAAGACATTTTTCGAAAACCTTAGAGATAACAGCTGCCATAGCAATAGGCCGATAGTTAGTAAGGCTACTTAGGTCACCCGTCACCGACTTTGGGATAGGTATCAGACAAACTTCAGTTAAAGGATCAGGCACAAATGCATGCAAAAGAAAACCATTAAACAAGACAGACCATCACGGTCGAAAATTAACTGGAAATTTCGGAAAGAAAAAATCCTTTGAATAGTTCGAAAGTATATAGGATGAGAACATGTTCGATCAGCATCGTCTATGGGTTTTTGACTAGCGTTGGTACTCCTGTCGTAATCGGACTCAGTTTGGGTAATCCGACTTGGGGATAAATAAAATGCTTATAAGATCTGGCAAAGGCCATAAATCTACAAGATCCGATTGTCTGGATAGAAGTCTGGTAAATATTCCCCTTTGAGATCCCATCGGAACCTTTGGTCTTGTTCATCTGTCTCTTATGCTTCGGTGGACTGAGGCGAGCATGATCTGGATTTTTTTTGTTTACCATATATGGTGTTTGTTAATGATTCTTCTTTTCTTCTTTATTATGTTTTTTTGTGTTTTTTTGTGCATGCCTGTATGGATAGCACTACTTGGCCATTAATTCATCAAATAACACTAATAAACATTGAACCTAGTCGGTAGTATAGAGCTCTTAATGGTAGAAGTTAGTGACCATAATGACCTTTTTTTAGGTAGCTTTCTCGATGGCAACTTGCTGACTGCAGAGAATGATAGTATGGAAAAAGGACGTTATAATGACAGGCGTCCCAGTCGGGACTTCTACTACCATCCCCGTGCAACCAGTCCCTCCCCGGGGAGACGCAGCTCATCCCTTGGTTACCCCACCTCCGCCACAGGCTCAGTGAATAGCTACACCGACTCGAGTGACTCCGGGGATCATAACCATCGTAGAAAACCTATCTTGTGCACCGTGCTATACGATTATCATGCACAGGGCGATGATGAGCTATCTCTGCAGTGTGGGGATGCTTTAGAAGTGCTCTCGAAAGATTCAAAGATCAGTGGTGATGATGGGTGGTGGACTGGGAAGCTTGGGGACAAAGTGGGAATATTTCCCTCAAATTTCGTAGCAGTAGTGGAACAAAGCTCCCTGATTCAGCGAGTTGTTGATGATCTCCGGCCAAATGTGATTGATTTTAATGAGCTCACTTTGGAAGACATTATTGGTGTAGGGGGGTTTGGGAAAGTTTACCGTGGCTATTGGAAAAATGAAGTTGTAGCAGTGAAAGCAGCAAGGCATGACCCAGATGAAGATATAAATGTAACCCTCGACAATGTGTTACAGGAAGCTAAGGTTTTCTGGTTGCTAAGTCATGAGAATATTGTTGCGCTACAAGGTGTGTGTCTTGAAATTCCTAACCTGTGTTTAGTAATGGACTATGCACATGGTGGGCCGCTGAATCGAATATTGGTAGGCCGGAAAATTAGGCCAAGTGTTTTAGTGGACTGGGCAGTGCAGATCGCCAGAGGAATGCAGTACCTGCACAATGGTGCGCCGATTTCAATGATTCATCGAGATTTGAAGTCATCAAATAGTAAGTATAAAGGCCTTGCGTCATCTGCCAGATTTTTCTTCTGTAGGCTATCCCAGATTCCTTTTTCTTCTAAATAGAACAGAAAGGCGAAGCCAGGTTAAAAATGTATGATTTAGAAGGGTGTCATCAAGAACAAATAATCTGATAAAACCTACGTCTTTGGTACATGCAGCGACTACGGATACCCCGATAAAACTGAGCGGAGCTAGAGGTACTTGCTGTGAGATTTGAGTTGATACCCGTATACTTCCCGTCTCTGTTGCATATGCCAGATGAAAAAAACCGTAGAATGCCTGGAGGGGTGGAGAGCCCGGTCTGCAGCTTGTTAGACGTGATGTCACAATGGTAGACAACCAATCAGCTATAAAGGACGACTCAGACGGCTTTCGGATTCTTCTGCGGTACGATACAGCTGTTTGTAGAGGTAACAAATTACGATGTTTTTCGTAGCTCCTCCTCCGCTCGTTTGCATCGGGTAGGGTATAAGAATATATTTGACTTCGCATGGTCATATTACAGAAATAGGGAGACAGAGGGAGCTTCTATCAGATTATTTGTTCTTGGTGTCATAGAGGCAAGAGATAGAGGTAACGTGTTAGTAACCCTGCTGAGACTAGGATTACCGAAATTCCGTAACCCGGTTACTCAGTTACCTGGTACTAGTAGCCGGGTGTATGAAAATGGAGTGCATTCAGTTACCGCGTAAGAGTAACAAGACCAAAGGTGTCGATGGGATCCCAAAAGTTCCGAACGGGTGATCGGATCATGATGAAACTTGATATTTAGAAAGATCACATGCCTCGGATATTCTGTTTCGAGTCCGGACCGGATCCGGTGAATGTGAGGGTGGGTCGGAGGGGGGAACCAGAAACTTCGTTATACGCTTGGAGTGGAGCGATCGGAATGGAACTTGGTGGGAAGAATAAGCACAACCCCTATGTACATCAGTGACAGAACCGGAACGGAATCCGTTCCGACGGATTCGGGCACTGTGAAGGAGTTATAGGGGGGGGGGGTAATACTTTTAAGCAAAATGTACATTTTCGTGATCCCTATGAGCCCATGATCATTTTTGCCCGAAGGGTTTTGCTTACAACTGAATTCCTCAAAGCAGGGACCCATAAATTTCCTGTAATGCCTCGCCATTCAGGGGGCTTGTCAATGAGAGATTTCTGATGCTATATGTTGATCGGTCGGAAGATAGTTCCTCGATACCTACGGTCCAATCACGTCCAAGGCCAGATAGACAAAATATTTGGGATTGTCTGCTGGCGCCTTGAGGGAGGAGTATCTTAGGCGCGCACGTCCAATGAGGCAAACAAGAATGCCGATTCGACCCAGGTTGGGATTTTTGGAAACTAGATTCGGATCGGTCAACATAGCAACATAGAAATATAGGAAATCATGGGTCCCTGCTCAAAGTACAAACATTACTTTTGAGTAAAATATACATTTTCGTGCTGCCGATGAGCTCATAATCATTTTTGTTTCAAGAGTGTTGATTACAGATGAATTTCTAACATCCTTAAAGTGCACATCATCACAGCCAAATGCATTACCAAACGATACATTCTCGTGATTTTCAAGGACCCATGATCATTCTTATCTCAAGTGTTTTGCATACAAACGATCACAACAAACCCACGAATCCCACGATCCTACTTTCATCCTCTGACCCAGCCTTGCAAGTACCATATGAGCTTCCAGCTCTTGTGTTTTTTTTTTACTCTGCTGTCGCCGTGTGGATTTGACGGGTTGCAAATAAGGCGTGTAAATATGTGATAAGTATATTTGGCAGTGCAACGGATATTTCAGCTGAATTTTATTAGAGCTACATTTTGGCCCTTCTTGGCAAGAGTCCTCTTCAGGCTCAAAGCCGCTCAAGTTGGAAAAATGAACTTGTGGTTTTTCCACAAGTTCACCTCCGGTAATTCACAAGTTTTTCCTCTAATAAAATTCAGCTGACAAATCCGTTTTGCACCGCCAAATATGATTCGCAGTCAGCTTCGGCTGAAGGAATATTTATGTGATAACAGGGACCCATAAATTTCCTTACTGTCATTTCCTATGCTTCTGTATTGATATGATGACCGAACCATCCAGTTTCCAAAAATCCAATCCCAAATTTTGTCTATCTGGTCTGGTCAAGCAGCCAATCCCAAATTTTGTCTATCTGGTCTTGAACGTCATTGGACCGTGGGTTTTTCTCGAACTACATTCCGTGCGCTCAAGATAGCATCAGAAATCTCTTATTGACAAGCCCTCTGTAAAGGAAATTTATGGGTCCCTGGTGGTAAGTAGTGAACTGAGGGAGAAAAATGTTCCTCAGCTGAGGAGGAATTAGGCCAGGCGCCTGCTAGGTCTGAATTACGACAAATGCAGTAGGCCTATCTCGGTCATAGCAAATCTGCTCAAATGTTACCTTCTAAATCGTGTATTTTTCTTTTTAAGTTCTGATAGCTGAACCCATCGAGGGTGAAGATCTTCAGTTCAAGACCCTGAAAATCACAGACTTTGGTCTTGCTCGGGAAGTTGACCAGACTACTCGTATGTCTGCTGCCGGTACTTATGCCTGGATGGCCCCTGAAGTGATCAAATCATCGACATTCTCCAAAGCTAGTGATGTTTGGAGGTAAGATTATGTTTAGATGCAGAGGCGTCACGTAGGGGTTGGATCTCCCTCCAATATTGTCGGCCACTCGAAAAAAAAAAAATTGGGGGCGCTAAACTGCCCGATTTTTTTGACGGCACAAAATAACAAGACCAAAGGTTTCGGTGGGATCCCAAAAATGTATCCAGACTTTAACAGATTAAGGCCAATGGTAGCCTAATCAACTAAGAAGACCAAGTTCAGATATGGATTCAAAATGTGTGTTTACCCTTATATCCGAAGTCGTATCTGCTTTGTCGAAACTGATCAAAACTTCCTGCCTTACTTCTGCCAAAATTCCGGTTTCGGCCGGATTCCCGGCAAACTACTTGTCTGGTAAAAACTACAGCCCAACAACGAATTCAGCATGCCTTTTTACCCCTTTATTGAACATCTAATCAACTTCCGATAAAAACTTACTTTTAAAATTTTCCGGTTTCACCCGGATTCCGGGCGAACTGTATGTCCAGGGAGAAAATGATTGTCATACATGGATTCAGCATGTCTCCTCACCCCTAAGTCGAAAATTTCATCGAGTTCAAATAAAACTTTTACATTTTACAAGTTTTCCGGTTTTGGCCGGATTCCGGGCGAACTAATTGTCCGGTGAGAAAAGAATTTTCATATCGGATTCAGCATGTCTCCTTACCCATCAAATCGACTATTCCGTTTGCTTTAAAATTTTTTTTTTTTCGCCCCTTAATTTGAAACCCCTCCCCCGACCCCAAATCTAGGGCTACAGAGCCCATCTTCGAATTTGACCTATACTTTGACCCAAAGAGTCCTTATGCCAAGTTTGAATAAAAACCACCTCGTGAGTTATCGTGCTAACAGACGGACAACTTTTATGAAATCATAGGTATCCCGTCACTTGCGTTGTGGGATCCCAAAAATTACAAGAGAGTCGGTTAAGTACAATGGTCCAAAAAGTAGCCAATCTTATTATTTGGACTTTCATTTCCTGCTAGATTTAAATTTCTCGCCAAAGTCGGGCCACAAAAACGAAAATCACCTCGAGAGTTATTCGAAAAATTTCAGCCACAAGCGGGCCGCGGGCCAAATCATCTTTGTGGGATCACGGTAAAACGCCTCCGTCCAATGGTTTCTGAAAGCTATTGTCGACCGTCGTTTCTGTATATGTTTATATGTATATTGTTATCATATTGTACATATATATATTTATTTATTACACATTTGTATACTCCTCTCATTTTGTCTTTTTATTCTAGTTATGGCGTTGTTTTATGGGAGCTATTGACAGGTGAAATACCATACAAGGGAATAGATGCCCTGGCTATCGCCTATGGCGTCGCCGTGAACAAACTCACCTTACCGATTCCGACGACGTCACCTCTCTCATGGAAGAAAATCATGGCAGGTAGGCTGGGCGATTTGTTTCTTATTTTTTGTTTAACCCTAACATCACTAGTACGTCCACCCCACTGTATCCACCCATACGGTACAATTTATAATTATTCCTTCAGCCCAAGTTGACTGCGAATCATATTTGACAGTGCAAAACGGATACGTCAGCTAATTTTTATTCGAGTTACATTTCGGCCCTTCTTGGCAGTGGTCCTCTTCAGGCTCAAAACCGCTCAAGTTGGAAAAACGAACTTGTGGAAAAAAAATTCAGTTTTTCCAACGTGAGCGGTTTTGAGCCTGAAGAGCACCCTTGCCAAAAAGGGCCGAAATATAGCTCGAATAAAATTTAGCTGACGTATCCGTTTTGCACTGTCAAATATAATTTCTAATTTCCACCTAAATTTGCAAAATAAGTCTACCGATAGAAACCCATAACGTTGCCCTTATTAGTTTCTGGGGCCCTACAACCAAATCCAGGGCTACACTTAAAAATTAACGTCACCTACGCTATAAATTAAAATATCCAATTTGAAATTATAAATCTTATCAAACAAATCCGTATCCTATCTTTTGTACTTTTATCCTAAGCTAATATCACTATTCTTTACCCACATTTATTTCCAATCGACAATAGACTGGGCAATTCTTTGGTTGTGTTAATCGTGTATATTATACCGGGGAACACAATTTATCGGTCATTTGTGTTTAATTTAATTTACTGATTAAATCAGTTTGTGATCAATTTAGTCACAAATGGCCGATAAATTAGGTTCCCCGGATTTCAGATCGGTTGAAGGCATACCAGAACAACGGAAATGAACAATATATTCAAACAGTGCATACAAATTTCAGCTAGTGTGCTTTGGCAGCGATATTTCGGCCCTTCTTGGCAAGAGTCCTTGCCAGGCTGTCGAACTTCAGTGTCAACGTTGACGATATGGGATGGCGCTAAACGGAAAGTTAGCTGAGATTTGTTCCAGTGATAGTTCGGCCTTTCTTCGCAAGGCTCCTCATCTGAGAGAGAAAGAGAGAGAGACGGATTTAATGAGAACAACCGGCAGTGAGAAAACGAAAGGGTTGTACAAAAAGGAACATACATAGGTACTAAATTGTTCTAGCCATGAACGGCAGTGCCGAGCGGCGGGAACGCTCCGTGTTACATTTCACTAATTCGAAGCCTGCCCGCTGGCGAGTTTCGTACTGGTGGATTTCATCGGAGCGTTTTGGGAGCAGGGTGCGGAACCGGGCCTTGCTAGACTTTGACAAAACGTCATACAGGCCAGCGCCTCGTTTTTGTTGCACGCTGCAGGTCCACTTCTCGGCCGCTTCCGGGCTGATTCTTTCTGCGTTCATTTTTCACCGCAGTGCTTCCGAGGAAGACGGCAGCGCTCTCGAGGTTCGCGGACTTCTTACCGACCAAGTCCGTGCTTCCCTGCAAGGTGGTGCTTCAACCAAGAAGAAATCTTGCAGGCAGTGAATCCAGACATGTATCTTGTGCAGAAGCAAAGAAGTGCTGCAGCAGCGATGCGGCAGCACTATTGCAACAAAAACTAGGCTCAGAAGTCTTCTGCCGTCGACTCTTTCCGGTTTTAGTTCCAGTAGTGCCTGCTCGTACCCACGATAACCACTCAGTCTGCAGGCTCTCTTTTGAATTTTCTCAATGGCCTGTGCCAGCTAAGTGACGAGGGATGGGTGCCACCAAGAACAAATAATCTGACAGAACCTGTGTCTTTATTCCCATGCAGCAACTATGAATACCCCAAACAAAACTGATCGGACCTAGATGTATTTACTCTAGCTTTGGGCTGATGTCGATACCCGCTTAATCATCTTCCGTCTTCGCCGTTGCTCATCGCAGAAAAAATAGTGCAGGAGGCCTACTCTGCGCGCTGACACCGCTCAGGAGCGCCTCCATAGAACCAGTCAGCTTTGACTTCTACTTTTCCTCACCGCGTCTTCAGAGCGATTTAGCCTTTAGTAGAGGCAACGAAACGTGATGTGGCGCGAAGCTACTAACCTCCGCTCGTTTGTAGCGGACAGGGTATGGGGAAATATTTGACTCTGCATAGTCATATTACAGAGATAGGGAGACGGAGGTTTTGTCAGATTATTTGTTCTTGGTGCCACAACAGACATGTATTCCAAGACTTCCAAGAACGAGTCTGCAATTCGACTAGCCACAACTTGAATAGGAAAAGGTCTCAAATATTGCTGAAATATAACAATGACCTAAATTCACTTTCGGTTTTCAAGACAGCAAGTAGTAAATGTGATTTTCTGTTGGGCTTGGCTCGAAACTAGCCAATCAGAATATTTTTCAGTATTCCCCAAAATAATCTGATTGGCTAGTACCCTCAAAAGTTGAACTGATTTCAACTTGGGTCCGAGACTAGCTGGTACCCAAAACTGGCACCTGTATCCATCGCGAACTGCAGAAACCTGGCAAAGCTTCGGGAGCGATATTCAGAACTAGTTGGTACAGGGTATTAGCTAAAACCCGTTGTGAATGGGCCTTGACGTATCCGTTTTGCACTGTCAAGTATGATTCGCAGTCAGCTTGAGCAGAAGGAATATTCATTTACCGAAACTTGTGGAGGCTTTAGTGTTTATGAAAAAGAGGCTTTTTGCTTATGCAAACTTGCGGCGATGATAATTTGCGGGTTTCTGCCTTCTGATTGTGAAAAATGACAGACCCATTCCGACTGTTTTAGCCGAGCACGATCCACTGAGCTTTGAGGAGACAAAAGGAGAGAATTACTTAAATGGCATTATTGGCGAATGAGCTCTTCGGAGCCAATAGCGGAAGCCTGATCCGCCACGAACAGAGCCAAACGTGGCAGACCTAAGTCGTTGTTCTATTGTCGTAACTGTTAATGAAAATTACACTTGAGAGCGGGAATGAGAGTAGATGAGACCGTTAAAGTTTAACTGAAAAGCCAACTTATTTGTGTCATTTAAATGGATACACTGAATTATTTGGATTCTGCAAAGGGATTTTTTGATTATCCACTATCTGCTCTAGTTATGAGGCTCAGAATATCTCCGGCCGTCCCCACAGCGTAAATTCTACTATGACGCAGGAAATTTTAATCTCAACACAAATGCGGCTTTTCAGTAGGCAGTGGTGAGATTGGTGACGATTGCTTAGTGCCAGAAAAAAAAAATGATACTTAAAAAAAAATACAAGCGCATGGAGGCACCACAAATCACACGGAAATTCCACTATTTGAAAATCGATTATTCGTAAATAGCGGAACAACGAAGTAACTCATTTTCAGCGGGTCTTCAAGCCAATTTAAGTGAATAAGTGATGGGTAACTAGATTGTCCTATCCTAGCCCTTTTCGGTTAGACTTTGAGGACGTAGAGGGAATCAGTAATGTGTAGATACGAAAGATACTTTAAAGAATAGCGGTAGGATAACTCAGATTTTCCTTTCAGCCTGTTGGGATCCTGAGCCCCACGAACGACCGACTTTCGAACAAATCCTCAAGTACCTCGACGACATCGTTCACTCATTCGCTCAAACCCCCAATGAATCATTCCATATGCTTCAAGACGATTGGAAATTGGAAATTGAAGCACAGTTCTCAGACATTCGACATAAAGAAAAGGATCTCAGGTGTAGGGAGGAGGAGCTGCGCAAAGCGCAGATGCAGCAGAAGATTTTGGAGGAGAATTTGAAAAAGAGGGGTGAGTTCGGTTGCACCATGGAACACTGCGGAGCACAGGCAAACGGTTTTCCTTGTTCCGTCCGTTGGTCGTTTGTCAGTAGAATCAAGGACCCATAAATATCCTGTAATGCCTCGCCATTCAGGGAGCTTGTCAGTAAGAGATTTCTGATGCTATGTTGACCGACCGGAAGATAGTTTGAGAAATACCCACGGTCCAATCCCGTCCAAGCCCAGATAGACACAATTTGGGGTTGGCTGCTGGCGCCTTGAGGGAGGAGTCACTTTGGAGCGCACGTCCAATGAGGCAAACAAGAATGCCTATTCTTTCCAAGTGGGATTTTTGGAAAGTAGGCAAGGGTCGGGCAACATAGCAACATAGAAGCATAGGAAATGACAAGCCCCCTGTAAAGGAATTTATGGGTCCCTGGTAGAATCCATATCTGACCCACATTTGCTTGACCATTCTGCGCACCGATGATCTCAAAAAGCCTTTTCGGTAAAGCGAGATACTCGTTTGTTTGATGGTCACTTTGCAGTGTGGTGACCAGAAAGAGCCCAGTCCGAACTGTGACCGGAAATCAACGTTAAGCTGAATAGCTAGCCTATAGCTCTTTTTTGGGACACCAGTGACCATGATCACACCGTCAGTCTAAAATTCACAGTTTCTTAGAGTAGAATAGAGTAGAGTCGAGTAGTGACTATCCAACCAGGAGAGCAACCAGAAGCGGAGCAACACAGATCTGTCAAGGACCTTATTCGCTCCGAAGTGCGAATTAAGGTAATAGAGTAGTCTTTCATGCCCACGTCGTTTGCAAGCCAAATAGTTGGTACTAGTCAAACATAACGTCCACAAAATCTTGTCAAAACTAATTAAAATACGTTAAATTTTTTATTTAAGAAGAACCAAACGTGCCGTGCCAAATACGCCGTGTGCCAGTAAGCACTAAGCAGTTAAAGCAGTCCCTCTAGAAAAAAAAATTAACAATAGCGGTACGATTATAAAGTAAATCTTTTAGAGAGAGAGTTGGCCGAACGGGAGATCAGCCTACTCGAACGCGAGCTGTCGATGATGATCAATCAACAAGCCAAGGTGCCGGTCCCTTGCGTCCCTGAACCGAACAAACGGAAGGGGAAGTTCAAAAAGAACAGACTGCGTCTCTTGCGAAAGGATACGGCACAGCAGATCTCAGCTCCAACTGGTAAGTGATTTTGAAGACGAGGTCAGAAAAGTTGGGATTTCAGAAAAAAAAACAGAAATTTGGAAGAAATTCAAGAAAGTCAGTCTTTGTGCTTATAAAACTTAAAGAAGCATAATGCTCTTAAATGATTGAGAATTTGTTTCTTGATCACGAAGAGTGTGCGTTTCTTTTTTGGGCATTTACTATCTAGCTTCATTTTGTTTGAACTGACTTTTTTTTATTCAAAACTTCTAGGTTTCTGTTACTTTTTTCAGTCTTTTTCTGGTACCTCTAGCTTCTAGTTTGCTTTTAATAATAATAATAATAATGATAATATAATTGCAATAATAAGGCTTTCGCCTCTATAAATTTCTCGGGACACTCTACACACTAAATTGCTATTTTGTATATGAATGTAAATCCGTCTGCCATTTTCCTTATTGTGGAGGCAAAAATGGTAAGACAAAACATAAACATTCAGTCAGTTTATCTCCTTCGATTGTTAGAAAAGTCAGAAATTTTTAGAAAAAAATCGTAGAAAAATGGAAAAATTCTTGTAAGTAATCCTTGGGTGAGAAACCGAATTTCGTTAACCATTCTGCTCTAGTATCCTCCAGCCTCCCTCGTTAGGACGCATTAAGATCCCTAGATAGATACTGCATGGCATACATTCCTGAGGCACTTCCCGTTGGAGGCACTAAGATTCGCAGCTCAGTTGCTCGACATAGAAATTGGAGGTTTAGGCTGTGTTCCACCCTACTTACCGTAGTAACTACTCATGACATTATGGCTTATGTCTTCTTGGCGTCAAGGCTGGGACGTGTTTTTCTACTTTTGGCCAAATAACGCGCCAATCGCGTCAGAAAGTGCGTCACCACGCTTACTACGCTCCCGAGCGTGGTAAGTAAATGTTAGTTGCGTTTTTGCAGATTCCATGGTATCTGATATACGGTCTAAAGTCGTTTTTGCAGTTATCGAGGTATCTGATACCACGGTCAGAAGGCGTTTTTGGAGTTGTCGTGGTATCTGGCCAGTTACCGTGGTAACAGATATTCAGATATCACGGTCCGACCGTGGTATCTAGTCGTGGTATCTAAAAAGTCATCTCACTTTCATCAAATTTTGTCAAATTGGTGAGAAAGAAGTTCAGCACTTAGTGAGGTAACTGGATATCAGTTTTTCTTTTGGGATGACTCCGAAAAGTGCATTTCGGTAATAGTCGTTTTTGCAGTGGACCGTATATTAGATACCACGGTAACTGCTAAAACGATTAATTGTAGATCCAGTTACCGTGGTAACAGATACCATGGTATCCGCAAAAGCGCAACTATTAGTTGCGTTTTTGCTGATACCATGGTATCTGATATACGGTCTAAAGTCGTTTTTGCAGTTATCGTAGTATCTGATACCACGGTCAAAAGGCGTTTTTGCAGTTGTCTTGGTATCTGGCCAGTTACCGTGGTAACAGATATTCAGATATCACGGTCCGACCGCGATATCTGGTCGTGGTATCTGGAAAACGCGTCTCACTTCCATCAAATTTTGTCAAATTGGTGAGAAAGAAGTTCAGCACTTAGTGATGTAACTGGATATCAGTTTTTCTTTTGGGATGACTCCGAAAAGTGCATTTCGGTAATAGTCGTTTTTGCAGTGGACCGTATATCAGATACCACGGTAACTGCTAAAACGATTAATTGTAGATCCAGTTACCGTGGTAACAGATACCATGGTATCCGCAAAAGCGCAACTATTAGTTGCGTTTTTGCTGATACCATGGTATCTGATATACGGTCTAAAGTCGTTTTTGCAGTTATCGTAGTATCTGATACCACGGTCAAAAGGCGTTTTTGCAGTTGTCGTGGTATCTGGCCAGTTACCGTGGTAACAGATATTCAGATATCACGGTCCGACCGTGATATCTGGTCGTGGTATCTGGAAAACGCGTCTCACTTCCATCAAATTTTGTCAAATTGGTGAGAAAGAAGTTCAGCACTTAGTGATGTAACTGGAAATCAGTTTTTCTTTTGGGATGACTTCGGAAAGTGCAATTTCGGTAATAGTCGTTTTTGCAGTGGACCGTATATCAGATACCACGGTAACTGCTAAAACGATTAATTGTAGATCCAGTTACCGTGGTAACAGATACCATGGTATCTGATATACGGTCTAAAGTCGTTTTTGCAGTTATCGTGGCATCTGATACCAAGGTCAGAAGGCGTTTTTGCAGTTGTCGTGGTATCTGGCCAGTTACCGTGGTAACAGATATTCAGATATCACGGTCCGACCGTGGTATCTGAAAAGTCATCTCACTTTCATCAAATTTTGTCAAATTGATCAGAAAGAAGTTCAGCACTTCGTGAGGTAACTGGATATCAGTTTTTCTTTTGGGATGACTCCGAAAAGTGCAATTTCGGTAATAGTCGTTTTTGCAGTGGGCCGTATATCAGATACCACGGTAACTGCAAAAACGATTAATTGCAGATCCAGTTACCGTGGTAACAGATACCATGGTATCCGCAAAAGCGCGACTATTGACTGTTACTTACTATTTCGAGGAGGTTGGAACGGTCAGCGTAATAACTTTTCACGAGGTCGGAACGAAAATAATGACTGATAGTTACCAGTGTAAGAAGGGTGGAACACGCTCTTAGTAAATAGTAGGAAAGAGATACTAGAATCGTGAATGCATCAACCCTGAAGTTTGGCTTGGCAGATTACCTGAGATGTTTTGACAGATTTTCGGCACAAGATAACCCTTCAGTTGACCCCTTCAAGGATGGAAATGAACAGGATCCAGACACAAATGCAAAATGGTTCGTAGCACCTAAGTTTAGCTTTCTGGTGCAACGCATGCTCTTGGAGTTACTGACCCCCTGCACTCAAACCGTTTCGATGGTAGCTTGGATTTAACCGGTTTTGGCTTTGCTTTTTCCCAGAAGTGACAGGTCACTGCTGAATGACTACACACTATAATAATTAAAGCGCATTTTTTTTTTATTATTTCTCACCCGTCGTTTCAAAAAGAAAAAGGACAAAAACGAAAAGAAAAGCAAAACAAAAGAGAAACATAACACTTTCATAGGAACAAAATCAACAAAATACAAATTGAAAACTCTAACAAACTAAACAAACACGAGTTGCGTTTTATTTGAAGTTTGATAGTACAGCGGGAGCGGACGGCGAACTGTAAGTAGCCGTTTTATTCCTGGCGGACTACGTCAGAAGTACGCTGAACAACTCCCTGCCTCACCTAGCGTACAAACTAACGGGTCCGCTGGCACTCAGCGGGCGGCCCGCTAGCAAATAAAACGACTTCCGGCATCCCGCGCCTTCCCAGCGTACGGCCCGCTGGCGGATAAAACGACAACGGACAGTCCGCTGTACGATGAACTTCAAATAAAACGCAACTACACTTAGACTCTGAGAAGAAGAAAATGACACGAGAAGTTTTTTTTTTCACCATAACGGCCTTCAGGCTTCATACCACCCCGGTCCAGAGAAATACGCCTTTCATAAAATCCAGTGACTAATTACCGCCGGATGCGCTAGAGAAATAATAGTTGCGTTTTTTGCCTTCATCCAGTTAGCCGACCTACAAGATTTCCCACTATAAGTCGTTTTCTTCCTTCGGTTAACCGACCTAAGTTTTTGTAAGCCGTTTTTTGGCTCCGTTCGCCAGTCGGTTAAGTCCGGTCTTTACCTCCCGGAACTTCCGGAATCTGGGCTTCCAGATTATTCTTTGACTTCGTCTGTAAATTGCATCTGGAATATGAACTGGTCCGAAAGTACATCAAAATAATCCGGAAAAGGGGCTTTTGAACTTCCAGATTTCCGGAATTTTTAAGTAGGCCTATCGCAGAAGAAATTCAAAAAAATCTCGGAAAATCTGGGAACCAAGATTCCGGAAGGTGAAGACCCGACTTTAACCGACCTGTGGACCGAGGCGGGAGCTCCATCCAACCGACCTACGCTCTTGGCACGGCGCGAAATTCGAAATTCTCATTGGAGAGAAAGGCGCCGGCGACGGAAAGATGCCAGATTTTCTTATAAGCCGTTTTTTAGAGCTCAGTCGAACCGACCGGCGAGACGAAAAACGGTCAATAGCGGCAATCGACCTACGGAGAAAAGGCAAAAAACGCAACTAATAACCATGACACGTTAGATCTTGGTACGAGTTATCTGAAGGGGGGTACTCGTATGAATAAATCTTTGTGCCGGTGCAGAATCGCCGCACTGGGCCAAACCTCTCTCGGTCCTTAGTGGCGCTTGTTAAATTATCGCCTGGCTTGTGCATGTCGTATCTCACACAAGATGCTGAGAATTGTCACCGATTGTTTGTCTCATCAGGATCTTCTCTTACCTCCTTCCACTAACTGGTGATGGTTTCTTAGATTTTAGACATACAATATCTGTCCAATCAGAGAACCTTGATGATGTTGCTGATGATAATTTCTCACCCTCCGCACTGCCACGCTTAAAAGCATTTGCACGTAAGTAACTATTGCTTTCTTCCCGCAGCGTTAGAATTTTGCAACCGGATCCGAATTTCGCAACCCGATAAGGAAAGTCGCGTGCCAGTCTCAACTGCATTGCACACGAGATTCCGACCAACAAATTTTCTTTGAGCGACGCGCACTCCGACTTTCCAGAGTCGATTAGTTTTTATGGCACTTGCCCTTCGGCCAAGTGCCATATAGCGATCGCAATTTCTGTCCGTCCGTCGGTCGGTCGGTCGGTCCGGGTTTTGCTAGTTCGGGCACTTCCACATAAGCTAGGACGATGAAACTTGGAAGGCATATCAGGGACCCTAAATGATTAAGTTGGAAATAGCCACTTCCCCGATCCGAGCAGCGTGGGGGGAGTGGAGGGAGGGGGAATCCGGAATATTTCGGAATTTATAACTTTCGAACGGGTGATCGGATCTTAATGAAACTTGATATTTGGAAAGACCTCGTGCCCCAGACGACGTGATTAAAATCTGAACCGGATCCGGTGACCTTGGGGGGAGCTGGAGGGGGAGTCGGAAATCTTGGGAAACGCTTGTGGGATTGGGATGAAACTTGGTGTTGAAGAATAAGCACTAGTCCTAGATACGTGATTGACATAACCGAACCGGATCCGGTCACTGTGGGGGAGTTAGGGGGGATAGATTCGGATTTCTAGTGATCACGTGAGTTCGGTACATCCTAATGTGCTAGGACGATGAAACTTGGCAGGCGTGTCAGGGACCCGAGCAGATTGACTTGAGAATAGTCGTTTCCTGATCCGATCATCTGGTAGGGAGGGTGGAGGGAGGGGGAGTCCGAAAAGTGAGGTATTTTTAGCTTACGAACGGGTGATCGGATCTTAATGAAACTTGATATATAGAAAGATCTCGTGTCTCAGATGCCTCATTTTAAATCCGGACCGGATCCGATGACACTGGGGGGGAGTTGAGCGGAGAACCGGAAATCTGGAGAAACGCTTAGAATCGAGTGTTCGGGATGAAACTTGGTGGGAAGAACAAGCACAGGTCCCAGATACTTGAATGGCATAACCGGGCCAGATCCGGTCACTGTGGGAGAGTTGCGGGGGGGGGGGGGTCCGAATTTCTAGTGATCCCGCGAGGTCGGTAGGCTACATTCTGATTTGCTTGAACGATGAAACTTGGCAGGCATGTCAGGGACCCCAACAGACGGACTTGAGAATAGTGGCTTTTTCGATCCGATCATCTGGGGGGAGTGGAGGGAGGGAAATCCGGAAAATATAAATATTTTGTAACTTTTTAAGGGATGACCGGATCTTAATGAAACTTGATATTTAGAGAGACCTCGTGCCTCCGACGTCCCACTTCAAATCCGGTCGGGATTCGGTGACTTTCGAGAGAGTTGGAGGGGGGACCGGGAAAATTGGGAAACTCTTATAGAGTGGAGGGATCGGGATGAGATTTGGTCGGAAGAACAATTATAAGTCCTAGATACGTCAATAACATAACCGGACCGGATCCGAGCACTGTGCGAAAGTTGGGGGTTCCGGATTTCTGGCAATCCCGCGAGTTCGGTACGTCTTGATATACCGTACTAGGACGATGGAAATTAAACTGACTTGAGAATAGTCGTTTCCCCGATCCGACCATCGTAGGGGAGTGGAGGGATAGGGAATCCGGAATCTAGTGTCGTGCATAACTTTTGAACGGGTGATGGGATATGAATGAAATAGGATCCGATACTTGTGCGGGGGTTGGAGACGGGCACAGGAAATTCGTGAAACACTTGCAGTCGAGGGATTGGATAGGCTACGCTCCGATTCCAGTCGAACCTGCTGGGCGGGAAGAGGAGATGTCAGAGATTCGGATTTTAAGTTTTCCAGTCGTATTCGGCCACAGTAGGGGGAGTCCTGTAAATCTTGTGGCTCGCATATGGGTCAAACGAGTGCAGCGATTTAAATGCAACTTGGAATGTAGAGTAAGCATATGTCCTAGATGGCATATTTTATTGTCTGAACCGGATCCGACCACGGTGGGGGGGGGGGGGCACCTACCGAAAAACGCCCAGATTCGAGTGAAACTTGGTAGGTGGTGAGTAAAGATGCTTCTGGTGATCCATTCACGAATCGGAGCCGGATTTAGCCGCGGTAGGGGAAGTTGGAGGGAGGTACTGGAAACCGTGGCACGTCTAGGGATCAAACCAGTGGGTTTATTGGGATGAAACTTGGAAATTACAACAGTCATTTGCCCCAGATGATCCGAGGCGATGCCAGAAATGATCAGACTAGAGTGAAACTGCATATTCTATTTCTAAGTCCGAACCGCATTTTGGATGGCGGGCTTAGTTTGTGACGTTCTCGTGTACTTTCTTGTACCGCCTACTCGTAACAAGTGCCATATGAGCTCGTAGCTCTTGTTTCAGTACACTTTTCCAGATTCGGCACCAGAATTCGGATCCGATCGTGGATTTTGGATCTGATTGCGAATCAGAATGTATGCTCTGTCCGGATAATGGAATGAGATGAGAATTTTCAGTTCATTTGTACGGATTCAGCGCCAGAACTTCGGACCGGATTTGCATCCGATCGTAAGTTTTGCCTACGATCGCAGTTTCGTATCCGATCGCGGAAATCGAACTCTTCCGTTATCCGAACAAGGGGATTTGGTGGAATTGAGCATCCGACTACGAGACTATATGACTGTGTGTGCACGTACTCACCGAATTTCTTCTTTCATTGCTTCATGTTTATAAGTATGTTGTTGTTTTTGCGTAGTGTATACAGGGGAACCGTGACGTTTTCATTTTGGTATTCTCGGCTTCCGGATCTAACCTTATTTCGGGAGGAAGGAGGCAGGAACCTTGCGATCCGTCGTGAGAAGGCCCGGATCCGACTCGGTAACGTTGGAGATTGTGTGAACGGTTCTTTCACATAGGAGGTATTCGAGCGGTTCTATGGTCGGCTACTGGAAGGGGCGGAACCTTATGATCGGACTATTATCCGAACGATTCGACAAATGGGGCTCTAGTTTGGTAGGTAGTATGTGGCCGGACCGGATCCGGTCATGGGGTGGGATCCCGGAGATGGCTTGACTTGCGTTCAGTCACGGTTGGGGGAGAGTACGTGGGGTTTCTTGACTTCCTGAAGCGTTGACCTGGCGGGGATGACATTTTGTATCCGGTGTATTCGAGCTCATTACGTCAAGGCTTGCCATAGGAGTTTAGATTTGCCGTACTGCTCAGAACTGCGTGGGCATAGGGGAACACTCGATCGAAAAGCTGCTGTGAGGCAGCGAAAGGATCTTGGTGTCCTCGCAAACCACCAGGTCATCGATACTAGACATGGATGCCTTGATTTCTTTCCCTTTGAACAATGCTAATGCCCTTCTTTTACAGTTCCTGTCGACGGAGTAAAGGGGAAGACTTGGGGGCCGTCATCTGTCCACCAGAAGGACCGGGGGCACTGTGTTAGACCCCCCATAGTGGAACAGTGGAGCAGAAGTTCACCAAATTTGGAAAAAACCTTACGGGTGCAGAAGGATACTAGCTCAAATGAATCAGGTACATTGTTTCAGCTACTATAGAGATGACTAGTTATATTACCTGCTAAGAGCATGTCCTCGGATTTGGATTAGTAAATTTTGTTGCCCTGGCAGCACTAGGAGTTTCCCTCAGGGATCTTCAGCCATGCCTCCTTTCCCTGTCCTGGTTTCAGCTGAATAAGTTATATTGAGTATTCAGCGTTAAAGGAACAGAAAACTTGACTCAGACTTGACTCGGGGAGCTAGCTAACATATCAAGAATGTTCCCTGAGTCAATATTGAGAGGAAGAAAAATTCTCGTTACGACCATTGCAGTTTCCGGGCAGTTTCCGAGAATTCGACTTTTGAGCAAAAGGTTTGCAAAAGCAAAAGGTTTGTGTGCCGCGACTAGGAATGAAACCCCGGCCGTCTTGTCGGGGAGGTCGTTTCTCTGTAGTCTACATGTAACAAGATCAAAGATTTCGATGGGATCCCAAAAACTTAATATTTGATCCAGACAATTGGGTCTTGTAGATATCCAGTCTTCGCCAGACTACATGAACATTTTTAATATTAAAACTTAGAAACAGATTAAGGTCAATGGCGTCGACGAAATTGATCAGAACTTCCTGCCTTAGGCTATACTACTGTCAAATTTCTGGTTTCAGCCGGATTCCGGTCGAAGGATATGTCCGGGTAGAAAATGATTGTCATTTACGGACTCAGCAGGTCTGCCTACCCCTAAATCGACTATCTCATTAGCTTTTAAAATCAGATCCAGTCTTCGCCAGGCTAATCATCTGAGAAAATCAAGTTCAGATATACCTTTATAAGCCATATCTATTTTGACGATACTGATCGAAACTTCCTGCTTTACTTCCGCTTTACTTCCTACTTTACTTCCGCCGAATATCAAGCGAACTACTTGTCCAGCCAAGAAAAGATAGTTCAGAAACGAATTCAGCGCATCTCCTTATCCCTACAAAGAACATCTAATCAACTTCAAATAAAACTTTAACTTATAAAAAAATCCGGTTTCAACCAGATTCCGGACGAGCTATATGTCCGGGTAAAAAATGATTGTCATATACAGATTCACCGTCTCTTCTTACCCTCAGATCTGTCATCTAATCAACTTCAAATACAAATTTTACTGTTAACAAATTTTCCGGTTTTGGCCGGATTCCGGGCAAACTACTTGTCCGGCGAAAAAATGGTTTTCACCATCGTGTTCAGCATGTCTTCTTACCCCTAAATCGAACATCTAATCAACTTCAAGTAAAACTTTTGCTTTTAACAAATTTTCCGATTTCGGCCGGATTCCGGGCTAACTACTTGTCAGGCGAGAAAATGGGTTTCACCATCGTGTTCGGCATGTCTTCTTACCCCTGAATCGAACATCTAATCCAGTGGTTCCCAACCGGTGGTACGCGTACCCAAAGGGGTACGCGAGACCCTTGCAAGGGGTACGCGAAGGAACCAAAATCGGTTTAATCTGTAGCTTCAAAACCTCGCCTCACTCATTTTTGATTGCCGAAAGCCTAATATTACCAGCAGAGGCATCACTAGCCAAAATGTTTTTTGAGGGGCAAGGTATTTTTACTGACTGTCAGGTCATTTACGAAAAATCGCGGCGCTTCGCGCCGGCCGCCGACTGGTTTCTTTTTAACCTTCTGGCCGACCACTTTGGGGGGAGGGGTGTTGCCAACCCGTGCGTGACGCCTCTAATTACAAGCCTTAGTGATTTGACAAAATTTGACAAAGATTTGACAAAATTTTAGCTACAAAGCAGCCTCGAGTGTTTCATTGATTTTGTATATATTTCTAATAAATATCGTCTTTTTCGTTCTGAAAAAGGGGGTACGCTACTTTTTCGAACCTTGATTAGGGGTACGCGGTATGAAAAAGGTTGGGAACCACTGATCTAATCAACTTCAGATACAAATTTTGCTTTTAACAAATTTTCCGGTTTTCGCCGGATTCCGGGCGAACTACTAGTCCGGCGAGAAAATAACTTTCATATTCGGATTCAGCGTGTCTCCTTACCCCTAAATCAACTATCTAAAAAGCTTTCAAAAAATATTTTTTTTGCCCCTTAATCTGAAACCCCTCCGCCACCCTCAAATATAGGGCTACAGAGCCCATCTTCGAACTTGACCTGTACTTTGACCCAACCAATCCTCCCACCAAGTTTCATCAAAATATCTCAATCCCTTCGACAGTTATCGTGCTTACAGACAGACGGACAACTTTTGCGATGTCATAGGTATCCGTCACTAACGTTTTGGGATCCCAAAAAGGCGAACCTTTACAGTACATAAGTGCATAATTACAGTGCATAAGCGGCAAGGGCCTGCCAGCTAGCTTTGGGAACACGAAGGAGGGGGTTCGAGACGGTTCGAGATAACAAAGAAGGGGGGCCTGTCGACAATAAGACCCTGTAAGCCCCCCCGGCGATTCGATGGCCGAAAGTTACGTAGTCAAGTATACTGTTCCTTTGAGAGAAGTTGTAAAGAATTTTAGTCTTTTGATTACAGTTTTACCGTTACTGGGTGGAGGCGGATACATAGCCATTCGCCTTGGTTCATTTGGTGAACATTAAGCGATGAAATAGAGTAAAATAGTCAAAAGAATTTCAGTATTAATAAACCGAAAAGCGGCTGCAAGCGTTGAATTTTCTGCGTATTTAAATTCGGGTGTCCGTCAATGAAGTATCATCCTAATTTGTCAGTGTTGAAACTACTTTGACAACATTTGTCAGGGGCTGGGCATTGTTCGTGGAAGTCTACTGGCCAACGTCTGCTACAGAGGTCCGAAAACCACACCGAATGAGTGGCTTTTATAGTCTCGCCTGAATCTAGTTGAACGATGAACCAGACTGCGCGGACGCCACTTTGACAACATTTGTCAGGGGCTGGGCATTGTTCGTGGAAGTCTACTGGCCAACGTCTGCTACAGAGGTCCGAAAACTACACCGAATGAGTGGCTTATATAGCCTCCCCTGGACCTAGTTGAACGATGAACTAGATTGCGCGGACGACACGTGATTAAATAATATCAGACGGGAGAGGGTATCCTGATGGGAAAATAAGGTACAGATAGTTTACAAAAAAAGGTATAACAAGAGCTACGACCATTGCTGTTTCCGGGCAGTTCCCGAGAATTCGACTTTTGAGTTAGTAGAAAAAAAAGGAAAAGGTTTATGTGCCGGGCGTAGGAATCGAACGCACGACCCCTTGACTACTATCCTGGTGTGTTAGTCAACACGGCCAAAGGCGAACTTTTACAGTGCACAAGTGACTAATTACAGTGCATAAGGGGCAAGGGCCTGCCAGCTAGCTTTGGAAACACTAAGGAGGGGGTTCGAGATAACAAAGAAGGGGGGTCCTGTTGGCAATAAGTCCCTGTATATTTTATCTAAGCCCACCAGGTCGGTTTGATGGCCGAAAATTGCGTAGTCAAGTTTTCAGTGCCTTTAAATGCTATCTCTTTCTTTGTCAGGGTATTATGAAGATGGTCGTCAGAAATCGGAGCGAACGCCTTCAAACAGTGCTGAAGGCAAGCGTTATAAGTACGGCTTGGTGGAACTAGTGTTGGCTCAGGCTGCTGCCACACTTGGAAGTGTTGCTTTAGGCTGCGATGTGAGATTAGCACGAGCAGCCATGCTAAATACGAGCAATGGACATAACCAAAGAAGGTATGTTACGTACAGTTAATTTGTTGTTGTACAGTTAATTAAATGCTGTGGCCCATGTTGGCCTTATTTGAAATAAATAATAATAATAATAATAATAATAATTTTTCTTTAAAGGTCATCTGAATGAAGTCTAACACCCTAAATTGCCACTTTTGCATACTGCTTACCATTTATCTCTCGAAAACCGGACTAAAATCGGATGAAGTTTCACCGTGCTATAATTTTCAGCCTTTTTTCCGACTTGTCTTGATCGTAACGCTCGCCGTAACGGTTGTAACAGTCCATGCGTAACAGTTCATGTTGTAACAGTCCACGCCGTAACAGTCCATGCGTTTATCCATCCATGCGCTGTTTATCCATCCATGCGATATCAACGTACGTTTATCCATGCGATAATGACAGTTTAAATATTGGCGCTAAATTTGTCTTGGGAGGTCGTAACGAATCGCCATAGGGAGACTTAGAACTTCAAGAGTGGATAGCGCCGAAATCACGGAGCGAAAAAATTCTTCTTCTCTGTACCGGTACTGTGAAGGACGATCTGAGGGGTTCATGGAAGTATGGTAGGATCGTTCAGGTGTCCTTTAAACCTGAGCTGGAACCTGTTACTGTTCTAATTAGTTGCGTTTTTGCAGATATCATGGTATCTGTTACCACGGTAACTGGATCTGCAATTAGTCTTTTTTGCAGTTACCGTAGTATCTGATATACGGTTGCTCTGCTAAAACGAAAATTGCCGAAATTGCGCTTTTCGACGTCATCCCAAAAGAGAAACTGATATCCAGTCACATCACTAAGTGCCAAACTTCTTTCCCACCAATTTGACAAAAATTGTGAAAGTGAGATGACTTTTTTAGATACCACGATCAGTTACCACAGTCGGACCGTGGTATCTGAATATCAGATACCACGATAACTGCAAAAACGCCTTTTGACCGTGGTATCAGATACCATGGTATCTGCAAAAACGCAACTATTATTTTTTTCTGAATAACGAGCGCCATCACCTGTCCGCCTATTACCAGTAGGCAAAACGAGATGGTGGAGAAGATGAGAGATTTGTGAAGTATTTTTTTTCATATTTTAAACAATTAATTTTAATTTTCATCGGTCATACCTAATTCATAAAATAATAAACCTATTCTCCATCTCCTCTCAATTTTCACTTATATTATATATTATCGCCCTTGCTGAGGGTGATAGCGGAAAAATTTGGCCCGCGGGTGGCATGATAGGCTGATATCGCCCGAGCGCAGCGAGGGTGATATCTGCCTATCATGCTGCCCAAGGACCAAATTTTCCGCTATCGCCCGAAGAAAAGCAAGGGCGATAATGATTATAACACTAGTACGTTTGTTTTAATTTTCTGGAATTCCCCTGATGTTAATAGAAAAAAATTCCAACCGTGCGTTTTCGCTTGATATGGCATGGCTGGCCGGGCGTTATCAAAATAAATAACGCCCGGGCTTTATTTATTTTGATAACGCCCGGTTGGAACTTTTTTCTTTTAACATCAGGGCGATACCAGAAAATTTTGGCACTGGGTAGGATAGGACTGATATCATGGGACTGCACGGTGTACTGGTGTTGTTATAAAATAAACATTATTTTATTTTAATTATAGCAGCAAAAAAAAGTAGACTTTCCAATCAGGTGAGTATTCAAGTCTGCAAGGGAGCTGCGGACAAAAGAAAAGGCAAAAAATAAAATTAAAATAAACTTGCGCTTGCTAGAGACAAGGCTTAGTTGCCTGTTGACGTCGCAAGTACTTTCGGTTTGGAAAACTTGATCCCAGTGGTTAGTTTCCAGGTCACGCATTTGAATGTTAATTTTATATTATTTATATTTTATTAATGGTATTTTATTATATTATTGACCATATTTATGATAAGACGTTGGTAAAAATGTTGAAAATTGTATATACGTATCGACTGTATTGCTGTGATTTATGTTGACGTAAAAACAACCCATCGGCTCGTCCGTTATATGTTTTTTAGATTATACTGAATTGAATTGAACGTCTTTCCAGATACAACACCACCACAGTTTTCATTTCTAGGACCCTATCGGCACAGCATATTCATACCGTTTGAGATCTCACCGAAACCTTTTGGCTTCTTGTCTCTTTCTTATCAGATGGTATCCGTAATCTCTCTCTCCGCTGCAGGTGGTTTGGAATTGGAGTTCAAGAAATGGCCAGGAAATGAAAAGCGACTTCTTGTTTAGGTTGGGTCAATGGAAGTTGGGGAGTTAGATTATGGAGTTTTGGAAAACGTGGCTAAAGATTTGACATTAAATGTTTGACATTAAATGTATGACAGTTGCCTGCTTCAGCGCCCATGCACCAGTGTAGCATTTTCTAACGTTAAGTAACTTATATGTTTCTCTGTTCTAGGTCGTCGAACGACGATTCCCCTCGAAGTTGGCCGGAAAGTAGCTCCACCGCCCGACCACCGCCTCCTCCCCCTCCCTCATACGAACATTCCGACATCTATGGTCAATCTAGTCAGTCATACTCACATCATACTTACCACGGCCAAGTGCAAAAGACTCGGCCAGCGCTGGGACTCGACCCCAGGCCCATCCGGTTCACAGAAGTGTCGCCGGGTGCGTACACTGGAAGAAGAAGAAGAAGGTCGAGCCGAAACGAAGTAGAGGTAAGACGAAGTTTCATAGCGGAGCAAGTTGTTTCCGCGCAAAACTTGTTACTTTCATTGCAAAAGCAGAAGCTTTATCGCAATTAAAAATGGGACAGCATTGTCTTAAGCGTAAGTTGCATTAGATCTAGTTTTCAAGTCCTTGGCTTGGAAATGGGTTCAGTGGAACAATTAGGGTCCTACAGTGAATTACTAATATAGGTAAGACGAGTCCACGAGTCCATGAAGACAACGTCAGAATTTTCCAGAAAAAAATATAATAAACGGATTTTTCTTTTGTTCGAAGGCTTTAAACATCGGATGAGGCTATTCATTTCTATTTTCATAGCCATATACATAGGGGAAAACACACTTTAACTATCACATATTACACATACCTACTAGTGTTAAACAAATGAAAAATCAACGAATCACAGTTTCATCACTTCATTCAGTGGAAGTTGAAATCAGGCTTCCAGAATCCAGACATCTTTGACGGGTCATACGAAAATTCTGTTACGGTATATTCTGCCAAACAAATATTCAAGCAGACTTGGATCGTAAAGATAGGCTGCTGTTTTTGTAGAAATAGTGTATAGAACATGAGAGTGTATATTCCTCCACCTCCAAGTTCGCTGAAGACATGCCCGACCGCACACCATACCTCTTACAGAGAAATTCCATAGACAAACCCGGCAGTATGACGCTTCCAGTCAACGAAGACCCACAATCCCTGCCCAAACTCGCCATCCTCGAGGCTATACTTGCCCCCTTACAAGATACTTTATTAAATACTCCGTTAGCCCAAGCTGAATAGGAATCATACCAGGGACCCATAAATTCCCTTTACAGGGGGCTTGTCATTTCCTATGCTTCTATGTTGCTATGTTGACCGAACCAGTCCTACTTTCCAAAAATCCCACTAGGGTCGAATCTGCATTCTTGTTTGCCTCATTGGACTTGGGCGCCAAAGAGACTCCTCCCTCAAGGCGCCAGCAGCCAATCCCAAATTTTGTCTATCTGGTCTTGAACGTGATTGGACCATGGGTATTTCTCGAACTATCTTCCGTGCGGTCAACATAGCATCAGAAATCTCTTATTGACAAGCCCCCTGTAAAGGAAATGTATGGGTCCGTGATCATACTTAGAATGACTCAAAAGGGGGAAAAGAGCTATGATATTCTCCACCGATATCTCGTCTCTTCTTGGCAAGGGTCCTCTTCTGGCCGGAGCTGGAAGGAACGAACCTGCAATCAAACCTGCATTCATTCGTTTTATTGAAATCTCTTCCGTTACAGGGTACACCAAATCTCACCGAGTACACCAACTTCGGCTTGGACTACCCCGTACCCAACGCTTATGAGGATTACACCCTCCCGACGAAGCCTACCTCCCCCTATGTCAACGTCGCTCAAGAGTTTGAACACAAAATTTACGACAATCTTGCCGCAATGCACCGTACTCCCACAAAACCCCCCATGCATCGACGGACCCCCTCCAGCACCTCTGGCAGCGCCGTCAATCCGACTTTCAGTATAGCTGATGAGGACTACGGCAGTAGGACCTTCCGGCGAAGTACAGATGTGGACGTCAGGATGTCTGGGTAAGTCGGTGGGTTTTCTTACCATTGTGGGGTAGGCCAAGAACTGTCCGAAATTCAGGCCATAGCTGGCGGATTGTCGCAGTCCCCCAAACTTTAATTAATGGCAGACAATTACTGTGTTCACAGTTGGTGAAAACATCTACTATCACTTCCCGTATGGCTGAAACGGGGGAGTTGGTGTTTTCGGTTTTGACCGGCTTGTTGAAAGTGTTATAGTTTAGTGTCTTGGCCCAAGTTGGCCCGTATTTGAAATAAATATTGATACATACTAATATTTGAAATGAATACTATAACAATTGTCATCGCCTTCTTCTTGATTTAAAATCCACACAGTTCTCTTGTCAGTCGAAGGGACCTGGACAGCTCCCTCAGACAGGCCTTTCTTAGAACTGCAGGTCAACACTCAAAGAGATGTCGTTGGGCCCATTCGGAACGTTAGCTTAAGTCCGGTCTTCACCTCCCGGAACTTCCGGAATCTGGGCTTCCAAATTATTCTTCGACGTCTTCTGTAAATTGCATCTGGAATATGAACCGGTCCGAAAGTATATTAACATAATCCGGAAAAAGGGGCTTTTCAGCTTCCAGATTTCCGGAATTTTTAAGTATCGCAGAAGAAATTCAAAAAAATTCTCGGAAAATCTGGGAACCCAGATTCCGGAAGGTGAAGACCTAACTTTATAAAAGAAGACACACCTTAGATCATTCTGTGCCTCGAGAGGTACCCAGGGCATCACGAATAGGTGCCGGCCTTCTCTCGTTGGCTGCTGTAAGGACATCTTCCTAGTATTTGCAAGGTCTTTGTGGTCTGCATTATGTATCACGTTGCCTTCCTTCCTGGTGGTAGTTTTCAGGCGGCCTCGATTCGTTCTTGCAGACCATCTTCTCGACATGACAACGTCGGCTGTCGGTGGTTGGTAAGCAAGACGGCGCACCTCCTGGTTTGACATTCCTTGCCGCAAGGTGACATTGAGTTTTTTTTGCAGGAGGAGTCGTGGTAAGTAAGAAAGGTGGAAAAAATGCTAAGCGGGATTAAAATAGAGGCGCTATGGCCTTTAATCCGCCAAAGTGACGAAACAAGTAAAATAGAAAATAAAAGTACACGCTTGTGGTTCAAACCTGACATTTCCTAATCTTTGAACATACTGATCGATATGCATAAAGCAGAGTATCCAATTTAGAACGAAAAATTAAAAAAATATCCATCAAATACCAACCAGACTTACTTGGTTCAGATGGTTGCCAGGATAACTATTCGTCTATTACGGGTGTAAATTTTATCTTGTTTGTTTTTTAAGCTCACTAGTTCATGTTTCGTCGATGAATTTGAATTGCAACGGTTATATAGCTGTATATTTATAATGATAACGTATAATAGTAATAATATAACGCAAAAAATAGATCATTGGCCTCTAGAGAAATTATTTTGTATAGCTATTTATTTTTTCCCGTAGGTCAACAGCGTCGCGCTCGTCCGGTGATACGGATCGGACCGTTCTGATCGACCCAACACGTCTTCGCTCAAGTCTCAGGAAAAACGCGTACTCCACCCAAACCTGGTCGAAACACTGGACCGCGGAAGGGAGCAACTCAAACCCTACTCCACCAGAGAGTTTAAATAGTGACGATTCCAGCTATGTGTCGGCGAAAGACCTGAGTCAGGCAAGAGTGAGATTCTCCCCCCTCCCCGCAGAAGGGGAACGGTTTGACTCCCCTAGTCACAGCCACCGCCTCTGGTCAGGCCAAGATCAGATTAAACTTAAGGGGTATAGAGAGTCGGACCGGAATTTTATGTGACAGTTAGGCTTATATGCTAAAGTGCTACCAAAGATTTGCTGAAATCTGCTCCTCCTTTTTCGTTGCCAGGAAGTGCTCTGAGTATTGAACAAGAACACCTAAGCATTGTTAGATTGGCGTAATCGCAAGAACTGACGAGCTAGAAAAACGAACGTTTTCAACCTTGCGGCGTGCAGCAACTCTACGCTCGTGCGCGTAGCTGACCTGAGCCACCTCCTGTACTACACACATGTATGGGAGTAGTATGGATGTCGCGCAGCCGTTCCAGTAAGTTTCGCGCCTGTCATATACTGGGTAGAGTAGCATTTTCCCTTAAAAAAGCCACGCTTTCGTCAGTCACAACATAAAAAACTTTTGGACTTTGAAAGAAGTAGTTTGATAAGTAAACGTTGTTTTTCCCTTTAATGCCGCGTTTTATTGTTGTTATCTCGTTCGTCATGCATTACAGTAGAGGTGTGCTTCTTTACAGCTCTTTTAATTTTGGACCACTGTGATTTAGTTTCGCCTCTAAAAAACTCAAACGGGAAATATAAATTAAGAACTTAATACCTAATTAAAAGCCAAATGTTTCGGATTTCTTTTGACACTGAGAATGACATCAGATTCATCTAATTTCGTCATCTATTTTGTTTTCTTCTGTTGGAATGCTTCAGACGACTAAGAAGTGTTGCAAGACGCCGCTAGAGGATGTAAAAGTAAGTGAGCAAAATATTCAAAAAAATTACAGCGTGGCTTTATTCAATCTCATTTTTACTTAAATTGTTTTTTGCACCGACTGGGCATTAATGTTTGCTATGTTTGGATTTCATCATGTTTAATCTTCACCGTTCAAAATTAGGTGACGTTCAAAGTAACACGCCTCTACTGTACCAGTTGCGTTTCTTTCATGTTTTAGTTCTTTTCAGGTCTGAGATGCTACACTAAATCGCAATTGATAAACTGCCAGAAGCGTGTTAACAGATAAGACTTGGTTGCGCACCCCTGCGTTAAACATTATGAGAAAATATCTGTTATACGTTATCCTTAATATGTGTTTAGCTTTAGACATAATACTTAAAAGTGTCATTACATAAGTTTTGTCTTGAACCACAACACGTAAAATGGTCATAACAGATATTTTCTCATAACGTATACCACAAGGATGCGCAAACATTTGTTAGCTGTTATCAGACTTCTGAGAGTATAGGGATAAGGCTGTGTTGCCTTTCAGCGTCGCCATCGTGCAAAGAAAACAGAGATAAGCGTAAAACGCTGTTAGTGAAACGGGACTGGGTGTGATGACGTAACTACATCAGATAAACGCGGCTGTAGTCTGTCTGTTATTATTCTTAAAGCGTGTCGCTCCAGCAGATATATCGAGCGTGTTCCACCCCTCTACCATTAGTAACTATTAGTTACTATTTCCGTTCCAGCCTCACGAAAAGTTACTACGCTGACCGTTCCAACCTTCTCAAAATAGTAACTAATAGTAACTATTTGCTTACCACGCTCGGGAGCGTAGTAAGCGTAGTAACTACGCATCTCTGCAACGTGATTGGTCGATCACCCCGCGGCCTGATATTTGACCGAAAAAATTCAAAAAGCGTTCCAGCCTAGCGTAGTAACTACGGTAACTAGCGTAGTAACTACGGTAAGCAGGGTGGAACACGCTCATCATGTGCCTTCGAATCCCTCATTTAAAACATTCCACAGTGAAGTATTTTTGGCTATTTTCTTTTTCAACCAACCACATAGTAGGGTAGGCTCAGCCAATACCCGCGCTATTCTGTTTTTGCCAAATACGGTAACAGTGGAAATACAGGAAACTCCCATAAGCCCTATGTGTTGCGACAATCAGCGCTTCCCAGCCGTTCGGCTGTCTTACATCTATCTGATGACATTTCGACCGATCCCTTCTGCCCAAATCATCGTCAAACTTCACGTGTTATGTGTTGTTGTTTACAAACCCTCTAGGTTTGTTTACATTTTTGTTTGTTTACTCTGACTTCATCGTTAAGAGTTGGACAAAGTCCGAACGCTAGGTAGTGGGCCGCTCTATTTTGCACGACGCGACTTCGGCCGAGTTTCCTGTCTTTCTCACTTTTACGGTCTTTGGTTGTTACTCCGTCAGCTTCGTGAGCTCATAGGGCGATTCTGGTGGTCTTGAAGGCTTTGTTACCCATGGTTCACACTGCTGCAGCGTATGCGACACGATTTTTTCTTTGATGTTCCGACGTGCGACAGAATCGCATGAACGCTCCCACCACCACGCAGATGCAAAAGGAAAATGAAATTTTTCGTCGAGATTATTCTGTAAAAGGACAAAAGCCCTTGGGGAAACGACCTCTGAAGATGTTGGGAGATTTCCGATCTGAATACCCACCCACTTATTAGGAAATTTTCAGTCAAACCCTATATATCATCTTGTACAAAACAGGTTAACAAAAGTCTATTCAGAAGATATTTTGCATTCAGCCATCGTAGGATTACAGTAAAAACAAGGTAGAGCAATTTTTAGTCTTGAAAATTAACTAATCTTAGTTTTTCTTTTCTTTCCCTAAAAAAATCGCATGTGTTCGGATCAGTTGAAATATTTCAACGCATCCGACACTGCGACAAAACGCAAAGTTCTGCGTTGCTTGTCGAACGATTGCGATTTGCGCGAAATCGCAGCAGTCTGAACCACGGGTTAGTGTTTGCGCCGGCTGTTTTGCTACTTCGGTTAAAACTCGGTTCGAAAGCGAACCTCGAAAGTGATCTCGGAAAGTTGTATAGGCGGAACGGCTTTCCATGAGCGTGGCCGATTTTCGCTTTGCTTTTCGGACAACGAATCTGTAAGAACGTCAGAATCGCCCTTATCAGAAGTGACGACAAGCTTCTGACAGCAACTTGAGCGTAGCGGTCTGGCATACGTGAGCTTAGGCTACACTGTTCATCGCAGGTTGAAAACGTATTGTGAAAACACATCATTGATGAATAATTTTATATCGGGGCTTTCGAGGTTAAGCAGAACTTCGGATGGAAATTGATAATACTTCTCCGGTATTTTAACCATAAGCAGCTGCTCAGAGGTCGCTTATACCCTCTTCCAGTACTCTAGCACTATGGAAACCCAGTGATTATTTCACATAGGAGATACTCATTCGTATCCCCGGTAGGGCTTTGTCAAAATGGTGTAGCGCAGTCCTTTAGGTCATCTGGTCTTATAAAGCAGCTTATAATTTCGTGGAAGGGAAGACCCTTAATAAGTTCTTGGTTGGAGTGATGTCCTTTAAATAGGCCTAAGTACTTTTAACTCTTCTAATTACTCGACAAGTCGCAAGTCTACTGCGGTAGTATACCTGCTGAGTTTTTGTTGCGACACTGTATTTCTAGTCCTCTGTTCTTTCTTATATTTTCTTTTCTTCTTGTGTAGCTTTCTAAAAATATGCTCGCGCCTCAGTTGCTCTTAAAAATTCAGTAAAATCTCACTTTGGAAAGTTCCGCTGTTAGGAAAGCTTATCTACTTGTAGTCTTTTCTTTCTTTTTTTTTGGGGGGGGGGCGAAAGCCACAAGCTGCCAAGTAAGACCGTTTTCATTTGCTCAGATTCTGTTTTTGGGGGGGGAAATAAATTTCTGCCAGTCAGATGGGAAGAACTAACAAGATTTCCACTATCCTCCTACTTTTGTGGATTGTTCTGAAGAAGTTCTGGCCAGATTTTTCTCACTGGAAAATATCAAACCCGGTTTGATCAGATTTCTGGTATACGCTGTGAGAAATTGTCGAACCAGAAAATGACTGGGCAGCAGGAGCTTACCTTTAAAGGAACTGTCTTACATGTAATACTAATGCTAACCTGCTCCGTCCATTCGTAAACTCGGAGACCCGCATTTCATACGGGTGTAGTCTAAACCCCCTAACAGCTTCACACTGATTATTATTTTCGCTATTTTCGATGCGACTATTGTTTGCGAGAGGCTCAGTCGTCAGGAAAACTTATCCATTTTGTTTGTGTTTTTGTTAGAAGTCAACGGGCCTGGAGAAAGGTATAAAACAGCCAAAGCGCGGGTAATCTGTCTACGCAGAGCCTATTTGAAGTAATTATTTTGAAATATGGAACATAAATAGTAAATAGTGAGGGGTCTTTAAAGTAATCATAAAAAGTTTTTGTGAGTCATAACGTTCGCTCCGATCCTGACAAGCTCCAAATAAAAGTAACAGTATAATTGCAGTAAACTGGCTTTCGCCTCCATAAAAATTCTAGTCGGATTTGTTGGTGTTTCTTCTACGGGTATGTTGTTTTAGACTTTATTTAACTTACGACGGTGACTTTTTGACATAATGAAAAATCCCGAACACTCGCTTGGATGTCCTTATTAGAGCTGAAGAAAGTACGTCTTTCTCCAACGGTTGAGGGTTTATTACGAACAAGTGAGTGAGAATGGTACCGTTCGAAGTTAAATAATGTTCAAAGAAGTATACCCTTACGAAAGGAACGAATTCGCCGCATTCCAGTTCAGCGCACCGAGAGGACTAGTTTATGTCTCTCTTTGTTTCATTATCAACACTTGTGACATATATGGTAATATACATCCAGAAGTTGTTGAGTAGCAAAAATGGAAGTTTTTCACTAGCTGCGTTTTTTGCCTTTCCTCCATAGGTCGGTTAACCTACCTATTTGCCACTATTGACCGTTTTTTCGTCTCGCCAGTCGGTTCGACTGAGCTCTAAAAAACGGCTTAAAAGAAAAAATGGCGTCTTCCCGTCGCCGGCGCCTATCTCTCCAAAGAGAATTTTGAATTTAGCGCCGTGCCATGAGTGTGGGTCGGTTGGACGGAGCTCCCGCCTCTGTCCACAGCAAACGGAGCCAAAAAAACAGCTTATAAAAACTCACGTCGGTTAACCGAAGGAAGAAAACGACTTATAGGGAAATCTTGTAGGTCGGTTAACTGGATGACAGCAAAAACGCAGCTACTGTCTTTGGAGTAGAAAGTGCTACTCATGACATTATGGAGCCATATAATAGCTGCGTTCGTTGCACTCCGGGCTGTCTCCGGTGTTTTGGCACCAGTGTCCGGTTCTTCTCTTATAACGCGTTTTTTGGTTCACTGGTGAGTTGATGAAAACTTGCTAACTCCTCGGCAAAGCCGAGCTCCCGAGCAGGTTCTGGTTAGTCCGCACCGATGAGGTAAAACCGGGATACCGGTAAGTTCAAAAACGGGTTATAAGTCTGGTGAGTAGTCACCGGTGGATGCAAAAACGCGTTATAAGAAGCACCGGTGAGCAGTCACCGGACAAAGAACGCAGCTAATATCTCTCCGTCACTATCACCGTAAAAATTCTCTCCTACATCGGACTTTAGTATTGTGCATCACTGAATTCGGAGATTTTTATTCCGAATTTGGAGAGCTTAAAATTCGATGGAGGATTAAGACGCTAGAATGCAAAATACTGCAGATTAAGTTAACTGAAAGCGGAGATTTTTTTTTTACAATGTAGTGTTGGTAATGAGACTCTGGGGGAATTTCATAAACTAGTCCGACCATTTGCCAATAATAGCCGGACTTTCTTTTTCTTTCATAAAAATATGAGCACTTCCTGTTTTCGTGCAGGTTATATCTCATTTGAGCAGGGTTGTCACGATTAACCACCAGATTTGGTGATTGTTTTCTGTCTGTATCACCAAACTACTCAGTTTTAATGATTTTCACGTCAGATTGCTACAAAAATCACCAGATTTTTTATAACTTTCTGCGATTTTTCTTCAGGTGATTCATATTGTCACTATGTAAAATAAATCACCTGAAGAAAAGGCGCGGAAAATTATAAAAAATTGCGGAAAGTTATAAGAAAAATTGTATTTTTTTACCAGATTTTTATAACTTTCCGCGACTTTTTTTTTAGGTGATTTATTTTTGCCTGGTGTGGCAACCCTGCATTTGAGCACTTAGCCCCCCCCCCCCCCCCCCATCGAGCGTAAACGGGAACGACAAGATAAATCCCTAAATTATCGTTCTAAACTTCAAATGACGCTAAACCGTCAATGAAGACAGACATTACATGTTCGTAGGGATCGAGGGGTTGCCCACTCTCGATTTTAGCGTACAGCAAGTGCCGGTGCCGCGGTGCCCAGCCGGTGTCGGCACCGACTGACATCAGCCGGCACCGGTTGCCACGTGTCAGAACTTATGGACGGTGCCGGCACCGCTATTTTTGGTCGGTGCCGAGATAGGGTGTACAAAAGATGCCGGGGAGTGGGTAACCCCTCGGTAGGGATCTAAAGACGCACCAACGATTCCGTTTGACTTGTTTACTTTTCCCGAATTTCTTGTTTCGCTTTCCTCTTACGCTTTTAATCCAGTATTTGAAGGGTTCGTGTTTGCCTTTGTATGTATTTGGCGAGAATGTGCGTGATTCTGAGACATTCCGGACGCATAAATGTTTATTGTTCACGTTTTTTACGTTTTTTTTATATATTTGAGTTTGCTGCCATTTGCAGTTCAAGTACGAACTTTCTGATCCTGACGTCGAAAAACCCTTTGTCAATCACCTTACCCTTATAGCCTGTGTTGGATTACCAAATAGACAACTGCCTAGTCGTCATATTCCCGTTCAGCGCGTCCAACCGGACTAGTTTCTAAAAGTCTCCATTGTCTCATTCTCAACACTTGTGAAAGATATAGTAAAATTGATGAGTAGAAAATTTGCATTCCGCCCCGCGCAACGGAAGTTTCGAGTAGAAGTGAGGTTCTGATCTTTTCTCATGTTTCCATATTTTACTTCTTGTCACAAAGTGATGACGATGAGACAATGGGGACTTAAGAAACTAGTTCGCTTAGACTGCTGAATTGGAATAAGGCGATATGTTCCGCTCCTTATGGGCCCTGCGACAACGGATCAGTCAAGCTTTTCTTAAACTGTTTCGGTGCAAAATACGTATATGTAATGTGCGGTAGCGATAGTCGTCTCTGTCTAGCTGTGTACGTTCATACTGCTGGGGGATAATTTGCAAGGGGGTCCCCGAAATTCTTTCTGCGGAAGGATTAAATTCGTTACTGTATGCAGCGTACCTTAGGGTCGCAAAACATTAACTTGAAGCTGCTCTGCTCGTCAAAAACTCCTTGTTTAGAAACTTGATTTCGTTCAAGATAGAAAACTTGATTTTGCGTTTCTGATCGGGAAAGAGTGCCAGGTGCGCTTGCAAGCTTAAGAGCGTTGTCTCTATTTTCCGAAAGAAAAAGAAACCGGCTGCACGGATTATTCCTCAAACACAGCTGAGAAGTCACGATAATCCACACAAAAATCGAAGAAGAGGTAGATGGTGCCACGTTAGCAGATTGTCAAGATCAGGAAGTTCGTACGTTAGGCTAGGATTTCGTTTCGGTGCCTTTTTCGCTGTTTTTAGCCGAAAGAACTATAATCATTTTGTACTTATGCAGCTTCACGCTTAATCAGTCGCCAGTGATCGTTGTGTGTATTTCTTTCTTTTTTCAAAAATCGGAGAACTTTACCTGGTTTCACATTCTTCCTGGACTTACAGATGCAACCTCTCCTACTGCTTTTCTACCTAAAGGCGTATTCTCGCCGTTCCCCGAGGACTGCACTTGAGGAGTCCCCGCGTTTTTGTTTGTCCCGGGGACTCACTCCCCGTATTCTCGCGAGTCCACACGGACGGGGAATGCTCCGATTATCATCACCATCATCAAGAAGGACTCCCTTTCAGATTCGGAGGGGAATCAATTTTTGGGATCCCAAAACGTAAGTGGAGGGATACCTATGACATCGCAAAAGTTGTCCGTCTGTCCGTCCGTCTGTCCGTCCGTCTGTCTGTGAGCACGATAACTCTCGAAGTGAATGAGATATTTTGATGAAACTTGGTGTGAGCATTCTTTGGGTCAAGAATAAGGTCGAGTTCGTAGATGGGCCCTGTAGCTTTACATTTAGGGGTGGGGGAGGGGGTTCAAATTAAGGGGCAAGTAAAATATTTTTAAACAGCTAATATGATAGTCGATTATGGGGTAAGAAGACACGCTGAACACGAATATGAACACTATTTTCTCGCCGGAGAAGTAGTTCGTCCGGAATCCGGCCAAAACCGGAAAGTTTGTTAAAAGTAAAAGTTTTGTTTGAAGTTGATTAGATGTTTGATTTAGGGGTAAGAAGGCATGCTGAACACGAATATGAAAACCATTTTCTTGCCGGACAAGTAGTTCGCCCGGAATCCGGCCAAAACCGGAAAGTTTGTTAAAAGTGGAAGTCTTATTTGAAGTTGATTAGACGTTCGATATAGGGGTAAGAAGGCATGCTGAACACGAATATGAAAATGAAAACCGTTTTTTCGCCAGACAAGTAGTTAGCCCGGAATCCGGCCAAAACCGGAAAGTTTGTTAAAAGTAAAAGTTTTATTTGAAGTTGATTAGATGTCCGATTTAGGGGTAAGACGAGATGCTGAATCCGTATATGACAATCATTTTTTTGCCTGACATATAGTTCGTCCGGAATTTGGTTGAAACCGGAAAATTTGTGATAAGTTAAATTTTTAATTGAAGTTGATTAGATGTTGGAAATAGGGGTAACTAGATACGCTGAATTCGTTTTTGAGCTTTAGTTTTTCGTCGGACAAGTAGTTCTGGAATTCCGCCAGAAACCGGAAAATTCGCAGAAGTAAGCCAGGATCGTTTCATTCGACTTATAGGGATAAACACTCAAGCTGAATCCATATCAGAACTTGGTTTCCTTAATGATTAGCTGTTTGGCCTTAATCTGTTTCTAAATTTTAAGAGTATAAATGTTCATGGAGTCTGGCGAAGACCGGATCTGACGAAGACGAAACCTAATTGTCTGGATCAAATATCGAAGTTTTGGGATCCCACCGGAACCTTTGGTCTTGTTGGTTGTGCTGGTGCAATGTAAGATTAAGTAAAAATATTCAGAATGAACAAAACCAAAAATAAAGCAGATCCAGACTAATTTTGTCAACTGCATACTTTTTTATGGCACTTGCCCTTCGGCCAAGTGCCATATAGTGATCGCAGTTTCTGTCCGTCCGTCGGTCTGTCGGTCCGGGTTTTGCTAGTTCGGGTACTTCCAGATAAGCTAGGACGATGAAACTTGGCAGGCATATCAGGGACCGGACCAGATTAAATTAGAAATAGTCGCTTCCCCGATCCGACCACCTGAGGGGGAGTGGAGGGAAGGGGAATCCCAAATAGTAAAAATGACTTATTTTTAACTTACGAACGGGTGATCGGATCTTAATGAAACTTGATATATGGAAGGATCACTTGTCTCAGACCTTCCATTTTAAATCCAGACCGGATCCGGTGACATGGGGGGTAACCGGAAATCTTGAAAATCGCTTAGAGTGGAGAGATCTGGATGAAACTTGGTGGAAAGAACAAGCACAAGTCCTACGTATGGGATTGACAAAACCGGACCGGATCCGCTCACTTTGGGGGAGTTGGGGGGGGGGGAATCCGGATTTCTAGTGATCCCGCGAGTTCGGTGCTTCCTGATGTGCTAGGACGATGAAAATTAGCAGGCATGTCAGGGACACGAACAGATTGACTTGATAATAGCCGTTTCCCCAATCCGACCATCCGGGGGGGAGGGGGGCTGGAGGGAGGGGAATCCGGAAAAATGAGGTATTTTTAACTTACGAACGGGTGATCGGATCTTAATGAAACTTGATATATAGAAGTATCTCGTGTCTCAGACCTCCCATTTTAAATCCAGACCGGATCCGGTGACATGGGGGGTAGTTGGAGGGGGGAACCGGAAATCTTGAAGATCGCTTAGAGTGGAGAGATCTGGATGAAAGTTGGTGGAAAGAACAAGCACAAGTCTTAGATACGGGATTGACATAACCGGACCGATCCGCTCACTCTGGGGGAGTTAGGGGGGGATCCGGATTTCTAGTGATCCCGCGAGTTCGTTGCTTCCTGATGTGCTAGGACGATGAAAATTGGCAGGCATGTCAGGGACCCGAACAGATTGACTTGATAATAGTCGTTTCCCGGATCCGACCATCCGGGGGGGGGGGGCTGGAGGGAGGGGAATCCGGAAAAATGAGGTATTTTTTTTTTACGAACGGGTGATCGGATCTTAATGAAACTTAATATATAGAAGTACCTTGTGTCTCAGAGATCCCAGTTTAAATCCGGACCGGATCCGGTGACTTGGGGGGAACTGGAGGGGGGAACCGGAAATCTTGGGAAACGCTTTGAGTAGAGAGATCGGGATGAAAGTTGGTGGAAAGAACAAGCACAAGCCCTAGATACGTGATTGACATAACCGGACCGGATCCGTTCACAGTGGGGGGGGGGGATCCGAATTTCTAGTGATCCCGCGAGTTCGGTACTTCCTGATACGCTAAGACGATGAAACTTGGCAGGCGTGTATGGGACCCGAACAGGTTGACTTGAGAATAGTCGTTTCCCGGATCCGACCATCTGGGGGATGGGGGTGGAGAGAGGGGGAATCCGAAAAGTGAGGTATTTTTAACTTGCGAACGGGTGATCGGATCTTGATGAAACTTGATGTATAGAAAGATCTCGTGTCTCAGACGCCCTATTTTAAATCCGAACCGGATCCGGTGATATTGGGGGGAGTCGGACGGGGGAACCGGAAATCTTGGGAAACGCTTTGAGTGGAGGGTTTGGGATGAAAGTTGGTGGGAAGAGCAAGTGAATAGCATAACCGAAATGGATCCGGTCACTGTGGGAGAGTTGGAGGGGATCCGAGTTTGTAGTAATCCCACGAGTTCGGTACTTCCTGATGTGCAAGGACAATGAACTTGGCATGCTTTTCAGGTACCCGAACTATTGACTTGAGAATGTCGTTTCCCCGATCCGACCGTCGAGGGGGAGTGTACAAAAGAGGAATCCGGAATCCAGTGGCAACCTCAGCTATTGAACGGGTTATCGGATTTAACCGAAACTTGATATTTAGAAAGGTCTCGTGTCTCACGACATCCCATTTTAAATCCGGGCCAGATCCGGTGACATTGGGAGGAGTTGGAGGGGCGAACCGGAAATCTTTGTAATCGCTTAGAGGGATCGGGATGAAACTTGGTGGGAAGAACAAGCATAAGTTCTTAATATGTCATCTAGAGCTTTGAGATTGAATGAACCTAGATATCCTAATTCTAGGTCCGAACCGCATTTTTGAATGGCGGGGTGTTTATTGTGGAGTTCTCTTCAACTTTCTCGTACCACTACTCTTAACAAGTGCCATATAAGCTCGTAGCTCTTGTTTAAGAATGAAATCCGTCTTCGAAGTATTCCCCGTGTTTTCGCTGTTTCCTGTACGCGGATTCCGCGTGGAGTGAGTCCCTCCATCCTCGCCGTTCCCTTCGATTCCCCGAGGAGTCCTCGGGGAACTGCGAGAATAGGCCTTAAAGCATTGTTCAAATAGGTGTAATAAGATGCGTGACGCTATGCAGATTGGTTCTTAGCATGCGATGGTCAGGGTTGCCAGGGCTGTGGAAGTTTTCGTGCTGCTAAAGATCGGGAAACAAGTGTTCTTTCCTTGAGAAAAGTAGGATTTTAACACAATAAAAAAATGCGTTGCAACAATTTGAGATGGTCGTCATGTGCAAAACTAATAAAAATTAGCTGGAGAAAACTGTTTCTGTTACAAGTGGTGTGCTTTTTAAACAAAAAGCAGCCGGAACAGAAAACCGTGTTCTTACAAGCAGTGAATTAGCAAAATATTCAAAAAGTGACGAGCGTGAGTGATTATTACTAGTATTTAAAGGAATAATGCCTGGTTTGGATTTTAGTTTTGGGATCCCAAAACGTAAGTGGAGGGATATCTATGACATCGCAAAAGTTGTCCGTCCGTCCGTCCGTCTGTCTGTAAGCACGATAACTCTCGAAGGCAGTGAGATATTTTGATGAAACGTGGTGTGGGGATTCTTTGAGTCAAGAGTAAGGTCAAGTTCGTAGATGGGCCCTGTAGCTTTGCATTTAGGGGTGGGGGAGGGGGTTCAAATTAAGGGGCAAGCAATTTTTTTTAAACAGTTAATGTGATAGTCCATTATGGGGTAAGAAGACACGCTGAACACGAATATGAAAACCATTTTCTCGCCAGACAAGTAGTTCGTCCGGAATCCGGCCAAAACCGGAAAGTTTGTTCAAAGTAGAAGTCTTATTTGAAGTTGATTAGATGTTCGATATAGGGGTAAGCAGGCATGCTGAACAAGAATATGAAAACCGTTTTCTCGCCGAACAAGTAGTTCGTCCGGAATCCGGCCAAAACCGGAAAGTTTGTTGGAAGTTAAAGTTTTATATGAAGTTGATTAGATGTTTGATGTGGGGGTAAGAAGGCATGCTGAACAAATATACGAAAACCATTTTATCTCCGGACAAGTAGTTCGCCCGGAATCCGGCCAAAACCGGAAAATTTGTTAAAAGTTAAACTTTTATTTCAAGTTGATTAGATGTTGGATATAGGGGTAAGGAGATATGGTGAATCCGTTTTTGAGCTTTAGTTTTTCGCCGGACAAGTAGTTCTTCAATTTCGCCAGAACCGCAAAATTCACAGAAGTAAGCTAGGATCGTTTCGATCGGCTTATAGAGGTAAACGCACATGCTGAATCCATATCTGAGCTTGGATTTCTTAATGATTAGCTGTTTGGCCTGGCGAAGACAAAACCTAATTGTCTGGATCGAATGCGGAATTTTTGGGACCCCATCGGAACCTTTGGTCTTGTTTCTTCGGCAATCGTTCATTGTTAGCAGACGTTCACATAAGCATACCTCTACTGTACTACTTCTAGACAAAAGTTGCAAAAGTAAAACTTTCGTGGTATCCGTGACAGCACTGATGCTCCTTTCGTTCCTCGGCTCTCTGGCGGTATCCAAACAAGCGATCTGATGGCTCTGTGGAAGTCAAAATAGGATCAAGATGCATTACTTCTTCTGCAGACTCCGTATTATGCCTTATTACTATTGAACAATGCTTAAAACCACGTTACAGTGAGCCCGTTGTAGACGGTTGACCGACTTTTCTTCTTCCCTGATTCCCAAAAACCGCCTCAACCGCTTTCCGCAGATGCTAAATTTGACAGTTTTGGGATAAACAATAGGCTTACTCCTCTCCTAACATCCTGACAGGATTCTCGGCACCTCCTTACGGAACATTAGGATTTTTTTATTTTTTTTTTACTTCGTGCTGGAAGTGCAGAAAACTGCGGGAAATCTTGTAGCCTAATTGAGGATGGTGCCAAAATCCTGGCAGGAATTCGAGTCCTCGAGCACACGACCCTGATTATCAGAGCATAGAGGTGACAAAACTGAAATATTCCCACAACCTAGTCGCGTGCGCTGCCGACAATGCCCTGTAAAGTATTTTGTGTTCAGCTATCCTAGGATTACAACGTTTTGTTTCAGGAAAAATTAAGAGCAACTTTTGGCGTTTAGGCTACTTTTTTCCCCAAAAAATCGTATTTGACGCATGCATTTTTTTGACCAGTTGAAAAGTTTCAACGCATCCGACACTCCCAAAATGAGTTTTGCGTTGCTTGTCGCAAAATAGGACGCACTAAAGCTTGATGCTCACAGAACGCGGATCCTTTCCGTTTAAAGTTTAACTGAAAAGCCAACTTATTTTTGTGTCATTTAGTTGAATACATTGAATTATTTGGATTCTGCAAAGGGATTTTTTTGTTTTCCACTATCTGCTCTAGTTATGACGTTCAGAATATCTGCAGCTGTCCCCACAGCGAAGATTCTACTATGACGCGGGAAATTTTTATCTAAACATAAGTAGCCCTATCTAAACATAAATAGAAATTTTTATCTAAACCTCATAGCCCCACTGGAAGCGAATACTTGGACAAATTTGCCACGAAAATGCCGGAAAGTAGAGGAAAAGTGCCTTATCACTCAAGTAATATGAATAATATCCTTGTCATTATATGCCAATAACATACACATTTATGTCAGCAAATAAATCCCGAAAAAATATCCTTTTCTACTTTGGCCATTTCGATTTCGACCACGCTTAGGACGCGGTGCGAAAATAAATCGACTTTGAGGTAAGTATTTAAAAATTAAAAAGGCGCGGCGCGAAATTTAGGCCCGACGAAGCGAAGCCAAAGCGCCAGCGACGCCGAATTCACCTAGGTGAATGGATTCCCCGTTCTGTGTGCACCAAGCTTGACGCAGAATTTTGCTTGAAACCGCAGCAGTGTGGGACAGGGGTAAGCAAAGGGTAAGGTGGGCTATGGAACAGTCTTTCGAACTTCCCCGTACTGGGTTTGAAGGTCTGGATACACACTATGCCTTCTTACCCTGCACAAGAAGTTTAATAATGGGCTCAGCCACACCTCGAGGTATACTCCTATTCTAATTATGGCCGGAAACGTGTCAGGATTCCCACTGCGAGCAAGATCGAAAGGGAAGGAATATCCGAATGCACAATTTTTCATATTTCTTTTATTTTTTATTTCCACCATACACTACAATGCAGCAGCAAACGAACTAACTTTGGTCCACAACCCAAAATTCATTAAATTAAGGTAATTGATTTCATTCGAAATAACATTCCGATTCAAACCAACCACACTATTCCTGAAATCTGTTGCATTAGCCTGTAACTCTGCATCAAGTTTGGCTAACTGTAGTCGCAGTTGCTGAATTCGCAGTCGCAACTTTACCTTTGCATCTCTTATACAGTGACTAGATTCCTCATTACAGTATAAGAGAGAAAGCTCCAATCGACTCTCAGGACTTATGTTATTTGCAAGGAATGTTATCACATTTTGCACTGTTATTGGTTCATCGAGAGGAAACATCACACTGTCAGCTTTGTTTTGTCCTGGGTACAATACCAAGGTTGGGTAGCTAGGAACACTGTACTGCCATGGTAACGAGTTTGATGAACCATCAATCTGATATATCCGGATCTTGGAAACAAGTCTTACCATATGTGCTAACGATATTATCACATGGGATACCCCCACACACAACCCACAAGCAACAGAAGTGTAAAATAAGAGCACATCTTCCTCATTGTTTATCACTAGATTTTCAAACTCATTAGATACAACATCATACACTGGCAAGATGTCTGGATTTGACAAAGCTACCTCACTATGCAAAGAACTTTTGCTTGAACAAGCTGCACCGACTGGAGTGCAGTTGCGAAAGAGTGAAACCAAGTCATTTGGTTTGAAGTTTTCAACAATAGAAATTGCTTCATTTTTGTTATCCACTATTATCGCATTCACTCTGGAATCATTCAGTGGAACAACACAATTGCTTGGAAACACAAAATCTGTGTCAGCAAATATGAAAAACACTGACTGATTGTGTACTTTCAGACTGCTAAAAGGCATCTCTGCATGCACTAAGCTCAACTGTTGCCAGTATGGTTGCATCATATTGCTTTGTGCAGCCATATTCTCTCTATAAAAGGCTTCCTTGACTGCTACATTGCTATCTGTTTGAGTTCTGATACTCATCAAAATATCTGATGTGCGCAGAACAGATAGAAAATTTCTTCTTTTGCACAATCCTTCCGTCATATTCTGATTTAGTCTACACTCCCCCACCTCCACTGTCTGATCCTTCAGTTCCACCTGATGGGCATCAATACTGATAGCATGTGGCAAGTGGGGGTCTGAAGTAGCTACTTTGGGGCTTATTATAAGTACCCCTATGCCACTCTCCATCACCTGTTCAATAAGACCATTGTCAGTGAAACCTCTTTGGTATGAAACAGCAACTCGACTGAAGTCAGTTTTAACCCATTGCAGGATGCTGTCACTAGTATAGTTTCCATTATGAGAGAAGTAAGAAGTTGAGTTCCACATAACAAGGAGAATGTCATTATACTGAAGGGAAAACTCTTTGGCTATATCAGCTGACAGTACTATTGTGAAGACCCAGTTATTCTCTCTTGAAGGGTATGCTGCCTTACGAACTGCACTCAAATATCTGTCAAAGTAGGTATTTGTGAAGTCACTAACATTGTAATGACCAACAATAACTGCTTGGTAATTTGCAGTAAGTCCCATTAAGTCAGAGATGGAATGTAGCACTTTTACTGGTTTCATATACAGTAAGATGAATTCTTCAACTGCATCAGCCTTGAGAGGACCATGGTATGTGTTTCCATGATAGCCCCTGACATACGAAATAATCTGAGGAAACTTAGTGGTCCTTGGAAAAGTATGTTTGCATTCACCTTTGTTATACCAGCAGTTCACAGCTGCAAAGTACGCCACATTGGAATACTTGTGGGCTAGTCTCCAGAAATCATTTGCAAAGTCTTGTGATTCTCTATCCCATGGAGCATAGTAGTAAACAAACGAGTAGTCTGCTTTGCTAACTCCAGCATATACATACTTCAAATCTCCTCTATAGAAATCTCCCGAGATCACTTTTCCTTTTTCGTCATAAATGGGTTCATGAACGATGGGTTGAAGTTTATATACTGTTACAGGGGCAGGTTTCTTCCAGTTAGTAAATGTCCCATACACAGACAGAAACACTGACAGGAACAGGAAAGCTTGTGCTAAGAACAAGCCCATTTTGATAATTCTGATTCTGGATGTTAGCATATCGTCATCGAATTTGCATCATCAGCAATTAGCCAGCTGGTCTTTTTCCATCATATCCTTGATAATAGGCAAAAGCTAGGTTAAAAGAAGACATGAACTTTAGATAATGAGAAGAACTATGTCTTCCTTGGTTTCTTAGGCTAAGCCTAGATGATTGGGAGTCTGGGACGGGCAGGGACAGTCTGGGACCTCTAAAAGGATCAGAACAAATAGAGAGGTTAGAAGCTAAAGCAGTCAACAAGACAACTTCTTGTGATTCGATCCGTTTTCGTGAAACGGTCACACTCGTTTAGTAAGATTGAGGTTAGATCTTGACATTCTTGACTGTTCTTCTTGACCGATGTTGCAGCTATTAGCTTCTGTTGCCTAGGAATCCAAAACAAGAATTCACATTCACAAATTCTCTTGCACTGTTGTGGCTGGTAGCCTGTAGCCATCTCAGAAATGAGTAGGAGCTGCAATAATTGCCAAGAAGTTTTGGGAACTACGAGAATCAGATGTAAAAGTTGCACAGACTTTGAGTTATGTGTTCTTGTAAGTATGTTAGGCTAGACTTGGATTGGAATCCCATTTGGCATTTATTAATTATTTAATTTGAACTAAGAGACGACCAACTAGGGTCAAAAATATGTTTACTAGAGACAAGGCTCTGTATTCTGTTAGTGCTAGCCTAATATATAGTAACAGTTTTACCGACAGAGCTTTTATCAGTATCAGAGACGGAAAGCTAAGTTAAAGCGTGCCGTGCCGACAAATGCGGCCTATTTTAAACAGGAAGTTTCCTGTTTTACCGACATAGCTTTTGTCGGTATCAGAAACGGAATGCTAAAGCGTGCCGTGCCGACAAACGCTGCCTATTCCCCAACAGGAATTGTCCCGTTTTACCGACAGAGCTTTTGTCGGTAGTAGAAACGGAATACTAAAGCGTGCCGTACCGACAAACGCTGCCTATTTCCCAGCAGCAGGTTTTCTGTTATACCGACAGAGCTTTTATCGGTATCAGAAACGGAATGATAAAAGCGTTTGTCGGTGCTTCGCACCGACAAACACTACCGATTTACCGACAGGATTTTTCGTAGCCCCCCCACGCCCCCCCTTAGTTTCGCCACTGGTAATAATACTCTTCTAATCCTTGTACTGCCACCAGTTTTGACAAATGTAATATCTGATTTCATTCAGTTTCAAGAATCCAAGATGGCTCCTCATAGCACTGCTTGAGACTAACATCAGAAGTTCCGCGCCTTTAGTGAACAGAGCAGGATCGGCCCCTGGCTTTACCAGGACATGGACTACACGACTACGACATGGACTACAACAAATAAGTTAGGATTAGATTTTGTGTAGTCAGAGGGCTTTAGATTGTGCAAAACAATAATTCTATGTGACAGTTGTGATTTAAGCTTACAAAATTGCCTTTTTCTGTTTGAGCATGGGAGTCTAGATCAGGTCTGTCTTTAGCAAAATCCAGGCTTTATTTATTTTTGGGCCAATCAGCTTATTATTGTCTGTTCCAGTGTTTTGCAAATGGAGCTGAGATTGGTTCACACAAAAGTCATCATGGCTACCATTTTGAGGTAAGCAAAAGTCTCATCACATTTTCACTAGGCCTTGTACGAAACTCCTGGCTATTCGGTATTTTGGTTTACTCTGTCAGGTTTGGAACTCCTGCATCTTTTATGATAGTACCAGCAAGTTCACGACGCTAATAATTTTGTTCTACACCATTTTCTCAAAGGTTTTTGTCAAATTGCAGAGACCTCTTTACTGTTCCTTTCCATATCAAGTAATGATACTGGTATCTGATGTTTGAATTTAGAAAAAGTAGTTTAGGATAAATAATACTGCCTGCTGTCCATTACAGAAGTTCATGTGGCAAAATTTTGATTCAGACACTTTTGCTTTTTAGTTACGTTTTCGGGCTCACGGTTCTCATCTCGCGATCGTCACTGGTCGTTTAAGGGCGATTCCAGCGATCTGGAAAGCTCCGCTAGTTTATGCGTCGGCTGTGACTCGCTCCGCTTTCCAGAGCTGTTCTTGCGCTGTTGCGCACCACTAGTTTCCGCCAGTAACGTGGAAAGTAAATCCACTTCTTGAGCGGAAAGGGATCTCGGCAAGTCATTGAGAAGTGGTAAAGGCGTAACGGCTTTTCGTTCGTTCTTGCGCTTGGCGGATTCTCCCTTTGCTTTTTGGAAAGCGAATCCATGAGATCGCCAGAATCGTCCCGTATAGTGCGCATCCTAACATGGTTCCGTATTTTGTTGCTTCAAGCGATTTAGCTCCCGTGTTTCTTTCGGGTTCAACACGAATCCTAACACAGACGAATTCGAGAGAGTAGTAAATCATGTTCCGGGCTGTCTTGTGTAAAGGGGCACCAAAAATGGGTGACAGTGCGTCGTGTTAGGATCCGAGTCCAACGCACGATAATAGCTAAAAACTAAGTGTTCCATTCTACTTACCGTAGTTACTACGCATGACGTCACGGATTTTGGCTTCTTGGCGTCAGGGCTAGAATTTTAAATTTTCAGCAAAATATCGTGCCACGGGCTAATCAGGCCCACCACCTCATAGAGATCGTAATTACCACGCTTACTACGCTCCCGCGCTTGGTAAGCAAATAGTTACTGTTTCTGGAACGGTCAGCGCAGACTTCGCTGCGCAGTAGCTTTTCGCGAGGTTTGAACGAAAATAGTAACTAAAAGTTACTATCGTTAGAAGGGTGGAAAATGCTCCAGGTGTTGCATTGTTCTACTCGCAGTCGCTGTCTACAATGGAAGGGATAGTAAACAAAACCATTATGCTACAGCAATTGAATATCCTACCCCCTTCCACCACTCGAGCCCTTGCTTATAAACTTGCATGATGGAAATGCAATGTTTTGAATTAAAATTAAAAATTGTTTAAAGTTGGGTCTTTTTAGTCTAGGGTTTCGAAAAGGCCACCATAAAAGTAGCTAGGTTAAGGAAATTGTTGTTGTTTTTCGAGTCCTAAATTGAGGATTCTTCTTACTTTTGAATCCAGACATTGAAAAGGGCTACTGTAGGTGTTATGAGTATACTTGAAGGCTTATTCGCACCTGCTGTGTCAGGGCAGATGTTCAGGCATTGTAGAATTCTCGTTACAGGATCAAGGCAGCTTCTCCGTATTCTCAGCGGTACAAAGCGAAGCGGGAAGTTGGACAGCAAAAGAAGAAGTAATGTTACTTGATGCAATAGAGCAGTATGGATTTGGGAACTTTGAAGATATTTCAAAGTACATTGAAACCAGGACTGCAGAAGGTGAGTTTATCAGCTTATCTCTCCCAGGGATAGACAATTGGAAATGTGAACCGTCAGTAAGCAGAACCTAGCGATGTGGCTGCGTCCGCCGTTCGTAGCATTGCTTTCCGATAATTTAGGGCATCTACGTTTTGCTCAATGCGTTCTCCGGGGAATCCTTGAGGAGTTGAAGGAACCACGAAAATAGAGGGAGTCATTTCCTTTGGACTCCCCGGACAAAAAACAACGGGAACAGGGGATTGCCCCAATATGACGTTTTTTGAAAAATAAATTATTTAAGTGACTCAGATAGTCAAAAAATCGTAGCTGTAAGAAAATGGATGCCGTTTTCAAAAAAGCATCTCAGAAATTCTTTTTAACTATCTCTATTATCTGTTTGTCAAAAACCAACAAAACCAGCAACTCTCAAAAAAGCATCTCAGAAATTCTTTTTAACTATCTCTATTATCTGTTTGTCAAAAACCAACAAAACCAGCAACTCTCAAAATCGACTCCCAACCGAATCTGAAAGAGAGTCCCTTTGAAGACCCTGAGCGTGTTTCACCCTACTTACCGTAGTGACTACGCATGACGTCACGGATTCTGGCTTCTTGACGTAAAGGCTGGAACGCATTTTTCTGTTTTTAGAAAAATATCGCGCCACGGGCTAATCGGGACCAATCACGTCCCACATTCGTAGTTACCACGCTTACTACTCTCCCGAGCGTGGTAAGCAAATAGTTACTATTCTATTGGTTACTATTTCGAAATGTTGGAACGGTTAGCGAAGTAACTTTTCACGAGGCTGGTAATAGTTACTATACTCTGTATAATATGACCAAGTCCAAAACACGCCAGTGCTCAGGAAGGAGTAAACGTCTCCGTAACGACTCAAGCTCAACGACTCAAATCCTATGTCAAACAATCACGGCGATTTTTGGGAGCAGCTGTGATACCACTTATACCTTTCTTCCGCTAGGTACCCGGAGAGGCCGGAGATTTGCATCGGCAAGGAGAGATAGTCATCAAGAGTATTGTTAGATGTGTGGAACAGGCGTCGTGAGCATTGGAAGCATATGTTGTCGCACTGCTTAGAGAAATAGTGGAAAGTTGGAACTTTCTTCTATAGGGTTAGCATAAAAATTGAACCCTCCTAGGTTATTACAGTAGAAAAAAAAATGAAAATTATGATAGTAGAAAAAAGAAAGAAACAATAACAACCGAAATAATTTAAATTCACTAAACCGAAACATCATGGAGCGAAAACATCATGGAGCATTTTGGACGTTCCTCTCTCAACCCGTTCATAAAATCAGGGATGGAATAATCCATCTCCCCTTTTTAATTTGTTATGAAGAACTAATGAGAGAGGAGCGTCCTAAACGTCTAAAAACCGGTCTTAAAAACGTCTAAAAACCGAATTTTACCAACAGTTGTGTCCATAGTGGGGCCCGGGCATCAGGGGCAAGATGAGATGCTGAATTCGTATATGACAATCATTTTTAGCCGGACATAGTTCGACCGGAATCCGGCTGAAACCGGAAAATTTAATTTTTTTAATTTTTTATTTGAAGCTGATTAGATGGAGATACGGTAAGGAGATACGCTGAGTTCGTTTTTGAGCTTTACTTTTTTCGCCGGACAAGTAGTTCCGGAATTTTGCCCAAACGGGAAAATTGGCAGAAGTAAGGCAGGATCGTTTCGATCGGCTTATAGAGGTAAATACACATGCTGAATCCATATCTGAACTCGGTTTTCTCAGATGATTAGCTATTTGGCCTTAATCTGTTTCTAAATTTTAAGAGTAAAAATGTTCAAGGAGTCTTGCGAAGACTGGATCTGGCGAAGACAAAACCTAACTGTCTGGATCATTTTTGAATTTTTGGGATCCATCGCGACCTTTGGTCTTGTTGCTAGAAGTCAATGGGCCCGGATAAAGGCTTAAAACAGCCAAGGCCCTGGATTTTGAAGTATTCCACTAAATAATGAGAGGTGTGCTTTAAGTATAATCAACAAAGTATGTAGAAGGGAAGTCTGTAAAAGACCTCTCTATTGACCTTTATAAGATACCGTACTTCGGTTCTCATGGAAATAATATAGCTAAACGCCACAACTGAAAGTTTTCTTACCGACCTTTTTTTCTTCTAGAAACTCGTGAGCACTATCTCCAACGCCATGTCTTCGGCACCATTGGACGTGCCACGTGGCCGAATCCTGGCAAGTCTGGCTCCTCTGAAACCCGACTTGTTGCCAAGGACCACACAGGGCCGGATTTTGGCCCTCTTTCCCCTAGCTTGACTGCCAGATTGGCCCCCCTTCAAATCCAACAGGATGAAGCAATGCAGTTGGGGTATATGGCCAACCGAGACGATTTTGAAACTGAGTTTGATAATGATGCAGAGCTACTTGTTTCCCACTTGGAACTCAATAGTGCAGGAGATGAAGACATTGATATTGGTATGTATGATTGAAGGATAAGCACGGACCTGTGATATTTTTTAGGTTAACCTTTAGCTTAGGATAGAGCAGTCATACACACATCCTCAGTATTTAGGTAAGGTGCATCAACGTCAGGGCATACCCCAACTGGAGCAAAGAAACGGAACCCCTATGGAATTATTCCTGGGGAAATATCCTGGGGTTTTAAAAATTGCAGATGGAGGTGAAAAGGTCCAAGCTGAGCCCAAGCTGACTGTGAAACATGTATTCAAACAGCATAAGACGGATACGTCAGCTACCTAACGTTGCTTTGGCAGCGATATCAACGAGGACCCTTGCCAAGGAGGGCCGAAATGTCGCTGCCAAAGGATCGTAGCTGATGTATACGTTGTATCGATCAATCAATCAATCATATTTATTTCCAAATAGCTGTAAATAAAGCTAGAATAGGAATAGAAAAAAACAATACTTACAAAATACACAGAAACGAAGCAATTAACTAATACACTTACAAAATTTGACCAGAAATAAATGATGGAATGAAACTATGTAAAAACTGGGAAGAGGAATCAGCCGGATATGGAGAAAATTGATTTTTTTTTTTTTCAAGTTCAAGTTTTATTTTCACATTCACAAATAAATAAATAAAAAATAACACTTTCGCACTGGAGGAAAAACCTATGAGGGTTTGCATTCGCGCGAAAGTCCACATAATTACTTACCTATAATAAATCCAATCTCTCTCACTCATCAAAACTCAACTCTCCCTCCCCCCTCCCCAACCCCACCTTCCCTCCCTACCCACCCTTACCTCCCTAGCCCACCCTTACCTCCCTAGCCCACCCTTCCTCCCCACACCACCCATAACAAAATTCAACATTTGTGCCCCCAAAAAAAATCTTTTAATTTCTTTTTAAACTGAGGTAGGTGTTCCGCCGCCCTAATGCTCACTGGTAGGTCATTCCATACAGATGGACCCAGGTGTCTCATTGAAAATGAAGACCGGGTACCATGACGTAAATCCACAACTATATCATCACTATGCCTTGTTCCATAATTATGCAGGTCACTATTTGTTTGGTAAAAACTCTTAAAGACATCGGGGGCTAAGCCATTCATCCACTGATACACAAATACTGCAGCCTGATAATCTCTTATCTGACCGACATTAAGGAGCTTCAGGGACGTGAAACAAGCACAGGTGTCATGCACATCCTGAACATATCTACCGATTGTTCTAACAGCTTTATTTTGTAGAACTTGTACTCTTCTATAGTTGCATAAGAAGTTGCTGCTCCATAAGAGGCAGCCGTAAGAGATATATGGATAAACCAACGAGTAATATATAGTTAGAAGTATCCTCTGTGGGAGAAAGTGCTGCAGACGTCGAAGTATGCCAACCCCACGGGCGATTTTTGATGATATAGCGTCACTGTGACATCTCCATGACAGGTGGCAATCAAGATAAAAACCAAGGTAGTGGAGATGATCCACTTGTTGAACTGGTTTACCACATAAAGTTACCAGGCCAGACACATCCAGCGGTGAACCAATTCTACAGAACGTCATTAAAAATGTCTTGCGCACATTTACACAGAGTAGACTTAACGAAGTGAAAACTTCCAGCCTTTCCAGTGCAAGATTCGCTTTTCTCACCAGATCCTCTACGGATGATGCAAACACAGTTATAACGGTATCATCAGCAAACGAGGTAAGACATACATCTTTCAGGTAAAGACGCATGAGGTCCACATAGATAAGGTAAAGCAGCGGTCCCAGCACTGAACCTTGTGGTACTCCACACCTCACTGGAAATGCTGCTGAGCTCACGTCACTCAACACTACTTTGAGAGATCTCCCTGTGAGATAGCTTTCAAACCACTTCAGGCACTTTCCACGGACACCCAACGACTCCATCCGACTTAGTAGCGTTTGAAAATCAACTGTATCGAATGCTTTGCGAATATCCAGTGTTCCTCTCGGATCGACGCGCGGACGACGGGAGGGGATTTATAGACCGTTAGGTCGAAATTACGGGGGTGAAATGCGATAAAAGGGACCTGTACGGTGACAAATAAACCAGAAGTAAGTTTTGAATTGAATGTAGAAGCATGTGAGTGGGGATGTGAACTGCTTGGATGAATTTGATTCCGATGGGATCACTGTTCCTTTGGCCCAGTAGTGGTTTGCGAACTATGTTCACAAGGCCCTCGGTAGCTCAGTAGTAGAGCACTGGCCTAGGGTTCAAACCCTGTTTGAGGAGCATTTTGTCAAACGGTTAACTACTTATCGAATAACTCTTGGTTGATACATTTAACCGCGATGACATGTCCAGCACTATTTTTTATGGAAAAGATATTATGGATCAGTAAACCGAAATTAACTAACCGCAGAAATACTCTTTCAAAAAAATTTGGAGCAAAGATAGTGTGTTGTACTCAGATGGTCCGTCTATTCCCCCCTCCCCTCTCGTCGTCCGTGCGTCGGTCCGAGAGGAACACTCGCAATCAATTTTCTCCATATCCGGCTAATTTCTCTTCCCAATTTTTACATAGTTTCATTCCATCATTTATTTCTGGTCAAATCTTGTAAGTGAATTAGTTAAATTGTTCCGTTTCTGTGTATTTTGTAAATATTTTTTTATTCCTATTCTAGCTTTATTTGGAGCTATTTTGTGATAAATGTGTGATTGAGTGAAACAAATCAGAAACTTGTAAATTGTAATCAGTTCACTACTACTCGAAAGTTAGGTCATTGATGATTGAGTTATACATGAACATAATTCATACTTTCGCACTCCACGTTTGAGCGCCTGTACACGTGTTCTTAATGCTTGTGGTTTTCTTTATTTTATTTCGTCTTGTTTTTTTTAGCTTTAAAACTGGCTCAGGTGGACATGTATCAGCGACGGATGCGCGAACGAGTCCGACGAAAACGGCTGGTGAGGGATTTCCAACTCGCCCAGGAATTCTTTATACCAATCAAGAAGGGGAATATTGATATGAACAAGAAAATGACGGAACATAAGAGGAAGCTAGTCAAGGCTGACAGGTAATCTTGGTTCGTTTCTCCATCCGTTTCGTACCGTTCCGTTTCGTAGCTCAAGGTTCTCTTTAAAGGACCCCACTTGCTTATTCTGCTTTTTATAATATATCGAGCTAACATACAGAATTATAAGCTTCTAAAATCCCCACCTTTCTCCATTGTTTCGTTTTGTGCCTACGAAATTTTAGCGCTTTTTTGGCCTTGCCGAGTTTTGCCCGTCACACAACGAAACGTTTGCCGCGATCATTAACGTCTGCTGACAACTCTTTCACACATAAGGATCTGAGAAGCTTTGTTTATTACTTCTTTTATTTGCTTAGTTTTCACACTTTTGATCCAATCCAAAAATGTAGAGCCACTGGGTCCAACGTTGCGTCGGTCCCTTTCGGCCTTTCTTTTGGGCACGGCAGGCCTCCACTGGAGCCGCCTCTACTGGTAGATTTCCTTCTCCGCGATGACACTGACTAGGGCTTTGTAGATCCGGTACTCGGTCTTCTTCGGGAACGTCGTTGAGGTGATTGTGTTGATGGATCTGGGGATTTTGAGCTCGTTGCACAGGATACTGAGTTGCGACATCATCGGGCTAGTACTTCTGCACTGGAACAGAATGTGCTGCAGGGTTTCTTCCTCCGCTCTGCAGTTTCTGCACTGTGGGGATGGACTGAGTTTCCACTCAAACAGTGTTTTGTTGAGAAGTATTGTCTCGGTCTTGAGTCTGTAGTACAGTACGGTGTTCTGTCTGTCTTTGAATGGTGAGGGTATGGTCTTCCTGGTTTGTGATGGGGCTCTGGATCTTAGAGTATCCCTCATCATGGACTTGCGAAGGTGGCTTGTTGACGGCGGTCGATTAACATCCGCAGCTTTGTTGGCTAGTTCATCTGCGACGGCATTGCCTGCGATACCCTTGTGGCTTGGGATATGCTGAAACTTCACTTCGATATTCATGTCTGTGAGCTTCCTTAGCAGCATTCTGATGTGTTTGAGGTCTGCGTCTGTCACGACTTGGCTCACTTTGCTAATCAGCTGGAGGGAAGATTTGGAGTCTGACAAAACAACCATTTTCTTTGACGTTGGTGGTTTCTTCACCATGACTTCCAGTGCCTTGGATATAGCTGTAAGTTCTGCGGTCAGAATCGACGATCCTTCTCGAAGTACAGTTGAAATCTTCAGGTTATATTTGGGGATGTATGATGCTGCCCCTGCCTTCTTGCCCTTTACTGAGCCATCGGTGTAGACTTCCAGATGTTCAGGATATTCACTAAACATTTTGTTTTTGAATACTTGGATGATTGTCTCGTCTGAGTACATGGATTTTTCCAGCTGGATCAACTGTAGGTGTACTTCGGGTGGGGCCATTTTCCATGGTGGTGTATCTGCAAATGGGTACGCTTCTAGGCAGTCTTCTCTCCATGTTGGGACGTCTCTGGTGAACTCGCCCCACGAGCTTCTGGAATTCCCTCTGACTGTCGGATTTGACAGGATGCTTTCGTACACAATGTGGTCCCTTCCATACGCTTGTATTTTCGTGAAATACCTGATGCGTTGGTATTTGATCCTTTCACGGAGTGTGGGTATGCCCGCCATTTCTCTGAGTTTTGCTGATGGAGTGTGCTTATGTAAACCAAGTACTATGCGTAGGGCGACATTCTGGGTTGTTTCCAGTGTGTCCCAGTGGGCGTTAGCGCATGTTTGGGCTATTTGCATTCCGTATTCCATTTTCGGTCTTATGTATGTCACATAGAACTGAAGGAGTGCTCCAGTTGATGAGCCCCATTTTGTACCCGCGAGCCTTTTTAGGAGTAGTATCCTTTTTAGGGCTGAGTTGCGTTGTTTTTCGATGTGTTTGTGCCACAGCAGCTTCTTGTCTAGCGTTACTCCCAGGAGGTTGGCGTCTTCAACGTAGGGGATTGTTTCTTGACCGATTTTCAGTGCTTGAAGCGGAGGGAGACGTTTTCTGTGGAAGATGATTGCTTTGCATTTCTTTGTTGACATTGGGAGTGACAGTGCCTGGGAGAATCCTGAGACCTCATTTATTGATTTTTTGGATGTTCCTTTGCAGATCAATCATGTTCTTCCCTCTTTCCCAAATCAGTAGGTCATCTGCAAATTCTCCTTTCCTTGTCTGTTGGCTTGACAGTTCCAGTTCACTTATGTACAGTGTGAAGAGTAAAGGGCTCAGTATCGATCCTTGTGGGAGCCCTGTGTCCACAGGTTTCTCTTCTGATATGCTCTGGTTTATCTTCACAACGAATTTCCTGTCTTCTAGAAAACTTAGGATAAATTCAATGAATTCTTTGGGGAAATCCTTGTTTTCCATTGTTTCCGAGAGAGTTTCGTGATCCACGTTTCCGTAGGCGTCTTCATAATCGAAAAGTACAGCCAGAAGGAATTCTCCCACGTCGAGAGCTTCTCTGGCATCTTGTTCGATTCGTGTGACGTTATCCATTGTGTTGTGGCATTTTCTGAATCCTGTTTGGGTTTTAGGTATTATGCCATTAGTTTCTGCAAACCATTCCAGTCTTTTCAGTACCAATTTCTCCAATATTTTCCCCATTGTGGGTAAAATAGAGATCGGTCTATACGATTTGACATCTTCACTAGGTTTTTCGGGCTTCTGTATCGGGTGGATAGTTGCCGTTTTCCAGACCTGTGGGAACACTTTCTGTTTCCAAGCAGTGTTGAATGTCTCCAGCAAGTGATCAGTTTTCAAATGTTTTGCGCCCAGCCGCCGCGTCGGAGAGCAAGAAGGCTGGACATAGTGGACAGGCGCTAACAAGAAAATCGCTAATTTCAGATGGAAAGTAATGGTATTTTCGAAAATGTTTTTTTCTGATCCATTTGGTAGGGAAAATATTATTTCTAGTAAGAGTTTTGCTTTAAGGTCGACTCAGGACTTACCGAGGTATGCTTCTTAAAAACTTCTGTCCGTTTTAGACCACCTTGGTCTGTTTTTCGCCCTTAAAAAAGTCAAAGGGAAACAGTAAATAAATAACTTTTGATCAGCTACTCTGTAAAGAGTTTCTCCGAGTAAGGATTAAAGTTAACTGCAGTATTTGCTCCTGGGATTAATCTTATCTCTACTGGGATAAAATTAATCCGAATTAGAAATAATCTTATCTCAGTAGAGACAATATTAATCCCAGTAGCAAATACCGCAAGATTTTTGTGTACAGTGTAAGGGCCAAGTGGTGGAGAACCCCTCTTGCTTATTATGCCTTTTCTGTATACCTAGCTCCCTTATGGATTTATAAGCTTCGGAAATCCCCGCCTTTCGCCATTGTTTCGTTTTGTAGCTATGACTTTTTAGCGCTTTTTCGGCCCAGCCGAGCTTTGTCAGGCAGGCAAGGCAAACTTAGCCGGAAGCTTCACGGTCCGCCTACGACCCTTTTATACATAAGGACATGTGAAGCTTCTATTCGTTGTTTCTCATTTTGGAAGACATGGTAAGCAATCAGGTATCTTCTGCTTAGGACTTCTTTTCTTTGGCTTGGTTTTCCCACTTACGTATGACTTCGTAAAAGTTGTCCGTCTGTTAGCACGATAACTCTCGAAGTTCGAAGATGAGATCTGTAGCCCCATATTTAGGGTGGGGGAGGGGTTTCAAATTAAGGGATGACAAAAAAATAGTTTTAAAAGCTAATGAGATAGTCGATTTCGGGGTAAGGAGACTGGCTGAATCCGAATATGAAAATTATTTTCTCTCCGGATAAGTAGTTCACCCGGAATCCGGCAAAAACGGAAGATTTGATACATATGACTTCGTAAAAGTTGTACGTCTGTCCGTCTCTTAGCGAGATAACTGTCGAAGGGGTTGAGATATTGTTGTTCAAATTTGGCATGAGGACTCCTTGGGTCAAAGTAGAGGTCAAATTCGAAGATGGGCCCTGTAGCCCCATATTTAGGGGTTGGGGAGGGGTTTCAAATTAAGGGACGAAAATATTATTAAAAGCTAATGAGATAGTCGCTTTAGAAGTAAGGAGACTTGCTGAATCCGAATATGAAAATTATTTTCTCGCCGGACAAGTAGTTCACCCGGAATCCGGTAAAAACTGGAAAATTTGATACCTATGAGTTCGTGAAAGTTTTCCATCCGTCTGTTTGTTAGCACGATAACTCTCGAAGTTGAGGTATTTTGTTCAAATTTGGCATGATGACTCTTTGGGTCAAAGTACAGGTCAAGATCCAAGATCAAACTGTTGAAGTTCTTTGGACGCCGTAGCAAAAGTAACAGCAAAAAACCAAAAGATTAAAATTCTTAACAAGAGCGTTCAGTACTATTTGCCTCAGTACCACCCGTTCCCGTGCCATTGCATTGCCAATCCGCTCGTTTTTTAGAAGATAGCTTAACCAGTTACATGTGAGACAATCAGAGGTTACGGTAACGCTTTCTCCAGACTCGTGCTGCGTGATTGGACATAATTTTGTTCAGTGGGGAAAAATCGCTGTTCGAAGAAAAAACGGAGTTATATTAGTTGCGTTTGTGCAAATACCATGGTATCTGATACCACGGTCTAAAGTCGTTTTGCAGTTATCGTGGTATCTGATACCACGGTCAAAAGGCGTTTTTGCAGTTACCGTGGTATCTGATATTCAGATACCACGATCCGACCGTGGTAACTGATCGCAGTATGAATGAATGAATGAATTTTATTACCCGTAAAGTGAAAGACACAAAATAGAGTATTGTAGAAAGACAAAACGATAAACAACGAAAATAACAAAACAAACAAACTAACACAACAACAAGAACAAACTAACCAGCATCAATATCTCTGAAAAGTCATCTCATTTTCATCGATTTTTTGTCAAATAGGTGAGAAAGAAGTTTGGCACTTATAATAGTGATGTGACTGTTTATCAGTTTTTCTTTTTGGATGACTTCGAAAAGCACAATTTCGGCAATCGTCGTTTTTGCAGAGCAACCGTATATCAGATACCACGGTAACTGCAAAAACAACTAATCCAGTTACCGTGGTTACAGATACCATACCATGGTCTCTACAAAAACGCGTCTATTGCCTGTGCAGGATTTTCAAACCTTGGACAACGCTGTCGTGCCCTAGAATGTTGCAATTTCTTCAATAACTTTGTTTTATCTTTTGTCAAAGTTTGTTATTTCTTGTCACTGCGAGAGTCAAAGATTTTTTGTTTTTGTATCATGTGTTACCCAGCAGTCGAGCTTGTCTCTCTATTGAGGCATATAGAGAAATCTGTTTTTATGGCACTTGCAGCTTCGCTCAAGTGCCATATACCGATCACTTTTCGGTCTGTCGGTCGGTCTGTCAGGCCACTCATCTCGAGTTACGGTACTTCCAGATGAGCTAGGACGATGAAACTTGGCAGGCATATCAGGGACCCGATCAAACTAATTTGGAAATAGTCACTTCCCCGATCCGACCACCGTGGGGGGAGTGGAGGGATGGAGAATCCGGAATATTGACGTATTTATAACTTTTGAACGGGGAATCGGATCTTAATGAAACTTGATGTTTGGAAAGACCTCGTGTCTCAGATGTCACATTTAAAGTCCGGAATGGATCCGGTGACTTTGGGGGGAGTTGGAGGGGGGAGTCGGAAATCATGTGACATATTCAGAGTGGACGGATCGGGATGAAACTTGGTGGGAAGAACAAGCACAAGCCCTAGATACATAGTTGACAAGACCGGACCGGATCCGAGCACTGTGGGGGGAGTTGGAGGGAGGGTTCCAGAATTCCGGTGATCCCGACTTAAGATACTTACACATGTGCTGGGTCGATGGAACTTGGCAGGCATATTAGGGACCCGACCAAACTAACTTGGAAATTGTCATTTCCTCGATCCGACCACCGGGGGGGATGGAGGGAGGGGGAATCCGGAATGTTGACGTATTTATAACTTTTGAACGGGGAACCGGATCTTAATGAAACTTGATATTTGGAAAGATCTCGTGTCTCAGTCGTCACACTTCAAGTCCGGGATGGATCCGGTGACTTTGGGGGGAGTTCGGGGGGGGGAATTGTTTGACATGTTCAGAGTGGACGGATCGGGATGAAACTTTGGGGGAAGAATAAGCACAAGCCCTAAATACATAATTGACAAGACCGGACCGGATCCGAGTACTGTGGGGTTGCAATTTTCAGTACAATTAGAGTACGACTTTCACTTAAACCGAGTACAATTTTCACTTAAGAACAGTCGGATTTTGCTTACAAATGATCACAGCAAACACACGCATTGGCGAATTCCTACTTTCATCATTTTACCAAGCCTTGCAAGTGCTATATGAGCTTACAGCTCTTGTTCTGTGAATGTTTGGAAATAAAACTGAAGATTATATTCAAACACTGGCTAAAAACAGATCGACAGCTACGATGCTTTGGCAGTGGTATCTCGGCCCTTCTTGGCAAGGGTTCTCGTCAGGCTATTGAACCTTAGGGACTGGAAGAAATGAACTTGCACCCTTGCCAAGAAGGGCCGAAATATCCCTGAAAAAGCATCGTACCTGACCCTATCCATTTTTAGCCATTGTTTGGACATATATTTTCCAGTCAGCTTGGGTTCGAAGGGTATTCAGACTAAAAATTAATCATGAACATGTTTCTTTTTCGTACAGAGACTTGCTGGAGAAATTTCGTGCCTTCGCCCGCTTTCACACGTTCAGTGAACAGGAACAGTTCCTCAAGAACCTCTCGCGTGCTCGACAGCTTCGGACGCGATTGCGCGAACTTTTCAAATACCGGAAGATTGGTCTGACCCGATCCGAGGAGTGCATTGAGTACGAGAGGCAGAGGTATAAGAGGGAGAAGAAGAGAGATGATCGGAAAAGGGTAAGAGCTTCTCCGTGCGTGGTTTTGCAGGGACGGATTTTCTTGGTCTTGTTGTTTCGATTCCATCCTGAAAAAAAAAAAAATCCGAAAGCGGTTTTCTGGAATTACGACGTTCCAGTCCAGTCGCAAACTATTTCAATCAAAACGGAACCTTGTCAAGATTTTACAACATTTTACACATTTTACAATTACTATATACAACTTAGTTAAATTAATTACAGCACGGAATTGAAGTGGTTTTTACAATTACTATATACAACTTAGTTAAATTAATTACAGCACGGAATTGAAGTGGTGTAGGAAGTGTGTTTGGGCAGATAAGTTTCGTACAGTTTATGCTCCTACAGTTTATGCTATGTAAATATGGTAATATGCTCCTTTGGAAATTTAGTGATATTACTTTGAGTGTTAAGATACATCTATTTCGTACTTATTGTAGTCAGTTTTATGCCATTGCCCTTGTGTGTAACCACACTAAAGCTGCGAGGTATAACCTTGAGGCTTGCCACCGTCGAATTTTTCGTCGCCTTCTCCGTCTAGCACCACTGGCTAGCACGACGCAGGCTTATGTGTGGAATTCATGCTCTACTGTGCCGGAAATTGCGCGTAAAGCTCGCTCATCTCTCCTCACGAGAATTATGAACAGTGATAACTCTTTGATTCGGGTTGTTGCTCATCCGCTCCTCCATAATCTCTGTACATGGAAGCATTTGCTTTCTACAGAGTGAGGAGTTTGTAGTTTTTTTTCTATTTTTTGTTTTTGTTGTTGTTGTTGTAGTTAGTTATGGCTTGTTGGCTGAAATAAAGATTAATAATAATAATATAATTGATGCTTTGAGTCTGGCTTTGATTCGAGGTCAGCTTGGGCTGAAGGTTTTATTGTTTATTTGACCATAATCATACGCAGTGTCACCCCCCCCCCCCCAGAAATTGCAAATGAAGAGGCTATGGAGGAATCATGAAAAATTTAATAAATTGCACATTTATTAATTTGTTTTTTGTACCAAGAATAGATATTTCAACTAACCGTAAGTAAGCCACTTGACTGTAGCCAGAATCAGCGGAATGCCGTGAGAAGTAGCAAGTGGAATTATTAGGAAATAAACATGAACCTTTGGTTGTATGGCACGGGTAGATGCCAGTTTGAATTTTTTTTATTTATTTTTTTGAAAGAGTAGATAACGTCAAGTAGTTAAAAAATATTAACGTCAGCGAGAAGGGTTCGTAGCCCAAAAATAATAAGACTGGATAAGAGAAACGGTACGCAAGAAAAAAAGGCTAATTATTCGGAATTAACGTTTTCAAGAATGTCAAAGCTTCCTCAAGTGGACTGGTTCCTAGTGGATTTAGCTCGTCCTGTGCACAAAGAATACACTTGATGACTATCTCTCCTTGCTGATTCAAAATCTCAGGCTTCTCCGGGTACCTAGCGGAAGAAAGGCAGAAGTGGTATCACAGCTGCTTCCAAAGATCGCCATGATTGGTTATTGGTTGAGACAGGATGTGAGTTGTTGAGTTCGAATCGTCACGGAGACGTTTACTCCTTCTTCCTCAGGATCACTGGCGTGTTTTGGACTTAGTCATAATAGAGTATAGGCCGACTGAAAATGTACGGCGGTCTTTGCGTTTACAACTCTTATACTGTATGTCCAGGAGGAAAACTGTGTGGACTTGAACCTGTTGACTTTTAGACCCTGCCGAATGTTTTCCGCGTTGTTCCCAACTTTTTTTTTTAAACCGGGTGAACAGGAAGAATCTCTAGCTAAAGTCACGTCGCTTGGAATAATCGTTGAACATCTTCGATATTTGAAGTTCATAGTACAGCGGGAGCGGATGGTGAACTGTAAGTAGTCGTTTTATGGCGGACTACGTCAGAATTACGCTGAACAACTCCCTGCCTCACCGAGCTTACAAACGAGCGGGTCCACTGGCACTCATCAGGCGGCCCGCTAGCAAATACAACGACTTCGGGAATCCCGCGCTTTCCCAGCGTACGGCCCGCTGGCGAATAAAACGACAACGAACAGTCGCTGTAATAGGAACTTCGAATAAAACGCAACTCGGGACGGCTAGTTCACAATTCCGGGCTCTGCCGAGATTTCTTTGGTGAATGGGACCTTATTCGCTTCTTCTTTTCTTCCCAACTCTAGAGTGACTCGTTTTCCGTAGGCGGGGATGAGCCAGACGCAACAGCAACAAGGAGCGGAGACGAAGATGACCCAATCAGCGTGGCAGCCAGATCAACCGTCAGAGTAAGTAATTTAGTAAAACATCGAAAAATTCGTCGAAAGCACTGCCCGTTGTAGATTCTTTAAGCTTACAGATTGTTCAGGGAATTATTGGAAGCATTGATAGAATCGCTCGGTAATACTTAAATTCCGATGGAAGGGCGCCCGTTATTGTGTTTGGGAAACACCATAGTTGCATTTTCGCAGATACCATGGTATCTGTTACCACGATAACTGGATCTGCAATTAGTCGTTTTTGCAGTTACCGTGGTATCTAATATACGGTCCACTGCAAAAACGGCTATTGCCGAAATTGCACTTTTCGAAGTCATCCCAAAAGAAAAACTGAAATCCAGTTACATCACCAAGTGCTGAATTTCTTTCTCACCAATTTGAAAAAATTTGATGAAAATGAGATGACTTTTCAGATACCACGACGAGATACCACGGTCGGACCGTGATAACTGATGGCAACTGGCCAGATACTACGACAACTGCAAAAACGTCTTTTGACCATGATATCAGATACCACGATAACTGCAAAAACGACTTTAGACCGTATATCAGATGCCATGGTATCTGCAAAAACGCAAATCATCTGCCAGTGCCTTTCAAGAATATCATCAAGTTTTTGTAGTAAAGCCTTTCCCGGCTAGGACTAACGGCCATATTTCAGCTCTTCCCACTAACGGCCATAATTCAGCTACGGAAATTTCCAGCCTGAAATCGACCCAGACAAAGGGAAACAGATTTCGACCCTATTTCTGGCTAGTTTCTTCCTCGGAGCGACTGGAATTTCGGCCTCGGTTCTGCCCAAGGCCGAAATTCCGGTTGAAATCGACCAAAATCGTCCGAGGCCGAAATTCCGGTTGAATCGACCAAAATCGTCCGAGGCCGAAATTCCGGTTGAAATCGACCAAAATCGTCCGAGGCCGAAATTCCGGTTGAATCGACCAAAATCGTCGAGGCCGAAATTCCGGTTGAAATCTACCAAAATCGTCCGAGGCCGAAATTCCGGTTGAAGTCAACCAAAATCGTCCGAGGCCAAAATTCCGGTCGATCCGAGGAGTAAGTAACCCTGAACTAACCTGAAATCGGGTCGAAATCTATTTCACTTTGTCTGGGTCGATTTCAGGCGGGAAGTTTCCCCACGTGCTTTCTTTTTGCAAACAATGCTCACTTCAGGCTGTCACTAACTTCATAAAAAAAAAGTTAAATTAGATACCAGAAATGTAACTAATCAAAATTCGCTGCGGAGTTTTGAGACTGAAGACACGTCCAGGCGTATGCTATGTACGGTTATGTTTAACTCGTTGAACGCGTCCGCACATCGCTGGCAGGGACTTCCACGGGACGGCCACTCTGTCATTAAATGTCCAGCTGTCGATGTCTTTGTCAAAAGTAGAATGAATCATTTTAAAACGACCCTTAGCTGCGGTTATTTAGTGTCAATATTGGTTTTGTCGTTTGCGATCGCAATTTCTGTCCGTCCGTCGGTCGGTCTGTCGGTCGGTCGGTCTGTCGGTCGGTCCGGGTTTTGCTAGTTCGGGCACTTCCACATAAGCTAGGATGATGAAACTTGGCAGGCATATCAGGGACCCCAAATGATTAAGTTGGAAATAGTCACTTTCCCGATCCGACCATCGTGGGGGGAGGGAGGGGAGCCGGAATCCGGAATTTAGTGGCATGCATAACTTTCGAACGGGTGATCAGATCTTAATGAAACTTGATATTTGGAAAGACGTCATGCTTCAGGTGTCCCATATCAAGTCCGGACCGAATCCGATGTATGTGGGGGGGAGTCGGAGGGGGGAACCGGAAATCATGTTAAACGCTTAGAGTGGAGCGATCGGGATGAAACTTGGTGGGAGGAACAAGCACAACCCCTAGATACATCATTGACAGAACCGGACCGGATTCGTTCACTGTGGGGGGAGTTGGGGTGGGGTTCTGGAATTCCGGTGATACGGAGTTAAGTTACTTCCAGGTGGGCTAGGACAATGAAACTCGGCAGGTAAATCAGGGACGCGACCAGATTAACCTGGATATAGTCAGCTTCCCGATCCGACCATAGTGGGGGGGGGGGTGGAGGGAGGGGGAATCCGGAATCTTGAGGTATGTATAACTTCCGAACGGGTGATCGGATCATAATGAAACTTGATATGTAGAAAGACAACATGCCTCGGATGTCCCATTTCAAGTACGGACCAGATCCGATGAAGCTTACAACTAAATTCCTTAAAGTACAAACAATACTTTTGTGCAAAACATACATTTTCGTGCTCCTGATGATCATCTTTTTTGCTTCAAGAGTTTTGATTACAGATGATTTTCTATAACTTGGAAATAATCACTTGCCCAATCCGACCATCGTGGGGGGAGGGAGGGGAGCCGGAATCCGGAATTTAGTGACATGCATAATTTTCGAACGGGTGATCGGATCTTAATGAAACTTGATATTTGGAAATACCTCATGTCTCAGACGTCCCGATTCGAGTCCGGACCGAATCCGATGAATGTGGGGGGGGGGGGTCGGAGGGGGGAACCGGAAATCATGTGACACGCTTACAGTGGAGCGATCGGGAGGAAACTTGGTGGGAGGAACAAAAATAATCCCTAGGTTCATCATTGACAGAACCGGACTGGATTCGTGCAAGTTACTTCCAGATGTTCTAGGACGATGAAATTTGGCAGGTGTATAATGGACTCATCACTTGCTTGATCCGACCATAGTGGGGGGAGGGAGGGGAGCCGGAATCCGGAATTTTATTGACATTCATAATTTTCGAACGGGTGATTGAATCTTAATAGAACTTGGTATTTGGAAAGACCTCATGTCTCAGATATAATTTCAAGTCGAGACCGGATCCGATGAATCTGGGGGGGGGGGGGTCGGAGCGAGGAACCGAAAATGATGTGACACGGTTAGAATGGAGCGATCGGAACCTCCCGAGCGTCACCGTCGAAAAGGAAGTGCTTGAAAATTTCGCTGATTTTTCCATAAGATGTCAAAATATTTAAAACAAATTGTTCAAATATATTATACAACAGCAAATATAACTTAGTGACCATTTCTTTTGAACGTAACTGTAGTACCAAACAACCCATCACACTGACAAACCTACTATCCATTCACATCCTACTACGATAACTTGAATACAAGCTAAAAAGCTTGCAAGTGCCATATGAGCTTGCAGCTCTTGTTTTATGGCACTTGCCCTTCGGCCAAGTGCCATATAGCGATCGCAATTTCTGTCCGTCCGTCGGTCGGTCGGTCGGTCGGTCGGTCGGTCTGTCGGTCGGTCCGGGTTTTGCTAGTTCGGGCACTTCCACATAAGCTAGGATGATGAAACTTGGCAGGCATATCAGGGACCCCAAATGATTAAGTTGGAAATAGTCACTTTCCCGATCCGACCATCGTGGGGGGAGGGAGGGGAGCCGGAATCCGGAATTTAGTGGCATGCATAACTTTCGAACGGGTGATCAGATCTTAATGAAACTTGATATTTGGAAAGACGTCATGCTTCAGGTGTCCCATATCAAGTCCGGACCGAATCTGATGTATGTGGGGGGGGGGGAGTCGGAGGGGGGAACCGGAAATCATGTTAAACGCTTAGAGTGGAGCGATCGGGATGAAACTTGGTGGGAGGAACAAGCACAACCCCTAGATACATCATTGACAGAACCGGACCGGATTCGTTCACTGTGGGGGGAGTTGGGGTGGGGTTCCGGAATTCCGGTGATACGGAGTTAAGTTACTTCCAGGTGGGCTAGGACAATGAAACTCGGCAGGTAAATCAGGGACGCGACCAGATTAACCTGGAAATAGTTAGCTTCCCGATCCGACCATCGTGGGGGGGTGGAGGGAGGGGGAATCCGGAATCTTGAGGTATGTATAACTTCCGAACGGGTGATCGGATCATAATGAAACTTGATATGTAGAAAGACAACATGCCTCGGATGTCCCATTTCAAGTACGGACCAGATCCGATGAAGCTGGGGGGGGGGTCGGAGGGGGATCCGGAAACCTTGTGACATGCTTGGAGTGGAGCGATCGGAATGAAACTTGGTGGGAAGAACAAGCACAAGCCCTATGTAGATCAGTGACAGAAACGGACCGGATTCGGGCATTGTGGGGGAGTTAGAGGAGGGAGGGGTCCGGAATTCCGGTGATCGCAAGTTAAGGTACTTCCACACATGCTAGGACGATGAAACTTGCCTTGAAAATTAAAGACTTGACATGATTGGCTTAGAAATAGTTAGTTCCCAGATCCGGCCATTCCTTAAAGTACTAATGCTAACCGCAAAGTACAAAAAAATATTTTTAAACAAAATATAGATTTTCGTGATCCCTATGAGCCCATGATCATTTTTGCCTCAAGGGTTTTGCTTACAACTAAATTCCTTAAAGTACAAACAATACTTTTGTGCAAAACATACATTTTCGTGCTCCTGATGATCATCTTTTTTGCTTCAAGAGTTTTGATTACAGATGATTTTCTATAACTTGGAAATAATCACTTGCCCGATCCGACCATCGTGGGGGGAGGGAGGAGAGCCGGAATCCGGAATTTAGTGACATGCTTAATTTTCGAACGGGTGATCGGATCTTAATGAAATTTGATATTTGGAAATATCTCATGTCTCAGATGTCCCGATTCGAGTCCGGACCGAATCCGGTGAATGTGGGGGGAAGTCGGAGGGGGGAACCGGAAATCATGTGACACGCTTACAGTGGAGCGATCGGGAGGAAACTTGGTGGGAGGAACAAAAATAATCCCTAGGTTCATCATTGACAGAACCGGACTGGATTCGTGCACTACGGGGGGATTTGGAGTGGGGTTCTGGAATTCCGGTGTTACGGAGTTAAGTTACTTCCAGATGTTCTAGGACGATGAAACTTGGCAGGTGTATAATGGACTCGGCCAAATTAAGTTGGAAATAATCACTTGCTCGATCCGACCATAGTGGGGGGAGGGAGGGGAGCCGGAATCCGGAATTTTATTGACATTCATAATTTTCGAACGGGTGATTGAATCTTAATAAAACTTGGCATTTGGAAAGACCTCATGTCTCAGATATAATTTCAAGTCGAGACCGGATCCGATGAATCTTTGGGGGGGGGGGTCGGAGGGAGGAACCGAAAATGATGTGACACGGTTAGAATGGAGCGATCGGAACCTCCCGGGCGTCACCGTCGAAAAGGAAGTGCTTGAAAATTTCGCTGATTTTTCCATAAGATGTCAAAATATTTAAAACAAATTGTTCAAATATATTATACAACAGCAAATATAACTTAGTGACCATTTCTTTTGAACGTAACTGTAGTACCAAACAACCCATCACACTGACAAATCTGCTATCCATTCACATCCTACTACGATAACTTGAATACAAGCTAAAAAGCTTGCAAGTGCCATATGAGCTTGCAGCTCTTGTTTATATATTTGTTTTTTTTTTCCTCGGCTTATCTGAAGTTATGCAGCCAAGCTTTCGTTTCTTCAAACCACGTTCCTACTTTCGAGTGGGAAGCTCCGTTCAAGCAGACAGGCATCCCAAATTAAAAGTGGGTTAAAAACAGCCAGTCCGTATACCCCCCCCCCCCAAACGATTGGCTAGTAACACCTCTGATGAGAAATTGAAAAGCTGCGGAGACCCATTGACAACAAATTGCGGACAGTCGTCTTCGGTACAAATCAATGTTTGAAACATTTCAGAAGAGGAAAAGAAAATTCAAGTTCGGGAACCTCAAAAAGCACACCCCCGGTGTTCTCCTCAAGCGGGCAGCGTGGAGAGCATCCCTTGGCCTTAGCTAACCCCTCGAAGCTCGGCGAAGGGGATGAACTTGGGGTTTCCAAGGAAGAGTTCATCTACCTTCCTGGCTTCGAGCTGCTAACCCCTCTTGAACAGAATGTAAGTAGTCGTTGTTTTGTTTTCTCGTGTATATACGTAGTTATAGCAAGAGCAAATAATCTGACAGAACCTCCGTCTCCCTATCTCTGTAACATGACTATGCGGATTCGAATATTTGCCCATACCCTGTCCGCTACGAACGAGTGGAGGTTAGTAGCTTCGCGCCACATCACGTTTTGTTACCTCTACAAATAGCTAAATCGCTGTGAACCCGCGGTGAGGAAAAGTAGGGGCCAAAGCTGACTGGTTCTATGGAAGCGCTTCAGAGCCGGTCAGCGCGTGGAGTACGCCTCCTGCCAGCCTCCTTCACTATTTTTTCTGCGATAAGCAAAGGCGAAGACGGAAGATGAGTAAACGGGTATCAACATCAGCTCAAAGCTAGAGTAAATACCTCTAGGTCCGCTCAGTTTTATCGAGGTATTCATAGTCGCTACATGGGTTCTATCAGATTATTTGTTCTTGGTTATAGTAGATGCTTACTTGAACACTTCTCTAAATGTATTTAGAGAATCTGATAATATAACGGAAATATGTGATATGAGCCTTGAAGCGTCAGGTTTCCGTAAAAGATAACACTTTACGTGATTTATGCTATTTTTTGAAGAAAACATGACACTTAAAAAGCCGAAACAGAAATATTCTGTAGCACCTGGCTGTTAAAATTGCACATTCTTTCGCTACATGTTCTCCAACTTCCAGCAGTGTAGTAGTGGTCAGGGGAAATAGGTTTTCGGACCAGAAGTCCAATCCTTCGTGTTCGTGGGAGGAATTCGTGTACCAGATTCAGCGATGTTTTGGCGTACCCTAATTTTTTTTTTTGGTTTCACAAAAACTGACGCAGGTCAGCAGTGGCTTAACATGGGTTCGTGAGGGGAGGGGGGGGGCATGATGCTAGTAAATGGAGAGCTTTCCTACCATCGACACGTCCTCTGCGAAACAAAAATATAAGCTCTTAGGACAAAAAATGTGGTTCTGGGGGAACTTCATATTCTGACAAAAATATAAGCTCTTAGGGAGTTTTTATTTTCTCTGCCAGCGGAAATTGTTTTGTGTAACATTGGCCCATTCGCGGATATTTTTGGTCAAAAGCTATGCACATTTTTCTGTATTTCAGCTCTCCTTTTTGAGCAGACCCCCCCCCCGTCCCCGTTGCTCGCCCCTCAAGTTAAGCAAGTATGAAGGGAGCCACGTGTAATGCATTATAGAGGCGAAAGCCTTATTATTGCAATTATATTATTAATAATGTTATTATTATGTTCCGGTATTGAATGCGTGTGAGGCGGCACGGCAATGCGCGTGTACAGTCGAGTCGGTTGAATACAACGTATAAACTTCCTAATCTTCCGTGTTATCAGCAGGACAAAAAGCTAATAGAAGACGGAAGAAGGAATGGAACACAAGCTGAACTGGACTCATTGTGTTTCTTTCTTTTAGGTGTGTTTCGACCTTAAGATACGCCCCAGCCATTACGTGAACCTCAAAACTGCTATTTGTTTTAATGGAGTTGCTGATCTACGGGGTTTCTACCCCTTTTTCTACTTGAATCCTAGTTTTTCAAAAAAAGATAAATCCTTAGTGTCGTGTGTGGTGAAGAAAGGTAACTACTTGCAAAAAATATGATTTTTTTTTCTCAGTTGTATCTCGAGTGTTTTTGTAAATTCGTTAGCATAAGTGTGTCAGTAAATTTGATTTTTGGCGAATATGCGACACCAAGACCGTGGCTATAACTGCTTCGAATGTCTACTATCTCCTGAGGTATTTTAGATAGATAGTGCAGCGATCCCAACGAAAACGGATCGGGACAAAAAAAGAGCAAAAAGCAGTAATTTTAAAATAAAGAGCTCAACGATTTTAGAGACTGTTATTTTTGGCGATGGGGACAAAATTTTGACCCTGCAAGTTACTGGAAATGTTTGCTCCACTCGCTCGTAGCGGACAGGGTATGGGGAAATATTCGGCTCCGCATAGTCATATTACAGAGATAGGGAGACGGAGGTTCGGTCAGATTATTTGTTCTTGGTAAAAGTCTCGCATCCTCTTGGTTGTTTTTCCACCTTCTAAGGCGTATTCTCGCCGTTCCCCGAGGACTCCTCGGGGAATCGAAGGGAACGGCGAGAATAGAGGGAGTCACTCCACGCGGACTCCGCGTATGGAAAACAGCGAGAACACGGGGTATGCTTTTAAAAATGGATTTTGTTCGAAAAATAAATATGCAGTTGACGAAATTTATTTGGACCCACTTTATTTTTGGTTTTACTTATCCTGATTGTTTTTAATTAATTTTACATTGCACCAACGCCAACAAAAATTGATTCCCCTCCTTTTTGATGATGGTGATGATAATCGGAGCGTTCCCCGTCCGTGGGGACTCGCGAAAATACGGGTAGTGAGTCCCCGGGATAAACAAAAACGCGGGGACTCCTCAAGTGGAGTCCTCGGGGAACGGCGAGAATACGCCTCTAGTCAAAGCCTGCTTTCCTAATTGGTCAATACTCCCATGTTCTTTCAGATCCGTTTTCGTTGGGTAGGGTGCACTCCCTCTAAAGCCCAATAATTGCTGCGTTCTTTGTCCCGGGAGTACTCACCAGTGGCATCTGGTTTTATCTATGTTGTTAAATCCACTGGTAACAGCTCCCCAATCGTGTAATCCGTTTTCGGACTAACCAGTTTGTTTATTCCTCACCGGTGCGGACTAACCAGAACCTGCTCGAGAGGTCAGTTCTAGCGTTCTTGGTTCTAGTGAGATCACCGGTGGACGAAAACCTTACTTCTTAGAGAAGAACATGACAAAGGTGAGAAAAGACCAGAAACACCCTAGAGCGTAACGATCGCCACATATTTCGAGGGCAGATTTGAATATCTTTATTTGTGAGTGCGGGGATACAGCTTTATAGAAAATGGCACCAGGTAGGGGGATGGAATTGATTCGGCTTCGACTTAGCCTGGCGATATCAACAGTGAGCGGACTGTTTAACATGACGATTGAACATCGGTGAGCTAACGATCCTGAAGGTCGTGGGCAATGCTCTTGATGACTATCTCTCCTTGCCGATGCGAAATCTCCGGCCTCTCCGGGTACCTAGTGGAAGAAAGGCAGAAGTGATATCACAGCTGCTCCCAAAGATCGCCGTGATGGTTTGACACTGGATTTGAGTCGTTGAGTCTTTAGTCGTTACGGAGACGTTTACTCCTTCTTCCTGAGGATCACTGGCGTGTGTTGGACTTAGTCATATAGAGTATTGACTATCTTGCCATTTTAGACCTTGACGATGCTCGCACTACCGAGACAATGCAGGCCAGAATACCATTTCAAGTATTGTAGCATTTCGGCACTCACATGTATCGTTGATAAATGCCCAAGCGCAGTCAAATAACGGTTTTGTCGTTCTATCGAGTGTGGACGCGGGGAATGCTTCCAAAATGGATTTTGGTCGAATACAAAATATGCAGTTGACGAGATTAGTCTGGATCCACTTTATTTTTGGTTTTGTTTATTCTGATTGTTTTTATTAATTTTACATTGTACCATGATAATTGGAGCATTCCCCGTTCGTGGGGACTCGCGAGAATACGGGGAGTGACTCCTTGGGACAAACAACAAGAGCTAATATAGTACTAGCTCATATGGCACTTGGTTACGAGTAGGCGGTACAAGAAAGTAGATGAGAACGTCACAAAATACACCCGCCATCCAAAAATGAGGTTCAGACTTAGAAGTAAGATATGTTATAGTTTCACTCGAGTTTGAGAATTTCCGGCATCGCCTCGGATCATCTGGGGTAAATGACTCTTCTAACTTCCAAGATTCAGCCCAGTAAATCCACTCCTTTGATCCCTAGACGTGCTACACGATTTCCGGTACGTCCCACCAGCTCCCCCTACCGCGGCCGAATCCGGTTCGGACTCGCAAAAGGATCATCTAAAGCATTTTCTCTTACTCTTACCACCTATCAAGTTTCACTTGAATCTGAGCATTTTTTTAAAATCCCCCCCCCCCCCACGTGGTCGGATCCGAATTGAACACTAAAATGTGTCATCTAGGGCCTACATTCCAACTTTCATCTTCGTTTGACCCCTATGCGAGCCACGCAATTTCCGAGACTCCCCCGACTGTGGCCGAATACGACTTGTCTCTCTCTCTCTGTCAATTACGTATCTAGGCCTAATGCTTCGTTCTCCGCATCAAGTTCCATCTTAATCCCTCGACTTTAAGCGTTTCACGAGTTTTCCAGTTCCCCCTCCAGCCCCCCCACAAGTATCGGATCTGATCCAGACTTGACTTGGAACATCTGAGATAATAGGCCTATCCGCTTGCCAAGTTTCATTCAAATCTGATCACCCGTTCAAACGTTATCCATGCCACTAGATACCGAATTCCCCATCCCTCCACTGCCCCCCACGATGATCGGATCGGAGAAATGACTATTCTCAAGTCAGGCCTGCCGAGTTTCATCGTCCTAGCACATCAGGAAGTACCGAACTCGCGGGATCCACGAAAATCCTGACCCCCCCCCCCCAGTGCCCGAACCCGGTCCGGTTATGTCATTGACGTATCTAGGACTTGTGCTTGTTCTTTCATCCCGATCTCTCAACTCTAAGCGTTTCCCAAGATTTCCTGTTCTCCCCTCTAACTCCCCCCAGTCACCGGATTCGGTCCCTATTTTGGCTGTTGTTGCGACTTCGGCTAAAAGTCGCTTCGCTTGCCCTTTAGTAAGAGTTAAGAATTGTGTCCGACAACACTAACAAAGCACGTGTTCTTCCGTCACCATCATCAGAAAACATTCCAAAATCCAATCAAAGCTAGAGAGTTTTACTGTTACTGTTTGAGACAGTTTAAGTAACACAGGCAACGCTGCCCAGCCGCGAAGAGGCGAAATGGACAACTTTGATCCGAAGCCGTACCAGAACTAGAGAGAGAGAGTCGTTTCCCGCATCCTGGGTTGACGTAGAATTGCAAGGTATGTCCTCCAAAAAGAAGGAATGCAACCCTGAATTACTAAGGCAATTATCACTGCAGAAGATAAGTTCTTACCGAGGTTGGCGTATGCTGTTCACTGACGGATCTGTATGTGGCGATGGGAAGGCGGCTATTGGTGTATTTTCTGCTTGGTGCAACCAATCCATTGGTATTCGAGTTTCTGATTGGGTTTCCATTTTTCACGCGGAAACACTCGCAATCCGAAAAGCGGTTGAACAAATAAAAAACAGCGGACCGAACCAGTATGTTATATTTGTCGACTCAAAGTCAGTCCTTGAAGTTATCGCGCAGAGTTCTGGCGAGATAGAGGAGGAGGTACATCTTCTTAAGACGGAAATATTGGATCTGGTACTAAATCCTCAGGTACAGATCAGGCTGTCATGGATCCCATCCCACATCAATATTCTTGGAAATGACAAAGCAGACCAAGCAGCAAAAGCAGCTATCCATCATCCAATTTCGTGGAGGGTCAAGCTCTCACCTCAAGAGACGTTAACCCTTTCGGGACTGGCGGGACCTCCAGGTCCGGATGACGAAACTGCATCTGGCGTCAAAACGGTTGCGCGCAGCAGAACGAATTCACTGCCATCTTGTTCGCCTTAATGAAACGCATCGAAAGAGGTATTAATCTCGCCGCTACGTGACAGGCTACCATAATTTGAAGTATACATTTTGAGAAGTCATTTTTACTCGACCAAACCCAAAATTCAAAAATAAGAATCTCGACATCGAAAGGAGTGTTTGAGTTGAGATTTTTTTTGGAAGTTCTCTGAAACATATTGTTACAAATAAAAATTGCTTCGTAAAGAAAAAAGTTGTCAGGTAGGAGAATCCGTACTGGAAAGCAGTGGGACTCTCAGGTCCCGTCAGGCAGTAAGTACGTGGGATTGGTGCTGAATACTACATATTTTGCTTTTCAGTTTTTGGAAGGCCTGTCACTTATAAGTGGCTAACAAGGCTTATAAATGAAATTTCAACTAAAATAATATTTTTAACCATGAATAACCTTTGGTTTTTGCTAGATAAAGACGTAAACTGTAACTTTTATCATTGAATTTATACCCGGTTATAGCTTCTTCTATATATATATATATATATACATATATTTTGTCTTGCTTTTCGACCATCTGTTAGCCATCTGGTACTAACATACGCTAGAAAGATCAGCATGGCTCGCCTACTGCGGATGACCAAGAACCATCCACTTCTTCAGCTCCGGTAGAACTATCGTTAACATTTAGGATACAACTTATAATCCAGATACGTCAGATAGCCTACATCTGAAGTAGGAAGGGTGTATGTGGTCTCTTTTGAACAGATTTAGGGCTTCTACTCGTCTCTCCCATCAAGCCCTTTCCCAAATCCCCATCCTCCTCTCCCCCCTGAATGGTCGTATCCGGAAATGATTATATAAGAGTCAATTTGGTAGGACCTTTTTTCTGTCAAGTTTGGTCGTCCTAGGCAATCTGCAAGTAGCCTACCCTTACTGGCTGACGACTGGCGTACATGAATTCCTTTCCCTCCTTCAGCTTCAGAGTGACCAGCTCTGGTCCGGGTCATCTTGCCTCATGTCAGTTTCCATCTGGATCAGATCACTCGTTCCACAGTTATGTCAAATTTCATATGCATGTCACAAGATCTTTAGCCCCCCCCCCCTCCGTTCCCCTCCAACTTTATCTAGGGTCCGGGCCCGGTCCGGATCTATAAGTGATACATAAAGGGCTTGTGCTTGTTCTTTCCACCAAGTCCCGTCCCAATCACTCCAATCTAAGTGCGCCACAAGATTTTACGGTTCCTCCCTTCCAACCAGCTTCCAACTCCCTCCACAGTTGTCGGATCCCGGACAGACTTGAGACGGGACGTCTGAGACGTTATGTAGCTATGCAATTGCCAAGTTTCATTCAGGTCAGATCACTGGTTCGGAAAGAGACTTACAGGATTTTTTGCCTGGTTTACCAGAGTGAATTATTTTTTATAAATTTGACTGACGATTTTTGTACATTCTCAACCTTTTCTGACGTTCCCAACACTAAGATTGGTCCTCTGTCTCCGTCCTGACGGGATAAAAGCTTGTACAACTTTGTAGTTCAGTCTCTTGTCTGTTACGAATTGGTTTCTCATATGCATAAACAGTATATCTAATAGTATGTCTTACTGACTGACGGGACCTGGAGGTCCCATTTCTCTGTGGAATGAAATAAAGCATTTAGGTGAAAACTAGTTACGCCTAAATTATCATAATAATATATGGAATGAATTTTCAAAATAAAAAAAATATATTTTCCATTAAAAAAAATAGCCGTCCCGAAAGGGTTAAAGATGATTGAAAAAAAATCACAAGGTTATGTAGCTAGACATCTCTGTGAATCATCAACAAACAGATACGTCAAGGCATTCAACGGCCATTGGACCCCACCGCACCTAATACCCAGAAATAGAAAAGTTGCTAACACGATTTTTAGAATGAGATGCGATCACGCTATGACTATGTCGAGACATTCGATGTATGGATCTTCATCCTCTCCGGATTGTACCCACGCTCACTGCAGAGGCATATCAGAAACAGTAGATCATATTTTGTCTGAATGCCCAAGATATAGTTCCCAAAGGAGCCAGCTGATTCGTAAGCTGGAATCACACAAGCTAGCCCCATCTACGGATTTAGTACTTGGATATGCGACAATAGGAAAAGACAAGGATTTACAAGTGCTTGAGGCATTATGCAAATTTGTTTGCTCTTCTGGCCTTACCTCAAGACTGTGAATTAAGGAATGTGACAATTCAGTGTTAATTTTTAGTAGGAGACTATGACGTTGGACGATTGACTGACAGTTTATATTTGGCGGCGTTTAGGGCGAAAGCCGAGCGCATTCACACCCGACAAGACAAGACAAGCTAGAGAGGTCAGAGCAAAATAACATTAAGGAGTAACGCCAAGACCTATGCTTTCTATGCTTCGCAATCGGGCCATACTTGTATCATCGCCCACCACACTTGGGGCATTTAAAGTGAGGCAAACTTGGGGGCTTAGAAATTTCCAGTAAAGCTAAGATGTGGTCTGCACACATCGAAGAAACAGGGGAGGTTGTATCTTTTTTTTGCTGTGTTCAGAATTTTAAGTTATTGAAGCCAGCACTGGTGCACGAATGATTGAGTTTTAGTAGGGACGTTCAGTCCCGCTAGCGGAGCTAGTGTCGCTGCGATTGACTCTGTGTCACTTTTCCAAAGTTTGTGCGGTACTCTCTAGAGTCAGTTTGCTCTGAGAGAGGTAGACGTTGGCTACTGTCTGCCTCAATAAGTTATTGTGACTACTTTACTGTCTGTAGTAGTGTAGTTTACTGTCCGAACCCCACTGAAAATCAAGTTGGGCGTACCCTGAAGTCACCTTGGGTGTGTTTCGGCGCCAACCGGTGTTCAGCGGAAACCGGTTACCGGTTGTTGCGAAAACACTTTTCGTCCTGAACCAAAAATCGGTCCTCCCCAAACATTGGAAATAACGCAAAAACATGGTTGAAGTCTGAAGACGATGACGTGATGAAGGAAGATATTCGACAACAAAAAATGGAGGAAGAATTTGTAGCTGTAACTGCAGCTATATCAGTAGCCAACTGGGTTTTGTGTGGAGGGTATATCTATTCAATATAAAATTAAAACTGAAAAATTAAAATGAAGAGTTAAATTTATAATTATTAAAAATAAAAATTAAGAATAAATATTCCTTCAGCCCAAGCTGACTGCGAGTCCTGTTTGACAGTGCAAAACGGATACGTCAGCTGAATTTTATGAGTTATATTTTGGCCCTTCTTGGGGGGCTCAAAGCAGCTTCAGGCTCAAAGCCGATCAAATGGGAAAACGAACTTGTGGAAAACCAGGAGTTCGTGTGGAAAACCACAAGTTCATTTTCCCAACTTGAGCGGCTTTGAGCCTGAAGAGGACCCTTGCCATGAAGGGCCGAAATATAACTCATAAAATTCAGCTGACGTATCCGTTTTGCACTGTCAAATAAAATTAATAAATTAAAATGACATTGAAAAACTAAAATTTAAATTTAAAATTAAATTAAAAATTAAATTAAAAATTAAAATTAAGAAATTAGAATTAAAATAGAAAAATCAGAATTAAAAATTAAATTTAAAACTATTCAAAATTAAAATTAAAATTAAAAAATAATATTGAATAAAAAATCAATAAAGAATTCAAGTTATATTTTTATATAAGTTCTTATTTTAATTTGAGTAGATTTTTCTGTTTGCTGTTCCGCCATTTTTGTACTTTCTACTTGATGACGGTGAAGTTGAATCAGAACCAAGAATTGTGAACAGTAATGAAAGCCGTTCCAAAATTTCCTGACCGAAAATCGGAACCGATTGCCGAACCACATTCTGGTCGACACAAAAACACCCGTTCATCAGAACCGAAAGTCGCGAAAACACTGGTTACGCTGAACCAAAGTACATTGGTTGGCGCCAAAACAGACCCCTTGTATGATCACTTCTTTAGCCTAGGGCAGTGTCTCCATTCAATAGATAAAGACCAAAGTGCAGGAGGGGTAGCTATAGAGCACTATAGAGTATTAGAGAGATTGCAGCCTACCTTATGAAAATGGAAAAGGGGAGAAAAGGAGTAATTTGGCATTGCGAGGTATAGGACTTCCGAATTTGAGAGTGATTTGTCCATGTTTGATAACCATTCCGAGCCTATAAATTGTTGGAAACAGTTCGTTGGCTATTTCTTAATTGTGTAATTACAGCTTTGTAGAAAAGTCTCATCAGAAATTTTAACTTGAAGCCTTGAAACTTTCCGTACCAAAGCGATTCGGGCTTCCTACCTATTGGTCGGATTCCGACAATTGGGTCGTAACTGACCAATAGGATGCAAGACTCCGTCTTTGTTTACAAACTTTGAACCTCAAATTTACATGACCTCGAACTTGGCCTTAAAACCTTACAGGGACATTTTGGTCTAGTACAAAGCAGGTCCTAGGTCACTCAGGGTTTCCTTCTTGACAGTTATGACCTTGTTAGGGCTGCACTGAAATATATCCTGCTTTCAACCTTTTTAGGCCAGGTTCGAGGTTGTGTAAATTTTGAGGGCGGACACCCCTCCTGTATGTCTACCAACCCAAATAATTTTGGTTCTAGGTAGGCTATTAGGCTGTAGGTAACCCACGCTGGGCCAATAATACATAAATCCTCAATTTTGGGCATGGTGCCCCAGCATCTGGGCATGCCCCAACATATGGACATGGTGCTCACATGTTGGGATACCATGCCCTGCAGGTGCCTGCAGGAAGAGCATGGAACCCCCATGAAAATCTGTTGAATTGAGAAGATGAAATGGAATTTAGCTTTTCAAAAAAATTTTATGGGGTACCATGACCTTGATGCAGGACATGGTGCCCCAACGCACCCTAACATATTAGCACCATGACCATACATTGGGGCATGCCCAGACGTTGAGGCACGAAGCCTCAAATATTGAGGATTTGTGTATGATTGTGCTGGCCATCTTAATTAAAGAAAAATATTCATGCCCAGAGCTCAGAGGGGTCTTCAGAAAATGTCACTGTAAATATTTTTAGTGGGTTTGGGTTGCCAGCATGAGCATTTGGCATAGACAATAGGGTAACCAGTGCTTGGCACATGTTGAGAGTGTTCCACTCTTCTAACAATAGTAACCAGTAGTTACTATTTCCATCGCAACCCTGTGAAAAGTTGCTATGCAAAGCGTTCAAACCTTCTTGAAATATAATAACATGCGAAATATATTTGTGCATGTTCTATGGACATGGTGTATAACTAGCGGTTGGAATCGCGGGTAAAAAAATAATGCATATTTTGTAGACGTGCTGACTTCCAGTACCAACCCACTATTAGAAACTTGTTCAAATCCTTGCAAGTCTGACCTTCAAGATCTCATGCTTTCAGTAATCAGTCATCTTGGACACTGGACATTTGGGACTGAAAAGATTTACTAGTAGAACTGGTTAGGGAGATTACTCAAACCCATCTGTTCTGTACATTGTATGTGTTGTGGTTTTTTGTGACAACATGCAATTAATTGTCTTCTGTCCTTTAGGTGTAACACATGGATTCCTCCTTCTGACTGGCAGGTTGGTTTTGCATAGTAATTTGCAGAAATGGCTCAGTGGTATGGCAATGACAAAGAAGGGCAGATTGACCCATACTCATTAAAACTTCCAAATGTGACAATCAGTGAAGTCAGGAAACCTGCCAACAATAATGCAGAAACAGACTCTGAAGATTGCAATGGGGATTTTTATATTGATGCAGTTCCTGAAGTGATGATAAGTGATGATGTGGATAGAACTGATTTCTTTGAGAAGTTAAACTTCAGTCAGATCCTGGGCAAAAGACCAATCTCAACTAGTGGTGAGTGCATAGATTTACTTGTTTGTATACCCAATTTGCTTCTTGAAATTTTACATGAAAGAGTATATTCTTTCCTGAACTTGTAATTTGTAATGTTTCTTATAGGCTACAGGTTGTCAGGTAGTGAGACAAGCAGTGTATTGGTAATTTCACACAAAGCTACTTCCATGAGATTCTCTTAAAACATGTAAAAGTGCTGATTGCAACCTTTAGGGAAACCAAGCCTGGTTGTGGAATGCTCAGAATGGATTGAAACTAGCACCTGAGGTTTAAAGTTTAACCAAAACGGGCTGAGATAGGACAGTCTAATTATTGCTTCATCACGGATGGCTTAAGTTGTGCTTCTGAGTCCATCGATCTTCACAAGAAGAAGCACTCTGCCTTCTGTCTATCTCTTCATTCTCAGGTTCGTTTTGAGTCAAACCAAGCATGCTTTTGACATAGTCCTCCCAGAAAAATATACTGAAAAAATAGACCAAACACATAGTATTGGGAAAGTTCCGTAGGCTAATGAGATGTCTTTCTAGGACCCAAATGTTGTGCATTTGGCTGCTTTAACACGTCAGCGAAAAACAGAAAGGGCCCAAAACGGAAATCCTTCTTTCCATTTCCGAGCAGCCCAGAGTTGGCCGAAGAATGGAGTCGTCGGACCCGGACAGAAATCCAAATAGAGGACATCCTTCAGAATCCGGGCTCATATTGGTTGTGCAGTGATCATTTTGAGAGCTACATGTTCAACTTTGAAATGAACGGGTGTGAACTAGTGCCTGATGCAGTGCCATTCGATAGTAAGTATTTTAGAGCTGTAGGTAAGAAGGCTTTGGGCGACAAAGCTTAATGCCAAATGTATTTGAAGTAAATAAATAAAAAAGAAGGATGCCAAGAGTTTAAAGTCTGTATCAAAACCTGGACATACTAGTCCCAATCCAATCTTCAGCTTCTGTTGGACGTAAACCTACCCTCAATCGGTAGATTGATTTCAAGATTTCATGCATGCAACAGTTTTGTCTTACATAACAACCAATTTCGAGTAAGAACAGAAATATATCAACAGAAAATGTTTGCAAGGATGAACTTGTTACATGCTGATACAAAAATAATCACCGATACTACATTGCTGTTTATTCGGTGCTCGCAGAAATAAACTAAGAATCCCGGCGTCGCGACACTGCATCCAGAGGCGAAGCAAACGGTTAGCCACTTTACTTGTGAAATGTATGGAGCTTTGATGGAAGGAAAGTTTGCCGGCATCACAAGATACAGAGATGAGTAGATTTCAACCAGAATCGACGTATTTTGAGGTCTTCTAGAAGCTGAAATTTTATCTGTACTCTTGCCAAGAATAGCAGAAATATCGCCGAACAAGGATTCCAGCAGACTAATAAAACGTTTAAATACTAAATATTCCTTCAGCCCAAGCTGACTGCGAATCATATTTGACAGTGCAAAAACCAATTTGACAGTGCAAAAACCACCTTGCCAAGAAGGGCCGAAATATTGCTCTAATAAAATTCAGCTGACGTATCCGTTTTGCACTGTCAAAGAGTTTAAATACTATTTCAGCACAAGTTGACTGGGAATCAAATATAAAAAGAACGAGTCAGAACAAAAAAGTGTTTCCCCTACACTAGTTTCTAAGAAGAAATTACCCATAGAAGTTTCATTAATTTTTGTAGGTTTGTTCTTCCAGCTGTAGCCTAAAGAGGACACTTGCGAAGAAGGGTCAAAATATCGCTAAAGAATATCCTAGCTAACCTATACGTTTTGAGTCATTTTTTTTTTTGTATAACCCGTTTACCACAACTTAACAAAATTCATTCGATTTTGCGCAGCTCGTGTGACCTGCCGATGCAACATTTGCTTATTAAACCATAGAGGGGAAAACCGCTAATCATACAAAAGGGAATTAGTACGCCCTTTTCACGACATTCATAGGCCTATGTTTATTAGCTTAATTTTCGAGTACTCCCAACTTCTCGTTACTCTTACGTATTCCTCATATGTGGTAGAATTCGAATTCGGCTTCATTTCCAAGTCCTCCGACTGTTCCGTAATGGATAGCTCCCAGGTTTTTCAGGGTGACTTTGCGCCTGCCATGCGGAGCCGTAACCCGCTCACGTACTCTTCCTTTTTTTTAGCTACTGCTTTCGCCACAAATGAGGGGGAAACAGTGCCTTATGGTTCCCGGAAAGCTATCCAAATTTCCGTCCAGTGTCCGGATTGCGGAAAAGCTTTCCGGGATAAGTTCAACCTCCGGAAACACATGACTAAGGTCAACAAATGCACCGATGCTCAGAAGAAAAAGAAAAGCCCCATCAGCAGGAATTCATCGCCGTCTGTTAAGTTGGAACTGGAACCGGATTTCTTGGGTGAAGGTATACATTTTGTCTTCTTTGCGTTGTCCCAGAACTTGTGTTGTCGATCATCCATAGTTGGCCAGTGAATTTATCCGATATATTTATTTATTATATATTATCGCCTTCCTGAGGGTGATAGCGGAAAAATTTGGCCCGCGGGTAGCATGATAGGCTGATATCGCCCGAGCGCACCGAGGGCAGAGATGGGCTAATCCGGATTCGGATTCGAATCCAGGATTCGTCCTTTCGGCCGGATTCGAATCCGGATTCGAATCTTCTGCTTTTCAGGCTGGATTCGGATTCAGACTCGGATTCCAAACCCCGGATCTTACGAATCCGCTCCAGTTGCTAGTCTTCATCCTTCCAGTACCATTTTTCCGGCTTTCCCGAAACTACCTCCAAAAGCATTCCTGATTGCTGAGAGGTAACCCATACTATGATAACCACACGTGAATACCCATAAATGACCGTCTCGTTTGCCTTCAGTACTTCTTTGTCACCTCTGATTTTTTAAACTATAACCTATGTACGTGATTTAATTTTTGTTAAGGTCGGATTCGAATCCGGATTCGAATCCTCAGCATGAAATGGTGGATTCGGATTCGGAATCGGATTCGTGCTTAGCCCTGGATTCGGATTCAAATCCTTTCATGGTCGGATTCGCCCATCTCTGACCGAGGGTGATATCTGCCTATCATTCTGCCCAAGGGCCAAATTTTCCGCTGTCGCCCGAAGAAAAGCAAGGGCGATAATGATTATAACACTAGTACACTTGTTTTAATTTTCTGGTATTCCCCTATGATGTTAAAAGAAAAAAGTTCCAACCGTGCGATATCACTTGTTATCGCATGGCTGGCTGTGCGATAACAATTGTTAGGAAAATTCTGGCAGAAAATTTTGGCACTGGGTAGCAGGGGCGTCCCGAGCCTTTCTTCATTGGGGGGGCGGGGGCGAACCAGATAAAATTGACCGAATCGGTACCGGATTTTGACCGAATTCTGTTCTATAAACACAGGGAGTTCCTTCAAGATGCTACAATGTAAAAAATTGCATAGTGTGTACAAAATCAAGTCTTAAAAAGAAACTTTGGCGCGTTTTCCCGCTCATCCACTCCTGTTTTTCAGCGATATGCCGTCACTAGCCGACAAAAAACGGCGTTGCTGCAAAGCGAAAACGTCGCTAATGGCTGTAGCCAGGACAAATTAAAGCGCCGAATAGCAACATTTTTTTAATCCGCCTTTTTTTCTGGCCTCATTTAACTACTTTCCGTGCAAATTCTAGCCTTTAATGTGGTTCAAGCCCCCAAAAATTCCAAGCCTCAAACGCCAACTATATGACGCACCCTTCCTCTAAATAGTGAATACTGCGAAATACGCCGCAGGCGAATTTTTTTGGAAACACTGATGATCAAAGTGCCTTTTTGCGATCCTAAGACTACCTATCAAACCCCAGAGCTGTCTGGCGAAAAAAAGGGGCCATCCAGGGTAAAGTAGATACAAAGTACATTTATTCTAAATTTACTGCAAACAAAAGTAGTCTAGTTTTCACGTCAAGAGACGTAGAGACAGTAGCCTATCGTCAAAATAGATTTGGCTTATACAGGTATATCTGAACTTGGTTTTCTCAGAGGATTAGCCTGGCCAAGACTGGATCTGGCGAAGACAAGACCTAGTTGTCTGCGGTCAAATATAAAATTTTTGGGATCCCGTCGAAACCTTTGGTCTTGTTCTTTTGGTTTTTCGACATTAGTCGTTTTTGCAGAGCAACCGTATATCAGATACCACGGTTACTGCAACAAGACCAAAGGTTTCGATGGGATCCCAAAAATTTGATATTTGATCCAGACAACTAGGTCTTGTCTTTGCCAGATCCAGTCTTCGCTAGGCTAATCATCTGAGAAAACCAAGTTCAGATATATCTCTATAAGCCATATCTATTTGACGATACTGATCGAAACTTCCTGCTAAATTTCCGGTTTCGGCCGAATTTCGAGCGAACTACTTGTCCAGCAAAAAGAAAAAAGTTCAGAAACGAATTCAGCGTATCTCCTTATCCCTATAAAGAACATCTGATCAACTTCAAATAAAACTTTAACTTACAAAAAAAAATCCGCTTTCAACCGGATTCCGGACGAACTATATGTCCGGGTAAAAAAGGAGTGTCATATACAGATTCAGCGTCTCTTCTTACCCTCAAATCTGTCATCTAATCAGCTTCAAATAAAACTTTTGCTTTTAACAAATTTATCGGTTTTGGCCGGATTCCGGGCCAACTGCTTGTCCGGCGAGCAAATGGTTTTCACCATCGTGTTCAACATGTCTTCTTACCCCAAAATCGAACATCTAATCAACTTCAAATAAAACTTTTGCTTTTAACACATTTTCTGGTTTTGGCCGGATTCCGGGCGAACTGCTTGTCCGGCGATTTCACCATCGTGCTCAGCATATCTTCTTACCCCATAATCGACTATCACATTGGCTGTTTCAAAATATTTTGTTTGCCCCTTAATTTGAACCCCATCCCCCACCCCTAAATGTAAGGCTACAAAGCCCATCTACGAACTCGACCTTACTCGTGACCCAAAGAATCCTCACACCAAGTTTCATCAAAATATCTAACTCCCTTCGAGAGTTATCGTGCTTACAGACGGACGGACGGACAGACAGACGGACGGACAGACGCACAGACGGACAACTTTTGCGATGTCATAGGTATTCGTCACTAACGTTTTGGGATACCAAAAACGACTAACTGCAGATCCAGTTACCGTGGTAACAGATACCATGGTATCTGCAAAAACGCAACTATACTCATCTTTTTTTCTCCTTCAGACCCGTCATCAGCATTGACGCCAAAAGGCAAAAAACCGCGTGTGAGCTGTCCTGTCTGCGGAAAATCCCTGGGTGACGCCTGGAAACTCAAACGCCATCTAAGTTCCCTGAATAAGTGTGTTAGTCGGGCGTGGAAGTGCGGCGCTTGTGACGATGCCTACAGAACGGAGCTGGAGTTGCTGGGACACATAACGAATCACTCGGAAGGTAAGCTTGAGTAATTTATTTATTGCGGCCTATTTCATCGATTCGACGCTGACGGTTGAATTTGATAGCCGCATGATTTATTTACCATTTATATCCCTCAGGATTGAGGTATGTTTGTTTGAACACTTCGCTAACTGTTTCGGTACCCTGGTTTTGTTACCTGCTTATAAAATAGTGAAGTGGCAGAATAAAATAACAAACTTGAAATCAGGTAATATCCAACTATTTCAGGGTTGTCCTGGAACAAGCCTTAAGGTTGATGCTGAGAAACATTAATTTATTATAATTTACAAGTGTGCTCATTTTTCTATCCGAGATATCTGTTGTTTTGGGCCGCCACTGTCGACAGTGGCCGAATTCCGAGCGAACTTCTTTTCCAGCAAAAAGAAAAGAAAGCTCAGAAACGAATTCAGCGTATCTCCTTATATCCCTATAAAGAACATCTAATCAACTTCAAATAGAACTTCCAGTATAAAAAAAAATCGGTTTCAGTCGGATTCTGGACGAACTATATGTCCGGGTAAAAAATGATTGTCATATACAAATTCAGCGTCTCTTCTTACCCCTAAATCTGTCATCTAATCAACTTCAAATTTTCCGGTTTTGGCCGGATTCCGGGCGAACAACTTGTCCGGGTAGTAAATGCTTTTCACGTAATTGTTCAGCATGTCTTCTTATCCCTAAATCGAACATCTAATCAACTTCAAATAAAACTTTTACCGCCAAATGGGGTGACTTTGATAGCTTTTCAAATTCAAAGTCCTCTCACGCCATCGGTTGTTGACTTAAAATTCTGAAAACTATTCTAAAACTTGGACAATAGCTTCTAGATGGCTCTGCCACGTGCTCAGAAGTTTTGAAAGTCTCAAACTATTTTTTATTGAGTTTTGAATGCCAAAATCAAAGTCACCCCGCGATGGGGTGACTTTGATAATAAAAAAAAAATTGCTAGGTTTTACTGTGAAATAATTAGTAAATGCAATTCTAAAACTTGGACAATAGCTTCTAGATGGCTCTGCCACGTGCTCAGAAGTTTTGAAAGTCTCAAACTATTTTTAATTGAGTTTTGAATGCCAAAATCAAAGTCACCCCGCGATGGGGTGACTTTGATAACGAAAAGACTTGCTGCGTTTTACTGTGAAATAATTAGTAAATGCAACGGAAAATGAAAGAGAACTATCCTGGCGTGCATGACTGCATGTCGCGTGTGAAACTGTATTCGGATAATATACTTTCCGCGAGACTTTCCGTTGTCAAAGTCACCCCGCATTTGACGACCTTCCATGGGGTGACTTTGATAAATGCATCTCCTGCGAAAGTTTTTACAAGATTGGCTAGAAACTTCTGGCATATACTCATTATGTTCCTAAGCATCCAGCAATACCACGAGGTCGGCAGAATTAAATGTGTAGACGGCTAGGGAGTCACTATTCCTAGCCTATCTGAAGTTTCTGAAAAAATACCCACTTGCTTATGATCGATTCCTGAAGCTCAGGTATGCTTTGGCTTCGATGTCTGTGTGCCTGCCTACTGAACCAAATCATTCCTTCTTGTAAGCTGAATTTTTGCCAGCACGTTCCTGCGCGCCGTCTTTGAGTAATATTTTTTTTTCGTCGAAAAAGAAAGTTTTATCAAAGTCACCCCATTTGACGGTACTTTTAACAAACTTTCTGGTTTTCGCCGGATTCCGGACTAACTACTTGTTCGGCCAGAAAATGGTTTTCACCATCCGTGTTCAGCATATCTGCTTACCCCATAATCGACTATCACATTAGCTGTTTAAAAATATTTTGTTTGCTCCTTTATTTGAACCCCCACCCCTAAATGTAGGGCTACAGAGCCCATCTACGAACTCGACCTTACTCTTGACTCAAAGAATCCTCACACCAAGTTTCATCAAAATATCTCGTTCCCTTCGAGAGTTATCGTGCTCACAGGCGGACGGACGGACGGACAACTTTTGCGATGTCATAGATATATATATAGGCTATATATAATAAGCTCCACTGTCGTTTTGGAATAAAAAAAAAAAAAATGATGCGTGGCTTAAAATGGATGTGAATTAAACGTTATTGGCAAGTATTTTGCAGTAAAAAGTTGCCTGGTAGGCTATGGGTTTTAGTCTTGTTTTTTCGGTGATCGTTCACTGTGAGCAGACGTTCACATAAGCATACCTCTACTGGAATGTATAAACAACAAAGTATTCCTAGCTCTGAAATCGTTTTCTTTGATAACAAAAATAGATACAAATACAAAAATAAATAGGCCAATCTGGCTACAAGGGTAGTTCGTCACGAACTTATATGTGGGGTCATGGATTTTTTTTACCCCATTACTTTATCATTTTCCTGTTGTCCTTCCCTCCTGTTTGTTCTCGGAAATTATCCGTGCACATAACTTTTAACGCATAGTCCCGACAAGTCTCTTTCCTTTCCTCTTGGACACTTCTGCTTCATCATTCTCTCGTTCTCACTGTTCGGAAAAACACACAACCAAACGCGGCGACAGAGACCGTCCGGATCCCGGATTCGCCATGGTGGGCAGCGCCGGTTTTCCGGTATATCCACCGCTAGTGGCTCTCCGGACGCTGTAAATTCGGCCGGACCGAGCCAGAAATGGCAGTGTCCGCTGCCGCGCAGATCACTTTGAACACTGTAGCGATTGTAGCCGCGTGAGGGGTCGTGTAGGGGGTCTTGTCGGCATGTGAGTTTTGCCAGTGGTTCGGATATGATGGGCGTTGTCCCGTCACAACCATCCTTCCATTCTTGGTACCACCAGGGTAGCTGGAACCGGGAATCTTCTGGTTCTTCCTAAAAAAAATCAATATTTTATGATGGTACAGTTAAATAACTGAAAAGCAGTCCTTTATTTCATTCTTCTTTTCCGATGAAACATTTCCGCGTTTCTTCGTCTAGTAAACTTGAACCCTTCTGACTACCGTCGTTTAGTATCGTTGGAAAATACAGCAACCGGTCCATGGCAGCCACCAGAAATGCTCTGAAAAACGCTTTGAAGTTCAATGGGCGGATCAAACAATCATGACTCCACATTACCACCCCCTAGAATACAATGTTACATCAGAAATCAGCAGATTCCTAGACAGCTCATTTTCGCTAATATATCGTTACGGCGTTTTTTGATGACTGCCATACTCCGATTTACTAGCTTCGACAAATATAAGCGGAGTTTATTTTTTCTTATCGATTCATTGTTGTTATATACTCCAGATTATTTGTAATGTTGACACATATTCATATTAAAGATTTTAACAGAGAATTGCTTATAAGCTCTGGAATCAGCTGCAAGTAGGTCGGTTATATTTGTACATTTTTGGCAGTATAATTTTACATCCAGAGAAAAAAACTTTTCTTCGGTATTACAAACAAGAGGAAGTCTCATCAGATAACACTAGAGCAATCTGCCAGCCACAGAGACGGTTTGTTTTAGCAGTCATGGCACTCACATTACTCAGCTCTACAAGGTGATTGATTTTCGTACATGGCCGAGAGTTTTTGAATTTCCGCGCCTTGCAATACCATGATCGGAAATCGTCTCCGCCGATACGCGGAAGAGTCAATGACAATCGATAACAAGACAAGAGCTGAAAGCTCATATGGCACTTGCAAGGCTGGGTCAGAGGATGAAAATAGGAATTCGTCAATTCGTGGGTTTGTTTTGATCATTTGTAAGCAAAACCCTTGAGATAAGAATGAGTTCTGTCACTGATCTACATAGGGCTTGTGCTTGTTCTTCCCACCAAGTTTCATTCCGATCGCTCCACTCCAAGCATGTCACAAGGTTTCCGGACCCCCCTCCGACCCCCCCCCCCAGCTTCATCGGATCCAGTCCGGACTTGAAATGGGACACCCGAGACATGTGGTATTTCTACATATCAAGTTTCATTATGATTCGATCCCCCTTCTGAAGTTATATATACCTCAAGATTCCGGATTCCCCCTCCCTCCACTCCCCTTCCGATGGTCGGATCGGGAAGCTGACTATTTCCAGGTTAATCTGGTCGCGTCCCTGATTTGCCTGCCAAGTTTCATTGTCCTAGCCCACCTGGAAGTATCTTAACTCCGTATGACCGGAATTCCGGAACCTCCCTCCAACTCCCCCACAGTGCACGAATCCGGTCCGGTTCTGTCAATGACGTACCTAGGGGTTGTTCCTCCCACCAAGTTTCATCCCGATCACTCCACTCTAAGCGTTCAACATGATTTCCGGTTCCCCCCTCCGACCCCCCCCCCCCCACATTCATCGGATTCGGTCCGGACTTGATATGGGACATCTGAAGCATGACGTCTTTCTAAATATCAAGTTTCATGAAGATCTGATCACCCGTTCGAAAGTTATGCATGCCACTAAATTCCGGATTCCGGCTCCCCTCCCTCCCCCCACGATGTTCGGATCGGGAAAGTGACTATTTCCAACTTAATCAATTGGGGTCCCTGATACGCCTGCCAAGTTTCATCGTCCTAGCCTATGTGGAAGTGCCCGAACTAGCAAAACCCGGACAGACAGACCGACCGACCGACAGACCGACAGAAATTGCGATCGCTATATGGCACTTGGCCGACGGGCAAGTGCCATAAAAACGGCTTATTTTTTAAGCGCTCTCTAGTGGAAGTCAGAAATGTGTATGGGTGAAGCATTTTATAAAAATGAAAACATAGTTAGTGCCCATTGTGCTTTAAGGACCCGTCGTACCTATACTGCCAATGCAACCTACTTCCGCCATTGCATTCATTAATTCTTAAACCCGGATACCCAGATTTAATACCCTCACTAAATTTTGCACTTGTCACGATTCATTATTTTCCGTGCGCATCATGCTCCCGACGAGTGTTCGCATATCACGCTATTGATGTGTAAAACCCGTTATCTGAATTTTGCCGAGTTTTTGCTAGAAGTGAGTGGGCCCGGGAAAATCTTTAAAACAGCCAAAACCGTGGATAACTTATTAAAAGCAGAGCCTAGTTATACTGTATTTAAATAGCTTTGAATATTGGAACATACACAGTAACTAGTGCGAGGTGTTCTTTAAGACTACAAAGGTTTTCTGAGTTGTACGGATGATTTTTTTTTCTTTATTACGATAAGCGCTCTAAATGAAATGTAATTAAGCAAAGCTTTGAGAGGGCGCTGTTGGCAATGTAGTTGCGGCTACAGAATTGCCAATAATTTCATTCTTATCATTCTTCATCATTATCATCTTTATCTATCATTCTTTCCTTACGCTGACGATTGGGCTTTCTATTAATTTTTCAAAAACTGCATTCATCTTTTACAACGGGAATATAAACAAAGAGCCATCTCTCCGTACGGATCTGCAATTCATCCATAGAAAAAAAGAGTCTGAAATACCTAGGCATTGAAGTTAGTTCCGATCAGCGTATGACACGCGGTTTGATCATTTTAAATACTTACAAAAATATGTGCTCTGGTTGTGGCCGCACTTAAACATCCTGTCAATCGTAAAATTCTAAGTCGTATGTTTAGTGCACTGGTAACACCCCGCTTCATGTATATGTCACCATACGGTGCCGGGAAAACCTCACCAGATCAAACAAGAAGGATGAGGACCAAATATTATAAATGGGCAAAATATTTGCTTGTTTTCACATTTCAGTGTCACGCATGATTTTGGAATTATTGACCTAAACATAAACTGTGAGGGAGTAGCTGCTTCGCTGGTCTTTAACTTTTGGGCCGAGTCTACGGTGACCCGCCTAATGTCTAGTGATTAAGTGTATCCAGGCTAGTCTTGAATCATTTTGTTTCTTGTACGTGTATCTGTAGTTCTTTTTTTCTTTCTTGCAATATAATAATAATAACAATAATTGACGTCGGGACAGCCAGATTGTAAAGTAAAATTACAATTAGGATAACTCTGGGATAACTCGTAATTACACTGGCCGTAGGTAATATTTTCCAGGCACCAGTTCTAGGAGTATGGTCGTATTTTTACCCTGGTGGACTAGACACAGGGGTCAACTTAATAAAGTTGAAAGACTAGACTTTGTATCGTAGGGATTTTTCATTGGTTCCTACTTCCGACTGCTGCAGCATTTCTTGAGTTTTTTCTATTTTGCGGAAGTGCAGGCACGAGCGATAGTCGTAGACTTTTTTCGTTGCAAAGTTTCCTTTCCCCCATCTTTGCACAGATAGATTAGATTAGATTATGTATGGGGTTTACTGGGAAAAATACTAGCAGCTACAACACCCGCTAGAAGTTTACACTTGTTAAGAGGTTTAACAAACCCCTTTGGCAAATCAACCTAAATAACACTATACCAAAGAAAACAAGATCAAAGATTTCGATGGGATCCCAAAAACTTAATATTTGATCCAGACAATTGGGTCTTGTAGATATCCAGTCTTCGCCAGACTACATGAACATTTATAATATTAAAACTTAGAAACAGATTAAGGTCAATGGTGTTGACGAAATTGATCAAAACTTCCTGCCCCAGGCTATACTACTGTCAAATTTCTGGTTCCAGCCGGATTCCGGTCGAAGGATATGTCCAGGTAGAAAATGATTGTCATATACGGACTCAGCAGGTCTGCCTACCCCTAAATCGACTATCTCATTAGCTTTCAAAACCAGATCCAGTCTTCGCCAGGCTAATCATCTGAGAAAATCAAGTTCAGATATACCGTTATAAGCCATATCTATTTTGACGATACTGATCGAAACTTCCTGCTTTACTTCCGCTTTACTTCCTGCTTTACTTCCGCCGAATTCCGAGCGAACTACTTGTCCAGCCAAGAAAAGATAGTTCAGAAACGAATCCAGCGCATCTCCTTATCCCTATAAAGAACATCTAATCAACTTCAAATAAAACTTTAACTTATAAAAAAATCCGGTTTCAACCGGATTCCGGACGAGCTATATGTCCGGGTAAAAAATGATCATATACAGATCATATACAGATTCACCGTCTCTTCTTACCCTCAGATCTGTCATCTAATCAACTTCAAATACAAATTTTACTTTTAAAAAATTTTCCGGTTTCGGCTGGATTCCGGGCTAACTACTTGTAGGGCGAGAAAATGGTTTTCACCATCGTGTTCAGCATGTCTTCTTACCCCTAAATCGAACATCTAATCAACTTCAAGTAAAACTTTTGCTTTTAACAAATTTTTCGATTTCGGCCGGATTCCGGGCTAACTACTTGTCCGGCGAGAAAATGGTTGTCACCATCGTGTTCAGCATGTCTTCTTACCCCTAAATGAACATCTAATCAACTTCAAACACAAATTTTGCTTTTATCAAATTTTCCGGTTTTCGCCGGATTCCGGGCGAACTACCTGTCCGGCAAGAAAATGGTTTTCACCATCGTGTTCAGCATGCCTTCTTACCCCTATATCGAACATCTAATCAACTTTAAATAAGACTTCTACTTTTAACAAACTTTCCGGTTCTGGCCGGATTCCGGGCGAACTAACTGTCCGGCGAGAAAATGGTTTTCATATTCGTGTTCAGCGTGTCTTCTTACCCCATAATCGACTATCACATTAGCTGTTTAAAAATATTTCACTTGCCCCTTAATTTGAACCCCCTCCCCCACTCCTAAATGTAGAGCTAGAGGGCCCATCTACGAACTCGACCTTACTCTTGACCCAAAGAATGCTCACACCAAGTTTCATCAAAATATCTCATTCCCTTCGAGAGTTACCGTGCTTACAGACGGACGGACGGACGGACAGACGGACGGACGGACAACTTTTGCGATGTCATAGGTATCCGTCACTAACGTTTTGGGATCCCAAAAAGTAGAAGAAAAACGAATGAAAAAGAGAGGAGGAGGATGTGCCCGTTTTTGGAATCCCAAAACGTAAGTGGAGGGATACCTATGACATCGCAAAAGTTGTCCGTCCGTCCGTCTGTCCGTCTGTGAGCACGATAACTCTCGAAGGGAATGAGATATTTTGATGAAGCTTGGTGTGAGCATTCTTTGGGTCAAGAGTAAGGTCGAGTTCGTAGATGGGCCCTTTAGCCCTACATTTAGGGGTGGGGGAGGGGGTTCAAATTAAGGGGCAAGTGAAAGTAAAAGTTTTGTTTGAAGTTGATTAGATGTTTGATTTAGGGGTAAGAAGGCATGCTGAACACGAATATGAAAACCATTTTCTTGCCGGACAAGTAGTTCGCCCGGAATCCGGCCAAAACCGGAAAGTTTGTTAAAAGTGGAAGTCTTATTTGAAGTTGATTAGACGTTCGATATAGGGATAAGAAGGCATGCTAAACACGAATATGAAAAGCGTTTTTTCGCCAGACAAGAAGTTCGCCCGGAATCCGGCCAAAACCGGAAAGTTTGTTAAAAGTAAAAGTTTTATTTGAAGTTGATTAGATGTCCGATTTAGGGGTAAGACGAGATGCTGAATCCGTATATGACAGTAATTTTTTTGCCTGACATGTAGTTCGTCCGGAATCCGGTTGAAACCGGAAAATTTGTGATAAGTTAAATTTTTATTTGAAGTTGATTAGATGTTGGAAATAGGGGTAACTAGATACGCTGAATTCGTTTTTGAGCTTTAGTTTTTCGTTTCGGACAAGTAGTTCCAGAATTCCGCCAGAAACCGGAAAATTAAGTAAGCCAGGATCGTTTCAATCGACTTATAGGGGTAAACACACAAGCTGAATCCATATCAGAACTTGGTTTTCTTAATGATTAGCTGTTTGGCCTTAATCTGTTTCTAAATTTTAAGAGTATAAATGTTCATGGAGTCGGGCGAAGACCGGATCTGACAAAGACAAAACCTAATCCCATCAGAACCTTTGGTCTTGTTTAACAGGAAATGGCTCAGATTTTGTAGCAGTTAAAGGGGACCAGGAATTTATTTTGAAGCAAAATACTTGAGCCAAAAAATCATGAGCTCTTGATTGAATCCACTTCGATTTGAAGTACGTCTGCTAGTCACCGAGGGGTTGCACACTCTTGGTTTTAGTGTACAGCAATTGCCGCTGTTCCCGGTCAATGCCGACACCAGCCAGCACCGGTTGTCACGTGTTAGAACGTTAAAGCAGCATGTTTAGAAGCGGAAATCGCCTAATTCATGGCGGGCACCGGTGCCGGTATCGCATGTTTCGGTTGATGCCGGGGAGTGGGTGACCCCTCGCTGGTCACCGTTTATTCTATCGTATATATTCTACGTCGCTGCGGCCGATACCGAGGTTATCGTTGTGGTTGGTTCACAAGTGTGTATACTACTAGCAGCAAATTAACCAGGATGTAATGCGATGGTTTGAAAAAGCTACAAAATTGCTGTCTCGTTACACAAAAATACTACCCTTCAGTTCAAGGTGTGGGCTTCTCCGAAATATTATTTGCAGGCGAGTAATTACACGCTTAACGCTGTAATTATTCAATAATGTTCGCTATTTACTGACATTTTTGGATTGGCCGGAAATATTTGAGGCGCATAAGAACTTAGGCAAAAGAGCAGTTAGGCGGTCTTTACAGTGAGCGCGGAAAGTTTGCTATATATAGTCACTTTGTCTGTTCATTTAATTTGTCTGTTAATTTCATTCAGTTTGTATGCTCAGGTGTTGTAGCAGTTTCCGCCGCAGCTCTTGTTGGCAACTAGCTGAAGGTAGCTTTGGCCGACACAGCTCTCGAAAAGAGATAATCGGAGTAGTCTGCATGTAGAACAACCAATCAATCAATCAGTAACTTAGACTAAATCAGAAGCCGGACGCATCCGAATCATCCGATAATTGTTTTTTGGTCATTACGAGAAAAACAAAAAAAAATAACCGTATTTTAAGTTTGCGTTCAACAATTAATAACTAAAAACTAATAATTAATAACGTATGATAATTTAAGTCTTGTGACGACCGCCGTCTTACATTACAAGAAGAAAATAAAAATATTAGCGGTTGCGAGGAGCAAGACGATGTTTAAGTTGGGATAGGATTTTGGTAAGATGTTGAAATTGTGGAATAGATGAAGTAAAACCAAGTTCTGGTTAGGGTACAGGCCATGGCGTGGATGAGTGATAATATTAAAAATTGGGACAGAGAAGAAAGTACCAAACCACTGTCAACTTCCATTTGCGGATTATGGTAGGAAAGTTTATGGACCTAGAGGTAATGAGCTCAGTTTATTCATCCCTTGAGCCTATTTTTTGTGAATATTCGCGTTTAAAGCTTAGCGCGTGATTTGTTTTGTTAGTTTTGGCATTTTTATTGGTGTGCTGTAGGGAAAGTTGGGCGACGTACTACCATAAACGTATTTTATCGCCTAGTTTTTGTTAAGTTGTAAGTCTGATGAAAAGCTGAGGAAGAATTATTGTTAACTTGTTTGCTGAAAATTTCGTTGCGTTATTTTCTTCCCTGCCCGCTTCAGGTCTGTAGTAAGTATATTATATTGAATAATTTTTATTTAGTTAATTGTTTGGCGGCATTTTTTTTTTTTTTTTGCGGCCATGAAGTTGATCTGTCGTATTTTTTCTTCATACTCCTCTTCTGTATTTTCAAGGAAATAAACAATAGTAATGACGTTGTCCTTCTTCATCTGATCAACGGACTAATTAGAAGTGAAGTTCCGTCAGCTTACTTTTCATAGACGCTTTTATATTATTTGGCAACAAAAATTTTTAGTGTTGTTCCTTGGAAGGTAGATCTCGACTTTTTGTTGACTTGATAAATTTTTAATTCGAAAACAGCACAAACTAGTTTAGTATGAAAATAAATCCTAATCAAGGTGTGGATTCAACTGTATTTGAATTACTGGATTCGAAAGTGACCTTAGATCCAAACAAGCTTATCTGAATGTTTACCACTCCAAAAGGTCAGGAATTAAAGAGCCATTGATTTTATAGTACTTGGAGATGTAAGAGTAGGTGTATAAATGAAAATTGCAGCAATGTGTTTGGTAAGCAGGGTCATAGATATCGACGTTGAGGATAGCTGGAACATTGCCCACCCCCAGAGAAGCTTAGATGCATCGATTGAATTTGTACAACATTACAGTCGGTAAGAGTCGACTTTTTTTCGCAAGAAGTGATGCGAAGGGGAAGGGGAAAAGAAATTTCACGGTTTTTAATGTCGCTGAGATTAGGAGGAGGGTTGACAAAATACAATATATAAGTGTAGCCTACAGGAGAATCGCTGATGCCAGGATATATATGTAATGGATGTATATACAGAAGATTACGTGATTTCATGTCTTACCAAGAATTGAAATCCGAGGTCTCCCATGAATGTATCCTGTATGCTTATTCCATTGTTCACGTTGTTCACTGCGGGCATGTTGAATAAGGGGGCGACGGTAATATCGTCACTGACGACGTTCACTTGGGGAGCGGTCAGTATCTGATCCGTCTTTTGTATAAAGCCAAAAAGGCTTGAAATGGCATAGAAGTACTGCACTGGAAGGATCATAGTTGTACTCGGTTAAGTTGACAGTATTTAGTTTAGGTTGCGATATTACTGAACCTCATACTCTTCCTGATTACTAACTACTTTTGATGTCAGGGTCTCTGTTGAGGAGCTGTCGAAGCCCTTATGTGTCTCTTAGGTGGTCTTGAGCGTCGACAACTGCTTGACCAATCTGGATGAGGAATGGTTTTGAATTGGCCAATGGCAGAAGTCGCGTGTTGGGACTTCTTGGAGCGCGGATCACTGGCAATAGTCGCGTGTCTGGTAGTGAAAAGGACGAGGAGAAATGACAATTGAAAAGACGTCACAATGGCCACAAATGACTTTTTACTTTGTTTAGAATGTTTAGAAAGCATGAATTTGGCCGAGCAGTGTTGGGAAGAGAAATGATCGAAATATAATTTTAATCTGGACGTCGGAGTGCCAGCGCTTTAAAATTCGCTGGCATCAGGCCTATGGTGTTAGCTTGATTGTTTTAATTTTTAAGTTTACCATACGACCAACCACCTGAGAAAAGATACCCCCTCGGACCCCTTCCTATGGAACTAGGTGTAGTAACAAGTAACTTCTCTTTGCACCAGCGGTTACTGCTGATGTTCTGCAGAGATGGACAGTAAAGTTTAGCATCCACAGACGTATCGCAAATTAAACACAACCCGTATCCAAAATCCTTGTGCGAAAGAGTTTGTTGGAAGCGATTGTACGTAAGGGATGGGAGTTGAAGAACTGTTGGAATTCCGGGTGAAAGCTTTCATGCTTTCCCGTGCAAATAATAAACAAAATCAGTTTCAGTCACATAGAGTCAGTCACACAGAGTAATGGAGAAAAATAAGAGATTTGCACAAACACTCTGATTTTTTTTTTTTTTAAGTTTTTCTGGTTTTAGTTACATCTCGTTTTGTGGTTTGTCGAGTATGCATCGCTCTTTAGTTGATATTGCTTTTGAATTTAGGATTTAGTTTGTTCTTCGCTGAAGACGGTTGCCGGAAGTGGAACCGAAATATCCGAAATTATATTTATCTCCCACTTAACGTGCTAACGTCCGAAAATCTGATTTTTATTATGGCACTTGAAGCTCCGCTCAAGGGCCATGTACCGAACGCTTTTCGGTCGGGCGGGCGGTCCACTCTTCTCGAGTTAGGATGCTTCCTGATGTGCCAGGACGATGAAACTTGGCAGGCGTATCAGGGACACGACCAAAGAAACTTGGAAATAGTTCTTGGAAATAGTCACTTCCCCGATCCGACCATCGTGGGGGGAGTGGAGGGAGGGAGGGGGAATCCAGAATATTGAGGAATGCACTAACTTTCAAACGGGTGATGGAATCTTAATGAAACTTGCTATTAAAAAGAACTGTGTCTCAGATATCCCTTTTTACGTCCGAACCGCACTCGATGATTGGGGGGGGGGGGCGTCCACGCATGAGTGGAGGGATCGGGATGAAGTTTGGTTGAAAGAACAAGCACATGCCCTAGATACATCACTGACAGAACCGCGCCGGATCCTGGCACTGTGGGGGTTATTGAATTCCGGTGATCCCGAGTTAAGGTACTTCCAGTGGTGCTAGAATGATGAAAGTTGGCAGGCGTATCAGGGACCCGACCAGATTGACATAGACATAGTCACTACTCCGATCCGACCATCGTGTGGGGAGTGGAGAGAGGGGGAATCCTCAGTCTTGTGGCACGGTGAACTTTCGAACGGGTATTCGGATTTGATTGAAAATTCTACTCCAAAGCGGAGCGCCCTAGCTCCGCTTTCGAGTTAAACTGGGACAGACGTCTCGCAAACGCCTGGGTTGACCGACAATAACACCAGTTGATGTTTTGCTTTCGCCGGGTTTTGACCGAACAAATTTTGAGTGATAAAGAAGAGTTAGTGGTTGGGGTCTTGGATAGTCTATGGATTGTAGATAAGAGAGATTTTCTGTAGAGATGATTGTAGAGTAATTCTACATAGATATAAAGAGATACTATGTGGAGATCTTTCTGAAAACAGTCTATGGATTATCCAAGACCCCAATGACTACAATTTGTGAAGAAGGTGCGAAACAATATCGCACGTTGTAGGAAATTCTACAGTGATTGTGATACAGATCGATCCACGGAGCATGGCTCTCCGAGTCCCTACGATTTTCGTCTTCGACATAGCTCTCGGAGCCCGGATGAGTATCGGACTCGACATTGACCGCTCTCGGAGCCTAGAAGTCGTTCTAGGAACGTTGGATTTTGCCCACGGAGCCCAAGAAAATGCTCTCGGAGCCTTATAAGTCGTTCTAGGAACGTTGGATCTTGCCCTCGGAGCCCAAGAAAATGCTCTCGGAGCCTTATAAGTCGTTCTAGGAACGTTGGATCTTGCCCTCGGAGCCCAAGAAAATGCTCTTGGAGCCTTATAAGTCGTTCTAAGAACGTTGGATTTTGCCCACGGAGCCCGAGAAATATTTTAAAATGGTTAACAAAGCCTTCTCTGAACCCCTGGGAATTGGAAATAGCTACTGGAATGGCATCTCAGCAAAGGCTGATAAAACGTGTGCCCCCAAGTCCCAAAATTTGGGCTTCTGTCTTCACGAGTTAAACAGAGAGACGTTTAGACGCTTTTAGCACAGCGGACAATTGTCCACACAGCTTTCGCTGTATTCTGGAGGCAGCACAGAAGGTTGTTGAGCTTCAAGATGAAAAATTAAAGGAAAAGGTTATTAAAAAACCTAACTGGCGCAGTTCATACTGTGTAAGGGTTTGGAGTTATTGATTATGATCTTAGTGTAAAGTGACGGTACGTCATCAAATTGTAAGTGAGCTCGGACTCTACTGTAGCATCAGCCCTTTGCGCTGCTCAACTTAATGTCACAGACTGCCTGTTTGGTAATAATGTTGGATATCGTCAATGTCGCTGGCAGTACGAGACCCGCTCCCTCCCCACAACTACCGGAAGAGGCAAGGCCAGGGCCGCCAAGACAGGTTCAGATTCCAAAACGCCTAAAAACGGGACTGCGAGTAACCGTTATGTACCCTATAGAACATACCCTGAACTTGTTTTCCATGATTTTCTCGTATTTTACTCGGCAGTCACAACTTTTGGTTGATAGCTTTAAAGCTGGGAGAATCAGTGGGTGTATCATCAGTGGGTTCATTGGAAGCCAGTAAACTGTACTGATGCGAATTTTGAGTATAGTATCTTTAGGATACAAGATACAACTTGAGACAGAAGTTTCAGTTTGGCTGAAATGTAAGCGAAAAAGAACGAAGTTGATCTATTGTTGCCCAAACAGGTTAATGTCCGAGTGTCTGATTAAACGACAAAGGAAGTGCTATGTACTTCTCTAGTACCTATACACGGTCAAGGTAATGGTTCTTCCAGGTTCAGTGAATCTCGAAGAATTGAACAAAAGCGTCAGGTATTACCATTTTTAAATGGAAAGCTTTCAGATTGCTGTTCTGCTAATGAGAAAATTCGGTTTCACGTCCTCTGTGGACCTGGTTGATTTGTTAATACATTATGCCCTTATGCCCTGTTTCTTTAAGACCAGATGTGGCTTTGTTTTGAACTAGAATGCCCTTATGTGTACACCTGCATTCCAAATGCGAGGCCAAACTTGGCCAATCAGCGGCTCCAAGGTTGTTGACAAAGCTATAGAAACCTGTTTTTTCAACCCTCCGTGGAAAGGGTCATTGTCGGTCGTCGACTTGGATGACTAACTACTTCTTTGGAAAGTTATTTCACGATTGTCAAAACAGCGTTTGGGTTGCAGTTAAATTGTTTTCAAGTTTGTTTGTGATTCACCCCGAGTTTAGTCAGTTTTGTTACCAATGCAGAGGATATTATTTTTGAGATTCGTATTGGGTTCAAGATACATGCTCATTTCTCTGCCGGAACGGAACAGTTGAAAAGTTCCCAGCAGTTACAATAGGCCCATTATTCGACCGGAAAACTTAGTTTTTTAAGGTATAGCTCTGAAAAACGCGCGAGGCGATATCAGAGCAAACATTATCCTGACAGCTGTCGTGTGTTTCGAGTTTCAATGGTGGCCAGGCATTCCTGATCATTCCGCTAAGTCGATCAAATTTAGGCTTGTGGATAAATACTTGTGTACATAAGCATCAAAATACGATGGGAACTTTGAGTATTCCATGAAAACAGCTGCAGACGAATGTTCAGTCGAATAAAAGCAGTCTATCGAGACTGAAAAATTGTGCGTACCATGTAAAAGGCAAACATTTCAGGCTGCGGTCGGACAATACCATTACATTAGCATATATAAATAAAATGGGAGGTTCCCTAACCTTAATTATGTGATGATTTCGCAAACAAAATCTGGCAACTAGTGTTCCTTGAATGTGAGGGATATTGCAAGAACATATCCTTGGGATTATTAATCTCGCTGATAAAGCATCAAGAAAATTTGACGCGGGAAGAGAATGCAAATTGGATTCAGGAATATTTGAGATTTTCAATTTTTGTTGCCTCAATCCGTGGAGATTTTTGTTTGCAACAAGATTGAACTTTCCAGTCAACCCATTTCTTTTTTGGAAGCCAGATCCGGAATGCGTTTTAGTAGTTGGCTTTTCAATGTCTTTGAGCTCTCGTTTTTTCTATGCGTGTCAACACCTTGCTTTTGAACACCCTTCAGAAGATCGATGCAGATCAGGCAACTAGCATATTGATTTTCAAATTGGACCACTCAAGTCTGGGGCCCCCCGTTTCTCAAGATTATAGTAGGTCGCCTTATTCTGTTACCACATGGTACTTCAACTGTTTCTTTGCCGCCCGTTTTAAGATATGCGGTTGGTGCCGTCTCCGCAAAGGCCTTGACCCCCAATGATATTCCTCTCAAACGATCGCTGTCATCATGGATGCTGGCGGCTATCAACGAAACTCCAGTTCATAGTTTATATTGGAAAAATGGGTAAATTATTGTGAGAAGAACAGAATCAACTTCTTGGAGTCAGCTCTGCCGGAGCTCCTTTGGGAGACGCTAATTTTCCTGGCAGAGCTATATAAAGCTCAATACGGTGACAAGTGCTTTATCGGCATTTTGAACACGCCTTGACCTATTTGTTTAATGCTATAACGTAATCACCAGAAAATGCTCTCCCCAGGTTTTCCAGCGCTCGAAAAGTTAATCGCCTACATGATCTGTTCAGATTACCAGCTTGGGATATTGAAGGATTTCTGCTAAATCAACTTACACAAAATTAGAGGTTTGGCTGAAGGAGTACAGTTCTTGGCCACTTTCACAGTAATATGTTTCACAAGGAAGATGGGAGTTTTGTCTTTCGAGTTAACGTTTTATTAAACACGACGAAACCGGGTCACCATAAATCTGCAGTTTTATTTCGGCCATTTCAAGAGCCTTCATTGTGTCTAGTTAGACATCTACGTAAATATTCGTATGGAATAGTCGTATAAATAGTCGTAAAAAGTCGTACTGTGAATAGTTAGGATTGACATATCGCAAACTGCATAAAGTAGCACCGAAATCATCCGTTTCCAGGAGGATAAGAGAAGTTCTGGCATTTGCGGGAATATATTCCAGCATTTATGATGCTCATAGCACCAGGTGCGCGATGGCAGTTTAAACAAGAGATGTCGATGTTGATCAAATTGTAAAATATATCGGCTTGATCAGTGTAAAAAATTTGACACGCTTATTATATGCCGATTTAACCTGGCCAGGGGTTATCTGCTTTTTGATTTGTTGTTTTATTTGAGAAATGATTAGTAACAAGCCTTTATATTGGAACGTAGGCCAATGTACAAAAACCTTTGGTATGATATGCACACGTTGCTTGGTTAATATGTGCATTGATTCAGATAGGTTGATGGGTTAATATGTGTATTGTTTCAACCCATGATGAACTTTAAAATCCCAGTTTAACTCGAAAGCGGAGCTAGGGCGCTCCGCTTTGGAGTAGAATTTGTAAATTAAACGAGAACTTACCAAGTTTGAAGTTTGATTGTAATTCTACTCCAAAGATGGAGCGCCAGCGTAGCTGAGAGTTTAACTGCCCACCCGTTCCCCTCCCTTGAACTCTCAGTTTTTTCATCATGGGCTCAAACAATGCACATCTTTTATGAACTTTAAATACTGGTGTTATTGTCGGTCAACCCAGGCGTTTGCGAGACGTCTGTCCCAGTTAAACTCTCAGCTACGCTGGCGCTCCATCTTTGGAGTAGAATTACAATCAAACTTCAAACTTGGTAAGTTCTCGTTTAATTTACAAATTAAACTTTGACATGGCAAGTGTCTTACATATTTCATTTTAGGTTTGAAACGGATCCGATAACTGTTGGGGGGGGGGAGTTGGAGGTTCAGACCAAAAATGCCATGACACGCTTAGAGTGGAGGGGTTAAGACGAAACTTGGTGGGAAGGACATGGAAAAGTCCTAGATGCATCATCTATAGAACCGTACTGGATCTGGACGGAGAAGGGGGATTCCAGTGATCCCGAGTTAAGTACTTCCAGATGTGCTAGGACAATAAAACTTTACATGCTTATTAAAGACCCGACCAGATTGACTTGGGAATATTCACTTCCACGATCCGATCACGAGCGGAGGGAAAGGGAATTCGGAATCTTCCGTCACTCATAACTTTGGAACGGGTGATCGGCTCCGAATGAAACTTCATAATTGACATGAACACGTGCCTTTGATGTTCCGTTTCAAATCTGGATCGGATCCGACTACTTTGGGTGAGTCGGGAGGGGAAGGGGCGGAAATCTCATGACACACTTCAGAGTCGAGGGATCGGGATGGAACTTAGTGGGAAGATCAAGCAAAATGCTCTAGATAAATCATTTACAGAACCGGACTGGATCCGCGCTGTTTTTACATTTTTCGCCTTACAAATGAATCCTTAAACCGCAAAGTTCAAAAAATACTTTTGAGCAAACAATACATTTTCTTGATCCCCAAGGGCCATGGTCATTTTTGCCTCAATGGTTTTGCTTACAAATGAGTTTCTAACTGCTTATAAGTGCGCATCTTAGCCGCAAAGTGAGAAAAATACCTTTGACCAAAAGATACATTTTCATAATCCCCAAGGGCGGATGATCATTCGTGCCTCAAGGGTTTTGCTTGCAAACACTCTTAGCCCCCTTAAAGTGCCGATCTTTACCGCAAAGTGCAAAAAAATACTTTTGACCAAACGATCCAATATCACTATCTCCAAGAGCAGAGGCGTTAAAAAATGTTTGGGGGGAGAGCAAGGTATTTACCGACTGGCTGGTAATTTTTACCGACTGTTCTTACAGAAAAAACGACAGTTTTGAAAAAAAACTGACCGATTTTCAGAAAAACCGACTGTTTTGACGAAAAATCGACGGATTTTCAGAAAAAACGACTGTTTTCGTGAAAAAAAATCAACCGTTTTGACGAAAAATCGCGGCGCTTGACAACATGGGGGGGGGGGCGCCCCCCCTGCCCCCAGTCGTGACGCCCCTGCCCAAGAGCCCATGGTCGTTGCCTGAAGGGATTTATTTACAAATGATAACAATTAACCCACGAGTTTACAAATTCCCACTTTCATCGTCTGACCCAGCCTTGCAAGTGCCATACGAGCTTCTAGGTCTTGTTTCTGTCGGTAGGGATTTGAAACAACAGCAGTACCAAGAGCGAGCCGCCTTCTAATGTCCATTGATGGATTATTTAGACTCGTGACCTTTTCCCCCAAATAATTGAAAGTCTACCCATTCTATTTCTGCTCCGTCAATCTCTAGTTTTGGTATTAGTGAATCTTGATACACGCATGGATGTCGTTTTGGCCTCTTTGACTGTCATACAGAAAACCCACTGGCTATTTCCTGGTTGGATGCTTCGTTTCGGAGATGGTGAACCGAGCCGGCTAGTTCGTCCATGTCGTGATAGGCCAGCTTGTCGATTGCAACCCCTACGATCAGTGGAAGATTGCATTTCCTCATGACAAATGTGATCCTTACACCTACTACATATAGGTCTACGAAGCTCATATATGAATTCAATCGGTGTAGACCCAGTGAATCCATCACCAGGTGTCATCAAAGGACTTTTAAAGACATTCCAGCGACGCAAATGTGTGAAGACAATACTACTTATTATTCGCATACATGATCATCGTGAAATTTAGTATTTGTGGACCTTGCATTGTATGTCGTCCTCAAATACTAGTTTCTCTAGCTGCCCTTGACTTTGGGTTTGAATGCTTCCTTCCTGTCCAAGTGGGATGTTGATGGTGGTTTAACACTCGCCGAAATGTGCGACATTTGACTACCCGCAGACTGATGACTCCGTGTGTAATTTGCTGGATTGCAGTGGTTTCGGACAAACGCTGTTTTCCGACGCCATGACGTTTGTCCCACCACGTCAATCAAATTGTAATCTGAATAGCGAGTCCAATGCTGATCATGAAACTGGCTGATCGATCCCACGTTAATTAAATTATTCTGAGATTACCGCAAATTTGAAGATCAGTTGAAGCAAACATGTGCGATGGAGCCCTGTCCGCGGTCGTAATAAGTATCATCCATGAGTCGACAACTTTAATACCAAATAGATATTAGCTGGAAGAGGTTAACATGCGAAAAAATCAGGCGATTTCTTTTATTTTGGTTTTTTTTCACGTATCGATCATGAATCGGCTAATTGAACTTTCTAAATTGCTATAATCCTTGGATACCAACTTTATAACCCTTTTGATGTGACGAAGGGAGAGCTGGTGTCTAGCCGACAGTCCCTAGCCTACTTTCATTCCCTATACCTATGCTGCCTCACTTTAACCCATTTTTCCAGAAGTTGAAATAATAAAATAGTAGGCTAATAGTCCCTGGAAGGGGCGGTTTATTTTTATATTTGACAAAAAAAGATTTCCGGAGTGAAATCTGAACATTGGTTTAAAGCAATGTTTTTTTCGTATGTGTTATGTTTTCCGTAACTGTATCTTCTTATTTTCTTTTATACTCCACTATTTTCGCCTTGTATGATTTGTAGGTTAGAAATAAATTATTATTATTATTAAGGAATCTGAAGGATACTGTAGTTGGTAAATTATTAATGCTCACATATGGTCTTGGTCATCCGAAGAAAAAGTATTGAGTTTCTCAAAGATTACAAATCCATCTCGGCTATTTCAAGCCTTGCTCTGGCCCTTCTTTTTGATGAGAAACATTGAAAAACTTACATAACCGGTATTTCTGACCAATAAGCTCTTGGTAAGCAATGAAAGTGTCCCTGATCCGCCTCGTAAAGAGACAGACACAGAAATTTAAGAGAAACAACATCGTAGTGCCGTTAAGGGGGATGAAACCAGGGACCCATAAATTTCCTTTACAGGAGGCTTGTCATTTCCTATGCTTCTATGTTGCTATGTTGTCCGATCCGTGCCTACTTTCCAAAAATCCCACTTGGGTCGAATCGGCATTCTTGTTTGCCTCATTGGACGTGCGCACCAAAGAGACTCCTCCCTCAAGGCGCCAGCAGCTAATCCCAAATTTTGTCTATCTGGCCTTGGACGTGATTGGACCGTGGGTATTCCTCGAACTATCTTCCGTTCGGTCAACATAGCATCAGAAATCCGTTATTGACAAGCACCCTGAATGGCGAGGCATTACAGGAAATGTATGGGTCCCTGACGAAACTGACATATAAGTTCGAACTGCTGAGTAGATGGAACGATTAGTGACGTCACGAATCCTAGCTTTCTTGGCGTCAAGGCTGGAACGCATTTCTCTATTTTCCTCAAAATATCGTGCCACGGGCTAATCTGGCCGATCATATCGCAGAGATCGTATGTTACAATCAGGGCCGTATCCAGGGGAGTTAGGGGGTTCAAACCCCCACCCTCCGAAACCCACAAAAGTAATAGTTTTTTGTAGGCTTTAACCTTTGATCCATGTCTTTTTTGTACTTTTTGGTCTTTTTTGGTCTTTTTGGCTTTTTGGTCAATTCTCAAATATATTTTGCTCCTGAAATGACACTCCTGCATCGAGTAATATTTTATATTTAGTATTTTTGTTTTCAGAAGAGCAACCAAAAGCAAGAGAAGGGCTGGCATACGCTGAGCGCGGAGTGCCACGGCCGACCAACTTCCCCTGTCTCAAGTGCGGCACAGTCTTCAGCGATAAATGGAAAGTCCTGCGGCACAATCAGCGGCGCTTAAAATGCACGGCACCTAAAGGGGAATACCACTGTTCGGACTGCGATAAAGTCTACCTGAAGAGGATCGACTGGAGGAAACACGTGCAAGAGTTCCATGTAATTGAAACACGTGAGTTGTATCTCTAAAATTTTGAGTTGAATCTCGAAAATTTTGAGTTGAATCCAGTTTGGTTTTAACACATCTGAAGGAAAAGGATGGCGAAATGCTCTAAAGATGAAATATTAAAACAAGAAATGAAAAAAGAAACAATAAATAAGCGTGCAAACATTTAAGAAAGAACGCTGATCAAGGGTTAGGTAAAAATTGATACAGGAGAACTAAACTCGTAAGTAACCGAGCGAAAAGCGCAAACGATTAAAACAGGTACAACATAGGTTTGAATGAGTGGCTTTAGTGTTAGTGAAATTAAATATATTTTCGTGAAAAATATGTATAGAGGCGAGCGGCCTGGGAGCTACCGTTACGCTTTTAGCTCGCGTGTCCTGAAGTGCTCGCGGTCCAAACTGAAGATTTTGATATGATTTTTATAATTTCCTATATATTTGCACTCGGGGGGGGGGGGGTCACCGTTTTTTTTTTATTATAGGATCTCTCACTAAGAAGCTAACGAGTAGCTTCCGCGTAAGGAAAAAAGTAAGTATGGTGTATTGATTTATCGAGTTCGGCTGTGCTTCTCTTAAGCAAGACCCGACATACCAAATAGAGAAACCGTAACAGACCAGTCTAGACTAAACCGACATAGTCAAATAGACCATACCAGACATTAATAAATCTTACAGACAGAGTCATAACGGACCAAACAAAACCAGACCATGTCAGCCAAACCAGAACAAATCTTAGAAAAGCCGATTTAATTTTGTGTCATCTGATTGAATACACTCAATTATTCGGATTCTACAAAGAGATTTTTTTTTATTTTCCACTATCTGATTTAGTTATGACGTTCAGAATATCTGCGGCCGTCCCCACAACGTAAATTCTACTATGACGCGGGAAATTTTAATCTCAACACAAACGCAGCTTTTCAGTGGGCAGTGGTGAGATTGGTGAAGATTGCAGTGCCTCAACAGAAAAAAATCATAAATCTTTCTCGTAAAGCATGCAACAAAAATTCCGTACCATAAATCACAAGGTAATTACACTATTTGAAAATCGATTATTCGTGAACAGCGGAGCAACGAAGTAGCGCATTTTCAGCTGGTCTTCAAGCCAATTTGAGTGAATAAGTGATGGATAACTAGATTGTCCTATCCCAGCCCTTTTCGGTTAAACTTTAAAGGATCCTGCTTGCTTATTCTGCCTTTCATAGTGTTCCTTTTTTCCGAAAATAATTTGGCAGATTGATTTACTTCATCCATATAATTTACTCGCTTCCATGGGCAGGTTTTATTTTGGAGTAACACATTACTGTCTCCACCATAAAATGCTGCTATTATTACCCGACGTTTTTTTGCTGTTTGGTAATTGGCCTGACCACATTTTTGTGCCTAGTCATGATTAGGACAATACACCGCCTTCCAAACTTAAAGGACACCTGGAACTGAATAGTGTATCTGCTCAGATGTTCTGAGATAGTTAACCACTTCACAACCAGCTACGCTAACAGAAAATTACACAAGGCTTTTGCTGTTTTTAGCATATTTCCATGCCTCTTGGCTTACCTGCAAATTTGCAATTGCAGGCGAGTAGGATTTCTCCTAATGAACGCCTACATGGGTGCTGTCCTGTTCAAGTTTCCAGTTGAACCTCCACGGTTTGCCTGACCACTCCTTGTCCAAATGTTGTTTGAAACTGTTTGTTGTTTGGCAGCCAACAGTGGATTCTGCTAGTGCGTTCCTGAGGTTGATTGATCGACTTGTGAAGAAGTTCTGTGCATGCCGCTTGAGCACAGGCCTCTTTGTCATCTTTTGTGAGTGGCCCCTGGTGGTTCTTCCTTTATTTGGCACAAAAATGTTGGGTGGGATGTTGTTGTTCAAATTTTTTGTACAGTAATCATATCACCACGATTTCTTCTGTAGGTCATTGTGGGGATGTTGAGGGCTTTTAGTCTTTCTGGATATGGGGTGCTCTGCGTTCCCTTGACCATTTTCGTGGCGCGTCGCTGGACGCCTTCGATAAGGCGTTTGTCCATCTCGTATTGCGGGTATGCTAGTGAGACTCCAACTTCCAGCTTCGGTCTGACGAGTGAGGTGGAGAGCTTGGATGAGGATCTTGGCAAAATAAACAAAACCGGTCTTCGGATGGAAACAGCTCTTCGGAACCAACGGTCGGGTGCCTTGTATGTCACCTAAGGGGAACAAATCGTGGCAAGCGTGATATCATGACTTGACTTGACTTACGTCCCATTCGGCCTTGGTAGCCGTCTCGGGGCCTCTCTCCTCGCGAGCGAATGTATATGCCGCCTATACTGCTCTCTGCTGTGTGACAATCTGAGAAGACTAGGGAGGTTGTATTCGGAGAAATTTTCCTTCCAGCGTGATAATCAGCGTTTTGCTAATAGAGGAGATAGGATACACTTAAGAAGTGAAGAATCTCCGGAACGACAGTGAATGGAAATACTAATGTAATTGAATGAATTAGTATCATAAGTACGACGTTTCCTTAAAAATGATATTAATGTAAGCAAGGAAGAATAAAGTAGAGCAGGAACTATTTATTTTCTATCCAACTATGTAGGTACTTTATTACATCCATCTATCCTTGGCCGATACGCAGTAAACTTATAATATATACACAAAGTAAAAGCCCTTACATTCTCGTCTTTTGACAAAGGGAATATGAAACGGGTGGTTCCCAAAATCACCACGATCTTTTTGCCAACTCTCACAATGCTCACGATCAAAATGCCCACAATTCAGATCGAACACCCGAAATCAAAATCGTCCGAAATGCCGGGGGCTCAAATGCCGACAGTTCAAAATGGCCACAGGGAAGGCTAATATCGTCTTGGTTCAAAGTGCCGAGGGCTGAAACTGTACCCGTTTTTTGTCGCCGTGGTTGGGGGTCGCCTAGACCCGACAGACGAGGCTTCTAAGTCCTCCAGTCTAATAAACTAGCCACACCCAAACCGTCTGTGGTGGTAAATACAATCTGACTAGATTGCCTACCCCTTGTGGTGTAGTATTCTCGGAAATGGGTATATATCGCTGTTGTTTTAATTCGTGAGGGGAGGGGGGTTGAGGCTCTTTGCCTGTAAAAATATGTGCCTAGTGCCTACCCCTTGTGGTGTAGTATTCTCGGAAATGGGTATATACAGTTATTTTAATTCGTGGGGGGGAGGGGGGGGGGGGCGTTGAGGCTCTTGGCCTGTAAAAATATCTTAGGCTATAATAGCAACGGTCTGTATTTTTTTTTCGGTTCGTGTTCGCTCACTTTGATGTACGATACAGCTTTATGTACTACTGATGTCTTTCTTCTTTTCAGTTACCGGAAACCAGATTCAGTCGGATGAAGAGCATTCCGGAAGTGAGGGAGAAGAATCCCAGAATGAAGCCGCGACGGAGAGTGGCAATGAGGTCTGGACATGTTCTGTTTGTCGTGCGATTTTCTCGAAGCTGGATCACCTGAAGCGACATTGTACCTCAGTTCATCAAGGTAGGTTTTCTCCCCTAACTTCCAGGTTTAAAGCGCAACTGAAGTTCAATTCAGTTTATTTTCAAAACGGGAAGTGGACAAGCCGAATATTCGTTTAGTCGTCAATAAATATATATATATACAATTCGGTCAACACTCATGAATTAAAATAAAAGTAATCGTCCAATTAACCTCATGTGACGACTAGTTTAGTCAGTTACAATACTAAAAGTAGAAAATAACAGTCTAATATAAATATAATTGTCAAACCATAGCTGCTCTTGCTTACTAGCACTAGCATTAAAATGATAAACAAACGAGGGCACTAAGCTTTTCAGATAACGGTTTCGAGACCCCTGGCTAGGATGTATATGAGGTACAGCTTCTGCCACTGCTCTTGCGGGTCTTTCTCGGTGTGGCTTGAAATCAGGGGGCAGTATAGCCCCGTGTCAAACATTCTTGACACGGCTGCTGTTTTTGCTGTTCCGATCAGGGTATCCATCTTAGCTGGAAAGAAGAAAAAGAGATAGGTGACTCCTAAACCAAAATGCAGAAAAATTTCTACCCTTTCGACGACCCAGTCGAACAGCAAAAACAGCAGCCGTGTCAAGAATGAAATCATAGCACCAGCTGTAACTACAACGAATTTCCAGAGAAGAAGTTCACAAAATCACATATTTAAGGAAGGATCTTTAATTGTTTTTGGGTTTTAATTGAAACCGGAAAATTTGATAAAAGCAAAAGTTGTATTTATTAAAGGTTAACTTCAGACATCGAGGCTGATATCGGAAAATAACAGCGAGATGGACATTGAAAATAACCTGTCCGTGCCGGAGGCGAGGCAGGTTATGGAAAATATCAGCCGAGCCGAAGGCGAGGTTGATATTTTGAAATGGCCGTCGAGCTTGTGATTCCGATATCAGTCGAGATGGAGGTGTGTTAACTATTATAACTTTTTCGAACAGAATTTCCGGTTTTCGGGGCTGAAAATAATCCAGCCAATCACGTTTCAGAATTAGTCATAACAGCCTCCGAGGAGGATGATATGACAAAATAACATCCTCTCCACAGGCTGTTATTACTAATTTTGAAACGTGATTGGCTGGATTTTCCGTGGCGTTTTCATTGTGAAGATTATCGTAATATAACTGACCGTGGGTCATAGGAAGATATGCATTACACGCCTGTTCGAAAAAAGCTATAGTTGATTATATGTCCGATTTAGGGGTAAGAAAAGATGCTGAATCCGTATATGACAATCATTTTCTTGCCGGACATGTAGTTCGTCCGGAATCCGACTGAAACCGGAAAATCTGTTATAAGTTAAATTTTTATTTGAAGTTCATTAGATGTTGGATATTAGGGTAGGAGATACGCTGAATTCGTTTTTTAGCTTTATTTTTTTGCCGGACAAGTAGTTCCGGAATTTCGCCGAAACCGGAAAACTGGCAGATGTAAGGCAGGATCGTTTCCATCGGTTTCGTCAAAATAGATATGACTTATAGGGGTCACACATGCTGAATCCATGTCTGAACTTGGCTTTCTCAGATGATTAGCTATTTGGTATTTGGCCTTAACCTGTTTCTGAATTTTAAGAGTAAAAATGTTCAAGCAGTCTGGCGAAGACTGGATCTGGCGAAGACAAAACCTAATTATCTGGTCATATATTGAATTTTTGGGATCCCATCGAAACCTTTGGTCTTGTTCTACAAGTTCATTTTCCAGCTTGAGCGGCTTGAACCTGAAGAGGACCCTTGCCAAGAAGGGCCGACATATAGCTATAGTAAAATGTAGCTGACGTATCCGTTTTGCATCGTCAAGTATGATTCGCAGTCACCTTGGGCTGAAGAAGGAATACCTATCGGCTTATTTGATTCTCATAGACTAGGGCTACCACGAGCCAGCATAGTCGTATTTTCCTCTGTAAATATAATGCTGATAAAGGCTCTCACGCCTCGTATCGCACAAAAAAACAAACAAGGTCATTTAGAAACAAATGTTGGTACCAGAAATTAACTAAATTCAAAGCTCTCTACGTAATTTTGGAACCGAAAACATGTCGTCCAGAGGAAGCCACAGTGGGGGAGTTGGAAGGGGAGTCCCGGAAATGCTGTGGCTCGCATAAGGGTAAAACAAGTGGAGTGATTTGAATGAAACTTGGAATGTAGAGAGGTCATATGCCCTGGATGACACGTTTTAGTGTTCAGGGGGGTGGGAGAGTTATCGAACACTCCCCAAAAATGCTCGGATTCGAGTGAAGATAGGTGGTAAGAGAAAATGCTTCAGGTGATCCATTTAGGGAGTCCGAACCAGATTCGGCCGCGGTAGGGGGAGTTGGAAGAGGGTACCGGAAAATTTGCCCTAGATGATCCGAGGCGATGAGTGAAACTAGATATCCTATATAGGTCCGAACCGCATTTTTGGATTGCGGGGTATTTTGTGGCGTTCTCATCTACTTTCTTGTACCACCTAAGTGCCATATGAGGTCTTGGCTCTTGTTTATCCTCCTATTTGTTCAGTCACTGAATTTTCTGCTCTGTAGATACGTATTATGTAATAGGCTTGACAAGAAGACAATTTTTTTTTATCGAAACTGTATGTTTTTAAACAATAAAAATTTGATTGATTGACGTAATACGCAAAAATCTTCGCCGTCTTACCCGTGGTAGTAGCAGCACAACAGGATTCATTAACTAAGGATTGTTGGTTCCTGAAATTAGTATTTTGCCGGCATGAAAGATGGTTAATTGAGACAGCGGCCTTATGTGTAATTGCTTGGGTAATGAGTAGTTGTAAATTTGATACTAAGATCTGGCGTGAAAAACGGCTATTAGGAACATTTTCTATATTTGAGCGTGGTATTTACAGTGAATGAGCATTTTCTCGCCTGTTAACACTGAAGGCCTTCTTCTAACAAAAATGGCACTAGCCGAGGTACGAGCAGTGTCTGTTTTATGGCACTTGAAGCTTTCGTCTCAAGTGCCATATACCGATCGTAATGAATGGAAATTTCATTACGCACTCTCGAGGTCACAAAATGCAGTAAAAAGACGAAAATATGAAACAAGAAAAGAAAGGTTATTCACAAATAAAAAAATTATGGGGATTGGGGATGGGTTGATGGGAAGGGAAGAGGGTAACAATGAATCGGAGGCTACAATTTCGAGGACATGTTATAACAGGGAGTAGACAGAAAACGGAGTTATTTGAAATACGTAGCCAGATTCGTTGACTGAAATCAAAACAGGGATCCTGCCTCAGAACAGGGATTAAGGAAGGAGAAGAAAACAACAGGTATCCTTACTTTCTCGTGTTTCGGTGTGACTGGCGGAAAGATGGATGTATTTGAAGGACGAATGCAGTGTAGGTCCTTTTTTCCGAGTATACCATGTAATCTCTGTCTCACCTTGTTTCCGTGATCCGGTCATCCGTGGGGGGATCCGGGATCTTGTGACGCGCGTTAGTTGCTAACTTGTAATCCGATTCGAGTGCAACTTTATGGGTCCTGAGAGCAGATGCCCTAGATGTGTAACCAAACCGCATCGGGAGCACGGTGCAAAGATCACATGCCCCAGATGTGCCAATGTTGGGTCCTGGCGTTTTGACCTCAGGCGGGGAGTTTGGGGGCGTACCGGAGATTAACGGAAGGGCATTTTTCAATACTAATCGGTGATTCAACTCGAGCGAAATTTGGTGGGTGGTAGGAAAAGATGCCCTTGTAGGTCCGAACCGGCGTTGTGGGGAGTGGAGGGGGCGAACATTTTGTGACGTTCTCGTTCACTTTCTTGTACAGTCTTCCCGTAAGAAGTGCCATGGGTTTGCTGCTGGCAGCTGTTCCGACTAGACCCCGAAGCCGCGCCGATTTTTTTTTCAGCGGCGGCGCGCCGGAAAACCCTCGCCGTGGCGCGCCGAAATTTTTTTAGCGGCGCGCCGCCGAAAATTTTCGGCGGCGCGCCGCTTTTTGGCGCCGTTTTCCGGACTTTTTTAGCTAAAATTTTGGAACTTTGCGGCCATGATTTAGAGCAATTTCGTGCCTGAATTGGCTGTAGGTGTAAATAATTAGTACGGAATTAAAATATCGGTTGACTGGCCAGCCAGGTAGCCTATTAAGTTTATAGGCTACCTCGCTGGTATCAACATAATTTCAGCTATTCTTGTACAAGGCGTCATCTCCCTGTTCAAGACGGATTCCACTGCGAGTCCCGGATTTTTTTATTGTACTAGCCACTCCCTTCCCCCCATTTTCACGGGTCCCCGTCGTAAGCCATTGCTTCGACTAGAATAACTAGAAAATAACTCCTTTCGGATTCGATGTGGAGCTTATTTGAGCAGTTGCTGGTGTCAGTGGTTTAACTAACGCTTAGAAAATAATAAAACTCTGTGGTTTAACTAACGCTTAGAAAATAATAAAACTCTGTTTTACTGATTTTTTTTTTACTGTGCAGTTATAAAACTAAGTAAGCAAATCAAATCAAAGAAAAGTGAAATAACGTGGACCATTAGACAAACTAATTTTGTTTCGTCAACCAAATGAGTTTGGCAAGGAAATAGATCAGCAAATTGTCGAACCAACTTGATACAGATACATTATAATAATCTGTTCTCGTTGTTTCCAGTCTCGATAGTCCCCAGAAAGTGACTCCTTCTTTTCTCGTGGCTCCCCTTGACTCGTCAAGGAGTACCCGGGAAACAGCGAAATATGGCAAATAAAAATTAGGTGACGACTTTTATAGACCGATTGCTTCTAAACAAAACAATTATTCTCAAATTCGATTACTACCTGAAACAACAAATAACACAGAAGATACGACCCCCCCCCCCCAACCGACGATGGGATGCTGTGATGAAATGTAAGCATTTTTTCTGGGTCCTTTCTTCGCACGCCAACTATCGTGGTCTAGCTTATCTAGAAGTGCCCGGATTAGTGAAAGTCCGACTGCCGACGGCAAGACAGACGTTATGGTACTTGAGCAAAGCAATGTAAGCCCCAGACAAGCTTAATTAACATAAAAAACATCATGGTCGGACAGTGTGCGTGGACGTGCTCAAAGAAACATCAATGGTTTTGACGGTCTTTGATTACTTTTTCATTGTCAAAAGACACGGTGGGCAACAATGAAAAGTATTTCCGCCGAAAAAGAACGGCGGCGGCGCGCCGCCGTTCAAACGGCGTTAGCTATGGCGCGCCATCTGAAAAACGGCGGCGGCGCGCCGAAACTTTTTCGGCGGCGGCGCGCCGATAAACGGCGTGGCTTCGGGGTCTAGTTCCGACACCGCCAACCATGTATTTCCGAGTTTTGCCATAGATGATCAATCGATCCTGGTTTTAATTAGAGACGTGAGTGTGGGTGATGCAGACATTACAACTCCTTTCAAGCATCCATCACAGAAACTGTGCTCATTCATTCTCTGTCTCCACTCCGGTTGTATTTTCAGTTTCATTTCATAGAATTTCTGTTCTGCCCGGAATCACAAGCGGTCTTTTTTCACCATGCACGTGGATAAGCAAGGTAATTGGGACTGATCTGGATCATACCCGACCAATTATGGGAATCTGAAAGCAAATGACGTCAGAAAACTTGGCCTACGGGTGCCCTTGAAAAGGGACATCTGTTTACTTTACTTTGTCAGTTTCGTGTTGTGTGGTTACGGACGCAGGGTTGCCAGATGTCGCACTATAGTGTGAATTGTCAGTTGTCACTCTATTTTGTTTTTGTCACTCTTGACCTACGTAGGACATCAAAATCACTCTATTTCAGATAACGTCTTATTGTGTAATTTTTGCAGCAGGAATTCCGACCAGAAGTGACTGTTTCAAGTTTTTTCATGAAAATAAAATTAAGATGTGTGATTTTTGCAGAGGCGATTCCGACCAAAAGTGACCATTTAACGTTTTTCATGAAAAAAAAAATTTCACTTCCAGTTCACTCTGTTTTTGGCCAAAAGTCAGTCTCTAAATGTGTTTGATGTGGCAACCCTGTACGGACGTGAAAAATGAAAAGGAGACAAGTAGGCATACGTACTAATTCTGACGATTGAGTCCTCAGTTTTAGGACATGAGATGCCACTGACAATAGTTGTGTTTTTGCAGATACCATGGTGTCTGTTACCACGGTAACTTGATGTGCAATTAGTCGTTTTTGCAGTTACCGTGGTATCTGGTATACGGTTGCTCTGCAAAAACGACAGTTGCCGAAATTGCGCTTTTCGAAGTCACCTCAAAAGACTGATATCCAGTCACATCACTTAGTGCCAAACTTCTTTCTCTCCAATTTGACAAAATTTGATGAATGTGAGATTACTTTTCAGATACCACGATCGGTTACCACTGTCGGACCGTGGTATCTGAATATCAGATTCCGCGACAACTGGCCAGATACCACGAAAACTGCAAAAACGTCTTTTGACCGTGGTATCAGATACCACGGTAACTGCGAAAACGACTTTAGACCGTGGTATCGGATACCATGGTATCTGCAAAAACGCAACTATTATGTTTACCCAGGAAACAACGACAATGTTTCGATCAGCTGATAGTCACGCAACGCATGTAGTGTCAATAACAAATAAGTCAAGTAGCACCTCCGTCTTTGGTCCCATGCACAGACTACGGATACTCCGACAAAATTGAGCAGAGCTAGACCTACTTGCTGAGCTTTGAGTTGACGCCCGTCTACATCCGTCCTAGCCACTGCGCAGTTGAGAGGAAAAAAGCGTAGCAGGCGTTTGTGATACGCCTCTGAATCACAATGATGAATGCTCCACAGTCTCTACACGTCACATTGTAGCCCTACACCCAACAGTCTGTTTACTCTTGAAGCAATTCGAATCGCCCCGGGACCTACCGGACTCTGAGTCAGACTGAAGGACGCTCCCCAGTCTCAGCGTGTCACACCTGACGTCAGAGTGGTATACAACCAACACTGTTTACTCTCGACTTTTCCTCTCCCTCGTTCTACTGCGATGAGCTGTTTGTAGATATAACGAATTGTGATGTTCCGCGTAGCTCTTACCTCTGCTCGGCGTCGGTTCCCTTTCGGCCTCTCTTCTTGGCTCAGTGGCCTGCGTCGTCTGCACTTTCTTTCTTCGTTGGGCGTATCTCTGCCTGGGCTGACTTTTCCTGTAGGATCTTCATCATCTGGTGGAAAAGTTCTTTCTCCTCCGACTTCCGAAGTAGTGCTGGTTGATAGCGCTTAAAGACGGTTGTATCCTTAATTTCCGAGACGAGGCCCTCATTTTGGTTGTTTGGTTGTCGCCTTTGCAGTCGAATAACACACGTTGCACATCCTCTTCCACCTGATGACATGTTCTACAGTTTGGTGTGTTGTGGAGTCCCCACTCCAACAACGTTTTGTTTAGAAGGAGGGTCTCAGGCCTGTAGCAAGTGATGCACTGATGTCGTATTCTAAAGGGTGACTGATGTAACCGCATTTTTTCGAGGAGATACGGTTTCGCATGATGTCTCTCATCGTTTGCAGTTGGGATTGTGCTGTGAATCTCTGCCTTGACCAAACATGTTTGAAAAATACGCCACAGGAAAACGCCAAAAAATTTCAAAGAGACGTGACCCCTCTCCGTGAACACTGAGAAATGCGTTTGTCCATGAACTAACTGCTTTTGTTTGCTTAGTGCCTGACGGACGAGTATAAATCATCTGAAAAAGTAAAAATTATGTGAAGGGTGCTTTAATGAAACACTTTAAGATCTTCTTTCAAGCTACTTTCTAGATGCCTCAAATAAGGATGAATTGATAAATCTATCCCCACGTTGCTAACATGCAAAGCTTAATCTCAGTCATTAAAATTTAACTGAAAAGCCAACTATTTTCGAATCGTTCAATTTAATATATTAAATCATTTGGAATGAGTTAAGGGATTTTTTTTTTTCACTATATGCTCTAGGATGACATTCAGAATATATACGGCCGTCCTCACAACGCAAAGTTGTTTTATGACTGGGAGATTTGAATCTCAGCACAAACGCCTTTCAGTGGCCAGTGGTGAGCTTGATGAAGACTGCACTGTCTGAACACAAATTTTTCGTAAAACTTTTTCGTCAAGCATACGACACAGGTACAAGTGCATAGAGGTACCACAAATCCGTCAGGAAGTCCACTACACTTTAAAATGTTTCTCCAACTAAGGATTTAAATTTTCAAATTCACTTTATTTCACCTTAATATTATTGTCGTTGACAAAAATAGCAGCGGAGGTCAAAACAATTTAAAACACTTATGAAATTACATTATTAACACAGAATTTATTCACAATTTTTTGTCCAGGTCACCATGTTTTACAAAGTATGGACCAAATGACTTAAGGTACCGTTCGGACGAGTGGGTCGCTGGTTGTTTAAGCTTTGTTGCGTTTTTTTTCTCTCTGTGAGCCTAGTGGAGTGTTGGGTTCGGGGGGGTCTCGAAACCCGGAAGAAGATCGCGGTGTGTTTCCCAGTCAAGGATTTTTCGACCGAAATCCACAACCAATGTGTGTCTTCTCTCTTTAAGGGACCCCAACTTTAAAACTTTGAGGCTCTTCTCATAATCAATGTAATTACTTCCCGATATTATCTTGCAGGCCCTTTTCTGCAACCTTTTGATTTTGTCACTTTGATCAATGGTCAGTGCGCTGTGTCACACTGGTCAAGCATATTCTGTGAGCGGTCTAATGTAGCATACAACCATGATCTGAGTTTTCATGCCAAAGCGGCGAAGGTAGGCGAAAGATGTTCAGAGGAAGGCGGTTTTTGAGACGATTGACGCTACATGGTTATTCCTTTTGGGGTCGGCGTCAAGGTGGACACCTAAAACCTTCACCGATTTTACATGCTTCGGTCCATCGCATGGCGGGTCTGGAAATTGCCGTTTGAGGAAATTAACCCTAAACAGGACAGTTTTTTCCTTGCTGAGTGTAAGCTTTACTTGGTTTGCTTCTTCTTCTATCTTTCGCATTACTGTTAGGACTGGATATGGCTGTATGTTCTGTGAGAGTAGTCTGGGGAGGGAGGAGAGTAGAGAGATCGTCTGCAAATTTGTAGCGTTCAGGGATTTCACGTAGAAGCTTGTTGATCACTATGAGGAAGGCTAAAGGGCCTAACTTCGACCCTTGTGCTGCACCGCATGTCAGCTCCCTGAGATCAGATATTTTGCCGTTTGGATTAAAGTTAACTGCAGTATTTGCTACTGGGATTAATCTTATCTCTACTGGGATAAAACTAATCCGGATTAGAGGAAAGATTATCTGAGTACAGGCAAGATTAATCGCAGTAGCAAATACTGCAGGATTTTTTTTTTTTTACAGTGTATCCGACAATCGATTATTCGTGAATAGCGGAGCAACGAAGTAACGCATTTTCAACCGGTCTACAAGCCTATTTAAGTGAATAAGCGATGGGTAACAAGAATGTTCTAAATGAGCCCTTTTCGGTTAATTTTTAACTACTTATAATTGCGTTAATTATTTTTTTTCTTCAGAACTTGATTGGTCTACAACCGACTGGATAAGCTGCATTGAGAAAGTCGAGCGGATCGAGGACAGGGGAACCCCAGACATCGACGTCAAACCGCGGATTAGGAAAACCGTAACAGAGCGGATGCCAGCCAATGCAATTGTTGTAAAAGACGGGTTCGAATGCTCCGTTTGTTTGAAGAAATTTTCGCGGAGAGATCATCTGAAGAGGCACAATGATCAGTTCCATCCAGGTGAATGTTAGTATTTTCTGTCTGTTTTGGGGAATTTAAAACGGAGCAAGTTTCTGTTGGTGGTTGGGGGTCTAAAGTCTTCACTTTCGAGCGTGGATTGGCATATGAGACAATCCACGTAGATTTCACGGGGGGGGGGGGGGTTCTGATTGATATGTAGAAGCAAGAACAAATAATCTGAGAGAACTTCTGTCTTTAGTCCCATGCACCGACTATGAATACCCCGACAAAATTGACTGGTCATAGAGGTATTTACTCTAGCTTTGAGCTGATGTTGATACCCGTCTACTCATCTCCCGTCTTCGCCGTTGCTTATCGCAGAAAAAATGGTGAAGGACGCGGGCAGGAGGCGTACTCCACGCGCTGACCCGCTCTGAAGCGCGTCCATAGAACCAATCAGCTTTGACTCCTTCTTTTCCTCACCGGCGGGTTCACAGCGATTTAGCTATTTGTAGAGGTAATGAAACGTGAGTGGCGCGAAGCTACTAACCTCCGATCGTTCGTAGCGGACAGGGTATGGGGAAATATGCGACTCCACATAGTCATATTACAGAGATAGGGAGACGGAGGTTCTGTCAGATTATTTGTTCTTGGTAGATGGCGCCATACGACAACCCTCCGGCTTTGTTGTGTTCAGCGGAAATAAGCAGTTGAGGGGCTACCGTTTCAGAATTGTCCATTCGAACTTTAAAAAAGCTATGTCGACCGTTGGGCATTTGTAACTCCCTACCAGACTCCCTATTTGAAAAAGATGTCGGCCGACATTTGGAACTCCCTACCAGACGATGTAGTTGGTGCAGAGGCTGTCAGTGAATCCAAAAAAGCTGTGGATAGCATTCACCTGGACGTTTTCGGTCTCAAAATTCCATAGAGAATATTGGATTTAGTTAGATTTCATTCTAAATGAGTTTGTGTATTTTTTTTTGTGAAGTAAGAGACGTGAACGCCTTTGTCAGCATTACATTTATTTATTTATATGGTCCCTCGTTCACCTAGCGTCGGTGCCAGCAGTTTTGGAAAATCAATGTGTTGGCGACAGGATTACTAATTTGGTTGAATGAATGATTTCATTACGCGCAGCCGAGTAATTAAGTATTTGCACAGTATATACAAACAAAAGAGGAATAAATGCAAAACAAGAGATACACAACGGCACTTGTACAACAACGAGAAATTTGTCCCTCCGACTGTCCATCTGTTCGCAGGATAACCCTCCTAAGGGTAGAGGTCCTGTTAATTCTGATTATTAGTATAGAGCGGGTCGGAGGGTCCCTTCAAGTTGGTACTCGCTGGAGGCTCACCCCTTTGCTCATCTCTTGGATGCGGCTAAACGTCACCGGGATTTTTCTCTTTTCTTTTTCTCCATATTCCATTATATACATTTTATGTAAAACGTTCATTCCTTTGTTTATTGTCAATGTCTCATTCCATTTTTATATCTGTTCTTGTACGAAATTGGTAAATGTTTGATGTCTGAAATCTTGGCTGGTACACAGGATAGGGTAGGTTTGTGTCAATCTGACGATTGGACTAGGGATCGCTATATATCCAGATTTTGATACACCCTTTAGTTTTCCAAGAAGACAGTTCGACGTGGTTTACGTTTCATACGAACGTGAGAGTAGTAAATCGCCGTCATTGTAAACAGCAGGCTAGTCGAGCCGCTTTTACTTGCATCAATCTGTCTCCCCGACAGCCAGTAATTTCATTTTGTCTCAATAGATGGCCCAGCCGCCAAGAAGCACGTGTGTGAGGTCTGCGACCACGTGGCACGGGACGCGTGGAGTTTGAAAAAGCATCAGAAGTCCCACTTTACCCCCAGTTCAGCGAAGATGAAGCGCTCCTGGCAGTGTACCCTTTGCGGGGTCTTCCTGTCCAAATCAGCAGACGCTAACTTGCATATATCCAAACACCAAGCAGGTAATCCCATTTTTCTATCACTTTCTTTGGATGGCTCATTCACAATGAATTTTACCTAGCACCGGTCTCAGCAAGATCTGAAAAATATTCTGACACCAAATTTCTGTTTGGGTTTTTCCATTCCCGATAGACACTGACCTGCTTACAGTTTTACCAAGAACAAATAAGCACAAGAACCTCCGTCTCCCTATCTGTGTATTACGACTATGCGGAGTCGAATAGATTCCCGTTGCCCTGCCCAATGCAAACGAGTGGAGGGTAGGAGCTTCGCGGAATATGACAATTCTTTATCTCTGCAAACAGCTGTATCGCAGTAGAGCCCCGGAGAGAGTAGTAACAGAATTAAGGAAAATCAAACAGACTGTCGTTGGTCGGTAAACAGCAACTATTAACTTGTCCATCGACATCACAATCATTCCACCGGTTCGAGCGTAGCCAAAGAGAGGGAAAGGGTAACAGTTCATGACATGACACTCCTCCCCGCTTAGGCACTTAACTCGAATTTTTCCACTTATTTTTTTCTTTTATAACACATGTCAGGACTGCATATGAATACTAAATTAACACAAACACAATAACATCAATATTCAAAGGAAGAATCGCGATAGTGCATCGGCGTTTCCATTACTGGAACCTGGGCGGCCTAAAATCTCAAACTCGTACTCCTGCAACGCAAGAGCCCACCTCATCAATCGTCGGTTGGTAGTCCGGGCAACATTCAACCAACGTAGTGGGTTATGGTCACACAGGGAGTGATTCCCGGGGACAAACAAAACGCGGGGACTCTTAAAGTGGAGTCCTCGGAGAACGGCGAGAATACGCCTTAAGCTGAGAATACCCACATGTAAAGAGTCCATCCTACTGTTATCTTTAAAGTTTAACTGAAAACCCAACTTATTTTTGTATCATCTAGCTGAAAACACTGAATTATTTGGATTCTGCTAAGGGATTTTTTGATTTTCCATTATCTGTTCTAGTGGTGACGCTGAGAATATCTACGGCCGTCTCCACAACGCAAATTCTACTATGACGCGGAAAATTTAAATCTCAATACACACGCGGCATTTGTTCATTTCTAAAATTATTCGGTACAGAAATAAGGACAGATGCAAAATGGAGCAAAAATCATAGCTTGGAAACACTATGTCGTATTTGGATTGGGTTTTCTGCAGGCAATGTTAACGGAAGTCATACAGATAGGGATGATACTTGGTACTCTTCATTCAGGTGTCCTTTAACAGAATAGGTCTGAGATCCTACAGTCTAGTTACACGTCACTTTTTCACTTAAATAGGCCTTGAAATTTGATAAAAATGCGTTACTTCATTTGTCCGCTGTTCACAGATAATCGATTCCATCGAATGTACTCATTCTTTCGGATTTGAGGTGCCTCTATGTACTTGTCCCTCTATGCTTGAAATGTTTAGCGACTACAAAGGTGAGCCATTGCCGAAAAATCAACTAAATATTTCAAATTCCTTGCGCGACATCCCATTCATTTTCCTACTTTCTTAAGCCGTGTCTGGTTTAGCGTCTTTGACACTGGAAATGCAGGCTTTTTTTTTAAATTCAAATTCTCCGCGATCGGGTGAGTTTTGGGTCGTCGTGCAAGCAGCGCACATTCTGATTGTTATTACTAGAGCCTCGGATTAAAAAAAATACAAAATCCCATAGGCGGGTCAAAATATTTCAGTGTCTACAAATATCTGATGTAGAAATAAGCCGCCTTTCAGTTAGATTTTTATAGTTAACAAATTATAATAATAATTCCACCCGTATTAAGTCTTGTAACTCACGGCATTCACACTTCTAATGCAGCATATTTAGTACATAGGTTTTGTTTCGATAAAGTGTTAGGCGGAGCGAATGTTCTTTGCGGTTGGATATATTCTGACCGAGAGGGAGAAGCTATAAGAGAACTAATAGTAGCGTTTAGTGGAGAAAATCGGGATCGGCTTTCCTAACTCGAAGCAATGGCCCGTGAGTAGTTTCAGATGACATATGGTGTTGTGATTGGGTTTTAACATCTCGATTTTTTCAATAGATGGCTCAGGGGAGGGTGTGTCCTTCCAGCCACCTCCTACTTACTCAAGCCAGCCCCCAATAAAATTGAAAATTAAACTGGGGAACCACCAGAAACCGACCACTGTTGAAGTCAGCAATGAATCGGTCGACCTCCGCTTTGAAGAAAGTGGCGGCGAGGATATAAGGGGCTCTGATGTTGATGAATCTGATGCGGAAAGCAGCAATGAAGTAGAGCAAGAAGATGACCAAGAACGAGAAAGTGATGGTTACTATGGTAATAGCCAAGGAGAAAGCTTGAATGAAGAAGCAAGAGAAGAAAATAGTGGCAATGAGAGTTCGAGTAGTAACGAAGGCGCCGGAAGGACCGCGGGTTTCTATGACAACGGTGGCGTTGCCAGCCCCTTAAACCACCATGAAAGCGAAGAAGGTACCGCTGGCTGTCGTGCCAGCTGCACTGAAAGCCCCTCGAGTAATCATGGCAAAGAAGAAAGTGCCGCTAGTTACTACGACAACGGCGGCACTGCAGCATCCTCAGTTAGCCATGACAGCGACCAAGAAGGAACCGCGGGGGATACTCAAGATAAGGGTAGTGAGGAAAGTGATGAGGAATGCAATAGTGTTGGTGGTAGAAGTGTGACAGGTAACAATGGGAATCAGGTTGAGCAAGGGTTTTACCAAGACGTTAGTGATGATGGTGACGAGATAAGGGAATGGTAGTGTTGATAGTGAATCATTATTGATCACGGAGATCATTAAAGCGTAAAGTTGGAGGTTATGGTGAGCCTGCTGGCTACAGAAAGCTGTCGTACCTTCATCCAAAGGTGAACATGCTATGCCCGACTTATGCCAAAGTTGTATGTGGAAATTCTACGTCCTCGCAACCTTCCGTACACTACCACATGTCGAATGTTAGCTATGCATGTGAGTAATGCAGCGTTCGTTTTGACTGTCCAAAATTTGGTGGAAAGTGTCATGAATATTTCTTGCTACCCTGAAGAATTCAAATTGTCCCACATTAGGGTTCTGGCGGATTTTGTATTCATGCCATGAATTGTTCTCCTTAAAGGTGAAATGAAGGGCGTAACAGGCTCGTTTCCACCTGGCTGATTCGATGTGCCTAGGAATCTTGATTAGGAGACAATGATCTATGTTTGTGCTTTTCTTAGCGACTGTTTCGGGCACGTATTCGTTAAGTTTCTCAGTTAGTTTCAACTACCTAACGGCGAACCAAGGGCTATACGAACTAACAGTAATAACTGACTAAACAACTAACGAATGACTGAAGTAAAGAACTTCCCCCAAGACATCCGAATCGGGAGCGTTAGCATCTGTGTGCGGCCCATCTGAAAGAATCAGCAACGGGTTCGGCGACTCAAGACTGCGCTTCTTTGGAATATGCTAAACGGATGCTGGTGAACCAATCACGGTGTGTAGGCCGAGACTGTGAGAATTGGCCCGGATCCTCGGTGCGAAAAGATTGAGGAAGAAAGAAAATTACTGGATGAGCCGATGACGACGTGACTCTTGAGACATACAGAACAACACGTTTAGACCTTCAGTTCCACTTTAACAGGGCTTATCGGATCGAGGAAGATATTAAATTTGGTCTGTCGAGTAAATTGTAGAGCGTTTTCCTTGTCCAGACCACCCTCAAGCCAATTTTTTGACAGTGGGGTCTTTTGGACGGGAGGGGTTGTCAGCCAGAGCACCGATCTGCGATTTTGTTGTAGTTTGAAAAGACGTATGGGTACCTTCAATGTCAAAGTCTTGCAGGACCAGGCGCTGATCAAGGGTTGTGTGGTATGGGACCAATCACGTCAACGCTAAATCGTGACAGTGATCTTTAAATATGAGCAGCAAGGCGGGTCTCCGGGCTTCATTTCACATGGACTAACCTACATAAACGCCCACATCATCTAAATCTTCAGTTTTAAGAAAAGAGGTAATTGAGCGCTCATGTGAGGCTTAGTTTTTTAAGTTAGAAGGCCACTATAGACATTTTACAGCCTTTTGCTCTTCGTCTTCTGATCAGTTGATCACGAACAATGACACCTAGCGGACGCTGGCGGCTAATGGCAATTCCCTTACCCCAGCCTTGGTTCATGCTGCTGCGATTTCGCGCGACATACGGCACAAATCGTGCGACAAGCAGCGCAAAACATTGCGTTTTGACGCAGCATCGAATGCCTTGAAAAACAATCAGCACATCGACAAAACGCATGCGATTTTGGGGGACAAGAAAGATAAAACAAAAAAATTGTTGATTTTTTCAAAACCTTAAGTTGCTCTACCTCCTTAGAAGGTTGGCCACAAATATATTCTGAGAAAACTTTCGTTCAACCCGATTTGAACTAGACGACGCGTGACGTTTGACTGAAAATTTCAAGGTAGTCGATTATCCCCTGGGTCTTAAAGAGTGAACCGAGGGTTAGTTGCCCTCCTGTTAAAGGTCGTGACAAAAAGTTCAGTTCTCGTTGCGTCTGCGTTGCGATGTGAACATTCATGCAATTCTATCGTACGTTAGAAAATTGAAGAAAAATTGTATCGCGTAAAAGCAGCATGAACCAAATGCCTTGGACAGCATTGTCGGTGCACGGACTGGAATTCCTGCATTTTTGCAGGATCATCCAATCCTGCAGGATCATCCAGTTCCTGCATTTTTGCTTGAACCATCATCAATTCCGTACGGAAATACTGAGAGTTTTTTTTAGCTCGGTGATAAAGTGCGGAAAGTCCGGCCGGGTCCGTGCCTCGTGCTTCCGATGCAGCAATCTGAAAATCTTGAGCTAATGTTGCACTCATGCAGAATCGTAAAGCGTACTAGAGTCAAAGAGGAGCGAAAGATATGTTTCTTGGTCTTTAGAAATTATTTATGCCGGACATTTCGTTATCCAGGTTTGGAGAGAACTTTGTTCTCTAAAAAATATGTTTTGTGGTCACGCAAAATCTCAGTAGCAAGTTCGAATATTGCTCAAAACGTAGTCGTGGTGCTTGGTTTGGAAAATAATTGTTTTTACTTGTTTTTCGGGGTGAGGGGTACTGCTTCTTAGCCTTGTTGAACCACCGTTCCCTACATAATCTGCGTTCGTTGCACTCCGGGCTGTCTCTGGTGTTTTGTCAGCGGTGTCCCGTTCTTCTCTTGTAACGAGTTTTTTCGTTCACCGGTGAGTGCAAAAACGGCCTAAATTCCGGGCTTTGCGTGAAACCGCGAAGCCCCGTCATATTTTGACGAAAACGTGCTAACTTCTCGGTAAAGCCGGGCTCCTGAGCAGGTTCTGGTTAGTCCGCACCGGTGAGGTAAAACCGGACATTGGTTAGTTCAAAACGGGTTATCAGACTGGTGAGTAGTCACCAGTGGATGCAAAAACGCCTTACAGTAATAACCGGAGACCACCGGTGAGAACTCCCGTGACAAAGAACGCAGTTAAAGGCTAAAGGCATTTTTCCGCGACAGTCCCAGATTATAATCCTGGATAGCTGATTCGTCAGAGAAACAGCGAAACGACAATCCCAGATTGTACAAACGACGATCCGACGATCTTGCTCCGTTGCAAGATTCTCGAATCGACAATCCAAGCACGAATCCGGATTGTCACAGAAAACGATTTTTCATAATCTGGATTGTCAGAGAAAACGTATTTTGGAGAATCCGGATTGTGAACCGTCAATCTGGATTGTCACGGAAAACGCCTTAATGTGACTCTTGAGTAGATAGCGTGCCTTCTGGAATAACTGAGATGTGTGAAGTAGTAGTTTCTTTAATTGTCCTTTCCTCCTTGAAGTTGGGACGGGTCTTTATTTATTCTTATGAGTATGTGAACAATCCTGTATATTAAGTATTATCACCTGTGTTGTCATGTTTGTGCAGAAGCCTACCGATAATTATTGTAACGCGAGCATATATAGTCCGATACTGACTCTTGGTTCAAACTACTACGATTTCCCCGATGCAAAATTCTTTGACTGTGTAGTTGTATGGTAGCGGTACGAAAAAGTTGCATGTATTGATATTTAAGGCGTATTCTCGCCGTTCCCCGAAGACTCCACTTGAAGAGTCCCCCGTGTTTTTGTTTGTCCCAGGGACTCACTCCCCGTATTCTCACGAGTCCCCACGGACGGGGAGTGCTCCGATTATCATCATCATCATCAAAAAGGACTCCCTTTCAGATTCGGAGGTTAATCAATTTTTGCTGGTGCAATGTAAAATTAATTAAAAACAATCAGGATAAACAAAACCCAAAATAAAATGGATCCAGATAAATTTCGTCGACTGCATATTTTTTTTATTTTGAACGAAATCCATTTTAGAAGCGTTCCCCGTGTTCTAGCTGTTTTCCGTACGCGGAGTCCGCGTGGAGTGACTCCCTCTATTCTCGCCGTTCCCTTTGATTCCCCGAGGAGTCCTCGTGGAATGGCGAGAGTACGCCTTTAGTAGTATGGAATATTATATTTAACATGCCTCCGACTGTGTTAATCTTAAGTAGTAGTATCCGATAGCATCCAATCTTGCTGTAGTAGCGTCCATTTTCATGGACGCTACTACAGAGCTACTTTTTCATACAACTCCATACGACCAATTTTCGAAAGATTTTCATCGGGTCGCGCTTAAGTCTGGGTTTTACCACATCCGACACAAATCGGGCAACAAGCAACGCATAACATTGCGTTTTGACGCAGTGTCTTATGCGTTGAAAAAAATCAACCGGCTCGCAGCATAAAGCCCAGTTCACACAGAAAGCGAATTCCGCCACGCTTGGCGATAGTCCTCACGGCAGGCGTTAAAAAACGCATCGGCAGGTAAAAAAAACGCTTCGTCAGGCTGAAAAAACAACGCCAGGCAGATAATTGGAAATCCAAAAATTAATGGATGCAGAACAGATCATCAGTTTAGTTCAGAGCAGAGCAAAATAACACTGTGAAGTAGCGCCGACTTAAAAAAAAATGACACAAACTCGAATAGCAGTGACACTAGCGCCACTAGCGATAGAGAACGTCCCTACTGAAAGTCAGTAAATCGTGCACCAGCGCTGGCTCCGATAATTTCGTATTCTAAACACAGAAAAAAAAGATACAACTTCCCCTGTTAGACCGCATCATAGCTGTACTAGAAATTGTCTAAAGCCCCGTCTGCATTACCGTAAACCGACCGTTTTACGGACGGTCCGTAGCCGCAAAAATGTGGTCTTCATTAGGTCTGAAACCGCAAAAATATGGTCTACATTAGCCCCAAATAGGTGAATCTTGGGTTAAAATTTAAAAAACAGTTTATATGTGACTTGAAAAACAGTTGAAAAACAGTTACATGGGACTTTGACAAAAAAGCAGTCTTCACTACGTCCGTTTTACGGTTACGGAGGGGTCAGTACCGCCGTTTTACGGCTACGGCCGTCCGTAGAGAAAGACCCGTCTTCACTGCCGTAACGGTCAAACGGTCGGCCGTAAAACGGTCGGTTTACGGTAATGCAGACGGGGCTTAACCCGCAAGTTTGTCTCGCTTTGAATGTCCCGAGCATATCGGGTGGCGCTAAAAAGCCCGTTTCTGATGCATGGAAAGCATAGGTCTTGGCGCTACTCCGTAGTTTTATTTTGCTCTGGTTCAGAGTTTACCCAGTCGTTTACGATATTGGTATCAAGGAGTATATAGACAACGGAATAAAATAAAATGTATTTCTAGGAATGAAATTCAGGCGAATTCGCTTCCCGTCTGCCATACCCTGCGATTTCGCCTAGACGTCGCGAAGCGTATTTTTGCCCGACAATATTTAGACGCCCTCTGTGTGAATTCCGCTTAAGAGTCGAGTCCGTGTGGCGTGCTACCGATACAACTTTCTGGTAGTTGTGAGCGGTTGTTAGTCAGTGTGGGCTCCTGCACTCTACTTATGTATGACAGCATAGTAATGTATATTTAAGTGAGGCGTCGAAGGGATAGCCAACGCTCTTTATCTGCCTTGCGTGCATCTAAGGACGTCATCTCTTCATCTAAGGGCAGGGCGATTCTGGTGGTCTGGAAAGCTCCGCTAGGTCGATTCTGGTGATCTCTTGGATTCGCTTTCCGAAAAGCGAAGCGAGAATCTGCCGAGCGCAAGAACAAACGGAAAGTCGTTGCGCCTCAGTCTCACTTTTACAACTTCTCGCTGACTTGCCGAAACCACTTTCCATTCGCGAAGTGGATTCGCTTTCCAAGTGCTGGTGGAAACTAGCGGAGCGCGATAACATCTCTGGCAAGGAAGCGAGTTTAGCGAAGTTGCAAAAACAGCCAGCTTTCCAGACCGCCAGAATCGCCTTCTTGTGTGTTCTTGCTACTTCGGCTAAAACTCGTTTCGCTTTCCGAGCCTTTTCTGGCGTTCGGCTAGTTATGGATTGCGAACATGGAAAGTGGGTTCAGCAAGCCAGCGAGTTTGTAAAGGCGGGAAAAACGTTCTGTCGCTCGGCGGATTCTAGCTTTGCTTTTTGGAAAGCGAATCCGTGAGGTCGCCAGAATCGCCCTCTATAACTCTTGGGCATTTCCAGCCGTGGGGGGTTGCGTTGAATTCGCCTTATTCCGGTTCATCGCTCCAAGTGGACTAGTGTAAGAAAGTTTCCAATTGTCTCATTATCAACCCTAGTGACGGAGATGTAAAATATGGATCCATAAGGTAACGAGCTGAACATATTAGCTCTCATTTCTACTCCAAACACAGTGCAAGTTTTCCATTGCTGCAGGGGATGCAGATTGCAGATTTTCTTCTTGTCAACTTGGTGGATTTATTTTACTATATCTGAAACAAGAGTTGATAATGAGACAATGGGGAACTCTCAGAAACTAGTCCGCTTGGAAGCGCTGGACTGGAATGTGGCGAATCCCTGGACGACCCTTACCGGGGTTGTATCTGATAGGTGAAGCATGTGGAACTACAGCGAAGGGACCTTAGCCGTATTTGTTCGTTTGGGGGAACCGAAGGGGTATGGAGAATGAGGCACACGTTAGATGAACAGTACAGATAAACCGTTGACATCGCCAGCGATAAGAAAAACTTGAGCCTTGATGCGATGAGCTGGATTTTTTATTCTGTGATTCTTTACTTTCGGATTCCCAGATTACTAGTCCAGGACTTCAAAATTTAAATATTTCTTTGGAACTTCTTTTGCTAAGTGTACTCAGACTCCTTGCATTCTAACATTGACATGCATCTTCCATATGTCGCCGCGATTGAGTATGGTCTAGAGGTAGCCTGATCTGGTTTCCCACATCAGTTGGAGGATCGTTCTTCATAGTATGTTTGCATGCACGGCTTCCATATGTCGCCGCGATTGAGTATGGTGTAGTAGGTAGCCTGATGATCTGGTTTCCCACATCAGTTGGAGGATCGTTCTTCATAGTATGTTTGCATGCACGGCTTAGAAATCAGTCTCACTTGAGCCGACCAAGTCAGCTGATGTTGTTCCAACAGCTAGAAGAGGGCTAAACATTTGTTACCTATTAAATTCCGTACCCCTCTCGCCCACCCCCCGTTTCTTGACTGATTACTGATGCCTCTGTAGCCTTAGCTTCTTGCGTGGTGTATGAAATGTAGGACCTTGTATATGTATAGATATATCATTGTTATATCCACAAGTGCCGCCTGGAGAAGGTATTTTATTTTAAGGTGATATAATATTCCAATTTTTGTTAAAAATCTGACTTTTCAAAAAAAAATCTGTTATATAGTTTTAGCCTGATTTGTACGTTGGTTTATAAAAAAAAAATCAACTAGGGGAGATTGGGTCGAAATCGAACTATGTACTTTGGACACTTCGATAGGGTTTGCTCTAAGTGCCCTTGCCAAAAACTAAAGAAGGTCTAGAAAAATAGTGCTATGGCTGAAAGTCTGGAAAAAATAGTGCTATAGCTGAATGTTTAATCTTTCCACTGCGATGAAAACGAAAGCTGTGACTTAAACTGTGACGCGGAGAAACCCTGAAGTCAAAGACGGTCGGACTTATCACAGTCTATCCCGTTATGTAGCGATTCAGAGTAGTGGGCCTCATATCCTATAACATAACATCTGACTACATAGACTGCATCGTCAGTTGAATCGAAGCAAGAACAAATAATCTGATAGAACCTCCGTCTCCCCTATCTCTGTAATATGACTATGCGGAGTCGAATATTTCCCCATAACCCGTCCGCTACGAACGAGCGGAGGTTAGTAGCTTCGCGCCACATGACATTTCGCTACGTCTACAACTAGCTAAATCGCTGTGAAACCGCCGTGAGGAAGAGTAGAAGTCAAAGCTGATCGTTTCTATGGACGAGCTCCAGAGCGGGTCAGCGCGCGGAGTACGCCTCCTGCACTATTTTTCTGTGATGAGCAACGGCGAAGACGGAAGATGAGTAAACGGGTATCAACATCAGCTCAAAGCTAGAGTAAATACCTCTAGGTCCGCTCAGTTTTGTAGGGGTAGTCATAGTCGCTGCATGAGACTGAAGACAGAAGTTCTATCTGATTATTTGTTCTTGATCCAAAGTAAAACCTCTACTGTAGCGTGGGGCAATGATGTTTACAAGGTTTCGAGAAAAACTTAAAGGCCTTGCTTATTCTGCCTTTCATGTTATCACTAGCTCCGTTCTGGAATTATAACCTTCTGAAATCCCCGCATTCCGCCATTGTTTCCTTTTGATGACTCGACGTGATAGCGCTTTTTCGGCCGTACCGAGTTTTTTGGGATCCCAAAACGTTAGTGACGGATACCTATGACATCGTAAAAGTTGTCCGTCTGTCCGTCCGTCTGTCTGTAAGCACGATAACTCTCGAAGGGAATGAGATATTTTGATGAAACTTGGTGTGAGGATTCTTTGGGTCAAGAGTAAGGTCAAGTTCAGGGGGGCACAGGTATTAAAATCTATGACATCTAGCCGGGTGGGGGTGGGTGGTTTGGTCCGAAAAATCCGGATTTAATCCAGGTGGGTCCCTTCAAAGTTAGGAAATTCGGGATTTTATACCTTGATAAATAGGGTGGGTGGTTTGTCAATTTTATTTTATTTTTGGGACGAGTAACATATCATTCGATAGCTTACCACATAATGACTAAATAGGTAATGTAGAAAACAATCGTCGAGATGGTTTTGAGCCAATACTGAAACTAGAAGCTTTTTTGTACGTACAGTATAGGAACAATTTCATTTTCTGGAAGAACCACCACAGACTAAGTTTCCGAAGCGCCGACTGACCCTTCTGACAAACAAAAATAAGACCCAAGAAAAAAAAATAAGACCGATCTGGCTAACTAAAGAGGACGATACACATACCTCCATAATACGGACATGACAGGAGACCCATAATTTCCGAGTCCTAGCTGTGTCTTTTGATGATCCAAACACAGTGGGAAGGGGGTCCATATTTGTACGAACAGCAGGTAGAGCCGGGTACCAGATTGAGTTGCCGGATCCTACCAAACTTGAGAGTTAGAGCTAGGGACGTAGTTCTGGCTTTTGATGGTTCACACCCAATCCGACCCATACATGAGCTCTGGCAGCAAATCAATTGGTGGTGTTGTGGTGTGCAGACAAAATTAAGATGATGTGGTTCGGTCCTTCGAAATCACTATTACGAACAAGTTTGGTTCAGATCCGGCAACTCTTTCCGGGGTCTAAAAATTATATCTTATCTTCTCAACAAGTTTGGTTATAACCAGGCAACTCCTTCCGTTAGATGCGATACAATACAAATTGCGATACGATACAATACAAATAATACAATACAAATCCGGAACCCACCCTCTAACTCCCCATACAGTGGCCGGATCTAGTCCAAATTTGTAAAGGCTGTATGTACAGCAAAGGCTTGTTATCCTGACCAGATTCTAAATTTCCTTTCACCTCACCCCCCCCCCCCCCAAAGATTGTAAATAGAACACCTGTCGCACGTTCTATAGTCAATTATCAAATTTTATTCGGATCCCATCACCAGTTCGAAAATTTTACATGACACAAGATTCTGAATTTCCTTTCACTTCCCCCCCCCCCCCCCTCCCACCCCAAGATTGTCGGATCGGAGGGATGACTATTTCCAAGTTAATGGGTCCCTAATTCGCCCGCCAAGTATCATCGTCCTAGCACATCTGGAAGTACCCTAACTCGTTATCACTGGAATTCCGGGAAACCCCCTTCAACTTTCCCCAGTGCACTGAGCCAGTCATGTTCTGTCAATAATGTGTCTTAAGAGTCGTTGTTCTTCCCACCAAGTTCCATCCCGACGGTTTGGATTTAGTTAGTGTGTTGGATTCGGTTTCTTTGGCACTTCCATTCTGGAGATAAGGCAGTGTTTTACTTCTATTTTTGCTCAGAACGTCGCAATTATCTAAATATCGGCATATTTTTTTTCGTTTTTTTTTTATTCGGATCCGATCACCAGTTTGAAAGTTGTACATGACACAAGATTCGTGACCCTAACTCGTGATCACTGGAATTCCGGGAAACCCCCTTCAACTCTCCCCAGTGCACTTCTTCCCACCAAGATACATCCCGACGGGTCGGATTAGTTATTCAGTTTCTTGGTGTAGCACTCTCATACTGGAGATGAGGCAGTGTTTTACTTCTATTTTTGCTCAGAACGTCGCAATTATCTAAATATCGGCATGATACTGTACACAAACTGAACCAAATCATCAATCCAGACCATCTGAAATTTTTTTTTTTTTTTTTTTAGTCTAGGGATGGTGGGGTGGGTGGTTTGAAACTAAAATTGGGGATTTTTCCCCGGGGGGTGGGGGGTCCCAAACGCAAAACCAGATTTTGTACCCTATGGTGGTGGGTGGGTGGGTCCTTTTCTGGAAAATTGACTGATTTTAGGCTAGATATCAATATATTTCATACCTGTGCCCCCCTGGTCAAGTTCGTAGATGGGCACTGTAGCCCTACATTTAGGGGTCGGGGAGGGGGTTTAAATTAAGGGACAAACAAAATATTTTGAAACAGCTAATGTGATAGTCGATTATGGGGTAAGAAGACATGCTGAACACGATAGTGAAAACCATTTTCTCGCCGGACAAGTAGTTCGCCCGGAATCCGGCCAAAACCGGAAAGTTTGTTAAAAGTAAAAGTTTTATTTGAAGTTAATTAGATGTTCGATTTAGGGGTAAGAAGACATGCCGAACACGATGGTGAAAACCATTTTTGGACCGGACAAGTAGTTAGCCCGGAATCCGGCCGAAACCGGAAAATTTGTTCAAAGCAAAAGTTTTATTTGACGTTGATTAGATGTTCGATTTAGGGGGTAGAAGACATGCTGAGCACGATGGTGAAAACCATTTTCTCGACGGCCTAGTAGTTAGCCCGAAATCCGGCCGAAACCGGTTTGTTAAAAGCAAAAGTTTTATTTGAATTTGATTAGATGTTCGATTTAGAGGTAAGAGGACATGCTGAACACGATGGTGAAAACTATTTTCTCGCCGGACAAGTAGTTCGCCCGGAATCCGTCCGAAACCGGAAAATTTGTAAAAAGTAAAATTTGTATTTGAAGTTGATTAGATGATAGATTTAAGGGTAAGAAGATACACTGAATCTGTATATGACAATCATTTTTACCCGGACGTATAGTTCGTCCGGAATCCGGTTGAAACCGGATTTTTTTTATAAGTTAAAGTTTTAGTTGAAGTTGATTAGACGTTCTTTTTAGGGATAAGGAGATGCGCTGAATTCGTTTCTGAACTATCTTTTTTTGGCTGGACAAGTAGTTCGCTCGGAATTCGGCCGAAAACGGAAATTCGGCAGAAGTAAAGCAGGAAGTTTCGATCGGAATCGTCAAAATAAATATGGCTTATACAGGTATATCTGAACTTAATTTTCTCAGATGATTAGCCTGGCGAAGACTGGATCTGGCGTAGAGAAGACGTAGTTGTCTGGTCAAATATTAAATTTTTGGGATCCCATCGAAACCTTTGGTCTTGTTTTTTCAGTCACGCAGTGCAAACCTGCAGCAAGCTTCTAGGGCCACCGACAACTCTTTCACACATAACGACATGATAAGCTTCAAAGTATTTTTGGGGGGATCCCAAAACGTAAGTAACGGGATACCTATGACTTCGTAAAGTTGTCCGTCCGTGTGTCTGTTAGTCCGTCCTGTCCGTCTGTTTGTTAGCAAGACAACTCACGAAGAGATTGAGATATTTTGTTCAAACTTGGTGTGAGAATCCTTTGGCTCAAAGTACAGGTCAAGTTCGTAGATGGACCCCATAGGCCCCATATATATTTAGGGGTGGGGAGGGGTTTCAAATTAAGGGACGAAAAAAATAGTTTTAAAAAGCCAATGAGAAAATCGATGTAGGGGTAAGGAGACAAGCTGAATCCATATCTGAAACTTATTTTCTCACCAGACAATTAGTTCGTCCGGAATCAGGTGAAAACCGTAAAGTTAGTAAGCACAGAATTTTATTCTGAAGTCGTTTGGACTTTCGATCAAGGTGTAAACGGACATTCTAAATCTGTATCTAGAACTTGTGTTCTCTCTGAACAAGAAGTTCGCCCGGAATCCGGCCAAAACCGGAAATTTGGTAAAAGTAAAAGTTCATTCTTAAGTCGATTAGAGTTTCAATATAGGGTAAGGAGATATGCTGAATTCATTTTTGTGTTATAGTTTTGCCGGACAAGTAGTTCGCCCGGAACCCGTCCGATCGGAAATTTGGCAGAAGTAAGGCAGGAAGTTTTGGTCAGTTTCGTCAAAGTAGAAATGACTATTAACAGATTAGGCCTTAATCCGTTTCCAAATTTTAATAGTAAAAATGTTCAAGAGTCTGGCGAAGACCGGATATCTACAAGAGACTCAATTGTCTGGATCAAATCAATCGAATCGAAACCTTTGATCTTGTTCATTTTGGAAGGCATGGTAAACCATCAGCATCAGGTCTATTTTCTGTTCTGGACTTCTTTTGTTTTGCTTAGTTTTCCCATTTTTTTTAACCATGGCGTGTTCCAGTTTTCAAATATTTTGTGTCCAGTCGCCACGTCCGAGAGGCAGGGCCGTCGCGACACCTTCCTGATAGGGGGGGTGCGGCTTCAGAATTTTTCCGGAATTTTTCGGAATTTTACCGGAATTTTTCAAGATTTTACCGGGATTTTTCCTTAGTGAATATCTCTGCCGGCACAGGCGTCAGTACTAGGGGTGGGGGGTGTCGTCACCCCAAATGTTTTTGGCCAGTCGGTAAAAATAGCCGAGTTGGCGCAAAGCGCCGCGATTTTGAGTAAAAACACAGTCAATTTTTCTCTTAGAAATAGTCGTTTTTTCTTAAAAATAGTCGTTTTTTCTTAAAATCAGCCGATTTTTCGTCAACACGGTCGTTTTTTTTCTCTCAATAATAGTCGTTTTTATCTGCAAAAACAGTCGGTAAAAATGACCAGCCAGTCGGTAAATACCTTGTCCCCCTCAAACATTTTGGCTAGTGACGCCTCTGTCTGCAGGAACTCTAGCTAGAATACTGTTGTGTTCTGACTTGGATTGTGTGCTACAAACAACGGTAAACAAAGACAGGCTCGTTGAAGTTTAACTGCAAAGGCAAAGCTTATTTTTACTTCTGATATTTGAAAACACTGAAATATTCTGACTCTTTCATAAGTGAAACAAAAATTTAGCAAATGAATTGAGAAATGAATCTGATACTTTCTTTTAATTTTCGGCTATGGCTTTCATTTCTAGTTGGTAAATATTTCAAGCGTAGAGGGACAACCGCACAGAGGTACCACAAATCTGTAAGTTTCGACAGCCTTCTCGACTCAAAAGTTAGCCTTATTCCGACATGATCTCGGAAGTCCCCAGGACAGCCTCGAAACAAACAAAAAGTTTGAAGATATATATTCGAAGATGTAAGTCTTTCGTGAATTGAACGATGTCTTACCACTATAGTTGACTAGTATGGAAAGCGTTAAATCTGGCTAAGACAATCTCTGTTAGCTCAGCAAAAGGGGAAATAATTTTTCGGATAGTAGGCTAAGCCGAAACTGGTGATGCTGTGTTCAATAGAGGCCGACCATCGTCTTGAGAGTCTGTTACTAATCGCATGTTGACGAACGTTAAATTTTAACCAAAATTCACGAAAAAATTCGAATACCATATTTCTTCAAACTTTTTTTTTTTGTTCCGAGGCTGTCCTGGGAACTTCCGAGATCATGTCGGAACAAGGCTAACTTGTGAGTCGAGAAGACTGTCGAATATAGAGTAGACGGTACTGTGATTTTATTCCTGGAACAATATTTGTAGCTGGAAATGGTGTAAATTTTGGTAACTTGCCTAATTTTTGAAAGCTACAGAAACTCTGGAGATTACCGGAATCACCCAGTGAACGTCCAGGTACGCTGTTTTGTCCGTCTGCACGATTCACTCCGATAAGTTGTGCTTCGGGGTCATCCCTGTAAGTGGTAAGCAGCAAAATTCCGGTAGATTCCCTGAGCCGAATTTTGGAAGATTTCGCGGGGCATATTCCGGTAGATCCCCTGAAACACGGTCCAACAGAATCCCTAAGTCAAGTTCCGGTAGATTCCTTGTGAAAGGTTTCGTTAGATTCCCTGAGCGAAAATTCCGGTAGGCCAGATTCCCTCAGCCGAATTCTGGAAGATTCTGTGGGGCAAATTCCGGTAGATCCCCTGAGACACGTTCCGACAGATTCCCTAAGTCAAGTTCCGGTAGATTCCTTGTGAAAAGTTTCAGTAGATTCCCTGAGCGAAATCCGGTAGGTTCCCTGAAAAATAATCCGGTAGATTCCCTAAAAATCGTCAAGTTCAGGTGAATTTGTCAAATTTTATGTGGCGCGGCTTCGCCGCACCAGTAAAAATTTACCGGAATTTTTTCCCACGGGCCTTCTGGGGGGGGATGCAGCACCCCCCACCCCACCCCCCCCTCGCGACGCCCCTGCCGAGAGGGGTTCCGGCTAAACCCCCCCCCCCCCGGCGAAACCCCCCCCGCCAAAACCCCCCCGGCTAAAACCCCCCCGTTACCAAAACCCCCCGGACCAAAACCCCCCCGGTACCAAAACCCCCCCGACCAAACCCCCCCCGGTACCAAAACCCCCCGGTACCAAAACCCCCCCGCATAAAAAAGACGGGTATGCAAGAGTAGAGTAACTGGTAGGTAGAGAGTAAGAGTAGAATAAACTTCTTTCGCAAACTTGACTCTACAGGAATGTCTGAAGTGGGTATCAGAACAATGATAAACAAAGGGAGTGTAAGGCGAAGGTGAAGGTTGATGGTGACAGACTAATTGCTGAAGTCACCAAACACCCGCATTCAATGAAGCTGTTGTCAGTGAGGTGTAAATGTGAATCATCAAATCAAAGCCAGTTCCACTCTGTGTAACGATCCCCCCAACAGATCCTTTCCCAATGCCTCACCCTTCTTGGCGAGAAAGCTGCAGTTACGATGCCACCCATTGATGCAATGTGAACCTCCCCTTGCCCGATTGCTCTTTAGTTATCCCTGATTCATACCAGAAACTCGAAGATGGGCAATAAGCGGAGGGATACCTATGACACCGCAAAAGTTGTCCTGCTATCCGTCTGTGAGCAGGATAACTCTCGAAGGGAATGAATATTTTTATGAGACTTGATGGGAGGATCCTTTGGGTCAAGGGAAAGGTTGAGCTCGTTTTGTGATAGTACTTTCAAGATAGTCCCAGAAATATTCTACCAGCTCTTCACCTTGCTCGTGCTTGTCAATGGTAAAACTGTCACATGGTTGTTCGTTTTGTTGCCCAGTAATTCCCAGTCTTAATATGTGTGAGTGTCTAAGGATTCGGGGGGGTTTTCGCCGGGGGGGTACCGGGGGGGGGGGGCTATATTCTTCTCTTTCTCTCTACCTACCAGTTACTCTACTCTTACATACCCGTCTTTTTCATGCGGGGGGGTTTTGGTACCGGGGGGTTTTGGTACCGGGGGGGTTTTGGTCGGGGGGGTTTTGGTACCGGGGGGGTTTTGGTCCGGGGGGGTTTTGGTAACGGGGGGGTTTTAGCCGGGGGGGGTTTGGCGGGGGGGTTTTGTCCGGGGGGGGTTCGCCGGGGGTGTTTTCGCCTAGACCCGTCCGAGAGCGGGTAGGTTGGATAGCGTCGACAAGCGCTAACAAGAAAATCTCTTAAGTCCATTTGGGAAGTAAAAATCGGTATTTCTGATCCATTTCATCGTGAAAAGATCATTTCGAGCAAGAGCTGTGATTTAAGCTTCCATGACAGTACCATGTTTTCCTGACAGTGCTTGTACTGTAGATTTCGATTCGCGTCATCATCACTTGCGCAGCATGCAATGACGTGAAGGCGAGTAAAACCTGTTTAAAAAAGCGAGATTGTTGACCCTTCGTTTAAGACTATTCAAGGTATGCCTATTGTAGGGGGGGTTTGTAGATTGCGGATGAGTCAGCATTGGTGCAAGGACCCACAACAACAACAAAAAAGAAGCCAACGAATGGGAAAGAATTAAACTTACTTTTCGACGCACAACAACAACAATAAAGAAGCCAACGAACAGGAAAGAATTAAAATTACTTTTCGACGCAGTTTAGAGAAATTCAGGTCTGTTCTGGTAATTGTGTTGCGGAGCAACACTACTGCTTTCGTAGTTTTTTTTTTTTTTCACCGTGATCAGCGACCTGTAGCTCCGAAGTGGTAAGAGTTAAAAATTTGAGATTTTTCAGAGGGAAGGGAAACGTGAAACAGAGTAAAAAGTTCCAGAGAAGTTCGTAAAATTTCTAACAGTTTTCCAGAAAAAAAAAATAAAACCGTTTTTTTTCTTAGAAACTGCGTTCGATGTTTGGCGTCAAGTTAAGACGACCCTAGCTTCGGAAATAAACTTGTTAGAAATACAGTTATGCTGAACTCATGTAGAAGTTTCATTTGTCTCTTCGAGAACCGGAGCACAAAATTCCGTAGCTCTTACAGATTTCCCGGAAATAATTCCGGAAAAGTCCATCTCGTTCCGATTTTTTTTTGAATTTTCTCAAATTTTCGATTTTGATGTTTCTTATATTTTCATCGAGTAGTGCTATGAAAAGTATGCAAGAAGAAGTGAAGTGTTCTATATACCAAGTTGCTTCGTTCTCTAAGAAATAATTTCCGAAGTTTCGACGTTCTAGAGGTAACTTCTGTTCTGGACCAGCTAGAATTTTTTTTCCAACGCGGTTCGACAGGTCTCGATCTCCTAACAACTGGAGCTTACAATAGTTTCTCCGAAATAAAATTCCTTCTTTGGGTTTTTCTATTTGGAAGTTTTGTCATGCCCTCGGGCAATTTAAATTTTTTGGTGAATTTGGTTTGTTTTATATTTTCCTAGCTTAGACCATCAAAAGTTAAGCAGAAAACTATAAGACGTTATTTCCGTATCTCTTTCAGATTTCCCGGAAATAATTCCCAAAATGTGCGTCTCGAAACATAATACTTCGAATTGGCGTCAAGTTAAGAAGGCCCTAGTTTCGGAAGTAAACGTTTTAGAGATAAAATAATTATGAACTCATATAGAACTTTTATTGATCTTTTCGAGAACTGAAGCATGAAATTCCGTAGCTCTTACAGATTTCCCGGAAATAATTCCGGAAAAGTCCATCTCGTTCCGATTTTTTGGAATTTTCTTAAATTTTCGATTTTGATGTCTATTTTATTTTTATCGAGTAGTGCTATGAAAGTTATGTAAGAAGAAGTGAAGTGTTCTTTATACCAAGTTGCTTCGTTCTCTTAGAAATAATTTCCGAAGTTTCGACGTTCTAGAGGTAACTTCGGTTCTGGGCCAGCTAGAATTTTTTTTCCAACGCGGTTCGACAGATCTCGATCCCATAAGACTGGAACTTGCAATAGTTTTCCGGATATAAAATTCCTTCTGTAGGTTTTCTATTTAGAAGTTTTGTCATGTCCTCGGAGCAATTTCCAATTTTTGCCAATTTTTGTTTGTTTTATATTTTCCTAGCTTAGTCCATCAGAAGTTAAGCAGAAAACTTTATTTTGTTTTTTTCCGTATCTCTTTCAGATTTCCCTGAAATAATTCCCGAAATGTGTGTCTCGAAACATAAAACTTCGAATTGGCGTCAAGTTAAGATGGCCCGGCTTCGGAAGTAAACGTTTTAGAAATAAATTAATGCTGAATCCATGAAGTAATTTTACAGATCTCTTCGAGAACTGGAGCATAAAACTCCGTAGCTCTTCCCGGAAATAATTCCGGAAAAGTTCTTCTCGTTCCAATTTTTTGTCTAATTTTCTGAAATTTTCGATTTTTACTGTTTCTTTTATTTTTAGAAGCAATGGAAGCTTACACTAGTCCTAGGGTCCTAGACATGGCTTAGGGGGATCTGAACTCGATTTGACTTCTGTGGAGGGGGAGTAGGGGTCCCTCAATTTTGTAAACATAAACAGTATGAGTTGTTGCTCCGCAACACTTCCCGTTGCCCAGTATTATTTTATTGTTCTTAAGGGACTCGGATAAGAAGAGTGTGGGTCTTCTGACGTGCTTTAAGTGTTGTGGAATCCGGCCGAAAATCGTATCGGAAATTCCAGGTGTGCGAAGGGTTGGTGGATTGTGAGGAAATTGGGTATGACGAATCCCAGTTCTGGGCAGCTCCTAAATGCGGCAAGAAGTTTGCTTTTCCGGTAGGAAAATGGCAATTTCTGACACATTTTAATTTGTGAAAGTCTATTTCCTGAAATAAAGTATCCCCGATTTGACGGTAAGCTACAGAGCTAGACCAAAGTATTTGAAAGAATGTCTGATTTATTTCATTTTGTTCAAGTTTTCAGCCAAGAGCAGCCAGTCTAGTATATAAGCTTCTGCTGTGAGCCGTTCGGGGCTCCCTACAAGTCCGGAGCCCGGTACAGACGTACCCGTAGACCCCCCCCCTTGCACCGGGCTTGTTTTATAATGGTACAGCACAAATTCTAAAAGTTGAATTTGATTTCTAGTTTCAATTATTTAAAGAAATTCTGGTTTATCTTGAAATTGTAATTATCCATCCTATAAATATTCAGAATTGTCAACTGTGTTATTGTGTTATTCTCGTTTATTTCTGGACCAGCTAAACATTTTACCAAACTCAGTTTAGTAGGAGCTCGAAATAAAACCATATCAAAGATGCTTCAAGATAACAATCGAAGCCGCATTAGAAAAATGTCCTCTGAAGGACATAATGGAGACTGTTGCTCCGCAACTGTGCCCTAAGGAACAGGGCACAGTTGCTGCAACACTTCCCGTTGCACAGGCAACGGAGGTCTAGTTTACTTTCACAACGAAGGACTGATAACTAATGTATAAATGAACTTGCTTAAAATGATTGAAATGGGATTATTATCTCATTTCATGACAACAATATAAGTTACACCCACCAACGAATCACAAAAAATAGTGCTTGCCTGCGGTAGGCTGCTATCAGTTATAGTATATTAGAACAAGACCAAAGGTTTCGATGGGATCCCAAAAATGTAATATTTGATCAGGACAATTTGGTCTTGTAGATCCGGTCTTCGCCAGACTCCTTGAACATGTTTACCATTAACATTTAGAAACAGGCCAATGGCTAATCGTCTGAGAAAACCAAGTAGGATTCAGCATGTGTGCATTTACAGCTATACGTCATATTTACTTTGACGAAATTGTTCAAAACTTCCTGTCTTACTTCTGCCAAATCTCCCGGTTTCACCGCATTCCGGGCGAACTACTTGTCAGGCAATAACTAAAGCTCAAAAACGAATTCAGCGTCTCTCCATTACCCCTATATCGAACATCTAATCAACTTCAGATAAAGCTTCACATTTTAGAGTTTGGGCTGGATTCCGGGCGAACTATTTGTCCGACGAGAAAATAATTTTCATATATGGATTCAGCATTCAGCATTACCACTACATCAAACCTCTAATCAACTTCAGCTAAAACTTTTATTTATAACAAATTTTCCGGTTTCAGCCGGATTCCGGGCGAACTATATGTCCGGGTAAAAAATGATTGTCAAATGCGGATTCAGCATGTCTTCTTACCCCTTCGATCAACTTCAGATAAAACTTTTACTTTTAACAAACTTTCCGGTTTTGACCGGATCCCGGGCGACCTACTTGTCCGGCGAGAAATTGATTTTCATGTAAATGTTCAGCATGTCTTCTTACCCCTACATCGAACATCGAATCAACTTTGAATAGAACTTTTACTTTTAACAAACTTTCCGGTTTTGACCGGATTCCGGGCGAACTACTTGTCCGGCTAGAAAATGATTTTCGTATTCGTGTTCAGCATGTCTTCTTACCCTTAAACCGATTATCTCATTGGGTGTAAAAAAAAATGTGTTCGCCCTTATTTGAACCCCCTCCCCCACCTTAACCCCTAAATGAAGGGCTACATATCCGATCTGCGAATTGACCTGTCCCTTGAACCAAAGAATCCTCACACCAAGTTCATTAAAATATCTCATTCCCTTCGAGAGTTATCGTGTTCTCGCAGATGGACGGAGAGACGGACAACTTTTACGAAGTCGTAGGTATCCTTCCACTTACATTTTGGGATCCCAAAAAGAGCTCAACTGGACATATCAACAACAAAAATATTGAAAATAAAAGAAGAGACAAACAAAAGAAACAGAAAGAAGAAAACGGAAATGACGGAAAAAATGTCGTCAGGACCAGACCAAAATCATCTGTTTCATACCTCATCTGTACTGACTCTGTGTGGTGCTATTGTGCTAAAGTTATGTAGTTTACTTTATTCATACAATGCTCATATGGCACTTGCAAGGCTTGGTAGAATGATGAAAGTAGGAATTTGCCAATGCGTGTGTTTGCTGTGATCATTTGTAAGCAAAATCCGACTTTTCTTAAGTTAAAATTGTACTCGGTTTAAGTGAAAGTTGTACTCTAATTGTACTGAAAATTGTAACCCCACATTACTCGGATCCGGTCCGGTCTTGTCAATTATGTATTTAGGGCTTGTGCTTATTCTTCCCCCACAAGTCATCCCGATCCGTCCACTCTGAACATGTCAAACAATTCCCCCCCCCCTAACTCCCCCGAAAGTCACCGGATCCATCTCGGACTTGAAGTGTGACGTCTGAGACACGAGATCTTTCCAAATATCAAGTTTCATTAAGATCCGGTTCCCCGTTCAAAAGTTATAAATACGTCAACATTCCGGATTCCCCCTCCCTCCATCCCCCCGGTGGTCAGATCGAGGAAATGACAATTTCCAAGTTGGTTTGGTCGGGTCCCTAATATGCCTGCCAAGTTCCATCGACCCAGCACATGTGTAAGTATCTTAAGTCGGGATCACCGGAATTCCGGAACCCTCCCTCCAACTCCCCCCACAGTGCTCGGATCCGGTCCGGTCTTGTCAACTATGTATCTAGGGCTTGTGCTTGTTCTTCCCACCAAGTTTCATCCCGATCCGTCCACTCTGAATATGTCACATGATTTCCGACTCCCCCCCCTCCAACTCCCCCCAAAGTCACAGGATCCATTCCGGACTTGAAATGTGACATCTGAGACACGAGATTCTTCCAAACATCAAGTTTCATTAAGATCCGATTCCCCGTTCAAAAGTTATAAATACGTCAATATTCCGGATTCCCCATCCCTCCACTCCCCCCACGGTGGTCGGATCGAGGAAGTGACTATTTCCAAATTAGTTTGGTCGGGTCCCTGATATGCCTGCCAAGTTTCATCGTCCTAGCTCATCTGGAAGTACCGTAACTCGAGATGAGTGGCCTGACAGACCGACCGACCGACAGACCGAAAAGTGATCGGTATATGGCACTTGAGCGAAGCTGCAAGTGCCATAAAAACGACGTCTAGCTTTTCTAGACGTAGGCTACCGTAAGGCCTGATAATGGCTTACTTTTCATTCATATTCTTTTTAAAGAAACAAATTAAACAGAGCTGAAGAGGGGAAAGAAAGGAACGAAAAGGATAAACGTTTTAATCATATAAAATTTTGTTACTTTTGGAGTATCTTTTCGGACCAGCTGTTACCTAGCTGTCGTTGTGGCATTGAATGCCTGCTGACTTAACACCACTTGTTTGGACAGGCACAAAGCCATGCCGATGTTTACCGAATACTGCGGATAACTGAAAGAGGGTTTCTCGCTTACAGTTGCGGCAATCATGCCTCGCTATTCGCGGATTCGTGAATGGTTTCGAAGGTCTGAAGGCCTCAACTGAAGTATAAAATACCTAAGTCTGTGTCATTTGTGCTTTAACTCTTTCGTTTGACGTCCAGCTGCTTCTTTGAAAAGACTACCAAAAGTAGAATAGAAATCGTTCTAGTGACAAACTCGGAAATCGCAAGCTATGGTCGAACAAATCTTAGTCGCATGATCTTGGTCTTGCCAGCTCGGGTTCACAGACCTATTCAAGAGATCACTTACAGCTGAAGCGGTAACTCTTGCGCACGAAAAGGCCTAAGCTAACAAAAAGAAAAACCCTACAAGGATTGGTATTCTCTTCCATGAAAAGGGTGTGATTTATTTACTTACGTGACTTTTTAGTCAAAAGATTTCTTCAATAGAAGAGTGTCAGTTGTTGGCCAGGTTGCCTCAGTCGTCACCCCGAAGTTGAAGATGAAGCTTCTTGTGTTGGTGTATCTTCTGATGGTCGGGCTGGCGGTGACACTGTAAGTACTCTCATGGACCTTCATTAGGATTTATGTCTTTCAGAAATTGAAGTTCGTAGTTTTCTGTCCTTTCCCCTTAGCCCTCACAGGTGGTCGGAACAGCGTTGGTAACGAACGGGCAGGGTAGGCGCCTCCCTATGGGCCCCGCTTCAACGGATCAAAACAATATTGACTTGATCTTGAAAGAGGAGCAAAACAGATCCATCATGGACCTTATTCGCTCCGAAGTGCGAATTAAGGTAACATTACTTTCAAGTTTTTTTACCTGTTTCGGTGCAAATTACATAAGCGTCATCATGTAAAGTAGTGACGGTCATCTCTATATGTCCAGCGGTCGGCTTGCACATTATAAAATAATGCAAGGAGGGCCCCGAACTTTCGACTGCCCAGGGGCATCCTAAGGATTTAACCCGACGAGGTCGGCAGTTGTCAGCAGCCCCAGTGTTTGTACAAAGTGTTTTCTTTCAGTGCGGTCGTGGAAATTCCCTGTAACTCCCTTCTGCGTGACCTCGAACCACCGTACAAGTTTCGTCCTTCACTCGTTCCCCCCTCCGTGAGTTGTGATCAGAATCTGTCCATATTTCACACAGGGAACCATGTCCTCGGTGTCCGTAATACTCAGCGAGTTTCGTAACATTCCGTAGAACCAAGGACAAGGAAAGGCAAAGATTCCAGGTTCTTTCTCAGAATCTCCGATACTATTTTAACTCTTCTACAGTCCCGCTAAACACTAACTTCCATCTTGCCATAGCGTAAAGTTTTTTGTTGTTGTTTTAAAACACTTTTTTTTAGTTCCGTTCCTATGGAATCCGAAGAAGAATTTGGCAAAGAAGCTGACGTGTCCACAGAAGAAGAGAAAACAACAAAGCCGTCAACGACCAAACGAACAACCACGAAAACCACAACTGCGGAACCAGCTGACGAGTCTGCGGAAGAAGAGAAAACAACAAAGCCATCAACAACCAAACGAACAACCACCAAAACAACAACCGCGGAACCAGCTGACGAGTCTACAGAAGAAAAGAAAACAACAAAGCGGTCAACAACCAAACGAACAACAACCAAAGCAACAACGACGACACCAGAACCTGCTGACCAGTCTGCTGAAGAAGAAAAAACAACAAAGCCGTCAACTACCAAACCAACAACAACCAAAGCAACAGCAACGCTAACGACAACACAACCAGCTGATGAGGTTACGGAAGAAGATAAAACAACAAAGCCATCAACAACTAAGCGAACAACAACCACAACAACAACTAAAACACCAGACGACGAAGATGCTGGAGATCCAATCTGTTTGGATAGCTCCAGCGAAGAAGGGTCAAGAGAAAAAGGGGGACAGAGAAAGAAGCACGGTGGAAGGTGGAGAGGACATAAGAGAAGGAAGGGACCGGGACACAAAAAGGATTCAAGCGAAGAAAACGATTGTGACGACGGAGGTAAAGAGAAGCACAAAGAGAAAAGGAAGCATAAGAAAGGAATTGTTTCCATTCTTTTGGAGACGCACAGCGACAGAGTACATCCTTGGCGAACAGGAGTAGATCTGTGGAGAAGACGCTTCGAATAGAAAGGGCAACATAGTTTAGTTAGACCAGAAAAGTCAACGATGATTTGCACGTCTTAAATCTTCGGTTTGTGTTTTAGCTTTAAGTTACTAATATAAAAAAAGCTTCGAACTCAAATGGTACTAGACCCGAAACTGTCCGATTCCCAACAAGCAGTAGTCCACATTTCCACGACCACCGAGTAATAAAGAAATCTGCCAGAACCACAGGCCATAAACACAATCCGGCCAGCTATTCGTATGCGGCCAGTTTATTATCTTTGAAGTATTATCAACAGGAACAGAAAATATTTAGGTCTTCAGCTGGTTCGCCTTTTTCATGAGTTTCTAGAAAATGTGTCCGAACCATTTCGCCTTAGTCCAGCTCATCGCTTCCAAGCAGACTAGTTTCTTTGTATCCCCTTCGTGTCTCATTATAAGCATTTAACCATCCATACGTGGTAATTCGGATTTATTCCCTTATTATCCGCTTTGGATCCGCATTTTTTATTTGGCAAATTCGCGTTAATCATTGTTTCAATGAGGTGTAATAAGCTGAATAGCGCTGTACTTGATGTTTACGTCTTATTACATACCCATCCAAACTAAAAGCAAAAGGTTCTTATCCATGCTACGATTAGGGTTACCTTACATGTATATTATCATAACAAGTGGGCAAGCGCTCAGACGTGGAGTGTAAAAGAATGAATTGGATTGTAACATTGTATTTCCCGTAACGTTTAATATTCGTATTGCATAGTTATTCGTGAAACCAACAACTGAGCTCCCAAAGAATCTCCAAACACGGCTCAGGCTCAGCCTCGAACACCCTAATGTCAAAGTCATAAATTTTCATAAGCGCGTCTCATCTGACACCTTCCACGTGAGAACACATGTTAGTTCATTTGGAAACACAATCCCTTCGCGTCAGTCGTAATTCAGTCTCCAATCACAGTATTGTCCATCTTTGTCTTTCCAGTATTGCTTCGTATAAACCCTGTAGGCTTGTTTCAATGCACTACTGACATTATTTTCATCAATCTTGAAATGTATTTCGTTTATTATACCTTGTTTAAACACATTAATGTAATGTCAAAGTCATAAAGTTTCAGATCCCATTTCATCATTCCCATCCTTCCGCGAAAACACATGTTGTGACTAATTGAAAGCTCAAACCCTTTGCGAAACATGAAACCAAACAAACGCAATGCGAATCTTACGGAAAGTACTGTGTATAACTATACGAGGTTTTAATTTTGACGAGTGTCATCGTTCACGAACTTAACACATGGGCAATCTGGGCCCCGTTGTAAAATCTCACAAAATCTCAAATCATGGGCAATCCGGGCCCAGTTGTCCATGAACGGGGGGGGGGGAGGTTCAATCTCAAGATGTTCTTCGTGGCCAGAGGATATATACATATATATCCACAAGTATACAAGAGAACTCGAGACAATTTCATAGACGAACGTAACTCAATGGAAATCTGGGCCCAGTTACCCATGAACGGGAGGGGGGGGGGTCAAATTGCTTATCTAAACCTAAATATCCTCGGCTATACCAACACGGGTCACGGGTCAAACAAATTTCTCATGGGCAAATTGGGCCCACCTTCCCATTACCGGGGAGGGTGGGGGGGGTGATTCAACTCCAAACAGATATTCCCAACCCCATGATCCAAAAGCACAAAGGAATTTCATCGCCCTATCTCCAGTTATTGTCAAGTTAAAAAACACAAAAAAAGGGCAATCTGGGCCCAATTGCCTCTGAACCGGGTGGGTGTGGGGGGTGTGACCCCCAAAAGGCACAACTAGACCCCAATACCCACAAGTGTACCAAGTTTGAACTTGATACCTGTTGATTCCTGGCACGGGTAACGAACTTTACTCCTGGGCAATCTGGGCCCAGTTGCCCGTTAACGGGATGGGTGGGGGAGGTGCAACTTTAAAAGTAATTTCCCAGCCCTGGGATCTACAAGTACAAGGAATTTCATCGTCTTATGTCCACTATGGTCAAGTTCTGAACATTGTTCACTGGTCAATCTGGGCCCATTTGCCCCTGAACCGGGTGGATGTGGGGGGTGGGACCCCGAAAGGCACAACTAGACACCAGTACCCACAAGTGTATCAAGTTTGAACTTGATACTTGCACTGGTTCACGAGTTATGAGCTCCACAAAATATGGTGAAAACCGAAAGCTGCTATATCGCTCGCAATAGTGGATTGTTCCAAGGAACACTCCACTAACAAGTGCGCAAGCGCTCAGACGTGGAGTGTGAAAGTAAAATGTTTATCATATTTTATATACAAACAGCGTTAAAACCAAGACTTTTCACATCCCCAACCAAACAAGTATTGAAATAACCTAATTTGTAATCATCCCACTTTAAAAGCTTTAAATGTAAACAAACCGCAAGTATAAATCCAAAGAAATGTTGAAGATCTTGCAAGAACAGCATGAGTTCTAACACTAGATCAGAGAATCAGAACACTGAATCTGAATGGTGTGCCAGCCAGTCCGACCCTTTAAACCTCTTTTCCATTAGCAAGGTAATAAAACAAGTGCAATAACCAAATCGTAGCAGCCTAATACCCCCTTTGTCACAATTCATTAAGAACGGCATATCATCGATCATATGACAACACCGTAAAGTTTCCAGCTGTCGTCTTATTTCTTGCTGCTCTACACCAAAATCCTCATTCATAGATATATCTCCCCAAATATACAAGAGTTGAACTTGAGACCTGTCATAGACGAACGTAACTCATGAAAAATCTGGGCCCAGTTACTCATGAACGGGAGGGTGGGGGGGGGGCATTAGTTGCATATCTAGACCTAAATATCCTCGACTATACCAGCTTAGAGTTTGATTCCAGTCACGAGCCAAAAACTTGACTCATGGGCAAATTGGGCCCACTTGCCCATGAACGGGGAGGGTAGGGGCCAGGGGGTGGTTCAAATCCACATATAAATCCCCAACCCTATGATCCAAAAGCACAAAGGAATTTCATCGCCCTATCTCCAGTTATTGTCAAGTTGAAATCATTAAAAAATGGGCAATCTGGGCCCAATTGCCCCTGAACCAAGTGGGGGTGTGGTTTGGGACCCGCAAAAATGAAAAAGAGACCCCAATACTCACAAACCTACCAAGTTTCAACTTGATACCTGTTGATTCCTGTCACGGGTAACGAACTTTACTCCTGGGCAATCTGGGCCCATTTGCCCATGAACGTGATGGGTGGGGGAGGTGCAACTTTAAAAGTAATGTCCCAGCCCTAGGGTCTACATGTACAAGGAATTTCATCGTCTTATGTCTAACTCTGGTCAAGTTATGAACATTATTCACTGGGCAATCTGGGCCCATTTGCCCCTGAACCGGGTGGGTGTGGGGGTCGGACCCCCAAAAGGCACAACTAGACCCCAGTCCCCACCAGCGTACCAAGTTTGAACTTGATACTTACACTGGTTCACGAGTTATGAGCTCCACAAAATACGGTGAAAACCGAAAACCGGAAACCGGAAACCGAAAGCCGAAAGCTGCTACAGCGCTCGCAATAGTGGATTGTTCCAAGGAACACTCCACTAAAAACGTGAGAATTGTCGCTGGAATTTTCCAGTTTCAAATAGATCCGATGATATTTTCAGTTTGGATAATGATAATCTCCCTTTCGCAGTGGCAGGGAGGGGGTGGCTCCCTCTCCCTCAAAGCTTTAATCAAATTAACCAATTTGATATGTTGTTAATCAGACAACAACACTAACCACAAGTTGATGAGTAGAAAATCTGCTTCATGAGCAATGGAAGTTTTCCAATTTCATTCAAGAGCTGTGCTTTAAGCTTCCATGACAGTACCATGTTTTCCTGACAGTGCTTGTACTGTAGATTTCGATTCGCGTCATCATCACTTGCGCAGCATGCAATGACGTGAAGGCGAGTAAAACCTGTTTAAAAAAGTGAGATTGTTAACCCTTGGTTTAAGACTATTCAAGTTATGCCTATTGTAGGGGGATTTGTAGATTGCGGATGTGTCAGCATTGGTGCAAGGAAACAACAACAAAAAAGAAGCCAACGAACGGGAAAGAATTAAACTTACTTTTCGACGCAGTTTAAAGAAATTCAGGTCTGTTTTGGTAATTTGCTTTCACAACGAAGGACTGATAACTAATGTTTAATGAACTTGCTTAAAATGATTGAAATGGGATTATTCTCTCATTTTATGACAACAGTATAAGTTACACCCACCAAGGAATCACAAAAAATAGTGCTTGCCTACGGTAGGCTGCTATCAGTTATAGTATATTAGAACAAGACCAAAGGTTTCGATGGGATCCCAAAAATGTAATATTTGATCAAGACAATTTGGTCTTGTAGATCCGGTCTTCGCCAGACTCCTTGAACATTTGTACCATTAACATTTAGAAACAGGCCAATGGCTAATCGTCTGAGAAAACCAAGTAGGATTCAGCATGTGTGCATTTACTTTGACGAAATTGTTCAAAACTTCCTGTCTTACTTTTGCCAAATCTCCCGGTTTCGGCTGCATTCCGGGCGAACTACTTGTCAGGCAATAACTAAAGCTCAAAAACGAATTCAGCGTATCTCTATCACCCCTATATCGAACATCTAATCAACTTCAGATAAAGCTTCACATTTTCAGGTTTTGGCTGGATTCCGGGCGAACTATTTGTCCGACGAGAAAATAATTTTCATATATGGATTCAGCATGCCTCCTTACCACTACATCAAACCTCTAATCAACTTCAGCTAAAACTTTTATTTATAACAAATTTTCCGGTTTCAGCCGGATTCCGGGCGAACTATATGTCCGGGTAGAAAATGATTGTCAGATGGGGATTCAGCATGTCTTCTTACCCCTAAATCGAACATCGAATCAACTTCAGATAAAACTTTTACTTTTAACAAATTTTCCGGTTCTAGCCGGATTGCGGGCGACCTACTTATCCGAAGAGAAAATGATTTTCATATAATCTTCAACATGTTTTCTTACCGCTAAATCTAACATCGAATCGAATCAACTTTAAATAAAACTTTTACTTTTAACAAACTTTCCGGTTTCGACCGGATTCCGGGCGAACTACCTGCCCGGCGAGAAAATGATTTTCGTATTCGTGTTCAGCATGTCTTCTTACCCCTAAATCGACTATCTCATCGGGTGTAAAATAAAATTGTTCGCCCTTAATTTGAACCCCCTCCCTCACCCCTAAATGTAGGGCTACATATCCCATGTACAAATTGGACCTGTCCCTTGAACCAAAGAATGGTTTTGGGATCCCAAAAAGAGCTCAACTGGACATATCAACAAAAACAATTTCTAAAATAAAAGAAGAGACAAACAAAAGAAACAGAAAGAAAAAACGGAAATGACGGAAAAATGACAATCGACAGGACACCGTGTGGTGCTAAAGTTATGTTAGTTTACTTTATTCATAAAAAAAAAAGACATCTAGCTTTTCTAGACGTACCGCAAGGCCTGATAATGGCTCAATTTTCATGCATGTTATTTTTTCAAAGAAACAAACCAAACAGAACTGAAAAAGGTAAAAAAAAGGAATGAAAAGGATAAACGTTTTAGTCATATAAAATGTTGCTACTTTTTTCGTATCTTTTAGGAACAGCTGTTACCTAGCTGTCGTTGTGGCATTTAATGCATGCATGCATGTTGACGTAACACCACTTATCTGGACAGGCACAAAGCCATGCCAGTATTTACCGAATACTTTGGATAACTGAAAGAGGGTTTCTCGCTTACTGTTGTGGCAAACATGCCGCGCTATTCGCAGATTCGTGAATGGTTTCAAAGGTCTGAAGGCCTCTACTGAAGTATAAAATACACGTCTGTGTCATTTGGTGCCTTAAGTCTTTCATTTGACCTCCAGCTTTTTCTTTGAAAGAACTACCAACAAGAGATGCTTCGGCTAAAGGTTATGGTCTTCATATTTGTGCTCTTGATCTTTCCAAGGCTTTCGATAGCGTTGTACATAGTCAAGCTCTTTACTCTCTTTATAGTCATGGTATTAACCTTTCTGTTATTTTTCTTCTAAAGTTTTGGTATGGTAATTCTTATCTTCGAATTAAAACTAATGGTGCCCTTTCATCTTCTAATGTTCTTGTTCGTCGGGGCGTACGGCAGGGTGGAGTGTTATCTCCTAGTATTTTCAAATTTGTATTTCTGGTATTCTTGAGAATGTTTCTTCTATGGTTTTGTTGGTTTGAGCGATATCTCCTACCTTGCTTATGCTGATGACATTCTTCTAATTAGTCGGTCTAAACTCAGTCTATCGCAGATGGTTCATAAAGTTTCTTCTTCTTTTACTAAAATCGGTCTTTCGCTTAATGTTGATAAATGCGAGTATCTTTCTTTCAACGTTCCTTCCTCTACTAGACCTCTAAGTTCTCAACATTTCTCTATCCCACACGTAGATTCGATCCGGTGGTTGGGTATTACACTAACAAAAAATCTTAAAACCCTTCGGGAGCGTGCTGTACGGGATGCCAGAGTGAAAATCCAGATTGGTATTGGTTACTCTAAAATTGTAGCCAATCGAGGGAAATACAATCGTGTCGCCCTTGGTAAGCTTTATTCTACTTTCTCCGATCATTCTGTTCTTTACCTTTCTGGGCTTTACCCTATATTTAAGAAAAAAGATATTAGTGATATTCGATCTTCTTATTTCCGGTTCTGTAAATTTTTTCTCTATCTTCCTCTGTGGTACAAGAATCGAAAGATAGTAATAAAGTTTTATCTTCCGAATATTACCGAGAAGCTGACGGATGTGCTTAAAAAGCTCTCCTCACCACGGTTTGATCCGTTTGTTTGATTAATGTTTTGTCGACTTTAGTTTTTGTTTCACGTCTTTTTCCGTTTTTCTTTTTCTTCAAGTTTATACTCCACTATTAATCTGTTTGATGTAAGTGGGTAATAAATAAATATTATTATTATTATTAAAACCCTTGAGGCAAAAACGATAACAGGCCCTTAGGGATCATTGATGTATACCGTTTGGTCAAAAGTAGGCTATTTGTTTCACTTTTTATTTAAAATGCGCACTTTAAGAGTGCTAAAAACAAATTTTTAAGCAAAACCCTTGTGGCACAAATGAATGGGTTGAGATGTATCGTTTGATCAAAAGTACTTTTCGACCTTGCGGTTAAGATGCGCAGTTGATGAAAATGTATATTAATTTTCTTGATATACATTTCTAAAATGTATATAATCATTTTCTTACTTTGCGGTCAAGATTAGTACAATAGTCGGATTTGTAAAGTGGCGATTTTTAAGCCAATCTTGTCGATTCCCTAATTTTCCACCCAAGTTTCGTCGTCCTAGCACATCTGGAAGTACCTTAACTCGCGATCACCGGAATTCCGGACCCCCTCCCCCACTCAAACTCCCCCACAGTCGCCGGAGCCAATCCGGTTAATGATTTATCCAGGGCATCTGTTTGTTATTCCCACAAAGTTCCATCCCGATCTCTCCAGTCTAAGCCGGTCACTTATTTTACGGTCCCCCCCCCCATTGTTGTCGGATCCGGTCCGGACATGAAAAAGATCACCACAGACATTTCATCCGTTCAGTTATTAAATTTCACTCGAACCCGATCACCCGTTCCAAAGTTACGCATGACTCAATATTCCGGATTCCCCTCCCTCCACTCCCCCCACGACAATCGGATCGAGTAAATTTTTATTTACAAGTCGTTTTGATCGGGTCCCTTATACGCCTCCCAAGTTTCGTCGTGAAAATCCCCCAAACCGCCATCACCGGAATCACCTTCTTCTTCCCAGCAAGTTTCACTCCGATCCCTTCATTCTAACCGTTTCTCGAGATTTCCGGTCCCCCCCCCAACTCCCCCGTAGCTGTCGAATCCGGTTCGGACTTTAAATAGGACATCAGAGATATGTCATTTATTCAGTTATTAAGTTTCATTCCAATCCGATCACCCGTTCGAAAGTTACACACTACTCAATTTTCCGGATTCACCCGCCCTCCATTCCCCCCCCCCCAGATGGTCGGATCGGAAAACTGATTATTTCCAGGCTAGTTTGATTGGGTCCCTGACATGCCTGCCAAGTTTCATCATCCTAGCACATCTTTACCCTGGCACATCCAGTACCCTAACTCGAAAAAGTGTGACAAAAAAATCGGACAGACCGACCGACAGACGACATTGCGATCGGTATATGGCACGTGAGCCAGAGGCTGCAAGTGCCATAAAAACAGAATAGAAATCGTTCTAGTGACAAACTCGGAAATCGCAAGCTGTGGTCGAACAAATCTTAGTCGCATGATCTTGGTCTTGCCAGCTCGGGTTCACAGACCTATCTATATAAGAGATCACTTACAGCTGAAGCGGTAACTCTTGCGCACGAAAAGGCCTAAGCTAACAAAAAGAAAAACCCTACAAGGATTGGTATTCTCTTCCATGAAAAGGGTGTGATTTCTTTACTTACGTGACTTTTTAATCAGAAGATTCCTTCAATACAAGAGTGTCAGTTGTTGGCCAGGTTGCCTCAGTCGTCACCGCGAAGTTGAAGATGAAGCTTCTTGTGTTGATGTATCTTCTGCTGGTCGGGCTGGCGGTGACACTGTAAGTACTCTCATGGACCTTCCTTAGGATTTATGTCTTTCAGAAATTTTAGTTCGTAGTTTTCTGTCCTTTTCCTTACCCCCCACAGGTGGTCGGAACAGGGCTCGGCGACAATGGATCAAAGAAATATTGACTTGATCTTGAAAGAGGAGCAAAACAGATGCATCATGGACCTTATTCGCTCCGAACTCCGAAGTGCGAATTAAGGTAATAAGGGTAACATTACTTTCAAGTTTTCTTGAACTGTTTCGGTGCAAATTACATTAGCGTCATCATGTAAAGTAGTGACGGTCATCTCTATATGTCCAGCGGTCGGCTTGCACATTATAAAATAATGCAAGGAGGGCGAACTTTCGATTGCCCAGGGGCTTCCTCAGGATTTAACCCGACGAGGTCGGCAGTTGTCAGCAGCCCCAGTCTTTGTACGAAGTGTTTTCTTTCAGTGCGGCCGTGGAAATTCCCAGTAACTCCCACCTGCGTGACCTCGAACCGCTGTACGAGTTTCGTCCTTCGTTCGTTCCATCATCCGGGAGTTGTGATCAGGATCTGTCCATATTTCACACAGGGAACCATGTCCTTATATCAGGGACCCATAAATTTCCTTTACAGGAGGCTTGTCATTTCCTATGCTTCTATGTTGCTATGTTGTCCGATCCTTGCCTACTTTCCAAAAATCCCACTTGGGTCGAATCGGCATTCTTGTTTGCCTCATTGGACGTGCGCGCCAAAGAGACTCCTCCCTCAAGGCGCCAGCAGCCAATCCCAAATTTTGTCTATCTGGACTTGGACGTGATTGGACCGTGGGTATTTCTTGAATTATCTTCCGTTCGGTCAACATAGCATCAGAAATCTCTTATTGACAAGCCCCCTGAATGGCGAGGCATTACAGGAAATTTATGGGTCCCTGCTTATACTCAGCGAGTTGCATAACATTCCACCCGAACCAAGGGCAAGGGAAGGCAAGATTCCAAGTTCTTTCTCAGAATCTCCAATATATTCAGTCCCGCTAAACACTAACTTCCATCTTGCCATAGCATAAAGTTTTTTGTTGTTGTTTTAAAACACTTTTTCTTAGTTCCGTTCCTGTGGAATCCGAAGAAGAATTTGGCAAGAAGCTGACGTGTCCACAGAAGAAGAGAAAACAACAAAGCCGTCAACAACCAAACGAACAACCACGAAAACAACAACTGCGGAACCAGCTGACGAGTCTGCAGAAGAAGAGAAAACAACAAAGCCGTCAACAACCAAACGAACAACAACCAAATCAACAACGACGACAACCGAACTAGCTGACGAGTCCGCAGAAGAAGAGAAAACAACAAAGCCGTCAACGACCAAACGAACAACCACGAAAACAACAACTGCGGAACCAGCTGACGAGTCTTTAGAAGAAGAGATAACAACAAAACCGTCAACAACCAAACGAACAACAACCAAAGCAACAACGACGACCACAGAACTAGCTGACGAGTCCGCAGAAGAAGAGAAAACAACAAAGCCATCAACAACCAAACGAACAACCACGAAAACAACAACTGTGGAACCAGCTGACGAGTCTGCAGAAGAAGAGAAAACAACAAAACCGTCAACAACCAAACGAACAACAACCAAAGCAACAACGACGACAACAGAACTAGCTAACGAGTCCGCAGACGAAGAGAAAACAACAAAGCCATCAACAACCAAACGAACAACCACCAAAACAACAACCGCGGAACCAGCTGACGAGTCTACAGAAGAAGAGAATACAACAAAGCGGTCAACAACCAAACGAACAACAACCAAAGCAACAACGACGACAGCAGAACCAGCTGACGAGTCTGCTGAAGAAGAGAAAACAACAAAGCCGTCAACGACCAAACGAACGACAATCAAAGCAACAACGACGACAGCAGAACCTGCTGACGAGTCTGCGGAAGAAGAAAAAACAACAAAGCCGTCAACCACCAAACGAACAACAACCAAAGCAACAGCAACGACAACGACAACACAACCAGCTGACGAGTCTACGGAAGAAGAGAAAACAACAAAGCCATCAACAACTAAGCGAACAACAACAAAAGCAACAACTAAAAAACCAGACGACGAAGATGATGAAGATCCAATCTGCCTGGGTAGCGGCTCCAGCGAAGAAGGGTCAAGAGAAAAAGGAGGAAAGAGGAAGAAGCACGGTGGAAGGTGGAGAGGACATAAGAGAAGGAAACGACCGGGACACAAAAAAGATTCAAGCGAAGAAGACGATTGTGACGACGGAAGTAAAGAGAAGCACAAGAGGCGTAAGAATGGAAACAAATGGGGAGGGAAGCACGGCGACAGAGTACGTCCTTGGCGAGTAGGAGCAGGTCCTTGGAGGCGCTACGAATAGAAGGGACAGTATAGTTGAAGACCAGAAAAGTCAACGATGATTTACACGTCTTAAATCTTCGATTTGTGTTTTAGCTTTAAGTTACTAATTTATGGTACTAAACCCGAAATTGTCTGATCCCCAACACGCAGTATTTCCACGGCCACGGAGTAATATAGAGGTCTGCCAGAACCACAGGCCGAAAACACAACCCGGCCAGCTATCCATATGTGGCCAGTTTATTAGTTGCGTTTTTGCAGATACCATGGTATCTGATACCACGGTCTAAAGTCGTTTTCGCAGTTACCGTGTTATCTGATACCACGGTCAAAAGGCGTTTTTGCAGTTATTGTGGTATCTGGCCACTCTGGCCAGTTATCGGGGTATCCGATATTCAGATACCACGGTTGGCCGATGGTAACTGATCGTGGTATCTGAAAAGTCATCTCACTTTCATCAAATTTTGTCAAATTGGTGAGAAAGAACTTTAGCACTTAGTTATGTAACTGGATATCAGTTTTTCTTTTGGGATGACTTCGAAAAGAGCAATTTCGACAATAGTCGTTTTTGCAGAGCAACCGTTTATCAGGTACCACGATAACTGCAAAAACGCTCTGATGTGAGCATGGCACGACCAAGAATCTTGTTTGCTAAGGTACTGCCGTTTTTACGTTTTTGAGTCACGAAAAGGGGCCAAAAACACATGGATGGCCTAGGGCCCATCGAAAGTAAAAGACGGCACTGGTTCAGATCTCAAATCTCGCCTACCACTCGCCCATCCTGTTAACAGTTCCTCCGTGTGTAAAATCCTGATAGGAACTCCTGTCTGCAATCGCACCGCAAGCATTAGTTGCGTTTTTGCAGATACCATAGTTTCTGTTACCACGGTAACTGGATCTGCAATTAGTCGTTTTTGCAGTTACCGTGGTATCTGATACCACTGCTCTGCAAAAATGACAATTGCCAAAATTGCGGCTTTCGAAGTCATCCCAAAAGAAAAACTGATATCTAGTCACATCACTAAGTGCCAAACTTCTTTTCCACCAATTTGACAAAATCATCGGCTCTATTGTTGCTAATGATGAAAGTGAGATGACTTTTTCAGATACCACGATCAGTTACCACGGTCGTACAGTGGTGAATATCAGATACCACGATAACTGGCCAGATACCACAATAACTGCAAAAACGCCTTTTGACCGTGATATCAGATACACGTCACGTCAACGACCAAGGCATGAACAAGACCGACTAAGCCACGAACTTTTGACCTAAACCATGTTTTTCCAGAGCAGTTCTACTTCCATTTCCGTTGATATTTTGAGAAAAAAACGTAAATTCGCCTTGTTCCACTCCAGCGCTCCAAATCCGCTACTTCGGGTGCTTTCGGGGCCGCTTTTTCGGCTATCTCTGCCACTTTGGCGGACTTTGTCTGGTGAGATCTATACACAACAAACTTGATGTTCAAGCACCTTTTTTGTTGTTTGTGTTTTTCTCTCTTATTTTGTTACTGTTTAAAATGTTGTTGTTTTTTTGTATGTTTTTGAGTGGCCTAGTTGGTCCTTAGTTTAATGAAAAATAAATAAATAAAATCGATGTTGCCACTCGACGGCCATCGCTTCGCGGTACTTGCCCTCTGTAAACACGGTATTTCCGCGTATCCTCCAACGAAAATGCGGGAGACTTTGCGGCATGCTTTTGTTTTTCTGGGAGAGTATACAGGTCTTAAAATTGTTATTTTTATTATGAATGAATGGATGAATTTTTTATTATTGCGCACTGCCCTAGCAATTACTGCACTAATAATTTCGAGGACATGAAATTGACATTTCTTTGACGTAACTTTAATGTGGTAAAACCTGCCGTAAATGCATTTTGCTGTGCTTCACATCTTACCATGTCTCTCAGAAGTGCTAACGGTGAGGCATAGGGGGATTAACCGAAACAAGTCCGCTTGGAATCGCTGAACTGGAAATTGACAAATTGACTAGCCATAATCAATCCTTCTTTTTTACGAATGTTAGCCTTTTGAATGCCTAACAATACCGGGCAGAACAGTAACAGCCGTTTGCTGGGCTCCATTCATATAGTTTCGTAGATGCAGATACACATTAGATGGCGTTTGCCCAGTAAATTTCTTCGTTACCGACTACACTAAATTTCAGAAAGTCTCTAAAGTATATTCCTCTGCTATCTGTTCCGCAGAAATTATACAGCCAAATTTTTCCTTCTCCCAGCTCATAGTGCGAACACACGATATGAATTTCCCGGCCGGATTTTCTTCACTTTCATCATCAAGTTGAAAAAATTTCAACTTTTCCATACGGTATTTTTTGGAAGTGATGATGATGATTTATGGAAGTGATGATGGTGCCGAAAATCCGGGCAGGAATTCCAGTCCGCGTGCTTCCAATCCTGATCGTCTCTTCGCACTAGCAGAAGTTAGGACACGTATACTTAGTTCCCAAAGTCCTCCGGATGTCACTAGCAATCCTTGATCCGAACATCCAGGGTTCAAGCCGTCTAGTTCTTGTCATCTATGCCTTGGGCTGGGTAAAAATGTGACAAAATTTTACTATTTTTATTACTTTAATCACCTCATATACTCTTATACTGAACAAAATCACTCCACAAAAGGAAAAAAAAAATACAGATCATGAACACAATGGGACGGAAATAGTAACAGTATACTGGTCAGAATAATCTCGACGCTTAATATAAATTTGTACCATCTCTTCAACATAATAATGATATTTACAAAGTCACTCCCTCCCAAGACTTGGTAACGTTTACCGCACAAGGTAACTAGCAATATTTGTAACCAAGAACACTACGAAATAATTCTCTACCATCCATGTGTGTTCAAAGCCTTAACAGCTCGCACCATTTACTCTTTATGTTCTATATTCTAAAATGGTTGACGACTTTAAACTAGGTTCTGCTTTTAATAAACTATCCGCAGCTTTTGCTGTTTTTTTCGCCGTTCTTTCCAGACCCTTTGGCTTCGAGCAAAAACACGAAAAAACAAAAACACACAACCGTACCGTCAGAAGTTTCATAACAGATAACACAAGGATGCGCATTTTCAACAGACAACACCTGGGATGTCATCTGTTGTGATTGTGAAAAAGTCATGCATTAAATGTTATGCATAACAAACATTGTCAGGAAGAGCAAAAAAAAAAACGCCGAAAAAGCATCTGCTGACTTTTTGTTTGTCGTCATGATATTGGAAAAGTCAGCAGATCCTAAGTGTTGCCTGTTGAAACTGCGCATCCTAGTGTTATCTGTTCTCGATGAAAAACTTGTAGCCTGAAAATTGTATGATAGTTGTTACAAAAAGTTGCATGTATTGATATGTAACAGTACAGAATGCTTCCTCAGTCTGGACATATCTTCAGCAGCAGTATCAAGTAGCATCCAGTCTTGCTATAGTAGCATCCAGTATTGCTATAGTAGCATCCAGTCTTGCTAATAGTAACATGCAGTGGTAAACAGCTACTACTGCATAGATGGGCGAATCCGACCACGAAAGGATTCCGAATCCAGGGCTAAGCACGAATCCTATTCCGAATCCGAATCCACCATTTCATGCTGAGGATTCAAATCCGGAATCGAATCCGACCTTAACAAAAATTAAATCACGTACATAGGTTATAGTTTAAAAATCAGAGGTGACAAAAAAGTACTAAAGGCAAATGAGACGGTCATTTCTGGGTATTCACGTGCGGTTATCATATTATGGGTTTCCTCTCGGCAATCAGGAATAACTTTGGGGCTTGTTTCGGGAAAGTCGGGAAAATGGAACTTGAAGGATGAAGATTAGCAACTGGAGCGGATTCGTAAGATCCGGGGTCTAGAATCCGAGTCCGAATCCAGCCTGAAAAGCAGAAGATTCGAATCCGGATTCGCCCATCTCTACTGTATGCTATTAAATCTTACAACTCCATATAACTAATTCTTGAAAATTTTCATCGTGTTATGAAACTTCTGACAGTGCGGTCTTTCTGACCGATGAGCTTCTCGGAAATAACTGACTCGGGCATGATGGGTGACAAAAATAAAGTAACACGGCAAGGTGTAAAGTCAGTGGGGTGTCGTTAGGGGGGAATACACCATATGAAATTCGGGCCCCAAATTTCATAGTAAACGATGCTATTACGGAAGTAAGTTACGTCATTAATACGGGTCATATAAAAGCGTATTCTCGCCGTTCCCCGAGGACTCCTCGGGGAATCGAAGGAAACGGCGAGAATAGAGGGAGTCAGTCCACGCGGACTCCGAGTACGGAAAACAGCGAGAACATGGGGAATGCTTCTAAAAATGGATCGTTCGAACAAAAAAATATGCAGTTGACGAAATTTATCTGGATCCACTTTATTTTTCATTTTGTTTATCCTGATTGTTTTTAATTAGTTTTACTTCGCGCCAGCACCAGCAAAAATTGATTCCCCTCCGAATCTGAAAGGGAGTCCTTTTTGATGATGGTGATGATAATCGGAGCATTCCCCATCCGTGGGGACTTGCGAGAATACAGGGAGTGAGTCCCCGGGACAAACAAAAAAGCGGTGACTCATCAAGTGGAGTTCTCGGGGAACGGCGAGAACACGCCTTAAGAGTGCACGTTCAGATTCAACTCCCAGAAACAATTTCAAACACACTTTTCTGATAAGACAGGAAATTGCTAAATAATGACGTTTGCGGGTCCATGTGTCCAGCTTGGGTCAAAAGAAGTTACAACAAACTGCAAATTAAAGCCCGAAACGACCTCCATCTGCCGACTGCTGTTTTTTTTTGTTTTTTTTCAAGAATTAAGAATCATTTATGGACAAACCAACTTCGTAGCTTTCTTCAGCAGAAGATGCTAAATTATGCTGGTCATTTACGTTGATAAAATAAAATATATTATTTTATAATATATCTTTCGTTGACACATGATATATCAGCTAAGTTCTATTATAAGCTGAATTAACAGAGAAGTTACAACAAACTACAAATTCAAGCCGGAAAAACGTTCGTCTGCCAGATTTTGGGGTTCAAACAGAACTTTCGTGACACATGATAAGCTAAATTCTATTATAAGTTGGATTAACAGAAGTTAGGGCGATGGTAGATTCAATCTGGAAAATTTTAATTCCAGTAACTTTTCGGATACAGGGCTACATTCTTGCCTTTACCGTCCAGAACAAGTACTTTGACAAAAAGAAGAACTTCTGTTGCCCCCCCCCCCTCCAAAAAGGGTAACATTCCGGTCCGTATATCCAGCATTTAAGTCTGTAGGCTACCTTGGGGGAGGGGTACGACGAAGCAGTGGACACACGGACTGCGAAGTTTTCCAAAAAATCAGGTTTTTACCGCACGGAAAAGTAAAAAAAAATAAAAATGGTAGGATTCTATAGTCTGTCCAAACTTGTTTGTCCCTTGGAGGAGGTGGAGTGGACGGAAGCACTGAACACACGGACCACGAAGTTTCGAGATCTAGAAACAGATTCTTGTTATGAATGACTCAAATTCGGGTTGTGTGCACAAGGTCAAATGGGTGAATGGGGTGGGCAGGAGGGGTTATGGTATACAACCTCGCACTAACATGTGATTAACCCCGGCGATACAACAAACTAGCATCCCTTGGTTCGACAATGCACATGTCTCCACAATCTCTCTTCTAATGCCTGGAATCCTTGATTTAAACATTCGGATACGGTATTTTCTGTGCTACCTATCTTGTTAGCGCAAGCTCTCGGAGGCTAAGCAGCCTCACTACCCGCGTCTTGCTCATACACTTCAAGCGAGTCAGAGAGTGAAAATACACATATAATAGTTTCGATGGCGATCCCTGTAGGATTCAAATTATCCAGGCTTCGAAAACCCGAATTTAAATAATAGTTTTTCCTTAAATTTTTAGTGCTTGTGCTATTGTCTGAATGCTGTGATGGAATAAGATTTACAGATTTAATTGAGGGTGTTGACTGATGGGCATCACATACGCTAATGCTTCTACTATGGACTGTCCATACAAAGAGTTAATATAGTTTAACGCGTGTGTATAATTTTATTTTCTTGTATATTTAGTATTTTTGGGCCAGATTGTTTTTTTTGTAGTATTACATTTTGGGCCAATTAGTTTGTATTTATTTCATTTTATACTCTCCAATCTTGGAGGTCAATAAAATATTTGAATTGAAAGATGATAGCGGGGCGTCCACTACGGACTACCCATTTGGACATCGGGTTTTCCATTGAATATAAACCAACAGGATAGATGAGCATGAGAATGGTAACGTAATTAGCACTTTCGGGGTTTGTTTAGTATTTTCCTGCTAATTCTTTTTTTCCAAAAAAAAAACAATCATCCTCCGAAAGTACGACACATAACATTTGTATATTTTTGTCTCTAACTTTTCTGACGACAAGCTTCTCGCAGCAAAGAAACAAGTAGCCCTTTTTTAGCTTCATTCCAACATTTATTGCAGTCATATCTTGTAAGGTGTATTTGTTAATTTGTTGTGTTTTTCTATATTTCTCAATGTTTTATTCACCTCTTCTAACCTTAGGCTATTTGGAAGTAAATTTGATTGACTGATTTAGCGCGCGAGAGCTTGAGCTACAGCGTAAGTCAGCATCCTGGAAAATGAGTTATTAAACGTAACATTTTAAATCAAGGCTACGATCGAACACTTGGAGTTATGTGCTTCAAACCCAAAAACACTTACAAACTAAACAGCAAAACAAAATAATTTTCTACTAGTTTAAGGAGAATTGGCACTTTGGATTGTCCACATTATGGAATGATTGTCGCACTAATACGGACGGAATGAGTTACACATTGGTGTTGTCTTCAAGCTTTCTCCAAACTAACTGAAAAGAAAGAATATTTATATCATCAATACTCTTCAAAGCCAGAGATGGGCGAATCCGACCATGAAAGGATTCAAATCCGAATCCAGGGCTAGGTACGAATCCAATTCCGAATCCACCATTTCAAGCTGAGGATTCGAATCCGACCTTAACTCAAATCAAATCATATATCTAGGTTATAGTATAAAAATCAGAGGTGACAAAGATCACTGATATGTAAGGTAACGTGACAGATTATTGAGGATGGTTGGTGTTGGAGATATAAAAGTTGGATTGCTTAAGCTCACTGTGTAAAAACTGGAAAACGGAAACTCACAAGGAAATAGACTAGAAATTTGAGCGGATGCGTAAGATTGAAACTGGATTCAAATACACTGAATTATGTTGACTCTAACTCCGCCTGTCATTGTCATGGATAGTGTCAGCCGGTCCCAAGCCAGGATGAAGGAGGAGCCACAGGTTTGTAGTTGGGCGACAGGTTTGCTGCCTGTCCCTGTAAAAAAGCCCCAGCAACAGAAACATCGACAACTGCCTCAGATGAAGTATCTCCCCCCTGACAACGAACCCGGACACGACTGCGAACATATGACCGAGATCTGAGGACGTCTGGTACCTCGCTAGTACCTGAATGGGAAGACGTCACCGCTGCAGCATCAATGCGGGACGAATGAAGAGGCTTTGTCGATGCCCTATGCGCCACCGATGGCTTTGGAGGAACTAAGGTCTAAGGTGAGGTAGTTTTGACTCTGCTAAGAAATTTTTTCTTTTCCAGCTTCGGCTCTAACCGTGGCGTTCAGAATATTCACTGCTGACGCAACAAGGCTAACAGGAAAATTGCATTTCAACAAGAGGCGTGAATGTCAATGGCGTGATTTGAGTCATTGTCAGGTTGGCCCAAATTCCGTTATGTTTATTTATTCATGTATTTTTTTTATTTATTTTTTAGTTTTTATTTATTTTTTATTTTTTAGTTTGACGGGATTTTGGAGTGTTTTTTTTTTGATGGGTGTTCGATCAGGAACCGAGTAAGTGCATGAATTTTTCTCTTTTCTCTTCCTCTCCTTTTTCTTTATTAGTAGTGTCTGTAGGCTAATTTGTCAAAGGAGGTTTGTCAAACCTCTTAACAAGTGAAAACTTCTGAGGATTTTGTAATTGATGGTATTCTTTCCAATAAAACCCCATACATAATCTAAAAAATCTAGTGAAACATAGCTCAAGAAATGTTGAGTTCCAGATTGTAAGGTCACTTCTGAAGAAACGCTGCTATAGCGTGTAACCCCCCCCCCCCCAAATATAGTTTTGGAAATCGTCTGCAGTTGTAGCTGCTAAATATGTCAAGCACAGAGGTACAAGACCACAAAGATACCACAAATCCGAAAAAAAAGTTCATTCGATGAAAGTTGATTAAATGGGTATGTGTAAAAAATCCACAAAAATACCCACCATGTAAATGATGCCTGAAGCCAAATTTATTCCAGGTGGCATACCTATATTGAAAGGTAACATACCTATATGAAAAGCGCAACTGGCGACAGCCGCCAGTTACGTAAAAGAAATCCGGACCTTAAAGGAACAGTAAACTTGACTACGCAACTCTCGGCCATCGACTCGCCCGGGGGGCTTGGATAAATGTGCAGGGTCTTATTGTCGACAGGCCCCCCCCCTTCTTTGTCATCTCGAACTGTCTCGAACCCCCTCCTTAGTGTTCCCAAAGCTAGCTGGCAGGCCCTTGCCCCTTATGCACTGTAATTATGCACTCATGTACTGTAAAAGTTCGCCTTTTTACATGTAGACTACAGAGTAACGACCTCCCCGACTAGACGGCCGGGGTTCGATTCCTAGTCGCGGCACACAAACCTTTTGCTTTTGCAAACCTTATGCTCAAAAGTCGAATTCTCGGAAACTGCCCGGAAACTGCAATGGTCGTAACGAGAATTTTTCTTACTCTCAATATCGACTCAGGGTACATTCTTGATATGTTAGCTAGCTCCCCGAGTCAAGTTTGAGTCAAGTTTTGTTTAACAGTAGGCCTACTTACATTACACATGGCATTAACGAGCGCCTTCTCCTCGTCGTCTAGGGACTCCGGTCCGTCCGGATCCCATTCCGGTTGGGTTTCCGGTCCGAGAGGGTCCGGACCGCTTTTCGCCTCGTTGAGTTGCTCCTTCACCGAAAGGAGTTTCAATGCCCTCGAGACGGCCTCCGGTCGGTTGAACTGTGAACTTCCTTCGTCGCTGGATGACTGAAAGAGGCAACGAAAAACTGTAAGAGCGTGTTCCATCCTACTTACCGTAGTTACTACACATGACGTCACGAATTCTGGCTTTTTGCCGTCAAGGCTGGACGATTTTTCTATTTTTCAGCAAAATATCATGCCACGGGCTAATCCGACCAATCACGTTACAGAGATGCGTAGTTCCCACGCTTACTACGCTCCCGAACATGGTAAGCAAATAGTTACTATTTCGAGAACATTGGAACGGTCAGCGTAGTAACTTTTGACCAGGTTGGAACACAAATAGTAACTAATAGTTACTATTGGCAGAGGGGTGGAACACGCTCTAAGTCCCTTTCTGTGATAAAACGGTCGCAGAATACGCCCTCAGTGCTCATACCTTAAATTACCTCTTCGATGTTTTTTTTTCTCCGGTTCAAAGCTTGAAACGAATATGAGTGCAGGATATTTTGTTTTGCGTATTAGTTTACAATGTTTGGACTTGGACTTGGTTTAATAAAGGTTCTCTCATAGTACAAATGCACTAAAAACGAGGCTTTTTACAACAATGAAAAGAAAGCAATGGGGTATAACGTATTAATCACTGGACTACGACTTATTGTACACTGCACAGAAATATGGCACAAACAAGTGGCAGTAGCGGTTTGTTCGGGCTGGTGCGGGAGTTAATTTATTTTGGTGCCGGGTTCTGGAGGTCTGGGGGGCCTCGGGTGGGAGTATGCTTCTGCGTTTGTCGCTATGCAAGAGGAAGTGGCCGAACCTCGTAATCAGTTAATAATTAGTTAATAACGTTTTGCGTTAAGAATTTTTTTGTTGTTGAAAAACCATACCTTAAATTACCTTTAAGCACATGTAACAGTAAATACAGTTTCAATCCCCATATTCTAACATACGTCACTGCTTCGAAACTACGAAGATGCGCGGTAAAGTTTGCATGAAGTTGCGTTTCTACATAGTCCGATAAGATTTCGCATCGATTCACAAGTCTGTTTTCCAACTCGAGCGGCTTTGAGCCTGAAGAGGACCCTTGCCAAGAAGGGCCGAAATATAGCTCGAGTAAAATTGAGCTGACGTATCCAAATATTCCTTGAGCCCAAGCTGACTCTGAAACATATATTCAAATAATGCATAAAACGGATACGTCAGGTCAGCTACGATGCTTCGGCAGCGATATTTCGGCCCTTCTTGGCAAGGGTCCTCGTCAGGCTGTCAATCTTCAGGGTCAACGTTGGGGAAGAACAAACCTGTAATAAATAACTGAAGCTTCTACCGACTATGAATATCTTATTCGGAGGAAATTGCTTTCAAATATCACTGTAGGCTAGGAAAAAACTAGTCCTGAATTTAATTTTTGACACGGACGCTGTTTTTGCTGCTCGAAAGGATTTTATTATGAAAAGATAGCGAGAGTTTTAAACGATGGAAGTGAAGGGATTGAAGTTGAAACTGATTAAGCAGGAAATGAATGGGACTTTCGGGGCTTTTGAAATTACTAGGAGGGAACGATATTGCACCCTCTCAACCCGTATCCGACTGTTCCTTAGTCAGCCCAAAATGCCATACAGGTGCAGCAGTACTCAAGTGTGGAACGAATAAAAGAGAAGTAAATGCGTAGGAGGTGTGGTGCAGGGGTTCCATGGCGAGCCAGCAACTTCACAGATCTGGTTGGCCAGCATTTCTTTTAAAGGAGTTAAATCGGAATAATTCTGGCCCTTGCGATGTCTAGATCACCCCCATTCAAGTCGCCACTCGCCAGTTCAAACCAGGACTCGGTACGACCGTGAGATCATCCAGCGGTGCGATTCGGAAGCATCCCGATTGGGCAAGACGATACAAACCTTAACAAGCAAATTAGGCTAAAAGATAAACATTAAGCTCGTAGACGAACAGTAAAAAATAACTGTTGCCAAATATTTGGCAGTATCTATTTCGTTCAGGTTGTTCTGGCATTTTTCTAAAAGGAATGACCATATTTCCAAGAAGAAAGGGTATGTCCCCTGAGTTATTTGAATAATTAATGAGTGGATGAGACCTACTAACTTGTTGCTTTAAAAGGCGATCTGATGCCCTGTTTTTGTGAATAATTTTGGCTGGTGTCAGGTTTTCAAATAGAAAAAGGCACAGTAGTGTTCAGAAAACCATTCCTACCGATTGGTTAGGAATGGAGGAATGGTTAGGAATGGCATCTTCCGACAGGTCATTACCTTTCTTTGGCCTTTCTAAAATTTGTAATATACTTACACCTATGCTATTTAAATCATCCCTTATTCCAAGTTCCATCGCTCTTTTCAAATGCATAGCGCCATAAGGAGGCGGCTGAGGGGGACGTGACCCTCTCTGATTGGTTGGAATGCCTGTTGTACCGCTACCGATTGGTCTATTTCTCTGTTGGTTCCTCCCCTTTTCACCTTCTAACTCTGCAACGCGGCGCTCCAGTTGGCGCGTATATTGAAGCAGTTGTTCTGAAACGAAAAATCAAAACAGATCAGATTACTAACAACTCCAGGCTATTTGCCCTTTTTTTTTTTTTTTTCGATTGCCACGAACATGATTTTATTGTTCACAGCTGGTAACAAGACGCTTAGAACTTCCTGAAAGCTTTCTTGGAGGCAGCTCCCTTGGCGACCTTGAGGACGTTGAACCTGACGGTCTTGCTGAGGGGTCTGCATTCACCGACTGTCACAACATCTCCAAGGGCAACATCCTTGAAGGCATGAGAAAGGTGGACAGACATGTTCTTGTGCCTCTTCTCAAATCGGTTGTATTTCTTGATGTAGTGGAGGTAGTCTCGTCGGATGACGATGGTCCTCTGCATCTTCATTTTCTGTACAACTCCAGATAGGATTCGCCCTCTGATGAAAATGTTTCCGGTGAATGGGCACTTCTTATCAACATAGGTACCTTCAATGGCATCTCTTGGGGTCTTGAATCCCAGACCAACGTTTTTGTAGTACCTTAAAGACTTCTTCTTGCTTCCAGCTTTCCTGTTCAGGAAGACAGTTGGCTGCTTTTGAAAAGCCTTCTCAGTCTGATGGTCCGCCATTTTCACGAAATTCGAGTAGAAACCAAACTTCAAATAAATTCAATTCTGGAACACTAATAATGAAAGCTATTTCCCCTTTAACGCAGCGACCTTGTTAGAATATAATATAATTGATTTACCTTGGCCTTCCGATTGGCCCGTCACTGCCCGCAACTCGTAAGCTAATTATCGCTCGCACTGATAGGAAACTTCGAAGAGCCTACGCGTCACTTGTTCCGTCGCAAGTGAATATGTCAAAAAAGCTCCTTGCAATGCTGTACAACGCTGTGGCTTTGCCTCATTTACTGTTTGTGGCTCCATTCTGGGATCTTCTAACCGCTACGGACCAGAAAGAGTTGAGAAAGCTGTTTTTTAAATTTGCTAAATTTCTTCTCCAAGTTCCCAGTTGGTCCCGCAACCGGTATTTGATCCAGAGGTACTCTATCGCAGACCCCGTGCTTAGCGTTGAAAATCTGGTCGCGAACCTTAATTATAAAGATGTTGAACACCCCTGGATGGGTATTCTTTTTTGATAAGATTCTCTGTTTTGTGATTCTGTATCTAGGTTAATGTTGTTTTTTGTTTGTTTTTCTTGTAATTGTTGTTTTCTTTTCTTTTCTCATACTCCATCTTTTTTTCCGTTGTGTTGTTTGATGGGTAATAAAATACTTCATTCATTCATTCATAATCCTTTCTACAATTCATTACGGAGCTGAAATTTGAGATTCGAAGCTGCTGTACAACTGAAGCCGATTCAGCTGCTTCACTACAAGAGCCAGGGGCGTCACGTATGGGGGGGGGGGGGGGGATTAGTCACTTTTTGGGATCCCAAAACGTTAGTGACGGATACCTATGACATCGCAAAAGTTGTCCGTCTGTCCGTCTGTTAGCACGATAACTCTCGAAGGGATTGAGATATTTTGATGAAACTTGGTGGGAGGATCCTTCGGATCAAAGTAATGGTCAGGGTCGAAGATGGGCTCTGTAACCCTATATTTAAGGGTGGGGGAGGGGTTTCAAATTAAGGGGCAAAAAAAATATTTTTGAAATCTATTGAGATAGTCGATTTAGGGGTAAGGAGAAATGCTGAATCCGAATATGAAAGTTATTTTCTCACCGGACAAGTAGTTCACCCGGAATCCGGCGAAAACCGGACACAATATTTGTCGACCCCCGCTACCCCTTTTCTCAAATTAGTATAGCTCTGCGCGGGATTAGTATAGCTCTGCGCAGAGCTTACGGAAGAGAGAGAGAGCTAGTGCGATCAAGGTCGAAGGGGTTGGTATAATGGAAAAGAGTAGATGGTTGCGGGCTATATAACAGTTGGAAAGTTTGGAGGGGTTGACAACTTCAGTAGTAGGGTACACACTGAAACCAAAAATAGGCCGATCTCCGTTGTGAGACAAGTAGGGGATTTCTTATGGTCTCATTGTCTGATAATAGGCTGTTAGACCATAATCACCTTCGGCAATGAGGGGTTAGCAGTTTTGTCTACTTGGGAGTTGGTGCACCTACAATTTGTTTTCTGTGCTTTATGTGGTACGAACAATTTGGTACCACGTCTCTCACGAGGACATGAAGTCGTAAGTAAGAATCGGTTGCTAGAATCTTTGGTGATGAGGGGTTGCCAACTTTTGCTAGTTGGTATACCTTTTATTTTTTGCCAGTGTACTTCATGGTAAGAACGATACGGTACCATGTCTATCACGGGGAGATGGATTTGTAAGTAAGAATCGAGAAGGGCTTCCGAGGGGCTTGAAACTTTAAACTTTGATCTGTTTCTAAATATTACAAGTAAAGAGTATTGATCTATCAACATCATATAGTAGATTTTTGGGATCCCATCGACACCTTTGGTCTTGTTCTTCAAAACAGCAGTTTTCTTCCTAAAAGCGACTGGTAAAAATGATCAACTAGTCGGTAAATACCTTGTCCCCACCCCGAAACATTTTGGCTAGTTACACCTCTGCAAGAGACTGACAGGATTACATCCAACAACTCGAGCCCAGGCACTAGGCAGTAAAAGGTGAACTTGGGATCGTGCTTACGCGTGCCCTCGTAACAAACAGGGACAACAGGAAAACACTCACCATACAAAGCCGACCGAGGCCCGCCTTTGATCTGCTCCTCCAAAAGGGTCTCCCTGCTCCCACAGCGCTCCAATTCACCCCCCTTCAAAGGGGTATCATCGGGGTTAGTGCTCGCGCTGCTGCCATCACCATCGTCCCTCCTGGTGGTGGGGATATGAATTATAGGCTCCTGCCGAGGGGGTTGTCGCGTATTTCCACAACTTGAACAGGTGTACACGTCCCGCGTCACGTTTTGGCGTTCCTCGTCAAGAAAAAGGCATAGTTCCTGAAAAAAGGTTTTACAGTCGAGGTATGCTTATCTGAACGTCGCCTAAGAGCGAACGACCGCAGAAGAGAAAACTAAAACTCAAACCAGGCAAATTTTACTGGAAAATAGCCTACTTGTCAAAAACTTTTATTCGTATCCTGTTTTGTCATCCCATCCAAAAACTTCTGGCTATTGGGCTCCGACCCTTCGGAACCCTTTCGGTCTGGGGCGGGTTGCTCCTCGTGGGTCGATCTTTAGGCTACTCTTTTTTTGAAAATATTGCTGTCTGTTAACCGCCACCCGGTATTCCTATGCTTTGGGCTACTCTTTTTTGAAAATGTGGCTGTCTGTACCTGGCCTTCACAATCTGAATATTTTGCTAAGTGGAACGTACCTTCAACCCAGAAGGTGGTGGTTCTAATCAACAGACATCTCGGACAGAAAAAAAAGCACGCTTGTAAATCCAAATAAAATAAAATCTCAATTTCAAACACAATCTGTGCTAGGACAACCCCAAATAGTTGGCTATTGGCTGATATCAAGTTTTTTTTTTGTTCTTGCAATTTGACAAAATAGCGCGGATCCTTGCTAAGAAGGGCCGAAATACAGCTTTAAAAAATGCAGCTGACGTATCCGTTTTGTACTGTCAAATATGGTTCGCAGTCAACTTGGGCTGAAGGAAATATTTATTCGGCTGCTTTATAAGCAAGTGAAAAAAACACGGTACTGAAACAGTTATAGAAGTCTTCAAATAAGCATACCTCTACTGTATTTTCATGTGTTTTTGTTTTGTTGTTTGAACTGCACTATCTATTTGAATTGTCCGTGTTTTTTTTCTATTTTCATTGTAAGTTTAATGATTCGCAGTCAACTTGGGCTGAAGGAAATGTTTATTCGGCCATTTTATAAGCAAGTGACAAAACCAGGGTAGTGAAACAGTTTGAGAAGAGCTCCCACAAGCATACGTCTACTATATTTTCATGTGTTTTGTTTTGCTGTTTGAACTGCACTATCTGTTTGAACTGTCCGTGTTCATTTTCTATCAATGTATGTTTAAATGATTCGCAGTCAGCGAGGGCTTAAGGAGTGAATTAAATTTTTCTTACTTCTTTTGACGTGTTTTGTCACGAACGGCTTGCGCACCTTTCCTATTTGTCGAAAAGTACTAAATAAATTGAACTGTATAGGCCTATATAGAAAATGTCGCTAAATGGGCAAGTCAGCTAAGGTTTGCTTGCAGAAAATCTTCGCAGAAATATCTTGTCTTCAATTCAATTCATTTATTTATATCCGCCAAAGCTGGCGAGTAGAAAAATATAATAAAATACAAATAACAGGTCTACAACTGACCAACAACTAGAATTCTGCATCCAATTCATTTTAAAAAAATGTATTTGTTTTTGAAAAACTTAAATTTTTTTTAATTCATTGAAAAAAAATTACATCACAAGTTTCGTTTTTTCCACCTTGAGCGGCTTTGAGCCTGAAGAGGACCCTTGCCAAGAAGGGCCGAAATATAGCTCCAATAAATTTCAGCTGACTTATCCGTTTCGCACTGTCAAATATGATTCGCAGTCAGCTTGGGCTGAAGGAATATTTAAAAAATTATATGTCTGGAACAAATCTCAGCTGAAAACTCTTCTCAAGTCCAACCTGACTCGGAAATACATCTTATACGGAAAGTCAGCTATACACATCGTAGCTGACTTTCCGTTTTGTTTTAACATAAATCTTAGCTGACTTATGCATATTCCGTTAAAGAACCTGTCTTACCTATTTTACTAATGCAACCTACTTCCGTAATCACTCCATCCGTTTCTAAACCCGGTGACTGGAATTTCATACGGTAAATTCTAACCCCTCTAACAAAACCTCACTGATTTTCTCACTTGCCGTGTTTTGCTACCTTCGATGCGTATCACGACGTCGACGGTTTTCTGCGAGAAGTTTTTCTCTCAGAAAAGCCGTTTATGTAAATTTTCCCCTGTTTTCGCTATAAGTCAACGGGTCTCGAAAAAGGCTTAAAACAGCCAAAGCCGTGAGTAATTTGTTGAAAGTAGAACCTAGTTTTAAAGTATTAAATTATTTCAAAATACTGGAAGTTGAAGAGTAAATAGTGCGAGGGGTCCTTTAAGCGTAAATTTTGACTGAAGGAATATTTATAAAGTGAATTTTCCGCAAATCGAAACCATTAATGACAAAGGCCCAAGATTTGTCAATATTCGCTCGCGTACAAGACTAGTTGCATATTTTTATCTCAATTCTCCTCGCGATTCCCCTCTCAGTTTTTTTGCGTTTTTGTCAGAATCGAGAACGAGGGAAGCTTCGCGATTTTGCAGAACCGAGAAGTTGCTTTCATAGTCAATTCTCAATTATCCTTATCCTTTCTCCTTCCTGATTGTTCAACGAAGGGCGGATGTTCAGCCCGTATAAACAGGTTTTACACCGGGTGGCAAAATTAGTTTTTTTTTTCAAAATCGAGAATGGAGAATTAAGAAGAGCAAAAAAAGTAATTTGGACGAGAATCGACAATTGAGAATCGATAATTCGGAACTGAGAATCCACATAAAAAACGCAACTAGTGTTGCGTCGTGCCGAAAAGTTGTTAATTGTCATGTGCTTTTTTGTTATTGTTTGAACTAGTATACCTGTCTGAATTATCGATAGCCTACGGGTATATGTCTATTTTTTTGCCTGATTTATGTTCCAGATCCCAGATATCTGTTTTCGTTCGAAATCTCATAAGCTCACCTTTAGTTCCATATTTTCTTTCACAAGCTCTTGCTGCTTTGTTTCTAAGTGGTTCAGCTTTGACTGATAGTTGGACACTTCTTGTCTCATAACACTTGCTGTGTACCGACCAAACCTCTGCCATTCCCTTGCTAGCTTTCGGCCTTTCTGGCGATCGTCGTCCAAAAAACAGCAAAGGTCCCGAAGCTCCTGAAAGAAGACAATCCATTTACTGTTTAGCTGTATTCCAAAATAACTGGATACTTTATAGTTAGGATCTACTTTTAACAAATTACCCACGACTTAGGCTGTTTTAAGTCTTTGTCAAGGCCCATCGACTTCGAGCAATAAGACGGATAAATATACAAATACAACAAGAACAAAGGTTTCGATGGAATCCCAAAGGGTAATATTTATCTATTTATAGATAGATAGATAGATAGATAATTTTATTAACCCACTTTTCTACAAGAGGACAAGCGGAGTATAAAAAAAGGTAAGGAAAGAAAAAAGAAAAACACAAAATAATTGGACACAAGAATATCTGCGTAACATAAAAATGTCCAAAGCTTCAACAGAGCGAAAGCTGCACTGGTCGATTTCTTTCAGTCTCTGGTCCACGCCCCGTGTGCGTGGGCTGAGTCGATGTGGGATTTTTCACCAAATGAATCGCCGGGCACGATAGGCTGTAGGCAGGGTGTTGGCTGCTGCCGCAGTTTGCACATTTTGTCTCTCGACTGCAGGGATTTTCTCGGGATGATGTGTGATCGTCGCTACAACGCGAACATTTTGGGGGGTTAGGGCACTCGGCAGCGACGTGATTGAATTTTTGGCAGTTGTAGCACCTCTTGGGAGAAAAGATAAACCGTGACACTCTATAAATGTCATATTCTATCTTTAGGCCATTTTTTATTGCCATCTCTAGACTGCAGTCACTCTCGAAGTAGAGTTTCACTGTCGATGAGTCGTTTATCCTGGTGGCTTTCGAGCACCCAGGAATTGCGTCTCGAATAGTTTCTAGCGGCACACACTTGGGAATCCCTTTTGAAACCCCGAGTAAAACTGGTACTTTGACTTTCGCTTGCGAGTCCCTTGACTGAAAATGGCTCGCAACTTTCATCGCAGCCTCGCGATCAGATAGCTTCACAACCCACTGTTGATTGGTTGATTTGATTCCCACGACTTTATTACCGATATCGCACTCATCAAGTATCACTTTCTTTTGTTTCGGATCCGACACTTTAGGCGGGTTTGATACAACGACTGACCACAGGATAGGCCTGTCCTTCACCGAATCTACTAATCGATCTTCTGGTTGTGCCTGACGAGTTGGCGAGTTGAGTGGAGTATCAAACCGTAGGCTGAGGGTATCTTCTAGCTTTTTTTCTATTTTTTGAAGCCTTCTCGAAAGGTCAGCTCGAGACTTAAGGTTTATCTGTGGAACCTCATCAGGTTCGAATATCGCGAACACGTAATTCTCAGTACACGTCTCAATGAATCGACTATAAGAGTTAATTAGCTCCATGAGAAGCTCTTCTTTCGTCTGTCCTTTCAGTGAAGTTTCACTGTAAATTTCGCCGAGACGATTTCTAGCACTCAGTATTGCCTGCTTTTTGTAAAAGTCACTCGCTATCGCCACTATGTCATGACTAGGCTCCTCTTTTTCCACCGACCTTTGGATGAAGTTCATTAGACTATTCCATATAACTTTCATTCTCGCAGCCGCGAGGCATCCGGCGATAAGCACACTTAGTTAGTGTTGGGCGATATTCGATACGATAATCGAAATATCGATATTACTGAAAAATATCGATATTTCGATATTGACTTTTTGGATATCGATATTTTCGATATTTCCATTTCGATGTGCAATCGTTCTATTACTCGGGATTTTGAGAATAAAAGAAAGATAGAGATTTCAAACTTGAGTTCGATTAGGGAGGAGAAACACGACTGGGAAGGAAAAACGTGCACATGCGTACTCTTTCTTGATGGGAATGTTTGATTTTGTTCTTTTAATTCAGTTCTTAAGTTTTTTTTTCCATGAAAAAGTGTAGCAGTATAAACAGTTTCAAGTACGCCAAATATCGGTTTACGATAATCGAAATATCGAATTTAAAAATATCGAAATATCGATATTTCGATATTCCTCAATATCGCCCAACACTACACTTAGTTGTTTACAGTTCGAATGCTAGAAGCTGACTGATCTAAATGTGACGTGGTAGCGTGGTATGAGATAGAGATAGAGATACTTTAATTTAAAAAACGACTATCACAGCGCATGGCGCCGAACTTGCGCTTCACGTCAGGTAATTAACTATTCAGGTTAAAACCAATCGTCGACAATAAAATGAATCAACAACAAAAAACTAAATAGCCTAAATCACTGGTTAATAATATTTACAAACGACGGGATGAAGCTTTTCCTATATCTCTCGTGGATTGGTGGGAGAGGTTGAAGGGTGGGGACTTTCTGGGAGTTGAGTCTTTGAGGTCGGGATCGTAAGGGTTGAAAAGGCGGGGGGAATAAATCTTGGAAACGGGGATCTGTGGTGGTGGTGGTGGGCGAGCATGATATTGGCTACTGGTTTGTGGATGTTAATGCACCGAGTCTTTTCGAAGGCGATACTCAGTTCGTAGGTCAATAACTAAAGCACATTTATTTAGGTTCGTACTTGTATTGGAGTTAGGTCGGTAAACACTTGTCACTACGTAGACTGTGTCGGGATTTTGGCCCGAGTCAAACTGAATTCCCAACTGGGAGGTCGGCCCTTTTATACCGATTTCTAAATTCCCTTAAGGTGCACTAGCGAATAGGGTTGCAATGTCTAACGTTCTAGCGAATCTCTATCCCGTCTGAAAGATTCAGGACCAACGGGGTAAGTTCGCCTAGGTTCTTTTTCTCTTCAATTGGGGGAAAGGTAATAATCTCTTTCAGTCTGGAGAAAAGCGTTGGCGTTAGAGTTAGTCGGAAATAGAGAGAGCTGAGGATAGAGCTTGTTTAGTAAGTTTCATAAACAAGATATTTGTTTACCCAACATGTATCCTCACATATCGGACTTAATCATCCAGACTAACGGGTCTCGAGATTTCCAGTCTTCACTAGATCCAGTAATCATGTTAATTATCCCTAATCAACCACTTAACCAAAAACATTCGAAAATTCTTTTCTGCCAGGTCTAACCTAGGTTACGAGAAACACCAACAACGCTAGTCGAAACAGAGTCGAAAACATAGAGAATACTCGGATCCAACATATTATATTCTTTCCAAATTTCCCCTTTTCATAAACGTCGGACCATTCACGGGGCAACATTACAAAGCAGTCTTCGTATATCTATACCGAAACAAACAGTTGGATGAACGCATGACCAGGACGTGTTGGACAAAGATCAAGCGACTTCGTAGGAAAATGGGAAGGAAGATCGACATAGCACGATGCCTCCCGAATTCTGGTCTTCACCAGATTCTGTCGGTAGTATCAATCAATCAGGAAAACAACAAAGATAACTCGATTCAAAATGTCAGCTTACCCTAATATTGACACTCTAAACCGCTAGACCAAGCAATTGAGCAACTGAACTACAATACATAAGAGCTACCAAAGTTCGAGATTTCGCCGAATTCCGTCACTAAACCCTGTTTGGTTTAACCTATCCCTAGGGATTAGGGCTATCCTAAGGAACCTTGGCAACCGTGTTTTAGTGCTAAATAACTCTTTTCTTTATAATAATGTACTTTATTCCTTAGTAGTTGTAGGTTATTGTTCGTACTTAGCACTAGATCGTCACGAACTCTTCCCCGTGACACAAAAAACTTGTCAGGGGATTAATTTTTCGCGTCAATTTTAAAGCACCTGTATCATCATTTTTTCCAGCTGATTTATGCTTGCGTTTTTTTCTTTTCTTTCACATAAACAACAGCTAGTTCACACAAATGACGCATTTCACAGCAATTCACATAGAAATTGACAATTCTTACCATTTAGTAAATAGATCGATGGATATTTATTAACCCTATAAGCCCTAATGGGCCATGGGCCCATGGTTAATATCAGACATGTTGCAAGGGCAATAGCAGTCTTTATTTGAGCTATAAGACTAATACAACGATTCTACACTTTTAATCCTCTGTTATTTTTTACGCAGTGAATATTACTTTCCCAGCTGAAAACTTGCCTAAATCCCTAGCTCAGTGGTTGGGTATTACTCTTATAACAAGAGCTACGAGCTCATATGGCACTTGTTACCATTAAGCGGTACAAGAAAGTAGGAGAGAACGTCACAAACTACACCCGCCATCTAAAAGTGCGGTTCGGACCTGGAGATAGAATATGCAGTTTCACTGAGCATTTCTGGCATCGCCTCGGATCATCTGGGGAAAACGACTGTTGTAACTTCCAAGTTTCAGCCCAATAAACCCACTTGTTTGATCCCTAGACGTGCCACACGTTTTCCGTTACCTCCCTCCAACTGCCCCTACCGCGACCGAATCTGGCTCGGATACTTGAATTGATCATCTGAAGCATCTTCTCTCACCACATATCAAGTTTCACTAAAATCAGCGCGTTTTTCCGTAGGTTCCGGTCCCCCCCCCACACCGTGGCCAGATCCGCTTCAGACAGCAAATATGTCATATAGGGCATATGTTTACTCTACACCAAATCTCATTAGAATTGCTGCACTTGTTTGACCCCTATGTGAGCCACAAAGTTTTTCCGGGACTCCCCCTACTGTGGCCGAATACGACTTGACAACATAAAAGTCGCATCTCTGACATCTCCTCTTCCCGTCCGTCAAGTTCGACTGGAATCGGAGGGTAGCCTATCCAATCCCTCGATTAGAAGTGTTTCACGAGTTTTCCGGTGCCCGCCTCCAACCCCTTTACAAGTATTGGATCCAATCAGGACTTGACAATGGAACATCAGAGACGATATTTCTTTCCATCTGCCAAATTTCGTTTAAATCCGATCACCCATGCATGCCACTAGATTCCGGATTCCCCATCCCTCGACTCCCCCCACGATGTTCGGATAAGGGAAACAACTATTCTTAAGTCAGTCTGTTCGAGTCACTGAAATGCCTGCCAAGTTTCATCGTCGTAGTACATCGGGAAGTACCGAACTCCGCGGGATTGCGAGAAATCCGGACCCCCCCCCCGCCCAACTCCCGCACAGTGCCCGGATCCGGTCCGGTTATGTTAATGACGTATCTAGGACTTATGATTGTTCTTCCGACCAAGTTTCATCCCGATCCCTTACTCTATAAGCGTTTTCCAATATTTCCGTTTCAACCCTTGAACTCCCGCGAAAGTAACCGGATCCGGTCCGGATTTGAAGCGGGACGTCTGAGACATGAGGTCTGTTTAAATATCAAGTTTCATTAAGATCCGGTCATCCGTTAAAAAGTTATAATACCTCAATTTTCCTGAATCCTCTCCCTGCACCCCCCCCCCCCCCAGATGGTCGGATCGGAGAAACGATTATCACAAGTCAATCTGTTGGGGTACCTGACACGCCTCCCAAGTTTCATCGTCCTAGCACATCAGGAAGTACCGAACTCCCGGGATCACTAGAAATTCGGATCCCCCCCCCCGACTCTCCCACAGTGACCGGATCCGGCCCGGTTATGCCATTCACGTATCTAGTACGTGTGCTTGTTCTTCCTACCAAGTTTCATCCCGAACCCTACACTCCAAGCGTTTCCCAAGATTTCCGGTTCCCCCCTCCAACTCCTCCCAGTGTCACCGGATCCGGTCCGGATTTCAAATGGGGTATCTGAGACACGAGGTATTTCTATATATCAAGTTTCATTCAGATCCGATTACCAGTTCGTAAATTAAAAATACCCCACTTTTCCGGATTCCCCCTCCCTTCACCCCCCCCCAGATGATCGGATCGGGAAACGACTATTCTCAAGTCAATCTGTTCGGATCCCTGACACGCCTGCCAAGTTTGATCGTCCTAGCACTTCAGGAAGTACCGAACTCGCGGGATCACAAGAAATTCGGATCCCCCCCAACTCCCCCACAGTGAGCGGATTCGGTCCGGTTATTTCAATCACATATCTAGAACTTGTTCTTGTTCTTCCCACCAAGTTTCATCCCAATCCCTCCACTCTAAACGTTTCCCAAGATTCCCGGCTCCCCCCAAAGTCACCGGATCCGGTCCAGATTTTAATCCCGTCGTCTGGGGCACGAGGTCTATCTGAATACCAAGTTTCATTAAGATCCGATCACCCGTTCAAAAGTTATAAATTCTTAAATATTCCAGATCCCCCTCCCTCCACTCCCCCCCACGATGTTCGGATCCGGAAAGCGACTAGTTCCACCTTAATCATTTGGGGTCCCTGATATGCCTGCCAAGTTTCATAGTCCTAGCTTATGTGGAAGTGCCCGAATTAGCAAAACCCGGACCGACAGACCGACCGACGGACGGACAGAAATTGCGATCGCTATATGACACTTGCCAAAAACTCTTAAAACTCTTCGGAAGCGTGCTGTCGGCATGCTAGAGTGAAAACCCAGATTGGTTACTCTAAAATTGTTGCCAATCGAGGGAAATACAATCGTATTGCCCTTGGTAAGCTTTATTCTACTTTTTCCGATCATTCTGTTCTTTACCTTTCTGGGCTTTACCCTATATTTAAGAAAAAAGATATTAGCGATATTCGTTCTTCTTATTTCCGGTTCTGTAAATTTCTTCTCTATCTTCCTCTGTGGTATGGAGTCGAAAGATAGTATAAAGTTTTGTCTCTCGAATATTACTGCGAAGTTGACTGATCTACACGAAAAGCTCTCAGAAACGGCGTATCGGCGTTTGTCGCCTCACCGCGGTTTGATCGGTTTGTTTTACTAATGTTATTGTACCTGTGTCTTTTTTGTCTCACGTCTTTTTCCGTTTTTTCTTCAAGTTTCTACTCCACTATTTATCTTTTTGATGTAAGTGGGCAATAAATACATATTATTACTATTACTTCTGCACTGTAGGATGATATACATATGACCTTATCTGTGCTTCCATTTGCAGATGCTTGGCAGCCTAGTCTCTATACAGGGGCAGCTTCTACCTTGTGTCAGCATATTTTTTTTTTATTTTTTTTTAAGAAGCTCACCTTTTCGTCAGGCAATATCCTACTGACTTAACGCAACCGGTGCGACGTACCACTAGGAGACTGGAAAAGTATGGAGCCACACTGCACTTTACCGCACACTGCAGATAGCAAAATGGGGCTTGTGTCATTGCAATTCCGTTGGTTCTGAACGAGTCTAGTGCTAAGAAAACCATCTAACCCGACGCCTGTGCTTTAATAAAAAAAAAAAAAAATACCTGATTATCCTCCTGGAACCGTTGATTTTGTCCCCTAACAGATCGAATCTCATTGGCATACGCTGCCAGCCGATTCTGCATTTCAACCACTCTTCTTGCTAACGCCTGGCTTCCGAGGGGTAACAACTCATCCTCACTTGCCCTCCACCCTGACACATCAGGATCATCCCCCTCCACTTGCATAACAGTCGCTGTCCTTATATCCGGCAGACTCCGGGTAGCAAGGGGTGGGATCGGAACCCAAGGGTTGCTACTCTTCACATGCCCTCGTCGACTTTTCATCCCTGTATCAACCGCTTTTGGCACAAAAGATGGGGGTTCATCTTGAGATGAAGAGTCACTTCTATCATATTTCTGGGGATCTGGCATTCTTTGAGGATCGTGCATATCCATCCGCTGGTAGTTCACGTCTACTGGTGTACTTCTTAGTTTACTTTCAGACTGCACATTTCTTGGTAAACCTCTTGCATTGGAGGGGATTGGGTGGTAGGGTCCACGGGGGTGGTTTGGCGGAGGTGGACCTGCGGGTGGTCCAGGCACTTTCTTTAACTGGTTTGGGTATTGCTGCACATACACATCAGGTCTGTTCTGAACAGGGTAATACACAGCACTTGGTGGGAAATTCCCACCTTTGTTAGGCAACATTTCCCTTCCGAAGATAAGGCAGGAAAGCTAGCAGATTCTTAACAGCATAGCTTCATCTAAAAAGGAAAAGAACAAATCAGTATCGAGTCACTACTACAAAGAAACTATAGTACATTAACAGGGATTCCGACACTTAACCGAACTTCCGCGTTTTACTTTTTTAATCAAGGCTTACTGCAGAAATATAAGCCCCGATACTGATCTGGGACGTCGTACCACCACTCTTGCTTTTGATAAACTGGGAACAATAGCTTCCTTCATATTTGTTAACGAGTTAATGCGCGGACATACCTCCCACTCAAATTTGCCGATAACTCGTCCCTATCCACATTGCAACTACTCTGACAGGACAATAGACAATCCGGTCAAAAGACTTTTCAGCAAACTTTAAACCCAGGTAGACGAGCCAAACTTGCCATCAGACTCGAGAAAAGCATGATAGTGAGAATCAACGCCCAAAGAACCTGCCGTACCTACATTACCTACATTTTGTGGCCTGAGTTTCGGCTAGACTTTCTGGCCTACCCCACAAAATAATTAAAGGGCGATTCTGGCGGTCTGGAAAGCTTCGCGAGCTTATGCGCCGGCTGTTCTTGCGACTTCGGCAAAAAGCCGCTTTGCTTTCCAGAGCTGTTCTCGCGCTCCGCTAGTTCTCGCCAGCACTTGGAAAGCGAATCCACTTCGCGAGTGGAAAGTGGTACTGAGGCGGGTGCAACTAAGGTGCAACGACTATTTGCTTGTTCTTGCGCTCGGCGGATTCACGCACTGCTTTTCCGAAAGCGAATCCAAGAGATCGCCAGAATCGCCCTTAATATATTGCGGATTCACTCTACGTCCTTGAACGTTCTATCAATAATTGTCATTTCTGATATTTCGACCTTCCGATGTGTTTTCCACCATAACGGCACTACCCGATTTTCACAATCGCTGAGTCCGGCTTTTTTCGTATCGGATCAGGCTCCCGCTTATATGTTTTTTTGGAGCTCATTGGTAACAAAGACCAGTTACGCAATTGTCTCTGTTTTTCTAATCAAAGCTAAGCAAGCTGGTCGTCGCGAAAACAGCCGGGATGAGTCTGTAGGCTAATTCTTTGAAAAACACAGTATGCTTTCAGAGTTATCCGCTGTGACTTGTGCTTTAAGCATAACCTTCTTCGACAAGTCGAAAATACTGGCCTGAAAGCTGAAAAAAATCAATCAAAATACTGGGGTTATCACAGACGGTGACGAGCACTTCTTTGACGATTCCCATCAGACCGAATGAGCTTTGTGTACAAGAATCCACGAGCGGCCAGCAAGCAAAGGCCTGTGCAGTCTTTGGCATGCAGACATGGCAAACAACAGACTGAAAACATTATCCTTGGACCTCAATTTAGAAGTTATGAAGAAAATCTGCATGAAATAAGGAATGTTGTGAGAGGTGACACCCTCTTCTGAAGAGATTATGCTTGTCAGTGATGCAATAAGAATAAGAGATTTTCTCCAAACCAGGATATATGCCCAGCAGAACCTAGGGAGATATGGCTCTAGAAAAATAAAAGCTAATGCTACACCTGAATAAGCCTTCCCAGCAATTTTTCGTATTCCTTTCTTCCATACTTTGAGAGAAATTCTAACAAGGTCTCATGACCTTTAATGCCATATTTTGTATTGCAAAGCTTTATCTGTCATTTTTGTATAATTAAAAAAAAATAACCTTTTACCATCATGGTAGGCCTATAGGATTTTTTTTCTGAGTTAAGGTTTAAATCAACCTCACACTGACGCCTGCATGTACAACTGCAAAAACTTTTGTTGTGGCTTTTAGCCTATATATAAAGGTAAATATCTTTTTCATGTCAAATGTTATTGTTGTCTGTATTATTTGTTTTTTAAATGTTTAGACTAAATGAAAGAATTATACTTTCAATAACAGTAATTCTGTCTAAATCAGGGCTTCTTATGTCTTGGACAGACAATCAGGGCTGTGCAGTCACAGACTCAGATTCCTGCCAGGGTTTTTGGCGCCACCATCAACTCCATACAGAAACGTTGAGATTTTTTTCAACTTTATGACGAAAGTGCAGATAAATCTCTCTATTTTCGGAGGCTTGGCAGACCCAGGAGATCATATCACTGGAAAAATGAGGCAAGCCTCCTGCTCAGGAGAACATTAGAGCAGCCAGATTGGCAGAAACCCCATAGATAGCAGGTTATGTAGAACTGGGACAAACCTCAGCTCAGGAGATTACTTGGCAGCCAGAACAGAGGAAACCTCCCAGGTAGGAGAAAACAACAGTGGCCAGATCAAGAGAAACCAGAAAGGTGCAAAACTGCAACAGTGGTACAGACTGCGTTCAAAGTCAGGTATTTTTCCAAGAAGCAATTCTTTTCCTGAACAGTGCCTGTAGTGTAGTGTAGGCTATACTACAGGATTTGTTGCGATTTGCACTACCCCTAGTAAACTTATGCAAATTAAGACTAAATTAATAGATTACATATGAACATCAAAATGCAGTAGGCTAGAGGTATGCTTTTTTGACCACTTGTAGACTTTAGACTTTGCCATTGTCATGCGCTTGCTGTGACTAAAGTCAAGTATGAGTTACCCAAAGCAGGTAATTAAGGGCCTCTGAAAACACCAGATTAGGTATTCCAGGTCTTCCTTCTACCATTTAGCCCAAAACTGCACTGTTCACATTTAAGTAGGCTAACTATTCAAATAAACATACCTCTACTGTACGGAAATTCTTCAAGGAAGAAAAAGAAGTAAGGGGATGACATTTGATATCAATTAATTTGTCAGTACGGATGTACATCCGTACATCCGTACTGACAAATTAATTGATATCAAATGTCATCCCCTTACTTCTTTTTCTTCCTTGAAGAATTTCCTGGCACGAAACAAAGTAAAAAAGGTGCAAATACATGTAACAGAAAAAAGCTCGCTTAAATTCAAACACGGGAGGGGTGTCCAACATCGAATTTACACAACCTTGAACCTGGCTTAAAAAGGTTGAAAGGAAATTTCAGTGCAGTCCTAACAAGGTCCAAACTGTCAAGAATGAAACCTTGAGTGAACTGGGACCTGTTTTGGGCTGCACAGAAATTTCCTTGTAAGGTTTTCAGGCCAAGTTTGAGGTCATATAAATTCGAGGTTGGATTAAAGGAACTCACCAAAATAATCTCCGCCTGTTTAACAAAGACATGGCCTTGTATTTATGTAAGGTCTGGCCTGCCACCCCTCAAGCTATTTAGGCTGACCTGGTAGTACAAACAAATCCACAAAAGGTGCATGAGAAAATTGAAAACAGAAGCTGGCACAAAAAGAATTAGGTGCATCAGGTGTTTAGATAGGGGTAATCAGGTGTTTAGATCAGGTGAAACAAATACAACAGAAAATTATCAGTCAAATTCAAATAGTCGCTCTCAAGCTATTTAGGTTAACTTGGTAATGCAAATAGATCCGCAAAAGGTGCATATAAAATTGGACACAGAAGCTGGCACAAAAAGAATTATGTGCATCAATCAGGTATTAGAAGAAAGGCATTTGTTGACAACACTGCAACTTCATTTAACGGAAACCCCCAAAAATATGGTATTGTACAAAATAACTAGATTGTTCAATCAAGGCCCAATTTCACACATCTGATAAGTGCAGTGACTGAAGAAATCGTGAGAATTGCATGCATGCATTTCATTCACGGGGGTGGCACAAATAGCAAGGTATCCTGTATGTTTGTTAAACTGACTAATCTTTCCCATAAATATACAGGAGGGGTACCTGACCTCATTTTTAAACTACCTCGATTTTTGCAGCGAAAATGTTAAAATGAAATGTACAAGCTGTCCTGACAGTCAAGAGGCAAAATCTGACTTTTTCAAAGTCATGTGTCCAAAAATATTCAAATTCTGTGCCTTTTTCTCCATTTTGTAGCTGTTTTGAAAAGCTGTTTTCTGCCTATTGACTTTGCTAACTCTTCCTTTTTCATCATTTTTAGTGGAGTGTTCCTTGGAACAATCCACTATTGCGAGCGCTGTAGCAGCTTTCGGCTTCCGGTTTTCACCATATTTTGTGGAGCTCATAACTCGTGAACCAGTGCAAGTATCAAGTTCAAACTTGCTACGCTGGTGGGGATTGCGGTCTAGTTGTGCCTTTCGGGGGTCCGACCCCCCACACCCACCTGGTTCAGGGGCAAATGGGCCCAGATTTCCCAGTGAATAATGTTCATAACTTGACCCGAGTTGGACATAAGACGATGAAATTTCTTGTACATGTAGACCCTAGGGCTGGGACATTACTTTTAAAGTTGCACCTCCCCCACCCATCACGTTCATGGGCAAATGTGCCCAGATTGCCCAGGAGTAAAGTTTGTTACCCGTGACAGGAATCAACAGGTATCAAGTTGAAACTTTGTAGGTTTGTGAGTATTGGGGTCTCTTTTTCATTTTTGCGGGTCCCAAACCCCACCCCCACTTGGTTCAGGGGCAATTGGGCCCAGATTGCCCATTTTTTAATGATTTCAACTTGACAATAATTGAAGATAGGGCGATGAAATTCCTTTTTGCTTTTGGATCATAGGGTTGGGGTATTATAAGTGGAGTTGAGCCACCCCCTGGCCCCTACCCTCCCCGTTCATGAGCAAGTGGGCCCAATTTGCCCATGAGTCAAGTTTTTGGCCCGTGACTGGAATCAAACTCTAAGCTGGTATAGTCGAGGATATTTAGGTCTAGATATGCAACTGATGCCCCCCCCCCCACACTCCCGTTCATGAGTAACTGGGCCCAGATTTTTCATGAGTTACGTTCGTCTATGACAGGTCTCAAGTTCAACTCTTGTATATTTGGGGAGATATATCTATGAATGAGGACTGTGGTGTAGCAGCAACAAATAAGACGACACGACGTATCTTTAATGAACAGCTGGAAACTTTACGGTGTTGTCATATGATCGATGATATGCCGTTCTTAATGAATTGTGACAAAGGGGGTATTAGGCTGCTACGATTTGGTTAGTGCACTTGTTTTATTACCTTGCTAATGGAAAAGAGGTTTAAAGGGTCGGACTGGCTGGCAGACCATTCAGATTCAGTGTTCTGTTTCTCTGATCTAGTGTTAGAACTCATGCTGTTCTTGCAAGATCTTCAACATTTCTTTGGATTTATACTTGCGGTTTGTTTACATTTAAAGCTTTTAAAGTGGGATGATTACAAATTAGGTTATTTCAATTGACAATACTTGTTTGGTTATTGGGGATGTGAAATGTCTTAGTTTTAACGCTGTTTGAATAGAAAATATGATAAACATTTTACTTTCACATTCCACGTCTGAGCGCTTGCGCACTTGTTAAATTTTAAGTCAATCGAGGTCAGGTTAGAATGAAATAATCTTGTTTGAAAAGAAAAATATGTTTAACTAGAAATATTGAAGCAATGCCAATATTTATTTATCCAATATGTAAACCATTCTATTAGCTTTAGTCTAGTATTTTTGTCATATTTGTTGGTTCCTTTTTAAGCCAGATGGATTATTCTGAAGCCGAAGGCAGGCCGAAGGAAAGACTTCTCTGGAAATTTGAAATGTTGTCTGAGGTTGGATACCCCTCCGGTACATTAACGTCTATGCTAGTTTAGGCCTATACTCGGAGACATCAATCAATCTGAAAACAAAACATTCACAATGCTTTCAATGCAATTCACTTACTTAATAAAGCACAAGATTTCAGTTATTTAAAATTTCTGCCCATTTTTCTTCTTTTCATACTTCGGCAGTTCGGCTTAACGTCGAGGTCCGCTGTGTCTGAACAAACAAAATCCATCCTTAGTATAATTGATAGGTGGAATAAATTTCACGGCATTTCATTTACGGATGGCATCAACATTTCGAATCCCTGTACCTTCCTTTAAACTGATCATATCAGGCTGCTTTTCCTTCCAATCTAAGGAAGGGACAACAATAAAAGCTATGGGAGTCTGCTATCACCACCGGAAGAAGTGGGATTCATCTTGGACCTAGATCTAAATGCCGTTCATCAGAGACCGAGATTCATGGCTCAGCTCAAAGTCGTCCGTCACCTTCATCGCCAGGCAGCGGCAGTTCGCCCCCCCCCCCCACTATGCCTTCAGTCCAAGTTGACTTCGAACTATTCTTATTTTTTTTATTGATATGTGACAGTGGCAGTGCAAACGGATACGTCGGCTGAATTTTGTTAGAGCTATAATTTCGGCCCTTCTTGGCAAGGGTCCTCTCCAGGCATCAAGCTGGAAAATGAACATGTTTCATTGAAGATTCAGCTGACGTATCCGAATTTCGCCGCAAATGACCTGTTTCTAGTTGTTTGCTTGCGAATAGGCCACGAAACAGCGCCACTGTGTCCGAGATTAAAATTTCCCGCGTCATAGTAGAATTTACGCTGTGGGGACGGCTGGAGATATTCTGAGCCTCATAACTAGAGCCGATAGTGGAAAATAAAAAAAAATCCCTTTGCAGAATCCAAATAATTAAGTGTATCCAGTTAAATGACACACAAATGAGTTGGCTTTTCAGTTAAACTTTAAGTCAGTTTAGAATTGCTTGGGTGACGTTTCTTGTTCTTGGGTAGGATCACTGGCGTGTTTCGCACATAGTCATGTTGAAGTATTTCTGCTCCTACAGACGTTGATCATAAGGTTTATCTTTCATATTTGTTATTATCTGAGTGGCTCTCCTCTGCATTCAAACGGCGTTAGATACGGCTCGGCTTCGGAGACGAGTTACGAGGAGATCTTCTAATCGTCTGTAACGAGTTACAGGTTTATGAGTGTCTTTGTTCGGAGATCTTCCACTCATAAATATTCCTTCAGCCCAAGCTGACTGGGAATCATATTTGACAGTGCAAAACGGATACGTCACTCATATCTCCATTATTTTCATGTATTCCACTCATATCTCCCTTATTTCCACTCGTATCTTTTAATGCGAAGTTCATCCACGAATACCAATTTTAGTCGTATGTTAAAACTAGGTCCAATACTCTTCATGACTATATCTCCTTGCCGATGCAAAATCTCCGGGTAGCAGCGGAAGAAAACAAGAAAAGGTGTCACAGCTGCTCACGGAGATCGCCGTGATTGTTGGATCCAGGATTTGAGTCGTTGAGTCAGAGTCGTTACTCGTTACAGACACGTTTACTCTTTCTTCCTGCGGGTCTCTGGCGTGTTTATGACTTAGTCATATAGAGTATACAGTCTGTCCTACAGTTTTTTGAGGGTCGGATATCTTCTACTCTACTTCATATATAACTACTGACATACAAATTTCTTATTCTAAAAACATCCAGAAATAGAAAAAAAACTCTCCGTGAGATCATAACTGAGACTAAAGGTTTCATAAAAGACTAGAATAGGGATAACATGTGCATTGTCAACTCACAATGCACAGATTTCCAGCTAAAAAGTGTTCTGGAATTTCATATCTTCATTCGGGTCTTCAGGTGCCAACGGATTTCCAGACTTCAGAGTCTTGATGAGGCTGTAAGAAGACAATATTAACAATCAAATATACTTGAAAAAGCATGCCTGTTTTTTTTACTGAAACAGCTACGATCTTCTTGTAAAAGTATATACAAATCGTCATGTTATTACGAATTCAAGAGAACTGGGTAGCACGACCCCGTCCACTTATTTTACCTACATCACTGATCTTTAAATCTATTCTTGTTTCGAAGATTTCAAATTTCCTATGTCAGTTTCATCCAGAACAAGATAATAATCCAATGGAACCTCCGTCTTTGGTCCCATGTAGCGACTATAAATACCCCGACAAAACTGAGCGGAGCTGGAGGTATTTGCTCTAGCTTTGAGCTGATGTTGACACCCGTCTACTTCGCCGTTGCTCATCGCAGAGCAAAAAGTGGAGGAGGAGCGCTGACCCGCTCTGCATGGAGCGCGTCCAGAGAACCAATCGGCTTCGACTTCTACTTTTCCTCTACACGGCTTCACAATGATATAGCTATTTGTCATTAAGGAAACATGATGTGACATGATACTAACCTCCGTCGTTTGCAGCGGGCAGGGTACAGGAAATATTCGACTCCGCATGGTTATATAACAGAGATAGAGACGGAGGTTCTATCTGATTATTTGTTCTTGGTCACATGCAGCGACTATGGATAACCCGACAAAACTGAGCAGAGCTAGAGGTACTTGCTGAGCTTTGAGTTGATACCGGTTTATTTTCCTCTTCGCCGCTGCGCGTATCAGAGGAAAAAGTCTAGCAGGCGTGCAGGTACCGCTCTGCAGCACATCATATCTGACGTCACAATGGTAGACAACCAATCGGCTGTTACTTTCGAAATTTCTTCTCCGGGGCTCTACTGCGATATAGTTGTTTGTAAAGGTAACGAATTGTGATGTTCCGCGTAGCTCCTACCCTCCGCTCGTTTGCATCAGGCAGGGCATCGAGAATATATTCGACTCCGCATGGTCGTATTACAGAGATGTTCTTGGATTCATCCACCCTAAAGCTGGTTGTTGGATTTTCCGTGTTTGGCTCTTTTCGAGGAGGATCAGGCTACCGTTTATTGCTTCCGAAGAGGTGACTGGTCAGAAACACTGATTATGCAGCTTTTCCGTGTTTCTCATCAAACTAGGGTACCGAGAACCAGGGGGAGACTAATCTCGTGGGATGTCCGAATATTCGGACAGAAAAACTTTATCTGTTAGTGGTTCAAGGACAAAAACCTATCAAGTCCTTAATTCAAGTAAAAAATGTTGTCCTATGCCAAATAACTCCCTCCCCCCAACAAAATATCGATGATTTGGGTGAAATTCAGCAATTATAAACCAGTCCAAACTGTTTTTTAGTGGGCTAGGTCAGAATGGGAGTGAAAAGCGTTTGGCATAGGCTATAACAAACATCGGGTATGCCTAACGTTTGGCACGGCCTATGCAAAAATCATGAATTTACCAGACTGGGAAGGTGGGGGCAGCGATCACGTTCGCCTTCAAATCAAAAGTTTAGCTGAGACTAGAAGTGCTAATTCATTTCCCTGAATATGAGTTATCGGCGGGGGGGGGGGGGGCTGTACAGCCTAAAGTCGACATATATCGGCTGTACAGCCTATAAATCTAAAATGAACAAGACAATCTTACCTTGCGAAAAAGACAGTGAAGTAAATCAAATAGAGAGCGGTAAGAATTGTCGCCTTTCTCATCATTTTTCGCATTTTGCTGGGGTACATCAGATCGGTCGGGTCATAAATACCAAAGGAACCGGCAGGGACGCTGATATAGCTAGAACAAGAAGCATATTTCCAAATTAGCCGGAACTCCACTGGCAATCGTAAGACCGTGCTCTCATTGGCTGTAACTCGCCAAAATGGCGGTTACGTCACGTTACACAGCTTCCTACAGCTTATGCGTTACGAATACCAGTGAAGACCTTTCTTTACTCAACGCACAGATGAATGAAACCAGCAACAATTGAGCCGATTCGGAAGTGAATTACTGAATTTCCTTGTGTAATTTCAGCCAGTGTGGGCCTTTCGCGCACCACCGCAAGCATGCTAGAACACGTAGGCCGCGGGGGGGGGGGATATTTATTTATTACACGTCACATCAATAGTCGCTTTCTTACCTTTCTCGAACTAAGCATCGCTTTCTCACCTTTCTTACAATAGTAACTATTAGTTACTATTTTCATTCCAAGCTCGTGATAAGTTACTACGCTGACCGTCCCAACCTTATCGAACTAAGCATGGTAACTATTATGTCTATGACGCGACATTTTGCCGAAAGTACAAATATGCGTCCCAGCCTTAAGCATTGTTCAAATAGGTGTAATAAGCTGAATAGCGCTATACGCGATGTTTATGTCTTAATACACACCCTTGTCGCCCATTATATTGTAAAGAGCTACTAAATTCACGGATGGACAGCACTGGTACTCGAACTGACAATAAGCAGTCGTAACAGAACAAAACCTGTTCATTTGACGAAAAAGTTGTTTCTTCAGCTTCCAACAAAGTAGAACTTAAGTGCTTTCAGTGGCAATCCTGACGACGCTGCTCCCTTCCTCTAGTGTTGGGCGATATTCGATACGGTAATCGAAATATCGATATTATTGTAAAATATCGATATTTCAATATTGACTTTTCAAATATCGATATTTTTGATGCTTACATTACGATCTACATTAGTTCTATTATTTGAGATTTTCGGAATAAAATAATGATTAGGGATTTCAGACTTGAGCGATTAGGGAGGAGAAAGAGACTGAGAAGGAAACAAGACCAAAGGTTCCGATGGGATCCCAAAACTTCGATATCTGATCTAGACAATTAGGTTTTGTCTTCGTCAGATCCGGTCTTCGCCAGACTCCATGAACATTTATACTCTTAAAATTTAGAAACAGATTAAGGCCAAACAGCTAGTCATTAAGAAAACCAAGTTTTGATATGGATTCAGCTTGTGTGTTTACCCCTATAAGTCGATTGAAACGATCCTGGCTTACTTCTGTGAATTTTCCGGTTTCTGGCGGAATTCCAGAACTACTTGTCCGACGAAAAACTAAAGCTCAAAAACGAATTCAGCGTATCTAGTTACCCCTATTTCCAACATCTAGTAAACTTCAAATAAAAATTTAACTTATCACAATTCCGGTTTCAATCGGATTCCGGACGAACTATGTCAGGCAAAAAAATTATTGTCATATACGGATTCAGCATCTCGTCTTACCCCTAAATCGGACATCTAATCAACTTCAAATAAAACTTTTACTTTTAACAAACTTTCCGGTTTTGGCCGGATTCCAGGCGATCTACTTGTCTGGCGAAAAAACAGTTTTCATATTCTTGTTCAGCATGCCTTCTTACCCCTATATCGAACGTCTAATCAACTTCAAATAAGACTTCAACTTTTAACAAACTTTCCGGTTTTGGCCGGATTCCGGGCGAACTAATTGTCAGGCAAGAAAATGGTTTTCATATTCGTGTTCAGCATGTCTTCTTACCCCTAGATCAAACATCTAATCAACTTCAAACGAAACTTTTACTTTTAACAAACAATCCGGTTTTGGCCGGATTCCGGACGAACTACTTGTCCGGCGAGAAAATGGTTTTCATATTCGTGTTCAGCGTGTCTTCTTACCCCATAATCGACTATCACATTAGCTGTTTAAAAATATTTTGCTTGCCCCTTAATTTGAACCCCCTCCCCACCCCTAAATGTAGGGCTACAGGGCCCATCTACGAACTCGACCTTACTCTTGACCCAAAGAATGCTCACACCAAGTTTCATCAAAATATCTCATTCCCTTCGAGAGTTATCGTGCTTACAGACGGACGGACGGACGGACAGACGGACGGACGGACAACTTTTGCGATGTCATAGGTATCCCTCCACTTACGTTTTGGGATCCCAAAAACTGATATCCAGTTACATCACCAAGTGCTGAACTTCTTTCTCACCAATTTGACAAAATTTGATGAAAAGTGAGATGCGTTTTCCAGATACCACGACCAGATAGATACCACGGTCGGACGTGATATCTGAATATCTGTTACCACGGTAACTGGCCAGATACCACGACAACTGCAAAAACATCTTTTGACCGCGGTGGTATCAGATACCACGATAACTGCAAAAACGACTTTGGACCGTATATCAGATACCATGGTATTAGGAACAAGCTCAGATATGGATTCAGCATGTGCGTTTACCTCTATAAGCTGATCGAAACGATCCCAGCTTACTTCTGTGAATTTTGCGGTGCTGGCGAAATTCAAGAACTACTTGTCCGGCGAAAAACTAAAGCTCAAAAACGGATTCTCCGTATCTCCTTACCCCTATATCCAACATCTAATCAACTTGAAATAAAAATTTAACTTTTAACAAATTTTCCCGTTTTGGCCGGATTCCGGGCGAACTACTTGTCCGGCGTTTTTTTCGTATTCTTGTTTAGCATGCCTTCTTACCCCTACATCAAACATCTAATCAACTTTTCAGATAAAACTTTAACTTCTAACAAACTTTCCGGTTTTGGCCGGATTCCGGACGAACTACTTGTCCGGCGAGAAAACGGTTTTCATATTCTTGTTCAGCATGCCTTCTTACCCTTATATCAAACATCTAATCAACTTCAAATAAGACTTCTACTTTTAACAAACTTTCCGGTTTTGGCCGGATTCCGGACGAACTACTTGTCCGGCGAGAAAATGGTTTTCATATTCGTGTTCAGCGTGTCTTCTTACCCCATAATCGACTATCACATTAGCTGTTTAAAAATATTTTGCTTGCCCCTTAATTTAAACCCCCTCCCCCACCCCTAAATGTAAAGCTACAGGGCCCATCTACGAACTCGACCTTACTCTTGACCCAAAGAATGCTCACACCAAGTTTCATCAAAATATCTCATTCCCTTCGAGAGTTATCGTGCTTACAGACGGACGGACGGACGGACGGACAACTTTTGCGATGTCATAGGTATCCCTCCACTTACGTTTTGGGATCTCAAAAAGTGGACGCTACTCTTTCTTAATGGGAATGTTTGATTTTATTCTTTTAGTTCATTTTCGTTCGATTTTTTTTTCCTGAAAACCTGTTGCAGTATGAACAGTTTCAAGTACGCCAAATATCGGTTTCCAAAAATCGAAATATCGATTATCGAATTTGAAAATATCAAAATATCGATATTCCTCAATATCGCCCAACACTTCCTCGGCCCGCTGGCGGAACCAACCAAGCGATATGACTGGCTCTGCATGGGTGATAATAAAACGCGGGTTTATGCTCCTTATTCGCCTTATTACAGCGCGCCCCGAAGAAAAGAGGAATCCGTAATAAAACTTTTATACGCCGTAACACACCTAAGGGCGATTCTGGCGATTTCTTGGATTCGCTTTCCGAAAAGCAAAGCAAGAATCCGCCGAGCGCAAGAACAAACGGATGGTCGCTGCGCCACAGTTGCACCTTTACAACTTCTCGCTGACTTGCCGAAATCACTTTCTACTCGCAAAGTGGATTCGCTTTCAAAGTTCTCTCAAAAACTAGCGGGGCGCGAGCAGCCCTGGAAAGCGAAGTGGGTTTTAGCCGAAGTTGCAAAAACAGCCGGCGCATAAGCTCGCGGAGCTTTCCAGACCGCCAGAATCACCCTCTAATATCATCTATTTGAAAAATGCTTTAACATCAAGAAGCCGTGACGTAGTCGCTACGGTAAGAAGGCGGAACACGACCATGGTGTTCCATCGTGAACTCTCCATCTGGTGAACCGCCGTTTAGAAGGATGATGTGGACACCCATGAAATTCCACTTGTGCCGTTCTACTTCCTGTACTGAGGAAAAAAAGATCACACTCACTCATAGAGCAGGTATGCAGCAACTGGGAACGTAAGCGCAACGATGTACCACTTTCCAGTCAAAATGAAGAGAACCACTAGCAGCAAATTCACCAGAAATTCTGGTACCACCCACTGAAAAAAAAAAGGTACTCAGGTTACTCAGGTTGACTTGGAACAGATGATCATCGTCATCCCTTTGTCTCGAAGCAGCTAAGCTAAGATCATGCTATGCCCGGTTTCTCTAAATTAACGTTCAAGTATGCATAATAAGACATAAAGTGGGTAAAACGGACGCATTCACTTAAATCCGCGCAACGTCCATATACTTCCAGTATATTCCAGCCAAGCGTGTTACATGCACTGGAACAGAAGCCCGAAAAGAGCTGACTCGGAAAAAAAAAAAAGGCTACTGACAGCTTCGCAGGCCGCGAGAGTCGAATACAGGGCCGTCTCGTGAGGGGGTGTGGGGGGCCGCGCCAGTCAAAATCGCAAAATGTACCTGAACTTGATGATTATTAGGGATACCGGATTATTGCTCAGGGAATCCACCGGAATTTTGCTCAAGTAATTTACCGGCCTTTGGCTCAAGGAACTTATCGGAACTTGTCTCAGGGAATTTACCTGTAAGTTGGATCAGGGGATCCACCGGAATTTGCCGGGAATCTACCGGAACTTTGTTCATGGAATCTGTCAGAACTAGTCTCAGGGAATTTACTAGAAGTTGGATAAGGGGATTTGCCGGGATTTTTCACCAAGGAATCTACCGGAATTTGGCTCAGGAAATCGACCGAAATCTTACTCGGGAAATCTACCGGAACTTAGCTCAGGGGATCTATTGGGACTTGTCTCGGAGAATTTGCTCGAAGTTGGACAAAAACGGGGAAGGGGGCTTAGGAAAGTTTAAACTACTGAAGTTCACGTAAACATGAGAAAGAATGAACAAGGTTAATACAGGTCAAACAGACGACTACTTACGAAGTTCAAGCTCTTGGAGCACTCCTGCACATTCATCATATCATTTTCGAGGTCCGACAGAAGGATTATCTGGATGAGCTAGGTCAAGGAAAGTGCTGGGAAATAACATCTTCGGAGTAGCCAGTTCTAGGGTCTAGGAAGGAGCGAGAAAAAAAAACGAGAAAGAGACTCACAAATTAACACAAAGACAGATGATACAATGCGAAAGGTCGTGGGCTGAAACCGCACTTGAGGAGCATTTTACTTTAGGCCTACAGTTCACCACTTCCCGATGAAAAAATATCTGACTGTGTAGTAGTCTGGTAGTTGTACGAAAAAGTTGCATGGAATGGTATGTAGTAGTACGGAATAGTTTGATTAGTGATATGTAGTAGTATGAAATACTTTGATAAACACGCCTCCGACTGGGTTAATCTTATGTCGTAGTATCCGACAGCATCCAGTTTGCTAGTAGTAGCATGTAGTAGAACAGTTACTACTGCATGCTACTTTTTCGTACTACTCCATACTACTAATTCTCGGAAATTTTTCATCGGGTTTCTATACCTCCGGAAATCCGGATGTTCCACCAGGCATCACAGTCGCCGAAGAAGTAGCTCAGCCTTTTTCACAAATTGCACTACAATACCTTCAAAAATTAATATTTTATTTTTGTACTATAATACTTCAAAATTTTCAGTTTTTTTTGGAATTGTATGTACATAGCCTGTAAAAGCCAGGCTTCACCTTCCAGATTTTTCTTCCGGATCCCAGACAGCCGTTTTCGTCGAGACGGATCTAGAAGGTGAAGCCAAACTAAAAACGTCTGGAAGTCCGGGGTGTTGGACACCCCAGATTCCGGATGTCTGGAAGGTAGCATAGAGGCAACCCGTTCAAGAGATACAAAAAAATATGCAAATGAAAGAAGAAAAGGGAAAGTGATTGACAGTTGTGATTGGGAAGCATGAGGTATTTGAAATGTAAAAGGGACATCTAGGAAATGTTGAAGATCAGCAAATGTAGCTGTCATCATTATCATTAAAATCTGGAAGGGTTAGCTTGACTATGCGGAAGCCCCCGACGTCTGGGAATCTGGAAGGTGAAGCCTGGCTTTAATCCTCTATTTTCGTTTTATATTTGTTTCATTTGTATCAGACTCAACTGTTGCTGAATTTTAAATGCTAAGAGAGGGAATTTGAATTGCTTGATTTTTAAGTGTAGAAAAGTAATATATTTTGGTTTTATTAGGTTAAAAAAAATAGGAGTATGTTAATGGTAATAAAAAAATATTTTTAATAATATTTGACGAAGCAAAACGGATAAGTCAGCTACATTTTATTAGAGCTATATTTCGGCCCTTCTTGGCAAGGGTCCTTTTCAGGCTCAAGCCGGCTTGTTTTAGCCGGTTTGCTTCGCCAAATATGATTCGCAGTCAGCTTGGGCTGAAGGAATATCTATTTTTAATAAATTTTAAGTCAGGTTGGAGTAAATACTGTAAAAAAAGATAAATATTCCTTGAGCCCAAGCTGACTTAGACACATATATTCATATAGTATAAAAACGGATTCGTCAGCTGTGATGCTTTTAAAGCGATATTTCGGCCCTTCTTGGCAAGGGTTCTCTTCAGGCTGTCAGTCTTCTTGGCTGTCTTCTGTACCAACGCTGGGGAAGGAACACACCTGCAATTGCACGTCTTGAAGCTTAGAGGACCCTTGCCAAGAAGGGCCTAAATATCGCTTTAAAAGCATCACAGCTGACGAATCCGTTTTTATACTATATGAATATATCTAAAAAATGTTGAAAAAGAACATTAGTAAAGAAAGATTAGGGTAAGTTAGGATTTAATGTCACTGACGGAGGACGAGACGTAATATATAGCTAGTTAAATTACTACGCGGGAATTACAAAAATAAATAAACTGAACAGAACTAAAGGTTCTGACGTTGCAAGTTTTATGTGCTTTCCTAGGCTGGCTTGAGGAAGTCTAGTAGGCATTTCCCTCTGCGATCACGAGTTAAAGCTTCCCTTATTTGGGGTAGCTCACCTGAACCCACCATGTGCTGTGAACAGACGATCAGAATTTGTCGGCCTGATTTTTTGTGAGCTTTCATGATTAAGTTGAAGAAAAACTCAATGTTTCCGTATGGAAGTGAAGACGGTGCCAAAAATCTTGGCAGCAATTCCATTCCTCGACCGCACGACCCTGATCGTCTGTTCGGTCCAAGAAAGGTTTATTCACGAATATGAAGAAAAGACTGACGACTGAGTCGGTAAAAGTCAGGCTTCACCTTCCAGATTTTTCTTCCGGATCCCAGACAGCCGTTTTCGTCGAGATGGATCTGGAAGGTGAAGCCAGGCCAAAAACGTCTGGAAGTCTGGGGTGTTGGACACCCCAGATTCCGGATGTCTGGAAGGTGGCATAGAGGCAACCCGTTCGAGAGACACAATATGCAAATGAAGGAAGAAAAGGGAAAGTGATTGACAGTTGTGACTGGGAAGCAAGAGGTATTTGAAACGTAAAGGGGACATCGCGAAAATTTTGAAGATCGGCAAATTTAGCTGTCATCATTATCATGAAAATCTGGAAGGGTTGGCTTGACTATGCGGAAGCCCCGGACGTCTGGGAATCTGGAAGGTGAAGCCTGGCCTTAAGCGGCGGACCTTGGGTATACCAGATAGAAGCTGTTACTGCAATCGTGCCCGGAAATATATTCCCCGAGTGGCCTTCGCCAAAACGCCGCTTAATACTTGGCTTATCGTCTTTCATGCTACCCTTTAATTTTACTCTTCCGACGTAATCCTTTCAGTTCCATAATTAAAACTCGAATTCTCAGTTTCTAGGATTCGGTAAAAATTTTGGCCCTGCCCCCCCCCCCCCTCCACCGAAAATGCACTTGCGACGCCCTTGGAAGCACACAATACGTATTCCCTCGATGAGACGAAGTTAACATTATACTTTTATTATAAGCTTTTAATTAGCAGTAAAAGCTGTCTTGTCTAGGGCTATCAGCACGTCACGTTGATAAACTAAAATAGAATAGTCAAATAGGCCGAATAGGCCTAAAGTAATAATAACAAATTACAAGGACAGGATAACAAAAATCAGCTGATGTATTCTGAATCAACAGGCGTCACCACTCAAAACATAAGGTTTTTTTCAAACCGAAATGAATACGACATCAAATAGCCCACCGGCCACCCAAGCCCCTTTAAAAACATGGTGGAAAGACAGTTACTGACAAGTCAGATTAAAGTCTGATAAGTCTTCTCCTAGTATGCTATCAAGAAATGATTACCCCAACCCCCGCACTCACATACACACTGAAGCATTAAATCAGAAGTGCCTGATTGACTTGCAACATGCTGGCTCCTCCACACTGATTAGCCTTTCAAATGGCAAAATCACAACTTGAAGCTTAAGCACGTCATTTCCTTCCCCAACCAAATGCTGGTTCAGATCTCCCAACTTTCTATCAGTGAACAAAGTTTCGTTCAAACTATCAAAATCCAGCAAGTAATCGAACTTGAGGATGGAGTCTGATTCGTCGAAAATATATGCCTTTTCAATCACTCTTGACACATACTCTTCACCATTCTGGTGTCCATATACTATAATTCCTACTTTAAACCTCTGGTCGACTGCATCCTTCAAGGTTAGAGATAGTCGGACCGTTCGGTAGATACACTCTGGAATTTCCACCTTGCCTTGCCATCCAATAAGGTAAAACTTCTGAAACCACACTCCTTTTGGATAGAACTCAACTATCCATTCGTGGCTTTGTTCTGAATCCTTATCAGAGAACGAAAAGGGGGTGCTGAATAATAGTGTCCTGGAGTGGTAAGGGGGAAGGGAACGGAAGTTTTCCAAAGTAAGTGGTGCCATCCATTTTTCCGCAATATATAGTCGCGGAGTAAACTGCAGGGAAATTTCTTCATTTTCAGAAATGAACTTTTCAAGCTTCGCCCATTGCCCTGAGTGGTAGTCCATACCCAGTGCCATTCGTTTAACAAAGAATTCATTGTTCCTTTGCACAACTGGATAAACCACTAATTTTGCGAGTTCTACCGGTGAGAGCATCCCAAAACGTAGACAGCTCACAACATCGATGACTGTTACACTTTCAACCTCAACCTCTTTTTGAATGTTCACATCTAGCCATTCTAAAATGGCTAAAACCAAGCTGAACTCATCGTAAATTACCAAGTCAGAACACTGAAGGAAGGTCATCAATGTATCCTTATCACAGAGTAAAAATTCAGGTTTTTTCAAAAATGAGCCAAAATTCCAAGCAATGAAGTTAAAGCACGAGCTTGCAAGCTCATTATGTCCGCAATTTGAAGTGTACTGCAGCCACATAACAAGCTTCCCTGCATTAAATGCAGCAAGGATATTGCAATTCATGTAAGAGATGCACAGCAGAACCAGATCTTTCACATTGTACTTGTCAGCCAGCATTAGGATTGGCAAGACAGAGTCAATTCTCAGTGTTATCTTTCCAGTGTACAAATACGCCAGGAAGTCACCAAAAACTCTGGTGCATTCTGCATTTTCCTGTAGCACAATTTCATTCACATTGAATTCTGTCCAATTCGGGTTCAACAGCATCACTTGGAAGACATCACTAGATGCACAGAGTATCAGGCGATGTGCTGGAAAGACTCTTTGTCCGATTCGAAGAGAAACATCACTCAATAGCTTCTCAGCATAAAGCTTGGCAATTTTTGTTATTATTTCTGAGCCGTTGTCAACTTGAAATCCATCTGCAGAGGATCCCGCCATTGTTTCCAGTTTCACTTTACTATTGTTAATACTGGTTAAGGAACTTTATTGAAATCTTCTTCTCAAGTACAAATCAATTAGATAAAAAGGCACAGCAACTGGCAGATTCTTTAATGCTGCCAGTAGACAAGATAGGCAGCGCATTTTCAAGAATTTTTGGTGGCTCTGGAGATGAAGCATTTTTTCTGTTAGAACTGACACAGAGCTTCTTATTAGGGAAGACCTGAAGGCTTCCTTGCAAGAGGTTATGGTAGCAAACGACAATAAAGATTACTGTTATTAAGGTAATGAAGATATTAAAAGGTGCATTATTATGCACTAGATTAGTGCCTTTTCCCCTCCGAAGATAGAATTAGCCTAGGATAGTTTAAAGCATTGAAGGGTGAGCCAGGCAAAATCAAACCCTGGTTTGGTTTTGTAAATGACTGAGAATTTTAGTGAGAGAAGCCTGACGCAAAGCTGGTTGCCTATGCCATTTCTCCATCCACACAACGAACTCGCCTTGTTTAATTTCAGTGAACTGAGACCCTATCATCATTTGGTGATTTTTTGTTTACATCTAGTCTATGTGAGTCTTGTTTTTCTGATCAACACTCAATCAGTCATACCCATTTAGTGAAAGATTCCACGGAACACTGAGGGTTTACTGGCTGAAAAGCCTGACACAAAACTGGTTAGCCTACTGAAACCTATGCCATTTCCAGAAGCAACACAATGAACTCAGTTTCTGAGGCCAGATGCATCACAACTTGTCTAAAATGGTTAGCCTCTTGAAAAATGTATGTTTCAACATATTAACTTAAAAAAGGCATCCCAAATTACTACAGCAAAAGAGACTCCAACTAAAAATTTGTTTGGCATGTTTGTTTTCATGCAATTATACATTTCATTTTTTTTAAGTATCTACAAGTGAACAACAATGGTTAAACGGAAACAAAATTTGGATGACCAGCCACACACAGAATTTACAGACACTTGCAGAAATTCATGTTCTGGCAATGCAGCTTGGATGTTAAGTGTCTCAGAAGCCAACTTACAATAAAGATAAATTTCTTGACTTTCTTCAAAGATCCTACTTTTCTTCTTAGGGGAGAAAACGACAAAGCGAACCTGGGGAACAGAATTGGCAAGTTAAATCATAAAGAAATAGCATGGGATCTAGTAGTACTTAAAACCAGCCTGCTTTTCTACCAAACTGCCACTGAGCAACGCAGATCCATTGGACCTTAATCACTCCGAAATGCAAATTAGGGCAATTTAGCAAAGCTAGAACCCAAGCTTTTCATGTACCTGCTCAGTACCGAAGTCAGAAGAACAAGGATTTCTCCCATGGTCTAGTAACCAGTTTGGTTATAAAAGCCTGACATCTAAATTGCCAGCAGATTGGGTTCCATTTTCAATGCTGGGACAGATACCAGAGAGCCAGAACAGCCAAACCATCAGGGGCGTCACATATGGTGGGGGATGCCCCCAATTTAGTCTGCCAGTTGGTAAAAACTAGCCTAGTAGATTTTTCTTCAAAACATTTGGTTTTTCTTAAAATCAGTTGATTTTTCTTCAAAACAGTCATTTTTATAACTTCAACCAAAATACAGTAATCAACCAACTCAACGCATCAGAAAAAGTGTGCTTTGAGGTTAAATTTTTTTGAAAATAATGTTTCCCGTTTCTTTTTCAAGGTTTGATTTCAGATTTCTTTTAATAATAATAATAATTCGTTTATTTCCCTTTTATCTTTTTACAAAAATAGTGGTGGATCGTCATACATGGTCATAAATAGTATAGTATATAATACAATCAACTCATTTTATTTGTCTGCGGTTTACTTTTTAGTGTTCTGTCATGTTCGTTCTGTTAGGGTAGTTTGTAAGATTAAGAAAGTTACAAAAACCTGTTGCAATACAGTAGAGATATGTTTTTTGAACAGTTAGTTAAATCCAAACAGTACAATTTTGGGCTGAATAGTATAATGTGAAGGCAGCTTGGCAAAAGATTCTACACACTTCATTTCTTAAATTATTGATTGCACTTATTTTGCATGAATACTTGATCAGTTCTACTTTCATCAGAGACTTCAACTGTTCAAAAAAAGAAAAAGTTAGGCAACATAATAATCTAAGAAGCATTCATATACAGTAGTGGTATGCTTATGCAAAAGTCGCCTAACAGTGAAAAGTTGTCAAAGAAAAACTAAAACCCAAACCAGGCATTATGCGGTTTGAACCAACAGACACCTCAAACAGAAGAAGAAGGATAACCCTGAAATATCAAGTTTGTTATTTTTCTTCTCCATTTTACTGTTTTGTATGCAAGGAACAAAGCCAAGGTAGTGAAACAGTTAGAGAAGTCTTCAAGTAAGCTTACTTATACTGTACAGTTGAGGTAAGTCTATTTGAACAGATTTGAACAGTTACTTAGATGTGAACAGTGCAGTTTTGGGCTAAATGGTAGAATGAAGATCCAAAATCCCTATTCAGGTACTTTTAGAGGCTCTTAATTCCCTACTCTGGCTAGCTCATCATTGACTTTAGTCTCAATAAGTATATGAAAATGGCAAAGTCTAAAGTCAACTAATATTCAAATGAGCAAATCTTTAAGCCGTGTTCGATTCACTGACTGTCATCCACCTATGTTATCCTAAAATTGTCTGTAGTCGTTTCCTTCATAGATAATGACATCATTCTCAACGCAAATTTCATTTTACGTCGAGCGAATCGAACAACAACAGAGGAGAACTTTGATGGAAATTCTAGAACAAGAAAATAAAACTTCCATTGGGAATTTCTGATAATACTGATATTATCCGACGGTGTCTTAGAACTACGACTAAAGCTTTAAATAAAACAAAAAAAGCACCACACCGTAGTTGAATAAAATAGCATCTAGGCTGGTTGTCAACAATAATAGAAAACTGTTGTTGAACTGGATGCGGCTCTACTGTACTATACTCAGACTATACTATCATATACAATGGCCTAATAACAAAAACAACTCAACTATGAAATCCCATAACTAATCAGACTAACTTTTGTGGACTGATAGGTTAGCACAGGTATTTATTAACCAAAAATCAGGACTAAATTTAATTTCTAGTCATCTTGTTGGTTTCAGTTATCAAAAGGATACATGATATACAAGAAGCCCAATCAGGAAGCCTGAAAGAACCAATGAGAAGATGTACAGGAAGACATCCATTGGAATCGTTACAGAATCACTTGAAGAGTCTCGATGCCAGCCGAGAGATACATACAGATATTCTTGAGAGTTGTTTTTCATTTAACTTCGTATCTCACGCTTCTTTGCTGAATGACTTTTCTGAAAATCGCGAAATCCCTCCTGACAGAACGCAGATAAAATATTGCAGTGTAATATTTTTGGTAAGGAATGGTAAAAGAACAGAAAATCAAACAAACCAAGGTAAAAAAAATTGTACATTTCAAAATCTAGCAACATATTTCTAATAATCATGTTCAGTCAGCGTTTAATTCTCGATCCTAGCGTATTCCTTAGGGACTTTTATCCAATCCAAAAGAGTAGACATTTCAAGAGCTTCTTGTGTTTGAAGAAGAAAAGACGAGTGAGTATCCGGAAAGGTTATTTTTTAAGAATTCTTAAATTAGTGATATTTCCTGAGCTCTGAGTACTGTTTACGGTATTGTACTATTATCTATCGTTAACAGTGTGGACTATTGCCAACTCCGGGTTTAGAGAGAAAGTACCTGTCATATCTTGGCCATAACACAATACCAATTTTGTGGGCTTGGTTGCTGGATTGCACTGTCAGTAGTTGATTTCTTGATGGTCATCCAACGAGTCTGAACCCAGTCATACAGAAATTCTCAATATTTGGTATGGTGCTTCAGTCTCTGTCTGGGAATGCTGCAGCATCTGCCAGTCAAGCACAAATCCTCAATTTTTGGGCATGGTTAGGGTAGCCACTAAAAAAAAAAATAATTAAACCTGAGCTTTTGGAGATCAGAATGTGATTCTCCTATCTTTTAGCTTTGATTTGAGGCCAAAATCATCTCTCTATCTTGTCTCTAAGCATCTTAAATCTTCTTTAGAAAACAGTATTTTACATAAGAAAATGCCTATGTTCATCCATTGACTTTAGGGTTTTGTCCATCTAGTGACCAGCTTGTAACTATGTGCTTCAATGAAATTCTATGAAACTGGGTGATTTTGAGCTGGTTTGAGTGCATGGGGAGCCCCAGCAAGTGAGTTAGATGAGAAAATATGAATATGATCATCAAGGTTATAGTCCAATAGACCTATATTGCTGCTATAGGCTGCTGACTTTTCCACCTTAGTATCAAAAAATTTTTGTAGGCAAGTTCAGCTACTTTTTTTTACATCTAAATTTACATTGAATATTAAGAAATAATATTAAATAGCTAGGACATCTTACTGTTAGCCTTATTAAATAGACAATTTTGTCCTGAATTCAATGGTATTTTTAAAATATTTTTTGGAGATGTTTTAGATAGATAAAACTGATAAGGAAAATTCACAGCAATTTATGCATTCATTACAACAAAATTGCCAATTTTTGCCACTAGGTGTTTTTGTGGCTACCCTAGCATGGTGCCCCAACGTCAGGGATATCCACTATTCAGCTACTTTAAAATTTAGTCGTTTATAATTAAAAGAAATGTATGTAGCTGATCACATTATACTACCAAAAGTTTGTAGCCAGTTAGTTGGCTACTGAGGGTGTTCCCTACACAGACAATCTTTGTAGCCAGTTAGTTGGCTACACCTGTTCCCCCAGAAACACTCTCAGTAGCCAACTAACTGGCTACACTTGTTCCCCTAGAAACACTCAGTAGCCAACTAGTTGGCTACACTTGTTCCCCCAGAAACACTCTTAGATGGGGTAGCCAGTAAATTTTTTTTTAATCAAACCGGAGCTGTTGAAGATCAGAATGAGATTCTCCTATCTTTTAGCTTTGATTTGAGGCCAAAATCACCTCTCTATCTTGCCTCTAAGCATCTTAAATCTTCTTTAGAAAACAGTATTTTACATAAGGAAATGCCTATGTTCATCCATTGACTTTAGGGTTTTATCCATCTAGTGACCAGCTTGGAACTATGTGCTTCAATGAAATTCTATGAAACTGGGTATTTTGAGCTGGTTTTGAGTGCATGGGGAGCCCCAGAAAGTGAGTTAGATGAGAAAATATGAATAAGATCATTAAGGTTATAGTCCAATAGACCTATTGCTGCTATAGGCTGCTGACTTTTCCTCCTTAGTATCAACAAATTTTTGTAGGCAAGTTCAGCTACTTTTTGTACATCCAAATTTACATTGAATATTAAGAAATAATATTAAATAGCTAAGACATCTTACTGGTGGCCTTACAAAACAGACAATTTTGTCCTGAATGCAATGATATTTTCAAAATATTTTTTGAAGATGTTTTAGACAGGTAAAAGTGATCAGGAAAATTCACAGCAATTCCTGCATTCATTACACAAAAATTGCCAATTTTTGCCACTAGGTGTTTTTGTGGCCACCCTATCTTAGAAGCCAGTTAGTTGGCTACACTTGTTCCCCCAGAAACACTCTCAGTAGCCAACTAACTAGCTACACTTTTTCCCCCAGAAACACTCTTAGAAGCTAGTTAATTGGCTACACTTGTTCACCCAGAAACATTCTCAGTAGCCAACTAACTGGCTACACTTGTTCCCCCAGAAACACTCATAGAAGCCAGTTAGTTGGCTGCAGACATTCCCATACAAAACTTTTTGGAGCGAGTTAATTCACTATGATTGTTTGTTGTTTGTGTTGTTTAATGGAGCTTCCAGAATTTCTTCTCTATGCTCCAGGATTCTTCTTCTTTATTTGTCTCCAAAGCTGTTTCTGGGAAACTTCTCCTTCTTCAGCAAGCATTCTTGTTGAATATAGCCTACCCTAGATGTCTCTAGAGTGCATTTAAATATCCTGAAACTCTTTGCATTCTGGATTTCTCTGCGCAAATTCTAAATTTATTGTTGATTGTTAAGTTATCTTGATTATTGATTTTATTTATGAGCTATCGTTTTAGTTTTTCAAAAAATGGTTCTAGCTTAACAATTTTTTTTTTTTTTTTTGGCATGCAAAATTACGTCAGATCCGGTCTCTTTGGACAGAATCCGCAGCGCCATTTTCTGTCAATTTTGAAAGTGCAGCCATCGAGATAAGAGGTCAAAAAAGGTCCCTTGGAAAGCCAGGGTGCAGATCCCCCCTACCAAATGCGATGCCCCTGGAGATCGTACGCAAATGCTTTAGGCGTTTTTTTAACAACCTCAACAGAGAACGAGTTTGAAACTCGTTGAAAAACAAGACCAAAGGTTTTGACGGGATCCCAAACATTTAATATTTGATCCAGACAATTAAATTTTTAATGATTAAAATTTAGAAACAGTTCAAGGCTTATTGTTGTGGTTGAAACCACCTTCGAAACTTATAAAAATAATCCTGTTTTATTGATTTTAACTTGTTATCTGTATCTTTTTAGTAGAGTTTGGTATTAGAATGAATGAAAGACCACCTCCGATGCATGAAAGACCACCTCCGAATTTAATTCCTCGATATGGACCTGGCCTATAGTCTGTGTCACAAGAGGACCCTTGCGTAAAATTAAATTGACTTATCCCTCGACTTATCCGCTTTTCATTTTTTGTTACTAGCAATATTCCCAGAAACATCTTTGTAGCAAAATAACTGGCTCCAAAAAGGTTTGTATAGGAATGACTGCAGCCACCTAACTGGCTTCTATGAGTGTTTCTCGTGGAACTAATGTAGCCAACTAACTGGCTTCTACGGGTGCTTCTGGGGGAACAAGTGTAGCCAGTTAGTTGGCTACTGAGAGTGTTTCTGGGGGAACAAGTGTAGCCAACTAGTTGGCTACTGAGAGTGTTTCTGGGGGAACAAGTGTAGCCGACTAGTTGGCTACTGAGAATGTTTCTGGGGGAACATGTGTAGCCAACTAGTTGGCTACTGAGAGTGTTTCTAGGGGAACAAGTGTAGCCGACTAGTTGGCTACTGAGAGTGTTTCTGGGGGAACAAGTGTAGCCGACTAGTTGGCTACTGAGAATGTTTCTGGGGAACATGTGTAGCCAACTAGTTGGCTACTGAGAGTGTTTCTGGGGGAACAAGTGTAGCCAACTAGTTGGCTACTGGGAATGTTTCTGGGGGAACATGTGTAGCCAACTAGTTGGCTACTGAGAGTGTTTCTGGGGGAACAAGTGTAGCCAACTAGTTGGCTACTGAGAGTGTTTGTATAGGGCACATCCTGAGTAGCCAACTAATTGGCTACAAACTTTTGGTGGTATAATGTGATCAGCTACATACATTTCATTTATATATAAACTGATCAAACTTAAAATAGCTGAATGGTGGTGTCCCCAACGTCAGGGCATGCCCCAGGGTATGGGCATGGTGCCCCAACGCATGGGCATGGTACTAGCATGGCACCCCCATGATATATGGTTGAACAGAGATTGATTACATACCTAAATAGGGCTGTCTTCCTCTCCTAGACTGGCTAGACCACAAGAATAAAAATACTTGATCTTATGTTCTATCTAACCTCTTTTTCCAATTTTAAAAAAAATAGAGAACTTTCGAGAAATTTAGCCTTTAATGACGACCACTTTTTGGGATCCCAAAACGTAAGTGGAGGGATACCTATGACATCGCAAAAGTTGTCCGTCCGTCCGTCTGTAAGCACGATAACTCTCGAAGGGAATGAGATATTTTGATGAAACTTGGTGTGAGCATTCTTTGGGTCAAGAGTAAGGTCGAGTTCGTAGATGGGCCCTGTAGCCCTACATTTAGGGGTGGGGGAGGGGGTTCAAATTAAGGGACAAGCAAAATATTTTTAAACAGCAAATGTGATAGTAGATTATGGGGTAAGAAGGCATGCTGAACACGAATATGAAAACCATTTTCTCGCCGGACACTTAGTTCACCCGGAATCCGGCCAAAACCGGAAAGTTTGTTAAAAGTAAAAGTTTTATTTGAAGTCGATTAGATGTTGGATCTAGGGATAAGAAAGCATGCTGAACACGAATATGAAAACCATTTTCTCGCCGGACAACTAGTTCGCCCGGAATCCGGCCAAAACCTGAAAGTTCGTTAAAAGTAAAATTTTTGTCTGAAGTTGATTAGATGTTCGATGTAGGAGTAAGAAGGTATGCTGAACAATAGTACGAAAAATGTTTTCTCGTCAGACAATTAGTTAGCCCGGAATCCGGCCAAAACCGGAAAATTTGTTAAGAGTAAAAGTTTTATTTGAAGTTGATTAGATGATAGATCTAGGGGTGAGAAAAGATGCTGAATCCGTATGACAATCATTTTTTAGCCGGACACGTAGTTCTTCAGGAATCCGGTTGAAACCGGAAAATTTGTTAGAAGTTAAATTTTTCTTTGAAGTTGGGATGTTGGATGTAGGGGTAAAGAGATACGCTGAATTCGTTTTGAGCTTTAGTTTTTCGCCGGAGAAGTAGTTCTTTAATTTCGCCAAAACCGCAAAATTCACAGAAGTAGGTTAGGATCGTTTCGATCGGCTTATTCTGAATCCATATCTGAACTTGGTTTTCTTAATGATTAGCTGTTTGGCCTGGCGAAGAAAAAACCTTACTGTCTGGATCAGATATTGAATCTTTTGGGATCCCATCGGAACCTTTGGTCTTGTTCCTATTGATTTTTCATTCATGGCCAAATTTCTTGGAAGTTCTCTAATATTTTTAAAATTGGAAAAAGAGGTTAGATAGAACATAACTATAAGATCAAGTATCTTGTGGTCTAGGAGAGGAAGACAGCCCTATTTAGGTATGTAATCAATCTCAGTTCAACCAAATATCATGGGGGTGCCATGCTAGTACCATGCCCATGCTCCAGGGCATGGTGCCCCAACGTATGGGCACAATGTTTAAATGAAATGTACAAGCTGTCCTGACAGTCAAGAGGCAAAATATGACTCAAAAGTCATATGTCCAAAAATATTCAAATTCTGTGCCTTTTTTCTCCATATTCAGCGTGTTCCACCCTACTTACCGTAGTTATTACGCTAGGCTGGAACACTTTTTGAATTTTTCGGTCACATATCAGGCCGCGGATGATCCGACCAATCACGTTACAGAGATGCATAGTTACTACACTAACTACGCTCCCGAGCGTGGTAAACAAATAGTTACTATTATTAGTTACTATTTTGAGAAGGTTGGAACGGTCAGCGTAGTAATCCCGGACCGTCTCAAGGAAAGACTCCTCTGGAAATTTGAAATCTTGCCTGAGTCCTGTATATATGAGGAAAAGTTTAGACAATATTTCTGTTTGTTATCATGAAAGAATCAGAATAAAGCCTCAAACATTTTATAGTCAGAATAGTTAAGACAAATTGCACTGTAGAAGGTAGAGATCAAACAACTCACATTTTTTCTTGCCCCTTGTTGTTCTTGAGGGTAGGCCGCAGTCCCCATATCTACTTTCTCGGAATAGCCTGTGCCTAGTATCAGAGGCGTTACTAGCCAAAATGTTTGGGGGGGGGACAAGATATTTACCGACTGGCTAGTCATTTTTACCGACTATTTTTGCGTCTAAAAATGACAGTTATTGAGAAAAAAACCACTGTGTTGACGAAAAATTGGCTGATTTTAAGAAAAAACGACTACTTTTAAGAAAAAATCGACTATTTTTACGAAAAACCGACTGTTTCTGATTGTTTTTAAGAAAAAACCACTATTTCCAAGAAAAAAATCCACGGTTTTTACTAAAAAGTTATTTTTTACCGACTGGCCAACAACATTGGGGAGGCAACCCCCCCTCCCCACAACATTGGGGAGGCATCCCCCCTCCCGCCCCCCAGTAGTGACGGCTCTGCCTAGTATAGTTGGACACCAGATTTTTTGGAGATTTCTCCTGCCCAAGGGGAATCTCCTAATGATGAGGAAAATACCCCTGTGCAGTAGAGTTTCATGTGGGTCAGATGAGCAAAGCTAGAAATAGAATCTTTGAACATTTCTGTTCTAGAGACACTAAGAAACTATAACAGAGATTGCTCCCTCCTCCCCCTCCACCCTACTTCTACAAATCAAATCAACTTGTCTATTTTTTGGTTTGTTTCATATGATTTCTTGAGGTAGGGTGTAGGGCGAGGAGGGGTGATCTTTGTTGTAGTTTCCTACTGTCTCTAGAACTGAAATATCCAAAGATTTTTTTTCTAACTTTGTTCTTCTGACTCTCATGAAACTCCCCTACACAGGGGGTTACTCTTCACCTCAGTGGGAGATTCACCAGGGCAGGAGAAATCTCCCAAAAATCTGTTGCCCTTCTGTGGTAAATCATCGGTAGTTTTTCAGATGCTGGGGCACAATAATCCAGGATGAGTACACTCAAAAATTTGAGACAGAACAGTGTAGTGTTGTCTATCGCAGTGGTTCCCAACCTTTTTGATACCGCATACCCCTAATCAAGGTTCGAAAAGGATGCGTACCCCCTTTTTCATAACGTGAAAAAGATGATATTTCTTAGAAATGTATACAAAATCAATGAAACACTCAAGGCTGCTTTGTAGCAAAAATTTTGTCAAATCTCGGCTGGACATCATTAACGGGAATTTTTTTTTACAGTCCGCCTGTTTCTGTGTTTGGTTTTGTGTTCTCCGTGCTTTCATCAAGCTGCATCGCAAACGCTTTCGTTAGCTCAGTTCGCAACCTGAATGACAATCTCACTTGCAGTGTCTTTGATTCTCCTTGAAACAATATTGTTCGACACAGGAACAGATTTTATGGCAGTAGGCTAGCTGTTTTGGAATCAACATTATTTCATTGACTTTCACTGAGGCTGTAATCAGAGGTGTCGCGCACGGGTTGGCAATACCTATCCCCCCACAGTGGTCGGCTAGATGTTTAAAAAGAAACCAGTCGGCGTGAAGCGCCTTAATTTTTTGTAAAAATAGTTATTTTTTGAAAAATAGTCTGTAAAAATGACCTGCCAGTCAGTAAAAATACCCTGCCCCTCTAAAAACATTTTGGCTAGTGATGCCTCTGCTGGCAATATTATGCTTTCGGCAATAAAAAATTAGTGAGACGAGGTTTTGAAGCTACAGGTTAAACTGATTTTGGTTCCTTCTCGTACCCCTTTGGATACGCGTACCACCGGTTGGGAACCACTGGTCTATTGAATAGGTTCATTGACCCAGGCTACCTACAAAAACATAACATCAGACTTCCATACAACACGAATATAAAAATATTACATCTTCCTTCTCATAATAAAAAACAACATACTAAACTTTTTGTTTGCGGCGTACGCAAGTGTTATCTCAGAAGAAGATAGAATTGATCATTTAAACAAGAAATAGATGCAGTATTTTTGTCTGTATTTAGATCGTTGTAATGATTTTTTTTATCCCTTTTGCGCCAGCCAGATTCATGGATAAAATTGTTTGTGCTGCCTGGATCACGAGGTGGAAGCCATAACAGATTACATCGTTTCAAAGTTTGGGCTGAAACTGGATAGTATCCTCTGAATCTTCTTGTATTAATTGGTCCTGTGGACTCTCAGTTGGCTTTGTAGTAATTGAGCACTTTTTCCTGGCAGGATGAGCATAGTTTAATGTTGTTTTATCTTTTTTGTAGACCATGCAGATCTTCGTCAAGACCCTTACGGGCAAGACCATCACCCTTGAGGTTGAGCCCTCAGACACTATCGAAAATGTGAAAGCCAAGATTCAGGATAAAGAGGGGATCCCTCCTGACCAGCAGCGACTGATCTTTGCTGGTAAACAGTTGGAAGATGGCCGTACCCTCTCTGACTACAACATCCAGAAAGGTAATGGCTTTGTAATGATTCAGAGTGACAATCTCAAAACCTTGGAATCTGCTTGTCTGGGAGAAAGACTTCTTTCCCTGTTTGGGTTACCAAGGCTTTACTGATTCAGTTTGCTGAGTTTAACTTTCGAATGTTGTATCCTACATTGCAGTAAGCTTACTGTGATGTATCGGATGAACTAGTTTGTTGGTACTTAAGGTGTTCGTCGCAGAAACAGAATTGTGTGTCACACATTCAACCCAAGTGTCCAAAACTCGCGCAAACGACGATTTGTCTGATTTTGGTGATTCTTCAAATGCCTGGAAAAGAAAATAAATCCAGGTTCAAAATCTAAGGGGCTGCCCATTCTCAATTTGAGTTTACAGCAAGTGCCAGGTGCCGGCAACGGCTGCACGTGTTAAAGCATTAAAATCAACATGTTTAGAAGCATAATTGCGACGGGGGAATTACTGGTATCGCAAGGTGTACAGGGCAGAAGCGTTACTAGCCAAATGTTTGGGGGGGGGCAAGGTATTTACCGACTGGCTGATCATTTTTACGGACTATTTTTGCGGATAAAAGTGACTTTTACTGAGAAAAAAAAACGACTGTTGACGAAAAATCGGCTGATTTTAAGAAAAAATTGTTTTTAAGAAAGATGACTATATCTAAGAAATAATCGACTGTTTTTACTAAAAATCACATTGGGGGGGAGTCCCCCCTCCCCCAATAGTGACGCCTCAGGTACAGGGTCCTGTGCCTCCATGCCTCAGGCCCTGCCTCTTGATGTAATGTACACCAAAACGTCCAGTGATTCATCCCTCGCAGAATTGCCACTCGGGAGCGTAGTAAGCGTGGTAACTACGGATCTCTGTATCGCGATTGTCTGTATTACCCCGCGGAGTGTTTTTTTTATCGAAAATTTAGAAGTGCGTTCCAGCCTTGACGTCAAGAAGTCTAAATCCGTGTGACTTCGTGCGTAGAAACTACGGTAAAGAGGGTGGAACACGCGCTTAGGCAACTTGGTGTTGAAAAATATGCCGTTGAAGGAATACTCTCGATGACTATCTCTCCTTGCCGCTGCGACATCTCCGGCCTCTCTGGGTACTATCACAGCTTCTCCCAAAGATCGCCGTGATGCTTGACACAGGATTTGAGTCATTACGGAGACGTTTCCTCTTTCTTCCTGAGGATCACTGGCGTGTTTTGGATTTCGTGTTTTCTTTGTCCCTTTCTGTTTCCTGTGTGGTTGTAATAATAATAGTTCGACTTCAAATCATCTTCATTTGTCATTTTGTTTCAGAGTCTACCCTCCACCTTGTTCTCCGTCTCCGTGGTGGTGTGATTGAGCCATCTCTGCGTATCCTGGCTGAGAAATACAACTGCGACAAAATGATCTGCCGTAAGTGCTATGCTCGTCTCCACCCTCGTGCGTCAAACTGCAGAAAGAAGAAGTGTGGGCACACCAGCAACCTCCGCCCAAAGAAGAAGCTGAAGAAGTAAACGTGTCTTTTTTGTGTTGCTGTTGTCAGTAATACATGATATGTTTCCGCCTCTGATTCCTAGTAGTTGCTAAGTGTATTTTACTCATTCTGCGAATCTGGCTTTGGTCCCTTTGATTCCCGGAAGAAGGTTCAGCGTATTGCTTTACTGCAGTAAACGGATAAATCAGCTTATTTTATCTGAGCGAAACTGCAGCTCTTCTGCAGGGGCCCTCAGGCGAAAAGCCAGGAAGGTGAACACGGGATGAAAGTGATAAACCGAATTAAGATTATAGCAACTATAAATATCTGATCTTAGTGGTTCACTTCACTGTTTTTGGTGACTAAAATCACAAGAAAAACAGACATCCAGCTGATATATCGGGTTAGCGCTGTCAGCTGTGGGGACACTTTAGCATGAATGCCTGTTGAACTTGACGGAAGATACCGTCAACGCGAAAATGTCACTGGATGATGTGATCCGTACGAAAACGGGTTGAGACTGGAAGATGCCATCTCCCGCTACCCGTTCAGCAAAGCCCTTCACAGTATGAAGGGTCGAATGAGGAATGGAAGTTAAGACAGGAGGTGTATTCTCGCCGTTCCCCGAGGACTCCTTTAGAGGAGTCCTTGGTTTTTGTTTGTCCTAGGGACTAACCCCCGGTATCCTCGCGAGTCTCCACGGGCGGGAATCAGTGTTGCCACTTGTCGCAGAATTCTGCGATTTGTCACAGGTTTTCGAGTTCTCCCCAGATTCACAGCTGTGACAACATTTGTCACAGGAAATCGCACTTTTGCCAAAAAATGTCGCAGAATTCTGCGACATTTTTTCATTCTGCCAGAATTCAGCTACTGGCGAGACAAGAAACACAGAAAATTGCTCTATGGAACTTTTCGCTCTCGGGATTCAGTCATCGGCGGGTGTGGAGGAATGGGCAATCTAGAACCTTTTCGTATGCGTGAGTTGAGAAGGGTTATCCGATTGAGTAAAACTTGATGGGTGGTAAGAGAAAACGCCTGTATGATCTAATTATGTGTCCGAACCGAATTCAGTCATTGTTGGGGGAGGGTCCCGGAATTTGTGCGGATCACCGAGGGGTCAAACGAGTGGAGCGATTGGACTGAGACTCGGAATGTAGAAAGTTCATACGCCCTAGATGATCCATTTTGGGGGGGGGGGGGGGCGGGGGGTACGAGGATTTCCGGAACAGTTCTCAGACTTGAGAACTTGACCCTAAAATACCCCAAGCAATATACCGGACATGATCAAATGAGTAGGGCGATTCGGATGAAACTTGGAAGGTGTAAAGGTCATAATATGCTCTAGGTGAACCATTTTGGTGTCCCGCCCATATTTGGCCTCGGTGAGAGAAGTTGAAGGGGATACAGCAAATATCCCAGGATGCTCAGATTCGAGTGAAACTTGATGAGTGGTACGATAGGCCCTGGATGATGTATTTGTGTGTCTGAAATATGCTCTAGGTGAACCATTTTGGTCTACCTCTCGTATTCGGCCTTGATGGGGGAAGTTGAAGGGGGTACGCAAATAACCCAGAATGCTCAGATTTGAGTGAAACATGACGAGTGGTACGAGAAGCCCTGGGTGATACCAAGAATAAATAAGGATAACATAACGTTTATGTGTCTAACCTGATTCGGCCATGGTATACCGGTGTACCGGAATACCAAACGTTGAAGTACAAAAAAGTATACGATTACGAAGTTGAAAAAGCGACATTTCTTGTTAACAGTGTGCTTATTTAGTGGCGTACGCAATGTCATGAGATAAAATAGTTGGGTGCAATTTAGTGGACTGACCCCTTCATTCTTTTCCTGACTTATGATCAAGTTATAAAACACCACTCTTGGCGAGGGTCCTCTTCAGGCTCAAGCAAGAATAACGAACCTGTTTTCTTTTTGTTAAGTTATTTTAATTTCTAAATTTTATTTAGACTGTACGTATTCCAGTCAGTAAGTTCTTCAGTTCAGTCAGTTCTTTTCAGTAAAGGAAGAAAATAAGTTCAAGACGATACGGTATCCTAAAGCTACCTGCAGTCACATTACGATAAAATTTCGCATCATTTTGCGTCAAAATTTAAAATGGCGAGAAAATTTGTATTGGTTTAAAAAATTTGTAATTTGGTTTGCCCCTGGTTTAGCCTATACTGCTGCGTCAGATGCGACGCACTAAACTCTAAGGACTCTGGGGACAATCTTACTATGGGAATCTTAGTCTAACAAAATATTTTCGTCAAGTTCAAATGAGGTTAAATGAAGGTTTATTGAGATGATATGCTCTTCCCGTCATCCAAGGATTGATGTTTTCCTTCATGAAAAGTAAAAAAAAAAAAAATCTCAACATATCCACGTTTTTCCCAAACATCGCATGCATTTTGTGCTTACCGCTCGATTTGTGTCACATGTCGCAGAATGCAATATCGCAACAGGTTATAATAGCAAAGGATAGCAAAAATATAGTATTTTTCGAAAACTAAATATTTTTTTTCAAGTTGAACTGAAACCAAATCTCGATTCACACACGGTGTAGCATTTTACTATATTAATTGATATACGCACTCCTTCAGCACCTAAAATCTTTGAGTTTTTTTCGAAAAATGACGGATTTTCGTTTGTCACAGATTTTCACAGATTTTTGCGGCCAAATGTCACAGGTTCGGTAAAAGAAATGTGGCAACACTGGCGGGAATGCTCCGAAAGGTGACTGCCCTTTCAGATTCCGAGGGGAATCAATTTTTACTGGTGTTGGTGCAATGCGAGATTGACTAAAAACAATCGGAATAAACAAAACCAAGAAAAAGTGGATCCAGACTAATAATTTCGTCACATGCATATTTTTTTTTCAAACAAAATCCAGTTTGGAAGCATCCCCCGTGTTCTCGTTGCTTTCCGTTCGCGGAGTCCGCGTGGAGTGACTCCCCCTATTCTCGCCGTACCCCTTGATTCCCCAAGGAGTCCTCGGTGAACGGCGAGAACACGCCTATGAAGTCCTCTTGTAGACTTGTGCTCCTTTGGGCTTCACCCGAGTCATAAACTATTCGCGTACTTGCGTCAGCATATTTTACTTCGAAAGCATAGCCAGCTACTTTGGTCAATCTGGTCCGGTCTCAGGCTTCGGTTTTTACAGGATTCCGGACTGTTTATCAATCCGATCTGAAAACCGACAGATCTATGGGACAATTGGTCCACTTGTAAGTTTCGTTTAGACCGGATGCCGGTAGCAGTACAGTATCCATTCTAATGGAGTGCCGTGGTCCACATGACCTTTTAACCAAGTTGTATCCTCGTCGTTCCCAAGGGAATATGGACTCGGAACTGCGGTGCCGCCAATTTTTGTTTGTCCCAGGGATTCACTTCGATTATCATCACAGTCATCAAACTGGGACTCCCTTTCAGATTCTGTAGGCAGTCGATTTGGGAAATAGACCGCTTTTAAAAAACATACGTTGTCTGACATGAATTTTCAGTTTAACTGTGGGATAAGACTGATTCTGAAAAAAAAACATCTACTTTATTGTGATTATGATTTTTCTGCAAACAAGATTAATTGATTACATCGAAATAGACCAAAATTTTAATAAAGTGGGATAACATTTACAGATTAATTAAAAATATGCATATGAATGACTCGATGCGGATGCATTCCCCGCGTTCTCGTTGTTTTCCGTTCCGGGAGTCCCCAGGAAGCGTCTCCCAGTATTCCCGTGATTACCCTCGATTCCCCGGGGAACGACGAGCATACGCCTCTAGTGGGCGAGGATGTCTGCTGTACGACTATCCTATGACGTCGCCAGTCGAAGACCAAATATCTCGACGACCAACTAACTCCGGGTAAAACGAGATTATGATATTGCTTCATTTTTAATTGCCATGCCGTATTTATGTGAACAGAAACCAACTACACACTGTCTCGTTTACAACTAACGCAGACACTACAGAAAAACGCCAATGACCCGAAAACCACGCGGAACCGCGTCGGAGCCCGGAAAACGGACCCGAGGCCACGGCGCTAACCACTAAATGCGGAAAAATACTACGAGAACAGCGATACAATCCCGACTAAATATAATTCGTGGTGCTAGGACGTCATACTTGGCCACTGTACACTAACCCAATACAAAGCGCTATAGGCCAAACCGATACAACAGTAAAAGACCGGGAAAGATGCTAAAATCACCGCTAAAACTCACGTCAAAAAGGAGCGACACCGGGCTACTCGATTTTGTAGGCAAGCAAACCTCTTTTGAACTTTTGTACTATTTCACGGGAACTACAAAACCGAAACGTGAAAATGCTGATGTTTGTCCATCACCCATGATTGTTTGTTCATCGGTCGCGATTTCCAAGAGAATCTCACTGCCACAGTTTCTTGGTGACGTAACAACATAGAAACTAAAACGCGATTTCAACAACTCACTTTGCCTCTTGTAATAATTCCATAACTCAGGTTCTCTGATTCTCAACTATAGTTGACTGCGTTAAACGAATAAGTCAGCTGATTTTAGTCTAGCGGTATTTTGGACCTTCCTGGCATGGGTCCTCTTCAGGCTCAAGCTAAAAAATGAAGCTTTGGCCTAGCTTTGTTTTCCTAACTTGGGCCGAAGAGGACCCTTGTCAAGAAGGGCCGAAATATCGCTACAAGAAAATCAGCTGGCTATCCGTTCGACACAGTTAGCCATGATTCGCAATACTCTTGATGACTAACTCTCCTTGCCGATGCAAAATCACCGGGTACCTAGCAGAAGAGCCAGAAGCGGCACCACAGCTCTGCCCAACGATCGTCGTGATTGGTTGATACAGGATTTGACTGTAGAGTTTGAGTCGTCAGTGAGGCCTTTTCTCTTTCTTCCTAAGGATCAGTGGCGTGTTTTGGACTTAGTCATATAGAGTATTAGTTTGAGGTGAAGTAATATTTTTTTTTCTAACTGTTGCATCTACGAATTTCACAATTTTGCCGCTATTTCAGTTCATGTTTGATGGTGCTAAACCAATAAGTCAGCTGAGACATTATTTCAGCGACAACAACTTCATATTTTTAGCCAGGGCCTGAAGAGGACTCTTGCCAAGAAGGACGAATTACAACGAAATAAAATCTGAGCTGACAAATCCATTTAGCATGACTTGAAGTCAACTTTGACTGAAGTCCAAGCAACAAGGCGTTTTTCACCGTCACAACAGCTAGTACGAAAAGAAGCAAAGAGTCAAGTTTGACAAAGCAAAAAGGGATAAGTCAGCTACATTTTATTGGAGCTATATTTCGGCCCTTCTTGGCAAGGGTCCTCTTCAGGCTCAAGCCGCTCAAGCTGGAAAACCAACTACAAATGAAAAATGGAAAATGAAGCAAAGAGTTATGTGAACGCAACGGGCAGTGAATATTCTTGGCAATCGGGAATGACTGACAGAACAGCATGTGCTCTTGCTGTCGTTAACTAGTATCAGGACGTCCTTCGACGCCAGTAAAACAAATCGCTGTGTGAAAGCAGTGGGCATCCTTAGAAATGAGGAAACGGACGTAAAATTATGGGTTTTTGCAAACATTAAAAAGCATAAAAAAATTGCCAAAAATCTCGGGTTGCTCAAGGTAAAAGCTAAATTCCCGTTCCACACTTTCTATCGCCCCTCCAATCACTACGGTTGAGAGGGGGGGGGGGTCGCTTCCTCCGAGTACACCAGTAGCCCCTGTTGCTTAACTCCCGGTCTTTGATGGTGCGGTTAAAAAATTAGGAAAAACAATAAAAATCACCGCCCCAAATTAAGCCTGGCGGCGCCAAAAACAGTAAAAATCACAAACTTCAAAAAACTCCTGATATACAGAAACCACACCGTGACAGAAGAATTAAGATCGAGGAACATACCTCTAAAGGAAAAACCAAGAGAAAACGGAGTAAAGATTTTTCCACAAACATCAAACAGCCCCAATATTCTTCGCACGATAACCTACCCAGTCAACCACAAACCTCTGATTTTTGGATTCCCTATAAACCTCTGATTTTTGGATACCCTATGCCAAACGCCGGATAGCTGTTGGCACCTTAACCCTTACCTACCTCACTACAGATGAATTCTGATTGGCTGATTTTCTAAATTCACTCAAGTCATCAATATTTTATTGTTTCCCAGTATCCAGCATTTGGCACAGTATATCCCGCGTTAGGCATAGGGTATACCAAACGCTAGATATACCCAGCGCTTGGCATAGGCTTTCCCAAAATCAGGGGATTTGTGGTAAATTGAACCCACAAGGAAAATGAGGTCTTTTCGGCCGAGAAAAGCAAAGAAAAGCCAAAACGGTTGCCAAAATTTTCGGCAACCGCTGGAACCTCATCCGGGATTACCAAGCAGAAATTCGGAAAAAAAATGTGTCCACTCTGAGAAAACCATCCGGGTTAAACCTACTTCTAAATTTCAGTTAGTGACACCAAATTAAGCTAAACATCAAATGACCTTCCAAAATGAAAACTGTTAACACATAACATTATAACGATCCCTGCTCCACACTGACTGAAATGTAAACATCCCAAACACATCATTATTCTGCATTTGTTAACTAGAACCAGTGAAGTGATTTAGAAGCGCGCCTTCCATCTAGACACAAACCCAACCGTCCTTTCCCACGCTGGTGATTCAGAAACAGTACGGTACCCTAAGCCCTTTTTTCATATCCAAGTTCAAACGCTGGCGATGGTGTCAGGGATGTGTATTGTTCTCATACGGAAGTGTACCACTCATTCTCCAGAGGGGTACCAGTATACAACAGGTAACTAAACCAACCAGCATTTTTATTTTTAACTTGAACGTGTTGTATACTGGTACCAAGACTGGTACCTCTCTGGGAAATAAGGGGTACACATACGTACGAGCCATCCTCACAAGTGCCAGTATGTCCTAGCATTTAAGCACGATTATTCAAAAAGGGTTTAGTGTACTAGCCTACACTGAAAAAAAACTTGCAGTATTTGTACTGGGATTAACCTTGCCTCTACTGAAATAATCTTGGCTCTTATTCCGATTAATCTTATCTCAGTAGAGATAAGATTAATCCCAGTAGCAAACACTGCAGTTAACTTTAATCCTTACTCGGGTAAACTTTTTACAGTGTAGACGTATTTTGCCACCATTGCCAGTCCTTAGCTTCTTTTCCAAGTGTACGTTTACTAGCTCCTTATTTCACGTTTGGACCTTCTTGGCTTTCGTTCACTCAGCTACGCAGGGTGGTTGGGGGTATAGGTAGTAGGCGCACTTGTGAAGGACTAGCCACTGATTCATGATTCTGTAAAGCTCTAGTTATCTCATTCTACTACATCACTTTACAGACTTTCGTTACAAATACAGGTGAGAGTTAGTTAGATGATGCTAAGATAAAGAAGCTCCGACGAGAGATTAGTAATGAGGTTGGCTTTGGCCTATCCATCGAGGAACAGTGACTGAATAAATCTTCACTAGGTATGCGAATAGCTTGCAACCCCCCCCCCCCCCACCCCCCCATTCGCGTTTAGGCTGATTTTGCACTGAAGGTTTTAAATTACTCAAGTTACTTGCCTTCAACTTCTTAGTACGAACAAAGTGTACTTGAAAAAAATAATTAAGTTTATATAAGCCTGTGCGAATGCCGAAAGCCATTACGGTTAGTATTCGACTCAACACCATCAGTAATATAGATCTTTCTCCATGAGCTTTTGACCTCAAAGTTAGGCGACAGTACGGTGTTATTGATCCATTTGTGACTGTGGACCAACGCTTGTCGAATCTGATTATTCTCTAGACCGGGACCACTTATATTATAGTGCGTTTACTTAGTGGTTTAGTTTAGTCTTATCTTTTCTTTCAAATACTTAATATGGACACGCCTTGTACCATTTCATACAAGAGTTAGTAAAATTATTTAATGACTGATTGAATAAACAACGATCCTCGGAAGAATGTCAAAACTCTACACCCTATTTTTTAGCGCAACTTTTGGACAGACACAAGAAAGTTGAGTTCTAAAAATTGAATACTGGACCACTGGAATCGTATTCCTGATAGAGTTGTAGACGCAGGAACTGTAAATCAATGCAGGTGTGGACGCCACATGACTGACCTTCACTTTAACAGAGTCCTGAGGAACTAGGCGATCGTTTTGAACGCGCGAAAGCCTGTTTACGGCTTATTAGTGTTATCATAAAGTTTATCAACACTAGCATCTAAACGATTCAATCGTATTAGGCCCATCTAAAAATTATAATTATGCAAGCTGCAAGAACTCACGCGTTACTACAGACTTTCTAGGTCTATCACTGCAAAAATTTGTCAGCTATTGCCCAGAACCTTCGCGTTGTCGCTCTTGATCATTCTTCCCAATTTCCTTGATCTTGGGCAGATGCCAAGTTACTGAAGGCTCCAATTTAAAAAAAAAAATTCTCTGTACACTATTTTCAATCTACGTTACGAAAATTCATTTCCTTTCGCTTTCGCAATATCACATATGGCGGAGCCCACAAACTTGCCTCTGACTGCAAATTCCCTGAAAAGGCGCGGTCACGTCGCCGCGACTCAAGCTGGACAATTGTTTTAGGTCCTCATCCTACTAGAAAATGACAGGTTCAACCCAATATCTTCAAATATTCCCAGCGCTCCACAGCACTTCTCCTTGCATACAAGACAGATCTAGGCAGTTACAGTACGCATCATATAGAATATAGACGGGTTAAGAGAGACATAGATATAGTAAAGCGGTCCGGTTTCATACAAGTCGCAAGCTGCGACCCTCAGGAATTTAAACTCCACTGGTATACAGTTAAAGTAGAGGTATGCTTATCTCAACGTCACCCAACGGTGACCAGTCGCAGAAGAAAGCACTAAAACAACTTTTACTGCAAAAAAAAAAATCCGAAACGTTTTATTTCATGCCCAGATTATTATGTCAGCCTTATTCCGTTTCTTCTTACAAATTTAAATCTATTGCTAAGCGGTGCGTAATTTTACAAAATAGATGGCGTTCAAACTAAACAGCATACCCTAACGGAAGAAAAAGCATTTTTAAATGTCAACAAAAAATCTGAAAAGTAGAACTTCAACTCAATGTTTATGCCAGAAGAAAGCTGGAACAGTTGGCTGTTGGTTGATACCAAGTTTGTTATTTTTGCTTTCCCTTTGGCTGTTTTATAAGCAAGATACAAAACCAAGGTAGTAAACAATTTGTTCAAATAAGCATACCTCTACTGTACAGAGAACATACTTTCCATATGGCCTTAAATAGCACTGGTAAACATTTAACCGACATAACTTTCTGAGACGTCACCTTCATTACAATTTTCGTTGTACACAACGGAAGATCGGCTTAAAGCATGTAAACCACATTGAACCATCTCAATCTAATCCCTTGAAACCAAGAAGAGACCATCCTCATTTCAACGGAACCAGAGAGAGATAGCTCAACCTCTCCACCAACACATTCCCAGTGATTATTTTGAGAAGATTAGGGCATCAACCATAAATACTCCATATATTCCTAATGATTAAGCGGTAAATGTAAACTGATCTGATAAATATTATAATGGTGTCTAAGTTTGGTTTCGGATATATATTCCATCACAAGAAATAGTGCTAAAAGACTTGAATACGACCTACACCCAGAGAGCACCTACATTAAAAATAAAACATGTATCTCCTTGCACTGATATGATTTCGAACAACATTTGCTAAATTAGCAGGTTCAAGCAGGTATGGACAAGGGGTCGAACGTTTTGTGTCTGGGGTGAGCAGAGCCCAGATCTTTGGCGTTAAGGGTCAAGGAATAGCTGCAAGCAAACTCATTACTTCTCCATACCTCGGCGGGGGTGTGAGGGAGGGGGGGGGGCTCCACCCCCTCTAGAAAGGATATAGAAATGCACAAAAAGCGTCGTCCATTGCAAGGTCAGGTACTTTTAGAACGGAGTTCCAACGGGAAGATAAACCAATCTATTATCATTCTGCATCAATTTCATCAAACTTCGTTCAGGATCACAATTAGGGGAAATGGCGGCTTTGTTACAAAATAGACCTTTCTTGAGGGGGGGGGCATTGATCTATTGATGGTGCCTTACAGGGGGTAAGGCGACTTCCCCGGACACCACGCTGATCACAAAATAATGCCTATGCACAAGGGAAGATCACACCACAGGATTAGCTCTATGCAAGCTGAAACAGCAAACCGAGTTTCTGTAATGGCTAAAAAACGACCCATCTGTTTAAAACTGCTATTGGCCTCTTCATACAAATTGTGTCAAAACACAAAATCAAAGCCATGAAAGTGGGTCGGAAAACTCGTGACATATTTTTGTTATTCTGAACTGAAAATATCACACCGAGCCTACTACCGACTCTTTTAGGAGGATTAATTTTATAAACAAAAAATGGCTTACTAGATTTAGCGCTCTACAGAAACGGGTTATATTTCAGCCATCGATAAAACACGATCTGATATTTCACGAAAATCTACTTGACAATATTAAACATTGCGCTTATACCCTTAAACCTCTCAAGCGACATATCTGATGTGTTCCAACCCATACCTAGACCGATACCCTATGCAAAATGCTGAGTACCCATGGGTACCCAAACCTTGAACTACTCCACTATAAAGGAATCTGATTGGTTGATTTCTTAACTTCAGTTAAATCATCAGTATCTAATAGATCAGGGTACCCAGCAGTTGGCATAGGATATATAGCGTGAGGTATAGGGTAACCCAAAATCAGTGATTCGCGGTAGACTGGCTGGTAGGCCCCTCCATAAGGGTAGGAACGGTGATAGTAGCCTTTAGTAACCACTGGTAGGACCTTGGAACGCACCCATTATCTCTAAGTTACAGAAACTCATGTTTAACAATATAGTAGCTCGTAGCTGCCTACAAAGGATGTTATAAACATAAAAGCCACGGCTTTAACTGAAAATTGGCTTTCCTATCAGGCCAAGATACACATATTACTCAGAGAGTATTGGCAAACCCAGTGCTTTTTAGAATAACCTGAGTGCACTAAAATACACAAAAACAGCAAATAGCTAACACGTTACGCTTTAACCATCGTCTTATTCGTCCAAGAGCGATTATTGTACGAATAGTGGGCGGAATTCCGCTTCCGTGAGTAGGAGGACGATGTCAATCCGGGGTAGAGAAAATGCGGCGGCGGGCTAACAGCCCCCGGGGGGCTGTGCATGGGGGGAAACCATGCGGGGGGAGGAGGATAGCTACCGAAGAAGTTGCGTGGTTTTGGTCCAAAGAAACCGCTTGGCCCGAAGTTGGGGTAGGCCTGGAAGGGGTGGCGGTTCGTGAAGGGGTATGCGGGTCGATTGGTTGGCGGTTGCTTCCTCGGTGTTCTCTTTTTCGGACTGTTTTCGACCTGTAAAAGGAAATTCACAGGACTGGAATCATGTTTCGTACTGCTCACAACTCCTCCCGCAATGAACCAGGTCAACTACACCGTCATCGCACCTGAAGTTTGGAAGTTAAAGGACACCTAACAATGAAACCATACTCGAACACACCATGGAGAATGCATTTACAGACATGGCCACGGAGAGCATTCTTCTCCTGAGCGTTACGTTTTCAAAATACGGATGTTCGTTTCTGGAGGTTTGCACATGCAGACTCCAAGGTAAAAAGCGCAATTCATTCATATCTTGTACAGCGCTGGCCGGATAGTATTGGAATTTCTTCCAGATATACGTTTGGGCTTAGCTGGTTACAAAATATTCCAGAAGAAGGGTTGATTGGAGACATTTATTAATTTCTAAACTTGTTCGGTACTGAAATACGGACAGATGCAAAATGGAGCAAAAATCATAGCTTGGAAACACTATTTCGTATTTGGATTGGGTTTTCTGCAGGCAATGTTAACGGAAGTCATACAGATAGGGATGATACTTGGTACTCTTCACTCAGGTGTCCTTTAAGGCTTAGGTGTCCGGTCTGCTGACCAATGGGCTTCTCGGAAAGAATGATCGGGAGCCTGATGCGTCACGTAAAGATAAGAAATAGCGTGATAATCAGTGTAATATCAACAGAGGAGATAGGATACACTTATGACGTGTAGATACGCGGGAACGATAACGGATGGAAACACTACTGAAGCAGAATGAATCAGTATCACAAGTACGACAAGTCCTTTGACATTCTCTCCCCCTGGAATACAGGGGGAAATACCCCCCTGCAAAATCCAACTTTTCAAGTACGTCTGCCAAATTTCCGGGTTTAGCGAATTTCGGGAGAATTACTTGTCTGACAAGAAACTAAAGTTCAGAAACGGATTCAACGCGTGTTCTTGCTCCCGACGCGAACCTCTAATCGACTTAAGGGTGAATTTTTATTTTTACCAAATTTCTGGTTTTGACCGGACCCCGCGCGAACTACTAGTCCAGTGAGAAAATTAGTTTCAAATCTGGATTGAGCGTCCTTTCATCCATCCATCGACTATCTCATTGGGTTTTCCTGCCTCACTTATGCCAAATTTCCGACCGGATTCCGGGCGAACTACTTGTCCGGCAAGAAAATAATTTTCAAATGTGGATTCAGCATGTCCCTTACCCCTAGATCCACTGTCTTATTATATATAGCTTTGAAAATATATTTTTTTCGCCCCTTAATTTGAAACTCTCTCCCACAACCAATTCAGCACAAACGAATTCAGCATGTCGCCTTAAACTCTACATCGAACCTTTATTCACCTTCAGATAAAACTTTTACTTTTAACTGATTTTCCGATTTTGGCCGGATTCCGGGCTAACTAGCATACTTGTCCGGCGAGAAAATAATTTTCAAATGTTAATTCAGCATGTCCCTTACCCTAGATCCACTGTCTTATTAATTTTGAAAAAATATTTTGTATAGTCATAGGTAAGGTCACTTTCGTTTTGGGATCCGGAAAACCAATATCACCAGTAACTCCATATTACCCATCAAATTTGAAAGCGGGTCCCTTTTCGGTGATGGCGATGATAATCGGAGCATCCCGGTCAGTGGAGACTCGCGATAATGCGGAGATCCCTGGGAAACGCACTACCCGTGGGTTACATAGGTTACATTCAACCTGATTTTCAGATTTCTTCGTCCATCTTCGGAATCCAGAAGACTTTCGTTCCGACGGCAGGTTTCCAGAACGCAACCGGATTTAGTACTTACATTAATATTTGAGTTCAATCTCGGTTCAACATTTTCCTTCTCAACATTCACTGGCGCCTTCGCCTTTGCATCCGTAGGGGGGAGTGGAGGGGGGCTGGAGGAGGGAGGGAAGGTCAACTCGCTCGACTCCACCAGCTCCTGCACGGCCTTATCCACCACTGACTCAATAGGAACTCGTGAAGCCTTCTCAGGCGCAGTGAAAGATGCAACAGTGCAGTATGAACCTTTGTGCTCCCCAAACCTAGAATTAAAACGACTAATTATTAATTTGTTATATATACAACCCGCTTTGCACAAAGTCGAGTACAGACAAACAAAAACACTTTTAAATAAGGGTACACTGTAAGAAGTCTTTCCTTTATCGGACTTCAGTAGTTGTGCGTAACCGACTTCGGACATTTTTATTCCTAATTCGGAGAATTAAAATCCAAATTAGGCGAGTTATAATCCGATGAAGGAGTATACTGCAGTATCCTTCAATTTTGAATTCTAGCTTTTTAAACCTGTATCGGATTATAACTCTCCGAACTCGGTATTTTAATGCTCTGAATTAGGAAAAAAAAATGTCCGAAATCGGTGACGCACAACTACTAAAGTCCGACAAAGGAGAGACTTTTTACAGTGTATCTGATTGGAATCTCGGAAGTCAGCTACGGAAGGAACAAGCTAGAAAAAACCAACCTGTTGTATTTCATTTCATTTCATTTAATTTCTGGCCGCCAAAACTGGCGAGTATAAAAAAGAAATAATAGTACAACACGGCCAAAAAATTTTGAAGAAAACAAATACAAAAGAACATAGCATACTGACAGACACAATCTATTTCAAACCTTGACCCATGTAAACCTTTCTTTTTCTAGCTTAAGCCTGAAGAGGACCCTTGCCAAGTGGGGCCGAAATATTGACAGAATAGACATCAGGATACTTATCTATTTAGCACAGGCGAACATGATTCTCAGTCAGCTTTGTCTGACAGATTAATTTAAAGTTTAACTGAAAGCCCAACTTGTTTTTGCACTGCGTTATTTGGATTGTGTTAAAGTTTAACCGAAAAGGACTGGGATAGGACAATCTAGTTACCCATCACTTATTCACTTAAACTGGCTTGAAGACCCGCTGAAAATGCGTTACTTGGTTGTTCCGCTATTCAAGAATAATCGATTTTCAAATAGTGGAATTTCCGTATGATTTGTGGTACCTCTAATTTGTTGTATGCCTTACAAGAGAGATTTATGACTTTTTTTTTGTTCAGGCACTAAGCAATCTTCACCAATATCGCTACTGCCCAATGAAAAGCCTTGTTTGTGTTTAAATAAAAATTTCCCGCGTCATAGTAGAATTTTCGCTGTGGGGACGGCCGTAGATATTCTGAACGTCATAACTAGAGCAGATAGTGGAAAACAAAAAATTCCATTTGCAGAATCCAAATAATTCAGTGTATTCAACTAAATGACAAAAAAATAAGTTGGCTTTTCAGTTAAACTTTAAGGATTTTTTTTTCCCCATTTGCTCTAATATGAGGGTCAGGATACCTATGGCCGTCCTCACAACGCGAATGTCTACTTTGACGCGGAAATCTCGATACAAATGCGGCTTTTCAGTGGCCAGTGATCAGCTTGCGGACGGTAGCTCACTGCGTATTCGTAAATCGTTTTGTCAAACTTACAATGCAGGTACAAACGCACATAGGGACCATAAATCCGACAAGACATTCCACTTTTTTAAAATTGATTATTTGTGAACAGCGGAGCAACGAAGTAACGCATTTTCATCGGGTCTTCAAGCCTCTTTAAGTGAATAAGTGAGGGGTAACTATATGTCTGTATGTATATTCTTTATAACCCGTTACATCCAAACTGAACAAGAACGGAGTAAATGAAAGAAAAAAAAGAACCCTATCTCGGCCCTTTTCGGTTGAACTTGAACACGGAATAATGTAAATTTTCACTCTGTAGAACAGTCAAAAAAGTTCGAAAGTGGGAGAGGTGCATCAGAGCTACAATCCGACTTGGTAATTCGTCTATATTATCAATGCTTGTCAAAAAGCAGTGGCATAGATAATATATCTGCCATCTGCCGTTTTCAAGCTAAAATGCGGCATCTATCGACCGATCTAACATCTTTCCAACTTTATGACGGAAGTGCCGTAACTCCGGAAAACCTGATTGTCCGTCAGCACCATTACGCCGCCGATCACCTCATTCGCCAGGTAAGAATTCTGCAACGTAGGTTAACGCCTTCCGGATTAGTTATTTTCTTTGCTGCTATATGTGCTAGTGCAAAGTAAAATACGACACGTTTCTTCTTAGGCTTGGCCATGTTTCAAACTGCTGTGCCTCTGCCTCTGTGTGCTCTACATCAAGTTTGTCAATTCTGGCTTCCGACTTTAGTGCTGACTGACTTTTCCACGGGGCTAATGCGAGTCTCGGTGTGAACCAAAATCCTAATAAAAAAATATTCCTTCAGTCCAAGGGACTGCGAATCCTATTCAGCTGGTATCCGTTTTGCACTGTCAAATATGAAAGCCTAATCGCTTTTTCCCCCTTCCGATAACTTACACCAAGATCTTACGTGTGACTGGTATCTCTAGCGTATCTTGCGGCAATTCACTATTGGATTTTAGGAAGGGCGTTCCGATGGGGTCCCCAAAATTTTAATATTTACTGAACTTTTCATCCAGACAATCGGGGCTTTTAGAGATCTGGTCTTCGCCAGATTCCTTAAACATTTTTCTATTTATCACTAATCAGCCGTTTGAAAACAAACGTAAGTGAAACACTAGTATTGTTCTACTGAACAATTAATGCCCGGGCCACATTCAGTCACACCTGTACGTAATTTGGTTATTACCCACTCTTACGTTCCATCCTGGTCACACCTGGAACCAAGAAATTCAAGATATATTACCACCATCATCACTCATGTGTAAACAAAACCAGCTAAAGTCAGTGACTGTGGTCTGTGATTGGTGCAAAGACGTTTACGTTACGTTTCAAAATGGCGGAGATGGATTCTTCCATCTCGTCTATTTTACGTTTTCAGCGTCTTTTCTTCCAAATTTCGAACGTAAGCCGGTCTTATTACCGGCGTTATTACCAGGTGTGACTATAGTGGGGCCCGGGCATAAGGCCAACGGCTCAACTTCAGACAAAACTGATACTTGTAGCAAATCTGGTTTTGGCAGGATTTCGGGCGAATTATTTGCCTAGCGAGTAAATAGTTTTCATAGGCGGATCCAGGATGTCGCTTTACCACTGCATCAAACCTCTAATCAACTTCAGATAGAACTTTTACTTTCAAAAAATGTTCCGGTTTTAGCCGGATTCCGGACGAAATGAAAGTTCGGGAAGAAAAAAATTTGCAGATACGGCAGCACGTATCCTGTATGACACCTCTAACCAACTTCAAGTAAAGCCTCTACTTTTAACAAATTTCCGGTTCGGGCTGGATTCCGGTGAACTGTATGTTCGGGGAGAAAATAATTTGCATATACGGATTCAGTATGTCTCCTTACCCCTTATCGAACCTCTAATCTACTACAAGCAAAACTTTTACTTTTATAAATTTACCGGCTTTGGCCGGATTCCGGGCGAACTATTTGTCTGGTGAGAAAATAATTATCATATGCGAATTCAGCATGTCTGCTTACCCCTAAATCATTAGCTTTTAGAAACTATTTTGTTGGCCTCTTAATTTGAACTCCCCTCCCCCAACACAAATATAGAGCTACGGAGCCCATATACGAACCTCACCTTTTACCAATGAATCCTCATACCACGACTGAACAAAATATCTCCTTTTACGAAGTAATAAGTATCCCTCCACTTACGCTATGGGATCCCAAAAACACACTGCCAGTGGTTTGATCCTGCTGGGTTAGCGAGAGTTCTGTCTCTATGAAAAGATTTCAACACCATTTAATGACGTAATTAAAGTTTAAAGGAGTTGCATCATAAGTATTTTAGCAGTTGCAACGTCTAGAACACCCCCACCCAAGACCCAAGGTGAAGCCACGACTCGATCCGACCGCTGGGTCATCTAGTGGGGCGGTTCGGAAGCACCCGACATGGGGAGGCTGTGATCATAGTTCGACTATGTAACTTGTTTTTTTGTTTTTTTTTAGCACATTTGTGGAAAATTTGCAGAAAAATCGAACTAATTACCAGCATTATCGATTTATTTTAGTACTTTGTTTTCTTTTTTCTTGTTAATTCCCACAATTCCAAAGAAGAAAGGATGTAAACTGGATCACAGTAAACAAACGACGTAAACGCCGTGATTTTCTTGCAGATTCTGAAATTTAACTAAAGAATACTCAGCTTCGAGACCAAAAAAATATCAAACTGTCAGATGATTTCCTCTTCCGACATATATAAACCTTCACGTGGTGATATACTTGGTTGTATTAATCCACTTACTGGCCACTCGATCTTCTGGAAGGTTTAGCACCTCTTTTGACCTCCGGCAGGAGATCGCTGAATAATTAATGAGTAATGGCCAACTTGCTTTGAAGAGTGAATTGTGTTCAAGTAATTTGTGGATAATGTTGGCTACCGTGAGGATTTTAAAGAAATAAAGGTAACAGTGTATTCGTAAAAATCTGACCCATCGAAAAATAGTGGTGTCTCCCACCTTCTCCGACCACATGAATCAAATTCTTTTAGATTTTTTTTTTTTTTTAGATTATATGGGGTTTTATTGCAAAAATACGATAAACTACAAAACCCTTAGAAGTTTTCACTTGTTAAGAGGTTTGACAAACCCCCTTTGACAAATTAACCTACATACACTACTAATAAAGAAAAAAAAAATGAAAAAAGAAAGAAAAGAAAAGAAATAAGAGAAAAATTCATGCACTTACTCGGTTCCTGGTCAAATACCCAACAAAAAAAAATATACACTCCAAAATCCCGTCTCCAAAACACAAAAAAAACAAACAAAAAGATTTATAATAAATAAACAAAACGGAATCTGGGCCAACTTGAGAACGACTCAAATCTCACTACACTTTAAAACTCATATTCATGGAGACAAAGGGTTTTAAGGTCTCGACGGAACTCGCATAGATTCTCTGCTCTTTTTAATGTATCTGGCAATTTATTCCATACAATGGGCCCAGCATGGCGCAGTGAAAATAGTGACCTTGTGCTGACAACCTGTGGAACTCTTATGTCACTAGAATTACGCGTTGGATAATTATGTACCGCCCCTCCAAAAATAACGCACGGTAAAAATTTCCAAGCCCAGACAAAGGAATAATATTTAACTGCACATATCGTGATCTTACCGATGTTCTATTTGTATCTCCAGACAACACGCGCAGTGCCATATTTTGCATTACACGTAACTGATATAAATGAACAGAGAAAGTACTGGACCAAACACTCACACAATACACTAAGTAAGGGTGAACTAAAGAGAAATAAATTAGTCGCATCACTGAACTGGGAAATATATTTTTTAACTTTCTCATCATTCCAACATTTCTGGCTATCTTACTACTTATAAACGAAATATGATCTTTAAAACTAAGGCATTCATCCAAAATAACACCAAGATATCGTATAGTTTCAGTACGCTTAATAGTATAACTATCCATTTGTACATCTAAAATCCAAGGGTAAAAGTTAGAAGACCTACCATACAGAACAAAACCTGATTTACTATGATTTAATAAAAGCTTATTTACTCTCATCCACTTATCTATACATACCATACCCTTTTTCATTGTAGCTATTAAATCGGATGCAGTTTTTGCTGCCACCGTAAAATGGGTGTCATCAGCAAAACTAGGAATAATCACTTTACAGTGAGGAATTGAACCATGTACGCTATCTATCAGATCCGATACAGAAAAACGTAAATCATTAATATACACCAAAAACAAAAGTGGACCTAGAACGGTCCCCTGCGGAACACCATACTCAACTACTCTATCACTAGATTTAGTATTACCAATTTCTACATGCTGGGTCCTACCACTCAAAAACGATTCAAATAATGTTAGCGCCTTTCCTCGAATACCGCAATGTTTTAACTTCCGAATCAAAATCACATGGTCAACTGTATCGAACGCTTTTACAATATCAAGAAATATAGACGCCACTTTAAATCCCTGGTCCAAAGCATCATGGACAAATGTTGTCAATAATAATACTGCATGCTCTGTTGACATCCCTTTACGAAAACCGAACTGATTTGGATGAAAAAAACAGCTATTCTCCAAAAACTCAGATACCCTAAAATTAATAAGTTTTTCTACTAACCTAGATATAATAGAAATCAGGGATATCGGTCTATAATCATTCAAATTTTTCCTATCTCCCCCCTTAAATAACGGTATTACTCTAGCACTTTTGAGACATTCCGGATGTATACCACTTTTAAAACAAAGATTAATTAAATTCAAAAGTTGGTGCGCAATTACAGGGAAAATTGATTTGAATAATTTGGTAGAAATTAAATCTGACCCTGAGGCACTATTTCGCATACTTTTCACCAAATCACACAATTCTTGTACAGTAACCGGTCGCAGATACATAGAAACGTCACTACTATCAGGCAAAAACTGAGTAAAATCACCATCACCTGGATGTTGTTCAACCGATGACGCTAACCTGCCTCCTACACTTGAAAAATGCTCACACATACGCTCAGAGGTTTGCTGAAAATTTTCACCATCAACAATACAACAAAGGAATTCAGGCTTATTCGGCTTAATCACAGATTTTATCACATTCCAAGTCTTCCCAGGGTTACCTTCCGCCTTTTTAAAACGATCACTCAGGTAATAGGCTCAGGTTTAGCATTAATCCCATGAAGAGGAAAACATAAAGATCCCAGACGGCGCGACAATTTTTTTTTTACAGAACAATAGTTTTTTCTTGAACAACACCGAAAAACCCTTTTGGCAATCTCAGCACGAGTCGGAAGAAAAAAAATAAATCAAATTCTGCGCCAAAACGGTAAGTGCGCATTTATTCTCACGCAAAGCGAACAAACAAAGAAACGAAGACTCCGGACTCCCACGAGCACAACTTGCCAGCGCAAATTAATTAGCTGGTTCTTCTAGCTCCTTCAAAGGAGTTGGTGGCAAAAATGGGGGAGAAACCATCGTCAGTCGATAGGAATGGTAACTACGAACACAAAATACTTTTTCCTGCAAAATCCTAACACGGCCAGCATTATTCATAAGTAACAGAAACAGACTTACCCCTTAGCGAAACAGGCCGATTCTCTCGCCGGTTCATTAATTATTTTTTAGTTAGTTTTGTTGTTCAATATAGTTATTGTATTTTTTTTCTGTTTTCTTTCAATTTTTTTTCGTACGTTTCGTATGTTCTTTAGAACCCTGATGGGCAACAAAGTTTAAGCCTTTGTGGTTACAGCTTTTCTTCATGAAATATGGCGGACGTGACGGGGCCACTTGTGTTTGGCGATTCCCGGAATATCTGTCCCAGGTTGGCTGCCCCAAATTAATTAGCTTTAGTGGATTTGAAATCACATACTTCCGGTTATCAAGAACTAAGTGCTCCCACTCATTAACTGGAGGCAGGCAGCAAGTCTATGAACAACTTCAGGCGTATTCTCGCCGTTCCCCGAGGATTCTTCGGGGAATCAAGGGAAACGGCGAGAATAGACGGAGTCACTCAACAAGGACTCCCCGTACGAAAACAGCGAGAACATTGGGAATGCTTCCAAAATGGATTCTGATAAAAAAAAAAAATATGCAGTTGACAAAATTATTTTGGATCCACTTTATTTTTAGTTTTCTTTATTCTGTTTATTTTTAATTAATTTTACATTGCACCAACACCAGCAAAGATTGATTCCCCTCCGAATCTGAAAGGGAGTTCTTTTTTATGATGATAATCGGAGCATTCCCCGTCCGTAGGGACTCGCGAGAATACGGGGAGCGAGTCCCCGAGTGAAACAAAAACGCGGGGACTCCTCAAGTGGAGTCCTCTGGGAACGGCGAAAACACGCCTTTTGGCTTCGAAATCCAGAATTTCAATACAGGATTCATCTTTGGTCACTAGTTAGTGGTATTTTTCCATGTTTAGTAGTTTTCTTCTTTATTTTATTCACTACTGTTTTGCACTTCATTTATCCTTAAGGTATCATTTTGTTTACTATTTCGCATGTAATTTCCATTTATCCATGGTTGATCCAGCTCACTTTTTTGTCTCGAGGGATTTCGGCACGTTATGCATTGTGCTAATTCATCACTGCAACTACGTCGCAGGTGAGATGGACTACGGTAGCTTTTACCGAGTATCGGAAGGACGCTGGATGCCTGGAACACATCCTTGGTTAGGACAATACTGTGGTTCCCAGAGCATGCACACTTACCTACAACAAACCTCCTTTGGATCTACCCACAAGGTCATTTCAACCGGTAACCCCAGGTCTCTGTACTTGAGGCCACAATCAACAGCTGCTCTTTCAATCATTGGGTCACGCGGATCCTTCTCATTCAGCCTTATACAACGATACCCCTGGCCCTTTGAGGGCTGATCAGGAAACCAATGATCTTTGAACCTAGAAAAAATCCTGGATAAAAGGCGTTTTTCGCGATCCCACAAAAAGGCTGGTGCTCAAATAGCTCGTTTGCATCGAGCAGGGCATCGGGAATCTATACGACTCCGCGCGGTCGTATTGCAGAGCTTGGGAGAGGGATGTTCTTTTGCTTATTTGTTCTTGGTCACATGCTCAAAATCGTGTGGGACACAGATATGCCACGGGAAGTTTGCTGAAGGTTTTCACGGGCCGTCTCCCTAGCAGGAGACTAAAGTCGTAATGTCAGACAAAAAAACAAGAGCTGTAAGCTCATATGGCACTTGCATGGGTTGAGATCAAGTGTTTGATCAAAAGTACTTTTAAGGTTACCTTTGCGGTTCAGATGCGAGATAAGTACATGATACGTACTTTATAGGCACTAGAAATTCATCTGTAAGAAAAACTATTGAGACAAAACGATCACAGGCCCTTGGGGATCATTGATATTTATTATATACCATTTGGTAAAAAAAAAATTCACTTTTCGGTTAAAATGTGCACTTTAAGGTGATAAAATAAATTTTCGAGCAAGACCCTTGTGGCACAAATGATCATGGGTTGAGATGGATCGTTTGATAAAAAAAAAGTAGTTTTCGACCTTGCGGTTCAGATTCGCACTTTAAGGGAGCTAGAACTTCATTTGTAAGCAAAACCCTTGAGGCAAAAATGATAATGGGCTCATGGGAATCATGAAAATGTATAATTTGCTTAAAAGTGTTTTTCTAAATTTACGGTCAAGATTGGTACTTTAAGGAATGTTGGATTTGGAAGTGACGATTTCTGAGCCAATCTTGTCGAATCTCTAATATTCCAGCCCAGTTCCATCGTCCTAGCACATCTGGAAGTACCTTAAATCGCGATCACCGGAATTCCTGACCCCCCCTCAAACTCCCCCACAGTCGCCGGAGCCAATCCGGTTCTGTAAGTGATTTATCCAGAGCATCTTTTTATTATTTCCATAAAGTTCCATCCCGATCCCCCAGTCTGAGCCGGTCACGTACCCCCCCCCCCCCCCAGTTGTTGTCGAATCCGGTCCGGACATGACAAAGATCACCAGAGACATGTCCTCTGATCAATTATCAAATTTCACTCAGATCCGATCAACCGTCCAAAGTTACGCATGACTCAATATTCCGGATTCCCCCTCCCGCTACTCCCCCCACGACTATCGGATCATGTAAATTTTAATTTATAAGTCATTTTGATCGGGTCCCTGATTCGCCTCCCAAGTTTTGTCGTGAAAATCCCCAAAACCGCCATTACCAGAATTCCGGGAAACTCCCCTCCACCCCCCCCCCTAGTGTCCGGATCCAGTTCAAATGTATAAACGATTTATCTGGAGCAGACGCTTGTTCTTCCCAGCAAGTTTCACTCCGATCCCTCCATTCTAACCGTTTCTCGAGATTTTCGGTCTCCCCCCCCCAACTCCCCCATAGCTGTCGAATCCGGTCCGCACTTCAAATGGGACATCAGAGGTATGCCATTTATTCTGTTATTAAGTGTCATTCCAATCCGATCACCCGTTCGAAAGTTACACACTACTCCAGTTTTCCGGATTCCCCAGCCCTCCACTCCCCCCCCCAGAAGGTCGGATTGGGAAACTGATTATTTCCAGGTTAGTCCGGTCGGGTCCCTGATGCTCCTGCCAAGTTTCATCGTCCTAGCACATCTGGAAGTACCCCAACTCGAAAAAGTGTGAGAAAAACTACTTAATTTTCAGAATTCCCCGGCCCACCACTCCCCCCCAGATGGTCGGATCGGGAAACTGATTATTTCCAGGTTAGTTTGGTCGGGTCCCTGATTTTCCTGCCAAGTTTCATCGTCCTAGCCCATCTGGAAGTGCCCTAACTCGAGATGAGTGGACAGACCGACCGACCGACCGACCGACCGACCGAAAGGTGATCGGTATATGGCACTTGAGCGAAGCTGCAAGTGCCATAAAAACTGGTTCCCTTGTTGTGCATCTAAACTTCATCGTTGCAGCGAAAGTATGTAGTTTCCTAGTCATAACTATACCTGAGAGTGAATCCCAGAAATCCGAGATTGCTGAAAATGCAGCCCAGATCACACAAAATGTAACCGAAATGTCTAGAAATATATAGGCTAGCCTATATTTAAAAAAAAATATTGTCGCAGAGAAATACAAAAATATAGCCGAGATTGCAAATGTCGCCGAGATTATAAGAAAATACATTCGCAGGCTAAAATGATGACATGTTTTTCGCAGCGATCTTGGCTACAAAAGGCCTCGGTGACAGACCGTGTTCCTTCAGGTATATTCAAATCCTCTCAGCGACAAACGCAGCACTCTCAGCTACATTTCATGTATTCTAGGGAGTTATTTGGCTCAAACGGTGCTGAATCCATGCCATAAAAGTAGGCTACATAACGGTATTTGTTTTTAGAAAAAAAGCTACAATAGGCTATTGCATGACTGAAATTCCACTGCATAAAAATCCATCAACTATTAAGTTACACAGCTAATGCAGGATAAAGACTGCAAGGGGAACAAGGAAACTGTAACTGCTGATGAATACGAAGATTAATGGAATAGTCTAGACCTTCGCATCTGATCTCATGCTAGTCATGTTGTAGTCAAAAGTACTTGGGTTATGATTGTTCTTAAACAAGTATTGTTGACAGTAAAAAACGGCTAAAATAACACTGCAAAAAAAAAATCTTTCATGTAACAGGATAGACAGCTAATAGGCTACAGCAGAAACACTGGGAGGGGAATGTGGAAACCGGAAATGCTGGTGAATACGTTGTTTAACGGAATAATCTAGTTATTCGGTTCTGAGCTCATGCTCTAGTCAAACTTGGGTTCAAATGCTTTCAGATGTAACTGGACATGGACTGGAAATAACAGCCCTGAAAGATGTCTGGTGCGCTCCTAGTTGCAACCCAAAAGTAACCATCATTACCAACTTATGCTACCATATTCATCAGGATTCTCCATCCTCATTAAGGTACACCAACTGGCAAGGTAGTCAAGGTAATGCAGCACTATAAAGTCCTACTGTTTTTTTCTTGATATTCAAGATGTTATCCTTTCTTTCTCTCTCTTCTTTTCATCTGGTATATTATTTTTGTTGCAACAAAGTCTTATCCAAGTCGCAGAGCTTCCCACTAGCCGTGGGCAATTTTTTTTTGCGGAGAAACTGCAGCAGTTTCAAGGAAGTCAAAGCCGCTGCAGAAAGTTTGGCAACTTCCTCCAGCAGCAAAAAAAAAAAATAGAAAAAAAAAGCAACTCGGAGAAATCTTCCTACTTATCTGAAGTCCCTGGTGTTAATTTTAACTTTACCTTCATAACAAGAGCTACGAGCTCATATGGCACTTGTTACGAGTAGTGGTACGAGAAAGTAGAAGAGAACTTCACAATAAACACCCCGCCATTCAAAAATGCGTTTTTTTTTTGTTTTTTTTTAAACCCGCGTAGCCTTTCGAATTTTTTGATTTTTACTTTTTGGGCTACGACTCCTCCTCCACTCGGTGACGTTAACATTCGCTTAAACTCTTTAACGTCACCTACTCTTTCCAAACAAACACAAAACTTTAAAAATTTAAACTCCATTTACCATTTCAATTTATTTTTAAATTTAAAATTTACCAATCTTAATAATTATTTACTCTTTTTCAATACAAATATAAACATTTTGCAAAAATGCGGTTCGTACCTAGAATTAGGATATCTAGGTTCATTCAATCTGAAAGCTCTAGATGACATATTTAGAACTTATGCTTGTTCTTCCCACCAAGTTTCATCCCGATCCCTCCACTCTGCGATTACAAAGATTTCCGGTTCGCCCCTCCAACTCCTCCCATGTCACCGGATCTGGTCCGGATTTAAAATGGGATGTCTGAGGCACGAGACCTTTCTAAATATCAAGTTTCGGTTAAATCCGATAACCCGTTCAATAGCAATAGCCACGGGATTCCGGATTCCCCTTTTGTACACTCCCCCTCGACGGTCGGATCGGGGAAACGACATTCTCAAGTCAATAGTTCGGGTACCTGACAAGCATGCCAAGTTCATTGTCCTTGCACATCAGGAATTACCGAACTCGTGGGATTACTACAAACTCGGATCCCCTCCAACTCGCCCACAGTGACCGGATCCATTTCGGTTATGCTATTCACCTGCTCTTCCCAGCAACTTTCATCCCAAACCCTCCACTCTAAGCGTTTCCCAAGATTTCCGGTTCCCCCGTCCGACTCCCCCCAATATCACCGGATCCGGTTCGAATTCAAAATGGGGCGTCTGAGACACGAGATCTTTCTATACGTCAAGTTTCATCAAGATCCGATCACCCGTTCGCAAGTGAAAAATACCTCACTTTTCGGATTCCCCCTCTCTCCACCCCCACCCCCCAGATGGTCGGATCCAGGAAACGACTATTCTCAAGTCAACCTGTTCGGGTCCCATACACGCCTGCCAAGTTTCATCGTCTTAGCGCATCAGGAAGTACCGAACTCGCGGGATCACTAGAAATTCGGATCCCCCCACCCCCCCCCCACTGTGAACGGATCCGGTCCGGTTATGTCAATCACGTATCTAGGGCTTGTGCTTGTTCTTTCCACCAACTTTCATCCCGATCTTTCTACTCAAAGCGTTTCCCAAGATTTCCGGTTCCCCCTCCAGTTCCCCCCTTGTCACCGGATCCGGTCCTGATTTAAACTGGGATGTCTGAGACACAAGGTACTTCTATATATCAAGTTTCATTAAGATCCGATCACCCGTTCGTAAGTTAAAAATACCTCATTTTTCCGGATTCCCCTCCCTCCAGCCCCCCCGGATGGTCGGATCCGGGAAACGACTATTATCAAGTCAATCTGTTCGGGTCCCTGACATGCCTGCCAATTTTCATCGTCCTAGCACATCAGGAACCACCGAACTCGCGGGATCACTAGAAATCCGGATCCCCCCCTAACTCTCCCAAAGTGAGCGGATCCGGTCCGGTTATGTCAATCCCGTATCTAGGACTTGTGCTTGTTCTTTCCACCAACTTTCATCCAGATCTCTCCACTCTAAGCGATCTTCAAGATTTCCAGTTTCCCCCTCCAACTACCCCCCATGTCACCGGATCCGGTCTGGATTTAAAATGGGAGGTCTCAGACACGAGGTACTTCTATATATCAAGTTTCATTAAGATCCGATCACCCGTTCGTAAGTTAAAAATACCTCATTTTCCGGATTCCCCTCCCTCCAGCCCCCCCCCCCCCCCGGATGGTCGGATTGGGGAAACGGCTATTATCAAGTCAATCTGGTTCGTGTCCCTGACATGCCTGCCAATTTTCATCGTCCTAGCACATCAGGAAGCACCGAACTCGCGGGATCACTACAAATCCGGATTCCCCCCCCAACTCCCCCAAAATGAGCGGATCCGGTCCGGTTATGTCAATCCCGTATCTAGGACTTGTGCTTGTTCTTTCCACCAACTTTCATCCAGATCTCTCCACTCTAAGCGATTTTCAAGATTTCCGGTTTCCCCCTCCAACTACCCCCCATGTCACCGAATCCGGTCTGGATTTAAAATGGAAGGTCTGAGACAAGTGGTCCTTCCATATATCACATTTCATTAAGATCCGATCACCTGTTCGTAAGTTAAAAACAAATCATTTTTCCTATTTTTTCCGGATTCCCCTTCCCTCCACTCCCCCTCAGGTGGTCGGATTGGGGAAGCGACTATTTCTAATTTAATCTGGTCCGGTCCCTGATATGCCTGCCAAGTTTCATCGTCCTAGCTTATCTGGAAGTACCCGAACTAGCAAAACCCGGACAGACAGACCGGCCGACGGACGGACAGAAATTGCGATTGCTATATGGCACTTGGCCGAAGGGCAAGTGCCATAAAAAGGGTAAAGCTTTTACCTGCTCTGCAACAACTCAGCAAGTCTCTCTCTAAACCTCTCAATCATTGGCTGCGGGATGTGTTTCCTCCTTTCTATAATTCTTGTGAGAAACAACACAGCTGCAGATATTTCTTGATCCATTTCTGCCTGAGCCATTCTGTACTTCCCACCAACTCATTCAGCTTTATCTCGACACTGAAACAGAAGAAATGATTGTAAGACAAACAGTTACAAATGCAGGCATGACAATAAAATTTACTTCCTTCACTTCCAGCCACACTACAGCAGTGACAGTCCCGCAAATTAGGGGGAGGGTCGACCCGATATTTCTAGATCTCTTGAGCAAATATGACTCTTGCAGTTAAGGATTTTTTAGAAGTTACAATAATTAAATTTAAGGGGTGGGGAAAGTTTTTTAGTGGTGTAGTAAATTCTTACTTTTTATCTAAACAAGGATATTCGTTTCTGATAACCTGAACTGGTGCTTTCAAGCCTTCTTTTGCATCTTTCTCTTTTCTTTGATGGACAGACAGGGTATGTGCTTATCTGGCCCAAAGTTAAGTGCAGTCCTATTTGGCCTATAGTTCAACAAGTACTAAGTAGCCTATGTGTATTCTTATGGAACACCTTGGTTTGTTTCTTCAGTGTTAAACAGTAAAAGTGAAAGGGAAAATAAACTTGATATCATTTAACAGTTGACTGTTTCGAACATCTTTTAACACCAAGGAATGGAACAAGCTTTGTTTAAGGTAAAAGATAGAAATTCGGACAGATATTTGACAATGCAAAACTTCAGCTTGGGCTGATGAAATATCTATCACATTTGGACATATTTTTATGTAATTTTTCTTCTTTGCCGTTTGAGAAGACTGTTTGAGGCAGGGCAGCGTTCCTGGTTTACCTCGGATGAAAGAGCAGAATGCCACACATTTTCTTCGCCTGTCCCCGAGCAGGGCAGCGTTCCTGGATTACCTCGGATGAAAGAGCAGAATGCCACACATTTTCTTCGCCTGTCCATGAGTTTTCTTTCTAGCCTACATAGATAAAAGTTTTCTGGCATGGAATGGGCGCCACTTTCTTTTTATCTTCCAACATCTCGGACTGCTATCGGACATTCATCAATGGTAAAACAAAATGGTAAAATACTTGCTTGATATGCTTTTAGTCACAAACAGAAGCAATCCAGTTGTCAGTATAGGTTTATGCTGCTCAAAACAGAGAAACACTCTGTCAGAGTAAATATTTTTTGCACAAGTAGCCTAGGCCTACTCGAACGAAAGTTATTGCCAGATACCCGTAGGGAAAAAAGGTACCCGGATTCCCGTAAAGGTGTCCGGAATTTTGGAACAACATTCCGGGCACGGAAAACGTAACGGAAATCCCGCCTGGGGAGTCTTGTTTCCTGGAATTCCGCAGTTTAACGCGGAATTCCGGGAAATAAACCCCCCAGCCAGGATTTCCGTTACGTTTTCCGTGCCCGGAATGTTGTTCCAAAATTCCGGACACCTTTACGGGAATCCGGGTACCTTTTTTCCCTACGGGTACTTCAGAACCAGTGTGACATTTACTAACTTCAGTGACTTTCTATATGTTAGCCCTCTTCAAAAAAAACATTTGCCACAATTTATTGCTTTACAGAACCATTTGCAACCAATAATAAGCAAAAATTTCACCAACCTTTGATTAGAATTTTCTCTCGTGAAAAGGTTACAGCAATGTAGAAAGCTAGCGGCAATTGAGTTTTGGTTTCCCACAACATTTCTCTATTCTATTTTTCGGCAAGTGCTGTGACTTCAGACAGAGTGACAAATAAAATAAAGTGTCCAATTCGAATTGTTCCATAAAAATATTTTTCAATGTTTTGCCTTACATAATTTAATTGGATTTTAAAAATACTTCTCAATCACTGTGAGCAATTATCCAGCATGCTAAAGTAAAGTAAAGAAATCTCTTGTTTTGAATGTTCCAATGAAAAATAAAATTCTTTTTCAGTTTTTGTGCAGCATCAACTACAGTCTGACCGTACTAACTTCACTGTTTTTACTTTAACAGGTTAGTGTTACACAGATCCTGCACAGATCAGAAACAGATCAGATATGATCATATGTACAAGTTGCCTGATAGTGATATGTTTTTTTGTCAGCAACCTTTGGCTTTGGCTCTCAGACAATCTTCCAATCACTCTATAGTGAGATGCAAAAAATACTGAGGGATTAGATGCTGATATTGTTCATGTATCGGCGATGTTAACTACCTTTTTTCTATTCTGTTCCTTGGCAAAATCTGCAAAATTCACCACTTCCAAACTATCTTTTTCTGCTTTTTCTTCTTGAAATGAAGGTACAGTACAGGCGGTACAGCAATGGAATCAGGGAGCGAAGAAACCTAGCGGGCATAAGCTGAAACTCAAGTTCTTTGTCTGACACCATCTAGTGAGTGTATTGTGTATCACATCTTTTTTCCTCACATTTGTCATGTTCAAGAAAGAAAGGAAGAAACGCGTGCGGCTTTGAATCCAACACGTGACAAATAAATACATTTCGTACAGGAAAGGACATGGGCCGACCAGGTGAGAGACCTTCTATAGGTTTTATACTTGTTTATCATAGGTTGCGTTCTAGAAACTTAACAGTCGTCAACTTCATATCTGGGAGGAGCTAACTGCAGCTTTACTAGCTTTAGCGATCATCATCTTTCCCCAATTCTACAGTTGTCAACTTTTCCCAATGATTGCCAACCATCATTACAAAATAGTTATCAATTGTTCAGCTCTGGAATAGAAATCATGGGTGGGCGGAGCTTAAATTTCGAACTCAGAAACCTGGAACGCCAAAAGTTAACATTTTGTTAACAGTCCTTAAGACTATAAGGTGCGTTTTATTGGATGTAGTTTCGTTGTAGTTTCACTGTAGTTTGACGTACTTTTGTTTCAGTTATGAAAGTACAGTAGGGTGCCGCTACTAGTAGGCGGACACGACGTAAAAAGCGGACAAAGTACAACCTGACAGGAAAATCTGCCTAAACAATAACAAACCCTAAACTTTTCTTCTTCAGTTGACGTTAACCTCCACAGCATTGCCACGCCACACAATTTCATGAGCAGAATTGCTTGAACAAAATATAAATAATGAAAATGACATTTTCTCACTCTTTTAATGACGTCACACTGTCCGCTTTTTACGTCGGTTATTTATCACTCGTCATTAATAGTCAATACTAAAAGTTATTAGACCCTGTGATAATTATGATCAAAGATCTTTCAAGTTGTGATTTGTAGTTAGTTTCATACTGTAATACACAGTTTTTTAATCAATTCTGTCAGTGCATTCAAACCTTGTCCGCTATTCATGACGACATGTCCGCTCTATTTGACTCGTCAGTTTTTTTGGACGCTTAATTTGACGAATGTACGGACTTCGCGTCGTAAGCTTTTGTGTTCGTTTGACAACACTGCCGGATTCCGGCGTTTCATCATTGGCGGCCATTTTAAATTTGGAACAAAACGTGACCAAATACTCTGGGATAGCTTGAAATTTGATGGAGTTACAGAAGGTGAAAGAACTGGAAGTGAATTAACTGTCCGCTTACTGGTAGTGGCACCCTATGTCTACCGTTTTATTTGTCCATTCCACATACTGTATTTTAATAACTAAAACAAAAGTACGTCAAACTACAGTGAAACTACACCGAAACTACATCCAATAAAACGCACCTTAAGTTCTGGAATGCAACTAGTAAAGTTAACAGATAGCAACTGCTAATTCCTTGTCCCATAGAAGGACACCATCGTTGACAAGTTTGGACAGGCAGTTGCTAAAAATGAAACTTGCGAAAAAACTTACGGGTTTTCACAAGTTTCGTTTTTAGGATCCAAAAGTAAGTGGAGGGATGCCTATGACATGGCAGAAGCTGTCCATGTGTGAGCACGATAACTCTCGAAGGGATTGAGATATTTTGATGAAACTAGGTGGGAGGATCCTTTCTTTTTTGAGTCAAACCACACTCTACTGGTCATGTTGAAAGATGGGCTATTCTATGTAGCCCTATATTGGAGGGTGGGGGAGGGGTTTGAAATTAAGGGGCAAAAAATATTTTTTTTTAAAAGAATCCGAATATGTAAGTTATTTTCTCACTGGACAAGTAGTTCATCTGGAATCCAACAAAATTACACAAAACGGACACAAAATTTGTCGACCAATTTTCGACTACCCCTTTTCTTCACACTCGTATACCTCTGTGCATTGATGACTTCCAGAGCGCAAAGAGAGCTAGAGTAATCGAATGTCGAAGGGGTTGGTATATGTTTTTCAAGCTTAGTAGGGGTTGATATACAGGAGGGGTACCTGACCTCGTTTTTACACTACCTTGGTTTTTGCCGCTAAAATGTTAAATGAAATGTACAAGCTGTCCTGACAGTCAAGAGGCAAAATATGACTTTTTTCAGTCATGTGTTGAAAAATACTCAGATTCTGTACCTTTTCTCTATTTTGTAGCTGTTTTGAAAAGCTGTTTTCTGGCAATTGACTTTGCTAACTCTTCCTTTTTCATCATTTTTAAGTCAATTGAGGTGGGGTTAGAATGAAGTAATTTTGTTTGAAAAGAAAAATATGTTTAACTAGAAACATTGAAGCAATATTTATTTATCCAATATGTAAACCATTCAATTAGCTTCATTTGTTGGTTCCTTTTTAAACCAGATGGATTATTCTGAAGGAAAGACTTCTCTGGAAATTTGAAATCTTGTCTGAGGTTGGATACCCCCCCCCCCTGTATGTTGTTCAAGCTCATTATTAGGATTCATTGGCAAAGTACAGGTCAAGTTCGTAGATGGGTTCTTTAGTCCTGTGTTTAGAGGCAGGGTAGGTTTTTGAATTTACGGTAAAAACATTTATGTTTTAGTAGCTAATAAGATATTCGTTGCAGGGGGAAGGGGTACACTGATTCAATATCTAAACTTAGTTTTCTTGCTGGACGAATGATTGATCACAAATTCGTCCGAAACTGGAAATTTGATTGAAGCTTAAAGTTGTTTCTGAAGTCGATTAGAGATTCAAGTTCCAAGTCCCAGTCTGTACAAATTATTTTCTTTTTCTTGAAACTGTATCGGGCTTGAAAGTTTGATATTATCTTTGTCAACCAAGTTCAGGCATCCTCCTTGTTTCTGTTGCAGGAACTTGACTCTTATCCCATATTGTTTGTGAGAAAACTCCAGGGAAAAATCCAGGATGTGGAAGTTTCTTTGTTTGTAAACTTCTTGGGAATTCCAAATGCCCAGGCTCTTTGTTTTACTTTCTCACCTCAATTTTTAAATATGCAAGAATTGAGAGTAGACAACAGGCTTGTAAGACAGCAATATGTCCTGAGTAAATGTAACCACAGTCTGATCAGAAACTTAATCACTGATTAAGATTAAGTCACAGAACTGGTTAATTGTGTAGGCAACCTTGGTTAGGGACTGATTTGATATTCGGTCTGAGTCTAGTTTTTGTGAATGCAGTAGTCTGGGATGCGTCAGAAGTAAATAAAATTGAAAATTCATGAGAAGAGAAATGGTATAGGCATGTCCTAGTTTGTAACAAGTTTTTAGCCTAATCAGCAGCAATTTGGGTAATCTTAATCTGAGACGTGAATGAAGAAGGGCTCAAATTATTTGTCAAAACTTTCTTAAAGGTCAGGAAGAAGGCTGAAGTATTTTAGCCAATAGAACATCTCCTTGCAATGAAAGGTAGTATTTGGAAGTGTATTGGTTTTAGGAGATACACTCACATCAGTAAAATGTTTCAGTTGAAGTTTCTCCTTGGTTGGGATGGAGTTCAGTTGGAATACATACTCAATTGGATGTACAGTGGCCTTGATACTCATTTTTCTACACCAAGCTGTTGTTACCTTTCTAAGCCTACTTTACTGTAGGCTCCCTGCATTTACCAGCTGTTTCTTTGAGAAATTTTTTATAAATATTTGCGAAGTGTTGGAACTCGAAGTGTTAAAATCATTTTTTCCAGGATCTTGAAAATGTAAAACGTAAGTTTGGTAAGCTTCAAATTTAAGTTTGCTGGTCTAATGTAAGGGCCAAACGCTGTGGAAACTTTCTGAGGCGTTGGGAATCTCTTTACACTTGGTCAGTATTCTAGAACAGGATTCAGGAAAGAGTGTAGTACCCCTTTGCCCCCCCCCTATTATTATGAAGCTAACTTTTAATTGGCTCAGTAGCTGCACAGTTATCCTTCGAAAGTCCCTAATCTGTTTCTGGATTGTCAGGTTTTCCAAAGAAAAATGTTGAGGAAGCTTCTAGCTTTCTATTTACGTTCATCAACATCTTTCCTCTTTTTCAGGGTTTACACCAAGAGGAGATAGAGGAGGATTTGGCGGCCGAGGCAGAGGAGGCGGTGGTGGCCGTGGTGGATTTGGAGGAGGTGATAGAGGCAGGGGTGGAAGAGGTGGCGGTCGTGGTACTCCAAGAGGAAGAGGTGGCCGAGGAGGAGGACGAGGTAAGAAAGGTTTTTGCAATTTTTTTAAGTGATGCAGAAAGGTTTGGGATTGTATACAAGACCCCTAGACTTCCAAATTCAGCTAGATTCTCCCAGCTTTATTTGTTTATCATTATTTAAAAACATGGTTGGTTGTCCATTTTAAAAAATGCTATGCAAGTTGGTATTGGAGGGGGAGAGGGTGAATTGTGTCTTAATAGAAGATAACAAGAATTTCTGAAGCTTTTAGGGGGTTGTATATGTGAAGAGGCCATGAAAAAGCCATGAATTTATATCTCCTTCTCTATCTAGGTGGATTTGGGGCAGGCAAGAAAGTCTTTGTTGAGCCCCACAGGCATGAAGGAGTCTTCATTGCCAGAGGAAAAGAAGATGCATTGGTTACATTGAATGGTGTTGCCGGTGATTCAGTTTATGGAGAAAAGAGGATTGCAATTGAGGTGAGTAGAATAATGGACACTGAAAAACAAAGAAATCACTCCTAATGAAATCACTCCTAACCCATCAGCTGTGGGGGGGGTTGGGGGGGGCATTTTTTTGCCTTTTTGTAATTCTGTTGGAAAGTAATCTTGTTAAAGTTTAACTGAAAAGCCAACTTATTTGTGGGTCATTTAATTGGATACGCTGAATTATTTGGGTTCTGCAAAGGGATTTTTTGATTTTCCACTATCTGCTCTAGTTATGAGGCTCAGAATATCCCCGGCCGTCCCCACAGCGTAAATTCTACTATGACGCGGGAAATTTTAATCTCAACACAAATGCGGCTTTTCAGTGGGCAGTGGTGAGATTGGTGATGATTGCTTAGTGCCTCAACAAAAAAAAATCATAAATCTGTCTCGTAAGGCATACAACAAAAATACAAGCGCATAGAGGCACCACAGATCACGCGGAAATTCCACTATTTGAACATCGATTATTCATGAATAGCGGAACAACGAAGTAACTCATTTTCAGCGGGTCTTCAAGCCAATTTAAATGAATAAGTGATGGGTAACTAGATTGTCATATCGTAGCCCTTTTCGGTTAAACTTTAAGAGTTTGGAACGTTTACGATGGGGGAGGAAGGACTCCTCGGAAGCGTTGATTCTGATCACAGTTAACATCTGTTTTCCGCTGTCGCAGTTACCTGTGGAAGGACTTTGGAGCTATTCTTAAAGCATTAAATCCCAGCTCTGGCTTTTCCTTGATCTCCACGTCATAAACCTATACAAATATTCGATAGATAATTTTGAGCTAGTCTTCGTCAGTGTCTAGTGACGCGAGTTTAGTACCTCCCCGTTTTTTTTTTTTTTTTTTATTAAACTGTCATCTGATACGAATTTTCCAGGAAGTGCCTTGAACTTTATCTGCTAAGAAACGTTTGTGGGGAAACAGCCATAGCCCTTTTCTTCCACTTTCTTTGAAAGTAACCTGAATAACCATTGATCAGGGTATCAGCAGGGACCCGTAAATTTCCTGTAATGCCTCGCCATTCAGGGGGCTTGTCAACAAGAGATTTCTGATGCTATGTTGACCGACCGGAAGATAGTTTGAGAAATACGCACGGTCCAATCACGTCCAAGGCCAGATAGACAAAATTTGGGATTGGCTGCTGGCGCCTTGAGGGAGGACGTCTCTTTGGCGCGAACGTCCAATGAGGCAAACAAGAATGCCGATTCGACCCAATTGGGATTTTTGGAAAGTAGGCAAGGGTCGGACAACATAGAAGCATAGGAAATGACAAGCCCCCTGTAAAGGAAATGTATGGGTCCCTGGTATCAGTTTGTATGGTCATGTGAATCATATGATTACGTGGAAATCACAGGGAAAATGCTGACCAGAGACGTCCATAAAGCAAAAGACCAGGGGAGCGGTTTTAGAGATCTGCATTTCGTTATACTGACTACTGTTTATTTTCTTTTAGATTAAGAATTGTAGAGTGTTGTGAGGAACGGTTATCTAAAAATACGGACGCTATAGATGTACGATGCTATCTTAGAAATGGAGATGGTATGTCAAGGCATTAAAGTACAAATTGCCACCTGATAGATGGCATGTGTAATCCCTTTAATCCAAAGATTGTAACAATAAACCAAGGAGAAATTTCTGAAATTTTCGCAATTGCTTCATTAGAGAAGAAAAAACAGAAAAAGCTTTTGATTGTGTAGTAAATGAATAATGAATATAATCCTCCAAAAACCCTCTAGGCCATGGCCGTAAAAAAAAAGACTCCACCTATACCAACCCAAATCTTCAGAACTCAACTAACAAATCATATTAATAACGATCCGTAACACTACATGGCAGCCTTCAGGAATTTACCGAACCGACACAAATCTTGGAACACAAGTGCAAGACCCGAGCCATCAACAGTTTACAAGAAGACCAACCAGAAGGCGGAAAGGGCGATCGCGCTTCTCAGTTGTCCCGATGCCATAAATCATGAGAAGAAGAAGAAGACCAACCGAATAGGAATTTCCAACAGGGCATACAAATCGCCATCCCAAACCAAAAGTGGCCAGTGAAAATTGGAAAATTCAGTCAGCAATAACCAGCTTCTTTCTTTCCAGACTGACGATGGACAGAAGGTGGAGTACAGGGTGTGGAACCCCTTCAGATCAAAGTTGGCCGCCGCTATTCTTGGCGGTGTTGACCAGATTCACATTAAGCCCGGTACCAAGGTCCTCTACCTAGGCGCTGCCTCAGGAACCACAGTTTCACACGTCTCAGATATCGTTGGACCGGTGAGTAGTTGACTTGGGGTTATCACGGTATTTAGGTTCATGGAGGGGTGGGGGGTACGGAGGACGTTGGGAGTAAATTTTCTCCCGAAGCTTTGTAAATGTGACTTCGAAATGACCTTGATTTGTGTTACTGTGTATACAACACGAATGTTGAAGCCCCATCTTAACAGTGGTTAACAGTAGAGATTGGGTTGTGTGAAGCAAAAGCGGTTGCGTTTTTGCAGATACCATGGTATCTGTTACCACGGTAACTGGATCTGCAATTAGTCATTTTTGCAGTTATCGTGGTATCTGATAGACGGTCCAGTCCACTGCAAAAACGACTGTTGCCGAAATTGCACTTTCCGAAGTCATCCCAAAAGAAAAACTGATATCCAGTTACACCACTAAGTGCTGAACTTCTTCCTCACCAATTTGATAAAATTGACCGTGATATCTGAATATCAGTACCACGATAACTGGCCAGATACCACGACAACTGCAAAAACGCCTTTTGACCGTGGTATCAGAGATCAGATACCACGATAACTGCAAAAACGACTTTAGACCGTATATCAGATACCATGGTATCTACAAAAAACGCAACTAATGTATTGTGAGGTGTACTTTAAGCAGAAACAGCGTATTTTGAAGCTCTCTTCAGAGTTGAGTTTGTCACTAAATAAATATCTGAATTATTGTCGTAGGGGGCGGTAGGGGTGAGATAGTCAGTCAAGCTTACTTTGAAGCTAAAGTTAGTTTCTTGTTCTTGTAGGAGGGCATTGTTTATGCCGTTGAATTCTCCCACCGTTCCGGCCGAGACCTTCTGAACGTAGCCAAGAAGCGAACCAACATTGTCCCTATCATCGAGGACGCCAGACACCCCCACAAGTACAGGATGTTAGTCGGCATGGTTGACACCATCTTTGCCGATGTGGCGCAGCCCGATCAGGCACGTATTGTGGCCTTGAACGCGCAATATTTCTTGAAGAACGGAGGACATTTCGTGATCTCGGTTAAGGTGAGGATCTTCTTTTCTTGGAGTGGTGGCTCTCTTGTATGTGGGATTTATATAATGGAATCGCTAGCGTCTCAAAGGGTTGAAAGGCACAAAGGAATATAAATGGGAAGTCAGCATATTATGGCTATACTTTTTTAAGCATTCACAGTCAGTTATAGGCGAATACGGATTCGAATCCAGGATTCGTCCTTTTAGCCTGATTCGAATATTCTGCTTGTCAGGCTGGATTCACGACTCGGATTCTAAATAATTCAATCTTACGAGTTCTCTCAAATTTCTAGTCTACATTCCTCCAGTTTGCGTTTCCCTATTTTAACAGAGTGGGCTCAGGCAATCCAACTTCTTGATCTCCACTACCAACCATCCTCAGTAACCTTTCTCGTTATCTGATTACCTTAATATTAGTGTTTTTTGTACCTCCGGTCTTAAACTTCAACCTGATGATTTGATTTTTGTTAAGGCCGGAATCGAATCCTGAGTATGAAATGGTACATTCGGATACGAAATCGGATTCGTACCTAGCCCTGGATTCGGGTTCGTACCTAGCCCTGGATTCGGATTCGAATCCTTTGATCGGATTCGCCCATCCCTGTTCACAGCTCAGAATGTTGAAAATAATTATTTACTATGCAAAAATAACGAGATTATACATAAAAAATCAATCAGTTGCCCCCCATCGCGCATTTCGAAGGATATATAAGGACTTCTTTTTATCCCATGTCCTGATGTTTTAAACATGGTTGGACTCCAGAAATCAGTACCCGTAAACCCAGTTTGCGGTGGAAATCAGGAATACATGGTGCAACTTCGTTTATTGATACCGAGAACGTAGACAAACAAACTACTAGTCAAACAAAACAAGAGTGAACAATAATTATTGTGAAGCGAAGCAAGATACAATAAATTATTAGCTTACTTGGTTGCCTTTTATAGATTAGTATTGTCGCGTTTCTTGTATTGATATTAGAATATAATTAGAAAAGAACAAATAATCAGATAGAACCTACGTCGTTGGTCCCATGCAGCGACTAAGGATGGACCGACAAAACTGAGCGGAGCTAGAGGTTCTTGCTCTAGCTTTGAGTTGATACCCGTCTACTTCAGTCTTCGCCGGTGATCATCGCAGAACAATAAGTGCAGGAGGCACGCTGACCCGCTCTGGAGCGCGTCCAGAGAACCAATCGGCTTCGACTTTGAAAGTTTCTTCCACGCGGCTTCACAGCGATATAGCTATTTGTAGGGGTAACGAAACGTGATGTTCCACGTAGCTTCGGGAAGGGTACGGGGAAATATTCGACTTCGCATGGTCGTATTACAGAGATAGGGGGAGACGGAGGTTCTACCTGATTATTTGTTCTGGTCCAAACGCAGTAACATGCAGCAAACAAATGGTCAAACTAACTAACCTAAATAATTTTCACTTTAAAAAATTAACGAACGTAAAATAGAAACACCACTTATCTTACTAGTGAATTGAACTACGTATCCAGTGTAAACCCCTTTTACAGGAAATCAGGGTTGGCAAATATTTTTGGCCGAGTGTCGCTTTTTCATCTAATAAGTATCTTTTGGTGTAATTTACAAATTCAAAAAGTGTCACTTTCCAGATGTTTTAATACAACATGCAGCAAACTAACTAACCTAAATAATTTTCACTTAAAAAAATTAACGAACGTAAAATAGAAACACTACTTATCTTACTAGTGAATTGAACTACGTATCCAGTGTAAACCCCTTTTACAGGAAATCAGGGTGGCCAAATATTTTTGGCCGAGTGTCTCTTTTTCATCTAAAAAGTGTCTTTTGGTGTAATTTACAAATTCAAAAAGTGTCACTTTCCAGATGTTTTAATACAAATACAGAGGGGGGGGGGCAACCCAATTCAACCTCTCAAGATTTAAAGGTGCGTTTTTAAGTGACAGTTTTCAAAATTTGTTTCAATATTTATCGAGTTTTTGTTTAAAAGTGAATTATTAAGTGCCGGTTTGTCCGACCAGTGTTTAAAACCGGCACTTAATCTTCACTTTTCAACGGAAACTGAATCAAGCCACCTCCAAAAAAAAAAAAAAAAAATCGGGTGTTGGAAGAGAAAACGCCATTGTCGCTGACAGAAGGGATCTGAGAGTCAAGTCGTTGCCCACAGAAACTATATGCCGATATAGTCCAAGATAAGAGATCAAACTATAAAAAAAATTATAAGCTTCGCTTCTATGCTAAGCAATCAGTGTCGAAACTAACCGATGCACCTGTTTAGCTAGAGTTCTGGACAAGATTTGCGGTCGCCCATGGAGCTTAGTCGCTAACAGAAATATATATTTCTAAAGATTGTATTGCTAAGTCTCAGAAAGTGTCATTTTAGCAAAAGGTGTCACAATTTGGCCTGAAAGTGTGGAAAGTTATACAGACTAAAAAAAGTGTCAGAATGACACCAGAAGACTAAGTGTCACTTTGGCAACCCTGCAGGAAATAAAGATCAGTTAACCAGTTGCGTCTTTAAAGAATATCAAAACGTAGTAGTTGAGAATCAAGGGTCGAAGTCACAAGTCAGGGGATACTAAGTATGAACAAAGGGAGCAATAATAGCCAAGTGTATAACATGGGCAACTTTCATTTCTAAAGACATGCTTTTCTGTAGGCCAACTGTATCGACAGTACCGCCGCCCCTGAGGCTGTCTTCGCTGGTGAGGTGAAGAAAATGCAAGCCGAAAAGATGAAACCCATCGAACAGCTAACCCTGGAGCCATACGAGCGTGATCACGCTGTAGTGGTTGGTATTTACAGACCACCGCCCAAGAAGCAGGGTTGAGTTTTTGTTACTTCCATTTTTGTACGAATACACTCGTTCTTTGATCAAAATCAGTAAAAAAAAAAAAAAAAGTACTGACCCGCTTTAGGTTGGACAGTCACGTATCTTTACCTCTCTTTAAGAAGTTTAAGTGTCTCTGAACTCCTGTTTGTATCTCGCACGCATTTCGTTTGGAAGGAAGTTGGTGGTCCCGGTCCCATTTCGCATATTCAGTAGAGGGATCGCGCTCTACCCGACGAAAACGGTTTTGAATAAACTTGACATACTGACCAATCAAAAAGCTGGGCTTTGGCTCGGAAAGTGTAAAACCGACCAATAATATGTGAAACTTATCTGTTTCTCACAGTTTGTTGTACACGGTCTATATCCACACTACCTTTTGGACCTAGACCTACCAGCTCCCCATGAAATCTGCGCCAGCTGATAGACATTATTTCCTGCTATCAACTAGTCAAACAAGACCAAAGGTTCCGATGGGATCCCAAAAATTCAATATTTGATCCGTTTTCGATATCAAAATTTAACATAGGGCTTTAACATGTTAGATTTCTTGTGTCAAAACCGCTATTATAATTGTCTACTCCTTGCTGTCATTAAAGCATTGTTCAAATAGATGTAATAAGCTTAAGAGCGCTATACCCGATGTTTACGTCTTAATACACACGCCCGTTCAAATAGGCAACCCGAGAGGTTCTCATGAATGCGACGTTCGTTGTTGCCACGTTGATACAATTTTTCGAGCTCTAAAAAGATCAGAAAAGGTTCTTATTACTACTTGAGGTACAGGAGTCTTATTTGACGCCCATTATATTGTAAAACAAGCTATTCAATTATCGGATGGACAGCATTGGACCTCGAACTAGCAATAAGCAGTCGTAACAAAACAAAAACGTGTTCTTTCGAAGAAAAGTTGTTTCTTTGCTTTCAACAAATAGAACTTTCGTGCTTCCTTTGGCAACCCTGACGATGCTGCTGCTCTCCTCGGCCCGCTGGCGGAACCAACCAAGCGATCTGATTGGCCCTGCATAATGGAGAATAGGACCGAGCTCTATTCTCCTTATTACAGCGCGCTCCGAAGAAAAGAGGAATCTGTAATACAGCTTATACGCCGTATTACACCTTACTACACCTATTTGAACAATGCTTAATCGATCCTACAAAATTCTCTGAAAGGTATTACATCGAACTTGGCGTTTCGAAGATGCTCGATAATTGTTTTTTTTTCTGAAGTTTAACTGAGTAGTTTAGTTTTACATCTAAGCTTGAACACATGGAATATTTTGACTCATCTGCGGGATTTTGTATTTTTTCACCCAAAGCTCTAGTAATAACGTTCAGGATGTAGGCTGCTCGCACTACAACAAAAAAATCATCTAGACGCGGAGAAACTGAATTTGAAAAAATACTGCATTTCCAGGACTGAAGACGCTAAGCCGGGAAAACTCACGGAAAATGAGTAGGAAAGAGTATGAAGGGGTAAAACCTTTCAGAATTTTTCAGGCGTTTCACAAGATTATTCCCGTGTTTGAAATATTTTAAGAAGTTTCAGTTGTTTTGAAACGTTTGACTTTTGAAAGGTTTTACCCCTTCATAGTCTTGCACGTAATCTGCCACTTTTAGTTTATTTTTCGTCAATGGCTTACCTTTGTAGTTGCTCAATAGTTCAAGCAAAGAGGGACAGGTGCATAGAGGTACCAGAAATCCAAATAGGTTTTGTCTTCGCCAGACTCCTTGAACGTGTTTACTCTTAAAATTTAGAAATGGATTAAGGCCAAACAGCTTATCATTAAGAAAACCAAGTTCAGATATGGATTCAGCATGAAACACATTGTGTGCCTTAATTCTGCGAATTTTACGGTTTTGGCGAAATTCCAGAACTACTTGTCCGGCGAAAAAATAAAGACCAAAACGAATTCAGCGTATCTCCTTATCCCTATATCCAACATCTAATCAACTTCAAATAAAAGTTTAACTTACGAAAAATTTTCCGGTTTCATTTTCTAAAAAATGCTCACAGACGGACAAATTTGCGATGTCATAACTCATAGGTATCCCTCCACTTACGTTTTGGGATCCCAAAAAGACGTTCCGCCAAAAATTCAGTGGGGGGATGATAATTCTGGACCCCGTACGGGAACTTCCCGCCTGAAATCGATCCAGACGAAGTAAAACAGATGACGACCCGATTTCAGGTTATTTCTTCCTCAGATCGACCGCAATTTCGGCCTCAGGCAGAGCATATCCCGTGACTTCAAGCATAATTCAGAAAACCAGTTTTACGAATTCACAAACTAGTGAGTCGTAGCAGGGACCCATAAATTTCCTGTAATGATTCACCATTCAGGGGGCTTGTCATTTCCTATGTTTCCCGAGCCTCACCTAGTTTCCAGAAATTCACTGGGGTCGAATCGGCGTTCTTGCTCAGATAGAGCCAATCCCGGGCCTCCTTGGACGTGAGACCAAAGAGACTCCTCCCTCAAGGCAATATTTTATCCCCGTGGGTATTTCTCGAACTATCAGACGCTCGGTCATGAACGCATCAGAAATCTCTTATTGACAAGCCCCCTGCATGGCGAGTCATTACAGGAAATTTATGGGTCCCTGATCGTAGCAAGTGCAAAGATTGTGTCGTTAGTGGGTTCAAAATGGGATGTAGGAAATTTTGGTCTCCGGGTTTAAGAATGCGGTTATGGGAGGAGTTTGCATTGGTATTATGGATACGACGGGTCCTTTAAGAGAAAAGGGAAACTTTGTGATCCTTCGCTAGACATTCTCAAGAGCATCCAGGTCCCTACAATGACCGTAATCCCAAACTGGTCGCACTAACGATGCAGGAAGCGTTTCTTCCTGGATGCGCTTCGTCTGGTTCACGAACTTCTTTCCCTTTTCCGCTGGGGCGCCGAATGTGCATGCTGCGTTCACACTTAGGCGTAGGGAGTACGCATGTACGGCATGGGTGGGGGTCTTCGTCCAGGAAACACTAAATCGCTTATTAATTCGGATCCGATCATTGATTCCAAAAATAAACATACCGTATAAAAGAAACACCGAACAATCACTCTTTCACCACACATCCAATCGTTAACAAGTAGGATCACGACGCAACAGTTTTCGTCTTTGCCTTCACTTTTTTCACCTTCTTCAAATTATCCAGGTTACCTCTCATGACTGCGTTGAAGGAGGGGAGGAACTTCTCGGTATCCTTTGCCTCAACCTGGAAAATATAAAGATCCATTTGCACTACGTAAAGGATGAGGAGAAAGGACTTTACTCTAGCGGGCTTAAATAAACAGTCGGGTTGTTTCTTTACACGGTAGAGATATCTTTGTCACCTATCTTTGAACGGCGCAGCAGAATATGATGAAAAGCAAATATTCATACACCGTACTCGGCGAAAATAGTAATTTAAAGGACCCGTCACGATCGGACGCGGTTCGGACAAAACCGAAACGTCTTGCGCATCTGCTAATACCACCCACCCATCAAGTTTCATTCGAATCGGATAATCCGTTCGATTCTCACGCGGGTCACATGATTACAGATTACCCCTCTCTCCACCCAAACACGGATAGGGATAATCGGTCTGACCACCACATAATTTAAAGGACCCCTCTTGCTTATTCTGCTTTTTATAACATATCTAGCTCCCATACAGAATTATAAGCTTCTAAAATCCCAACCTTTCTCCATTGTTTCGTTTTGTTCCTACGAAATTTTAGCGCTTTTTTGGCCTTGCCGAGTTTTGCCCGTCACACAACGAAACGTTTGCGGGGATCATAAACGTCTGCTGACAACTCTTTCACACATAAAGATCTGAGAAGCTTTTGTGTATTACTTCTTTTATTTGCTTAGTTTTCACACTTTTGAACAACGGTACAATCTGTTTTCAAATGTTTTGCGCCCGGCCGCCGCGTCGGAGAGCAGGAAGGCTGGACGTAGTCGACAGGCGCTAACAAGAAAATCGCTAATTTCAGATGGAAAGTAATGGTATTTTCGAAAATGTTTTTTTCTGATCCATTTCATAGGGAAAAAATTATTTCTAGTAAGAGTTGTGCTTTAAACAACCGAACTACGTGAAGTATGCGCTGAGGCCAAGTTGCGTTTCAGGCGCTCTTACCTAGTGTTGGGCGATACTGAGGAATATCGAAATATCGATATTTCAATATTTTCAAATTCGATAATCGATATTTCGATTATCGGAAACCGATATTTGGCGTACTTGAAACTGTTCATACTGCAACAGGTTTTCATGAAAAAAAATCGAACGAAAATGAACTAAAAGAATAAAATCAAACATTCCCATTAAGAAAGAGTAGCGTCAACTCTTTTCCTTCTCAGTCTCTTGCTGAAATGTTTTTTTCTGATCCATTTCATAGGGAAAAAATTATTTCTAGTAAGAGTTGTGCTTTAAACAACCGAACTACATGAAGTATGCGCTGAGGCCAAGTTGCGTTTCAGGCGCTCTTACGTCTTACCTTTCCAGTACCGTATTTGTAGCCGAGAAACACGAAACTTTGCACTACAAGAATTCAGAAGAGCAAGAGATAGAGACGGCTATCCCCGAAGGTTCTTTAGTTGCAAATAAAATATGCCTCGTCAGCTCAAAATCAATCAGACGCTTGTTCCTCTGCTCTTGGCGTCGCAGACATTTAAATTAATCTATTATTCTTGTACTTCCGGCGTGTGACAACTTTTGTCAAGGGGAGAGACGGGAAATGCAGGGTAGCGAAAAACAGTGGTCTTTACTGTTCGGAGTCGGATACAAAACTGCGGAGTGCGGATACTTAGCCAATGAATGGTTTATATAGCCTCGCCTGAACTGAGCTATCAATGACTTTTATTGCGCGGCGCTATTGCTTGGTTCAGGTGAGGCTGACACGTGACATATATTTTATGCAAATGTGATCAATGGAACTTAAGAAAGATGATTTACGAAATAACGCATAAAAACCATCACACGGCGTCGCAGCATAACTTATTTAATTTCTGTAACTGATTTTAGCTATATATATATATATATATATATATATATATATAATTCCCAATCAGCCTGGGCTGAAGAGTATTTTGGCTTCGCAGCGGAGCGGACCCGCGGTGCATGCCTGTTTTGTGAATTGACAACCCCTGGTATTTGGATATTCCTTCAGCCCAAGCTGACTGCGAACCATATTTGACAAAACAAAACGGATAAGTCAGCTACATTTCATTGGAGCTATATTTCGGCCCTTCTTGGCATGGGTCCTCTTCAGGCTCAAGCTGGAAAATATACTATAGCTCCAATGAAATGTAGCTGACTTATCCGTTTTGTTTTGTCAAATACGACCCTGGTATTTGCACGGAAGATAGTAATCTCGAGACTGCCAGAAGGCTATAAGGCTAGAATGTTAAACTGATCAACGAACCCGGCTCCGACTTGGAACTTATCTCACCACTCTGTCCGTCAACGTACAACGCAAGCAGTCGCAATTTGTACAAATCAAATTAGCTCGCTAGCAAGTTTTTCCCTAATAAACCTTACTTACTTACTGACTTAGCCGCGACGAAAATCGAGGAAGCCTACCCCTGTTTTTTTTTTCCTCGTCTTCTTCCTTAAGTCAGGATCCCTGTTCTGAGGCAGGATCCCTGTTTTGAATAAGGCAGTAGCCCTATTTAAGTAACATTAGCCTCATTGACGTACAAGGCTCCCACTACTACGACTTGCTTAGGGTGTGTTTCGGCGCCAACCAGTGTTCAGCGGAAACCGGTAACCGGTTGCCGCGGAAACACCTTTCGTCCTGAACCAAAAATCGGTCCTCCCCAAACATTGGAAATTACGCAAAAACACGGTTGAAGTTCGAAGGCGATGACGTGATGAAGGAAGATATTTGACAAAAAAAAATTGAGGAAGAATTTGTAGCTGTAACTGCAGCTCTATCAGTAGCCAACTGGGTTTTCTGTCGAGGGTATATTTATTCAATATAAAACAAAAACAGAAAAATTAAACTGAAAAGTTAAATTTAAAATTATTAAAAATTAAAGTTAAGAATAAATATTCCTTCAGCCCAAGCTGACTGCGAGTCATATTTGACAGTGCAAAACGGATACGTCAGCTGAATTTTATGAGAGTTGTATTTCGGCCCTTCTTGGCAAGGGTCCTCTTCAGGCTCATAGCCAATCAAATTGGAAAAACGAACTTGTGGAAAACCAGAAGTTCGTATGGAAAACCACAAGTTCATTTTTCCAACTTGAGCGGCTTTGAGCCTGAAGAGGACCCTTGCCAAGAAGGGCCGAAATATAACTCATCAAATTCATCTGACATATCCACTTTGCACTGTCAAATAAAATTAAGAAATGAAAATGAAAATTGAAAAACTATAATTTAAATTTAAAAGTTAAATTAAGAAATTAGAATTAAAATAGGAAAATCAAAATTAAAAATTATATTTAAAATAATTAAAAATTGAAATTTAGAAATTAAAAAATTAAATTAAACAGAAAACCAATAAAGAATTCAGGTTATATTTTCATAGTAAGTCCTTATTTTGATTTTAGTAGATTTTTCTTTATGCTGTTCCGCCATTTTTTACTTTCTAGTTGATGACGATGAAGTTGAATCAGAACCAAAAATCGTGAACGGTGATGAAAACCGTTCCAAAATTTCCTGACCGAAAATCTGAACCGATTGCCGAACCACAGTCTGGTCGACGCAAAAACACCGGTTTATCAGAACCGAAAGTCGCGAAAACACTGGTTACGCTGAACCGAAGTGCATTGGTTGGCGCCGAAACAGGCCCTTAATACTATCGCCGAACCCGGCTCCGACTTTGGACATAAAAAATTCCTTACCACTGTGCTGATCTTTTTGTTTTTTAGCTGGGCTCTGAAAAGGCACTTGTATTCTTCAACAACAGCCTGCCTCTCTGGATCCTTCGGTCGGGGCCGATCGATCCCATCATCTACAACACAATTTTAAACAACAAATAACAAACAGTTGCATTTAAAAGTTGTATAGCATTCTCCCTGATTTTTTCACGTCTTACTTTTTGGGCTTCTATTCGGGTCGATAACCTTTTAACCATTAACTTCATCTGCGCTTCCTAACCTAACTCCCACTGCCCAGACAATCTGAATCTAGTCTGACATGTGCTTAGGGTTTACTTCATGTCCTCGGCTACGCAGGTCTTTAGAGCCACCCACAGCCCTAATATCCCATTCTTAACTAGTTTTCTACACACTATATCCATAGCTATTTGGGAGGGGGTACAGATTGTGGAGGAACATCCCTGCTGCAACTGAATGGCACCAGGTAGAGAAGCTAACAGGAGTGCGGAGTCGAATAACAAAGTTCGATACTCCGTGTTTTGATTTCTCGAGTTTCTGGCAGGTTTACCGAAACTTGGGGATAAAAGTAATGAAATAACAGTTTCGGTTTTGATCCAAGTTCTCGCTTGTCGGTTCTCGTAAGAATTACCGTTTTTGCTCTTCTCGCTTCTCAGTTCTCGCTCCACCCTTTGTTGACCAATCAGGAAGGAGAAGGAGGATTGAGAAGTGACTACTGAAGCAACTTCTCGATTCTGCAGAATTGCGAAGCTTTCCCCGTTCGCGATTCTGACAAAAACGCAGGAAAAGGAGAGTTAGCTTCACCTCAATGGTAAAAAAACGCGAAATAGGACAACTGAGAGGAGAATCTTGCTCCTTTGTTCCTCGAGCTATGGGGAATAGAATTAACTGTAGAACATCAGCCCTAACTCCCTCGACCAGGGCCGTATTGTTTATTTTTTGTATGTTTCGGGGGGGGGTTCAACCCCCCCCCCCCCGAAACATACAAAAAATAAACATTCTTTAGAGGCTTTAACCTCTGATCTATGTATTTTTGTACTTTTTGGTCCAACACGCGGGCACCCCCCCCCCCCAATAAATTTCTGGATACGGACCTGCCCTCGACATTTGATCAAAGAGCTCAAATCTGCGGGTTTTAAGACGACCTAAGTGAGGCAACCGCTTTCAGGCAATACAAGCAACATGGTCGTAACGCTGGAGCTGAATGCAGAAAGCTCTTACCACTTACCACCAACACACATCGCTCGGAAGTAGCCCAATACATCCTAATATGTACCAGGGACCCATACATTTCCTTTACAGGGGGCTTGTCATTTCCTATGCTTCTATGTTGCTATGTTGTCCGATCCTTGCCTACTTTCCAAAAATCTTGGGTCGAATCGGCATTCTTGTTTGCCTCATTGGACGTGCGCGCCACAGAGACTCCTCCCTCAAGGCGCCAGCAGCCAATCCCAAATTTTGTCTATCTGGCCTTGGAAGTGATTGGACCGTGGGTATTTCTCGAACTATCTTCCGTTCGGTCTTATTGACATCTCTTATTGACAAGCCCCCTGAATGGCGAGGCATTACAGGAAATTTATGGGTCCCTGTATGTACGTAGAAGCCGCCTAAGCCCAACCAGTTTTTACTACAAAACGTACAAGGCATGTGTTACAGCTTCACAGAACGAAAGTGATGAAGTTTATAGAAAGTAGAATACTCACATCGTTTCATAGTAAGAGTCACTGGGAGACTGGGTTTTCTCTGACGGGCAGTTTGATAGAACAGAGTCAACTCGGTGAGAAACTGTAACAGACGTTATGATAAAGGGTTGCAGTTGCAGCACAATAGTCTGCTAGAATTGTCTGTAAACATATAGCACCTTTTATAAGGCATCGAGTCTGTTCATAAATGAGCAACAAGGATCATTCTCGAAGCCACAATATACCCTATGAACAAGCCCTTGCGAACCTGAGTATATCACTGCTTAAAGTTGCAACTGGAACACCTGATAATGCCGTTTGGCAAACCTTTCCCCGCCAGTACGAATCACCGATCACTGTTACCGGAAACCGCCCCTCCCAACCATCGAACCCCGCAACAAAATAAACTTCAACTCCCTTAAATCCGAACGAATCGGTACAGAAACCCATTCGTGCTCTTTTTCACCTCAATGTTGAATGCGCACTCATAGTGTTTGTGTTTGGTATTTACTGAATTTATTTATGCTCTGATGGTTCGAATTTATACCCATCTCTCTCTAGTGCTGTATCCTACTGCTTGTCACTCTTCCTGTCAAAATAGCTTGCCGTCTGGCAAGGTTTTAGAATCAGGATACAGCACATACTTTGCACATTGTATGCATTGAACTGTATTAAAACAATCAAGCAATCGAACATTTATGAACTGTAACAGTCACAGCAAAAGAATGTCACAGTTTCCTCCAAACACATATTACAGCGCACGACGTTTTCCACTGCTTCCTTGCCGAAGACTGAAAATTAGTGTCTTCCTTTTATTTGTTTTATTTATTTTCTGTCATTTCCCACTTTTTGGGATCCCAAAACGTAAGTGGCGGGATACCTATGACATCGCAAAAGTTGTCCGTATGTCTGTCCGTCTGTTAGCACGGTAACTCTCGAAGGGATTGAGATATTCTGATGAAACTTGGTGAGAGGATCCTTCGGGTCAAAGTACAAGTCAAGTTCGAAGATGGGCTCTGTAGCCCTATATTTGAGGGTGGGGGACGGGTTTCAAATTAAAGGGCAAAAAAATATTTTTTGAAAGCTGTTTAGATAGTTGATTTAGGGGTAAGGAGACACGCTGAATCCGAATATGAAAGTTATTTTCTCGCCGGACAAGTAGTTCGCCCGGAATCCAGCCAAAACCGGAAAGTTTGTTAAAAGTAGAAGTTTTATTTGAAGTTGATTAGATGTTTGATTTAGGGGTAAGAAGACATGCTGAATACGATGGTGAAAACCATTTTTTTGCCGGGCAAGTAGTTCGCCCGGAATCCGGCGCAAACCGGAATATTTGATAAAAGCAAAATTTGTATTTGAAGTTGATTAGATGTTCGATTTAGGGGTAAGAAAACGTGCTGAACACGATGGTGAAAACCATTTTCTTGCCGTACAAAGAGTTCGACCGGAATCCGACCAAACCGGAAAATTTGTTAAAATCAAAATTTGTATTTGAAGTAGATTAGATGATAGATTTAAGGGTAAGAAAAAACGCTGAATCTATATATGACAATCATTTTTAACCGGACATACAGTTCGTCCAGAATCCGGTTGAAACCGGATTTTTTTTTTTTGAAGTTAACGTTTAATTTGAAGTTGATTAGATGTTCTTTATAGGGATAAGGAGATACGCTGAATTCGTTTCGAACTATCTTGTGTTTTTGCTGGGCAAGTAGCTTGCTCGGAATTCGGCCGAAACCGGAAATTTGGCAGAAGAAAACCAGGAAGTTTCGATCAGTATCGTCAAGATAGATATGGCTTATACAGGTATATCTGAACTTGGTTTTCTCAGTCTGTATTGATCAATATGCCATCTGCTGTCAATTTAGTTTTGCCAAGTCTAATCAATACGGAGCGCTGCTCTTATGGAGTATGTTCCACCTTTCTGCCTCGTTAATACAGTAAAAATTTTCAAGAAGTCTAGCGGACGCTGGATCTCGCGAAGATAAAACCTATTTGTCTGGATCAAATATTCAATTTTTGGGATCCCATCGGAACCTTTGGTCTTGTTAAAAATGGCGGGCTACAAATAAATTACTTACTTACTTACTTATATATCAGATGTTAGTGTAGGGTGAACTCGGGAAAGTCCGCCCACGGGGTAAGTCCGGCCATTTCACCTCTCGTCTGTGTTTTTGGGATTTATTGTGGCTGACTAGCCTCTTTTCATCCTTAAGGGTAGCGCTTGGGAACAGTGTTGGAGATTACCACCATTGTATTTACCTCGCGGAGTTACAACAGGTTGAAAATTCGAGGACGGGCATTTTTACGGTTCTAGGGTAGGGACTCCACTAAAGTCAGTTTTTCTCGGAGATGCTATCAGTTGTAGCTTTTTTGGAAGTGTACTTAGAGTCTATGGTGATTGACGAGTTCCCCAGAATATTTCCACATTTTACTCTACATAGCTGCTTGACATAGATGGATGGCCGGACTTACCCCCAAAAAGAACGTGTTTTGGGTAAGTGCTTCCGCCGTACTAACAGCCGGCCGTACCGTGACTAAGGGAAAATCAATGGTTCTTACATGTGGTGGCTTCTGTTGATGATATAGTCTGATTTTAGAGATACATTCACAGCGGTCGCAGCATGCTCTACAAGATGTCAGGCTCCAGTTATTTTTATCTTCAAAAATAAAAAAGATAGATGGGGTGGCTGTACTTAACCCAAATTTGGGGTAAATCCGGCCGTCCTGAGGTGTCCTAGTCTGAAGGACCACGGAACTCAACCGAGTGAAGCAAGAATGTCAACTAGCCTAGAGATACTTCCATCCGAGTCCGACATTCAACAGCAAATCTTCCATCACGCTTTTGAAGAAAAAAGCATAGTAAATGGCGGGACTTTCCCGAGTTCACCCTATGGTTTCTAAACAATTGGATTCCCTAAATACACAAGTATCCCTAAATACCTATCAATTCTGTTCTAGTGTTAATTCTGTTGTTCCTTATTTGTGTTATTTTATTCGTTTAGTTTCTCCTTCTTTTTTTTTTATTGGTTCATTATTATGCTAATTGGTCAGAAGTTAGTTTCTTGTTTCTTATGATGGTATGTATAACCGTATAGTAATTTTTCCTTTTTTTGTAGTTACGCTCCGTCTTTCTCTTTGTGAGTGCATGATGGATTAAAAATAAATTATTATTATCATTATTACACCTACTTCACTAGTACCAGCTAAATATGTACGGACAGCTGTCACCCCTAGAAACTCCTAAGTTTTAGTTGCACAACCTTGGAAGATTGCCGAAAGACTGAGGCAGTCCTGTAGTAGGATGAGGGTGGCACTTATAGTTCGTATCCATTCAAATATGGATAACATAGGAAATGAGAGATGAAACCTTTGTCATTATGAAACTATGGCCACATCTCTTGTCTGTTTAGCAACATGGTTGAAAGTTCTCTAACCAAGATAATGCTTCTTTCTGTGTTACCTCTAGTTCATGAAATAGCCTACAAATAGCTTACCAAATTCGTCAATATTGTACTTGGGTAACAGTGCCCATGATTTGGCACATTCCAACCAGTCATACACAAATCCTAATTTTTTGGGCATGGTGTTCCAACGTCAGAGCATGCCCCAACACATGGGCATTGTGCTCATATGTTGGGGCACCATTCCCCACCACAAGTGCATGGCACCCCCATAAAAATCTGTTTGAAAAGCAAATTTCCATTTCAGACTCTCAATTCAACAGATTTATATGGCGGTGCAGTAGAGGTATGCTTATGTGAACGTTTGTTGACTTTGGATTTTGCCCTTTTCATGCACTTGCTGTGTCCAAAGCTAACTATCAGTTAGCCAAAGTAGGCAAGACGGGCAGCTGAAAACACCTGTACAGGTATTTTGGATCTTCGGTCTACCATTTAGCCCAAAACTGCAGTGTTCACATTAACTGTTCACATAAGCATACCTCTACTGTACCATGCCCTTGCTGCAGGACATGTTGCCCATGATATGAGCACCATGCCCACACGTTGGGGCATGCCCAGAGGTTAGGGCACCATGCCCAAAATTTTAGGATTTGTGTATGGCTGACGCCAACCAGCATTTTCATGCCTGGAATTTGTGGTGGAGTAATCGTCGTCAAGTCACCTTGTCACCCAGTGATGAGGGAAACCTTACTGCTTTTTGGGAACTAATAATAGGGTTACACTAGAACGATCTAATAAGACTGTTTTTTGGACATCAAAGAGATTCCTGGCAGTTCCTGGTGCAGCGCAAAAAAAAGGTTAACTGGTCAGATTTTTTTTTTTTATCTGAACTGAAGAATATTGGGTAGGCTATGCCTATTGTTTGGCATAACCTACACCAAATGCTGGATAGGCCAGGGTTTAGCTCTGTCAAATGCAGGTGTAACTAGGCCAGCCAGACAGAGGCGAGCTACCAAAAGAGAACTTACTTTTATTTTCTGAGAAAATCACAAATCATCACTATTAGCCAACTGGGTGAGGGCTTCAGCAGTAGCCTACAATAGAGGCTGAATCGGAATTTTACGTCCCCTTGATTTTTTTTCTATACAATCAAACCTGAGTCAAACAGGAATAATAAATTAAGACTGGTTAAGATAACACCATTATTTGGCTATTTCAAATTAAACTCTACGGTACTCTACTTTAATTCCTGGTTGCCCTTAGCAACCTACTGTGCATGACAGGAATGGTGCACGAAAATTTGCTAGGTTTGATTTTTTTTTTCTTTCACTTTTGGCTTTGCATATTTTTTTCTACCGGATTAACAGAAAAAAAATGATGGCAAAAGACTAGTTTTTTCATTCAGAAATGTCTTTGGACTAGATAGTTAGCTCTTTATTTTAATAGTAGGCATATCAAAGTGTATCGAAGTCAAAAACTGACTGGGATTGTTAAGCTTATGTTAACATGTTGCTGGCTGGAGTCCAATCAATGTTCTTGATGCACAGCTTTACCTTATCATTGGTAAGAAGAACCATTTTGAGGCAGTGATACCAATGCTAAATGACCAAATCTTCAGAAGAAGTCTAATCCTAGGCCAGGTCTATCAAAAATCTCAACTCTTGCTGTCAACACAAATTGGCCTTGCTAGATCCGGGATTTCGTCGGAAAAAGCTACGTTGGCAAAAAACTCCGGAAAAGCCTGCGCAAAAGCTTATGGTGAAGTTTAGTAAATGAGCAAAAGCTCATTAGTTTACAATAAAACATTTTTGTGTTGGAGATCAGTGCTTAGATGCTTAGACAAATTCCACATATCATTATTCATGAACAATGAAAAAGTAGATTTGTTCTGTCGCCTACAACTACCGGCTCGTTTTACGGAGCAACCTTTCATTAATTTCAGAGCTTGGTCAAGCCAGAGACATCGACGAAAATTTGGCAGTGCCAAACTTCCTTTTAAAGTCGTTTTTACATTGAAATTATTGGATATTCTTGATAGTCTTCTTAATTATCAGAAGCAAGTCTATTATCGTGATTTTTATGCTTTCGTGGAACACTAAGAAAAGAGGTTTGTAACTTATCATCACTGTGTCTGACGTTCACGGACGTAGTTTGTCATATCTACTTCGAGAGTTCGAAACGGGCTCTTGATGAAAAAGAGCAGATATTTCAAAAATCGCCAGCAACATGGAACTGTCCCAGAAAATTTTACTTAACAACTTCTTCAAGGCTACAAAGAATCTCAGATGCAGCTATGCAGTAAGTCGTGTAAATGCTGCATCATAATAACCTAACGCTCAAACTGGTTGGTTGCATTATTCATGGTCCTAGGTTGGCAGTTGAGTTGTGCTCTTTGTTCTGGAGCAAACAATGAAGGAAGTTAGCATTGCATAGGCTACAAGATCAGTTAGATCAGTAATACACAAACATAAATTTTTGGGCATTGTGCTGCATTGTGCCCTAACGTCTGGGCATGCCCCAACAGATGGGTATGGTGCTCATATCTTGGAGCACCATGCCCTGCAGCAAGAGGGCATGGTACGATTGTCGATGGTACCCGGATGGTAGGCTACCCACATAAAAATCTGTTGAGTTGAGAATCCGAAATGGAACTTTCTGTCTTTACCGTTCAAACAGATTTTTATGGATTTTTATACTTGCTGCAGGGTATGGTGCCCAGTCTACCACAAACCCCTGATTTTTGGATAGGTAGCTATCTATGCCAAACGCTGGGTATATCTAGCGTTCGGCATATCCTATGCCTAATGCTGGATAAACTATGCAAATGCTGGATACTCTAACCCAATAAAATATTGATGATTTGATTGAAGCTCAGAAATCAGCTAATCAGAATTCACCCATAGTGAGGTAGGTCAAGGTTAGGGTACCAACAGGTATCCAGCGTTAGGCATAGGCTATGCCAAATGCTGGATATATCCAGCATTTGGTATAGGGTATCCAAAAATCAGGGGTTTGTGGTTGACTGACATAACCCACCAGATGCGTCATTTGGGGGGGGGGCAGCTGCCCCCCCCTGGCCTTCCAAGGGGGCCCAGAGCTACCCAGGGAAAACAGGAAAATAGCCCGAAACAATCAGTTTTTCATCACAATTGTGATATCTGATTGCGCCATATTAGTTGTCGAGTCACTGATGAAAATTGAACCTTTTTTAATGTAATATAATGACCTATTGTTCGAGGATCGAATGTCTTCAAGGCGGTTTGAGCCTGGGTCAGTTGTGTTTCTGAACTCTAAACACGAAGAGAGACATTATCTTTGTAACATGGCTTTCAGTATCACATTATGATTTGTTCCTGGATAGCTGAGGGGCCCCTTGGAAATTCAGGTGGGGGCACCCCAACGGAGCACAAAATATAAGAGTAGGAAGGGGAGAGGGTCAGCAAAGACTTTTCACTTAACCCCAGCTTGTTTAGTTTGTAAAATGGTAAGAAAAGTTTTAAATCTATGTTCAACGTGTGTTGCAACAAAGGCTACTCAGTTTCAGTTTTGTTTCGGAAGGTCAATTTATTTGGAAAGGGTCGAGATGGAGCACCCTCATGTACCAGTTTTCAGTAAAATATCTCACAGTGTTTGAAATGTGTCGTGACCATACACTATGAGCTGATCTATGATAGATGGCCCTTGCTTTCATTTGTGATCCAAAATGGCACTCTGGTCATAAAGAATTCAAAAATTTTCGCCTGCAGCGCCGTTTGTAGTATGCTGTTTACTTTGAGGTTCAGCTTAGGCTACAGTTTTGGGGATGGGCCATTTTAGAAACATGCAGGTTCAACCAAAAATTTTGCCTGCGGCGCTCATTGCCGTTTTTTGGCCAAACAGTCGTTAGCGCTCTCCAGCGAGTTCCGGTTAGTTTTACGGATGTGCTGCAGTATGTTCCTTGTCTATGTTTCTAAACCGTTTACCTCTTCGTCTTCAGCCGTGCTGGACTCCAACAAGTACTTTTTGCGAAATGCGTTCCTCCCCCCTCCCCGCCCAAGCACTTCAAACCGGCCGTGCGTCACGGGTCTCCGAAGGGGGCCCGGGACGCCGCCACTGCCCCCCCTTAGGTTTCAGCGAAATTACGCCTCTGTAACCCACCATAGATGAATTCTGATTCGTTGATTCCTGAGCTTCACTCCAAATCATAAATATTTTATTAAGTTAGAGGACCCAGCATTTGGCATAGTGTATTCAGTGTTAGGCATAGGGTGTGTCAAATGCTAATATACTGGTGTTTAGCATAGGGTATCCAAAAACCAAGGGTTTGTGGTAGACTGATGGTGCCCCAACATATGAGCTGCATGCCCATATATTGGGGCATGCCCTGATGTTGGAGCATGATGCCCAAATAATGAGGATTTGTGTATGACTGTACAAGACAGGCTGATGGACTTGTCATTCTCTTTTGAAACAGTCCTCTTAGGTATTTGGTATTCAGATTTTGATTGATTATTTGGTATTTTGACAAACTTTAAACTGTTACTAACTTCTGGAATCAGGGTGCAGTTTGGTACAGGAAGATTGACAGACCTCAATTCACGCAGAATCACAGAACCACAAACTTTGCTATCAATCAATCAATCAATTTATTTATTTCGTGATATTACACATCACATATTACACTAAAACAGGACTATTCTAAACTAAATATATACAATCATATCAACCATTCGGTGGCTCGGGGCAAAAGCACAGTCGACGGAAAAGGCGATAGAAATGGCCGGAACGGCACTCTGCATTCTCGCGAATTGCCTTTAAGAGTGGGTTTTCGGAGGCTTCTATCCTTGCAACAAAACTAACTAACGCTTTCCGTCTCATAACATCAAAAGATTCAGTTTCATTTTCTAAGAACATTTGACTAGCAGAGTAACGTCGATTGTATGAAAAAAGATGGCGGAATGCATTGTTAAAAACAAACTTTCAATTTACGTATCGTCGTCTCAAGATAATTATCAAAAAGTGGGAGACAATATAGTTGCGTGCAATACGTCTTAAATAAAAGAATTCTCACCGACACAGTACAAAATTTAAAATTACGAATTAAGTGGTTCGCACGCGCGCAGAGACCCCGATACTGACTCGAGATTGCTGAATCGTCATACAGGTCATCGTCTAAAAAATAACCTAAGTACTTCACTTTATGTACCCTCTTCAAAACAAAATCACCAAGTCGAATAGCCGGAAATATCAGCGATTTAAAATGTTTCGGGATAAAAATCATGTAATTGCACTTCGCAGAATTGAAAATAATGTCGTGCGACGCTGCATAATTTGCGCAAATCTTCAACAGGAGATTTAAAGCATTCGCCGACGGCGCCATTAGAACCATGTCGCCAGCATAAGCTATAGAATTCAAAAACACACCAGAGATGTTACAGCCTACACGGCTCTCCATTAATTGTTTACAAAGGTCATCTATAAAAACCATTAAATAAAAGAGGTGAAATAATTCCCCCTTGTTTAATTCCATTAGCAACATGAAAAGGAGCAGACAGTTTTGACCCCCACTTCACACGAAACTCCTGTTGAACATACCAATTTGAAAGGAAATCAACCAGCAGCTTTGGCATACCCCGTGTTCGTAGCTTTTCAAACAACAACTCGTGGTTAACACGGTCAAAAGCTTTACGTATATCTAAAAAACAAGTGAAAACAGGACTTCCAAGCCCCAGATAGTAAGACACAGTTTGCTTAAATGAAAAGATACAAAAATCGGTCCCATGCTGCTGTTTAAAACCAAACTGATTAAACGATGTCTTTAAAAAATCAATAGAATGTTTCAACAACAAATGCTCAAGCAGCTTCGAAAAAACAGTTGTAACAGCAATAGGGCGGTAATTATCAATACTTGTAAGGTCCCCGCACTTGTTCTTTAACAGAGGTATGATCGTAACCTTCATCAAATCTGGCGAAAGACAACTGTGAGCGAATGCGCAGGTAAAGTATACTGACAGTAAAGCGCACAGGCGCTGCCGGTTACTATACTTCACATGCTCGGCAGACAGACCGTCATCGCCGGCTGCTTTGTTCGCTTTCAGTTCCTTCGTAATCACTTCATCAATATCATTGCTCGTAAAACTAATTCTATTAACTTCGCAGTCGCAATCATTAGCACAGCTAGGCGAATGCGAATCACTGGGGACTGAATTGAGCAAATCACTGAAGTGGGAACGCCATCTTTCTACTATGTTGGACTCACTAACCTGGCCATCCAAAGTAGACGCTAGCGCATTCGGTACACTATTGACGGTTCTAAAGGTCGACCACAGATTCTTACGATCACCTAGGTAAGCTTCAGCCATCTTGTAAACATGTCACATGCACCCCAATTTATTCAAATTATTCTGCTTAAAAATGGATTTTCTGGTTGTTCACTATGGTAACCATGGCAAGCAAATCAAGCTCAGGTAAGAATGAGGAGATTCTGTATGAAAATAAAAATATGTGTAATTAAAAGCATTGAAGAAGATTTTATTCTTCTTAGTTTTGGTATATTATTTGTTTTCATGTTTTTCAGTTCCGTTATAAGCCAGACAGAACTCTCTGAAGGAAGACGTTTCTTAAAATTTGAAATTTTGTTTAATATTTGACGATGCAAAATGGATATGTTAGCTACATTAGAGTCATATTTCGGTCCTTCTTGGCAAGGGTCCTCTTCAGGCTCAAACCGCTCAAGCTGAAAAATGAACTTGTGCATGGAAGATGAACTTGTTCATTTTGCACAAGTTCATTTTGCATCGTCAAATAGGATTTGCAGTCAGCTTTGGCTGAAGGAATATCTAATTTTGTTTAAGGTTGGATACTACTCCTGCAGACTAGTCCAAGATAGACAGAATCTTGGACATCCTTCAGAAATTCAGTGTCTAATTTTATCCAAACCAAACAATCTTTACAAGGCTCACCTTCATTACAAGGGGTGAACTCAGCAGCTCAAATCCACGTTCTCTTTACAGATCAAAACAAAGCTGCAGTGGAACCCTTTCTTCAACCCCCTTAGGCCTGACAAGCCTCTGGAAGGACCTTCTGAACTGTATACTAATGTTGAAGAAGTTAAGGTTGATTGGAAGAACATTGAGAGGCTCATGCCCTTAAAAGTGGTCCCTGCACCACCTAAGAAAGAGCTATACTCATCAGGATGGGTGCCACCAAAAGGTAGACGTTTTCAAGCTTGTTAGAAGAGTAAAGCTTTTGCACCAAATGGTACATTTAAGCCTGGGAAACAAAGACAATTGGGTCACTACTCACTAGCACTAGTGCGATAATAAGATTTGTGGCTCCCAGTGAGACAGAGTTGCTAAACACCATGGTCGCACAGTGACATTATAGGACTTACACAAGATCATCAACTAAGTCCATCAACAAGCATGGTTTCATTGAACACCTGTCTGGATCTTGTGCAAATATGCCAAGTTGCATAGCAACTACGATATTGTCCCACAAGACATGGTCAGTAATCATCATTTTCACCTGCCCCAATTCTCAAGAACTTTTCTGTTTGTTGGTTGTCGCCATTTGAGTAAATATCGGGGGGGGGGGGGGTAAAAATCCATTTTGGGCCCCGATCCTAGATTTTTTTACTCAAACGCAAAATTTAATAGCTTTTGGGGGGGCAAAATTAAAGCACTTTTTGAATATACCATATACCACAAGGAGCAAACGCGAGAGTCACGCGTTGTTCAAAGATCTTTCACAAATACAGATCTTCCCTGTAGCATGCTGGGAGCCTTTGAGGCCTGCCCTTATGAAAGAATAAGCTCCTTCAAACACTCTGAGGCTTTCGATCGAAGCCTTATCGAGGTTTGTCGCGATCTCGAGAAGTAGATCTGATTTCATGAAATCTTCTGAGTTCGGGTATGGGGTTAACATCTTTAAAAATCTACATACAGATCCTAGCTTTTAAAGCGGCTCAAACCCCAAAATTCTAAGCCAAAAGCAACCCCCAAATGACTTTATAATCGAACAGGAATACATGAGAAGTGTATAGACTTCTGGCGGCCTGGCAGCTGGTGGAGGTATGACAGAAACTCAATGTGCAATTTGGATGCTTCGTCTTAGTCATTTAGTCTACACTGTAAAAAGTTTCTCCGAATAAGGATGCAGTATTTGCTACTGGCATTGGTCTTATCTCTACTGAGATAAGATTAATCCGAATTAGGGATACTCTTATCTCAATAAAGACAAGATTATTCCCGTACTGCAAGATTATTTTTTTTTTTACAGTGTAGGTGGAGAGGGCTTCCACTAAGTATTTATTTTTAGACTCTTCAGTTTAAAAAAAAAACGACCCCAGAAATAGTTCCAGTAGCTCCGTTGACCCAATAAACATGCGTCATTTCCTTTTTCTGAAAAAAAATTGATTAAAAAAAAGCTAAAAAAAAAGTATGACACTGAAAATAAGTATCAAAAAGGGTTTCTAGAGTATTATAGTATTATATTTTAGTTGAGATTAAACCAGTTCAACATATGATTTATCACCATTCTGATACTCGGTGTACTCCTTCCGTTTCCGTAAAATTCCAGTTTACTACGGACAGCAAATAACTCAACCGTGGGCATTCTCGACCGAGGGCATTTTCAGCCCTAGGCATTTTGAGTCGTGCGCATCATGATTGTTAGTCTTTCGAGGTACTGAATCCAAGGCTTGGGTGTTCGTTTGTCCAGCAGTTCTGATTTCCTTATTCGAATTATGTCAGCTAATTTGAGTAGAACGGCATTTGAATCAAGGTCCGTCGGTTGGATAACGCCTTCGAGAACATCGTCAGGGGATATTTTGAGATTCTAAATTCAAAAACGATCCCAGAAATAGTTTGGGCTCCGTTGACCCTATAAACATGTGTCATTTGTTTTTTCGTAAAAACAAAATTTCGATACAAAAAAAAGTTTAAAAAATGTTTGAAACTGAAAATAAGTACCGGAAACGGTTTCTATGGGCCAAAATAGCCCCTAAACATATTTTGCAAGCTACAGTTTGTCCGATTTTATTTTTTACTTTAAAATATCTCTTAAAAAAGATAAAAGTGCAAAAAAAAGACAATTTCGCCCTCTGCTAGCATTGTAGATTTTGGATATGATGTAGAGAATTTTTTTCTGATCAGAACAGTGTCAAGAACATTTATATTGCAATTTGTTCCAGGTCAAACTCTATTTTGACTGTACTGTATCTCGAGTCATGCCCTGAGGCACTACTATGAAACGTGTTGCAAAGTACCAGACTAAAACACGTAACACAGCTACAAACAGTTCAGTTTTCGACTAAAGTAACTGTGTTACTCAAATACGAGAAGCGTTCTTGCTTTTCGTGACTATTCTTAGGTAGAAGTAGAAAATTTATACGACGTGTCACAATATTCTCCTGATTGGAGACACGTTTTCAGGGTAAAAATGCATAAAAGTCAGGAATTCAGTTCTGCCGTTGTTGACAGTTTTGTGTTAGCATATTCTTGTTCAGAAAAGAATTATGAAATGACGATTGTGAAACAAAGCTTACAAAGCTTTCTGTGATTTACCCTAAACAAAGAAAGCACATCTGACCTTTTATTTTTATTTTAGAAAACGTCAACTTGGCCTACCATGTTCGTCGAACAAAGAACCACATGCTTCCTGTTTATTTCACGAATCCAACAATAAAAGCTTTGGTCCGGGTGCCCCTATATACCACAGTTAAAAATGTTGAAGGTGACATTTGGGTGAGTATCTTTCAAATAGCTTTCAGTTAAAAAAAATTGACATCGGTGGGGGAGTCCAACAGTTAACACATATTAAAAATATAAGAAAAGATGGAAGGGAAAAAATTGATTTTCTGGAATGTGGTCCCCAGGAATCTTCAGCCCCCCCCCCCCCCAGAGGTTACAAATGTTACAATGGAAGGCTTGGGGTAATCCGGATTTTTCGCTGCCTGTTTTAGAGTTGAATTTTTCTCAGCTTAGACTTGCAGAGCCACGTCATTAATGCCCGGCGCTAGCCAAGCGCTGAGGTGGGAACTTCAAACGAAGTGTGGGCACAGGTTTTCAGTTCAGTCTGCTATCTTCAGAGCAAAATAACACTAGTGAGTAGTGCCAAGACCTATGCTTTCCATGCTTTGCAAACGGGTCGTACTCGTACCGCCGCCCACCACGCTTGCGGCATTCAAAGCGAGACAAACTTGCGGATTTATAAATTTCTAGTACAGCAAAGGCGCAGTCTGCACACACGAAAGCAACAATGGAGGCTGTATCATATTTTTTGCAATGTTCAGGATATCAAGTTATCGGAGCCAGCGCTGGTGAACGATTGAACGAGTTTCAGTAGGGACGTTCAGTATCGCTAGTAGTGCTAGTATCGCTGCTGTTCGGCTGTGTGTCACTTTTTCCAAGTCTTGGCGCTACTCGCTAGCGTTATTTTGCTCTGGCTATCTTAAAACATACACAAAGCAAACTAACTCTAGAGAGTACCGCGCAAACTTTGGAAAAGTGACACAGAGTCAATCGCATCGGCACTAGCTCCGCTAGCGGGACAGAACGTCCCTACTAAAACTCAATCATTCGTGCACCAGTGCTGGGTTCAGTAACTTCAAATTCTGAACACAGCAAAAAAAGATACAACCTCCCCTGTTTCTTCGATGTGTGCAGACCGCATCTTAGCTTTACGGGAAATTTCTAAGCCCGCAAGTTTGTCTGGCTTTAAATGCCCCAAGTGTGGTGGACGACGCTACAAATATGGCCCGATTACGAAGCATAGAAAGCATAGGTCTTGGCGTTTCTCCTTAGTGTTATTTTGCTCTGAACATACATGACTCTCAAGATTGCAATCCTCCTGAGGCGTTTTCTGCGATGTGGTTGTGGCCGGGCCACAACCACAGTGGCCCATGCATTTTAAATGTTCTCGAGGAAACAGAAGTGAATCCGACTGACAAGTTGAAACTCGTGGAAACGCCGTTTTGGCTGTTTTTCTTGCGATATTTTCAAATGCCGGAAAATAAAAGCCTGATAAGACCTCATTAAATAGAACATCACACCTGCCCCCTTATTTAATTATTTATTTCAAAAAGATAGCCGACGGAGTTTGGGAAAAATATTGGTTTTCTGGAATGTGGTCCGTTACAGATAGGCTACAGCTAAATACAAAAGAGATGGAAGATTGAGATGGAAACTCGAACAATAAAGGCACAAAAGCCTGAATCAAGATGGTTCCTTACCATTATGGTCTAGAAGGATTCCCATTTTATGTCTACCTGCTGTCTATTTGGTTGTTTGGGCTTGAAATCTACCACTAAATTTTGATTTGCCGCCAGATTTTGAGCCATAGATCGAAAATCACCACGAGGGTTGTTTGTCAGATTTGAGCCACACACTGAGAGCCACAATTTTTCTTGTTGGAAACGGAAAAAGCCTTGTGGCCACTAAAACGATCGTTAGAAAACCCTTTTCTATCCAAAGCCTGATTGAATAGCGGGAAAAGGCGTTTAGTCACTAACCCTGTCATAACCACACGAGAGATAAAAAAAACTCTCGCAGGCGTTTCGTTCAGAAACACTGCAAACAAATCGTAGGATTAAACGAACCTACCTTAGTAGAAGTTTAGTAGTGGTTATACCGACTGATAGGAGCACTGGCGTAATGAAGGTTCATTTAAGATAGATAGCCAGTGCTCCTATTAGTCGGTATAACCAGGACCGTGTGCTCGTTCAGAAACACTGCAAACAAATCATTTTTGCTTGTCTCTGCATCCATACATCGTGCTGATTGGCTCCTTGTGAATTTTGTGGATCAACGTCATTTGGGGCAACATACTTTATGTTGAGGGGAAAAGGAGCTTAATTAGGAGGCTCATAAGAATATTTTCAGCCCCCCTTATAGGAAGCTAACTGAAGCTAAGAGATGATTCCATACGTACAACTTGTAATATCGTTTAACTTGACTATAGTAAAATATTGGGTGAAATAGGGTATAAAAGATTTTAGATAACGATCAGTCAATTTTGTGGGTGGTCGTACTTGATAGATATTCCTTCAGCCTAAGCTGACTGCGAATCATATTTGACAAAGCAAAACGGATAAGTCAGCTACATTTTATTATAATAAAATGTAGCTGACTTATCTGTTTTGCTTTGTCAAATATGGCCTTATTTTATTTGTCAAATATGGCCTGCTTCCTCTGGGAAGCAGCGTCCCTCTGTATTTGTCGCGTAGTGGGCCTGCTCCTTGCTAGGGTCTCAAACCACTCGGCTCGAACCTCCACGACTACGCTTCTAATCGTAAATCTACAAGGTTGGAACTGCGCAGCAGACAATAATATTGTTAAAACTGATTCTCGTTTCGAAACTTTTTTTTCCACCTTTGATTTTAATCATGGGTTTGAACCGTAAACATGTTTTTATACTAGGATCTGCAAACAGAACTGAAGTATAAACAAGGAGTATTGTTGCAAGCGATTTCGTTGATTCGGGTTTTGAAATGCTTTTCCTATAAAAACAAATAAAAAATCAAAACAAATATTAAACCAAATTATTTTCTTATTTAATTATATTAACATATTTATAATTATTTCCAAATATAATTAAATTAAAATTCGACTTTGCAAATTTAAACCCTCCAGCCACTCGCAATCAACCGTTCTCGACAACTTCGTACACTGCGAATTCAACCTTTGATGTTAATCGGAATTTTAAACGTATTTATTGTTATTCCAGGCTCTGCAGAGTGACCTGAAGGAGTACCTGGAGGATGTGCGGCAGCATTTTGTCGCTACGCAAGTCCATGAAGTAAGCCGCTGGATCAAATTCAAAGGTGATCATGAACTTCTCATTAAGGATTGGTTAGTTCAAAAAGGTTTATAAAAAAGTCTTATTAAAGCCCTTGTTTTTATCAGTCTGTTGTAAAATAGCCCCATGGATTGATGGTTCGGTTCCCTCAGTGCCTGTAACCTTTTGCTACGATATCAGACCACAAAAGCCGCAACACCAGCGGTCATGACTGACTGACAGGTATTACCTCTAGGGGAATGTTACATCAAAGACGTTGCTCTTATGGCCATACAGAACCAGAAATAGCAAGAAAAGGCATACATTTAGTTATTCAGAACGCTACAAAATCATTGGACAAGAGCAACTTCAAAACAAACCGAAATAGTATCAAACCGTGATCAATCACCTATAGCCTAAATGGTTTTATATCATGACAGCCTCATATTGGCTGTGTCTTTATTTCACTCGTGTATGTTGTTTATAGTTATTGACAAGGTCCTTCCGCTACCATCGTTCTTTTGCTATCTTTTTCCCCTTCGAAAGTTTCTCGATTCCCGCTAGATGATGCGCAGCTAAGACGTTTAAGGTAAGGTACAATTTTATTGACAAATATAAAGCGTCAGACATGCCAGTGGCAACGACGCTTCACTGATTCTGATTTGTTGGACCAAGGGTCCATGATCATTCTTATCTCAAAGGTTTTGCTTACAAATGATCAGAACAAACCCACGAAAAGGCGAATTCTATATTTCTTCATCTGGATCAGCCTTGGAATTGCCATATGAGCTTCCAGCTCTTGTTTGACAAATTACGGCCGGACAGCCACCTGAGAAAAAAAGTCCAGATATGGATTCAGCGTTTATGTCTACCCCTTCATTCGACTTTAGAAGAATCCCAAATCCCCTCCAAAAGACCAAATTCCTTGTTTTAGGTGTAGTATTTGCACAGGCTATTGGGCGAATAAATTCTCTCAACCCGTTCGAGAGTTGTCGTGCTGACAGGCGGACGGACAACTTGTACGAAGTCAAAGGCATCTTTTTACTTATGACCTGGGATCCCAAACAGGGCCTTCGAAGCATTTGCTCCACATAGGCTAGTTTAAGTATCTGAGATTCCCTTTCGTTGTCAACCAAAACAGGGCTGCAGCTCAAAACAGGTTCCTGCCTTTTACTCAGAACCGGAAGAACCAGGGGTTTGCTCTTCCTCGTTTTTCGCGGCGGCTAAGGTGTAAAGATCAGTTTTGGGCCACATCCCAGTTTATTACTCAAGCAAATTATCCGTTTTGTAGTAAATTTAAGGTAGTTTCCAAATACCCCTCAGAAATATATGCCGGGCATGGTCCCCACCCCAAATAACGCCTCTGCCTATGGCCGATTTCTACTTTTTGAGCCGAAAGACCGCATTCCGCTCGTCAATATTCTAATACTAATCAGATCCGTTTTCGGTCGGTAGGGTACAGTCGAGTCTTCATGAACAACTTTGGAGGGTGACCAACTGTTGTCTTTATATTGACGAATCACGGAACTAGCTACTTCCGTCAGGATCCAGAATGGTTGCCTTGAATCCACAACGTGACTACAGAGCGATCTCATGGATTCGCTTTCCAAAAATCAGAGCAAGAATCCGCCGAGCGTAAGTTCCAACGGGAAGTCGTTGCGCCTTTACAAGTTTTTGCCGACTTGCCGAGATCACTTTCACTCACAGTCACGTAGTGGATTCACTCTCCACGTTACTGGCGTAAACAAGCGGACCGCATAAATAGCTGTGGAAAGCGAAGCGAGTCTTAGAGCGTGTTCCACGTTACCGTAGTTACTACGCTTGACGCTTCTTGTCGTCAGGGAGCTGTATTGAATTTTTCTATTTTCTGCAAGGTATCGTTCTGCGGGCTGATCGGACCAATCAAGTTACAGGGATCGTAGTTACCACGCCTACTGCGCTCCCAAACATGGTAAGCAAATAGTCACTATTAGCAAGAACAAATAATCTGACAGAACCTCCGTCTCCCTATCTCTGTAATATGACTACGCGGGGTCGAATATTTTCCCATACCCTGTCCGCTACGAACGAGCGGAGGCTACTAGCTTCGCGCCACATCACGTTTCGTTACCTCTACAAATAGCTAAATCGATGTTAAGTCGCTGGTGAGGAAAAGTAGGAGTCAAAGCTGATTGGCTATATGGACGCGCTCTGGAGCGGGTCAGCGCGCGGAGTATTTGTTCTTGCTATTAGTTACTATTTCGAGAAGGTTGGACGGTCAGCGTAGTAATTTACGAGGCTGGAACGAAAATAGTAACTAATAGTTACTATTGTTCGAAGGGTGGAAAACGCTCTTAGATGAAGTCGCAAGACCAGTGGGCGCATGAACCTGAACTAGCTGAACGTTTCATACGAACGAGCGGAGGTTACTAGCTTCGCGCCACATCACGTTTCATTACCTCTACAAATAGCTAAATCGATGTTAAGTCGCTGGTGAGGAAAAGTAGGAGTCAAAGCTGATTGGCTCTGTGGACGCGCTCTGGAGCGGGTCAGCGCGCGGAATATTATTTTGTTCTTGCTATTAGTTACTATTTCGAGAAGGTTGGACGGTCAGCGTAGTAATTTACGAGGCTGGAACGAAAATAGTAACTATTGTTAGAAGGGTGGAACACGCTCTTAGCTGAAGTCGCAAGATCAGCGGGCGCATGAACCTGAACTAGCTGAACGTTCCATACGAACGAGCGGAGGTTACTAGCTTCGCGCCACATCACGTTTCGTTACCTCTACAAATAGCTAAATCGATGTTAAGTCGCTGGTGAGGAAAAGTAGGAGTCAAAGCTGATTGGCTCTATGGACGCGCTCTGGAGCGGGTCAGCGCGGAGTATTTGTTGTTACTATTAGTTACTATTTCGAGAAGGTTGGACGGTCAGCGTAGTAATTTACGAGGCTGGAACGAAAATAGTAACTATTGTTAGAAAGGTGGAACACGCTCTTAGCTGAAGTCGCAAGATCAGCGGGCGCGTGAACCTGAACTAGCTGAACGTTCCATATCGTCAGAATCGCCCTCAGACGGATATCAAAAAATGTGGGTACTCTTCGTCACAGCTAGGGAACGTTGACGAATGATGGAACTAGATATCTTCACTCCCATCAGGATCAAGACGGGTTGTCTCGACCGTGCCTGTGCTTCAGACATCCATACATCTGGGTTCTGTCACATCTAGGAAGTGTTGACAAGCTACCTTCCCTCCCGTTAGGACCCAGAAGGGTTGTATCGACTGTACCGGATATGTAGAAATCTGTATCTGTTTTTCTCAATTTTCTGTGAGTGAATTAACTTCGAAATGTGTAATGTAGAAAAACGCATGAATAAATTCCGACATAAACGAAAAAAAGCAAATCACCAGGGTTTCGTTTGACTAATTTTAGTACCGAGCTTGGCTGGGCTTTGCCACTTGATGCTGAAGTTGTGAGATTCCTAGAAGAGAAAAAAGGTTCATTAGTAACTCGCGACATCTAAGGACAACCACAGCTTGCAGGTTCGTTCTTCTATCTGCGGCCTGTCGAGGAGGTTTGCCGAAACTCGCTACAGCAAATCTTAGTTGACTATGCGAAAAACGCAATCAAATATGAGCCCCGTTAGCATCGCCTGCAGTGCTATTTCATTTTGTATATTCCAGTTCAGAACCACCATGTGGCTAGTTCCTAGTAGCAAGAACAAATAATACAATAGAACCTCCGTCTTTGGTCCCATGCAGCGACTATGGATACCCCGATAAAACTGAGCGGAGGCGGAGCTAGAGGTATTTGCTGTGAGTTTGGGTTGACACCCGTCTACTTCCCTCTTCGCCGCTGCGCATACCAGATGAAAAACCTTAGGATGCCTGCAGGGGTGCAGAATCTCGTCTGCAGCGTTAGACGTGACGTCACAGTGGTAGACAACCAATCAGCTGTAAAGGGCGACTCCAGAGCAAAATAACACCACGGAGTAGCGCCTAGACCTATGCTTTCCGTGCTTTGCAAACGGGACATACTCGTAGAGCCGCCCACTACGCTTGCGGCATTTAAAGCGAGAGAAACTTGCGGGTTTAGACATTTCTAGTAAAGCGAAGGTTCAGTCTGCACACACCAAAGAAACAACGGAGATTGTAGCAATTTTTTGCTATCTTCACAATATGAATTTATCGGAGCCAGCACTGGTGAACGACTGAATGAGTAGTTTCAGTAGGGACCTTCTGTATCGGTAGTGGTGCTAGTGCCGCTGCTATCCGAGCGTGTGTCAACTTTGTCAAGTCCTGGTGCTACCCCCTAGTGTTATTTTGCGGGCGACTCAGACAGCGTTCGTATTCTTCTGCGAGGTTCTACTGCGATATAGCTGCTTCTCGAGGTATCGAATTATGATATTGTGCGTAGCTCCTCCTCCGCTCGTTTGCATCGGGTAGGGTAGCAGAATATATCCGACTCCCCGTACTCGTATTACAGAGATAAGGAGACGGAGGTTCTTGTGATTATCTGTTCTTGCAAGTAGTCACCCAGTGACCATGATGATCGTCAACGTTTAACTAAAACTCTCCTACAATGCATGTTTAACTATCGTCGTCGGCATAAAAAAAAAAGTTGCGAACCTGACTGATGATGCAAGTTTTACACGGGTCTTCAGTTTATAAAGGGAATGCTTAGCCGTTAACTTCCGGCTCTACAGTATCTCAGTGTAATAGATGCTGATAATGAGACGATAGGGAGGGTATACATAGACTAATCCGCTTGGAGTGCTGATCTGGTATAAAGCTAACTGAATTTACTTACTTTTATACTTCAAAGCAAGAGCCGGTGACAGGCAGATAGGTTGTACGTGGGTCGAAGTTTTATGCGGGCAAACAGGGGTAAAACAGACAAGACCCGGTGGGCAAACACCGTCGTCACATGCAATCGTTGTATCTGAAAGATAAAATAAATAGTTAAGAGGTTGGAGAGCAATGCAAGCATATTCTCAATGTTTGATAGGATCATCTATCGTTCATGACTGCAGCACATAATGAGACTCCGTTTTCTCTCTTTTCTTTTCTCGCTAGTTAAAGTACATCTCCAAACCTGGATTTCTTAATCCTTATCTGATGTTGAGTCCATTGTGGTACATGGCCAAGACGAGAACCACTTTCGATCAAGAAATATTCGGAAGGATGAAGTATTCACAGGCTGACATCTAAACCTCACAGTTATTCACTGAGGATTCGTGATTTTAATAAAAGTAATCTTCGAATCCCAGCGTGGCGGAACTGCAGAATAATGGTGGGTGCGTAAAATCCGAGTGTATTTAACGCATGTAATTGGGCTTGAAAGATCTCTAGCAATACGGACGTATTTATAATATAAAACGAACCGATTTCTCAAATACGTTCGTATTGCTAGAGATCTTTTCAAACCCAAATGCGTAAAAGACGCTCCGACTTACCCAGTGTGTAAACGTACCAGAAAGGGAAAGGCGATGATCAAAGGATTCCAATACAAAATATATACAAAAATATACTAGGCTTAAACCAAAAAAAATATCATGATGAGCACGAGCCATACCCACAAGGATGAATCTACAATAATGCTATATACTTCAACAATTATTATTTTCTAATTTTCCCTTAAACCATCCCTCGTCCCCTTTGTCAACATCAAATATTTGTTTTTTTCTTATTCATTTCAATTCACCACACTCAACATAAACATGAAATACCGAAATAACTGCAATGCTGTAAATGCGTGCAGTGCAAAAATAAATAATTTATTTATTCATATAATATTACATTATATGAATATATAATTTTATATTATATGAATATATAATTTTATATTATATGAATATATGACTCTAAGTCGGCTTGGGCTCAAGGAATATTTAAATATTTCATTGCAATCTCTGTCATAGTACAATGCGATGAAGAAAACATAAATGTACTGACATTCCTTCTAATAGTGAAACAATCGCTCACCCTCAATCGGTGTTGCAACCGTGGCAGCTATAAGCATCATCATCATCATCACGACAAAAGTGTATACATTCGTCATCTTTTATGCTCTTTCATATGTTTACCAGTCAAGGTTTGTTCGAAAACTACCCCATATCGAGGAAAGAGGGTGATTTATAGCGGAGAGTTATTGTGTTCAGTATACTGAGAAAACCCGGTTCTGTAGATAACGGAACGGATTGCGTCCACACGTACGCGACTTTTTAGAAGTTGGGAAATTCTTGTGTACACTGGTTCGCTGTTGGGACATGAAAATACACTGATAGTTCGAACAAACGTTCAGGATTTCCGGCCACATTTTCTGCACTTTATTACCGGATTTTCCACCGAAAATCCGGGCAGGGATTCCAGGCCACGACAACCCGACCCTGGTTGCCTGCGAGGTTGCCTGTTCAAGGCATGAAGGAACATGTAGCTTTTGATTGATGTATTGCTCTTCAGCTTGAACAAGCCGACACAAGGAAACAAGACCAAAGGTTTCGATGGGATCCCATAAATTTAATTTTGATCCAGAAAATTGGGTCTTGTAGATATCCAGTCTTCGCCAGACTCCTTGAATATTTTTATTAGTCAACTTTAGAAACGGGTTAAGGCCAATGGCTAATCATTTGAGAAAACCGAGGCCAGAAATGGATTCAGCATGTGTGTTTACCCCTATACGTCATATCTACTTTGGCTTTCTTGATCGAAACTTCCTGCCTTACTTCTGCCAAATTTCCGCTTTCGCCCCGATTCGGGGCAAACTACTTGTCCGGCAAACAATTAAGCTCATAAACGAATCCAGCATATCTCCTTACCCCTATATTCAACCTCTAAACAGCTTACAGAAAAAATTGTAACTCTTAAAAAATTACAGGTTTTGGCCGGATTCCGGATGAACTATTTGTCCGGCGAGGAAACAGTTTTCATACACAGATTCAGCATGCCTCCTTACCATTACATCGGACCTCTAATGAATTTCAGATAAAACTTTTACTTAGAACAAATTTTCCGGTTTCGGCCGGATTCTGGGCGAACTATGTGTCCGGGTAGGAAATGATTGTCATATACGGATTCAGCGTGTCTTGTTACCCGTGAGTCGAACATCTAATTAACTCCAAATAAAACTTTTACTTTTAACAAATTTTCCGGTTTTGGCAAGATTCCGGGCGAACTACTTGTTCGGCGCGAAAATGATTTCATATGTGTGTCCAGCATTTCTTCATACAGACAGTAGACAGTCCACTTACTTTTCCACTTTACTCCGCATAGTTGTTAAGTAACGCAAAACTCGTCAGGGGTTCAAACTTTTCAAACAAAAAGTTCTCTTCAGCAGAACTTTTTTGTTCTGCTGAAGGAATATAATTTGTGATAAATATAAATAAATAAACACAAATAATATATGATGTAAAATAATATAGTGTAATATGAAGTAATAATAAAAAATAAGAATAAACAAATCAACATACATAACGCTCCCAAGCAAGGCACAACCGTATCTTGTGCGGGAGTGCACAAGTATTACTCACCTATAACAAAGTATAGCCTAACACATATTTCTCCAACCAAAAATCATTCCAACTTTCTCAGTTAAACCAGGGACCCATAAGTTTCCTGTAATTACTCGTCATTCAGGGGGCTTGTCAATAAGAGAATTCTGATGCGCTCTTGACCGAGCGTCAGATAGTTCGAGAAATACCTACGGGGATAAAATATTGCCTTGAGGGAGGGGTCTCTTTGGTATCACGTCCAAGGAGGCCCGGGATTGGCTCTATTTGTGCAAGAACGCCGATTTGAACCAAGTGGAATTTTTTCAAACTAGGTCAGGCTCGGGCAACATAGCAACATAGAAGCATAGGAAATGACAAGCCCCCTGAATGGCGAGTCATTACAGGAAATGTATGGGTCCCTGGTTAAAGACATATCCTAGCAGAGTTGTAGGACGTTAATAATGGTGATAGTCATTGGGGGTAATGCACAATGCCCGCCCATCAGACCGTTTTAGGAGCGGAAACGAAAGTCCTGACCCTGAAATTGGCTTCAGCGATATTTCAACCCTTCTTCGATCCAGGCTGTAGCCAGAAGAAACGAACTGCAGTCTGCAGATTGGGGTCTATCGGCTAACCGATAATAAACCGCGTGGTCGCTCTGAATTGGAATATGGAGAGCTGGACGACTACAAATGAGAAACATTCACGTTTCGCAGGAAAAACGAAGACTTACTAATTTTCTGATTTTACCACCTCAGCACAATAATTTCTCCAAGTCAAATGAAAACTACTTTCAAATTCCCGTTTCTTTTCACCCAGAATCCGGGAATCTGATAGATTTTTCTACCAGATTCCCGGACGCGTCCGGGGTCTTTTCAGACCGTTTCAGACCTGTCTTCACTACCCATACGGATATCGAAGAAAACAGAACCCAGAATCCGGGCGAAAAATCTGGGTAGTGAAGCCCGACCTTAACAAATACAGTTGCTTGTCAGTAAACCTTTAGTTTAATCGAACAGGACTGAGAGACGAGATGCGAATAACTGATATGCATTGCTTCGTTGCTCCGCTACTAATACAATCGAGTTTCATCAAGTGAGCTTTTGCTTTCGGATTGCCGGTACCTCTATGTGCTTGTACCTTAATGGTTTGAAATATGTAGGACTGCAACGCAGTGTTTCCACTTCTACCGATTTTTCGGGAGATCTACCGAATTCCCTATCCATCTCCCGACAAAAAAAGAAGATCCCGAAACTACCGAAAATCTACAGAAAACTCTGAATCCCCGGAAAATGTTACTTTGTGTTGGTGGTCATTCTTTGTTTTTGATATGGCTGTTGTCTGTGGTATTTTAGGGATTTTTTGAAGGGTGTTGACGGCGTAATTATACCTTTTTTTTGCGTGCGGACGACTACACTTAGTTTCAAAATTAAATACATTTCATTATTTTTCGAGCTTCTATCTGCTTCCGAAGTTCCCCTTCGAAACAGAGTCAACTTTGACAAAAATTGATAGACGAAATCCCGCTTTTCTTTCCGGAATCGCTCTCTGAGAAATTAGAATGTGGTACTTTATTCGCAAATCGCTCAAACACCTCCAAAAACATAACACAAAATGAAAAACAGTCCTACTGAAAATTCTACCGAACCCTGAGAGCCATCTACCGATTTTCTACCGAAAATCGCCGAGGTTTTCCAGATTGTTTGAAAAGAAAAGTGGAAACACTGCTGCAACGGTAAAGGGTTGGCGAATAAATCCTTTTGGGTCAAACACAATAGTAGGCTTTCTTCAGAAGTTACCTTACGATCCTGGAATGAACATTTCCTGAGCTTTGTTTCATTAGCCATTGAAATGCGCCAAGCTTTTGTTGAAATTCACATTCTCCGCGTCTGGGTGAACTTCATTGACGCCACTAGTCTACTAGAGCCCAAGATGAAATTTAAAAATCCCTCAGCGGAGTCAAAATAATTGAATTCAAATCCAAGATGTAAAGACAAGCTGGCTTTTCAGTTCAACTTTAAGTAGTTTTCGCTTTACCGTATTCGTTCTTACAGAGGTATGACCCGGTCATTGCCTTGTTGCACATTACAAGAACCCCATATTAGGCTCACTTGCTATATGTATAGTAAGTATATTACGACTATTTGTGCATCCGATCATCACGTGCATATTCGCGAATTTTGAAAGGGTTCGCGACTTCCAAGAGAGCGCCTTAGCTCAAGCGTGAAGGAAGCTATGGCTTCTGTGCGCAGCCTCGATTGCCCGCTGTGTCGTGGAAAAAGTTTTAAGCTAAACACGTACAGTCATGATTGACCAAGTGAACAAGTCCACGGTTCCACGGTTATCCTTCGCTTGGACACCAAAGCTGAGACCAACACTTCTTTTTCTTCTTCTTTTTTATGGTACTTGCCTTCCGGCCAAGTGCCATATGATATGATATGATATTTATTACTCTAAAAGCCCAAGGGCCATGTCAATACAAAGAAGAACATAACCTACAACATAACTAGAACAAACACTTAAATCTACAAGAAAAATTGTCTATGAGTCATAGACAACTTGAGGAATCTGCCCACTTTCCTTATAGTGACAAAACATTCACTCTTCAACATTCGCTCCATCCATTCCTGATCAGACTCATTTTCTCCAAATATTTATCTCCTTAAATCATTCAATTCCCTACAGTCGCATGTAATATGTCGCACGCACTCATTCATATCTCCACACATCGGGCAGTAGTAAGGAATATACCGATCACTTTTCCGTCGGTCGGTCGGTTGGTCGGCTAACACTCAAAATGCCCACGATCATAATGCCCACGACTCAAAATGCCGACTAAAAATGCCAACAACTCAAAATGCCCACGACTAAAAATGCCAACAACTCAAAATGCCCACGACTCAAAATGCCCACGATTGGATTATTTGAGGTGTTCAGAACGTAGTAAACTTGAATTAGGGGTGAGTGAGCAACGGGAAGAGTATGATAGACGGAGTAACAGAATGACGATAATCGTATGTTGAACTGGTATAATCTCAATTATAATATAATTCTGGTAAAAATTTTACAAAAACATGTGCATTGGCTCGTTGTTAGTTGCCGCAAAAACGCTGTGCTTCCTTGAGGAAGCTTCTGCCTGATAAGGACGCCCCTTGGAACTTTTCTGTAAGAGCCTTGCTGGTCTTTTTGGATTGTTCTTAAGAAACAATAAAATAATTCCTTTCAAAACCTTTTCCGTGATTAATCCTACCCCTTGTAATCTCGTAGTCCACATTCCCAGGATGATAGGCCTCCCCTGTGGCAGTTTTAGCCGTCGGCATTTTGAAGCAAGACGATTAGCCTCCCTTGTGACCATTTTGAACTGTTGGCAATTGGAAACTGTCGGCATTTTTAAGCCGCCAGCATTTCGGACGATTTCGATTTCGGTATTGGGTACCCAAAATCACCACGATCTTTTTGCCCACTCTCACAATGCCCACGCTCAGAATTCCCACGATTAAAATGCCCACCGTTCAAAGTGCCCACCATCAAAATGCCCACGATTAAAATGCCCACGGCTCAAAATGCCCACGACTCAAAATGCCCACAATTCAGATGTGGAACACTCGAAATCGTCCGAAATGATGGCGGCTTAAAAATGCCGACAGTTTCCGAGGAAACACGGAAAAGGTACTGAAAGGAATTTTTTATTGTTTCTTGAAGAACGATCCAAAAAGATCAGCAAGTTAAAGCTCTTTAAAAAAGTTTCAAGGGGGTTTCTTATCAGGCAGAGGCTTCCTCAAGAAAGCACAGCGCTTTTGCGGCAACTAACCACGAGCTAATACACATGTTTCTTGTAAGTATTTTACCAGAATTATACTATAATTGAGATTATACCAGTTCAACATACGATCATAGTCATCGTCTCTTCCCGTTGCTCACTCACCCCTAATTCAAGTTTAATACGTTCTGAACACCTCAAATAATCCAATCGTGGGCATTCTGAACCGTGGGCATTTTGAGTCGTGGGCATTATGAGTCGTGGGCATTATGAGTCGTGGGCATTATGAGTCGTGGGCATTATGAGTCGTGGGCATTTTGAGTCGTGGGCATTTTGAGTTGTTGGCATTTTTAGTGGGCATTTTGAGTCGTGGGCATTTTGAGTGTTAGCCGTGCAAACCTCCAGAAACGAACATCCCTATTTTGAAAACGTCACGCTCAGGAGAAGAATGCTCTCCGTGGCCATGTCTGTAAATGCATTCTCCATGGTGTGTTCAAGTATGGTTTCATTGTTCAGGTGTCCTATAAGGGATTGACCACATATGCTAAATGCCAGGTGCCGATACCTAATTTAAGAAGTTATTGGTTGAAAATCTTTTGATTTAAGAAGTTTATAGGTAATTAGTAAATTTCGTTTCATGTTTCAAGTAGCATTGCTTCTGCTTCTTTTTCTTAAAGCTCTTAGAGCTGTAAACCCCTTCTCAGTATTTGTGCATGGGCCACACTCGTGCCTGTTGTTGACTCGACAGAAATAGGTTTCGACAGAAGGATTGCTCAAATCCGGTTTCGACGGATATATGGCCTAAAGTTTGTGCATGTAACTAGGCCGTGAACGATCGGATAAATCAAAGAGTTAGACACTTCTCTGAAATGGGAGAGAAGAGATCACTTAGTTTCTTTTTCTTTTCTTTAAGGAAAGCCAGTCCGGAGGGAGGTCTCCTGTTACGGAGGTTGCTCTCCAGACTTGATCACTAGTGACCACGAGGTCGTCTGTGGTTGACGATAAGAACTGGACAAGGTTGGGACAAGGGTCGTCTTCAAAACGTTCTGGTCCCAAAACGTTAAACGCGAAACGTCCCCGTGGCAAAACGTTCCCATGGGTAAACGTCCCCATGGTAAAAAGTCCCCACCGCAAAACGTCCCCAAGCATCATCTTGGTCTTCAGGCGCATGATACAAGATTCAAGATAAGACGATTTTGAAGTAGTTCGTTGCGCTTGGTTGCGCACAAAACGCTACACTGGAATGAAACTATCCTACCTCCAAATGGGCTCCGATTCAAACTATCCTACCTCCAAATGCGCTCCGAATCAAACTATCCTATTTCCAAAAATGGAAAAAAAGGATTAGTAGTCTATCTTGTGCGAAATTGTGTGCTGAATCCGAATTGGCACTACGCCGCTAGATGTCTTCCAAATCGTCTTTTTCTTTCTTATCCTATGTTGCAAAGTATACTATGTTGCAAACTTCAAACAGCTCTCGTGAAAAGTAGCGGTTTTGGACATTGGGTAGTTTGATTCGGAGCCCATTTGGAGATAGGATAGTTTCATTCGGAGCGCATTTGGAGGTAGGATAGTTTCATTCCAGTGTAGCAAAAAGAGGGACAAAATCCTCCAGGTATGTACAGTTTCCACAAAAAGATACAGTGCCGCCTGTCTTGTCGTAGGTTATAACTGAAGAGTCTAGGTCACGTAAAGCACCGGGTTGTCGACATATCGTCCTCATTCGAAACGTCCCCTGGCGAAACGTCCCCGGCGAAATGTCCCCATGACAGAACGTCCCCACGACAAAACGTCCCCGTGGCGAAACGTCCCCGATCAAAACGTCCCCGGCTACAGATTTTTTTTTCATCGCTGAGGGATAACTGGGCCAATGAGATACCGATTACGTCATCAGTTCAGACAAAAAATGTTCTTGGAATATAAACTTTTTAAAACCACGACGGGTTGACTAGTTCAGCATTTAACCGATAGTCAAGAAACAAACCAAAGTGTTGATGCCGGCTATAACCATTTCTTAAAGAAAGTGCATAGATTTAGTAGTTTGTCAATTTTCGTTTTATCTTTTATCGAATTGGTTTATTTGTGTGTTAGTTTACGCTGCGATATCACTCACTGAGCTCGCTTTACTTCGATATTTAATTTTGGTGATATTTATTCTTAAAGGATTTGATTAAAGGATCAAACCCGTCTGGCCTAGATTTACATGTCTCTCTACCTAACTGATCGTTCCATCCGCTTTCGTTTCCTCGCTTCCCATATCATTTTTATCCAGCATAACGGCACTACGCTTATTTTTGCATTTCCTTGTTTGACTCGGCCACAGCGGGCTTCCCCTTTCTCTGAGGAGCATATTGGTTCTCCTCAGATTGTGCATGTTGCTTCAAACGACCTAGAACTGATCACTTACGAGTCAATTGCAAGGTTTATTACACTACAAATTTTATCTGCAAATACATTTATGAAGCAACCGGTCCTATGTCCGATCTTTCCTGCTTATAAGGAATGTTCCCACATCTGTAATGCACACTCTGAAGTTGTTTTACCTCGATAATGAACCTGAAGATCGAGGCGAACTTAAAAATTTAAGCTTGGGGACGTTTTGCCGTGGGGACGTTTTGCCAGGGGACGTTTTGTCATGGGGACGTTTCGTCGGTAAGCCGAAGCACCAACCGCACCAGACACAGTTTCTATTGAAACTCTGCTTGACTCTTGAGGACTGCTCAAAATGCCCAAGACTCAAAATGCTCACAAGTGAGGTCGAAGACCCCGAAATCGTCGAAAATGCTGACAGTTTAAAATGCCGACAGGGGAGGCCAAATGGTTCAAAATGACGACGGCTCAAACAGTCCACCGGGGAGGCCAAAACACCATCCTGGGACAGAGGACAACGAGATTACAAAGGACAAGATTAACACGGAAAAGGTATTGTTTTAAAATTATATTATTATTTATTGTTCAGTTCAGAATTGTTTGCGTGAAAGCACAGAAGAGATGTCGTATAAAATTGTTCCAATACTGAAAACGAAACTAGGTGATCCAAATCCTTCAGTCATCTTGCACCATGAAAGTAAGAATAATTGTAAAAATAGCAGTTTTAAGATCGCTGTTTGTGATCCGTTTGTCTGTTCAAAATTTGGCAGTGAGTAAACAGAACTAATATTGCATTTTCGGACCCCGAAACGGGGTCCGAATATGACTTTGCAAAGTCTGTCCGTCCGTCTGTCTATTGGGAAGATAACACTCAAATAGGCTCACATATTTTGACCGTGCTTGTTGCGTAAGGTTTTGACCATAGTACAGTTGCAGTTCATTGCCTATATAAGAAATATTACTATGATATATATATATTTCCTACGGACTGAACACCTTAAGTAACTTAATCGTGGGCATTCTGAACCGTGTGCATTTTGGGCATATATAGTTGGCCTTTTTGAGTCGTGGGCATTGTGACCATGGGCACTACGAATGCTTACCCAACTGGGTGGTTCCGTAATGCCCACTATTTTCTTTTCCACTCACACAATGCCCACGCTCGGAATACCCACGATCAAAATGCCCACGAATCACATTCACAATGACCACGACCAAAATGCCCACGATTCACAATGCCCACAGGGGAGCGTTCTGGTTTAAAATGCCGACGGCGGAAAAATACCCACAGGAGAGTCCAGAATCTTCCTGGGCCAAAACCCGGACGGTTCAAATTGTCAAAAAATCATCCTCGGGCTCTTACACAACATGACAATAGGATTACCACGGAAAAGGTACTGAAAGGAATTATTTTATTGTTTGTTCATCATTTCAAAAATTGTTTGCCTGGAAGTACAAGAAGAAACGTCACATATAATTATTCTAAAACAGAAAGCGAAACTAGCTGTTCAGTTGTTTTGATTAGAAACTAAGTTGAATAAGCGTGGTCTGGCGGTTTACGAGAAAAGTACGATTGCTTTTCCACTTTTTCCGACAGTACCGGTTTTTATGGCACTTGCCTTCCGGCCAAGTGCCATATACCGATCGCTTTTCCGTCGGTCGGTCGGTCGGTCAGTCCGGTGTTTGCGAGTTAGGGTACTTCCGGATGTGCTAGGACGATGAAACTTGGCAGGCATATCAGGGACCCGACCAAACTAACCTGGAAATAATCAGTTTCCCGATCCGACCATCTGGGGGGGGGAGTGGAGGGGGGGGGAATCCTGAGAATTTAGTAGTTTTTGTCAAATACACTACCCCTTCCTTCATACTGGTACAGCTCTGCGCGCGTGGATGACGTCACTCTTTGCTTAGATCTATTGAACATCGGAAAGAGCTAGTTCAGACGATGGTCGAAGGGGTTGGTATATGTTCAAGCTTAGTAGGGGTTGATGTAGATGAGAGGGAATCTAGGAAATGGAGTAGTTTTTGTCACACTTTTTCGAGTTAGGGTACTTCCAGATGTGCTAGGACGATGAAACTTGGCAGGCATATTAGGGACCCGACCAAACTAACTTGGAAATAGTCACTTGCCCGATCTGACCATCGTGGGGGGAGGGAGGGGAGCCAGAATCCGGAATTTAGTGGCATGCATAACTTTCGAACGGGTGATCAGATCTTAATGAAACTTGATATTTGGAAAGAAGTCATGCTTCAGATGTCCCATATCAAGCCTGGACCGAATCCGATGAATGTGGGGGGAGTCGGAGGGGGGAACCGGAAAATCATGTTAAACGCAAAGAGTGGAGCGATCGGGATGAAACTTGGTGGGAGGAACAAGCACAACCCCTAGGTACATCATTGACAGAACCGGAACGGATTCGTGCACTGTGGGGGGAGTTGGAGGGGGGTTCCGGAATTCTGATGATACGGAGTTAAGTTACTTCCAGGTGGGCTAGGACAATGAAAGTTGCCAGGCAACTCAGGGACGCGACCAGATTAACCTGGAAATAGTCGGCTTCCCGATCCGACCATCGTGGGGGGAGTGGAAGGAGGGGGAATCCGGAATCTTGAGGTATGTATAACTTCCAAACGGGTGATCAGATCAAAATGAAACTTGATATGTAGAAAGACCACATGTCTCGGATGTACCATCTCAAGCCTGGACCGGATCCGATGAAGCTGGGGGGGGGTTGGAGGGGGGTCCGGAAACATTGTGACATGCTTGGAGTGGAGCGATCGGAATGAAACTTGCTGGGAAGAACAAGCACAAGCCCTATGTAGATAGATCAGTGACAGAACCGTACCGGATTCGGGCATTGTGGGGGAGTTAGAGGGGGGGGGGGTCGGAATTCCGGTGATCGCAAGTTAAGGTACTTCCAGACATGCTAGGACGATGAAACTTGGCTTGAAAATTAGAGACTTGACATGATTGGCTTAGAAATAGTTAGTTCCCAGATCCGACCATCCCTTAAAGTACTAATGCTAACCGCAAAGTACAAAAAATACTTTTAAGCAAAATGAGCCCATGATCATTTTTGCCTCAAGGGTTTTGCTTACAACTGAATTCCTTAAAGTACAAACAATACTTTTGAATAAAATATACATTTTCGTGCTCCTGATGATCATCTTTTTTGCTTCAAGAGTTTTGATTACAGATGATTTTCTAGCGCCCTTAAAGTGCGCACAGCCAAATGCATTGCCAAACGATATAGTCTCGTGATTTCCAAGGACCCATGATCATTCTTATCTCAAGGCTTTTGATTACAAATGATCACAACAAACCCACGAATTGACGAATTCCTACTTTCATCATCTGACCCAGCCTTGCAAGTGCCATATGAGCTTCCAGCTCTTGTAACCTTACCCGAGGAAAGCAATTTTGTGGGCGTTTTATAACCATTCTGTACAGTCTACTTCTTTCAATGCTTACTCACCCCTACTTTCAGTTTACTGAAAACTACGGACTGAACACTCAAATAATTCAATCATGGGATCCTGAACCGTGGGCATTTCAGCCTCGGGCATTTTGAGTCGTGGGCATTTCGAATCGTGGTCATTTCGAGTCGTGGTCATTTTGAACCGTGGGCATTTTGAGCCTTGGGCATTGTAAGTGGTTGAGCATTGTGGTTGTGAGCTTTTTGTGTGTTAGCCAAGCTTTTAGTTATTGCTCAACAAGCTTTACTAGCCTATGAACCTGAAAAAGTCAGACATTTGCTTAGGCAAGCACACATGAATGCACTTTTATACAAATCGTCAACTGTTCGAATTTTATACTCGGGTACACCTACGTGCCGCTAATCAGGACAAGGTTTAACGAAAATCTACCTGATTCTGTTACAAATAGGCCAATTTACTCTCATCGTACCAGATCGTAGCCGACGTATGTCAAACGAGCTTCCAGACAAAATTATGAATTCCGATATGTTGTGGAAAAATGGCACGAGTCTGCGAGGCTACCCAGATCCACAACTCTAACAACCGCATCCGTCAGACGGATACGTGGTAAACTCCGTCGGAAATTGCGGATAGCACCAGATTACCGAGCACCGGATTACCCGTTTGAGGCTACCAAAGTAGGAAAGTGGCGACAAGCGTAAGCGCTTTAGAAGGACACAAAATTATGATTAGTCGAGGTGTTACGTTGACACCATCTGCACCCCGCACTGTTTACTTCTGCCGCTAGGAAGCGTTACTCCCTTTCCTTTGATTATGTTTAGTCTTTTATACCGTCCGTGCTCATGAATTATCATGGCACTTGCCTTCCGGCCAAGTGCCATAATAATACCGATCACTTTTCCGTCGGTCGGTGCGTCGGTCGGTCGGTCCGGTGATCGCGAGTTAGGATACTTCCAGATGTGCTAGGATGATGAAACTTGGCAGGCGTATGGTAGGGGTTCTTTATTTTTTGGGAATGTGAGCAGCTTCTTGGTATCTTACGATCTACGTCCATTTGATGTAGTCGATCACTGGCTCATGGGAGCCATTCGACGAAGCCATTCTGCAAGGTAAGAGTGATTTTTCTTTTGGAAATTTTGTGCATAAAACACTCGATTTGAGAAGTGCTGTTTCTTAGTTTTTTTTCTTTTTTTGTCTTAGTTTTATTATGAGTTGTTTGTTTATACTGTATATGGCCTTTGGGGTTTTTGGGATCCCAAAACGTAAGTGGCGGGATATCTATGACATCACAAAAGTTGTCCGTCTGTCTGTCCGTCTGTAAGCACGATAACTCTCGAAGGGAATGAGATATTTTGATGAAACTTGGTGGGAGGATCCTTTGGGTCAAAGTACAAGTCATGTTCGAAGATGGGCTGTGTAGCCGTATATTTGACGGTAGGGGTGGGGTTTCAAATTAAGGGGCAAAAAAAATATTTTTTGAAAGCTATTTAGATAGTTGATTTAGGAGTAAGGAGATACGCTGAATCCGAATGTGAAAGTTATTTTCTCGCCGAACAAGTAGTTCCCCCGGAATCCGGCCAGAACCGGAAAGTTTGTTAAAAGTAAAAGTTTTCTTTGAAGTTGATTAGATGTTTGATTTAGGGGTAAGAAGACATGCTGAACACGATGGTGAAAAACCATTTCCTCGCCGGACAAGTAGTTCGTCCGAAATCCGGCCAAAACCGGAAAACTTGTTAAAAGCAAAATTTTTATTTGAAGTTGATTAGGTGATAGAATTGAGGGTAAGAAAAGACGCTGAATCTGTATATGATAACTATTTTTTACCCGGACATATAGTCCGTCCGAAATCCGGTTGAAACCGGATTTTTTTTTAGAAGTTGAAGTTTTCTTTGAAGTTGATTAGATGTTCTTTACCGGGATAAGGTTATACGCGCTGTATTTGTTTCTGAACTATCTTTTTTTTGCTGGGCAAGTAGTTCGCTCGGAATTCGGCCGAAACCGGAAATTTGGCATAAGTAAAGCAGGAAATTCCGATCAGTATTGTCAAAATAGATATGACCTTATGGCTTTTTTGTGCAATTAAATATTATCTTATTTAAAATCTATACAGGTATATCTGAACTTGGTTTTCTCAGATGATTGGCCTGGCGAAGACCGGATCTGGCGAAGACAAGATCTAGTTGTCTGGATCAAATATTACATTTTTGGAATCCCATCGAAACCTTTGATCTTGTTCAATACAGATGTACATATAATAAAGTTCTTTAGTCTAGCCTTTACCGTTATTCATCAGACATTATTTTTTTTAGCTTTCCAAAGTACGAACTTCAATCTTACCATAATAGACATTACAATTAAATTAAGAGCATTACTATACAACAGCACATTACAAGATGTGTCGCCATTGGTCCTAGTAAAGTGGCAAGCTGAACCTGGACCAATCTATGCCGAACGTGGACAGGGGTGGGACAGGTTCGGCACTTAATTTTGACTGGCTTAAGGAAAACTACTTTTGCTCAGAGCAGGATGGGAAACGGAAGGATTTTTTTTTGTCCTAAGCTAGGCAAGACACGAAAAAAACAATATTGATAAATATTCCTTCAGCCCAAGCTGACTGCGAATCATATTTGACATTTTCAAAACGGATAAGTCAGCTGAAATTTATTGAAGCTATATTTCGGCCCTTCTTGGCAAGGATCCTCTTCAGGCTCAAAGCCGGTCAAGATGGAAAAACGGAACTTGTGAAAACCATAAATAGCTCCAATAAATTTCAGCTGACTTATCCGTTTTGCACTGTCAAATATAAACAATACTGAATCGCTAAACTTCAAAAACACTTTTTTCGGCCCTTCTTGGCAAGGGTCCTCTTCAGGCTCAAAGCCGCTCAAGATGGAAAAAACGAAATTTCTCCCCGATTCTCGATTCTCCCCTAGGCTAGAACACACACATTTTATTTTTCCCAAAACTACTTTAACAAGTTAAGTAGACACATGTCTGGAACATAATCTGTTTGACATCCTTATCAATTTAGTGTCCTTTAATCTCAGGTGCAAAGTCGACGCTTCAATCCTTGACAAGATAAAAGTGAAAGTTAGAAAAATATTTAGTTTGGTGTCAGACCTGTGAAAATGAAGCTCGTTTTGACGGGTCTTTTGGCCGCTTTAGTGGTGGCATCTGTTAACGGGAAACTCCACCAAACTGGCAGGTAACAAACTTATTGTTTTGTTTTGTGCATGTAGTGGATTTCAAACTGCATTTGTGATGTCTTGACCTTTAGTCTTTACTTCGGCTACGCTTTTTACTTTCCGAATTTGTCACTTTCTTGCACTTCAACCGAATGGCTTATAACATACCAGTTCTGCTACTCTAGTATGCTCTGGCCACATTCAGTCACACCTGTACGTAATTTTGTTAGTTAATTTGGTTATGACCCACTATTTACGTGTCACCCTGGTCACAACTTGGAACGCAGATTTTCAAGATATTTTACCACCATCATCATTCAAAGGTAAACAAAGCTTGCAAAAGTCAGCGATTGAGGTCTGTGATTGGTCCGGAGTTACGTTTCAAAGTGGCGGAGATGGACTTTTCCATCTCGTGACTGTTTTACTTTTTCAGTTACGTTTTATTACCGGCGTTACTACCAGGTGTGACTATAGTGGAGCCCGGACAGTAGGCTACAAAATTGAAGTTGTGCTGAATTGCGCAACTTTGCAATTTTTTCCTGACTGAGTGAAAGTTGAACCGTGAGCAGAACCACAAATAGCGCCCAAAATCAATAAAAGTGAAGACAACGGTCACTTCACTTCATTATCAAGCTCCCATAACGATAGTCCGGTGACGATTAAGAACTCCGTGATACGGTAAGATAAGCCTTCCTTCCTTCCTTCCTTCAAAATATGGCGCTGGGTTCCACAGTTCTGTAGCTCCCTTTCCGCCTTCCTGTTGCTTTGGTTGGTTTACAGCTTTCCCTCTAAAGGGCCTGGATTGGTTTGAAGTGCCCGACACTTTTCAAATGAGCTTCGAGGATTTTTGAACCTTTTGCGTTATCTATTATTGTCCGCGGAGGAGACCGAGCTATTTTGAAACATCACTAGATGGCTCACCGTAAGAAAGGCCCAGACTGGACTGACCGAACATAAAATAAAGGCGATTCTGGCGGTCTGGAAAGCTCCGCGAGCTTATGCGCCGGCTGTTCTTTCGACTTCGGCTAAAAATCGCTTCGCTTTCCACAGCTGTTCTCGCACTCCGCTAGTTTCCGCCAGCACTTGGAAAGCGAATCCACTTCGCGAGTGGAAAGTGATTTCGGCAAGTCAGCGAGTAGTTGTAAAAGTGCAACTGAGGCGCAGCGACTTTTTGCTTGTACTTGCGCTCGGCGGATTCTCGCTTTGCTTTTCGGAAAGCGAATCCAAGAGATCGCCAGAATCGCCCTTTTCTGATATAGAAGTTAAAAACAATCTTCTTCTTCTTCTTTGTGATGCTTGCGTTTACAGGTGTTGGTTGATAACACTTTTACACGACCCGTACAGCTTCGTTCTATGTTTCACTGTTCTCTATACTTTCACATATTGTTCATATCTCTCAACTTCATACCCAGATCTATACACTAAATCATACATACAAATATGCAGCTTCTTATTCTCTTATTTCTTCATACATTAACACTTTCTCAGTTTAACTTTAAACAATATAGTCAACTCTCTTTCTTATCCAAAATTAAAAAAAAATCACTCCTTAAACATTTTTACACATTTAAATTATTAAATTTCCATATCATTAATGACGTCGTCCATCCTATCGAACACACTATCAATCTATCAACAAATTTATTCCAAGGTTGGAAGACGTCATTGAAACTTGGGGAAGAACTAAACCTAAACTAAATTCATACCATTATTCCCTAGACACTAAAATAACTCTCTAGTAAACAACTTATCACAATTTCTATCAAATTTATCTGTCCTTCACGTTTCACACACAATTGTTCAACAACTGTACATGCTAACTAAACTAACTACATTGTGTGTACGAGTCCCGTATTGTACTAACAAGAACATCTCCAAGCCACTTCACCACAGTGCCTGGAGGCTTTTTGGTGTCAATCTGCGTGGAGGCTTTCCCAGTCTCATATGCTTTTTTCCGAAGCTTCACTGCTTGGTCTTTGTACACAATTCATGATAATATGGCGCACATCTTCCTTACACGCACTCATCACAATTAGGTGACTGCCGCTGCATGGTTCCACCTAAACATTGTTTCGTTAGTTCTGGCATGTCCAGTGCGTAGTCTGAAGATTGCTGAGGAGAACCTTTCTGATGGGACAATCTTAATTGTTCATGGACAGGACGGCGGCACTCGTCGTATCAAGAACAAAAAATCTGACATAACCTCCGTCTCCCTATCTCTGCAATAGGACTATGCGGAGTCGAATATTTCCCCATATCCTGTCCGCTACGAACAAGCGGAGGTTAGTAGCTTCGTGCCACATCCATCACGTTTCGTTACCTCTGCAAATAGCTAAATCGCTGTGAAACCGCCGGTAAGGAAACGTAGAAGTCAAAGCTGGTTGGTTCTATGGACGCGCTCCAGAGCGGGTCAGCGCGCGGAGTACGCCTCCTGCCAGGATTTTGCACTATTTTGTCTGCGATAAGCAACGGCGAAGACGGAAGATGAGTAAACGGGTATCAACATCAGCTCAAAGCTAGAGTAAATACCTCTAGGTCCGCTCAGTTTTGTCTGGGTATTCCGAGTCCGAGTCCTTGAAAAAGGCGTCTCGAGACGAGTCCAGAGTCCGAGTCCACAGCTCTGGCGGACGGACAGCTCCGTGAAAGACGAGTCCGAGTCCTTGAAAAAGGCGTCTCGAGACGAGTCCAGAGTCCGAGTCCACCAGCTCTGCCAAGCACAAAGGAGTGTTGACAGCTCCTTAAGGGCTAGTTTACGGTGGCGATAACAGGGCTTGGGCGTAAGACTGAGCTTAGGACTTCATATAAACTTTTGTCGCTGTTAGCCAGCAGCATATCGCACAAATCAAGTGCAAGGCTGTCAGTGTTCTGACTTTGGATTGGAACTCAATTAGAAATCTCAGTTTTGCTGGAACCCAGCGGAAATTCCAGCCAGGAGAAACTCCAAGACGGAAAGCTTACGCCTTTTTACACCGCCCCCACCCATAAAATAATGCAAAGCTGTGGGCAGATCTGAGAACTTGGACTGTGCTGGCCCAAATTCCTAACTCGCCCTCATACAAAGTCTAACCAGAATATCTCAGTCTTTTTCTTTTGTCTTTATTCTTTATCTTCCAGTTGTCACAGTTTTTGGTTTGAAATGGGTTAATAAAACCATTCATTCATGATTGAGGTTTCGAATATTTAAGCTGAAGTTCACTGACATCTCGTGGCCAAATAAATGATAGCTTTTTGTATTCTAGGACCAAAGTCTTCAAGGGCACCAACACAAATGAAGCTGAAGCAATCGCCTTTTTGGAAAGATACGATACAGAGTATGCCGTCATTGTAAATGAATACATTCGTGCTGATTGGGCCTACAATACCAACTTGACCGAAGCCAATGGACAGACTGCGGTAATGTAAAATTCATATTCTTTGAATAAAAATTCCATGGTAACTAAATTGTATGTAAATTGTATACTTATTCTAAGCCCAATAATCCGTGGTGGTCTAGCAGAATCACTGAACTTCAATAGCCTATGCTGAATGCTGGGGTACAACTCAGGTTTAAATAGGGCATGTTTGTTGATGAACACGTCGCGGTGGAATTGTCCAAACCTCGTAAATACAAAATAGCAAATTGTTCAGGAGACGAAAAAAACTGATCTGGGGCCGTCAGACACGAAAAATCAATGACTCCCTACTCCTGCTGGAGGGCATTCGACATCAAACCTCGTAAAAACAGTGTCCGAGTGACCGATAGAATTCCAAACCTCGTAAATACGCGTAAGTAGGCTACACGTATAATTTTACGTGGTTAGTTTTTCAGAGATTTGACGACGAAGAAAATTAGATAAAAATACAAGGTTTGCACCATTCGATCCGCCATGAAAAATTACATAGGACAGTATCAGAACCTAAGAATCGTAAAAAAAGTGTATTTACGAGGTTTGGACAATTCCACCGCGACGTGGTAATCCAAACACTGTGGCATACAATGAGGCTTGGGCTTTGGATAAGAATCTCATCTTTCTTTAGGTTCTCTAGGTAATTCCGTTCAGGAAGCTAAAAGCAGTCTTCACAGTTGAGACATATCCAGATTTGCTACTAACCAAAATGTTGGGGGGAGGGGCAAGGTATTTACCGTCTGGCTGTTAAATATTACCGACTGTTTTTAAGAAAAAACAACGGTTCTTCATAAAATCAACTGTTCAACAAAATCGATTGTTTTCAAGAAAAAGCTATTTTTACGGAAAACCGACTATTTAAAAACACTACGGCGCTTGGTGACTCATTTTTTAACGAATGGCCGACCATATTGGGGGGGCCTCCCCCCATTACTTGACACCTAACGACACATCCGCATAAACAGCTAAATGCAAACTTTGGCGTTCCTAGCATCATTTTTTCCATTGTGTGAGTTCAGTAGCCTATATGAATAGAAGGTAGGTACAGGTACCAGCACTAGCCTTGACAGGTCAAACCGGCGATGCTGATCTCCGTTTCTCTGCCCTCAGTCAGTGGGCGATTGGGGGCAAGCCATCCTGGTGTTTTCGCAAACCCTCCCTGTCGCCTTTCCCAGATTTCTCCAGGTACCCATTTGAAGCTGGGTGGACTTTGGATTGTCTTACAGGGCTACGCCACTGGCTCCCGCTCCAAGCCCAACCCAATGATCCAAATCAAACCTGCGCTGTAAGGGGAGCTAGAAAATTTCGAATCTAGCGCGCTAGCCACTCGGCCGGAACACTAGAGGCGTTTTTAGCTGATTCAACAGAGAAACAGCGAATCGACAATCCCAGATCGTACAAACGACGATCCGACGATCTTGCTCCGTTGCAAGATTCTCGAATCGACAATCCAAGCACGAATCTGGATTGTCAGATCGTCACAGAAATCGATTTTTCATAATCTGGATTGTCAGAGAAAACGCATTTTGGAGAATCCGGATTGTGAGTCGTCAGTCTGGATTGTCACGGAAAAACGCCCTAGGAGCGTGTTCCACCCTCCTGACAATAGTAATTATTAAAGGTTAACTTCAGACATCGAGGTTGATATCGAAAATAACAACGAGACGGCCATTGAAAATAACCTGTCCGAGCCGAAGGCGAGGCAGGTTATGAAAAATATCAGCCGAGCGGAGCGAGGTTGATATTTTTGAATGGCTGTCGAGATTGTTATTCCGATATCAACCGAGATGGAGGTATGTTAACTATTATAACTTTTTCGAACAGGTATTGACACTTACAATATGCTTTATAACTTTTTTTAACATGTTTTTCTGTTCCTACTGACGCAGGATTCCCTAAGATCATGGTCAAACTACACTAGGCTTTTGTCTGCGCAAAATAGGGCACCGAAGTGTCTGTAGACAAGTAGATAAAAAAGAAAAGCTTTTCGGGGCTGCAGAAAAAGAAAGTGAGAAAATTTACCAAAGTCTGAATATTGGTGTTTAAAATCCTCACGGGCGACCGCACAACGTTTTGCGAATCTGCGCAAAACAGTAGACTCTATGCCGTTTATGAGCCTAGTGTGACCAAGGGTCTAAATACATTCCGACTGTGTTCACACGCGTTTAGTATATTTGATACCAGGCAGAAGACTTGATAGCTTCGCGCGAAAAGTTTGAAATCCAGTGAGAACGTGCATTGCGATAATCACGTGGTGTTTGAGATCTTTCCTCACTCAGAGACAGAGTGAAGTGCTCATTAACTACCATTTTGGAAAGTAGGATGTTGTTTCAGTTGACAAGCTGTATTTTGAGTGGAAATCTGAACGTGAAAAGGTATGACATAAGGCATCAAAGATTTTAATACCAGGAAGATAGGACACTTGCCAAAAATCCCGTCGTGAAAAATCGACGGTCTAGCCACCTAGCGATCTTTTCTTTCTGGGAGCTTGGAATGTATTTTACGACGCCAGATGGCACGGAAAATCGGCCTTGCTCGATTGGATTCGGCGGATCAGTTATATTATCTTTTGAGTTAGATGTACAATGTTCAACGGAAGAAGGAGTTGCAGAAGATGAGAACCGTTTTCAAGCGTCACACTTTTGGAAATTTCGTCGGCTCTACCAAAAATCATGGGCAACAGGAGTAACAGGACCCAGCCAGCACATGATAGCCCACATTCTTTTCTGGCCGATAACGAAAAATTGTAGATTGTATTTGTTGTTTTATTTTACATTATTATTATTGTTGCGTGGGGTAGGCCAGACAAGCTAGCCGAAACTCAGGCCACAAATGGCCCATTGTCTCAATCCCCCAAAAAATACAATTGATGGCACACCATCACTCTATAATACAATTGATTAAAATCACTCTATACAAATACTGATGACAACATCACTCAATCTACCGCTCTGTGTCGCGTTCTTACCTTAAAATCTGTCTAACCTTCCTGTCAGCTGCAGGTACCTGGACAGTTCTCTTAATCTGGCTTTCCTCACTATCTCATGGAGGTCGACCTTCAGGGAGTGGAATGCTTCCAGCCGTTGCCTTGTCCAGGCTGGGCACTCTTGAACAAAATGTGTGTTTGTCTCTTCGTCTAATCCACAGTGGGTACATATTGGAGACTCAACTTTTCCTGTGTTTGAATTATGTTTTCCAAGGTTACCTATTCCAGTGACAACCTGGATGATTCCCCGGACTTCATCTTTTTTCATGACGATTAGCTTTCTTGTCAAAGCCTCATTGTGCGTGGGTATTAGACTTCGCGTGGTTCGACAATCCATGCGATTTTCCCACATCCTATTTATCTGTTTATTCACCCATTCCCGGATTTCAGTTTTCCATCTGCTTTCCGAGATGGGAATGAAAGGCTCAGGTCCAAACGTGATTCTTTTGGTAGCTTCCTTTGCTAGCGCATCTGCTTCCTCGTTTCCTGGAATACCGGAGTGTCCCGGGACCCACATCAAAGTAATTTGATTTCCTTTGTTTGCAACTGCATTTATCTTGTTGAAGCATTCCATTTCTAATGGTTGTTTGCTTTTCGGGGCTTCAAGTGCTTTTAAACAAGCTTGATTATCTGAGAATACAAATATTTCCTTTTCGACAACTCCCTTGTCCAGAAGGTAATCCACAACTTGCAGAATTGCGAACATCTCAGCCTGGTAGACTGACGAAAACTCCCCCAGGTGAGTGAACAACTTTTCTGGTTCCACATTGGTTTCGAACAGTATAGATGCTGCTCCCGTCATCTCATTAAATCGCGAGCCATCAGTGTAACATCGGATCATCTCTGGATCATTTAAATTTTCCAGAAATCTTAAGGTCTCGTACCTCGTCTCAATTTTTATTTCAAAACTCTTTCCACTTTTGATCGTAGTAATAGTTTGATCTTTGGGCATTTGCAGCACTGGGAGCTCATTCATCCATTTATTGCAAATTTCTAAATGGCTTCTCTTGCTGATCTGATTTCTTTGGCACCAAGTGCCGTGGATATCAAGGCGGACTCTCGTCCTTAGGGCTTCCCCTTTGATCCAGATCTCGAGGGGAGTTATTCCGAGCAACATTTCTAATGATGCTGTGGCGGTCCCTGGGAAACATCCACTAATCATTAAGCATGCTAATCTTTGTACCCTTACCAGGGGCATCATATGCGATTCAATTTTTGTGCTTCCAACCCATATTATGCAAGCATAAGAGATCATAGGCCGGATTATAGCATTGTAAATGAACATCATTCGTTGCGGTGCAAGTCCCCAGGTCTTGCCCACCATCCTTTGGCACTGCACAAGCGTTATTGTTGCCCTGCGTGCCCTTTCAATGCAATGTGTTTTCCAACACAGTTTACTATTCAGGGTGATCCCCAAATATTTAACTTGGTTGGTCATTTTGATTTCTTTGCCGTAGATTTTCAGCGGAAGCGGGAGTGCCCAACTTCTTCTCTTTGTGAAGACAACCGCTTCTGTCTTACTCGGGCTCAATCGTAATTTTTGTCTGATGCTCCATTGTTCTACAACATTCAGAATTGCCTGGCCGAGTTCAAACAGCGTAGACAGATTTCGCCCTCTCAGGAGCGACGCTCCATCGTCTGCGAACGCTTGTGAATAACCGGGTTGTTTTGCCAGCTCTTTCAACAAACTATTCATTACGAGGTTCCACATCCAGGGGGAGCTTACTCCTCCTTGCGGGCATCCTTTACGAATTAATCGCCTAAGCTTTGCTCCCTTAAGATTAACACAAACCTCTCTGTTTCTAATCATATGGGAGTTCCATCTTTGAACCGCGATTTCAATCTCTCCCTCTTCCATCGCTTCTTCTATGGATTCGAAAGTAGCCCCGTCAAAGGCTCCTTCTATATCAAGGAAAATACCCAGAGCAAATTCTTTATTTTCTAGTGCCTGTTCAATCCTCCATACAAGTTGGTGAATTGCGGCCTCTGTTGATCCTCCAGCTCGGAAGCCGTATTGTCTACTAGATAATTTCTCATTCAGTTCTGGTATACTCATGAGATACCACTGAATAACTTTTTCCATCAGTTTTAACTGAAACGATGTCAGTGTGATTAGTCGGAATGACCGCGCATTGCAATAATTCTCTTTCCCTGGCTTGGGGATGAAAACACCCCTTGCTTCTTGCCATGCTTTTGGAACATGGCCTAAAGCTAAACTCCTTCTTGCAAGCTTCATGTAGTGTGGTTTAATTTGACCCCATCCTTTCTGAAGCATAATTGGATAAACACCATCTGCTCCTGGGGACTTAAACGGTTTAAAATCGTTCACAGCCTTATTGATCCACTCCTCCTTTATGATCCTTTCTCCCACTTCCTTTCCTAGATCTTCCTCACCGTAACGCGCAGGCGGAACGGGAGTCTGATCCTCTGCACCAACGTGGATCTCCAGCATATGATCAAGTGTCTCTTCGGGGCTGTTCGTGAAGGTCCCGTCTTCTTTTTCGATACATCCGAGGCTTACCGCTTTGTCCTTCTTCAGTATCTTCAGGATGTTAGCAGTTCCGGAGTCACTCTGTATTGAATCACAAAAATTTCTCCAGGACTGTCTCTTCTTATTTCTTATTGCCTTTTTGTAACTCTTGAAGGCTTCTTGGTACTCTGTCCAATCTTCACGGCGGTCTGTAAATTTTGCTTTCCTAAGTAATCGGCGTAACTCTTTCCTCCCATCTTGGAGACCAGAATCCCACCAATCCCTTGGATTAGCATTCATATCTTTCAATTCAGTAGGCGTCGACGCATTGAAGGAATTCTTCAAACAAGTTGTCAACCACTCAGCATAATCATCCAATTCTTTCGTATCTGAGATCTCAACGTTCCTCATGTTGGAACCATTGAGCTCAACCCTCAGCTGCTTCAGATACGCTCTCCAATCAGTCTTTCTTATATCCTTCACGGTATAATTTTGTTTAGGAGTTATTCCAACGCTAAATCGAACAAAACAATGGTCAGAAAGTGAAGGAATATCGCTTACATGCCACCCCAGAACAGAATCCGTCATGGGTTCATTAACAATTGTTAGGTCAAGTACCTCCCTTCTATTAGCAACTACAAAAGTGGGTTTCTCACCTTTGTTACTCCACCTTAAATCTTCACTCATCAAATATTCAAAAAGTTTTAACCCTCTTTGATTTGTGTTTGTGCTACCCCATAGCCGGTGGTGTGCGTTCGCATCACATCCAACCACAAGAGGCAGCTTTTCGGATTTACAATAATTAACGATTTGTTTTAGCTCATGCGGTGGTGGTTCCTCCTCATGCGCCATATAAACCGATGCAAAAACCATTTCCTTTTTCCCAGTTGAACCGGGGCAAGAAAATCTAATAGCTACAACATCCCTGGAACAGAATTGTTTTAGCATCCATGCATTTAAATTTTTGCTACTGTACATGCAAGATCTGGGAACGTTACCTTTACAATCGGTCACATGCAGATCAGCTCCTCTTAATACTCCTCCAATTTTGCCACGGTATGTCCACGGCTCTTGAACCATCACTACGTACCATGTCTTGTCCTGCAGAACTCTTCCAAGATTGTAGGACGCAGCTTGACAATGGTGTAAATTAATTTGCCAAGCTTCTAAAGAGCAAGTCTCTATCATCATCTGGCAATCTGTAAAACTTGTACGCACCTTTTAAAACAAAAAGTAAATAAAAAAAGAAAACAAAAAATAAAAAGATGCGTCTTCTTGGAGGTAGTCTCAAACTCCTTATTTCTCATCATTTGGGAATTCTGCTGTCGAGTACAGCGGCTTCATAAGGATTGTTGAATGGCCGCAGTGAGGTCGGAAATCGCGCCTCTCAATTTCTGCAGCCACATCTTGTTCTGCGTCGATCTTTATAACCATACCCTCAGGGGTACTTTGGGTCGACGCGATTCGAAGTTTGCCCCTGGTCAGACCAGCATTACATCTGATCAATAACTCAAGGATCTTTTCAGGATCCCGTTTTCGTCTCTCTAGAATTGAGAAACGTTTGTAGGGTGGTACATCGCCAGGAGCTAGGGCGTAGTAACCGACCCCATTCTTACCTGATAGTTTCTGGACTACCTCTTTTACCAAGGAGACTGTGCTTTCATCGCACGCGATCTTCACACTCTCACCCACCAATTTAGTGTAGAAGATAGTGGGTATGGTCTCCGCCGGTCCTTCGTATCCGACTATCGCGTCGTCGATCCCGTCCATGATAATCTCTAGATCTTCCGCTGTCAAAGCACTTTCGTTTCGCGAACGGATTTTAAGGGGTACACCTTGGGCAGCCCTGGCATAGCTCCGGTTTTTGCTTGCCTTGACATTAATGGCCAACTTTTTGCGTTTCGAAGGTTGCCCCTCTTCTGCAGACCGACCCGAATCCCTCCCCCCCTCTTGAGGGCTATTCGAGTTTCTTTTCGTCTTGGGGGCTGGTACCCCCTCTGGTGTTGAGTTGTTTGAAGCGGCTTTGCGATTCCGCTTCTTGCCTTTATACGCGGGAGTGTCATTGGCGCGAGCGCCAGCGCCACTTCCCTCGGGTTTAGCGTTGATTGAAGGGCCTGCGGCCTTGTTACCTGAGGGTTTCCCCTCAAGAAGCATCACTGCTTGTTCTGCAGGGTCTTCCTGCATTTGTTGTTTCGTTTGTTGAATCTCCAATGAAGGAGTTTTATTGCCTTGGGTATGTAATACCTTATAGGCATTTTTGTCATTTCCAGCTGATGGAGCCTCACTGCCTGGGGTTGGAACAACCTCGCTAGCAACTGTTTCCATCACTGATGACGATGTTGACGGGGAATTGGGGTCCTCTGCGAGTAGTTTCTCTGCTAGGGCCAACTCATCAACCGTCACATCTTGGGGATTTGGGGATAGTAAATCCGTGTTGAGTTTTTCATTTATCTCACTTTCAAATTCCATTTCTTTCTTCAACTCAAGAGGTCCAGATTTTTCCGTAACCTTTATTGGGGCCAAATATGATGGGGCTTACCTCTGGGAATGAAACAAGTCGTGGCCTCGGGAGAGCCCCCCGCCCTACCCTACAAGCTCCCCCCTGGTCGCCAACCAGAATTATAAGGTAGGACAAGATTATACACGTGCTGATAGGGCAGCCTCCTGGGCGGCAACACCAGGTTCGGGCCCCTCAACTAACACGCGGCCCCGACACGGTAACGGGTTTTATCTCCGGTACCCTCTTCCTGCCCACGTCCAGAGACCCCACCACCACCCGGCCCCAACTCCAGAAACATCCAAATCACGGACCACATCCAGCCACCGGCAGTTGCCCTAACTGCCAGCCTGGCCTCCAGCCCCTGCCGGAGGGGGGTAAGTTGAGGTTAGCGGGCTGAGAGCGGCATTCATGGGCTTGAACACCATTATGCAGGGTGACCCTGGGTCATTGGATACATCACGTTCCTTTCCAGGGGGGCTAAAGCTAAGTGCAGACCATGCTACAAAATGCAAGCAAACTGAAGCAAAGAATGAACAACAAAGCAAAAGCCAAAAGTACCAAGCATAGCTCCCAACCTCCCAGGGGCACGACGAGGACGTCACTTTTTACATACTCCGCTTTTCAAACGGTGTGTTAGAAATAAAATATTTACTTGATTAGTTTCGAAGCCACCATTTCCGATCTGGAACACCTGTTATAATAATACACTATACGGTGCATCCTTGGTTCTATTTGTCTATCAAAGACATCATGAAATGAAGGATCAGACGGATCGGAATGCACCGTGCTGCTGTACTCGATTGCTTAGCCAGGGTACTGGACTGGACAGGTCTGCTGAATTGCATATCCCTAGATAACGAGTCGTAGCCTACACAGCTGATTTCGTACTCGAGCGCTGCACAGAAATCTTCTACTGGACCACATAGCGTAGCCTACCCTGCTTTTGCACTGGTTGCAGACCATAAATACGACAGTAGGATTAAAATGTACAAAAGTTTTATTTCGAAAGTCACTAAATATATTCTTGCACAAAATTACCGAACAGTAACATCTCATTCAGTAGTAGGGACCTCCAAAATGTCAAGCCAACTTTTCAGCTTAGCCGGGTCACCGATGGGCAGTGAGAAATAACGGTTGTTAGCTCCATGCTTCGTGTGCTGGTGATTACACCATGGAACAACGCAGTGAACAGGCATTCCTAGAAAAAAAAGGTAACTATTAGCAAACTGAACTAAAATAAATACACTAAATGAACAAGACCAAAAGGTTCCGATGGGATCCCAAAAATTCAATATCTGATCCAGACAATTAGGTCTTGTCTTCACCAGATCCAGTCTTTGCCAGACTCCTTAAACATTTTACTCTTATAATTTAGAAACACAGTAAGGCCAAATAGCTAATCACCAAAGAAAACATGTTCAGAGTGGACGGATTGGAATGAAACTTGGTGGGAAGAACAAGCACAAGCCCCAGATACATGGTTGACAAGATAGGACCGGATCCGAGCACCGTGGGGGGAGTTTGAAGGAGGGTTCCGGAATTCCGGTGATCCCGGGTTAAGATGCTTAACCAATGAAACTTGGAAGGCATATCAGGGACTGGACAATTTTAACTTAAGAACAGTCGTTTCTCCGATTTGGCGATCGTGGGGGGAGTGGAGGGAGGGGGAGTCCTGAATCTTTAGAAATGTCCAAGTTTTAAACGGGTCATCGGATCTTAAAACTTGACATTCGGAAAGAACTCATGTCTCAGATGTCCGATTTCAAGTGCGGACAGGATCTAATCAATGTGGGATATTCGGGGGGGGGGATATTTTGTGACACGCTTAGAGTGTAGTGATTGGGATGACACTTCGGGATGAACAAGTGAAAGCCGTAGATAAATCAGTGACAGAACCAGACCGGATTCGCGCACTCTGGGTGGAGTTGGAGGGGGTCCGGTATTCCGTGATCGTGATTTAAGGTACTTCCAGATGTGCTAGGACGATGAAACTTGGCTTGAACACTAGAGACTTGACAAGATTGGATTAGAAATTGTCACTTCCCAGATCCGACCATCCTTTAAAGTACTCTTCTTCATCGCAAAGTACAAAAAATACTTTTAAACAAAATCTACATTTTCATGGTCCCCATTAGCCCATGATCATTGTTGCCTCAAGGGTTTTGCTTAGAAATGACTTTCTACCACCCTTAAAGTCTGAATCTTAACCAAATTAAATATATTCATGATCCTAAAGGGCCCATGATCAGTTTTGCCTCAAGGGTTTTGATTACAGATGAATTTCTAGCGCCCTTAAAGTGCGCATCGTCACAGCCAAGTGCAAAAAAATTACTTCTTTACCAAACGATACATTCTCGTGATTTCCTTGGGTCCATCGTCATTCTTATCTCAAGGGTTTTGCTTACAAACGATCACAACAAACCCACGGACTGGCAAATTCCTACTTTCATCCTTTTACTAAACCTTGCAAGTGCCATATGAGCTTCCAGCTCTTATTGTAATAGATAGTTAGAATAGTTTCACATCGGGTGTGTGGAAATTTTTCAGACAATTGGGTTTTGCCTTCCCCAGATCCAGTATTCGCAAGACTCCTTCAACATTTTTACCCTCAAATTCTGAAACAAATTCAGGCCAAATAGTTTATCACCTGACGAAACCAAGTTACCCCTACAAGCCAACCCAAACGATCCTGCCTTACTTTTTCCAGTTTTCTCGTTTCAGACTGATTCCGGACAAACTATATATCCGGCTAAAGAATGATAGTCATACATGGATTCAGCAACTCTTGTCACCCGTTAATCGGACTTCTAATCAACTACAAATACAACTTTAGCTTTTAACAAATTTTCCGTTTTGAGCCAGATTCCGGGCGAAGTACTTGTCTGGGTAGAAAGTATTTCCCTAAAGCTAGAACCAGGAGGGGGCTCGTATGAAATCTTAGGACCCTAGCTGACTGTGGTTGGATCTTTCCCACCCAAAATCCCAGATTTTATTTGAGTTGATCCCATTGGCATATTTTTATCAAAAAGTACTGAGCTCGCGGGATCACCAGAATCCCGCCCCAAACTCCCCCACAGTGCCTGAATCGGATCCAATTAAGTCATCAATGTATCTAGGACTTGTGCTTATTCTTCCCACCAAGTTTCATCTCGATCCCTCCATTCTCGGGTACCCGATTTGGGTTTCTGGTGACTGAAGGACAATGAAACTTAGCATGCTTGTCAGGAGCCGGAACAGACTGACTGGTGCTAGTGTCCATGGACTGGATTGAAACTTTGTGAGGAAAACAAGCATAAGGCATGGATACGTAATTGATGGAGCCAGCCCGTATCGGAGCCCTGTGGAGGGAGGACATTGTTGGGAACTTACCTTTTGTTCTGATTCTTCAAAGAGATGCTTGAAAGTAAAAAAAGATCGATGCCTCAGTTGAAGGGCCGGGTTTCCATTAGTGACCGCAGAGTAGAAAAGGGGCACGCAAAAAAAGCGAAGCTTCGTCAGGTTCTTCACAGCCGGAAGCTTCGTCAAGTTCTTCACAAGAACCTGAAAAATAAAAAAGAACAAAATCAATTCCCAATTCCTATGGTTCTTGGTTTTATTACTTATTTCTCTACGGTATTCCTTGACCTAATCCTGTGAAAGAAGGTGTGCCATAATCAACTATTGTGCATTCTCTTTTAATTGGTTGCTGGAGTTTGTTTTAGTTGAAAATTAGCGGGTTGAGACGTTTACTCTCTTGACTCGGCTGGATTTCGAGACAAGACAAGTCCGAGTCCTGCTCTGTGAACTTCGATTCCAAGACGAGTTCGAGTCCATGAGAAAGGCGGCCAGAGTCCAAGTCCACCAGCTCTGGCAAGCAGGTTGACAGTTGTCAAAAAAAAAAATATTCAAAGAAAATGCAAGTTATTTTGGTCAAGAAAAACTATAAAAGGGACCAGAGAAGTGATTTAGGGATCAATATGGACAAAAAGGGACCTGAGACCGATTTAGGGACTTGCATGGACTTTGTGGCAGCCCTGTACTTGTTACTCTTCATTCAGGTGTCCTTTAAAAGGCAAAAATACAAGCAAAGTGATAGGTCTAGGCAACAAGTTCAAATTGTGGCAGCCTCGCACCATAATCTTGGCTTTTGATAATTATTTGCACTTGTCACTGTTTAAGAGGTAAGCGGCTCAAAAAACTTAAACCTGAATGGCAAGTTCCAGAATTTTCCACCATGTGTTTAAGAGGTAAACAGCTCAAAAAATTTAAACCTGAATGGCAAGTTTCAGAATTTTCCTCCATGTCTAGACAAACAATACATATTTACATAAATATAGTATAGCATTTCTTTTGAACATAAAGGAAAATACACTTATTCAATGACCTTAAAAAACTCTGCCGCTTCGTAGCAGAGATGTGGTCGGGTCGAGCTAAAGTGTAAGGGACTGCAACTGTTTTTAACTGTAACCTAAGCAAAATAATAAGGGTATTTCGCCAGGGCTGCCACAGGTGGGCTTGAAAATAGGGACTTCTTTTAAACCCAAAAAGGGTCAAACAGGGACATTGTGACACTGCTACAAACCAGACTTACACAGTGACAGGATACTATTTGCAAATTACTTGCTAGGATCGAAGGACTTTGGTTTGAAATACTGGTATACCATTTATCTAAACAGTCTATGGCTCTTTGATTTTTGGTTGTAACGGGAGAAAGGAGGAAGAATAATTTGTAAGTGCAGCTGTTTAATTTCCAGCTTAACCAGCTAGAATAGATCTGTGTAGTATTGAACTCGCAAATATATGGCCTAGAAAGGAGATGGCCATGCGAATGTTTACTTAAATTCTAGCTTTTAAAGAGGACCGCCATGCGAATGTTTACTTAAAATCTAGCTTTTAAAGAGTTAAACACCAGAAATTCAGCCTTCAACACATACTAATTCAGACACTCTGCTGTGAAATGCCCATTCTAGGGACAGTTTTCATTTTATTTTTTGAGTAACCTCAGAACATAAATTTGGCTCAACATGGGTCTCAGCAAGTTTAACAAGTTTCAGATTATGCTTATAGTCGGTTTTTATTTATACTTTTTGGGATCCCAAAACGTTAGTGACGGATACCTATGACATCGCAAAAGTTGTCTGTCTGTCCGTCCGTCCGTCCGTCCGTCCGTCCGTCCGTCTGTCCGTCCGTCCGTCTGTGAGCACGATAACTCTCGAAGGGAATGAGATATCTTGATGAAACTTGGTGTGAGCATTCTTTGGGTCAAGAGTAAGGTCGAGTTCGTAGATGGGCCCTGTACCCCTACATTTAGGGGTGGGGGAGGGGGTTCAAATTAAGGGACAAGCAAAATATTTTGAAACAGCTAATGTGATAGTCGATTATGGGGTAAGAAAACATGCTGAACAAGAATATGAAAACCATTTTCGCGCCGGACAAGTAGTTCGCCCAGAATCCGGCCGAAACCGGAAAGTTTGTTAAAAGTAAAAGTTTTATTTGAAGTTGACTAGATGTTTGATTTAGGGGTAAGAAGCCACGCTGAACACGAATATGAAAACCATTTTCTCGCCGGACAAGTAGTTCGCCCGGAATCCGGCCAAAACCGGAAAGCTTGTTAGAAGTTAAAGTTTTATCTGAAGTTGATTAGACGTTTGAAGTAGGGGTAAGAAGACATGCTGAACAAGAATACGAAAACCATTTTATCGCCGGACAAGTAGTTCGCCCGGAATCCGGCCAAAACCGGAAATTTGTTAAAAGTAAAAGTTTTATTTTAAGTTGATTAGATGATAGATTTGGGGGTAAGAAGAGATGCAGAATCCGTATATGACAATCACTCTTTAGCCGGACATATAGTTCGTCCGGAATCCGGCTGAAACCGGAAAATTTGTTAGAAGTTAAATTTTTATTTGAAGTTAATTAGATGTTGGATATAGGGGTAAGGAGATACGCTGAATCCGTTTTTGAGCTTTAGTTTTTCGCCGGACAAGTAGTTCTTGAAGTTCACCAAAACCGCAAAATTCACAGAAGTAAGCCAGGATCATTTCGATCGGCTTATAGAGGTAAACGCACATGCTGAATCCATATCTGAGCTTGGATTTCTTAATGATTAGCTGTTTGGCCTGGCGAAGATTTTTGGGATCCCATCGGAACCTTTGGTCTTGTTTTTAGAGGGTGTCCACTGTTTGGCAGCGGGTTCCTATCTCGAGACGGTGACCTTTAATACACTTTTGAACCTTGACTGGAAGCTTAAATTGATTGAGGGACAGTATCAATGTCTTTTGTTTTTTTACTTTTCCAGGCTTTTTGTCACTTGTTTGGCAGTGTTCCTTGTTAGTACATTTGACGATGCTTCTGAATCAGTTCAGAATAGGGAGTTTGGAACTACAAAATGCACCACATGCAAAAATAATTTCGAAAGACTAGGCTAATGCTCATAGTGTCTATAACAATCCGAAATAAAGACTTAATCCGACATAATCAAAGCATAGCTTTCAAACCAATTAAATAAATGGAAGTTCTTGTTAGAGTTCAAAAGGAGTTTGTTATTGTGTGGCCTGTGCTGTGAGCAGGCTGTGAGCCTGTGGCAAAAGCAGGCAAGTAAAAAAACAAAATGTCAAACAGAGCTTATGACCTTATGTGATAGGTAATTAAGCATTCCCAAAATTTGGTTCTTACTGCAATCAGTAAAAATGTCAGAAAATTGTGAAAGTCTTGAAATCATGGATTTTTAAATCCTGAATTCCTGAAAAACATTTGACAAAATGAACTTGAAACAAAATGAACTTTCTAAGAACCAGATAAGAAGAAGTAGCACACTTACTCCATGATCTTCATTTCTTGTCCTTCATCTTGGTCAAAATACAAAAGATATGTCCATCATACACAGAACAGGAAAAATATTCTCAGAATCTCAGCAAGCATGATTTCTGTCCTAAGAAAACAGTAAACAGGAAAATCCGTGATGAAAGAGAAGTGAGAAGGCGAAAGTGTCAACAGCACAGCAACGGCGCAACATTTTTAACGAAGAAAATTACGCTAGATGGTGCCATTTTACGCGACTCATGGAGCTTATGGGAGTGTCCATTCTTCCCTGGTATAATTTTCTTTGTAAGGCATAGGCTGGTTTTCAAGAGCGTAAAATGCTCTGTCATTTTTTCAGTGCTGAATAACTAGCTTTTGGAAATCAAGGGATAGTAGGATGTTGTTTCAGTTGACAAACTGTATTTTAAGTGGAATCTGATTGAGACAAGGTATGACCTGGGCCATAGTCTGGTTGTCTAAAAGAGTAAGAAGTTCTGTCATTTTTCAAAATTTATTTTACTTTTTATTTAATTTTTTATATATTTTTTAAGTATTTTTTTATTGAAAGTATTGTTTTTAATTTATTTTTTGGAGGTCAGCTTCTACTTTTCCATATTTGAGGTAAAGTGCTCGATGAATTCAGTATTTGAGGAAAAGTGTCCGAAGAACATCTGCGGAGGTTGATACGGCTTCGTATCAACCTCTCTTGAGGTTGATACGATATCTCATCCAACCTATTGAACCTCCCTGAAATTTATTGTCAAAATATAACAACCTGGGGGGCATAGGAAGATATGCATTACATACCTGTTCGAGAAAAGTTATTAGTTATTATCTCCGTTCCAACCTCACGAAAAGTTACCACGCTGACCGTTCTAGTAAAAATAGTAACTAATAGCAACTTGCTTACCATGCCCGGGAGCGTAGTAAGCGTGGTAGCTACGCATCTCTGTAATGTGATTGGTCCGATCAGCCGCGGCATGATATGTGACCGAAAAAAGCGTTCCAGCCTTGACGCCAAGAAGCCAATAATCGTGACGTCATGCGTAGCAACTACGGTAAGTAGGGTGGAACACGCTTTTTTAATTGTAATTATTTGAATCATGCTTATAGATCGAAGCCAGCACCATTGTGTCAGAGTACAGCGCCGCTGCGTTCCAGGAAGCTGCTCAGTTCGACCTGACTAATTTCTCCGAGGACACCAAACGAAAGCTATCCCGTGTCGGTGGTCAGATCCTCGACACAGCTGAGATGGACGAGCTCAACAATATCGTTTCCTATATGGGTAGCTTCTATGGGTCCCACCAGGTAATATAAATCAATCAATTAAGTATTCTGAAAACCGTACTTGGACACAGCTGACGATTGGTTTTTCGTCATTATAGAACCATAGATTAAAATATTTACGGACAGTAACAATTTTAAGTTTGTCCAAACGGTCGTATACAACATTTGTCCAATAATTTATAATTAAAATCTTAATTCGATTTATTTTGTAAAGGAATTACTAATATAGGTTACTAAATTAATAATTTAGTTTAAGTTAATAATATAGTTGCACCACTCACAAGGACCAGCCCTTCTATTGTAGTTTTGATGCTAACACATCATACCCTGCTACGTTCTGCTTGTTGCTGCATTCGTATGGTTTGGTCAGTTTACGATTAGATCAGATTAGATTATTTTATTGCCAAATTACATAATAACCCATCATGATAGGGAACCGCCCATGAGAAGACATAAATGCACTGGCACTGGGCGGTTACCACAAACTACTTCAACTTAACCAATAACTTAATTTTATTTCAACACTAATTTTTACGTCCATATTTACGTCCAATAACAATAGTCTGGAACTCTTATCACTGGCTGATAGGCCTTACATCGAAGGCTTGTTAGAGCTTGTTCATACTTCGTTATTCACCTGGGCCTTCCGCTACCTATCTTCCAATCCATCTTCTCCCCGTTTTCTTCAGCCGCTTGGTTCCTGAAAGTCTATTTTGTTTATTTTTCATTTTCATTCAGACCATATCCCTTCCGACTGTGCTAAATGAGCGCACCCTTGCGCCATCTGCTTTTGTTGAAGTTCCGCGTCATCTGGCCGAAATTTAAAACGGGTGAAAGATCGCCAAGAAATCATGCTAGCGGGACCTAGATCTGAATTCCAGCCGATATCGGAAGCTCGTAACGTCATGAGAGAAGTAGGGGATGTGTTTTGCACATACCATGGTATCTGTTACCACGGTAACTGGATCTGCAATTAGCCGTTTTTGCAGTTACCGTGGTATCTGATATACGGTTGCTCTGCAAAAACGACAGTTGCCGAAATTGCGCTTTCTGAAGTCATCCCAAAAGAAAAACTGATATTCAGTCACCACTCCATTCCAAACTTCTTTCCCACCAATTTGACAAAAATTGATGAAAGTGAGATGACTTTTCAGATACCACGATCAGTTACCACGGTCGGACCGTGGTATCTCAATATCACATACCACGGTAACTGGCCAGATACCACAATAACTGCAAAAACGACATGGTATCTGCAAAAACGCAACTATTGCTGAAGATGTATTTGAATCTACATATGTGAAGGCGGCAAGCGAAGCGCCTGACACTTTTACATTTCTACACCATCAGATAGTTTGGAAATCAGAGGCGTCATATCGCAGAAATATGAGGGATGGGGGGAGCAACGGCTTCGTCTCGGGCCCCCGTCTCAGTCCTTAGTGCATTGTTCAAATAGGTATAATAAGCTGCATAGCGCTGTATGTGGATGTTTACGTCTTATTACACACCCTCGTTCAAACTGAAAGTGAAAGGTTCTACCCATGCTACGTTCAGTGTCACTCAGAAAAGCTTTTTTAGTACCACTTGAGGTAGTCTACACAAGTACAGTTTGTGTACTTGTACAGTCTAGTACTTGTACAGACTGTGTAGACTGCCTCTTGTCACGTTTTCGCGACCTTCAGTCGAGCAAGAATCGACCGACAACTCTGTCAATACTCTTTATGACTATCTCTCCTTGCCGATGCAAAATCTCCGGCCTCTCCAGGTACCTAGCGGAAGAAAGGCAGAAGTGGTATCATAGCTGCTCCCAAAGATCGCCGTGATTGCTTGACACAGGGAGTCGCTGAGTTTGAGTCGTTACGGAGACGTTTGCTCCTTCTTCCTGAGTCCTTCCTGTTTTGGACTTATTCATTATAGAGTATACGCCTCTTGTTTCAAATTAGGGATTTTGATCTCTTTAAAATTCTAGGTTTGTCGTGAAACCCCACTGGGAGCTCAAGAGTGTATGTACTTGGAACCCGAACTTACTGAGTTGATGGACAAGTCGCGTGATCCCGAAGAACGTCTCTGGGCATGGAAGGCGTGGCATGACAGTGTTGGCCAGGAATTCCGATCAAGGTAAGAAACAAGAGCTACGAGCTCGAATGACATGTACGTATTTATCCCGAGAACGATCCCCTGATTTGATCCGTACGCGTCAAACAGAATCAACGTGTGCCTCCCATCCAACTCCTCCACCGTTGTCGGATGTGGTTCGGACACATCAACGAGAAATCTACAAAATCTGATCCTACCACCCGTCAAAGTTCACTCAGACTTTATCGACATGCTTTATTGACATATATTCTCCGTAGTCGGATGCCTACTGTGAAATGCCGACTATCGTTTACTCACAAATAAAGTACCTACCTATTCTCCAATACTCCTATTCTATTTACCGACTGGCTGGTAATTTTTACCGACTGTTTTTGCGGATAAAAACAACTATCATTGAGAAAAAACTACTGTGTTGACGAAAAACCGGCTGTTTTTAAGAAAAAACAACTATTTTAAAGAAAAAATCGACCACTTTTAAGAAAAACCGACTGTTTTAAGAAAAATCTACTGCTTTTACGAAAAATCGCGGCGCTCCGCGCTGACTCGGCTATTTTTCTTACCGACCGGACAACAACATTCGGGGTGGGGGTAGTGGGCGTCCCCCCTCCACCCCTGGTCATAACGCCCCTGGAATCCAACACTTTAAAAACTCAAATGGTATTCCTAGCTTCAAATAAACTTATGTACCAAAGCATTTTTTGACCTGTCTATTATGAACTAAATTCGATCACTCATCTAATGCAGAGCACCATCTTTTAATTACTTGGTCATCCAAACGTGGTCATCCAAACTTCCGTAAGAACCTAGAGGATCATTTATCGGATTAAGAACTTCCAAAACATAGCTTACCATAGTGTCTGTGAGATAATTTTGTACTGATTTGATTAGGCCATGCGGAAGGCCTTCCGTTCGAGTTTGTGAGCACAGTGAGAGTCGCACGGTGATCTTGCCTACCTCTGTATACTTAAAGGACCTATCATACCTACCTACTTCCGGAACATCATCATTAGTTCTTAAGCCCGGAGATCCAAATTTTATATGTTACATTCGGAACCCGCTAACGACACCTCACAAATCTTTGCACTTGCCGCGATTCACCAGTTTCCATGTGCAATGTGCTCCGGAAGAATGTTCGCCTATCATGCTATTGATGCGTGAAACCGGTTTTCTGAATTTTGCCGAGATCTTGCTAGAAGTCGATGGGCCTGGGAAAAGGCTTAAAACAGGCAAGGCCGTGGATAATTTTTTTTAAAGCAGGGCTTAGCTTTAAAGGACCCCTCTTGCTTATTCTGCCTTTTGTAATATGCCTAGCTCCCATACAGAATTATGAGCTTCTAAAATCCCCACCTTTCTCCATTGTTTCGTTTTGTACCTACGAAATTTAGCGGTTTTTTGGCCTTGCTGAGTTTTGCCCGTCACACAACGAAACGTTTGCCGGAATCTTCAACGTCCGCTGACAACTCCTTCACACATGCGGATCTGAGAAACTTCTGTTTATTACTTCTTTTATTTGCTTACTTTTCCCACTTTTTAACCACGGTGCGTTCAGTTTTCAAATGTTTTGCGCCCAGCCGCCGCGTCGCAGAGCAGGGAGGCTGGATATAGTCGACAAGCGCTAACAAGAAAATCGCTAATTTCAGGTGGAAAGTAATGGTATTTTCGAAAATGTTTTTTCTGATCCATTTCATAGGGAAAATATCATTTCTATAAGAGTTGTGCTTTAAGTATTCAGATAGTTTTGAATATTGGAACATAGACAGTAAACAATGCGAGATGTGCTTTAACTTGTCAATTTAGCTTTTCTTATGCTTAGCGTGAGGGCAACATTCTTGATGATAACTCTAACTTGCCAATTGCCAGAAAGACAATAGTGGCGTTTTTGATTGCCGATTATCTCGGCGATAGCGTAGCTGTTTGACTTTTTGGCGTTTTTGACGTTCGCCGGAAGCGGATAGCCGTAGCTGTTTCTTCTAATTTCTGTTTTTGTGCTCAACGGCTAACGTCTATCGCCTAAATTCGTGTCCATCGCCTATCGGCCTAGGACTCACCGATAGGGGATGGACGTTGCCTCCAACGGCTATCGGCTGTCGAAAACAGTAAATAAGCACGAATCGGCAAAATTCCTTTGTCTACCGGGGAAATTTCGTCGGCGATCAAAAACGCCACCAATGTAAAGTTACTAATTTGTCTGAAAAGTTAGCATGGAAACAAGATTTCGGAATAACAAGTCTCTACATTTCAAGAAACGAAGTTAAGACCTCTTCGGCGTTCGTTATCCCAAGTTTGTTGAGAAACTACAACATTCCCGGTCATCATTAGTAAGTTGTTTGAAGAACGCAGGATTGTAACGTAGGAGATGTGCAGTGCGTTAAAAGTTTTCAAATTAGGTGGCAGAGTTTTCTTTATCGAATCTTTAACATTTGAATGCTTGGATTTTAAGGGTAGAAAAGATAAGATAAGATAAGATTTTATTTGCGCTAAGAGCCAACGGCCATGGCAAAAAAATATAGAAGAAAAATAAAAAAAAACATCAACACACGCAAAATATTTAATCCCTATGGGCTAGGGCTACCCTGAGGAACCTCAAAAGCTGTTTTATATTTCCAAAACAGTTATTGCCCGTTACACCACACATCCATTCTTCCTCCATTCCCCTTCCCTTCACTCCTCAAATTTCTAGCCTAAGTTCACTCAGACTTTCCCACTCACACAATAAATGTTTTAAATTCTCATCCATGCTACCACACATCGGACATGAATACGTACCGAACCGACCCTTTGCCCTCCCAATATACCGTAGAACAGTTGTATTTTTTGTTAAATTTTTTGAGTAGGTTGATGTTAATGAAAACAAATCATTCAACGTTGATAGTTTAAAGTAAATCTTAACCGAAAAAAAGAATAATTGAAATAACTGTAGTTTACAAACAATAATTTAAGTAAAAATAAAGTCAACCTCTTACTGTTTTTTTCCCTTTTTCCACCAGGTTGCGAAGTCTAAAGAACTGCCCCAGTTTTGTATTAATTTCATGACCGTCCGAAGTATCCCAGCAGATTAAAAAGGAACACTCAGAAAGAAAATTAATTCATAACGTTCAGTTTTATTCTTTTGTCAAAACAGAACTGACTTTTTTCTGACGAGTATATCTCCGCCATACACAAATCCTCAGTTTTTGGTTAGAATGTGGAACAGCTCCTAAACAGAGGAGGAGCGAGTTAATCTAGAGATATACTTTTAAATAACCTCCTGAGACCCGAGTCTAAACCAGCTGACACATACACATGGAAACTTCCAATTTTGATCAGAAAAATGCGTAGATTTCGAAACTAACCTCCAAAAAAATCCCCCTTCTACCCCCTCCCCCCTATTGAATGTCCACTGGGGAGGACATTCGGTCCCAATCCTTGAAAAAGTAACAATGCTTTCAGCAAAGAACATTTATTTCAAATTTGTCAATTCAGTGCAAAACGAGGAAAAGAGGTTCAAGCTCATGAATGAAACGACCTGAAACACTTTCTGTCTCCTAAACGGCCTAAAAAAAAACTTTGCGTTTGATTACTCCCCCCCCCCCCAGCCCGAATGTCGACACTTGGCTTCATCTTTCAAATTCTCGTACTCAGGCATGTGAATGCCTGTTCAAGCGGACTCGGGGAGTGGACCTCGAAACCTCTTCGGTTAGGGGAGATACTCCTGCTCGCTTTTCGTCCTGGCATTGAGATCCTCCTGCTAGCCTTTTTCCAGCCTGAGTCGCTTCTCAGGACTCTGGGTATTTAGCTACGGGGAAGTGAAAGTGAATCAGTTGCTTCATCACCTCTGTAAACTTGTTGTGGGCAGGCATACGCAGTTCAAGGATACCACTGGAAACGGCAGAATCGATGAAGCTGTTTACCAAATGAAGGCTACTGCAAATTTCTGGGATCTGGCTGTAAATTTGTCATACGAGGCCATCTGTCACTCACCCTGACCCCACCATGAAGCAATTGTTTCCGGATACACTTCTTGGGCTCTTAGTTTCGATAAAGTCTGCTGGTTCTCATCCAAGCGTCTTTGGTTTCTTTTTTTGTCTTACCCATTTACAGTCGGACGCTAGCAGTACAGGTTCATTCTCGTAGCACTATGTGACTGCGATTTTCTGATCCTCTCTAATATTTAGTACAGAAGCGTTATCTGCTTTAGGGGGGGGGGGGATAGTTAGGAATCCAATCGGATTCTTCAAGTTGTTCCACAGTCGTCCAGCTTTTTTCCAATCAGAAAACCAAGAAAGTTGATCGACGTGAAAAAAGGTGTCGAAGTAAATATTTGACCTTGGAAACAGCGTCTCAGGTGAGACGAAGTATACTTCCAGCGCCAAATCCATGTGCTCTTACCTTGGTATACAGTACAGTCGTGTTCCCTTGAAGAAATCTACAAGCCTAGCATCTACCCAGACGAGCTGGGAAGCACCAAGTTTTTGTCTACCAAATTTGCAGTGGCTGAAGCCTACCCACTTTTTACTTGGTTGGGACCGGTTGTCCACCCGGGTGGACACGAATGTTATAAAAGGCACAAAAGAGGTTGTAAGGCAACTGTCAATTTGTTTCTTAAACCAATATATTTAACAGAACCTTCTTTCTTGTCCTGAATTTTTCCATTATTTTACCTCCTTGTTTTCTATTTTTTATATAATTTTAAACTTCCCCACTTTGCTTTCTGCTCTGCCTCTGATTTTTGGCTATTTTTGGTTCTCTATTTCTCAGCACTGGTGTATCACAGACTCTTGAAAAAAATCACAGATGGCATTCCAGTCAAGCGGAATCGAATGGTGGCATTAGTTTCGACGCAGCGCAGCTACAATACTGCTTAAAAAATTCGTATATAAAATATGTCCACGGGGGTGGACGTAGGGTCCCAGGAGGCACCTGGGATACCACAGATCCACAGTTTCAAAAATACCACTACCTCCTGACAAAGCTCTTTGCTAAAGAGGGCCAGACTATTTCCTGAGTACCGTATTCGCTAATTTATACCCATCAGTGAACTTTCTGTAAAAAAAAAAAACTTTCATTTTGCAAAGGTCAACAGTCGATGTTTCATCTCTTCAAAGACTTCAACTACTGATTCTACTCAGTGTTGCCACCCGACCAAAATTAAGTTTACTAAATTCCGGAGATTTTTTTTTACTAGACTCTAATAATATTTACTAACTAAAAAAAAAATTTCGCGGCTATCGCCGCGACACGGGCATTGCATTGTCTACCTGTACTAGATTTCAATAATAAAGAAATACATCGAAAGAAAGTTGAAGTTTGAGTCTTTGTCGGACCGTGGACTCGGTCATCAAGAGCAGAGACGTCAAAAACGGGGGGTGCCCCCTCCCAACGATGTCGGCCAATCGGCAAAGAACAAATTAATTGGCGCGAAGCGCCGCAATTTTTAAAATAACAGTCAATTTTTCCTGATTTTTCTCAAAGCAATTGGTTCGTGCGGTCGTCGCTCCGATCCTTGGTTTGGTTAACAGACAAAATAAAGAACTCTGGAGTGATAAGCAAGAGTGGATCCTAATATTTTTGTATATTTCCTCAGAATCTATGAAAAATGACACAACTTCTGGGTTCGACCATCTTTTTTACTAGAAATTGGGATTTTTTACTAGATTAAAATGAAATTTACTAGATCCTCTATATTTACTAGATTTAATATTTTTTACTAGATCTAGTAAAAATTTACTGCCGGTGGCAACACTGATTCTACTACAGTAGAAATAAACACATGCTCACAGGGGCGGGAGGCGTGGACTGGGGAACAGGAACCTGATTCTGTCTGCGTAGCTCCTCCCACAGGGCGGGGCCAAAGAAACTCCTCCCATAAGGCGGAGACTTGGCTCCAGCAGGCAATCACAGGCCTCCTTTGACTTTGTTAATTTGTCAACGAACCGGGATCCTGTTCGGAACCAGGATCCTGGATTTGAATTTTCAATCAACGAACCCGGCTCCTGACGGACTTGGAACAAATTTCGTCAACGAACCCGGATCCTGCCTCCACTTTGGACTTGGTCGAATTTTCAGTCAACAAGAGCTGGGGTACATCGAATATGGATACATTAACTAAACTTTACGGTGACTATACTAAAAACAGCGATTGCATTCCAGGCTAATTTTTTCCATCCTGCTCTACTCACTTTCTATTTTTTTGCGAACTTTACTTTGTCGTCTTCTCGGCACAAGTAGTTCCAATCTTATCTTCGATTTTGCCTCATTCTCCGCACATTCTCGGAGCACTTCACAATCTTAAAGGATTTAAATTGGTGTCTGAGTACACATAAGTACTTTTCTAAAATCGAGAAGACTCTAGGCTACCGTATTGTCCTTGGAACTCCTCGAAAAACGATGGGCAGCCGCAATGACATTGGGAAATGGAGCGCTTTAGCTCTTGCAGATTGCAAACAATCACAAAACCTTTTAAGCACGTACATTGTTAAATTCTTTTGTAAGAAAACAAGTAATATATTTATAGCCCTTATTTTTTCACGCAGAACAAAACTTAGTAAAGAAGAAAGAGAAAAAGAAGGAAGAAAAAAGGAGATAAATTTGCGAAAATTGTGTGTTCCATTCCAACTGGGAATCTGAAATCACTATATTCGCTGAAGACGGTTGCCGCAAGTACATCCGAAATTGCATTTATCCTTCCCATAAAATCTTAGAGGGATGATTAGCAGACCAGTGAAACCCCCCAAAATCTTGTTTTCGTTGTTGTATTTAATCCGCTTTAAGGAAGAGAGGTAAATTTAAATATCGGCTAAAAATTGTATTAGAACGATCAATGACTATTCCCCTTTATTTGGGATCCCATTGAAGTCTTGTTCCTCGTGTCCGCTAGCCTCAATTATTTCTAAACAGAAAGTAAACAAGATATTTCAAAGGAAAAATTTCATTAGTATGTTAATTCTCCGTATCAGAAGATGTCGGGAGTTTGAATTATAAGCGAACAACCTTTTTTTTTCTTAGATGTTTCGTCCTCTTCACGGAATAAAGTAGTTGATTAATTAATAATGCAGTATATCTGAGGCATTTTCAGAGTAATTGGTATTCCAGCTTTCATCTAGTAGAATTTTTTCCTCGTAACGATTAACCGTGTCTGTTTCAAAGTAGGTTAGATACAGCTGAAGCCAAAATAAAAGTTCAAAGAAATTTTTTTTGAACATGTTCTTGCTTTGTCATTTAGTCTTTCAGACAGACCTGCTTGGCTTCATGCCACCTCCAAATTTTCCCACACTTATAAAAATACGAAATAGATTTTTACCCTAGTGCATATGCTAAGAAGGCGCGCAGATTTCCCAGATTTCCCGGTTTCTTTCAGTTTGATGCCTTTGTGCTAACTAAAAAGTGCTAACGAAACAGAAATGCGTGTGTCCCTATGAACTTTGAAGTAAGTTTAAACTGGAGAGAATACCGCTGATTCTACATCGAAAGCTTTCACACGATTCAAATCTGGTTCATGCAAAGGCGTACGGAAATGTTCCAACGGTTCCATACTTTGGGTATGGAAAATCCCCACAACGAATGATAGGCTAGTGTTATTAATAGTTGCGTTTTTGCAGGCACCACGGTATCTGTTACCACGGTAACTGGATCTTCAATTAGTCGTTTTTGTAGTTACCGTTGTATCTGAAACTACGGTTTCTGTGCAAAACAAGAATGGCCGAATTTTCGCTTTTTGAACTCATTCATCCCAAAAGAACAAGAGCTGTAAGCTCATATGGCACTTGCAAGACTTGGTAAAATGATGAAAGTAGGAATTCGCCAATGCGTGTGTTTGCTGTGATCATTTGTAAGCAAAATCCGACTGTTCTTAAGTGAAAATTGTTAAGTCCCTGATATGCCTGCCAAGTTTCAGCACATGTCTAAGCGTCTTGTCAGGATCACCGGAATTCCGGAACCCTCCCTCCAACTCCCCCACAGTACTCGCATCCGGTCCGGCCTTGTCAATTATGTATTTAGGGCTTGTGCTTATTCTTCCCCCAAAGTTTCATCCCGATCCGTCCCCCCCAACTCCCCCCAAAGTCACCGGATCCATCCCGGACTTGAAGTGTGACGTCTGAGTCACGAGATATTTCCAAATGTCAAGTTTCATTAAGATCCGGTTCCCCGTTCTAAAGTTATAAATACGTAAACATTCCGGATTCCCCCTCCTTCCATCCCCCCCAGTGGTCGGATGGAGGAAATGACTATTTCCAAGTTAGTTTGGTCGGGTCCCTAATATGCCTGCCCAGTTCCATCGTCCCAACACATGTGTAAGTATCTTAAGTCGGGATCAGCGGAATTCCGGAACCCTCCCTCCAACTCCCCCCACAGTGCTCGGATCTGGTCCGGTCTTGTCAACTATGTATCTAGGGCTTGTGCTTGTTCTTCCCACCAAGTTTCATCCCGATCCGTCCACTCTGAATCTGTCACATGATTTCTGACTCCCCCCCTCCAACTCCCCCCAAAGTCATCGGATCCATTCCGGACTTGAAATGTGACATCTGAGACACGAGATTTTTCCAAACATCAAGTTTCATTAAGATCCGATTCCCCGTTCAAAAGTTATAAATACGTCAATATTCCAGATTCCCCATCCCTCCACTCCCACCACGGTGGTCGGATCGGGGAAGTGACTATTTCCAAATTAGTTTGGTCGGGTCCCTGATATGCCTGCCAAGTTCCATCGTCCCAACACATGTGTAAGTATCTTAAGTCGTGATCACCGGAATTCCGGAACCCTCCCTCCAACTCCCCCCACAGTGCTTGGATCCGGTCCGGTCTTGTCAACTATGTATCTAGGGCTTGTGCTTGTTCTTCCCACCAAGTTTCATCCCGATCCGTCCACTCTGAATATGTCACATGATTTCCGACTCCCCCCTCCAACTCCCCCCAAAGTCACCGGATCCATTCCGGACTTGAAACGTGACATCTGAGACACGAGGTCTTTCCAAACATCAAGTTTCATTAAGATCCGATTCCCCGTTCAAAAGTTATAAATACATATTTGACAGTGCGAAAACGGATAAGTCAGCTGAAATTGATTGGAGCTATATTTACCTTACTATACCTTGAGCGGCTTTGAGCCTGAAGAGGACCCTTGCCAAGAAGGGCCGAAATATAGCTCCAATCAATTTCAGCTGACTTATCCGTTTTCGCACTGTCAAATATGATTCGCAGTCAGCTTGGGCTGAAGGAATATTTAGTTATAAATACGTCAATATTCCGGATTCCCCATCCCTCCACTCCCCCCACGGTGGTCGTATCGGGGAATTGACTATTTCCAAATTAGTTTGGTTGGGTCCCTGATATGCCTGCCAAGTTTCATCGTCCTAGCTCATCTGGAAGTATCGTAACTCGAGATGAGTGGCCTGACAGACCGACCGACCGACCGACCGACCGACAGACCGAAAAGTGATCGGTATATGGCACTTGAGCGAAGCTGCAAGTGCCATAAAAACAGATGTTCACTGACATCTAGAGTGACATTACTTTTTTCCCACCAAAAAACTAGACTCTTGTATGAATGATAAGGAAAATGAGATGAGTTTTCCAGATATCACGATCAGTTTCCACGGTCCGACCGTTGTATCTGAATATCAGATATCCCTGTACCTTGCCAGATACCACGGTAACTGCAAAAACACCGTTTGACCGTGGTATCAAATACCACGGTAACTGCGAAAAGGACTTTTGACCGTGATATCAGATACCGTGGTATCTGCAAAAACGCAACTAATGTTGATGCAACACAATGAGGTGATTTCAAAACTAATAGTAGAGTCCCATCGATAGTGGTATGAAATCGTGTGAAAAGTAACGAATAGCTTTACTGTTCGAACGATGAAATCGTGTGAAAAGTCACGAATAGCTTTACTGTACTGTTCGTAACTGCGAAAAGGACTTTTGACCGTGATATCAGATACCGTGGTATCTGCAAAAATGCAACTAATGTTAATGCAACACAATGAGGTAATTTCAAAACTAATAGTAGAGTCTCATCGATAGTGGTATGAAATCGTGTGAAAAGTCAGGAATAGCTTTACTGTTCGAACTATAGGTTCTAAAAGATCATATTGCAAGCTTTCGTCCTTTACGATGTCTGCTACGGATAATTACCAAGTTCAGTTGTTTCGATAAGTACCTTCTTCCGATGCTCTCTTCTTTCATCACTGCGCGATAGGTGAGTAAGAAAATAAATCCTTGTTGGGAAGTAGCCTACCGTTTTAAAATATATAAAAACTACTAAATATATAAAATTACTTGATTCTTCTACCTATACCCTGAATAGAATCATTGCCAAGAGTCAGTCCTTTTGAGTCCTTCCATACCAGAGCAAAATAAGACTAGGGAGTAGCGTCAAGACCTATGCTTTCCTTGCTTTGCAAACGGGCCATACTCATAGCGCCGCCCTCTAAGCTTGCGGCGTTTAAAGCGGGACAAATTTGCGGATTTAGAAATTTCGAGAAAAGCTAAGATTCGGTCTCCACACGTCGAGAAAACATGGGAGACAGTGATTTTTGCATGATGAATTTTTGCCCGACATGGAACAGTGATCCAGCCCGAAGGCAAATTCTTCTAAATAGTTCACATCCCCATGGCAAAGCCCTAGATTTTAAATTCTGTTCAAAATTCGCTTCTGCTTTACTTGTCACGATACCAAGAACAAATATTCAGATGGAACCTCTGTCTTTAGTCCCATGCAGCGACTATGAATACCCCGACAAACTGAGCGGACCTTGAGGTATTTACTCTAGCTTTGAGCTGATGTTTATAACTGTTTATTCATCTTCCACCTTCGCCGTTGCTCATCACAGAAAAAAAAGTGCATGAGGCTTGCAGGACGCGTACTCCGCGCGCTGACCCACTCTGGAGAGCGTCCATAGAACCAATCAACTTTGACTTCTACTTTTCCTCAAGGCGGCTTCACGGCGATTTAGCTATTTGTAGAGGTTGGTAGAGGTATTGATGTGGCGCGAAGCTACTAACCTCCGCTCATTCGTAGCAGACAGGGTGTGGGAAAATAGTCATAGTACAGAGATTGGGAGACGGCGCGGTTCTGTCAGAATATTTGTTCTTGACGATACTAGTCCCTTGTATCCATCTATGGAATATTTTTACTCATGATTAAAATCCAGCTTGAGCTGAAGGCATATTTGCATTTTAAAAGTTTCGAGAGGTTGACAACTCCGATATTAAACAGTAACGAACAAACTAGATCAATGTCGCTAAAGCAGACCTGGCTTGTCGTTCTTCACAAATATACGTGACTCCAGCTTTTACACGTGAAAACCTTCATGCGGCCATAAAAATTCTATCTGAAACTGTATTATGAGATAATAACTTTTCTCGAACAAATGTGTAATGTACAATGACAATAAATTTTGGGAGGTTGATAAGATACCTTACCAGCCTCCACAGAGGATGATACGAAGCCGTATCAGCCACCGCAGAAGTTCATGGAGCACTTTTCCTAAAATATTGAAAAGTAGAAGCTGACCTCCAAAAAATAAATTAGAAACAATACTTTCAGTAAGAAAACATAAAAAATAATTAAAAATTGTATAAGAAATAAAATGAAAAATAAAATAAAATTGAAAAATGACAGAAAATCTTACTCTCTTAGACAACCAGCCATACCTTGTCACAATCAGATTTCCACTGAAAATACAGCTTGTCAACTGAAACAACATCCTACTATCCCTTGCTTTCCAAAAGCTAGTTATTCAGCATTGATCACTTTCTTTGTCTGGAATTTTCTTGTCAACACGTGGTTTTGTTTGTTTATGTTTTACTTCGACGGCCCCTAGAGTAGTCGTTTTAGAAGATCTGTAGTACGTTTCACGGCCGCTAGATGGCGTCTGAGTAGCCAAGAAAGTGAAAGACTATAGGTAGAAACTGAAGTGATTGTGTCCCAACAATAGTCATTTGGTACGTCTACAGTAGGCTTGGGTTGCTACTTCACAAAATAAAATTTCCTACCCCATTAGCGAAAAAGTATACAACAAAAGAAGAGTAAGTCCTACCTATGAAAAATATTTTTTTTGAAAAAGTTATAATAGTTAACATACCTCCATCTCGGTTCATATCAGAATAACAACCTCGATGGCCATTAAAAAATATCAACCTCGATGTCTGAAGTTAACCTTTATTAAAATTTGTCCTTACTCCACTAGTACACGTGCCAAATTGTGTTGTTATCCAAGATTCAATTTGTGTTAGGACACGTACTCCACTTCTACAAGTTGTGGAATTGAGTGAAAAGTTTCAATTTCGCTTTTATCTTTCATCTCATTTCAAACAAATGATCTCGAAGAAATCTACTTCTGCTACATTATCGAAAAAATCGACAAAGGGAATTGCTGATCTGTTTGGCCTGGTCTGTTTCAACTGGATTAAAGCACAGAGGTCAAGAATTTGTGTTGTCCTTTCGCGTCGCCAAGGCTTTAAATAAAACCTTTTCCAGACCACTCGATCCTGAAAAGTTTTCGGTTTTCATGAGTTTCCGCAAACATGGGCGTGGCTTCTATACTGCTGTCGAATCACAATCGAAAACATTTGCGTGACGTTAGAAAGTCTTCCACACGTCGGACAAGATTATTATCCTTGTTAGTGTTGGGCGATATTTTGAATTTTTTCGATATATCGATATTTTCACTTTCGATATTCGATAATCGATGTATCGATATTTCGGTAACATGTTTCGCTATAGTACAGGTCTCGTTTTGCCAAAATTTAAGGACAAAATTGAAAAAGCATCTTATCAACCGAATATATTACTTCAATTCTTAATGTATAAATGTAACTTACGTCGCATTATTAACAGTACCGTAATAATAATTATAGAAATATCATTTTCGATATCGATATTTACGTTTCGATATTCGATATCGATATTTGGTCCGATATATCGTTATCGATATCGAATATCGCCCAACACTACTTGTTCCTAGGTTGATAAGCTGTGTTCCTTGTGGTAGGTTATTTGCAGAAGTACAGCATAATTGTTATGCAAAAATAAGTTCAGAATCAGAAACCCTGGAACAAACCCAATCATCAATACTAAATCAGTAACGCTAAGTAAATGAAATGTTTACCTCAAATTATCAAACAGCAAAGAACACAAACTGTCTTTTTATGCCACGATCTTATGGATTACATTCGGGCAGCTGAATTAACAAAAAGAGGTGAAAGCTGATATGGTACTCCCAAGGGTGGATTATCCCTCCCTCCAGCCCCCCCCCGAATGTTTGGATCCGATAACGGTTCGGCCACGTCCCTAATATGCTGGAAATGGGATCACTCGTTCGATATTCATGAATGTTACAGGATTGCCGTCCCCTTTCCAACTCCCTCCGCAGTCGCCAGTTCCACTCCGGACCTGAAACGGAAGATCTGGTACATGTGCTCTTGCTAACTGTCAAGTGTCAGCTAGATCGGGTAACTCCTTAATAATAATAACGTTTATTTCCTGAATAGCTCATATAATTACTCGCTAGCATCGGATCGTCACACAATTATTAACACGGCTAAAACTTATTAATCACTTCTCAATAATTGCCTTAAAATATTTATATGTATGTACAATTAATAACGAATATATCACAGTTCAGAATTGAAATACTTCACGAAATAGGGTACAAATGACGAAAGATACCGGTCAGTAGAGTGGATATCCGGGCGAACAAGTCTTGTACAATTACGGGTTGCAGCGCGAAGCCTTGTTTCAGGTCGAGTCGGGTTTGCGGCTTCGTAATCCGGTAGGAGAGATCTATGAAGATCTCATATCTTTGTAAGATATGCGTGCCACAAGATTCCGGAAACCCTCTTAATTCCTCCACTCCCTCCAGGTTGGTTGTGTGTCCAGGAAGTGAAAATGTCCAATTAATTTTGGTCAGGTCCCTCATACATGTGACAAGTTACATGGTACTAGCCAAATAGCAAGCAACTCGCGAGAGCGAACCGACCGACGTCCCTAAATCTGCTTTCGCGGTATTTAGATCGAATCTAGTTTGAACGATATTTAAAATGTATGATGTAAAAACTTAAGAGCTGAGACACTGGCAGGAAAAAGTAACTGTGGTCAAATTTTTTATTATTTATTCACGTGTTCTGTCTCTTGTCCCATCTTTTATTTTTTACACCACTACCTCGTGATTACAATCCTGCTTGTTGCTTGCATCTTCTTCCGTTCCGGTTATGAAACGACTGAGGGCTGACCCTCTGGCAGAGAGGTGAGAATAATAATTTATTCTCCCCTCTCCTATCGTGGGTCAACAGAGAAGGATTGGGGCAACCCTCAAGCCTGCTCTCTCTTCGGTCTTGCCTCACCCCTTCTAGCCTATATCTCTCTCCCAACCCTCAAATGAGTAGTATTCTGACCAATGACGGCTAAAAGTCTGTCAAGTCGTTTAAGTTTTAATTAGCTTGATCTTTTGCGTGGTCCATTTAGCAGGTAGGAGGCACCACCATTTAGTTGTGCCTTTTTAACGCCGAATAATTAGAAAATCCCGTCAAAAGTACTACCTTGTTGGCGATCTTTTAAAACTCGTGCGAGAACATAAGGATCGCTTGGACGAGATAAATATTATCCATTAATTTCAGCAAAATAATAAGAGATTTCTGATACGCTATACCCACGGGGATAGAATACGCGACTATCCAGATAGACAAAATTTGGGATTGGCTGCTGGAACCTTGAGGGAGGAGTCTCTTTGGCGCTCACGTCCAATGAGGCAAACAAGAACGCCGATTCGACCCAAGCGGAATTTTTGGACAGTAAGAGGTCGGGCAACATAGCATCATAGAAGCATAGGAAATGACAAGCCCCCTGAATGGCGAGGCATTACAGGAAATTTATGGGTCCCTGATTTCAGGTATATCCGATACGTCGAGCTTAAGAACAAGATGGCACGTCTGAATGGCTACAACGATTACGGAGATCAGTGGAGACAGAAGTATGAAACGGAAACCCTCGAAGCCGACGTCGACGTCCTTTATGAAGAACTAAGGGTAATTACTTCATGTTCTCGATTCTTGCGTTCTAGTGAGATGCTTTCTGCCTGAAGATGAAGTAACTTCTAGGGCTAGTGAAGACTCTCTTATGACCGTGTGTGGTGGACACATGCAGTAGCGCCAAGACCTATGCTTTCCATGCTTTGCATACGGGCATATATGAATTTATTGGAGCCAGTGCTTGTGCACGACTGATTGAGTTTCATTAGGGATGTTCTCTATCGCTAGTGGTGCTAGTGTCGCTGCTATTCGAGTGTGTGTCATTTTTACTCTTGGCGCTACTCCCTTGTGTTTTTAGTGGAGTGTTCCTTGGAACAATCCGACAGTTTCCGTGAAAACAAAAATTAAACCCAAAAATTAAATGTAAAAACTTACCTCCATGACATCGAAAACACGACTGGCACAGAACCAAAATCCGAAAGACTACACGGAAACTTAGTGTTTGTGGCTTTTTGACCTAAATGTTTAAGATGAAGTCGTAGCTAGCGTTTGTGTTCGCATGAATGAATTAATGAATATTTTAATAGCTAGTTGGCCGTACAAAACACATAATGGTGTAAGACACTGAAATTAGCTTTTATGCTACAATGGCTCTGATATATGAGTATATGATATATGAGAAAAAAAGACTCTACAAAAATGAAAAAAAAGACCAAGGTCGCATACGTTCCACGTATTTCAAATATCTCCGTTTCCTGCTATATTTACCCCGTCGCACGCGGAATCGATATTTGATCCGACGTTTGTTGACTCAAGACCCACTAATCACAATGGAAAATCTGTCCTCGAAATTATCTCCCCCCATCGGCAGTTTACCTGTTCACCACCCAATTAGCTTAGTTCTTATTTGTGATTAAATTTCTCTGACAGTGTGTATAATTTTGTTTGTGTTTTTTGTTTAGTGTTTTCTTGTGTTTTCTTTTTACTATTATACTGCACTTATGCCCTAGGGCAGTGCGTAATAAATTCATTCATTTATTCATTCATATCTTTCTCTTGGTCAGGTAGGAGTCCAATGTTTAAGTAAAAGGACTTGTCGTACTCGTACTTGAAATGTTATTTCAAACTTTGCTCTTTAACCATCGAGTCCATGTGTATTTCCGAAACTTTGATAACGAATGGCGTTAACCAGGCCTGCTCTTTCTGGTACCTCTCGATTTTCTGATTAAGCAAGCAGTTCTAGCAACGAAAGTAAAAAGTGGTGAAAAAAAGGAATAGTAGCGACAGTCATGTGCTTCTTTCAAATTTTGATATATAAAAAGTATAAAAACATATCTCCATGACATCGAAAAAACGGCCGAGACAAAGCCAAGATCCGAAAGACTATACGCAAACTCGCGTTCGTGCCTGCGTTACCTCAATGTTTAATATGAGCCGTACTATAGCCAGTGTTTGTGTTTCTATGTAAGAAAGGGAAATTGGCTATTATGCTACGATTATTGCTAATATCTCTCTCTCTCTCGGTCAGTCTGACTTCATCATTCAACTAAAAGGACATGTTCGCGCTTGAAATGTTTCCAATTTTGTATTTTAATCATCGTGCCCATGTGAATTTCCGATACTTTGACAATGATTGACGTTACCCAAGTCCTGCTCTTTTTTAACCTCTCGGTTTCCCGATCCGTTTTCCAGGCAAGTGGATCTGGCGTCGGAAGGCAAACTGGTGAAGAATAGATAGTATAAGAAACGACAGTGATCTGTGAAAATCCAAAGACACACGACCGGAAAAATACTATTGTATTGTAAACAAATACACGTTGCTTCTTGGTGTACATTTAACCAGATTTTTTGGCTATTCTCCATTTCTTTTATGTTTGCCTCTTAGGCCTGGTCATATTTAAAACTGTTTATTTTTTATTTTTTAAATGATTGTTGTCACACGTGACAGGCTGCAGAGCAGGTCAGCACGCCTCCTGCACTATTTCCTCTGATATGCGCACCGGCGAAGAGGTAAGTAGACGGGCATCAACTATAAGCTCAGTTTATAAATGCCTTTTGCCTCTACGTGTGCTCTGCCCAAGTCTGTTGTCTCAAACTTCATCAAGTCTGTCAATTCTGGCTCCCGACTTCAGCGCTGACTGCTAAATGACTTTTCCTCGGTGCTAATGCGCGACTCCGTATGAACCGAAAGACTAATCGGTGTCACCCCTTCAGATAACTTACACCAACATCTATTTAATTGTGTGCTTTGTATTGTTTTGTATAGTTAGGATAGAGCTGTAGTAGTCTCCATGTTTGTTTTGTCTCTTCTTATTCTAGTGTTTCCTTCTTCTTCTCTTTCTTTATTCTACTCCGTCTCTGCCGTGTGCTTTTTGATGGGTGAAAAATAAAATTATTAATTATTATTAATATTATTGCTTCTCAATCGCATCTTGCGGCAATTCGTCATTAGATTAGGGCGTATCCGAAGCTTTCTCGCTGGCGAGATTTCTTCGGAGCGAGATGGGAGCAGGTCCCTCTACTCTCGGATACCCGAATCCCGATAGACAAATTTTTTTTTAAGAGTTTCGGGAACGAAAAGATTAATCTTGGTCGTAATCTTTCAGCCTCTCTACGTTCAACTCCACGCTTACATCCGCCGTCAACTGTACGAGACATATGGGGACGTTGTCGACCTTACAGGGCCACTGCCAGGCCATTTGCTAGGAGACATGTGGGGTCGTTTCTGGATCAACCTGAACTCCATTTCCACACCCTACCCCAACAGGACCTCCGTTGACCCTACACCTGCCATGATTGCACAAGGTTATTATCAAATTCTTCCTTTCACGGTTTTCCTTTTTCCTCTACAGATAGAGATAGATAATTTGCGATATAATAATCCTGCATCAGCTCATATCCCTGAACCCCTTGTCAAAACTGTGTCTGTGCGTCAGGGCTCAATTCTTTGCGTTAAAAAGCACCCGCTTTTTGTTATTAACCCGGTTCCTCTAACCAAGAACAAATAAGCACCGGAGCCTCGCCTCCGTCTCCCTATTCAATTCAATTCAATTATTTTATTTCCGCCATAATGCGACCATGCGGAGTCGAATAAATCCCTGTACCCTACCCTATGTAAACGATCGAAGGGTAGAAGCTACGCGGAACATCACAATTCGTTACCTCTACAAATAGGCTAGCTATATCGCAGTAAAGCCCCAAAGAAGAAATTTCCAAAGTAAAAGCTGATTGGTTGTCTGGACGCGCTTCAAACCGGGTCAGCTCGCCTCCTGCACTAATAAAGAGGGAAGTAGACGGGCATATACGTCTAGCTAAAATCAAATTGTCCTGGGTATTCATAGTCGTTGCATGGGACCAAACACGGAGGTTCTATTGGCTTATTTGTTCTTGCTCTAACTACCTTCTAGCCGACCATCTGTAAGGTCAATTCTGGAGCTCTCACGGAGAAATCACCGAGCGCAAAGCAAACGAAAGTCTCTGCGTCTTTAAAGTTTAACTGAAAAGCCAACTTATTTGTGTGTCATTTAATTGGATACACTGAATTTTTTTGGATTCTGCAAAGGGATTTTTTGATTTTCCACTATCTGCTCTAGTTAAGAGGTTCAGAATATCTCTGGCCGTCCCCACAGCGTAAATTCTACTATGACGCGGGAAATTTTAATCTCAACACAAATGCGGCTTTTTAGCAGTGGTGAGATCGGTGACGATTGCTTAGTGCCTGAACAAAAAAAAGTTATAAATCTTTCTCGTAAGGCATACAACAAAAATACAAGCGCATAGAGGCACCACAAATCACAAGGAAATTCCACTATTTGAAAATCGATTATTCGTGAATAACGGTCTTCGGGCGAATTTAAGTGAACAAGTTATGAGTAACTAGATTGTCCTATCCTAGCCCTTTTCGGTTAACTTTAACTTCTCGCTGGTTTTCCAAAATCCACTTTCCGCGTATGTGAGTTCACTTTTCACGACACTTTCCAAAACTGGAGGAGCGCAGGAACAACATTGGAAAGCGAAGCGAGTTTTAGTCGCATTCACAGGAACTTACGGCGGGTTCCAGACCACCAGAATCGCCCTTCACAACTATTGAAACAAGCAGTTTCAGCATTGTTCAAATACGTGTTACAAGCTGCATAGATATACAAGCGTCTTAATACTTACCCTGAAAGTAAAAGGTTCTTATCAGTGCAACGTTTGGTGATGCCACACTGACACAATTTTTTGAGCTTCTAAAGATCAGGTAAAATGTTTTTAGTACTAGGTACAAGAGTACAATTCGACGCCCATTATACCGCGTATTACGGCGCGCCCTGACGAAAAGAGGAACCTGTATAAGCTGTATCACACCGTATTACACCTACATGAACAATGCTTTAGATTCCCGTTCGATTTAACTTACACAAATTAAGCACCAGCCAACCGTAGAGTTAGTATTTCCCCCTGGTATCGTTTGATATGGTCTTCAACTTCCACTTTTTTCTCTGTTAAGGACCTGATATCGTCTTCAGCTTCCACTTTATTCTCTGCTAAGGACGGGAGGAATGACAACTCCTCTCAGTCATGAAAAGTAAACTTTACGTCGACTGTTAACTGAGAATTGCAAATAAAACGCCAAAATGACGATTGACCGACATTCGATTCCCTCCTGTCAACTTGAACCGTCATCGAAACGCTTCTTTCCGAGGATTGCAAATAAAACGTCAAAATGAGGACTGACCCACAATCGATTCCTTCCTGCAACTTGAGTCGCCTTTTTTACGATTTATTTGCAATCCTCGGAAAGAAGTGGCGATTCACCCCGGGCGGCTGCAATCGACGTGAAGTTGTTTCTGGAAGACCAAGAAGAATCGTCATTCGTCCTGTCATTAACAGAGAAAAGTAAAAGTTCGGACACCAAATATGACAATAATAAAACTTCAGCTCTACGATTGGCTGGTGTTACCTGGAACAAGGTAAAAAAACCTTGGCTAAGTTGAACGGGAAGATGAAATGAACGTGACTCAGCTCTTTCCAATGACGACAACTGGCGGACGACTTTTGATTTCATTTGTAACCTGTCAAAATGAACTCAAGATAGATCAAGTATAACAAAGAAGGCCAGAAGTTTCGGTGGACACCCATTTCTTCGGGCAGGCAATCGAGTTTTGTGGACTTCCCGTGGCGCGTAAACATTTTTGTCCCTAATCAACCCCTTCACCAGATCTGTTAGGTTCTGTTTTCAACCTCCGTTCCAGCCTAGATTATGACCGGAATATCAACAGTATTTCAAAACTCGTGAAGTCACATCATTATTCAATATGGTATTTATTTCGATATTTGAAGTTGAACAGATACCTGTCCAGCGTGTTTTCCTACCCCTATCGGTTCGATACCCCCTAGCCCCATCGTCGGTTCGACACTCGGACCGACTCAGATACTTGTCCATCATGAATGGATTGAGCATGGATTCTCAGCTCGAAATAATATATCACTTTCTAAGTCTACCAAAATTCCGGGCAAGCTACTTGTCCGGCGATAAAATAGGTTTCATATGTTGATTCGCCATGTCTCCTAACATCTAAATGGACTCACAACTGCTTTAAAGGTATTTTTTATACCGTTAATTTCAAACTCCTGCCCACCGAGGACTTCAAAAAGACCTCGAACTTGACCTGTACTTTAACCCAAAGGATCTTCACTTGGTTTAATCAAAATCTCTCAAACCATTCGACAGTTATCGGGCTTACAGACGGACGGTTAAACTTTGCGAAATCTTAGGTCACTAACGTTTGGGATCCCTGAAAAGAAAAAAAAAACATGAAAGTGAATTAATTTACGAAATAGCCTACACAAAAAAGTCCAAAGGATTTTCCAGTCGTGATGTAGGGTAACACTCATAATGCCCACGATCACAATGCCCACGACTCAAAATGCCCACTATAAATACCCACGACTCGAAATGCCCACGCCTCAAAATGCCCAGGTTTCAAAATGCCCACGGCCCAAAATGCCGGCGATTAAAAATGTCTCAGGAATAGAGCGAGTATCAGAATGACGATTATCGTATGTTAAACTGGAATAATCTGAACTACAAGATAACACTATAATCCTCTGCCACATTCTAAAAAAAAAAAATGAATGCCAAACAGCGATCTTGAAACTGTTATTTTTAATAAAGAAGCAATTTTTGCCTTAGTTTCGCCTAGTTCCGCTTTCTGTGTTGGAACATTCAAATATGATGACATTTCTTCTGTACTTTCTCGCAAACAATTCTGAACTGACCAGCAAACAATAATTTTTTTTTTCAATACCTTTTCCGTGGTAATCGTGTCCCTTGTGATCTCGGTGTCCGTTGTCCCAGTTTGTCTCCCCTGTGGACAGTCTGAGTCATCGGCATTTTGAACCAGGTCGATCTTGGTCTCCCCCGTGGGTATTTTGAACTGTCAGCATTTTGAGCCGTCGGCATTTCGGACGATTTCGATTTCGGGTCTTCGACCTTACTTGTGTACAGTTTGAGTCGTGGGCATTTTGAACCGTGGGCATTTAGAACCGTGGGCGTTTTGAATGTGGTCATACTGAGCATGGGCATTATGAGAGTGGGCAATAAGATCGTGGTGGTTTCGGGAACCACCCGTCATAAACATTTAATCGTGATGATCAGTGTTTTTGCTATGCTTCTCTGTGCTTACACTGCTATAAAGGAATGACTGATCTGATAACGACTGAAAAACTTTTGATTTCTGGTTCAGGGAGTCTACTTAGATGGTAGTGTGATGTGTGCGTAGAAACGCGGCAAAACATGGACTGCAATCTATTGAATTTAAATTGTCTCAGAGACGGGACGGTCAAATCGTAGTTTGTTAGATGGGTAGGCTAACATGCACAGATCCGTATGCGCTAGCAATCAGCAGCGCACAAGTTTTTTTAATCCGCACAGGACATTATTTGCATCTTTCAGCTGATTTATACACTGCCTGTCTGCCTTTAGCTTATTTTCAAATGTGAAGTCGCTGATTAACACTCTAAAAGTAATTGCTAGTAAGGCAGTTGATAAATTGACCTTACCGGTCGGTCTTATAACTTCAGTGCGAATTTCAGATATCTATGATCAAGGCGGCTATTTTTTGCACTACCCATACTACAAAATAAGGAGCTGACCAGAACATCTTCTTTTCTGTTTGCCTCACTAAAAGCTGTGTTCGGGAAGTATGTGATGGCTTGCGTTCTAAATTGACGACACGAACAGTCGTAAACAGTTTGAACTTCTTTCCTTTTCGTTTTGATGTCCGAAACCTCAGAAAATTAAATTGTCAGTTTACTCGTATGTCTTTCGTGAGAAATTTCGGACTTTTTACGTCCCCTTCGATGTCATTGGCTTCCAGATTCTCAAGCCTCGAGTGTTCGATTTCTGATCAAGGCCAAGCATTTATTCAAGCTATGCACGTAATAAGAAAGACTAACATGATTCCGGATAAAACAAAATACGGGAACATGAGAATTTAGAAACTAAAATACACAACCATGGTGGAGACAGATAAATGATGTTGATAGTGACTGGCTTGGCTTTTTTAATCGCCGGTAGCCCCAGGTAGCGGTAACCCCAGGTCCAGGATCAGGTTTGCGCTGCCAACCCTTACGGTTACGTCAAGGTTAGTCATCCAGTAGACTAGACATATTCCTAGCCCATTCCTATACTCGTCACCTCATCACCATTGCATTATTTCAAAGGGCCAGTCCATACAAGCCTTCGAAAATATAGCGATTCGGTGAAACAGTCCCAAAGAGAGCAAGAGCAAGGACAAGACCTCGTTAACTTCCACAGTAACTTTTTTTGCTTCTCTATTTGCAGACATTCGGAAATTGTGTTATCCTTGTTTTAGAAAGGGCTCCAGGGAATGATAACGATTTGACATCATTTGATAAGACTTCTAAAGTCAGCAGTCTGTGTGCAAAGGGTGTATATACACAGCTAGCCTGAAACGTAGTTTGCCAGTACGATACGCGATTGGGACGGGGTCCTCGAACGATTTCTGATGACGGTATTACCGATACAATACCAAATAACGATCGGTTCCTAAAGCACACGTTGCAGTGTCTACAGTTTCTAACATTCGTACATGTGTATTATATCAGTTTTAACATACCTACTCTCCTAATCATAATCAAACCGTCAATTTGACAACATAACAGTTTACTGAATTTTCTGTCTTATCATAAGATCTAGTCTAATACAACGAAGATTACCCGTGTTTAAAGTTTGACCGATTAAGGCTGAGATAGTCAGTCTGGTTACCCATCACATGCAAGGCCGTATCCAGGGGGGGGGGTTAGGGGGTTCAACCCCCCCCCGAAACCCACAAAAGTAATAGTTTTTTGCAGGTTTTAACCTCTGATCTATGTATTTTTTGTACTTTTTGGTCCGACCCGTGGACAAACCCCCCCCCCGAAATAAATTCCGCGAGCAAACCCCCCCCCCCCCAAATAAATTCCTGGATACGGCCCTGATCACATGTATACTAAATAGGATTGAGATACGATGGAAATGCGTTACTTCGTTGCTACGGTATTCGTATAATCTACTTTAATTGAATGAACTTTTTCTTTCGGGTTTTTGGCATCTCTGTTTGCTTGTACGCCCATGCAAAGAATATTAGCAACTATAACGGTAAATGATTGCCAAAAAAATACATATTTTTTTAGTCCCAGTTAATAGCATGCTTTCTTCAGATGTGTTTATATCTGGAGTCGATCTCCCGAGCATTAGCTTCATTAGCCATTGGAATGCACGCTTTTTTAGTTCAAATTCTCCGCGTCGGGGTGAACTTTGTCTTGGAGCCAGAGTGCATCTGAAAGTCGGTACTAGAGCCCAAGATGAAAAATTAAAAAATTCTTAACGCAGTCAAACTAATCCAGTGTCCCCAAATCCAAGATATAAAAATAAACTGGCTTTTCAGTTAAGCTTTGAAAGAAGCGAACCGTCTTTTGAGTTTGAATTCTTTCTTGTCTATTACACTTGTCATTTCTTTCATCTTATACTCGTAATTCATTGCTGCGTTGGACTGACATTGGTTAAACGGCACAGAAACTTTCACAAATAAAAGAAAGCTTGCGGATGCCGTTTTCTGAACAATCCTCATAAATTCAAACTGTGGGGATACAATACAAACCTTTGGTAAAAACAGCTATCATGTGACTCCTTTGAAATCAGAAACACGGAAAAACTTACATAACCGGTTTTCTGACCAATGATATCTTCGGGAGTGGTCCAGTCTGGTCCGCCTCGAAAAGCGTCTGACACGGAATTGGGGAATCCGTCTAGCTCCGTCAGTGTGGATAAAAAGCTGACTGTGAAACATATATTGAACAATGGTATAAAATGTTAATCAAGGGTCGCTGGTTCGAGTCTCCGTGATGCCAACCGTTTGTTCAGGGCGAGGGTTAGTGACGTTTCACCGTAAGACAAGCCGAAAGTCCACCTAGCTTCAAATGGGTACCTAGAGAAATCTAGGGAAAAGCACGGGAAGCGTCGGATGATTTGCCCCAACCACGCATGGCACTCCCGGCCGAGGGCGGAGTATCAGGAGATCGGCACCTGCGCTACGCGAATCTTAAAGGAACAGAAAACTTGACTCAAACTTGGCTCGGGGAGCTAGCTAACATATCAAGAATGTACCCTGAGTCGATATTGAGAGTAAGAAAAATTCTCGTTACGACCATTTCGGGGCACTTTCCGAGAATTCGACTTTTGAGTTAGTAAAAAGAAAAAAGCAAAAGGTTTGTGTGCCGCGACTAGGAATCAAACCCAGGCCGTCTTTTCGGGGAGGTCGTCTGTCTGTAGTCTACACGTAAAAAGGCGAACTTTTACAGTACATAAGTGCATAATTACAGTGCATAAGGGGCAAGGGCCTGCCAGCTAGCTTTGGGAACACTAAGGAGGGGGTTCGAGACGGTTCGAGATAATAAAGAAGGGGGGCCTGTCGACAATAAGACCCTGTATATTTATCTAAGCCCCCACGGGCGATTCGATGGCCGAAAGTTGCGTAGTCAAGTTTACTGTTCCTTTAATCGGGTTGCTTGCGAAAGTTTGCTTTTATTTTCTTGCTACAATGTTAATCACTGATATTTTGGCCCTCCTTGGTAAGGGTCCTCGTCAGGCTGCTGCTGGACTGAAGGAAACGAACCCACAATAAATAAATTGAGCTTCTGTATCCTATTTTGGGCAGTTACTTAACTGTTGTAGAGATTGCAGCAACTGTGATAAAACTTGAGTGTCTATAATCTGTAATGTTTTCAGGTTACACCCCACTGAAAATGTTCCAGATGGGAGAAGAATTCTACACTTCTATGGGTCTGAAGCCTCTGCCTACCGAATTCTTCGATCTGTCCATGATCGAAAAACCCACCGATGGTCGCGACGTCGTTTGTCATGCCAGTGCCTGGGATTTCTACGATGCTCGGGACTTTAGGTGAGTGTTGCTCTCATGAATTTGCTTTAGGTCTCGTGCAAGAGCAAGGCCCCTTAAAGTTTAACTGAAAATCCAGCTTATTTTGTGAATTTGAATCCTGAATTAATTTGACTCTGCTAAAAAGAGTGTTATTTTTTCATCTCGGGTTCTAGTAGTGCGCACTGCTGGCCCGACAAGACAAAGTTTCAGCCCATAGAGGAGAATTTGAATTTCAACAAAAGCGTGCATTTCAGTGGCAAATGAAGCGAATTTCAGGAAATTTTCAGTTCCAGCTTGTAAGGTCACTTCAGTTGTACACTGTCAGAAGTTTCATAACAGATAGCGCATAACACTTTCAAGAATAACACCTTTTCACTTAGAAATAAAATGTTATGACCAAATAAGTTTACACTATTTCGTGCCTAGATCTCCAGCAACATCTTCAATTGGTAAAAATACTAACGGGAACGAAAGAAACATAACAGATAACATCCCAAAGTATTATCCGCTGAAACCGGGCATCCTTCTGTTGTCGTTATGTAACTTCTGACAGCGTAGTTTTTTTTACCAATTGAAGGATTTGTCGGAGATCTAGGCACGAAATAGTGGAAACTTAATTGGTCATAACACTTTATTCGTAAGTGAAATCTGTTACGAAATTTCTGACAGTGTAGTTGCGATATAAGAGGTACAAGTGCATGGATGTACCATAAATCCGACAGAAAACATGCGTTCGGTGAAAATCGAATATGTGAATACCGGAGGAACGAAGTTAAGTATTTTCATCGGGTCTTCAAGGCTATTTAAGAGAAAAAAGTGATGTGTAACTAGACTGCAGTCTCAGCCCTATTCGGTTAAACTTCAAATACATGCTCTTGTCATCAATAATTAACGCAAACAAACTCTTTCTTTGCTTGACGAAAAGGAGGATTGCGAAACATCTACATGAAGGATTTAACACCCAGGCTGTTCATTCTTTCCAACGGCAGTGCCGTCTTTACCTTGACTTGTCTTGACTTGCTTTATTTGCTACTAATTATAAAATAAACTATATTAACACACAACCGCCCGGGGAAGGCTCAAACAGCCTGATGATGGACAGCTGCAGTCCTCTGATTCTCAAATTTCATTTTTTTTTTAAAGAAAGAAAGAAAGGACCCTTATCAAGATGCCCTTTTGCCGGTTAGGCCGGTGCTGGAGGGCCAGGGGAAACGAGAGGCCAAGCGGCCGGTGTAAATTGTTGAGAAATAAAGCTACGGTTGCTAGCCGTGTTACCCTGTTCATTACGAACAAGGTGTCATCAGCTACGTTGCACCGTCTTTTACGTTACCGAAAGTACGCTCAGATGTGACCATAGTGTGGCTCGACCTAGAATAGTGTGTGCGGTGTGCTGACGTATTTACGTTTCTGACTCATGAAAAGGGGCCAAAAACCCATGGATGGCCTAGAGTCCATTAAAAGTAAAAGACGGCACTGAAGAGTAAGAGAGAGATTCTAACTTGTTTCTAAATTTTATTAAATGTCATTGACTCGAAGAGAAGCTGTAGCCCCAAAAGTAAGAAGTTTTGAAATGCTGCTACGATGTTTTGGGGGGTTTCTCTGATAATTATTCGTAAGAAAAGGTACTAAATACTTAAAGGATTGACACGTAAACACCTGTTTCTATATATTTCTAAGGTTTTATGATCAAAACACTATTTATATATTATAACTTATATTTTAGGATCAAGATGTGCACCCGAGTTGTCTTCGAAGATTTCCTGACGATCCACCATGAACTGGGACACACACAGTATCAGATGCAGTACGCAAACCTTCCAGTCCTCTACAGGTTCGTACGTTACGATTCTTGCATTCTCACCTATTGACGCCTATTTACAGTTACAGATATTCCCAAGTTGGCTGCTGCTATTATATCGATATTGGAAGTTTCCTGTCTCTCTGGATTTAGCGAGCACTCCAGTGAGTGCAGAAATTTCGAAGAAAGTGTATAGGCTAATGTCATTTTCTTTTTAGAGATGGCGCCAACGACGGTTTCCACGAGGCCGTTGGCGAGCTTATGTCAATGAGTGTCTCTACCCCGAAACACTTGTACGAGATTGGACTCTTGGATGTCCTCGAAGAAGATCCAGGTGAGAAATTCTCATTTTTCGCGATCCCAAAAAGGGGTCAGTCTATGAGAGTTTTGCACTACAGTCATCGGAAGCTCAGTGTGATTATTTTTTTTCTTGCTTTTTCTGCACTGTTAATTTTTTAATTTATTAACAATTCACCATCGTCACAGACAACTTTCAATCTTCCAGAGGTTGATATGAACTTCCTGCTCCAACAAGCTCTCAACACCGTTTCAACCCTTCCATTTCACTTGGTCCAAGATTCATTCCGCTGGAAGGCTTTCCGAGGAGATATTCCAGTTGAACAGTGGAACGACGAATACTGGAGAATGAAGTGAGTACTGTTACCTCATGAACTCAATGGCATAATTCATTTCTTCACCCACTGAAGGCTGTGTCATTTTTTCGTTTTCTTATTCTGCGAGATCGATTCTGAAGTCAGCTACTTAATCACGTCTATGACAAACCATCTCACGTATGACCCGTAAGTCCTGCGTCACATTCGATGTCGTGAAATTAGCGATTATACAGTATATGGAGCTTAATTTTCAGCGCTATACTTTAACCAATTTGCCCGCACAACTTTCAGCGCCATAGGTCTTATAAACCTTAGAAGCCCTTATAAACCCCCACCAACTTGTTTTATAAGCATTTCGACTTGTTTTGTTTAGTATTTGTTTTAGTAATTAGAAATGTATTGTTAGTAGTAGTATTTATTTGTCATTATTAGTAGGACTTATTCTTCATTAGTAAATAGATGTGAATCTTGTTTTTCGCCTGTTATTTAACAAGTCCCCGGGGACTTTCCCTGCAGGTGATGCAGACAAATATTGTGCGTTTGTTTTGTATTAAACATAATCTGATCTAATCTAAAAAAAAAATCTACTTTTCAGGGAAGCCATTGTCGGTGTAAAAGCTCCAACTGCACGCGATCCTCTTAAGGATCTTGACATCACTGCCTTGTTCCACGTCTGCCAGGACTACGACATGATCAGGTATGACTTTTGATATTGGCTGCGTTCTTTGCCGCCAGAGACTCACTTTTCCCTGGCGATCTGTTCCCAGGGTTAGGTTTGGTTTTACCTCGTAACTCACAGTGTTTGGTTTTACCTCACAAATACCAGAGCCTGAGGCGACCCAGTCATGCGTCCGAAGCAGGTCCGGTCGCGACAGGGGGAGTTGGAGGGAGAGGGGTGACCATGCTTACATGGTCACAGAATAGATAGATCGATATATAGATTTTAATGCACAAAAACAAAATATATAAAACATATACTAAATCTTCTCCAAATTAGAGTACCAAACTTCGTAAGAACCCATCCTTATTTGATGTTTCTGTTAATAAACTATGCACGTAACATATTCAGTATTAGTAGAGAAATTCCACCAATCGATTAAAACTATTATATTTTAGTGATGAATTTCATATTCTCATATAGGTCTTGCTTAGCCCTGAAATGAGTGAAGCAGTTCTTTGTAGAGGAAAAGGTAGTCAATCCGCCGTATCGGCTGTCGAAATGGAAGTGCACAAAGTTAGTCCGTCCGAGTCTGTCAATTACCTTGGATTACCAATACCGTCTGACTCTATAAAGTCAACGTGTACTCAACTTGTAGATGACATTTCAGAGAAACTGCGAAATGCATACGGTCGTATAAAAGGGAAGTATGGAAGAAGAATCCTCAGCAGTCTTCCAAATCCCTACTTTACACTTCAGGTCGTTGTATTTCAAATGTTTAAAATATCTCTAATTTCCCTACTTGGACAAGGAACACTTGGATCGGTAAAGATAGCAATGTTCAAGGTTAACTGAAAAGGCAGCTTATTTTTACATTAGATATTTGAATACACTGAACTATTCTGCCTCATCTGAGGGATCCCCCCCCCCCAAGGCTTTAGTAAAGACATTCACAGTGTGCGCTGCTTGCACGGCAACCCAGAATTCACCCAGACGCGGAGAATTTGAATCTCAACAAAGGCCTGCATTTCCAGTGTGACAGATGTAAGCTCGGAAAAGTTACGCCTCTGAAAATGGCAAATTAACGCATGTTTGTCTGGTTTTCAGGCCTATTTAAGTGAATAAGTGATGGGTAACTAGACTGTCGGATCTGAGCCCTCTTCGGTTAAACTTTGTATTTGTATTGGTAACGAAGGTTGAAATTCAGCAAGTCGTTAGATCTTTCGCGTGGTTTGTTAAAACCGGAAAAGTAGTATAAGTGTGTTATATTTGCATCATAATTACGCGTAAGTTTAGCCCGTCTTTGATAACTTTCTTTCATGAAACTAAGGTATTCCTACGTTCTCTGTGTGTATTTGTCTGTGCCTAATGTGTTCTTAAACTAATTAAAATAATCCCTGTGGAATAATATTGACAAAGTTCCGTCGTCTGCTCCAAAGTTACTAATCCGAACCTAAATTGCTTGTCTTTCCCTTGGAGAAAATTCTGCACTAGATACTGTCTCTCTCACGGTATTTCGAAATACTTTCCTCCTTTGTTATTATTCTCAGATAAGCCTTTTAGAAGAGAGTTCTAACCGTATTTCAGCATCTTTTTGCTAACCTTGATATGAAAATCCGGGTTAATTGGTCTCGAAATAGGTGCACCGTGATACAAGAAAACAGAACAAAGTTTCGATGGAATCCCAAAGGCTAAAGTTTATCGGACCTTTTCATCCAGACAGTCGTGGGATTGTTGTCTTGTTTGACGCGGATAGGGTTGTGACAAGTGATGAAATTTTTCTTAATTAGAGAAGTATTAATTATTTTGAGTTCCTGAACTGGCCGTTTAGAGCCTTTGGCATGTTGGCAAGTCCGGAATTCATCTATTGATTATTTTCTTTTTTATAAAAAAAAAGCAATCTGAAATCTTAATCTCAAGACCCGGAAGCATGTTACTTATCCCGAAAGGACGGTTTGAAATTTAACTAACATGATACTTGTGTTTTTTTTTGTGATTGAAGGGCCAAGTGATCAGTCCGCTGAGAGAACCATGACCGGATATAGATTCAGCACATAGCCTATGCAAGAAATCCTTAGGGGCCCGATGAAAAGTTTTCGAGAATAATTAGTCGTATGGAGTTGTACGAAAAAGTAGCATATAGTAGTAACAACTGTTGCCACTGCATGCTCCTACTAGCAAACTGGAAACTATACAGCAAGATTGGATGCTATCGGATACTACTACTTCAGATAACCCAGTCGGAGCCATCTTAAGTCAAAGTATTCCATACTTCTACATATCAATACATGAAACTTTTTCGTACAACTACCATACAAAGACACAGTCAAATAATTTTTCATCGGGATCTTAACTTGAACTTTCTGTTCCAGGTACTTTATGAGAACTATTATCCAGTACCAGTTCGCTGAGGCCCTCTGCAACGCTGCTGGGCATGTTGGTCCTCTGTATAAGTGCGACTTCTACAGATCCGAGGAAGCCGGAACTCTGCTTGCGTAAGTAGTCGTATATAATCTTCAAAATAATATCAAGAACAAATAATCTGATAGAACTTCTGTCTTTATTCCCATGCAGCGACTATGAATACTCAGACAAAACTGAGCGGACCAAGAGGTATTTACTCTAGCTTTGAGCTGATGTTGATGTCATTTACTCATCTTCGGTCTTTGCCGTTGCTAATACGGATTTTTTCGTGAGTGCGTGATTTTTGAATTTTCGAGGCTATGAATGAACGAATGAATTTCTTACGCGCAGCCAATAGCTAGGCGTATGCGCAGTGTTTACACAAGAATAATGCGCCTGGATGATGGCAGAAGCAGATTACTTATTTCTTTTAGTTTGACAGCTGGGTCCAGGACGAAAAACTTGTCCATGATTCGGTGATTTCGAATGCGGCCAGGAAGGTACAGAAGAAAACGGAGATTTTTCAGAAATGGTTTATGTCTATTTAGTTCGGAATCGCAACAAATGATCATTGGTTGTGTTTTAGATCCAAATTATCAGTTTAAGTTCTCGATTCTCGTACAAATTATTATTTTTGCTCTCCCGCGCAAAAAACAACAACAACACTATTTTAGCCACCTATTAAAACCTGCTTTTAGACGGATTGAACGTCCGCCTTTGTTGACGAATCAGCAAGGACCCGAGAACATAAGGAGAGTCGACAATTGACTATGGAAGCAACTTCTCGAATCTGCAGAATTGCTAAGCTTTCACCGTTCTCAATTCTGACAAAAAACGCAAAAAAGGAGAAATTGGCTTCATCTCAATAGTAATAAAACGAAAAATAGCAGAACTGAGAGGAGAATTGCGAGGAGAGTTGATATGAAAAACGCAACTATTATTTAACGTGCAACGTGTAACACAAATACAGATTCAGTAGGCACTATGGCTGTTGAAACACGGTAAGCTTCCGGACAGGCAAGCCTCAGATAAGCTGACAACTCTTGTTTCTCACAAGAAATACTAGCGTCGTCAGTCGCACCCTTACTCGAACATTCACAAAAGTAATTGTGACGGACTTTAACCCAATTCAGTCTGTTTGTTCCTTTCCTACTGGGACACGAGCGCAATGATTTCTCGGTTTCTTTTCAAGAACCTCTCAGTTCTTGGTTCTTTTCTGACAGTAACTTTCCAATCATCTCCCTTGTCCGGATTGGATATTCGTGGCAAGTTCGCAGTGGCATTGAAAACGAGGTCCTTCGTCAGCTATCTCCTGTCATAACGGAAAGATACATTGTCTGGATGAAAGAACGAAAGACGAAACAAGTTTTTTTTTTTTGTGCTTACGGAAGCTTTCTGATAAAGGTAGATGGAGTTTCCGGGATAGGATGACGGGGAATTTGAAGCTGTGAATTCTTGAATTTGGTGAGCTTGTTATTTTAGACCGCCGAAACTTAGTTTCCTCAAACAAAATTTATCATGTTTGTACAGACATGGTTCCTTTTCGTTTAAACTGTTTTAATTATGTAGTTAGTTTTTGTTTTAAAAGTGTATTTTTTATGTAGTGAGTATCTCAGGATTCAGGATTCAACAACTTTACTAAAACAAACATTCATGCCGGCTTGACGACCGGTTACAAACAAAGCACATACGTGCTTGAAAAACGCAACCAGTACACATTTACTACCATATTATATAACTAGTCAAACCTTCACTAAAATAAACGAAAAATTAATCAGTTTGTCCTCTCTCGTCTTCCAAACCCTCCACTCACCAACTACCCTCAAGGAGATGCTATGAATTAACCTAATTTTGTGTACCCTGGCTTTTTGAGATTTCCATGAGCAATAGATATAGAGACACACTGTGGTTTGAATATTTTTTTATCAGAAGAATGATTACCAAAATTGGCTAGGACTACCCCGTAGTGTTCGCTTTTCGATGACACAAGTGAGTTCGGAGTTATCGATGGAAATTAAGTGTGAGATAATTGAAAACAAGCTACAACGTGGGCCCTAAAGGATTTTAACGACTGTGGGCTACTTCGCCTGAATTCAGTAATCAAATGAGTTTAAGCTAGTGTTGAATAGTTGTGCATTCTTATTTCTTTTTACTTTCTTTTTCTTTCTTTTGTGCTACTCCGCCTTGTATAAACTTTTAATAATGTATGTTACATGCTCTTGCAGGCAAATGCTCTCTATGGGTTCATCCGCACCCTGGCAAGATGCCATGGAGGCCATCACCGGCCAGCGTGAGGTGAAGGTCGATGCTATCAAGAACTATTTCGAGCCTCTTCGCGTTTGGCTGGAAGCAAAGAACGCAGAGAACAACGAATACATTGGCTGGACCACTAGTCCTTGAACCTGACAATGAAAAATTATTTTTTGGTTGTTTTTTTTTTACTGGAAAATGAAGTTAGCAAAAGTGGTCGTTTTAAAGTGATTGTTTTTTGTTAATTTTCCACTGGGAAGTTGTAGTCACCAAAATTGGTTATCCTGTTTCATCGCTTCTACCTGGTTTCGTTTCTCCTGCTTTTGACAATTCCGGCCTTCACCGAGTTGCAGAGCAACACTGGTTTGTCCGTTTATCTGTAGGCCCTCCCCCTATTACTGCTCAGTGACCACCTCAGACAATCTCAGTGCGATATGAGCTTCTAGCTCTCGTTACACTTGGGACTGATACCGGGAAATGTAATTATGTGTGGCTGCTTAACTTTGAAAGTTATCTCACTATCAAAGCCTACACTAGCTCCTTTCTTAGTGGTGATGGTTAGAAATTTGGCTTTACGCCAAGAAAATAAATTATTTTTTACGCTGAGCAATAGCCCTTGATGAGGAGATCAAGGGATGTGTCAACAGTTTCTTTGTACTGAAAATGAGAGAGTTATTACTTTAGACCTTGACCTTAGTTCCTCCAGAGCCATCGGTGGTGCAAACGGCGTCAACAAAGCCATCCATTCGTCCCGCGTCGCTGCTTGAGATGTATTATTTTAAAAGCAAAAAAAAAGCGAAAAAAACCCCTAAAGAGTCTATCTATAGAGGTATGAAAGAAGCGGGTGGCCCACCACTACCATCTTCCGCCGCTGCTGTGTTGCCGCAACACTTTTGTCGGCGAAGCCGATTAAAAGTTGCTGCAACATCCTTTACGTTGCCAAGGCAACGTGATCTAGTTTGAATTCCACGAAGTAGGAATTTCTAATTACAAGCCGCTTTTTGTACGAAATAATTTTGCGGGAACAGAGAAAGAGAAGAGATATCTAAGCATAACAGGACCAAAGGTGTAACGGAATCTCAAAGGCGAGCATTCTTTGGACTTCTTTATCCAGCCAATCTGGTTTTGTAGATTTCCAGTCTTACCAATTTCCGTAGGCATATTATGTATCCCTAATCAGCCACTTTACCAGATCTATTAGGCAACTCCTTTCGGTCTTTACTTTTCGGTCTAGGCCAGTCTACACCCGGAATGATGCTAGTCGAAAACTGGTAGCATATTCTGATCCAACAGGTTGTCTATCTATATCTACACCACCATGAATTATATATTCATCCGGCGTATTTTCCTATCCCTCTACTGACACTATCGTAATAATAATATCTGTATTGACAAACCCGAAGGCCATCTACAGTATCAACAAAAACTATAATATGGCAAACTACTAACTAAGAAACAATACTTTTCAACAGATTCTCAACAAATTTCGGACAAACCTTTTAGTTAAACAAATTTCCATTTTTGTCGGATTCCGGACAAACTACTTGTCCGACGAGAAAACAAACGTCAGGTATGGATTCAGTATGCATTTTTAAACTTATTCAATCGACTGTAGAATATTTTTATTCAACCTACTACCGGTTTTGGTTGAGTTCCGGACGAACTACTTTTCCGTCAGGAGAATGAATTTAAAAGGTGAGTTCAGCATGTCTCTTTACCCCTATAAAGAATCTCTGATCAACTTCAGATACAACTTTTAGTTTTACCAATTTTTTGGTTTTGACCGGATTCCGGGGGAAATAATTGGCCGGGAGATAATAAAATGGTAAAACCAGATAAAACGGAATCAACGTATCTACTTACCCTTATATCGAACCTCTATCCAAATTCGGATACAACTTTAACTTTTATCAGTTTTCCTGGTTTTGGCCAGATTACGGGCAAAAAAAATTCCTTCAGCCCAAGCTGACGGCGAATCATCTTTGACAGCACAAAACGAATACGTCAGCTGAATTTTTTGGGGGCTATATTTCGGCCCTTCTAGGCAAGAGTCCTATTCAGGCTCAAAGCCACTAAAGTTGGAAAACAAACTTGTGAAAAGCAGGAGGAAGAGCCGAAATATTGCTGTAACAAAATTCAGCTGGCGTATCCGTCTTGCACTGTCAAAAAATGGGCGAACAATCTGTTCGGCCACAAAACAAGTTTCAGAGATTGATTCAGCATGTCTCACTGCCCCTAAATCGTCTCATTAGCTTAAAATATATTTGTTTCACCCCTTTGTTTGAAACCCCTCACCCAACTCTAAATGCGTTAGCTAAATATACGGTAGATAAAGCACATCTACGAATTTGCCTTGACCCAATGAATCGTTACACTAAGTTTGAAAAAATATCTCAAACCTTCACGAGTTATCATGCTAACAAAAATGGTCGGAGAACTGACGACATATCAATTAAATTTTGAAAATGGTTGAAAAAGCAATATATTTGGTAGGATCCGAATAATTGTTATGAACACAACTATACTTTTTCCCTCTGGCCAGTTTCAGCCCCAGCCAAAACTATTCACAAAATCAGAAAGTCAAAGTCGCCCTTTGCAGCGAAAGGTCATTCAATCTCGTCCGTTCGTAAATTATTTATTCATTCAAACACGGCGATTTTGAAACAAATAGATAGTATCTATTTGGTCTTGCCTAGTCGGGAGGACTCCCAATCGTGCCACTAGATAACCTCATGGTCGTACCGGATCCGGGTCCAAAACTGGACATGGATGCGAGGTGACATGAACCTTGCAAAAGCTAGAAAGCTTCCCACTCAACTCATTATACATAATGATATACATAACATATACACGTAATCTAATTCACTTAAATAGGCTTGAAGGCCCGATGAAAATGCGTTATTTTGTTACTTCGCTGTTTCCGAACAATTCTTTAGCAACTATCTAGCAACTGTCAATCCTGGAAATGGAGGGAGAGGGCGTTCCTCAGACTTTGTTGGCCATTGGAATCCAAGCTTTTTCAGAAATTCAAATTTGCCTCGGCTGGAGGAATTTTCACTTGTCATGCAAGCAGCGCATATAATGAACGTCACTACTAGAGCCTGAGATGAAAAAATTGAAATCCCTTAGGAGATTCGAAATAATTCAGAATGTTCGAATCCAAGATATACAAGAAATGAGACGACTTTCCTGTCAGCATCATCAAGTATCATCTTCCACGTGCCACGGTTTGTATGAGGCACCCTTTTATCCCAAACTGAGCGGAAATTATCCGCGCTGCACGCTCCATATTCCACGCGCTCCAGATCTTTGCACTGAATATGACAGTTTGACCTACCTTAGACTTGCCTAAGCTTTCATTCCGTATGGCGGCTTTAAGCAATCATCGGATAATTACAAACAAAGAGGCTGAGATTGACAAACTGCGACTGACACGGAACAGGAAAAGGACCAACCGAAACAGGTGGACAACACTGTCTAATGGAATTAGGATTTCCACGAGTATGCATGTATGCCCATCTTTATTCCTTATAACCCTTAACATTTAAACAGGACAACAACGGTTACTCCGTTGGAAAGAAAAAGTTAAGAAAAGTTGAGAGAACCTTACTAATAAAAACACCTGTAGTTTACTTGAAAGCCCGTCAATTGGCTAGTGCCCCCGGGAAACAGCGAGAGCTGAATTTATATTCATATTAAAACATTGCAAACACTGCTACATTTGCTACCTGAAGAGGTAAAGTTGCATCTATCCTGTCTATCTATCAGCTTTCAAGTCAAGGGTTAGCACTGAAGCTTTTTTCTTGTCTAAGAAATAAGACAGTTTTTTACCCTCTGACGCAAGATCGTTCGTTTGCGTATTTGTTAGTATATTAGATTGCTTCCCTTCTTTTCCATTTTATGTTCTCTTTCATTTCTGTTCTTTTTGCGATCCCAAAACGTAATTGACGGAATACGTATGACTTTTCCGTCTATTCATTGTCTGTCCGTCTGCCGGTTCGTCTTTTGGCCTGATAACTCTCGGAGGGGCTGAGACTTTTTTTTTTATAAACTTGGTATAAGGATTCTTTGGGTCAAAGCAAGGGTCAAAGTACAGGTCAAGTACGTAGATAGGCTCTTGTACCTCTATATTTAGGGGTGGGGGAAGAGGTTTAAAATTAAGGTTCGAATATAAATGTTTTCTAAATGTTTATGAGATAGTCGATTTAAGTGGTAAGGAGACATGCTAAGTCCGGACATAAGAATTATTTTCTCGCCGAATGAGAAAGTCACCCGGAATCCGGCCAAATTTATTTGAAGTTGGTTAGAGGATCGACGTAGGCTAGGGGTGCCGAACAAGTAGTTCTCCCGGAAGCTGGCCTAAAATGGAGATTTGGCAGGAAGTTTTAAAACCCAAAGTTTACCCGGAATCCGGCCGAAGCGGAAATTTGTTAAAAAATAAAAGTTCATTCTTTATTCGACAAGAGGTTCGTATCGGGGGTAAGAAAACTCAATAATTTCATTTCTGAACTACATTTTCTCGTCAGAAAAGTAATTTTTCCGAAATTCGCTAAGACCCAGAAATTTTGTGGACTGGAAAAGTGAAATTTTCAAGTTGACTGTTACAAGTTGTTTGTTGCAAAGTCGGTAAGTCTCAACGTAATACGGAGAAGGTTAGCTCAACTGTTGGACGTCCGACTGCAGATCGAGAGGTTCTTGGTTCGCCTCTCGATGTCACCCTTGCATGCAATTCGCCCAGAACACGGCTAAAACGAGGAATTTGATCTAAGATAGATAGATAGTTTTATTGATACAACTCTTAGCGCCGAATTGGCTCCAAACATGTCGACCGTTTTTAACAGGTTACAATAACTTGATCCAATCATTACAAAAAATATGTCACTTAATTGATTATTTGAGAGACAAGTGCTCTATGCCACCTATCCAATTTGGTTTCCACCCAGGTCTTGGTTATTTCCATGCTCTTCGTACTCTTTGTAATACTTTGAAGGATTCAGAACGTTCGGATAGCATGCTAGCAATTGGAGCGTATGATATCAGCAACGTTTCAGCACTTATTTATTTGCAAGGAATGTGCAGGCTACATATACGAGGTGTTATTGTAGACATTATTAAAACCCTGTTTTGTATGTATACAAACATATAAAAGTTAGATCAAAATTGGGTAGGAAGCTACTCTCGCAGGCACTAAGTATAAATATTGGAATTAATCAAGGTGCTATCACATCGCCCTCATATGGGTCAGGATGTGTCTATCTTATGTTCTCCTGATGACGTGTTAAATTTGGGCTTCTGGCTCGATCCGTGGCCTACTAAGCATAAAAGTATTGGCCTATCCCTTAACGAGTCTTCTATTTAAATGCCCACCGGCACTTACCCCATCGCCTATCGACCTTGGGTCTCCCCTTTCGTCCGATGGCCTGCACGGAGCAAAAGCCGCGATGCTGGTGCACAACGGCTGTGACGTCTTAGCATAAACCTGGGTAAACGACTCCTAGCTAGACTCCACAAAGCCATTTCTTGACACACATTCTATACCTAACCTCTTTTTTGGAATCTTTTGACTACGGCTGATAAAAATACCTGCTCCAGGTCCCGCGGTGGAAAAGAAAAGGTTTTGTGGTATGCAACCGATATGCTACTGTCTAGCCAGTAATCGCAGTTGATAAGAAAATTTTTGCAACGCCATAGCACTCATCCAATAGTTATCCCTAGTTTATACTCCTTCTTGTGTCCTTGTGACAGTTGTGGCGGGTCACAAACAAAATTCATTCGTTAATTTCCTTATTTAAGTATGGGTATTAGTTCTAAGATTTTGTAATTAGGTAGAGAATAAGAACTAAGGGTTTTTTACTTCAGGAATTACTGAAACAATTTTACAATTGGATGAAACGCTGTTTGCCGACTGACATCGGTTTAAACCGATGTCACACTACCCTGTTGTATACCTAGTGGCTTTGTGGTCTAATTGTTTTTGCAACATGTTATTATTAATAAATCTTTTAGCAATCAGTTGGTTATCTGGTCCTGTGCATTAATGAATGCCCCCTGGGCCACGGTTGGACAAAAACGTGCTCTTCTCCACCAACTAAGTACTCCACCTTACCAGCCATATATTCAGCACTCACTTAACAATTCAATTAATGTCTATTACCAATTCGACTTAATAATAAAACCTACAATAAAACGGTCACAGTGCCCCATGGCAAACTTCAGGAATCCGTCCAGCCGATATAAATCGAACACTTCATTACCCATGAAATCAGAGTCTCACCCTTGTTTGTATTGTTCTATTAAAGCATAACTCTTACTAGAAATGATCTTTTCCCTATGGAACGGACCAGATAAAACTATTTTCGAAAACACCATTACTTTCCACCTGAAATTAGTGATTTTCTTGTTAGAGCTTGTCGACTATATCCAGCCTTCTTGCTCTCCGACACGGCGGCTGGGCGCAAAACGTTTGAAAACTGAACGCGCCGTGGTTAAAAAGTTGGAAAACTAACCAAATAAAAGAAGTAAAAAACAGAAGATTCTCGTATCCTTATATGTGAAGGAGTTGTCAGAGGACATTGAAGATTGCGGCAAACTTTGCGTTCTGTGACGAGCAAAACTCGGCGAGGCCAAAAAAGCGCTAAAATTTCGTAGGCACAAAACGAAACAATGGAGAAAGGTGAGGATTTTAGAAGCTTATAATTCTGTATGGGAGCTAGATATATTATAAAAAGCAGAATAAGCAAGAGGGGTCCTTTAACACACTTTGACTCTGGTTAATGCTCTGTCTGAGACTTGATTGAACTGCTGTTCCCAGAAATCGGCTAAATTGAGAACGACCAGATCACGATACCGTCAGGGAAATAACCAATAAGGTTATTACCGCTGTTTCTCATTACGAGGGAATCGTCCCTTTATGAATTCGTTAATCCTGTAATATTAAATACCTAGTTTGCTTTTCAGCGGGGATATACATTCTATCTTACGTAATTTATTGTACAAAGAATCTCATTATTGTCCGGAATGGAGAAAGAGATAGTGCCAACGAACCCATTGTTTCCAGGACTTTTAAGAAAAAGACAGAAAATACCCAGGACTTAAAGGACCTTTCTTACTTGTATTACTAACGCAAACTACATCCGCCATTACTCTATTCATTCTTAAACCCGGAAACCCGAACTTCATACCGTACAATCTGAACCCTCTTATAGCATCCAACTGATTTTCTCACTATCCGTGTTTTGGTACCTCCGATGCGTACCATCGCCGTCGACAGTAGCTACGGGAAGTTTTTCCATCAGAAAAACCGGTTATGCAAATGTTTCCGTCTTGTTGCTAGAAGTCAATGGTGCTAGAAAATGGCTTAAAACAGCCAAAATTGTGGGCAATATATTGAAAGCAGTGCCTAGTTTTATAGTATTCAACTATTGTAAAATACTGGAATTTAAAGAATAAGTAGTGCGAGGTGTCCTTTAAAGCACTTCAAACAAGATATGTTTAAGACGGCATTTAGCCGTTTCGGTGGGTGAAACTAACAATCAGAATGGCCAGCCTTTGTATTTTTATGATGCGGTTCTAAAGTGTGGTGATAGATAGAAAAATCTTTTTACTCACTAAAATACTCTCATGGTTTACGCCAAATGTTCGGTAACGTCGTAGATATAACTAATGAGCACACACATAAGTCATACAAATCTTTTTTATAATTATCAAAAATGATTCTTCAGCATATTCAATTCATTTAAATTTTTACTTACAGCTTGAAAAAGATCATGTAAAGAAGAGTCGAAATCTCCCCTGAGTAAAAGTGTTCAGCAACCATTTTTTTTATGAAAAACGTTTTGCGTTTTGAAACGTTAGGCTACACATTTTACCTGTATTCAACGTTTTTACCGTAAATCCATTCTGTAACAATAAACAAGATTCGCAATATACTTCGAAAGGGGTTACCGTCACCAGAGGCGTTACTAGCCAAAATGTTTGGGGGGGGGGGGACAAGGTATTTACCGACTGGCTGGTCGTTTTTACCGACTGGTTTTGCAGATAAAAACGACTGTGTTGACGAAAAATCGGCTAATTTTAAGAAAAATCGACTATTTTTACGAAAAACCGACTGTTTTTAAGAAAAATCGACTGTTTCCAAGAAAAAAATCTACTGTTTTTAAGAAAAATAGCGGCGCTTCGCGCCGACTCGGCTATTTTTTACCGACTGGCCGACAACATTGGGGGGGGGCGTCCCCCCCCCTCCCCCCCCTAGTAGTGACGGCCCTGACCGTCACAGAATTCGGATGGACGTCATTATTCAGTGATCTTCATTATGTTTTCGGAAGGGAATTAAAAATACAGGCGTCTCCGAACCATATCCTGTTGGGAAGCAAAAGGATTCTCCACTTAGAGTAGCACTTCGAAGGAAGTGAATGTATGTGTGGATTCTCCGTGTGCATGCATGGCACCTTTATGAAAGGAAAAGATTGCTGGTATCACGTTACACGGATACGAGTTCGTCTTACGCAGAAACAGCGTATGTCGAGGCTCTTTTGAACTACTGTCATACTGTCGCAAAATGACAAACCAAAAACGTCAAAGATACGAATTGTTTCGGCCAAGTTAGTAATTCAGTCTACATTGTCGTGTTTTGTGTTGATTTTTACATCTGTCGTTTTTCTTTTTTTCTTTTACTCCACTATGTCCTTGTATTTGGTGGGTCATAAATTAAATATATGTATATACATATATAAATAACATCCCGTCAGTCGTTCTTGAAACGAAACATCTCTTTCGAAATGCTAACCATTTGTCTTTAAACGCAATTCTGCGCAGGACTCAGTGAAGTCAATATAGGAACAAACCTGCGCTTAATTAAGCTTGTAGACGTGTAATTTCCAGCATGGTCACAGTGAGGTACAATCAGCTCATTGGACAAAATAAGAATATCTGACCTTGCACTTGGGTCGGTCTAGCCACTGACCTTTTCACTATAGTCTAGGTCCTCTCGGGCAAATTTGATGGGCAATAAATTTTTTCATTCATTCATTCATTATAGATATAAAGAATGACTAAAAAAAAACTTAGATTTCATCAGAAACTGTCTAAGCGATCCTGTTTGTCTTCTGGGTCCTCTTAATTAAGCTTGTAGACGTGTAAATTTCCAGCGTGGTCAAAGAGAGGTACAATCAGCTCATCGGACAAAATAAGAATATCTGACCTTGCACTTATATCGGTGTAGTCACTGACCTTTTCATTATAGATATAAAGAATTGCTAAAAAAAAACAGATTTCATCTGAAATTGTCTAAGCGATCCTGTGTGTCTTCTGGTCCTCTTAAAAGGAACAGAACACTTGACTCAAACTTGACTCGGGGAGCTAGCTGACATATCAAGATAGTCGATATTGAGAGTAAGAAAAATTCCCGTTACGACCATTGCAGTTTCCGAGCAGTTTCCGAGAATTCGACTTTTGAGTTAGAAGAAAAAAGCAAAAGGTTCGTGTGCCGGGAGTAGGAATCGAACGCACGACCTCTTGACTACTATCCCGATGTGTTAGTCAACAGGGCCAAAGGCGAACTTTTACAGTTCATAATTACACTGCATAAGGGGCGAGGGCCTGCCAGTTAGCTTTGGGAACACTAAGGAGGGGGTTCGAGATAACAAAGAAGGGGGGGGGGGGGGGGCCTGTCGACAATAAGTCCATGTATATTTATCTAAGCCCCCCCCCCCCCCCCCCCCCCGGTCGGTTTGATGGCCGAAAGTTGTGTGAAGTGGGATCACCCCCATCCAAGTAGCGCGGCATGTGTCTAGCTGTGCGATTCGAAATGGCTTATGAGCAAGTTCAAAACATTTTTCAAAAAGAGAATAAGACAGAATGTTAAAAACACGTATGTAAACATAAAAATTGCAGCTAAATATTTGGCAGTTTATTTTTCTAATTATTTTTCTTTCAGTAATTTCTGCCAACTACCAGCCATGTTTTCATGAAGATAAGTTTCTTATTGTCTGTTAATGGTTTCTCTCCCATTTTTAGGTTTCAATTCTGATCGAGTGTACATACACCACCATAGGCTACAACCTTATGGGGATAAAACTGAACTGAAACAATAACCAAATCTTGAAATCAAGTCGTAAGTAAAGACGGTAACGACTCGCTGTTGAAAAGGAGGAGGGAGAAGACAACCAAAATAGCGTAGCCTATGTGTAGAAAAAGACTAGAATGTTATTTCTTAATTGAATCACAAAAGAGACACAGTCATACGAACCCACGTTTTCGAATATATGTGGTATGGACTTCGCCGTAACTAGTGACTGGAATTTAAAAATACGGTGATTACGAAAATCACTTGTTGATATTTTCTCCGCATAATAAACATTTTGAAAATAAATGGACTAAGGAGAGTTTATAAACATTTAGGTAGAGAGTATATAAATATTCCAGCTCCGCACAAAAAAAATTCAAAGGGGGGAAGGAAAATACATACATAGACGAACAACACTGAACTGAAAGAAACACTGAACTGAACACACTAATATATGAAAATATGATTTTCGGAATTTCGCAATCTGATCCGATTAAAGTTGAGCTTAAGCCGCTCAAGCTGGAAAATGGACCGAAGCGGCTTGAGCCTGAAGAGGAACCTTGCCAAGAAGGGCCGAAATATAGCTCCGATAAAATACAGCTGACGTATCTGTTTTACAATGTCAGATATGATTCGCAGTCAGCTTGGGCTTAAGGAATACTTATTCAAATCATTTAAAACAAGTTAAAATTGTATCTTGTGTTTTGAAGCTTTTCCTTTTCTTTATACTCCATCTTTGACATGTCAGTAAATTTCACGCAAAGCCTATGCCTACAAACAAGAACAAATAAGCACCAGAACCTCCGTCTGCCTATCTCTGTAACACGACCATGCGAAGCCAAATATATCCCTATACTCTGCCCGATGCAAACGAGCGGAAAATAGGAGCTATATGCGGGACATCATAATTCGTTACCTCTCCAAACAGCTATATCGCAGTAAAGCCCCGGAGAAGAAATTTCCAAAGTAAAAGCCGATTGGTTGTGCCCGGATTAGAAAATAGTGTAACAACCGATCGACGAACAGATTATATACCACGATGATCGCTGCATGGCACTTGGAGCTGGAAAGTTTCGTAAGGAATGTTTCGTTGCAAGAAGAATGGTGGCTCACGCCGCTCACAGTAAATTTGTTGGTAGGAGAATGGAACAGACTATTTTTTTCCGCTAAAGATGGCGTTTGGTAGATGGTACAGGTGTTACCTATAGATGGCGTTCATAACCCTTTTTGCCGCTATAGGTGGCGAAGATATAAATTGAAGGGCCATGTTGCTGTTGGGTCATGGAGCATTTATGAATAAGAAGCTGCTTGACTGGCTAGTTTTAACAAAGAAACGAAGTAGAAAGTTGGAAATATCAAGGGTATTGTATCAACTTCAAATTATCGTCTTGCACTAAGAACCTCGTGGTTACTGCTCGTAAGCTGGAACACATTCCTATTTGCTTCTCGATTTTTTTTACAGACATGTGCTCTTGAATTGCACTAGCTTCACCACTGCTGGACTAAGTCCTATTTATGTCCATAAGCAGTCAAATTTCGGCCTTGAAAACTCATCTAGTAATACTGTGCACTTTGATCGTTCGATAGAGACACAACTTTACTTTAAACATGCGTATAGGTTGCTCTCGAATCAGTATTATTTGTATACATTGTCGTGAGGCCCCTAAAAGAAATGGGGCTCCTAGTGTGGCTCATAGACCTTGTATGCCTATTTGGTAAGCCGGCACTGAGCATAGCTCTTATTTCACAAAGGCCCGAGCTGATCTTTCTAGCTGTTTCACAGCCTCCTTTTCAGTACCTTTCCACAAGTTTAAAGAGCTGCTACGAGCTGACTGAGTTTTCGGAGACTACTTCCTTTAGAACTACCTGTTCCGTCACTAGGGTGTGGGCCATGCACGGTGTCCGAGACCCTTGGAGTGTGTCTCTTTGCACTTCGCCGTTGCTTTGGAGGACTGGGCCCCGGTTTTTCCTTCTGCATTCCTTCTGTTCACCCTTAGTTGTTGGTGAGACTGTACAGCCAAGAAGAGAGGCCCAAGAGTTCCGCAGCTGAAAATGAAACCTTTGTAGGGTCCGTGCATCAGCGGATAATCGGTATGGAGGATTCGCTTTATTCAGATTTAGCGCACCAGGTGGACTAGTTTCTAAAATCCCCCGTTGTCGTATTATCAACACCTGTGACAAAGATTTAAAAAAATACGGATCCAAACGTAAAGAGCAGAAAATGGTGGCTTTAAATTTATACTCCAACGCGCTGAACTGGAATATGGCGATTTGTGCACAATAATCAAGAGGGACATGTCAACAACAAATCGTTAAATAAAACTAAGAATTAGTCCGAATCCCCATCAGTCTAGGAACCTTATTTTGTGATTTAAAGTAACGTCTCTCACGGCCTCACTTTTCATATTAAAAAAGCATTCATTTCTTCATGTATACCATCCTTTCGTTACTGAAAACACGCTCCCCCTTGTCCATCCACCAAATTCCTCGTACTCACATACTCAATGCACTACACTCGCATCATCCCTACCAATCAAAGGACACAAGTAAAGACCCTTGTGTCCTTTTCCCTCGCCAATATAAAGCGTATTCCACCCCTCTACCAATAGTAACTATTAGTTACTATTTCCGTTCCAGCCTTACGAAAAGTTACCACGCTGACCGTTCAACCTTCTCAAAATAGTAACTAATAGTAACTATTTGCTTACCACGCTCGGGAGCGTAGTTAGCGTAGTAACTACGCATCTCTGTAACGTGATTGGTCGGATCACCCCGCGGCCTGATATGTGACCGAAAAATTCAAAAAGCGTTCCAGCCTAGCGTAGTAACTACGGTAACTAGCGTAGTAACTACGGTAAGTAGGGTGGAACACGCTCATAATTCTCCTGGCTCCAAGCGATATACTGTGTGCCCTCATTTCAATTATATGCTTGATTTATTCCCTTCCATTCCCTTCCACACACACCTTCACCCCAAGCGTCCTTGGATGCACCAAAGAAAGGCAAGGACGCCCGAGTCCAGTGTGGAGAGTGAAACCTGTAAACTTTAATGGGTCTTGTTGATTTCGGGTAAAATGGAAGATCATCACCGGTCGAAATGGACCATAATAAATAGCAAATACAAAACTGTACCTTTTTTTCTGGGAAAATGCTCCCACCATCCAAAATTTCTCAGAAATTATTGAACCCCCCCCCCCCGCTTTTGAGCAATTCGTCACCCTTTCTCGCCAGCTCATTAGTTATTCATGGGGTCCACTTGGTCACTGACCCTATTGGACTCGTTTTCTTCTTGAAAACAGCGAAGAAATTTAGGACGAAATTTTAAGACAACCTAAAAATATTTTATTGAAGCAAGAAACACAGCCAAATGTCTTTTTTCTTTTTTTAGAGATAATTTGCTGTGCGAATCTGCGTGCGTATCTGCGAATACGCAACTATAGAGTGGGATTGTCTGAAGCAAGAACTCAATATTCCCGACGAAAAATTAAATGAATTATAGATAGATAGATCAGTGTATTTCAAAAGCCGAAGGACCATATAAAAAAAATAAAAAAATATTGACTTAAGCACTCAGACTTCTTCATAATTCCAAACATTTAGCCATATAAACACCCACATGAGTAATGACGTTGGGGTTAACATTAAGTTGCAGAAGTGACAAAAAGAAAACCATTTAATTGTTTTTTTCTTAAATCAGAAAGCTTCGGGCATCTACGAAGAAAGCTATAGGTACCATACAGCAGTAACTGTTTCCACTGCATGCAACTGTAACAAGACTGGATTCTACTATGCTTCTAACCAAATAGGGCTGATATAACCTTTAGCAACTCCCATGGTTGCCGAAAAATGATTCCCCTCAGAAGTGATCTTACTTTTATGCAAATATGTATCGAATCAATCAATCAATACACCAATTTGTTTAATTCGTGATATTACATATCACATATTAAAATCACACTAAAACATGTATGAATTTTTTTCTTGTCGGGCCAGCATTACCCTATCTGACCAAGTCCGAACACGCCGGTGAACCTCTGGAAGAACAAGAAACATCACCCAAATGGACCCTCTAAATTGATTCAAATCCTGTGTAAGCCAATCAGCAATGTTGGTTGTGACGTTTCTCGCTCTTCGCTGGGCACACAGCGATTCTTCATCGCCAAGAATATTCTGAACGTCAAACTGTAACAAGACCAAAGGTTTCGATGGGATCCCAAAAATTTAATATTTGACCAGACAACTACGTCTTCTCTACGCCAGATCCAGTCTTCGCCAGGCTAATCATCTGAGAAAATTAAGTTCAGATATACCTGTATAAGCCATATTTATTTTGACGATGCTGATCGAAACTTCCTGCTTTACTTCTGCCGAATTTCCGTTTTCGGCCGAATTCCGAGCGAACTACTTGTCCAGCCAAAAAAAGATAGTTCAGAAACGAATTCAGCGCATCTCCTTATCCCTATAAAGAACGTCTAATCAACTTCAAATAAAACTTTAACTTATAAAAAAAAATCCGGTTTCAACCGGATTCCGGACGAACTATATGTCCGGGTAAAAAATGATTGTCATATACAGATTCAGCGTATCTTCTTACCCTTAAATCTATCATCTAATCAACTTCAAATACAAATTTTACTTTTAACAAATTTTCCGGTTTCGGACGGATTCCGGGCGAACTACTTGTCCGGCGAGAAAATGGTTTTCACCATCGTGTTCAGCATGTCTTCTTACCCCTAAATCGAACATCTAATCAAATTCAAATAAAACTTCTGCTTTTAACAAATTTTCCGGTTTCGGCTGGATTCCGGGCTAACTACTAGTCCGTCGAGAAAATGGTTTTCACCATCGTGTTCAGCATGTCTTCTTACCCCTAAATCGAACATCTAATCAACTTCAAATAAAACTTTTGCTTTGAACAAATTTTCCGGTTTCGGCCGGATTCCGGGCTAACTACTTGTCCGGTCAAAAAATGGTTTTCACCATCGTGTTCGGCATGTTTTCTTACCCCTAAATCGAACATCTAATTAACTTCAAATAAAACTTTTACTTTTAACAAACTTTCCGGTTTTGGCCGGATTCCGGGCGAACTACTTGTCCGGCGAGAAAATGGTTTTCACTATCGTGTTCAGCATGTCTTCTTACCCCATAATCGACTATCACATTAGCTGTTTCAAAATATTTTGTTTGTCCCTTAATTTGAACCCCCACCCCTAAATGTAGGGCTACAGTGCCCATCTACGAACTCGACCTTACTCTTGACCCAAAGAATCCTCACACCAAGTTTCATCAAAATATGTCATTCCCTTCGAGAGTTATCGTGCTTACAGACAGACGGACGGACGGAGGGGCGGACGGACGGACAGACGGACAACTTTTATGATGTCATAGGTATCCGTCACTAACGTTTTGGGATCCCAAAAAGTTTCTCCTACATCGGACTATAGTAACTGTGTATTACCAAATCCGGAGGTTTTTATTCTGATTTCGAAGAGTTAAAAATCTGACGGAGGATTAAAGCGCTTGTTCTTCTCTGTGCTTTGGGTTTGTCTCCTGTTTGGGGTATTTGTTTGCGTTCTATGATTCTCCTGAAAGGACCAATCTTGGTTTGCCAACCGATGACAAAGAAGGCGACCTTTAACTCTCGGGGCAGGTTTTCCATTTTAATTATGGATCCACGTTCGAAGTATGGATTTTTCTTCTGTTTGTCATATTTACTCGCGTCTCCTGAAATTACCAGTCTTAGAACCGATAACAAAGAAGTAAAACAAAAGACACTGGTTTCGGCGAGATTGTCGAGGCAGACTTGTCGTTTTAATCACGACTTAATCACCACTCGTGATCAATATTTTGGCCTTTTTGTTTCTCCACTGCTGTTATTGGGTCACTAATTTGCTAACGACTGGAAATTTTTGAAGTTTCTCTGTCCAGAGGGGTTTCTCGCCCTTTAATGCGTCTTTAAAGTTTAACTGAAAAGGCAACTTATTTTTGTATCAATTAACTGGATACACTGCATTATTTGGACTGTAGGTCGGTCTGTCTGTCGGTCTGTCCGAGTTTTTTGTCACACTCCTTCGAGTTAGGGTACTTCCAATTGTGCTAGGACGATGAAACTTGGCAGGCATATCAGGGACCCAATCAAACTGACCTGGAAATAATCAGTTTCCCGATCCGGCCATCGCGGGGGGAGTGGAAGGCGGGGAAATCCGAAACATTGAGTATTGTGTAACTTTCGAAAGGGTGATCGGATTAGAATGAAACTTAATAACTGAATAAATGACATATCTCTGATTTGAGGTCCGAACCGGATTCGACAGCTATGGGGGAGTTGGGGGGAGAATGGAGGATCGGAATGAAACTTGCCCGGAAGAACAAGCATCTGCTCCAGATAAATCGTTTACACAATTGGACTGGATCCGGACAACTGGGGGGGGGGGAGGAGGGGAGTTTACCGGAATTCCGGTGATGGCGGTTTTGGGGATTTTCACGACAAAACTTGGGAGGCATATCAGGGACCCGATTGAACTGATTTGTAAATAAAAATTTACTCGGTCCGATAGTCGTGGGGGGAGTGAAGGGAATATTGAGTGATGCATAACTTTGGAACAGGTGATCGGATTCGACTTAAATTTAATAATTGAACAGAGAACATGTCTGGGGTGATCTTTTTCATGTCCGGACCGGACCCGACAACAATTGGGGGGGGGGAAATATGTGACCGGCTTGAAATGGAGAGATCGGGATGGAACTTTGTGGGAATAACAAAAAGATGCTTCGGATAAATCATTTACAAAACCGGATTGGCTCCGGTGACTGTGGGGGGAGTTTGAGGGGCGGGTCCGGAATTCCGGTGATCGCTAAGGTACTTCCAGATGTGCTAGGACGATGAAACTTGGGTGAAATATTAGAGATTCGACAAGATTGGCTTAAAAATCGCCACTATTCCTTAAAGGACCAATCTTGACTTCAAAGTAAGAAAAATACTTTTAAGGAAAATATACATTTTCATGATTCCCATGATACCATTATCATTTTTTGCCTCAAGGGTTTGCTTACAAATGAAGTTCTAGCTCTCTTAACGTGCGAATCTGAACCGCAAGGTCGAAAAGTACTTCTGATCAAACGATACACCTCAGTCCCATGACCATTTGTGCCACAAGGTTTTTGCTTAAAAAAATATTTCTAGCACCCTTAAAGTGCGCATTTTACATGAAAGTGAAAAAATACGTTTGACCAAACGGTATACATCAATGATCCCTAAGGGCCTGTTATCGTTTTTACCTCAAGGGTTTCGCTTACAGTTGAGAGATTTTGTAACACTCATAGGAACCATACTGACGGAAGGATTAGGACAAAACTTGGAACTTGAAATTACGGTGAAGCCAAGCTTCACATCAATCCAAGCTTCACATCAATCCTTCCATTATTTTGGCCACAGCTAGAATCTTCGGAAACTATTACCATGTCACCTTCTTTTGTTTCTCGAGTCGGTCAGATTTGGAAGACTTCGCTGCAGGGGGGGGGGGGGCATAAAGAGTATTGACTGATTGATCTACGGGAGATTTCTTTTACCGGTCTACGAAAATCTTGTCACCACGCAAATGTACCTCTCTATACCTCCCTCAAATGCACGATTCATCACTGGTTTGAGGTGGTTCCATGATCTCGTGGTTTCGTCACTGAAAGCGCCTATCAAGTATGGAAAATGACGTGCACCACCACGCAAGACTGTTCCTATCTCCCTCCCTGAAATGCACAATTCAGCAGTCTTACTTACCTGGGTATGCCTATTGGAGCGAATCTGAAAGAAAATGCAAACCTAGCACTGAAAAATTATGCTCGAAAGATCCGGGCCGCATGTGCATCCCTGGCTTCAAACGTTTCGTATCTGAGTAGAGCACACCGATCTCAGTTATATAATAGCCTAATAGTTCCTCACCTACTCGCTCTTGCTCCTGTCTGGTCTTTTTTTAACTGTGGTAAGAGGAAGCAAGTTCACCACCTTTATTTTAAATTTGCAAAGTATCTGACGGGACTGCCAGCGTGGACAAGCAAATTCTTTTCTGCAGAGAAAGTATCGACTGGTAAACCCAGCGGGGGTTACTGAGAAGCGTATTAGGGATTTTTCTACTGAATGCCAGGAGTCTTTCCATCTTTGGTCATTTCTGTTTGTTCCGAGTTCGTAGTTATCGAAGTATGTTTTTCCTTTCCGTTGTTTTCTTTGCGCCTTTTCTTGTTTTTTACTCCGTCTTTTCTGGGCCTCGCCCAGTTTTGTTCAGTGACGGGTTATAAATAAAATGATGATGATGATGGTGAATTCATCACTGGTTTCAGGTGGTTCCGTGATCTCGTGATTCCGTCACTGTAAGCCAAATCACGTATGGAAAATGCCGTGCACTTTATTAACGCGTCACGGGTCTCCGCGGGATGGAAATTTAGCTAAAGTCCGGTCTTCACCTCCCGGAACTTCCGGAATCTGGGCTTCCAGATTATTCTTTGACTTCTTCCGTAAATTGCATCTGGAATATGAACCGGTCCGCAAGTACATCAAAATAATCCGGAAAAAAGGGGCTTTTGAACTTCCAGATTTCCGGAATTTTCAAGTATCGCAGAAGAAATTCAGAAAAAATCACCGAGAATCTGGGAACCCAGATTCCGGAAGGTGAAGACCCGACTTAAGTCGGCCTGAATATACTTGCCACTGGCGTGTCTTACGCTTGCACTGCGAGCTCCCGAAAGCCGACTTGATCTTTCCGAGTGCGGGGGGGGGGACATCGGGGAAAGGTTTTAGATAATCAGGCTTGGCCAATTGATTTCTGATCCAACGGAATAGTCCGACGATTCACGTCTGTATCCTAATCATCAAGACAAATAATCGGATAGAACTTCTGTCTTTAGTCGCATGCAGCGACTATGAAAACCCCGACAAAACTGAGCAGACCTAGAGGTATTTACTCTAGCTTTGAGCTGATGTTGATACCCGTTTACTCCTCTTCCGTCTTCACCGTTGCTTGTCGCACAGGAAATATTGAAAGAGGCTAGCAGGAGGTTTACTCCGCGCGCTGACCCGCTCTGGAGTGCGTCCATAGAACCAATCAGCGTTGACTTCTAGATTTCCTCTTTAGCAACTTAACAGCGATTTAGCTATTTGTAGAGGTAACGAAACGTGATGTGGCACGAAGCTAGTAACCTCCGCTTGTTTGCGTCGGGAGTCGGTCGTATTTTATTCTACTCAGCATGTTTGTACGACTGAGATAGGGAGACAGTAGTTCTATCTCGTTATTTGTTCTTGATATTATTCACACTTTTCTTTGGGCATATCCCCAAGACCCCCACTGACACTTCGTGTCCTCTTTTGAGTCTGTCTGATCTATCATTGTGCTAGTGCTATCGGCTAAAACACTGAGGTGGTCACAGACAAAGGTTGACCTCCATAATCTATCTTTAGCCTTTGCAATTTCCCCTTCGTTACTTTACATTCGCCTCATCGGAAAAATCCAATTATCCTTATTGCAGAAGGTCCAATATATTTGCTGACAATTCGTCGTCTCTCTTCCCTACAAGCTCAATCGCCAGCTCATGCAATCCCTTGCAATCACTCGCGGCAAAAATGCAGTAACCCTTAAAGTTTAGCTGAAAAGCCAAATCATTTGTGTGTCATTTAATTGGAAACACTGAATTATTTGGATTCCGCAAAAGGGATTTTTTGATTTTCCACTATCTGCTCTAGTTATGACGCTCAGAATATCTCCAGCCGTCCCCACAGCATAAATTCTACTATGACGCGGGAAATTTTAGTCTCAACAGAAATGCGGCTTTACAGTGGGCAGTGGTGAGATTGGTGAAGATTGCTTAGTGCCTGAACAAAAAAATTTTATAAATCTTTCTCGTAAATCACACGGAAATTCCACTATTCGAAAATCGATTATTCGTGAATAGCGGAACAACGAAGTAACTCATTTTCAGCGGGTCTTCAAGCCAATTTAAGTGAATAAGTGATGGGTAACTAGATTGTCCTATCCTAGCCCTCTTCGGTTAAACTTTAAGCAGGGGGCCCACTGACCGCGAATCTTTTCCGCAAAGCAATGCGAACAAATTCGACTGAAAAATAAGTTTAAATGGCACAGCACATAAGGCAAATGCTTATCCACGTTCTTTGGGGGGGGGATAACTGTTAGTTGCGTTTTTGCAGATACCATGGTATCTATTACCACGGTAACTGCATCTGCACTTAGTCAATTTTTGCAGTTACCGTGGTATATGGTATATGATATATGGTTACTTTGAAAAAACGACAATTGCCGAAATTGCGCTTTTCGAAGTCATCCAAAAAGAAAAACTGACATACAATCACATTACTTGGTGCCAAACTTCGTTCCCACCAGTTCGACAAAAAAATGATGAAAGCTAGATGACTTTTTCAGATACCACGATCAGTTACCACGGTCGGACCGTGGTATCTCAATATCAGATACCATTGTAACTGGCCAGATACCACGATAACTGCAAAAACGACTTATAGACCGTCGTATCACATACCATGGTATTTGCAAAAACGCAACCATTGTCTTTGTTTAAATCCTCGAGTTCAATAAACTAGCCGCACTCAAACCATCTGTGGTGGTCATTCCTTGGGGTGTGCAATTCTTTTACAGTTTGGTGTGTCGCTCTGTCTGAGTGTTTTACCTCGGGGGGGGGGGGGGGGGAGAACGCGAATCTTTTCCTCGCAGCGACACGCACAAAAATAGACTAGAAAATGAGTTGAAATGGTGAAGTGCGAGTTTTTTGTACTAGCCACGCCATATTCGCCTAAGCGAATGCGAATTCGCATTGTGTTTGCACCAAGCTTTATCACAGAAAAATTCTTTGCTCACTCTGTTGAAAAGTGTAACCAGTTTATCTCCTGGAGATATGTCTAAACTACTACAGCCCTGACGTGATGTTGTGCAGTCAGGACCGGGTCCCACCTCGGTGTGGAGGAGGTACCGGATGTTTGTCGGTTCCAGATGATGAACCTAAACGCTTCGAAGATGGGAATTTTCTTACCTGTGTGTTAAATCCTGCATACAGAACAGGGTTGTAGATTACTGCAGTCTTAGCCACGATGAGGGGTATAACGGTAGATTCGGGAGACAGTGAATCTTTTGCTCCAACGAGAACCAAGAGTGACATCATAGCATACGGACCCCAGGCAAACAAGAAGGCTATAACAAAATAAGCATTTAGCTTATTACGATGCCAGCATTACAGTGCTTACCCAGCCTCAAATTGTGTCGGCTCATGTTTAATATGATGGCCAGAGTAGAATCAATTGTAAACTCAACTTAGGATCGAACATTCACGTATTTGCTCAGACTTGCTGACTCTCTCAGTGAACTCTCGACCAAGTAATAACCAACGGAAAGCGATACCTTTGAAGCTGGAGTAGTCGGGACTTAATTCGTGGTCCCCGACTACTCCAGCTTCAAAGTATCGCTTTCAGGCTTCAGGAGCAGAACTACTATAAGAGACAAGGGGCTTCATTTAGGGGGAGGGGGTGCACACCTTGCTTCCGAAGTGGGCCAAGTTCTACGCATAACCTAGTAAGTTATGGGTAGTAAAAGCCTATAGCTGACGAGGAGTAAAACGGAATATGTATCAAACTCTTTGTGCACAACTTTTTTTCAATAAGTCTTTGTAAATAGTATAATTGATCACTTTTCGTCGAAATGGTGTTAACTCATGTAAGTGTTTTTGGTCTCATCGCACCTATGTCAGATTTACGTTAAAGATAAGACTAAGATTAGATTAAATTAAATTTTCATATATCACAAAACATTTTGCAGCCGAATGCGAAGGTTGCCCGAGACAGCGCCGCTGACCCCGCGTTTCTGCGAAATGACGCCTCTGCAAGAGACAACAACATACAGCAAAACCCAACAGCTTGTTGTACCTATTATAACCAAGCTATAACGTACACTGTTTGTCATGATTATTAGAACCCCTTCGCTCATCTTGTCAATCCTCCGTTGAACTTCGAAGAAAGAACAGGTTTATGACATGAGATAACAGTACAGTCGTGAGCTAGCCAGGAACTGAGAAGTATTAGAATCCTATATGTTGAGAACTGTGTGTCTGTCCCATTTTGTGTGTCCTTGACAGCAAATATTCACCTAGACAGGGCAGATTATTTACTGGTAGGACTAAGAAGGAAATATTTGAGCAAGGCTTGAGTGCTATGTGGTCCGTACTTTTGTCCGATGTGCGGTAAAATGAACGAATGTATTCTGCGTTTAACGGGTGAATGTCAGGAATTAATAGACCTGAGGAAATAAATATTTTGGGAAATGGTGTGGGGAGAGGAAAGGCTTAAACGAATTTTCCACGGCCCTTTCAACTTTTACTGAAATTATTTTTATCTTATCTTATCATTGTATTTACAATTACTTAAATTCCCTTCCTACTCAAATGTCATACAGACACCATTGTCTGCGTAACTGGCTTTTGATTTGGGATCGAGAGTATATAACACAAGGAGGCGTAGTTTCAACAGATAACACTTGGGATGTTATCTGTTCGGATTTTGCAAAAGTAATGTATTGAACGTTGGTGCATAGCAACTCGATCATGCGCGCCTGAAGCCCAAGGTGAACTGCTAAATCTATGATTGGGGACGTTTTCTTATTTGTACGTTTCACCACAGAGTTGTTTGTCATGGGGAAATTTCGGCATGGGGACATTTTTGCCATGGAGACGTTTCGCCATAGGGGCGTTTCGCTGTGGACGTTTCGCTAGAAATGGTTTTACGCGGGGTCCACAACTAAGCGGTGCGGTCGCGGCACTCCTGGTAGTTTAATTTTTACTCAAGAGTGTCATGTATTTCCTCTATACGAAGTTTTTTGGTTTTACCGTCACATCAGTTGGTTGGAAGACGGTTAAAACACTAGAGAGCAGTCACCAGTGAATTCTGTTGGAAACGTCCTGTTTCTCTTAAAGTTCAATGGACGGATCAAACAATCATGATGCCACATTAACGCATTACCAATGTTACATCAGAAATCAGCAGATTCCTAGACAACTTATTTTCGCTAATATATCGTTACCGCGTTTTTTGCTGACTGTCATACTCCGGTTTACTAGCTTCGACGAATATAAGCGGAGTTTCTTGTTCTGATTTTGTGTTTTGTTGCATTTTTTGGATCCCAAAACGTTAGTGACGGATACCTATGACATCGCAAAACTTGTCCGTCTGTCCGTCCGTCCGTCTGTGAGTACGATAACTCTCGAAGGGAATGAGATATTTTGATGAAACTTGGTGTGAGGATTGTTTGGGTCAAGAGTAAGGTCGAGTTCGTAGATGGGCTCTGCAGCTCTACATTTAGGGGTGGGGGAGGGGGTTTAAATTAAGGGGCAAACAAAATATTTTGAAACAGCTAATGTGATAGTCGATTATGGGTAAAAAGACATGCTGAGCACGATGGTGAAAACCATTTTCTCGCCGGACAAGTAGTTAGCCCGGAATCCGGCCAAAACCGGAAAATTTGTTAGAAGCAAAAGTTTTTTTTAAGTTGATTAGATGTTCGATTTAGGGGTAAGAAGACATGCTGAAAACGATGGTGACAACCATTTTCTCGCCGGACAAGTAGTTCACCCGGAATCCGGCCGAAACCGGAAAATTTGTTAAAAGTAAATTTGTATTTGAAGTTGATAAGAGGACAGATTTAAGGGTAAGAAGAGTCGTTGAATCTGTATATGACAATCATTTTTTACCCGGACATACAGTTCGTCAATCCGGTTGAAACCGGATTTTTTTAATAAGTTAAAGTTTTATTTGAAGTTGATTAGATGTTCTTTATAAGGATAAGGAAATATGCTGAATTTGTTTCTGAACTATCTTTTTTTGGCTGGACAAGTAGTTCGCTCGGAATTAGGCCGAAACCGGAAATTTGGCAGAAGTAAAGCAGGAAGTTTCGATCAGTATCGTCAAAATAGATATGGCTAATACAGGTATATCTGAACTTGATTTTCTCAGATGATTAACCTGGCGAAGACTGGATCTGGCGTAGACAAGACCTAGTTGTCTGGGTCAAATATTAAATTTTTGGGATCCTATCGAAACATTTGGTCTTGTTAGGACTAGTTAACGTTTCGAATGCTTTTCGTTGATTCTTTTCTTGTGTAAGTTTAGTTATTGCAAAAAGCAAAGGAAAATGAACATTCTAAGAAAACGTTAAATAAAGATTAAAGGACTTGGTTAAAGCCTGGCTTCACTTTCCTGACTCCCAGATGTCCGGTGTTTCCGCACAGTCAAGCAAACCTTCCAGATTTTCATGATAACGCTAACAGCTAATTTTGCTAATCTTAAACATTTCCTAGACGCCCTTTTCATATTCCGAATATCTCTTTCAAACTCAATCACCTGTTAATCACTCTCCCTTTTCTTATTATATTTTCATGTTTAACGTGTCTCTAACACCGCAGACTCTTGGACGTTTTCGGCCTTGCTTCATCTTCCAGGTCCGTTACGACGAAAACGGCTTTCTGGAATCCGGAAGGATGGTCTTGAAGGTCAAGCGTCACCTTCATGCTTTCTTTTGTACTCGAACTACGTTGCCCTCATATTTATCGTGTCTCTCGAAAGTGTTGTCTCTTTGGCACCTTTCTTTCTTTTATGCTCAACGACATTGTCCTCGAAGGATTTACTCAGGGTCTTGTTGGTTACCGGAAGGAAAATGCTCGAAGGCCAGAGGGGTCTATGCATGTGTTACAAGTCGTGGCCTGCAGTCTTAGTTTATCTCACAATAATACTTTGAATGTTCTTCTGATGCTTGTCGTTGATTTTCTTTAAAAATTTTTGGTTCTAAGAAAAGTAAAGTCAGATTTCGAGGAAATTAAAATTAACTTCATAAGTAGTAAAGACGCTTGTGTCGCTGAGAGGGTGAGAAGGGATTGAAAAAAATGGCAATGGGAGAGTCCCAGTAGCCGCAGTTTCTGTTAGAATATTCTAACATACTTGAGTTTCAGCAACTAATGAGTTTTTCAAATATAACACATTATTTTTGAACCTTGAGCAATAAACGTGAGCCTGATCTGCCCCAAAAAGATCTAAGCACTGCAAGTGCAAGAATCAGCGTAGAGCCGTTAAAGTGGAAAAATGACCAGAAGAAGTTCGAAATGATCAGAAATGAGAATGGACGGAAAATTTATGGACAAAGTGTCAAGCAAAAAGTAGGTAAGGTGGGTCCTTAAGGATTCGTCGTCGCACTTACATGTGATCATAGAGGCTATCATCGCCGTCGCTCGGGCCTCGGCTCGCTGCCTTGACTGAACTTGTTTCCGCATGGCTGTGTTACCAATCCGGGCTCTTTGAATCGTTCTCACGATGGATCCATAACTGTAAGCAATAACGCATAGGGGTACTAGAAGACCAGTCGCCATTAAATATGCTCCATAAGATTTGGCGTTGTAAGAAGTGGATTCCCAGTTGATAGCACAGCTGAAAATGGTGAAAAATCTTAATTTCGCATTTTGACTTTCAGGAAAAGAATCATCAACAGAATCGAACGTACAAACGACCGTTACAAGTCTGAGCTGGATCCGGCAAATGTGGCTGGAGATTTAGGGGGCACCGAGAATCTTGTTGCATGCTTTGAGTGAAGAGATCGGGACGGAACTTAGCAGGAAGAACAAGCATCTGCACTAGGTATATAGTTTATAGAGCGGGACCTGATTCGGGCGCTTGTGGGGGATTCGAGGGGGTCCCAGAAATCATGTGGCGTAACTTTTTAAACCTTAGATCTTATTTTCTCGGTGCTTTAGTTTGCGCTACTGGTAGCTCGGGGCATCTGATCCATCGGGGCCTTTGCAAGGGGCCCCTACGCGGATTTTTTCCAAGGGGTTCCATCGACGGCAGTCAACGCCATGTCAAAAATCCTTTCTCTGTCTGTTCAAACACACAGGTGAACAAAAAGACACGCTCAAATCGAGTAGGTGGTGTAAGAAATGAGAATAAATGTGAATACCCCCATCGACCCCCCTAGGATCGGACATAAATAGGACATCAAGTTTCAATCGAGTCTGAGGGTTTTTCCGGAAACTCCTGTTTCCCCCCGACAACGGGTCGTTATCTCGGATAAACTGTCGTGAGTGACCTTCGGTAAATACAGCTGAGGAACTTAGTTTTCTTGCTCACTTTATGATTATTCCTGGGTGCCCGACTGCCCCAGTGTCCGATTAAACGACGCCCCTGGCATGTTCGTCGAACACCTTCTTGTTTCTGTTTTTTCCTCATTAGTTTGTATTTTCCTCTGTAAGGATTTTCTTTTTTTTTGCTCATCATCTCCTGTTTACTTCTCCTTGACTCTAATTCCCGACCAGGTTCTGATGACTGAATATTAATCCTCCCTTCGATCCTTTGTCATATAATCCCTCCCCTCTTTCACTAGTAAGGAGTAGATAGAGTGAAGACACAAGGAAAAGAAGGTAATTGAAAAAAAAGTTCCACAGACCTGATCCCTATCCCTTCGACGGTGTACTCCCCCCACCCGAAAAGGGGTGGTGACGTTACAGCTAAAGCATAGATCCAGATAAAAGAAATAAGCCAACTGATGTGCATCTGACGAGAATCACCTCCGCTGACACTCATGATGATTCGATGACGGTCCCAGGACAGGACAGCAAGTGATGTTATGCTTGCTATACCTGGAATATAAAGCGTATGGGAAATTTTCTGACCAGAAGATAACACATTCGGCTGCAAGAAGATAACATTCTCAAACGAAATTATTTGGTTTACTTAATGAGTGAAGGCGAAATAGTTTCGTTTGTATCTTAAACATTTTCTTCCGAGACTCAGCCTTCAATTCATTTAGTTTCGCGCTGGTCCTCTTATGTCGAGTCTTACGTGACTTGACGTGACGTTGACAGTTCAGTTTGGGCATCAGTCTTTCTAGCTACCTATTAAAAGATTCCCTGCCTGACGAGTTTAAACATTTGTTCTTTATGAGCAAACAACTTCCATAGTTCGGCTATAATACGATCACACAGTCTAATCTGTCTTTCAAAAGATACCGTCGTGCAGGAACGTCTTTCAGTTCAACAGACAGTACGGAACTGACTGACTGAAACAAGGAAGAGTATCGTAAGAGAGATATGCTATCTGAAATAAAATAAATGGTTTTCTTTCGTTTACTACCTTGTTTCAAGAAAATACTTTTAATTGTTGGTGCTTTTTCAAAGTGTGTTCATTTTATCTTGATACAGTTATTTTTATTGACAAAAAACCAAAAATTCGGTTAGCCCGTGACTGGTTTGAAAATAAACTGACCTGAACTGAATTACGTATCTTGTCCAAAGGTTTTCATGCTGGTGTTTGTTTTTGTTCTAATCTTTATTCTTAGGCTAAGGTTTTATTATTCGACAATGAGAATCAGATAATAAACAAAGCATCATTTGTTGCATGCCACCACTATGTCTGGTACTTTTATTCACTTAATGCAAATTTTCCATTTCATAAAATTGTATGGGGATTAATACACGTCTCGGTATTAACCCTAGCTGGGACCACCTGGAAATATTCGTCCAGGATACCTTGCACTGAACAGTTTTTGTATATCAGTGGATGGGGTTTCGAAAGTGTCATCTGATCTTGGGAACGAATAGCTTAGCTGATACACATGCTAACTACCCTTGTATGTGCAATATGAGCTCATGTTTGTTTTTGTTTTAACATGTCATGAACAGAATCGTTAATAAACCATACAAAATGCATGAACAAAAGAGAACTACACTTTGCATTCAGAATGCACTACGTCTTGATTAGTTCTATTTTATTTATGGACTCCAGAGTATGGGAAGCTTAAGCTCGTACCGATCAAGCTAATATCCCCTGAGATCCGAAAGTTGCTTGCATTCTATCAATAGTGCCCCTTATTACAAAGCAGGCATTGACATGATTGTTTTGGCCACGCACTGGAAGACAGTTCACCCGGAGCTGGAACCACAAGCAGAGACGTCACGGATGGGGGAGACCCCCCCCACAATGTTGTCGGCCAGTCCGTCGAAAAAAAATCATTCGGGTCGAAGCGCCGCAATTTTTCTTAAAAAAGTCGTTTTTTCCGACAAACAGTTCAGTAAAAATTTCAGTCAGTCGGTAACTCCCACAAAACATTTTGGCGAGTTCATTAAATACAATTCCAGTCGAAAATCTGCGTCACTTTCTTGTAATGTTTAAGAATAGGCTATCTTACTTATGTGCTCGTTCATACTTCTACCACTTGATGCTCTCATTCTTCTACCACTTGATGCTTGTCCGGTTTCCTTCCGGCCCTTTACCCAAATCCTGCATTATTGCGTTTATTTTACGTGGAGCAGCCGTGTATGTCGCAAGCCAAGTAAGCTAATAGTGGCAACAGTCTGTCTGTGAGTTGTAGATAGTTAATGTTTTTTCGCTCTTATTGTTATAGTGTCTTCTTCTCCGTTTCTTTCTTTTCTCTTATTTCTCCTATTTCTTGTGCTTTCTGATATGTGAAAATAAAATTATTGTTGTATGGGTAAATCTATATTTCCGTAGTCAAACTTCAAGTGCTATGTATAAAAGCTAGCGTTTTATGCGTACACGCATGCACTTGCATTGCTTTGGAAAACATCCTTGAGAGGCTGGTCGTTTACTGAATGGGATGTGCTTGTAGGACTAGCAGGGGCGCAGAGGCTTGGAAGAAAAGCTCAGCTTTCAGCTAATTTGCCAGATAGTGTTCCAACAAGGATAAGGGATTAGTAGGGCTCTTCAGATGATTCGTTAGGCAGGTGTCTGATAAGGGTTAATAGTGAAGCTAATAGGACTCATTGCTTTGCCAGGAGCGTGTGAAGTATTGCAAATAGTCATTGTGATCGGAAGGGCATGTATCCTGTCCTGCTCCGTATCAACGGGGTTAAATGTTTCTTAGAAATGAATGTTTTTTTGGCTTACCGACGAAGCGTCCCCATGGCAAAACTTCCCCGGCGAAACATCCCCCGCGAAACGTCCTCAGCAAAACGCCACCATGACAGAACGTTCCCACGACAAAATGTCCTCATGGCAAAACGTCCCCATGTCAATACGTCCCCGTGGCGAAACGTCACCAACATTTTTGAGTTCGCCCTGGTCTTCAGGCGCATGACCGAGGTAATTAACAACTTCAGACTTTGCACTATACAGATCTTTATAGGCATGCAAGAGCGGAAGTGGGGCCAGTTGCTTAAGATATGCACCGTTTCCCTTGAATCATTATAGTGTAATACGCCTTGCCCTGGACTCGTAACTGATCAGTGGTAGGCTAACTCTAGGTCATTTAAAGGAACATGCATAACCTGTATTTTTTACCCATATGCTCCTCGGAGGAAACAAGCGGAAGCCTGATCTGGTTCAAAAAGTCCAACAAGAAGATTGCGAAAAATCAACGCCGTTATGGTGGAAAACATTGGCATGGGAAGTTCAAGACCTTGTTTAGTGAACCTCGTACCGCTCGGGATACTATGTGTAGACCTAGGCGATTTTCATCTGTTATTCCCATGCTCCGGTCTTAAATTAATCCACTTTGAAAGAATGCCGGGTCTACTGTAAATTGTAAATCCCCCCCCCCCCAAAATAAATATGCTGTCATGTTTTGGTTATTGGTCCATTTTAGCCGGGGAACGTTTTCCCATGGGGACGTTTACATGAGGACGTTTCGGATTGGGACGTCTTAGCCACGCGGACGTTTTGTCATGGGGACGTTTCGCTGGAGACGTTTCGATTGGGGACGTTTCGCCGACAATCCGTTTTTTTCCTTTTTTCCTTTTTCCCATACTCAATATTTTTTTCTTTGTGTTGTTAAAGGACCCCTCTTGCTTATTCTGCTTTTATAATATATCTAACTCCCATACAGAATTATAAACTTCTAAAATCCCCACCTTTCTCCACTGTTTCGTTTTGTGCCTACGAAATTTTAGCGCTTTTTTGGCCTTGCCGAGTTTTGCCCGTCACACAACGAAACTTTTGCCGGGATCATCAACGTCTGCTGACAACTCTTTCACACATAAGGATCTGAGAAGCTTTTGTTTATTACTTCTTTTATTTGCTTAGTTTTCACACTTTTGAACCACGGCGCGATCAGTTTTCAAATGTTTTGCGCCCAGCCGCCGCATCGGAGAGCAGGAAGGCTGGACATAATCGACAGGCGCCAACAAGAAAATCGCTAATTTCAGATGGAAAGTAATGGTATTTTCGAAAACGTTTTTTTCTGATCCATTTCATAGGGAAAATATTATTTCTAGTAAGAGTTGTGCTTTAAGAGGTAACAAAATCTCGTTCACTAATTCAAATTGGAAGCATTCTAGGCATCAGGGCCGTATCTGGGGGGGGGGTTAGGGGGTTCACCCTCCCTCCCGAAACAGACAAAAATAATCGTTTTTTATAGGCTTTAACCTCTGATTTATGTCTTTTTTGTACTTTTTGGTCCGACCTGTGGGCACCCCCTCTCGAAAAAATTCCCGGATACGGGCCTGCTAGGAATTTACAGTCCTTAGATGGTCCATTTAGCTCGAAACAGGACTGCGACCGTGTGATCATCTAGTGGCGAAAACTCGGCTGGCCAAGCTGAACAAATACCTTTGGAAAATCAGACAGAAAGGAGAACATTTACCTGTCATGTGCACAAATTTTATGAGCATGTAGCTAAATATTTGACTGGGTCTATTTTTTTGAAATTTTCTTATTTTCCGCTTAAAAGTCACCACACTTTTAAAAAGAAAAGGTGGTCAGTGCAGTTTGACCGATTCAAGAGTTGGTCAGCGAACGAATACGATTGACCTGCCGCTGTTAAAGACAAATTCGATACTCTTGATGACTAAACTCTCCTTGCTGATGCGAAATCGCCGGGTACCTAGCGGAAGAGCCGTGGAAGCGGCACCACAGCTGTGCCCAACGTTCGCCGTGATTGGTTGATACAGGATTTGAGTGTAGAGTTTGAGTCGTTAATGTGACGTTTTCTCGTTCTTCCTGAGGATCACTGGCGTGTTTTGAACTTCGTCATATAGAGTATTCTCTATTTGTTTCAATTATGTTGGCTGCTTTTAGGATTTTGCAAAAAAATATACAATAAAATTGTGTTCACGGTTTCTCCCGCATTCACCGCTTTATCAAACCAGGTTATTCAACAATGCACGTTCCTCAGCGAAGCTGGAACCGGTTCAGGAGAGGCTCGTTTGAGACGGAAAAGATTAAAGGAGCCGTAATTACCGCTTCATTCGACACCCCGTCCCCGGATTTCCAAGGTTTACTTTTATCCATTCTGTGATAGAATCACATATTTATAAAGTTTATCTTAATTGTTTCGTTTAAATCATTTATCATCAGCTCCGAGCGTGCCCGTTACTTTTATTATTCTTTGTTTGCCAGTACGGTGCACGCCCCGGGGCTTCCGATTCATTCAGAAAGTGAATGGACCAAGTTTATTTCATGTTAGAATTGTTGCACTTCAGTGCACTTGACCCGATAACTCATCCCAACGGCACTACGTTGATTTTTTTTTTATATTTTCCGTGTCTGGGCCTTTTAGACGCCAGCTTATCTCCTCCGAGGAGCTTCATGGTCAGGAATGCCGGTCATGCAAGTTTTTCCGTGTTTCATGTCCACGTTATTTTCAATAATAAACTATAGCAAAACGTCGAGAGCCCAGCTGCGAAGACAAATTTGTAATGCACGGGATGGAAAGACTCTTTCTCTTCAACACCGAGGGGGTCTGAAGAGAGCCTACAAAAAATTTAAACTTTGAAACAGCAGGGTTTCGAAGGAGTCATGTATGTTAGAATATTGTGAGAGAAATTGCAACCATCACAATCACACCGTGAGTCTTCTGACTGGCTCAACATCTTTTCATCGAATTTGTTCTCAGCTTTATCGTCGATCGGCTAAACGGATATTACTTTCTTGGTCATGGAGATAAACCTGGACTTTTAGAAAGACTCAACATCTGCACAATTAATCTCGGGAAACTCCCGGGAAAGCAGTTATAACTTTGTAGCGTTTGGGAATCATGGAGGATTCTTACCAGGGGCATAGCTCAGAGGGAGTAGGTGGACTACCCCCCCCCCCAAAAAAAAAAATCGTCAGAGTAGGAAATCCGCAGGCAAAATTTCGCCAAAATAAGCGTATGTTGAACCACCCAAAAAACTAACTGAAAATTTGTCATGACATGTTTGGTAAAAATAAGAGCTAGAAGCTCATTTGGCAATTGCAAAGTTGGGTCGGAGGATTACCGTAGGAATTTGTCAACCCACGGTTTACTGTGATCCTTTGTAAGCAAAACCCTTGAGGCCCGAACGTTTATAGGCCCTTGGCGATCCTGAAAACGTATCGTTTAGTCGAAAGTTTTGTTTGCACTTTGCGGTGATGATGCACACTTTAAGGGGGCTGAGAATTCATTCACATCCCTTGAGGCACAAATGATCATGCGCCCTTGGGAATCATGAAACTTTTTCATTTTGCGGTTAAGGTGCACTTTAAGGGCACTGCAAATTCATTTGCAAGCAAAACTCTTGCGGCAAAAATGATTTTGGACCCTAGGCGATCATGAAAATGTAGGCTATCGTTTGCTCAAAAGTATTTTTTGCACTTTGTGGTCAAGATGAGAATTTTACATTTGTAACCAACACCCTTGAGGCAAAGATGATCATGGGCCATTGTAGGTCACGAAAATTTCTTTTTTGGCCAACTTTTTTTTTCACTTTGTGGTTAAAATGCGCACTTTACGGGGACTAGGAATTAAAACTCATTTGTAAGCAAAATCCTTGAGGAACAAATGAGAAACATCAGAGGCATGTATTATTCCCAATTATCAGGTTTCATATTAAGATCTGATCGCCGATTCGGAAGTTATGCATGCCTCAAGTTTCTGCATTTTATCTTCCTCCATATTCTCCCCGTCCCCTAGGATGGTCGGATCTGGGAAGTGACTATTTCCTAGTCATTCTTGTTGTCTCTCTAATGCGCCGGCCAAGTTTCACCTTCCGGGCCCCCCTCCAACTTCCCCCACAGTGCCCGGATCCGGTCCTGTTCTGTAAACAATGTATCTAGGGCTCGTGTTTGTTCTTCCCACCAAGTTTCTTCCCGATCCCTCCACTCCGAGCGTGTCACAAGATTTCCGGTTTCCCCCTCCAATTCCCCCGAAGTCACCGTATCCGGTCTTGACTGGAAACTAGACTTCTGAGACACGAGGTCTTACCAGAAATCAAGTTTAATAAAAATCCGATCACCTGCTCGAAAGTTAAAAATACCTCAAGATTTCGGATTCGGAAACTTTAGAAAAATTCCGGATTCCGGAGTCTATCTCATGTCATCTTATAGTTTATCGAGTCCACGTTGCGTTTCTGTTGTTATTGTGTCTGAAATGATGGAACAACGTAATTTAGTATGTTATTCGCTGAAGAGGGTTGCCGGGATCGCAACCGAACTATCCAGAATTATAGATCCGTCGTTCGACAGGATGGACGACGTCATTAGTTGATATGGAAATTTTAATAATTTAAATAAAATGTATATGAAGTTGTTTTTTAAATTTGGATAGGAAAAAGAGTTGATTATAATGTTTAAAGTTGAAAAAAATTAGCTTAAACTGAGCATGTATGAAATTGTATAGAAATAAGAGAATAAGAAACTGTATATCCATATTCTCCCCCTGTATATCCATATACAGGGGGAGTATGATTTAGTGTATAGTTCTGGGTTATGAAGTTGAGAGATATGAACAATACGTGTAAAGGTGTTATCAACCAACACCTGCAAACCCAAACATCACAAAGAAGAAGAAGAAGATCCTTCGCTAAACAAGTTCGAGTGGTAATAAGCTGATCAAAAGAAAACCTTCGAAAATCTCGTTTGTTTTCTTTCATTGTGCGTTGTCAGCTTTCTGAGTTAACTTATGTTACGGAAAAAGGGGAGAAACCATTTCGAGTCGATCGGAGTGACTATTGCAAATGTTCCAACGTCTCAACAATACCATTACACAGTAGATGATTCTACTTACCGACAACCCCCATGATGAACGCATAGAAAACACAACCAAAGTATCCAAAAATCCAGTGTCGGTATGCTGCTGATATGACAGGAAGTGGAGATCCGACTATTGCAATGACAAAATCGGATATCGCCAGATTGAGCACCAAAAGGGTCTGTCGGTTCCATAGCTGAAACAAACAAGAAATCCTCAAATAGTTTGCAAGAGATTCAATTCAATTCAGTTTAATTTATTTTCAAAACCGTTCACGGACAGGCCGAATTTTCGGTTTTTTGTCAACAAAAATAACTGTGACTGACGTCCAACATAAAAGTAGCAAATACAAAAAAAAAATACTGTATCAAGATAAACTGACGTCCAACATAAAACGCACAAATACAACAACAACAACAAAAAAACTCAGACCGCAATAAAAGTTAATTAAAGTTTAAAGAACAAAAGAAAATTTAAGACATATATTAATATACTAATAGTTGATCAAACTGCTTCGGAGATAGATAGATTCATACTAATGTCTAATAATGACGAAATCCGTCCAACAGAATTATCTAAAAAAATAAATAAAAAAAGACCATTAGTTTTGATGGTATCCGAAGGGTTATATTATTATCCTTGCTCATCCAAGCATTCGAGTCGTGTATGTTTGGTCTTCGTCAGACTGGAAAGCGTGTTGTATTTCAACCGCCAAATTATGACCCATCCGGTAATTCTTTTTAGCCTTTAATTTCCGGTCTAACCCAGATTACGACCGGGTTATAAATGCTGGTCGTAAACTTCATTCTGGAAAATATCAGTCTGGACCAACATGTCCTTTAGGTTTTATCGAAGGATTTTTTCTTGATATTTTCGGCTTATAGATTTTGGTCGTACATTCACCTAGCAGTAAAACAATTAGACAGATTAGAAACAATTAGATCAATTCTTACTATATTTATTCCGAAAATGATAGCTGGACACGCAAATTTAATAGAACCAGGGACCCATAAATTTCCTGTAATTACTCGCCATTCAGGGGGCTTGTAATTTCCTATGCTTCTATGTTGCTATGTTGCCCGAGCCTCACCTAGTTTCCATGAATTCCACTTGGGTCGAATTGGCGTTCTTGCTCAGATAGAGCCAATCCCGGGCCTCCTTGGAGGTGAGACCAAAGACACTCCTCCCTCAAGGCAATATTTTATCCCCGTGGGTATTTCTCGAACTATCTGACGCTCGGTCAAGAGCACATCAGAAATCTCTTATTGACAAGCCCCCTGAATGGCGAGTCATTACAGGAAATGTATGGGTCCCTGGTAAAGCTAAAACTAATACCCCTCCAACTCCACCCAAAGAGCCCCGATATAGTCTAGTTATGTCAAGAACGTATCTACGGCTTATGCTTGTTCTTCACACTAAATTCCATCCCTATCCCTCAACGCTAAGCGCAGCACGAAAATTCCGGTACCCTCATTCAACTCCCCCCACAAGTATCGGATCTGGTTCGGACATTACACGGAACATCTGAAACGACACTACTTTCCACTTGCCAAGTTTCATTCAAATCGAATCGCCCGTTCAAAAGTTATGAATGTCACTAGATTCCGGATTCTCCGTCCCTCCACTCCCCCCACGATGGTCAGATCATGCAAACGACTATTCTCAAGTCAGTTTGCTCGAGTCCTTGATACGCCTGCCCAGTTTCATCGTCCTAATACATCAGGAAGTACCGCACTCGCGGGAACACCAGAATTCCAGATCTCCCCCCAGCTCCCCCCACAGTTCCCGAATCCGTTTCGGTTATGTCAATGATGAATCTAGGACTTGTGCTTACTCTTCCCACCAAGTTTCATCCCGATCCCTCCCTCATTGCATTTCCTAAGATTTCCGGTTCCCCCCAGCTCCCCCCAAAATCACTGGATCCGGTCCGGTTTTTAAGTGGATCGTCTGAGCCACGAGGTCTTTCCAAATATGTAGTTTCATTAAGATCCGATCACCCGTTCGAAAGTTATAAATACCTCAAAATTCCGGATTCCCCATCCCTCCACTCCCCCTACGATGTCCAAATTATGCAAACGACTATTCTCAGGTCAGCTTGTTCAGTTCTTGATACGCCAGCCAAATTTCAACGTCCTAGTACATCAGGAAGTACCGCACTTGCGGGATCACCAGAATCCCGGACCCCCCCAGCTCCCCCCATAGTGCCCGAATCCGGTTCAGTTACGTCAATGATGAATCTAGGTACTTGTTCTTCCCACCAAGTTTCATCCCGATCCCTCCACCCATAGCGTTTCCCAATATTTCCGGTTCCCCCCTCCAGCTCCCTCCAAAGTCACCGGATCCGGTCCGGATTTTAAATGGGTCGTCTGAGGCACGAGGTCTTTCCAAATATCAAGTTTCATGAAGATCCGATTGACCGTTCAAAAGTTATAAATACCTCAAGATTCCGGATTCCCCCTCCCTCCACTCCCCCCACGATGCTCGGATCGGGGAAATGACTATTTCAACTTAATCATTTGGGGTCCCTGATATGCCTGCCAAGTTTCATCGTCCTAGCTTATGTGGAAGTGCCCGAACTAGCAAAACCCGGACCGACCGACAGACCAACGGACGGACAGAAATTGCGATCGCTATATGGCACTTGGCCGAAGGGCAAGTGCCATAAAAAAAACGGATAACGGTACATCGTTGAAAACTATTTTTCCTCCATGACTGAAGGAGGCCGACCATTATATCTCTTGTAGTGGTTAATTTACCTGCTTATTCTTGATAATAAGGAGGATAACCAGTAGGTTATTCACTGCTCCAACAAATCCGATCAAACACAGTGCGAGTGCGATGAACGTATACAGTTCTGGAGCAGTCATATTCACTAGAATTATCAGGCCGTCTTCCTCGTACGAACTTGGCGTATACGGACAGTCATTCTGTGCCTTCGGGTGCTCCCCAGTGAGGGAACTATTTATTTCCTTTTCTGTTCCGTTCATAACCATTTCGGAAACTACACTGATTTAAAGGCACAGGTAACAAGGCATTCCAGGTAAATTCAAGCTGTCTGCGGGGGAAGATCTCAGCGGACATGCCCGAAGTTACTTTCTCAAGGATTGAATGAATTGGTGTCGCCTATGCTCTGTAGAGCGTTTGAGATGACAGAGTTTCGTTTCGAATCTAAGTATGACAGAAATGAAGAAAATGAGCCTGGGACAAAGGACCGCGCGGGTCCCGTGTGGGAGTAGTATGATTAAGAATCTGTAGCATTTGGTGTGGAATGTGTGATAACCTGAGTGAAGCTAGAGTAGAAATGTTTGGATGGAATAGGTGGCTAACGAATGAAGATGAAGAATATCATCCTGGAATTGAATACCAGTATCGACCCTGGTCTATAGTGTGGTATGTATGACAGCCTGAAGGGAACCTATAGCATTAATATTGTGAAGGTGGAAGCTTGAATGTACGTGATGCACAGACGGAATGAAGGTCGAATTCTTAAGCTTTTTGTACCGTCTCCTGATTCTTGCCCTAATAAGTCGTCAACTAAAAGTCTTCCTCTTTTTTTGAACATTTTGCCCCTTGAATCTTTTATCGTTTTTCATTCTATTTTATTTAAGAAAAAACCGAGGGGTTGCCCACTCTCGATTTTAGTGTACAGCAAGTGCCCGGTGCCGCGATGCCCGGTCGGTGCCGGCACCGGCTGAAACCTGTCGGCACCGGCTGAAACCTGTCGGCACCGGTTGTCACGTTGTAAAAGATCAAAATAAGCATTTTTAGAAGCGTTTGAAAGTTGAATCGCCCAATTTATTATCGGCACCGGTGCCGGCACCGGCTATTTCGGTTGGTGCCGGCCGGTGCCGGGAAAGGGTGTACAGAAGGTGCCGGGGAGTGGGCAACCCCTCGGAAAAAACATCATTCAAATTCCCTACCTGAATATTTTTATGAACCCGATCTATTTTCTGGAACTAACTCTGATCACGACCATAACACGCGTAATCCTTGTAAAGCCCGGCAACCCTTGATAATTTCAGAAAGATCAAGATTTTCATTGAGAAACACAATATTGAGGGTATGGCAAAGTTATCATAATGTAATCAAACTTGAAACACACGCTGAAAAACAAAATAAAATCAATGCTCATAGAAAATGTTTAAAGTAAAAAAAATGAAAAAATAAATAAAGTAAATAAATAATAAATGTGTGGTTTATAGCGGTAAATCCCAACTCAGTCTGGTGGTTTGAATCTGGATGTATTATGGTTAATTTATTATATTATTTTATGTTGATGTAGTTATAGCCTACAGTATATTTAAATGTCTGCCATTTGGCCTCGAGCCCTCTCTCTGCCAAATTGGCTTTTTATATTGAAATTATATAGTAATAAACAGAACTTGAACTTGAACTTGACAAATGTAGATTACAGATGTCACGAGTCAGAATTATTTCCTTAAAGGACCTCGTAGCACTGTATGCATATTTTTGCCTACTGAAGAAAAAGAAACAAAAAATAAAAGCAGAAAAGAAAAAATTTATCAGTCAATCAGTAATTTGATTAACCATGCATACAAGAAATGGCACAAGGCATGACCATTTAAAAAAAAGATCAGACCAAACTAAATAAAATAAACAGTTGCTGTTCAGTCGGGTGAAATGGTTTCGAGGGTGGTAGGCTGGGTTTCGTAGAGGAGTCTCTGGGGCCTTGTGGATAGCGTGATAATGGGTCTGGCTGGCCTGACCTTATTTTCCACTGTCACAACCAATCAAACAAACGATCGGCATGAATGTCCAGGTATCCTAAGGCTGAGACACACTGTCTCTCTCTCGCCAAATAAATAAATGCATACTCTTCAATAGCTATAAAAATGTCTCCTTCAGTAAAAAAAAAGATGTAAATTGTTGCTGGTGTAATTTCTCCGGAAACGTGATGATGCTGACGGACCAGCATCTTCTAGGTAATAGCCTACCATATTACCCCAAATCACCACTATCTTTTCGCCCACCCTCACCTCACAATGCCCACGCTCAGTATCCCCACGATCAAAATCCCCACGATCGAAATGCCCACGACTCAAAATGCCTACAATTCAGACGTCGAACACCCGAAATCGTCCAAAATGCTGGGGCTTAAAAATGCCGACAGCTTCCAAATGCCGACAGTCCAAAATGGTCCCAAGGGAGGCTAATATCGTCTTGGTTCAAAATACCGACGGCTGAAATTGTCCACTCTTAAAGAAAAGTCCAAGGGGGTTCCTCATCAGGCGAAGGCTTTCTCAAGGAAGCACAGCGCTTTTGCGGCATCTAACCACGAGCCAATACACATGTTTCTTGTAAATATTTACCAGTATATATTATAATACCACTTGAACATACGATCATCGTCATTCTGTTACTCGGTCTACTCCTCCCGTTACTCACTTACCCCTAATTCAAGTTTACTGCGGACTGAACACCTCAAATAATCTAATCGTGGGCATTTGATTCGTGGGCATTATGAGTCATTGGCACTGTGAGTCGTGGGCATTTTGAGCCGTGGGCATTTTGAGTTGTTGGCATTTTTAGTGGGCATTTTGAGTCGTGGGCATTTTGATCGTGGGCATTTTGAGTGTTAACTAATATTATGTCACAATGATGATACGACACACATCGTCTACCGGCAATAGCCTGAACTAGTGCATATATATGGCATATGTATTACATATAATCCCTGATACGTCATCGTCCTAGCCCGTCTTCAAGTACCCTAACTTGCATAGTCGTTGAGAGTTGGTATTTGTAAATGTAGTTAAATAATAATGTTCCTTTTTGTGTTTGTTTAAAAATAAGTATTATTGAATGAGCTCCTTATTTGTATGTTCGCTCCCATAGGCCGCATGGCTTTTTTTTTGTAGGCGGACATGCAGTTTGTTCCAGGGATTATATTGTTTTTTGTGTGAATAAATCTGAATCTGAATCTGCATGTTAAAAAATTCCCCCGATCCAACTCCGCCCACATGTGACGATAGGGAGTTTGCTGTCAAGTCTTGATCTGTCAAGTTAGTATTACTTGTTGTAGAGTTACACATTACCTTAAATTACCTTAATTTGCAGCTTGGAGCAAAATAAGGATTTGTCCTGTAGAATTCGCTCCGTAGTTGACTGTATGGTTGGTCTGTATGATGGTTTGGTTGTAAGATAGAGACAAGGACAAGATTTCCGGGAATCCCTCTCCAACTCTCCCCATACTGTGCCCAGATCCTACCGGTTCTATCAACGATTTATCTAGTGCTTTACGCTTGTTCTTCCCATCGAGCCCCGTCCCATTGTCTTCATTCGCGATCTCCAATACGCTCCTCCACCATTATCGGGCCCAGTCCGGCGTTAAAATGAAACACTTGAGACAACTCTTGCCAATTGTCAAGTTTCATGCCAATCCGACCACATGTTCAAAAGTAACAAGACCAAAGGTTTCGATGGGATCCCAAAAATTTAATATTTGACCCAGAAAACTAGGTCTTGTCTACGCCAGATCCAGTCTTCGCTAGGCTAATCATCTGAGAAAATCAAGTTCAGATATACCTGTATAAGCCATATCTATTTTGACGATACTGATCGAAACTTCCTGCTTTACTTCTGCCAAATTTCCGGTTTCGACCGAATTCCGAGCGAACTACTTGTCCAGCCAAAAAAAAAGATAGTTCAGAAACGAATTCAGCACATTTATCTCCTTATCCCTATAAAGAACATCTAATCAACTTACAATAAAACTTTTGCTTTTAACAAATTTTCCGGTTTCGGCCGGATTCCGGGCTAACTACTTGTCTGGCGAGAAAATGGTTTTCACCATCGTGTTCAGCATGTCTTCTTACCACATAATCGACTATCACATTAGCTGTTTCAAAATATTATGTTTGTCCCTTAGTTTAAACCCCCTTCCCCACCCCTAAATGTAGGGCTACAGAGCCCATCTACGAACTCGACCATACTCTTGACCCAAAGAATCCTCACACCAAGCTTCATCAAAATATATCATTCCATTCGAGAGTTATCGTGCTTACAGACGGACGGACGGACGGAAACTTTTGCGATGTCATAGGTATCCCTCCACTTACGTTTTGGGATCCCAAAAAAAGCCTCAATTTTCCTAATTCCCCCCATCTCCACTACCCTTACGACTGATAGTTTCTAAGTCAACCTGTATGATTCCCGAATCTGCCCGCCAAGTTTCATGGTCTTAGCAGGGACCTCCCCCCCCCCTCAAATCTTCTCACAGTGCTTGTGCTGTTCTGTGAGGGATGTTTAAGGGCTTGTGCTTATTCTTCACAGTAAGTCCCATCCGATTCCTCCACTCTAAGCTTGCCACGGGTTTCCGGTGCCCCCAAACTCCCTAAAAGGTTCCGCTCCCGACTGAGACATCTACTCTGGCCAATCGTCAAGTTTCATTCAGATCCGACTATCCATTCGAAAGTTACGTACGAAACATAGACCCGACCCCCCCCCTCTATCCAACCTCCAAAGATAGTTGGATCAGAGGAGAGACTATTCCCAAGTCAATCCAGTCCGGTCCCTAATGTGCCTGACAAGTTTCATCGTCCTATAGCACATCTTGAAGTACCCGAACTCGCTATTGTGGAACCCACCGACAGACTTACAGAAAAGGGTATATGGCACCTGATTGCCATAGACATGGGTGAAGTAACACTGGATTTTTGGCACTTGCTTTCCAGCTAAGTGCCATATACCGATCACTTTTTCGTCGATCTGTATGTCGGTCGGTCAGACCGGTGATCGCGAATTAGGGTACTTCCACATAGTGAATGCTCAGACGATAAAACCTTTCAGGCCGTGTTAGGGACCCGACCATAACTTAACCTAGAAATCGTCAATTCCCCGATCCGACCATCGTTGGGGAGGGGGAATCCGGAATCTTGAGGTATGTGTAACTTTTGAAGAGGGATCTTTGTTAAACTTAATATTTGGAAAGAACTCGTTTCTTAGATGTTGATGTCCCACTTGAAATCTGGACCGGATCCGTTGACTTCGAGGGAGTTGGAGGGGGAAGCGGAAATCTGTGACACGCTCAGAGTAGAGGGATCGGGACGAAACTCGGTGGAAGGGCAAAGCATTAACAATTAATTCTGACCCTATTAAAGTGCGCTTATTTCAAAGTGGAATATATAGTTTTGACTGAAAGAGACATTCTCATGAAGTAAGTAGGGTTTATTAGACAAGAAGTTGCTAGCTAGCTAATTTGATTGTCTTTACACAAAGAAATGTCATTTTAAACACATACAAGTTACATAAATACTAAATACTACAAAAATAATAGCGCTACACTGACATTTTATTAAACATGTTGACGAAAAACGGCACATGCTGTGTCTCTTTGTTTTGGTTTGGACCGGTTTTAATTTAACCGGCTCGTTATCATTTGTGTCTCAAGGGTTTTGCTACATATAAATTCGTAGCCCCCTTCAAAGTGCGCAGCATAGCCGCAAAGTGCAAACAAATACTTTCGAGCAAATCTTTTCATTATCCTCAAGGGCCCACGATCATTTGTGCTTCAAGACAACGCGAATCCCTGATACCTTTAGCTACTTCGTATCCTTGCAAATGCCATGTGAGCTTACAACTCTTGTTCAGCAAGTTTGTGCTAAGGTGCTTTTCGTTACAGCCTCAACGGTGAACAAGTTTTAAATTCGTTCAACTAGAGACGGACGAGTTCCGCCAAAGTCTCAAATGTTTAAGTAACACGAACACGGATTTTTGCATAGTCAAGGGGAGGAGAGACAAATAAGGTTCTTAGCGTTATACGTTCTTGATCCCACTCACAGACTTCATGATGACCGCTTTGTCAAAGTCTCATAGGAGCGGAAAGAGGCTTATTCAGGAAGAAGGACACAGCGGGTAACTATTGTAAGACCATATTTTTGAGAATCAGGGAAGATAAGACTTATTTATTCTAAGAGTAAATGGCTCGGGAAAGGAGATAAAGAAACAAGAGTTGTAAGCTCATATGACACTTGCAACGGTAACTTGCAGACCGCATCCTTGAAAGGCCCGAATGGTCTTATCCTCGGGGAAGCAAATAACACACTTTCATGATCCCAAGCGTCTTGGAGACGTGCTTACCTGGCAAGAATGTTAATGATCTTTGTTTGGCAAAAGTATTTGTGCACTTTGGAGGGCAAGATGCTCCGTACGCACGCTGCCGTACGCTGAGGTGGTTCAAAAGAGACCGAAAGATATAGAAGCTGAAGGAATCTCTCCATTCGTCCTCGATGACCATCGGGACCTCTTGGACGAGGCCATGCAGTTTTCAGGACTTTCAATGTGTGTGTCTATTAATTCTTGCAAATAAACAATCTTACTTAACCTATGTTTGTAACTTGTTAATCAATAACTTGCCTTTTGCTGGACTTGCACGTTGGGAACTAGCCGAATGGGTGAACTTGTCTAACGGGAATGTGTCGAAAATTTGTTGTCAAGTCATGGAGTTATTGGTTGAAAACTTATCAAGTGATACATAGCCAAGCACAAGGGCCATACAATTAGAAAATAGTAACATTTCCAAAATACCAATGCTTCCAAGCGTCTATGGATACTAACAACGTAACTTAATCACTCTTAACTTGATCGCTCTATCCACATAACCACATACATTGATTACAGCCATTTCCATGGTGCTTTTCCGGATATAGAAAAGAAGCCAATGTTTACCCTTTGAAATCGATCCCCTTAACTCCGAAAGCTCCTGGCACCGGTTAAGAAAAGGATTCATCAAAAGTGGGCAATTATACCTGATATCTGAACCAGTCTTCTGTCTATCATAAACTCTAAATGAGGATCCCCCGTATTCCCCCAAAGGGAGGAGGGGGGGGGGGGTCTGGCCAGGATCTATGTCTTCAAGAGAATCCAAGGTAAAATCATCTTAAAATAAAACTCAGGCTCAATCACCCCAGGGTCTTTGTCAGGAACTTTGTTCGTTACCGATACTTGTGTGACCTTGTTAGTTACTTGTGAGGATTAACCATTACGAACAGGAAGGAACTAGTAATACCGGGGACCAATCAGCCCAGTCATTTCAACATCCCTGGAAACCGTGCAAGTCACTTTGGCAAATCGGCGTAACTCATGGGTAATCCACGTGCGTAGAGATTGTTCCGATTGCTTCACAATACCAAGCTTTATAATTGGTTATTGGTTGCCACGTAATAAACTTTCTTTGATCTGGAGCCGCGAGGTCAAATTCGGTTATTACCTCAGCGACCAGGAAGGGAAAAGATAATTCTGAGAATTTAATTAAATTTGAATTAGTCTGTCTTAATTAATGCTATCTTTCGTGATCGGTCTTAGAGCTAAGGCCGTTTCTGAAGAGTCAATTAACGGTTCGCTGTAAAATAAGAAGATTAAGCACTTTAGCTTTAAAGGACCCCTCGGCCCTCGTACAGACTCTGCCTTTTCTATTGTCATCCGCTCCCTTATGAATCACAAACTTCAGAAATCATTGTTTCATTTTGCACGAATGACGTTTTAGCGCTTTTTCGGCCAAGTTTGCAAGTAAAGCAGCGCAAATTTCGCCGAAAGCTTAAGTCAACTGACAGCTCTTTCAACAAGACCAAAGGTTTCGATGGGATCCCAAAAATTTAATATTTCATTCAGACAATTGGGTCCTGTCTTCCAGACTCCTTGCAACATTTTTACTCTAAAATTTAGAAACAGATTAAGGCCAAATAGCTAATCATCTGACAAAACCAAGTTCAGATATGGATTCAGCATGTGTGTTAACGAAACGATCCTGCCTTCCGGTTTCGGCGAAATTCCTGAACTACTTGCCCGGCGAAAAAAAAGCCCACAAAACGAATACAGCGTATCTCCTTACCCCTATATCCAACATCTAATTAACTTCAAATAAAATTTAACGTATAGCATATTTTCCGGTTTCAGCCGGATTCCGGACGAACTATATGTCCGGCTAAAAAATGATTGTCAGATACGGATTCAGGCAGATTCAGCATCTCTTCTTACCCCTAAATTGGACATCAAACCAACTTCAAATCAAACATTTACTTTTTACAAACTTTCCGGCTCTAGCCGGATTCCGGGCGAACTACTTGTCCGGTGAGAAAATGGTTTTCATATTCGTGCTCAGCATGTCTTCTTACCCATAATCGACTATCCCATTAGCTGTTTAAAAATATTTTGTTTGTCCCTTAATCTGAAACCCCTCCCCCACCCTTAAATGTAGGGCTACAGAGCCCATGTACATTAGAAGCTTCAACACGTTGGTTTCCCATTTTGGAAGACTTTGTAGGGGAAAGGTTCATCTTGTGTTCTGGACTTCCTTGACTTTTCCCACTTTTTTGTCACGGGGCTCGCAATTTTCAAATATTGCGCGTCAGAGAGCGGGAGTCTGGATAGAGTCGACAGTTTCCAACTAAAAAATCGCTAATTTTACGATCCAAGTTTTGGTATTTTACGAAAAATGATATTTCTAAACCATTTTACTGTGACAACATCATTTCTAGTAAGAGTTGTGGTTTAACCATATTCCAAATACATTTGTTGGCGCTAAATGAAAAGTCATTTGAGATTCCTTTAAGCGAGGTCCCGGCTACCCCCTCCCCGACCGGCGAAGCCCCCGGACATAACCCCACCCCACAAGTTCCTTCATTTTTCCACAAGTTCGTTTTTCCAACTTGAGCGGCTTTGAGCCTGAAGAGGAACCTTGCCAAGAAGGGCCGAAATATAGCTCAAATAAAATTCCGCTGACGTATCTGTTCTACACCCCCCCCCCGGCGACCCCCCTGGTACTCACCCCCGGGTATCAAACCCCCGGGTACCAACCCCCTCCCCACCCCTAATATAGAGGTGAGTGGCAAGCCAGCCGTTGTCACGCGTTTACATTTAAGTACTCATGTTCCAAACTGCAGTAGATTTTTTTTTATTTTCTATATATTTACATTCGGGGGGGGGGGGGGGGGGGGTCTGTACCTGAGGAGGTTTCGCCAGCAGGGCACGGGGACGCCCCCCCCCCCAAATATTGTCGACCAGCTGCAGCAGTCGGTACAATATAACTGAGTCGGCGCGAAGCGCCGCGTTTTTTTGTAAAAAACGGTCAACTATTGTTTGAAAACAGTCGGTTTCTATGGCACTTGCAGCTTCGCTCAAGTGCCATATAGGCCTACTGATCGCTTTTCGGTCGGTCGGTCGGTCTGTCCACTCATCTCGAGTTAGGGCACTTCCAGATGTGCTAGGACGATGAAACTTGGCAGGCACATTAGGGACCCGACCAAACTAACTTGGAAATAGTCATTTCCCCGATCCGACCACCGTGGGGGGATTGGAGGGAGGGGGAATCCGGAATATTGACGTCTGTCTAACTTTTGAATCGAGAATTGGATCTTAATGAAACTTGCTATTCGGAAAGACCTCGTGTCTCAGATGTCACACGTCAAGTCCGGAACGGATCCGATTACTTTGGGGGGAGTTGGAGGGGGGAACCGGAAATCGTGTGACATTTTCAGAATGGACGGATCGGGATGAAACTTGGTGGGAAGAACAAGCACAAGCCCCAGATACGTAATTGACAAGACCGGACAGGATCCAAGCACTATGGGGGGAGTTGGAGGGAGGGTTCCGGAATTCCGGTGATCCCAAGTTAAGATGCTTACACATGTGCTAGGACGACGAAACTTGGCAGGCACATTAAGGACCAGACTAAACTAATTTGGAAATAGTCACTTCCCCCATCCGACCACCGTGGGGGGAGTGAAGGGAGTGGGAATCCGGAATATTGACGTACGTCTAACTTTTGAACGGGGAACCGCGCGGATCTTAATGAAACTTGATATTAGGAAAGGCCTCGTGTCTCAGAGGTCACACGTCAAGTCTGAAACGGATCCGATGACTCTGGGGGGAGTTGGGGGGACCGGAAATCGTGTGACGTGTTCAGAGTGGACGGATCAGGACGAAACTTGGTAGGAAGAATATGCCAAGCCCCAGATACGTAGTTGACAAGACCGGACCGGATCCGAGTGCTGTGGGGGAGTTGGAGGGAGGGTTCCGGAATTCTGGAGATCCCGAGTTAAGATGCTTACAAACGTGCTAGGACGATGAAACTTGGCAGGCGTATCAGGGACTCGGTAGTTTCAACTTAAGAACAGTCGTGTCTTCGATTTGACCATCGTGGGGGGATTAGAGGGAGGGAGAATCCGGAATCTTGAGAAATGTCCAACTTTTGAACGGGTGATCGGATATGAATGAAACTTGACATTCGGAAAGAAGTCTCAGATGTCCCATTTCAAATGCGGACAGGATCCGATCAATGTGGGGGAGACGGGAGGGGGGCGTAAGTTTTATGACACGCTTAGAGTGTAGCAATTGGGATGACACTTAGTAGGAAGAACAAGCGTAGGCCCTAGATACATCAGTGACATAACCGGATCTGATTCGGGCACTCCGGGGGGAGTTGGAGGGGGTCCGGAATTCCGGTGATTGCGATTTAAGGTACTTCCAGATGTGCTAGGACGATGAAACTTGGCTTGAACATTAGAGACTTGACAAGATTGGCTTAGAATTTGTTACTCCCAGATCCGACTATCCCTTGAACTACTCATCTTCACCGCAAAAGTAACAAAAAATACTTTTAAGCCAAATCTACATTTTCCTGATCCCCATGAGCCCATGATCATTTTTGCCTCAAGAGTTTTGCTTTGATCAAAACATATACTCATGATCTAAAGGGCCCAGGATCATTTTTGCCTGAAGGGTGTTGATCACAGATTAATTTCTAGCGCCCTTAAAGTGCACATCATCACAGCCAAGTGCATTTTTTTTTGTTACCAAACGATACATTCTCGTGATTTCAAAGGATCTATCGTCGTTTTTCTCTCAAGGGTTTTGCTTTTAAATGATCACAACAAACCCACTAATTGGCAAATTCCTACTTTCATCCTTTTACCAAGCCTTTCAAGTGCCATATGAGCTTACAGCTCTTGTTCTGAAAATCAGTGGCGAATAAAACGACAACGAACAGTCCGCTGTACTGTGAACTTCAAATAAAACGCGGACTACTTCACAGGGTACGCTGAACTGTTCCCTGCCTTAACCAGCATACAAACTAGCGGGTCCGCTGGCACTCAGCGGGCGGCCCGCTGGCGAATAAAATGACTTTGGGCACCCCGCGCCATCCCAGCGTATGGCCCGCTGACAAATAAAACGACAACGAACAGTCCGCTGTACTATGAACTTCAAATAAAACGCGGCTCCGATTTAAGTGAAACTTGGTGGTTGATAGGATCTCATTATCAAGGTATTATGTCTTAGATATTAATAATAATAATATAATTGCAATAATAAGGCTTTCGCCTCTATAAATAGGTGTCCGTGTCCGAACCACATCCGACGGGTAGTTGAAGGGGAGATACTGGAAATATTGTGGCACGCGAGTTAGGGTACTTGCTGATAGGCTGGGGAAATGAAACTTGTCAAGCTTATTGGGTTCCGGACCAGAGTGACTTGGAAATTATCAACAGCCAGATTCGACCATCCGAGGGGGAATGGAGGGAGGAAAACGAGCTACCCTATCTGGATGAAATTAAACAAGAGGACACGTCCAAGATGTTTTGTTTCAGGCCCGGAATGGACCCGGAAACTGCTTGGCGGAGTTGGAAGGGGCTACCGGAAATCGTGGGCTTAGGGTCGAGGAACGAGGACAGGACTTTTCGTGAAAGTAAACCTGAAGCCGTGAAAGAAAAAACCTGAAGCCGTGAAAGTAAACCTGAAAGTAAACCTAGGCTTGATGTATTTATAGAGCCGTTCAGATCCTTTCCGGCACAGTGTGCCAAAATCTTGACAGGAATTCCAGTCCGCAACTGCCTGACGAAGTCGTCTGTCCACAGCTTAAAAGCCAAGCTTCATCTTCTAGATTTTTCTTCCCGATTGCTGACTTCCGCTTAGTCACGAAGGTTGCGGAAGGTGAGCTGGCTGGCCAGGCCGAAAATTTACAAAAATAACGGGTTGTTTTACATCCCAGCTTCTGGAATATGGAAGGTGTCACTGTGGAAGAAAGCTCGGAGGCAGCATATTTGACAGACTAGATCTACGTTGCCTTGGCAACGTGAAGTGTTGCAGCAACCTTTGTTTGGCTTCGCCGACTAACGTGTTGCGAGAGCAACCCTTTGGTTTTGTTTCTTCGATATCGGGTAAATGCTGAAGTTGTCAACCCATCGAGGTTTACAAAATGATACGTTCCAACAAGATTTTTTTTTTCTGAACTGATGACACAATCCGTAATCACATGGCTATCCCTCAGCATTGAGAAAATAATCAATAACAGACTATCGAAAGTAAGGACTAAATTGACATTGCAGCCAGTTGAACTTATACTTTTCAATCATAGACATCATGACTGATGAAAAGTTAGAACATTATCTTATAGTTGGTATGATACAGCTATCCATAACTTTTCAAGATCAAAATACCTCTACTAATTATTGCGAAACTATGTCATAGTTTTACATTATTTCAACTGGAAACTTGAATAAGACAGCACCCGCACCCATGTAGGCGTACACTAAGAGAAATCCTACTCGCCTGCAATTGCAAATTTGCAGGTGAATTTACTATCATCATTGTCGTGAATGTCCGGAAGGTTTTGTTTGACAGTGCGGAAGCTTTAGAACGTGTCCGAAAGCTCCGAAACGAACGAGAATGCTGAATTAATTCAGGATTTTATGCAGCATTTCGCTTTCGGACTTAAATTTTCGCTTAATTAATGCAGCATTAATTCAGCATGAAATTCATCGAAAACTTCAGCAAAGATGCTAAATTTTACGCTGAATTTTCAAGAAGATACTGGGGAGCAGGCGATTAAGGCTAAATTTCGGTATTCTATAAGTGTCAGAGAAGAAATAAAGGTAACAGCTTTCGGAGAAAAAAAATATGAAAATGCATCATTAAATGCAGCATTTACAGCACTAAAAAGCTTTCGGACACGTTCTTAGATATCTGGGAGTCTGGATAGTGCCGCCTGGCTTTCAGCTTCACGTGCTCGTTCGGATAGGCTGTCCTCTATAGTCATTAAGTCGAACCGTGGCAGACCTTTAACTGGATAGACGTTTAAGTGTGTCGTAGAGGTTTTCCCAATTCTTTCTTTCTCCCTACCTTAAACCTGCCCAAAATGTATAGCTTAAACTGAATAAAAAAATATCAAACAATAGTTTCAAAAAAAATTAATATTTTACCACTTTTATTCTTATATTCGATGCGTCATCGCTTTCTTGTGGATCAATTTTCTACCAATCATCATCTTCGAGTACTCTCCCTTGCCATTACTTCTTCCATCTATAATCTAAATATCTAAAGCTATGTTGCTCGTCGCGCTCAGCTCAGATAGAATATTTTTCAGACTTCCAAGATCCAATCCAAGTTGAGTTGAGTGTTTCAAGAAATGTTTTGAAATAAAACCTCGGAAGGAAGTGCAGATTAGTGGCACGAGCGTGAATGAGCTGAAGCTCGCGAGACGTCAACCTTCAAACAACAACAACAACAAGTGCAGATTAACCATGAGTTCAGAGAAGGAACAGGTAAAAGTTAAACTATGCAGAAATATATAACCAGCAAAATGTTTACTATTTCAGGAATTTCTGTGCTTAAAGGTTGATGGGGGTTGCGTCTTGCTACTCTTCCGAACTGCTTCACTTATAATAATTTCTATCTTTCACCGTAAACACAGATATTGTTACTGTTAGAATTTTCAAAAACTGAATGGAGTGACGTCCCTGCAGCAACAGCAACTGAAACTGAAAGGCTAGCCTAGTCAATCTTCCCCAGTAGCAGTAGGGGAGAGGGGGGCCATACCGAACGATTTTTGCTTTTTCTGCTGCTGGAAGCTTATTTTTTAACCAATATACTCGGTTTTTACGGTCAAGGGAGAGCAGACACTGGGTATTCTATGGTGAATTTATGAAAATTTTAGGAGTCAAGGTAAACCCTTTGCAGCCCTAAAACCAGCAGTCTCTCAGTCGTTCGGGATAGCCCCCACCACGGGGCGAAAGCGGACGGGGTAGGGGCCAATCCGGACGGGTTGAAAATTTCAGCTATTTATTTGAAAAGCAACCTAAAAAAACACAAAATGACCAGATTTTCAACTATATAAGCATAAATGGGCACCCTCATCACCTAACATTAGTTGGGTGATGAGGGTGGACAAAATTTCAGCTATTTATTTGAAGAGCAACATAAAAAACGCAAAATGACCAGATTTTCAACTATATAAGCATAAATGGGCACCCTCATCACCTAACATTAGTAGTGACATATAAACCTCAGAATCTGCAAAGTTGAAGGTCGTAGTTATCTTTGGTCAAGAAGGGGCGAAACCGAACGTTCAAAAATACATTCGGAATAGCCCCTAAATTTTCGTTCGGAATCGCCCCAGACAGACAAAAAAAAATTAAATGGCGGCCGTTGTCAAACCCGTCGGCTGATCAAAATGAAAATCACATATGATAGAGAACAAATACTAGCCTAAACGCCTGCAAAAGCACGGAATTCTAGCTATGACAATTACTGAATTATCTTTCACCGATCTGCTACGTCCAGATTTCCAGCAAGAGCAAAAAAACTTCAAGGGCTCCCAAAACTTGTACAGTTTGTCCAACTGATTTGAAACTTTCGCCAAATGGGCGCTAGGTAGAGGCCATCTAGCGTTATTTTTTAGAGTGAAAAAGCTGCATGCTTAGTGGTGAAAAAATTGAAGGTTCGGTTTCGCCCCCGTGCGGTATGGCCCCCCTCTCCCCTACCACATAGGCTAATTTATGTGTGTATAATTTATAATAATAAAGTCAGCGTCACCCACCATGCCACAGCCACAAGCGAGATTTTTTTAAGTTTGCTTTTTCCTGCCAGATTTAACTAGGATTTCCATCCAGATTCTGGCTTTTAATGTTTCTCAATCCCAATTCTGAAACTGGCTTAAAACCCCAGTAAATGACGAGCCCTTCTACAAATAGAGAATATTACGAAAAGCGTCGCAGGTAGGATTTTTTTTAAACATTTATGATCAGAGCGTGGATTTGCGATCCAAATAAAAATAAGGACTACCAATGAAATAATATATCAGTCCTTTTGTCTAGGACCAGTGCTTCACTCGACCTATTCGAGTTTCCACAGTCGTAGCAACTATTGAATCCTGACAACTATACCAAATAAATTACCGAATCGTAGTTATTATACTGAATAAACTGATTCTGTAATTACCGAATCCTGGTTATTATACCAAATAGTTTTGGTATAAAAAATCTACGAATAATATTCGTATTGGGTAGCCTATAATTTCGTAGAAACTGGAACTATAGCCGAGGTTTGTGATTACCGAATCACAATCATGATGTAGAATAATTTTAGTCCGATAGCCTATTCGGGATTCTGTTTAACTACTGAATCTCCATAAATATAAGCCTACCTAACAGTTTTGGCATCGAAAAATTACCAAATAATTTCATTAAATTTGCTCTAACTACCGAATCCTGGCAGTTCTACAGAATCCCGATCATTATACCAAATAGATTTGTATTGATAACTGCTGTTTGGGATAGTTCGTCCACGGCCTTGGCCACTCTGTAGGTGAAGAAGCTTGTTCTGGCCGTGGTTTAACACACTGTTTGAAAAGCTACTTTGAGTGCCCTTGGGCGATGTGTCTCTTTTGAATTTTCCTCAAAAATCCGTTGGTACCCTTATCATAAACCAGCAGCCAATGATACCATTAAATCCACCTTTCTCAGCTTTTGAATACCATATATACAAATTTACATATTTTCTCATGTTATCCAATTAGCCTATGTCTGCCTTGTTAAAAAATTAGACACATCATTAAGGCACAGTAGAACATAAGGCACAGTAGTTTGTTGTTCCAACATTGTTTTTTGAAAAGAATTATTTGTAAAAAAGAAATTTTTGACAAACCAAAGCCGAAACAGAGGAGAATGATAATGAATCACAGAATGACTACCGTAGTACTAAATCGTCTACAATCCTGTCACTCCTCTGCAAATAAAATGAAATCCCTGTTGTTTTGTTGACAGCCTGGAGATTTTGTGACAGCTCATGATCACTATCCAAAGTGTTTTTGTTTTATTTCATCTTTCTGTTTTTATTTTTCACCAGAAATGTTGCCAATTAGCATGTCTGTTATTCTCCCGTTTTTGTACACTATGAGCGTGTTCCACTCCACCCCTCTACCAATAGTAACTATTAGTTACTATTTCCGTTCTGAAATCCCTGCTTTTCGCCGCTCTTTTGTTTTGTACTCACGGCTTTTTAGCGCTTTTTCAGCCTAGCCGAGTTTTACCCGTCACGCAAGGCAAACTTCGGGGAAAGCTTCAAGGTCCACCGACAACTCTCTCTTACATAAGGGCATCAGAAGCTTAGAATCCCGTTTTCATTTTGGAAGACATGTGTAGACCATCAGGTCTATATTCGGTTTTGGACCTCTTTTGTTTTGCTTGGTTTTTCTTTTTTTCCACGGCGCATTCATTTTTCAAATATTTTATGTCCAGTCGAGAAGCACTAACAATAAAATTGCTAATTTCAAGTGGCAAGTAGGCTATTGGTATTTTTTAGAACGATATTTCTGAGCCGTTTCATCGTAAAAAGATCATTATATTTCCTTACAGATTGTTGAGCTGCTGAACCAGGCTGCTCTTGCAAATGATGCCACAGAGAAAATTACGTGTCTTACGCGCACCAAGGATTTAATTCTCCACTTCGGTCCTGAGTTAGTGGACAGCTTTCTGGATGAGGTACTAGCGTTCCAGAATGACAGGAGTCAAGAAGTGCGTAAAACCATTGTTGGCTTTTTGGAAGAAGCATGGTTAGTATCATTTTTGCTTAAACTTTAACCGAAAAGGTCGGAGATCCGACAATCTAGTTTCACGTAACTTATTCACTTAAAGTACAATGGGCACTAATTAGGCTATTCTTTATTTTTCGTAAAATGATGTACAAATAAAAATTTACAACTTCCGCTTTGAAAAATAAGCCGTTTTATTTGCAATCGCTTGTCATTACCTCTTCGCCGGCTCGGCGGAGACGATTGCACTTGCAAGGTGCAAACATTCAAAAACTCTCCCCCCGACCCGACCAGATTGACTTGGAGATAGTCAGTTTTCCGATCCAAACATCGTGGGGGGTGGGGTGGGGTGGAGGGAGCGGGAATCCGGAATCTTGGGGTATTTATAACTTTCGAAGGGTTGACCAGATCTTGATGAAACTTGATATTTGGAATCATCTCGTGTCTCAGATGTCCCATTTCAGGTCCGGAATGGATCCGATGAATGTGGGGGAGGGGGGTGGGGGGAAGAACCGAAAATCCTGTGACACGCTTAGAGTGGAGTGATCGGGATGGAACTTGGTAATAAAAACAAGCACAAGCCCTGCAGGTACGTCAGTGACAGAACCGGACCGAATTCGGGCACGGTGGAGGGAGTTGGACGGTGGTCTGAAATCCGGTGATCGCGAGTTAAGGTACTTCCAGATGTGCTGGGACGATGAAACTTACCTGAAACATTAGAGACTCGACAATATTGGCTTAGAAATTGTCACTTTCCAGATCCGACCATCCCTTAAAGTAGGCTACCCATCATAATCACAAAGTACAAAAAATACTTTCAAGCAAAGTATACATTTTCATGATCCCCATCAGCCCATGATTGTTTTTGCCTCAAGCATTTTACTTATGAGTAAAATAGTTCGAGCTCCTTAAAGCTCCCTTAAAGTGCGCATCTTAACCGGAAAGTGAAAAAAATACTTTTGATCAAATGATATGTAGCCTATTCATGATCCACAAGGGCCCATGATCATTTTTGCCTCAATGGTTTTGCTTACATGTGAATTCCTTCAAGTACCGTAAAAAAAACTTTTGAGCAAACTGTACATTTTCGTGATCCCGATGAGCACATTATCAATTTTACCTCAGGGGTAAAAGGGGCAGAAAGTCTTTTTTTCTGGACAATCAGTTCGGTCGCAATCCGGCAATGAAGCCGATTAGAGATTTGGTATATGGGCAGGAGTAGCCTGCACTCTGGATCCATGTCTGAACGCTATGTTCATATCAGTTCGCCGGAATCCGGCAAAACCGTAAACTTGGTGTCCTGGTTTGTAATGAAAACTAATCAATTACACCAGTTATTAAACACTTTATTCCTTGTATAACGAAACAAAAATCATAGATCTCTTCTTGACAACTCTCCCCAGCGTACTGACTACAAAAATGAATGCGCGAATTTCCCTCAGAGTGATTGCATACCCTGAGGGCAAACGAAATGAAATAGCATCCGCTACACTTGGTAGAAGTAGAGGTTTGGTGTGAGGGAAGCGTACATCCTGAATCCATAATTTGTTTTTCGTTTTTTTTCGACTTGTCAGTCGTTTTGCCGTGATCTTCCCAAACCACCACTGTCAGGAGAGAAGGGAGAATAGAAAGTTTGAATAAAATGCGGTATTCTCCGATGCACAAAGACTAACCTGAAAAGGACTAAATACCCTTAGAACATCAACAATACAAAAGATTCATTTTAAATTTCGGAATTTAGTTATAACGAACTGCTGGGGGAGGGGGGGTGAGAGAAGAAGGAGGGAGCGCAGGTAAAATAGTCTTGCCATGTCAATGTATAGCCAGTAGACTGGAAATATGGACCTTTTCAGATCACCTCTGGGAGAGCCGCTGCGTTTGTTGTTAATGTTACTTTTTGGGATCCCAAAACGTAAGTGGAGGGATACCTATGAATTCGTATCTGTCCGTCCGTCCGTCTGTCAGCATGATAACTCTCGAAGGGAGTGAGATATTTTGATGAAACTTGGTATGAGGGTTTTTTGGGTCAAGGGACATGTCGAATTCGTAGATGGTCTCTGTAGCCCTACATTTAGGGGTGGGGGTTCAAGTTAAGGGGCGAGCAAAATATGTTGACAGCTAATGAGATGGCCGATGTAGTGGTAAGAAGTCATGCTGAATCCGCATATGACAGTACTTTTCAACCCGGACATATAGTTCGTCCGGAATCCGGCTGAAAAGTTTTATCTGAAGTTGATTAGAGGTTCGATATTGACGTAAGGAGATATCCTGAATTCATTTTTCTACAAGATCCAATTGTCAGGATCAAATGTCTAATTTTTGGGATCCCACCGAAACCTTTGGTCTTGTTAGTTCTGGAAAAGGATTATCAGTCGTATAGATTGATTTGGGATGAATAGGCTAAATAAGAGTATTGTTGCTTTGCTTCAGAGATTATAATATTGGATAGATTGGTGAAAAGACTCGGGTCAAGAGTGAGGCCGAGTTATAAGATGGGGTTTTTATCATGCCATTTTGGCAGGAGGAGGGGTATAGAAATTTAGTTACATAAGAAGTTTTTGGACAAAATCGTTTAAAGTTGCGATACCGGAAAACGACATTTTGAATCAGTAAATACTGTTTGTTCTCGCCTCGAAAGAATAGTCCAGTCGGGGGCCCGGTTACCAACGAATGTTATCTGATTTGTCTTTTGGTTATTCGCGGGATCTGACAAAGACCTAAAGTCTGTAAGACCCGATTTTCTGTATCGTGAAGTAGGCTACTACAAATATATGCCTTTGGGGATTCCGTTGAAAGTATTTCGTGTTAAAATATAAGTAAATACGCGACCCCACTATACTATTGGTGTTCGAGTCCTTCACCAGCCCCATATGTGTACCTATATAGTGACTTGTGTGGCGGCACCAACCATCAATGATCGTTCTACCGTGTGATAACTTTTAGCCTAATTTCCAAGTCTCTTCAAGTTTTTTCAAGGCTTCTTGTTAATGGTAGTTCGTTAGCCTAAAAGTGACCTGTAGGGGGATACCGTTTTCGTTGTAACGGGAGCCTGCAAGCTTCTTATTGTTCGGCCAAGCCTGGGAGCTGGTAATCGGCAAAGAGCTGTCATTAACGGATGAATAGGAGAACTTGTAGTTTGTTGTAAGCTCATTCTCTATCGGAATTGGGTTTGGTACTTCATATTTCGGTAAGGTAGTTAAGGTAGTAAGGTAGTCTCAGCCCAACCTACTCAGCCTTCTTGTTTTTTCACAGCAAGAAAGATCCAGATGTTTTTCCAAAAGTGGCAGTGAACTTCAGTTTCTTGCTTCGGGATGAAGCTGTATTGGTACAGAAGCGGGTAATCACGGCACTTACCCACTTATACCCAATTGTCTTGAGGTGGGTTTGCAGAGCCCGGACTATCTCAAAGGATATGAGCTCAGCTTGGGATTGGATGATGAAAATGAAGAAAGAAATTATTAAGTGGCTGGACCACGATAATGACGGGTTAGTATTCTTTTTATTTCGGTAGACCTTGCAGATCACATGTAAAGCAGAAGGGTGCTTATTTGAACGTCGACTAAAAGTGAACGGTCGTGAAGGATAACATTTAAACCCATACCATGGAACTTTTGCAAAACATTTGCCAAAAACATTTATTTTCGTCCAGTTTAGCGTAGATTAGGTGGAATTTGAAATAATTGCTTTATTGCCATGTGGTTCTTCGTTCAGAGTCGGCATTAAGCGGCACATAAGTTCACCCAGTAGATGGCGTTCAGACCAAACAACCAGGGGCGTCACTAGCCTTTTACCTTTGGGGGGGGGGGGGGACGTCCAGTTTGTGCAAACGGATTCTAAAATGTGCCGACGAAAAACGCCGTTAGTCCTTCATTGTAAATTCGAAATTTAAATACACATATTCGGGTTTTCATTGCAGCTTTCGCTAAAAAGCTTCCAACGACTGTACTCAGAACAAGTCAAATTATTCGCCTCAGGCGAAATGTTTTAGAATTGCATTTTTGTCTGGAAAAATTTTCGAAGCTTCCAACGGATAAACCCAGAACAAGTTAAATTAATCGCCGCAGGCGAAGTTTTTTAAATCTCCCTTTTTTCGGGAAAATTTAGCTTACAAGTTCTAGCTTTTAAGGTGTTTCAGACCCTAAGAATTTCAATCCTAAAGCGCCAACTCAGTGAAACACCGTTCTTCCAAATATAGAATACTACGAAATGCGCCGCAGGCGAAATTTTGTGTAAAACTTACTGTAATGCATTAGTTGAGATTATTCCTTTAATGTAAATTCCTCTATTGAAATTCACATATTCGGCTTTTCTTTTCACCTTTCGCTAAAAAGCGAAGCTTTCCAACGACTGAACCCAGAACAAGTTAAATCAAGATCCGCAGGAGAAATTTTGTTAATCTGTCTTATTTCAGGAAAATTTAAGGCCGTTCTATACCTATACTTCACAGTTTCTAGCTTTTAATGTGTTCCCAACCTCCAAGAATTTCAATCCTAAGCGCCAACTAAATGAAACGCCATTTGTCCAAATAAAAAATACAACGAAACGCGCCGCAGGCGAAATTTTGTGGAAACGCTGATGAGCGATCCCAAATAAAAGTGTGAAATCTGTATGAAATCACATATTTTTCCGCCAAAAGAATAGTGGCCATCCATAAGGAAGTAGGCACAAAGTTGATTCTTGTGCGTAGAAAATCTCAAGTTGCCGACGAGACATAAACTTTCGGGATTGTAAAAACGTTTACGGATTTGATTTATTACGTGTACTGAGATTCTTATCTTCCGAGGGGAATTGAACTTTCCAGGTGCGCCCGACAAATGTTTGAAGAATGCGATTTCTTGCGAATAAAAATATCCCGATGGGCCGACAAGCATACCGACGCCCGACTAAAGCATTCAGAACTCGAATTCTTCTTTGTTTTGCCCAACAAGACTGTAAAATGCTTTATTTCTGACGTGTAAATAGCAGCCGATGTGCCGACAAAACTTAAACTTTCGGGATGCGCCTGATAAATGTTTACAGAATTTGATTTCTGACGGATAAAAAGAACCCGATGTGCCGACGATACGGGTTTTCCCGGGTGCGCCCGACAAATGTTTGCTGAAACTGATTTGTCACAGATAAACAGAATCCGATGTGCCGACGAGTCGACGGACGCCCGACAAAAGCATACGGAAATCAATTTCTTCTGTTTTTCGCCCGACAAATGTTTGTCGAATTCGATTTCTTGCGTATAAAAGGACCCAATGTGCCGACGAGTCTACCGATGCCCGACGAAAGCATACAAAATTGAATTTCTTCTGTAATTCTCATGTATAACAAGACCAAAGGTGTCGATGGGATCCCAAAAATCTAATATATGATGTTGATAGATCAGTACTCTTTACTTGTAATATTTAGAAACAGATCAAAGTTTAAAGTTCCAAGCCCCTCGCGAAGCCTTTCTAGCAACCGATTCTTACTTACAAGTCCGTCTCCCCGTGATAGACATGGTACCGTATCGTTCTTACCATGAAGTACACTGGCAAAAAATAAAAGGTATACCAACTAGCAAAAGTTGGCAACCCCTCATCACCAAAGATTCTAACAACCGTTTCTTACTTACGAATCCATGTCCTCGTGATAGACGTGGTACCACATTGTTCGTACCACGTAAAGCACAGAAAACAAATTGTAGGTACACCAAGTAGACAAAACTGCTAACCCCTCATTGCCGAAGATGATTATGGTCTAACAGCCTATTATCAGACCATGAGACCATTAGAAGTCCCCTACTTGTCTCACAATTGAGATCGGCCTATTTTTGGTTTCAGTGTGTACCCTACTACTGAAGTTGTCAACCCCTATAAACTTTCCAACTGTTATATAGCCCGCAACCTTTTCTATTATACCAACCCCTTCGACCTTGATCCCACTAGCTCTCTCTCTTTTACGTCAGCTCTGCGCAGAGCTATACTAATCCCGCGCAGAGCTTTACGAATTTGAGAAAAGGGGTAGCGGGGGTCGACAAATGTTGTGTCCGGTTTTCGCCGGATTCCGGGTGAACTACTTGTCCGATGAGAAAATAACTTTCATATTCGGATTCAGCATGTCTCCTTACCCCTAAATCGACTATCTCAATAGATTTCAAAAATATTTTTTTTTGCCCCTTAATTTGAAACTCCTCCCCCACCCTCAAATATAGGGCTACAGAGTCCATCTTCGAACTTGACTTGTACTTTGACCCAAAGGATCCTCCCACCAAGTTTCATCAAAATATCTCGATCCTTTCGAGAGTTATCGTGCTGACAGACGGACGGACGGACAGACAGACAGACGGACAACTTTTGCTATGTCATAGGTATCCCGCCACTTACGTTTTGGGATCCCCAAAAGAACCCGATGTGCCGAAGAGCATATCGAGGGCCCGACAAAAGGATACAAAATTCGATTTCTCATGTGTTCTGCACGGCAAATGTGTGTGAAATTTGATTTCTTGTGTATGAAGAGAACCATATGTGCCGACGAATCGACCGACGCCCGACAAAAGCATGCAAACTTTTATTTCTTCTGGGTTTGCCGGCGCTCCGCGCCGACAAACAAGTGTACTTTCGCCGGGCTTCGCCCGACGAAAGTACTTTCTCAAGACCTTTGGGGTGGGAGCCCCCCCCCCATAGTGACGCCCCTGCAAACAACATGCCAAAATGGAAGAAGAAGCATCCAAACAAATCAAGAATAAAGCAACAGATCAAATAATATCGGTAGGGATGTATATGAAAGCGAATTTCGAATTGTTAACGCGAAAGAGAAGTAAAATAAACTGAGTGTTGTTAGACATTAGAGCAATTAAAAAGGTCAGAGTCTTAAATTCCTTTGTCTTTGTCAATATGAGTTTTAAATTGTAGTTTTCTGAATTTAGGCGTTCTCAGGTTGGCTCACAGTCCGTTCTGATTATTCGTATATATATATTTTTTTTTAGACAAGATTTTTCATTCTTTTTTTTTCTTTTTTTATAACATTATGTAGGTTAATTTCTCAATGGGGGTTTGTTCAACCTCTTAACAAGTGTAAACTTCTGGAGGGTTTTGTAGTTACTAGTAATTTTTTTTTTAATAAACCCCATATAATCTAAAATATTCCAGTCTAATCTCATATTTATTCTTAGAAGATAGGTCATGTGAATAGTCAAAAGTGGGTGAAATTATATCAGAGTTAACAGAATGATTAAAGTGATGGCAACTGAGATTCGTTCTAGCCGTATTTTAGACCTTTTGGGCTAGGGTCCTCTTCAGGCTCAAGCCAAAAAATAAGAATCTAGATTTATTTTTCTACCTCGAGCCTGATGAGGACCCTTGCCAAGAAGGGCCGGAATATCGCTTGAATAAATCTCAGCCGAACTTATAGCACCGTCAACTATTTTTTTTTTTTTACTCCATACCTTTTTTGTGTAGCGTCCGAACGATCACTATCAAATTCTTCGAGATGTTGATCATCGCCCAAACATATCGCGAAGAAGACTCCACAACCAAACAGACTGATGTTAGTCTCGACATAGTGCCCGTTACTCTAACCATTGCCAGACCCCGAAAACTGGAGGAAGAAGCAAAGAAGATGTTTGAAGAGCTAGTGAAGTATCATAGCTCCGCCCATATCAGTGCGGCCAACCTACTGGCATGTATGGGATCATTGTCGCTGATTGCCAGGGCGAGACCCATCTTCATGGGACAGGTCATCAACGCTCTTGAGATGTTACACGGTAATCCATATTTTCTGAATCCCTCGCTACTTCATTCTCATTAAATCACAACCGTTACTAGAAATGATCTGTTCACGATTAATGGGTCCAGAAATTTCGCTTTTTCGATACTAATAATATTTGCCTCGTGAAATCAGAGATTTTCTTCTGAGCGCTTGCCGACCAGACTTCACGCTTTCCAAAGTGGAAGTTCGACGCAAAACATTTGAAATTGAAAAGACTTAGAGCGTGTTCCACCCTACTTACCGTAGTTACTACGCTATTTACCGTAGTTACTACGCTAGGCTGGAACGCTTTTTTATTTTTTCGGTCACATATCAGGCCGCGGGCTGATCCGACCAGACACGTTGCAGAGATGCGTAGTTACTACGCTTACTACGCTCCCGAGCGTGGTAAGCAAATAGTTACTATTTTGAGACGGTTGGAACGGTCAGCGTAGTAACTTTTCGTGAGGCTGGAACGGAAATAGTAACTAATAGTTACTATTGGTAGAGGGGTGGAACACGCTCTTAGTTGAAAAGGGAGAAAACGCCAAGCAAAATAAAAAGAGACTGACTTTTGACGTGGTCTACTAAGCCTGCCAAAGTGAAAAGCAACATTTTGAAGCTTGATTTATCTTACCCTTCTTGAAAGAGTCGTTGGCTGGCCTTGAAGCTTTCGGCGATGATTGCGCCGCTTGGTCAGAAAGCTTGAATGTGCGGAAAAAGTGCTAAAAAGTCGCAGACTAAGCAATGGCGAAGAAAGGGGATTTATGAAACTTGGGATTCTGTAGGGAATCTAGGGACAATGAAAGGCAGAAAGAGTAGCCTACGAGGGGTCCTTTATGATGATTTAAAGATATATTAAAGGTTACCTTCAGACATCGAGGTCGATATGGGAAAATAACACCGAGACGGCCATTGAAAATAACCTGTCCGAGCCAAAGGCGAGGCAGGTTATGGAAAATATCAGCCGAGCCGAAGGAGAGGTTGATGTTTTTAAATGGCCATCGAGGTTGTCATTCCGATATCAAGCGAGATGGAGGTGTGTTAACTATTATAACTTTTTCGACCTCGACATGACGTTGGAGGAGGATATGACTTATATCCTCCTCTCCGGAGGCGGTTATGACTAATTCTGTAACGTGATTGGCTGGATTATCCTGTGGAGTGATATTTTACGTTTTCTGTGTGAAGATTACCGTAAGATAACTGACCGTGGGTCATAGGAAGGTATGCATTACACACCTGTTCGAAAAAAGTTATATCGTAATAGCCTATTTTTTTCCTTCCAGCGAACCTCCCCCCAACTCTGACGAAATCTCAGGTCAGCTCAGTGAGAAAACATCTAAAACTTCAGCTCCTCAACTTGCTTAAGCATCCCGCATCTTCCGACCACCTTACAAACATAACTACGTTGCTGACGGATCTAGGAGCAACTCAAAGCGAGGTAACCATTTTATGTTTTAGTCTCCCAGCTTGAGTGAAGCATAGGTTACCGGTGACATCGTAAATTTCCCTGTCTATCTGTCCGCCCGTCAGTCTGTTGATTCCGTCCGTCCGATTGCGTATGGTTGTTATTCTCATATATTCATCCTTCTATCCATTCAGTCTGTCTGTCCTCCTGTCCATCCGCCTGTCCATGCATTGCCCGCCCGCCCGTCTATCTGTTCATCCGCCTGTCTGTCCGCGTTTACCCGTCTATCCCCAGATCTGTCCGACCGTCTGTCTTTCGGAAGTACTTACTTGTACTTGTATCAGGACACAGGCTGCGAGCCTTCCCTGGCATCCAAGAGTTGTTCCACAGTAGAGTACCATCCTTGGCGGTCTTGGGTCCATTCCTGAGTAAGATCAAGCCAGTTTGCGTCCCATCTCCTACCAAAACGGCGGAATCCTCCTATGGGTTCTAGATCGGCCTTGACGCAGGCGAGCCACGTTTTGCGCTGTCCTCCTTGGCGTTTCTTCCACCCGGGAAGAGGCTGGCAGTGGAGGGCCTTCTTGGTAAGCGCTTCGGGTGGGCGGCGTTGGACGTGCCCATACCAGCGTAACCGGCGTCTCTTGATGATCGACCCGATGTCAAGGCGTTGGGAGCATGATCGGCGGAGATCCGCGTTGCTCATACGGTCGGATAGTCTGACACCAAGGATCCTCCGGAGGCAAGAGTGGTCGAAGACGTTGAGGTCATGTACTTCAGAAGCTTTAAGTGTCCAGGACTCGCAGCCATATAAGAGAACCGATCTGACAAGAGCCTGGTAGATCCGGATTTTGGTACGCAGCCGGATTTGGCGTTTCCGCCATAGGCAGATGTTAAGCTGCGCGAAGACTCTTGCTGCAGAAGCGATTCGTGTTTGAATTTCTGTCGAGCTGCTCCCGTTGGCGTCAATCAGAGATCCGAGATACTTGAAATCGTCAACCACCTCGATTACTTCTTGTTGAAGGTAGATAGACTGAACCTGGTTGGGCGAGTCGGACCTGAGGATCTTTGTCTTCGGAATGCTGATTTTGAGGCCCATTGGTTGAGCTGTGGATGCAACTTCGGAGAGCATGTCTTGGGCTTCTGTGGCAGTTCCAGACAGGAGGCCAATGTCGTCTGCGTAGTCAAGGTCGCTCAGGTTGAAGCCAGGACTGACCTGTACTCCAGCAAAACCAGACATGGCCTTGGACATAATCCAGTCAATAACGAAATTGAAGAGTACAGGCGACAGAACGCAGCCCTGTCTTACCCCGTGTTCTATGAGGAACATTGCAGAGAGCTGTCCATTGACCTGGATCTGTGCACGAGTGTTAGCGTAGTACGCTTTGATCAGACGTATCAGCTTGTCAGGAACTCCATCTTCAGTCATAGCTAACCAGATGCCGTCTCTAAGGACCGAGTCGAAAGCTGTAATGAAATCTATGAAGACGCCGATCGTGAACTGCTGATGTTTCGCTCTGTGCTCCAGGATTTGCCTTAGAGTGAACAGTTGGTCAATGCACCCCATGCCCGGTCGGAAACCAGTTTGATTCGGTCTGGTTCTTGAGTTGCGGTGGGAGCTAAACCGGCTGAGGAGGATGATCGTGAAGATTTTAGCTGCGATGCAGATTAGCGATATTCCTCTGTAATTCTTGCATTGGGTGGCATCTCCCTTTTTGAAAACAGGCAGGATTTTTGAATCACGCCACTCTTGGGGGAACTGTTCTTCATTCCAGATTTTAACAACCAGGCCGTGCAACTTCTCCGTTAACAGAGGACCTCCCTCTATAAAGAGCTCAGCAGATATGGCATCAGGTCCAGGTGCCTTGTGCCTTTTGAGTTTTTTTTATAGCTGACTGGGTCTCGAGGAGGTCAGGTGGGTCAATATTAACAGAGCGATACGCGTCAGGCGGCGAGGAGGGGGGCTGCGGGGATGGAGGTGGCGCAGGTGGTGGTGACACGGGGTTGAGAAGGCTCTGGAAGTGTTCTTTCCAGCGGTCTACCACTCTGTCTTTCACCGTGATGATTTTGCCGTCTTCATCCTGTACTGATGTGGTGATGACGTTTTTCCTAGAACCTTTGGCTTCCTTAAGCAACTGGAAGAGCTTTCGCGTGTCGGATCTTGATGCGGCGTCTTCCATGTCTTTAGCAACGTTGTCCCAGTACTGCTGTTTGTCTTTTCGTGCTGACCGATGGCATTCTCTCCGAAGTTTTTTAAATTCTTCGGTTTTCGAGTAGCCCATTGTTTGTTTCGCCTCTGCGAGCTTTATCATTTTCTCAGAAATCCACCTCTTCCTATGCCGCTTTTCGTGGCCCAGGGTGGCTTCGGCGGAAGATTTAACAACATCTCGAAGGCTTAGCCAATCTTCTTCAATGCCCAAAGGCTCTTCGACCTCGAGTGCTGAGAATCGGTTATAAAGCTCGGTTCTAAAGGCTTCCTTCACGGCTGGGTCCTTGAGCTTGGGTACATCAAGGCGACGGGGTGGTACTGTTTTTGGTCTCGCAGACAGGCGGGTTCCTATCGTAAGTTTCAGGAGGTTATGGTCAGAGCCGTGTTTTGAGCCAGTGTCTGCTCCTCTGTAGACTCTACAGTTTGAGATGGTAGACTTCCAGCGCTTGGATATCAACATGTAGTCAAGTTGGGCACTAGCTCTTCCGTCTCTGGATCTCCATGTGACTAGGTGTGATGGTTTATGTTTAAACCAGGAGTTCACAACTGATAGGTTGTTGAGCATTGCGAACTGCAGTAGACGTGACCCTCGGTGGCATCTTGCTCCGAAACCAAAGGGGCCTATTGCTGATTCTTCATGAGTCAATTTTGGACCGATTCTTGCGTTGAAGTCACCTGCTATGAGCAGGATATCTCTTTTGGGGATTTTTCGTAGCGTTGAGCTTAGGGAATTGTAAAATAGATCAGCATGGGATTCAGGGGCATCACGAGTCGGGGCGTATGCGACGATGACGGAGATGTTCAGGAGATGGCTTTTGAAGCGGGCTCTGGCTATCCTAGCCGAAACCGGCTCCCATTCGAGCAAGGCGGAAGCTGCCTTTTGGTTGATGAGGAATCCTACTCCGCTGAGTGCAGAGCCGTCCGTTGATCCCGAGTTGTAGAGATGGAAGCAGGCTTCATTGTCAGGGGTTCTAGTTTCAAGAGCTTCAACGACGCCATTCAAACGGGTCTCGGTTAAGCATAAAATATCGAGTGCATAGCGTGAGGCTTCACCAGCAATAAATGACTGGGTCGTCGGGCATTTCAGCGAGCAAACGTTCCAGCACCCCACACCGAGGGATTGTCGTTTCGTCAGGATGGGGTCGACTAGCTTACTTATCGAGGGGGGTGCCGAACCCTCCAACGCATCGCCTACCGGGGATGCCGTAGCATTATTCGTCAAGATGGGGTCGACTCGCTTACTTATCGAAGGAGGCGTCGGAACCTCCATCGCATCGCCTACCGGGGATGCCGTAGTATAGGATGGATTCTTCTTCGTGGACTTCTTCATTGGATGTTTCTTGGGGATATATTTGACCCACAGCTCCCCAGGCCGTGGGCACCCTGCCAGGCTGTTCGCAGACGCGGATCTGGTTAGGAGATCGCGCGAGAGGTCCACCCCTACGCCACTTTGAGGCCGCGCAAGCAGGATTTCCCTTTGGAGGATAGGGACGGAGGCAGGGGCCTATGAAGGTGCTGGGACCCATAACCATCCCATAATACCAGAACGACCCCTGCCATTTAAACCCAACCTAGCCCAACCACAGGCCTAACTTGCGGTGCTGATCTCCAGTTCTCTGCCCTCAGACAGGAAGTGCAATGGGCTGTTGGGGTGATACCATCCTGGTGCTATCGCACACCCTTCCTGTCACCTTCCCCAGATTTCTCCAGGTACCTTTTGAAGCTTGGTGGACTTCGGCTTGACCCACAGGGTTTCGCCAGAAGCCCCCGCCCCAAACCAAACGGTAGGCGCCACTGAGACTCGAACCAGCGACCCTTCGCCTAGGTGTTTGGCGTGCTAACCGTTCGGTCAGGACGGAATAATATTTGATGGCCTTAAACCAGGGACCCATAAATTTCCTTTACAGGGGACTTGTCATTTCCTATGCTTCTATGTTGCTAAGTTGCCCGACTCTTGCCTACTTTCCAAAAATCACACTTGTGTCGAATCGGCATTCTTGTTTGCCTCATTGGACGTGCGCGCCAAAGAGACTCCTCCCTCAAGGCGCCAGCTGCCAATCCCAAATTTTGCTTGGACGTTATTGGATCGTGGGTATTTCTCGAACTGTCTTCCGATCAGTCAACATAGCATCAGAAATCTCTTATTGACAAGCCCTCTGAATGGCGAGGCATTACAGGAAATTTATGGGTCCCTGCTTAAACCGATAACTCAGTTGCGATTTGTCAAGCGGTTTCAGCTCTTCTTGGCAAGGGTCCTCTTCTGGCTTTAGCTGGAAGAAGTGAACCTGCAGTCTGTAATTTAGCGACATTAAAAATGTGATGGGTACTTTGACGCCGCCGGATGGTTTCGAAGTTCTTTCTATTAACATAAAGAGACGTCTGAGTTTCAACAGAATCCCAAAGGGCTCCATGGCCCGTTAAATAGTAAAGAGTTTATAATGAGCGTGTTCCACCCCTCTACCAATAGTAACTATTAGTTACTATTTCCGTTCCGGCCTCACGAAAAGTTACTAAGCTGACCGTTCCAACCTTCTCAAAATAGTAACTAATAGTAACTATTTGCTTACCACGCTCGGGAGCGTAGTTAGCGTAGTAACTACGCATCTGTGTAACGTGATTGGTCGGATCACCCCGCGGCCTGATATGTGACCGAAAAATTCAAAAAGCGTTCCAGCCTAGCGTAGTAACTACGGTAACTAGCGTAGTAACTACGGTAACTAGCGTAGTAACTACGGTAAGTAGGGTGGAACACGCTCAATATGTCGGACATTTTTGTCGCGACAGCAGATTACATCCCAAGTGTTTTCTGTTGATTGTCGCCTGTTGAAATCGCGCATCCTTGTGTTATCTGTTATGAAACTTCTGACAGTATGGAAAGTCCTTTTAAAAGCCCTAGCAGCGTGAACAAGTACATTTTTCTGATCGTTGGTCAAGGAGCAACATGTGAAATTGACAAAGGGGGCGGATTCGAGGATTATCCTTCAAGTTTATACGGTCTTTAAGTAGCCAATGGAAATGTAATTCCAGCCAATTCCAGCTGAAGTGGATAGTTTTCAAATTGAACCGCCCTTTTTCGAAATACGATAGTTCCAGAGTGCACTTCTTCCGTCTTCCATTTAAACTCGGCGAGTTCAAAAAATAACCTTTCGGATATTACTTTACTTTGTCTCAAGATTTCACTCTGTTGAATAGCGGAGGGGATTTTCAGCCCGGTAACTTATAGCCTCTTGAGTAAAAGCGAAAGAAATAATGTCCCTCCATGTCTAGTATTTCTCTCTTTCATTTTATGATCCGTGCTGCAGTCGATTTATCCTATTTTTCTCCAGTAATTGTACTGCGGATGATAGTTGACTGGATTGAGTGCGAGAGTTGGATATGTCAGCTGAATTTACTTGAGCGATATTTCGGCCCTTCTTTCTCCTCCTCAGCTGACATACTGTTTAGCGCAATCAGCTAAGATTCGCAATCGGGCTGAAGAACTGGATATGCGAATGATTTTCTTTTCCTAAACAGGATTTTCGCGAAATTCCTGATATGCGAATGATTTTCTTTTCCTAAAGAGGATTTTCGCGAAATCCCTGAATCACATTCCAGCGAGCAAAGCACTTCGCAAATACTGTGGAAATCCGACCCTGGAACTGCTTTCCACTGTCGCGGGGAAAATTTTGGAATTCCGAACTTTTTAGAATACAATTCAGTTCAGTTCAGTTTTATTAAATTCAGAATAAATGAACAAAATAAGCTTCGACCCCTACAAAACTCCATGGCCCGTTACATAGGGGTTAATACCAAAATAATCAACAAATAATATGGCTCACTGGACACTCTCATATGTTCCAACTAAGCTTGCCAATTTTTTCATTCGTCGATAGAGCTTGCCCTTTTTCCACGCTTTCAGAGTTCCCGCCGAAGCTTTCCTGTAACTCTGAAATCACTTTCCGAGGAAGTTGCTTCGGTTTCAATACCTGTGCGGAAAATTCTGTAACTTTCTGAAGCAGCGCGAAAAGCAGCCGTCCGAAGAAGCAGACCTGAGCCCCCTTTCCACTTCTCGGCCGCTTCTGCTATAATTAGTGTTTAGGCACTGCAGTGCTTCCGAGGAAGGCGGCAGCGCTCCTCGAGAATTGTGGACTTGCTCACCGACCAAGTCCGTGCTGCAGCAGCTATGCAGCAGCACTATTGCAACAAAAACGAGGCTCTGTACTGTACTGGTGATCGAAATTGCAGTAGAGGTAAGCTACTTCAGACAGCGCCCGCAGATATAGCAAACAAAGGTAGCGTTCCAGTGAAGTTGTTACAAGCTACGGTGATAAGGAAGGGTGAGCGCCGTATTGTGGTAGTTATCACGCTCTCTGGAACGAAAATAATAACAGCGCAGACATACGTCATCACTCTTACGGTAGTTCCTGCAGAACCGATAGTTATTATCGCTAATGATGCTCGTGACCATCATAAGTAAATTGTAACAGTCGTGGAACGAAAATAATAAGAGGGAGGAGCCAATTTACTTATTACGGCGGGCCCTGGAACGGCAATAATAACAAGAATAGTAACGATCGTAACTAATTATAAGTCGCTAAAACGCTACCAAAAAAGCGAACTTCCGCATGCAAACTAGTTGAGGTTTGCGTAGTGAAGGTGCCGATCGCCTGATACTCTGCCCTCCGATGCATGGTTGGGGGCAAATCATCCGACGCTTCCCGTGCTTTCCCCCAGATTTCTCTAGTTACCCATTTGAAGCTGGGTGGACTTTTAGAATGTCTTATGGGGAAACACCACTAACCCTCGCCCTTAAACTGAACGGTCAGCACCGCAGAGACTCGAACCAACGACCCTTGGTTTGTGAGTTCAGTGTGCTAACCCATTCGGCCAGGACGGCCGGCGGATATTCGAATCTAGCAACTATTTCTGCACAGATGCCTACTGAGCGCAAACAAGAGCTCAGTTAAAAATAAATTCGAATTACTTTCCCAGGCAAGTTTCGAAATTGACGTGGTTCTACAAGTTACAGATTGACTAACTGATTAACTGATCTTATTTATAAAAATGAAAAAGCAACTAGTGAATCCTCGAACTGGGTGTGTTGTCTTATTTGATCTTTTGTTCTTTAGGCAACGGTAATGCCGTTCCACTGAAGTGGAAAGTTTCGAAATTGACGTGGTACTTCAAAATTTGGTAATATCTTCTTAAGAGTCCCCTTCTACCCCGTACACTCAGAATTCGAAATTGACTAGGGGCAATATTGCTCCGTTTCATTCCACTCAGGCTGAAAGAAGAGTGGACTCTCGGCCATCTTAACATTTTGTGCTCCAAGTTAGCAATCGGAAAGTCCCTTTTCTCCAGTTAATTGTCTGACACGTGACTGCCCCGGGGCTCTAGGATTTCACAGTAGGTTTCCGAAGATCTGCCGGAAGAGGTCTTGAAGCGCTGAATGGGATCTCCCATGTCCTCAGAGCTTATAAACTTACAGGACCCAGCTCCTACATAACTGAGGAGCCTTGGTCCTGTGATGGTGCTGTTCAGATAGTACGCAAGACGTAAAAGATTTGCAGGCGCATACGGGTCTGTGGTATCTAATAAGCTACGTTTTCAACTTCCGTCCTCGCGGCCATCTACAATTCAGTCGCCCTTCCTCACGCCCTGTATACTGCACCTTTTTGGAGACTTCTCACCAAATCGGACACAAAACAGATCCGGTCAATATTCTATCGTTTTACTAAGTACATATTACGCCCCCCCACCTTGGACGAGAAACTCGAAAATTTCCAGTCGTTATCAAATCAGTGATCCACTAACTGCAGTGGAGAAACAAATAGAAACTTATAGCCAAAATCATGATCACGACTGGAAAACCCTTTTGGTTTAGTTTTTAGGGTAAAAGTTATATTTTGTATTTCGTAAGTTCATTCTCTTTCGTGTTTTCCTCTCTTTTTTCCTTATTATTTACTCCGTCTTTGTGCCTTGTGTTTATTTTGACGGGTCATAATAAAATCATCATCATCATCATCAGTAATTCGTTAAATTCCATATTATCTTTTTCAGAAAATAGTGGTGGATAGTCATACATGGTCACATAGTCACACATACGCTACACTTTCCATATATAATACGATGACAGTGATGACACACATAACTACAAATATCTTTGAATTTTGAGTTCAGAACCGTTAAAATACTTTAACGAATAGGGGCAGGGGCGTCGCAAGTCCATTTTTGTTGGGGGGGTGCAGAGCCAAAATTTTACCGAATCTCTCAAAAATTTTACCGAATCCTAGAAACTGAGAATTCGAGGTTTAAATTATAGAACATGAAACGATTACGTAGGAAGAATAACATTACAGGGCAGCATGAAAGACGATAAGCCAACTATTAGGCGGCGTTTTGCCCACTTGGAGAATATATTGCCGGGCACGATTGCAGTAACAGCTACTATCTACTATACCCAAGAGAAAATTAAATCGAGCGCCGCAGGCGAAATTTTTTTTTATGTAGCCTATGCTAAAATTTAACTGCTTCTCTTACAAAATCCATCATTTACCGTCGACTAAAAACCGAGGCTCTAAGAAGTTCCGGCAACAGCAGCTACTATAGTCTAGTCAATAGTGCCGCAGGCGAGATTTTTGTAAGTTAGCTTTTTCCTGCCAAATTTAACTATTTCCATCCAGATTCTAGCTTCGAAATCCCAATCCTAAAACTGGCTTAGAACCCCAGTTAATTGACGCACCCTTCTACAAAATAGAGAATATTACGAAAAGCGCCGCAGGCGGAATTTTCGAAACATTTATGATTCGATTTTTTGGGGGGATCCAAGATAAAAGTAAGGACTATCGATGAAATCATAGATCAGTCCTCTTGTCTGCGACCAGTGCTTCACTCGACCTCTTCCAGTTATTATACCGAAAAAGTTTAGACCGATAGCATGTTCCGGATTCTGGATGACTGCCGTTTCCGGTTTGTATACCGAATTGTTTTGGGATCCAAAGGTATAACTTCGTCGAAACTGGATTCGTGGTTACTACCGAATCTTGGATATGATACCGAATAAACTACCGAATCCCAATCATGATACCGAATAATTTTGGACCGATAGCTTATTCGGGATTCTGTGTAACTACCGAATCTCCATAAATATACCGAATAGTTCTGGCATCGAAAAATTACCAAATAATTTCAGGAAATTCTCTCACCGAATTCGTGATAACTACCGAATACTGGCAATTATACCGAATCCCGATCGTTATACCGAATAGATTTGTGCCGACAGCCTATTTGGGATTCTGTATAACTACCGAATCCCCATAAATATACCGAATAGTTCTGCTATCGAAGAAATACCGAACAATTTTAGTGAAATTTTGGGCCTCCGGCCCAAAATTTTACCGAATCTCAAAAAGTTGGGGGGGTGCTGCACCCCCCGCACCCCCCCTTGCGACGCCCCTGAATAGGGGACAAAGGACTTCCGACAATGCTCCGTTGATTTTACATGCGGTTTCGTCAGTTTGATCTTTAGCAAGTCTGTGTTACGCATTGTGTTATAGAACAGGTTTCTAATCACAGGGGTAAGATGCACATCCGAGGCCAGACATTTTTGCCAAACTTCTTCAGTCCGTTTAACTGGCGTCCAAATAAAGATACCTCTACTAATGTACGTCTATTGTTTCAGATCGACAGGTCTCTTCCCAAGCCATCTGACGTACAGAAGCGGAAGATGCGCACCCCCGCGACGCCGAAACGAATCAAACCAGACTATGACGATGATGATTATGAGGAAACCAAACCGAAAAGCAAAAAAGCGGAGGACCCAATCGACTATACTCAGAACTTCGTGAAGGAAAGGCTTTCAGTCCAAGTCACTACGGAGCTAGTTATGAGTGCAATGGTAATTATTTTTAGATTTTCTGAACTAGTAGTAAAGAAGTCTTAGAATTATCTATACCTGACGAGAAATGAGTTCAGCATCCAAGCTAGGTATTTACGAATGTTTACGAATTGAGTCGCGACGCGAAACAAAACAAAAATGATTTTATTCGCTTGCGATGCCGAATTCTCCTGGGAACGCAAATCCGCGTTCCGTAAGGACCTAGCTTACGCTGTGAGAGTTCGTTTTGAAAATGAATCATCATCGTCAAAATATGTCCCAAAAGAGACGTTGGGTTTGTGTGAATCAAAATAAGGTTTCTTTGGGACAAAAATAATTAGGTTTTGGGCACCAGTATATATAGAGGCGAGCGACTATAGCCGCCGTCAAATTTTATTCACGTTCCTGCCCTTGGCCATATCTCCACATTCCATCTATAAGGAAGAAGATTTTTTTTAGACCCGATTATTCCCTTTTATTTATTTTTTGTCTTGTGCATTTACTAAATATAGAAGAAATAAAGTTTTGTATGCTTTTGTCGGGCGTCGGTCAACTTGTCTGCACAGCGAGATAATTTTATACGCACAAACAATTAACATAAAAACAACACTATGGCACAACATTAAGGTGTCTCCAGCAAATGCCTCCAAACTGGTAGATTGTGGAAAATGGGGTTTGCTGCCAGGAGAACAAATCAGTTCTCTGACTGCCATATCTTTACAACCAAAGATGACCGGGCTTGTGAAAGAATTCCAGCTGAGGAATCGTTGATCTGCATCGTTGATCCTACCCTTGGGTAATGACAGTTGACACTGTAAAACAGATGCGTCAGCTTTTGTACATTTTATTTGAGTGATATGTCGGCCCTTCTTGGCAAGGGTCCTCTTCCGGCACAAGCCGCTCAGGTTGGAAAATTAACTTGTGGAAAAACAATTAAAGATTCTTCCTTAAAGTTTAACCGAAAAGGACTGAGACAGGACAATCTAGTTACCCATCACTTATTCGTTTAAATTGGCTTGAAGACCCGCTGAAAATGCGTTACTTGGTTGTTCCGCTATTCAGGAATAATCGTTTTTCAAATAGTGGAATTTCCGTGTGATTACTGGTACGTCTAATTTGTTGTATGCCTTACAAGAAAGATTTATGACTTTTTTTTTGTTCAGGCACTAAGCAATCTTCACCAATATCGCCACTGCCCACTGAAAAGCCTTGTTTGTGTTTAGATACAAATTTCCCGCGTCATAGTAGAATTTTCGCTGTGGGGACAGCTGCAGATATTCTAAACGTCATAACTAGAGCAGATAGTGGACAATCAAAAAATCCCCATTTCAGAATCCAAATAATTCAGTGTATTCAACGAAATGACACAAGAATAAGTTTGCTTTTCAGTTAAACTTTAAGTATCTGAGTTTGTGAATTTCTTAGTAGTAGTAGTAGTAGAACAATTTTCTAAAAAATAAACATTTTTTTTTCAATAGCACAACAAAAGCGGGGCTTGCGAGGCTGTGCTAACTTAAAAAAAATGAAGAGAAAAAATGGAGAATGAGACCATATACCGATACCAACAAAAAACAAACAAAAAACAATTAACAAAAACATTACCTTGCGTGCCCCCGGAACAACAAAAAACAACAAATGGTAATTGAATTACTTGAGTAATATTTTTGTTTGTGTACCATAGTGCACAATTTCATAATTTTCTTCCAGCAGAGCTCTTACTTGAAATGATTCTTTCACGGTAAACGGTGCAGAAATATGGTTTAAGAAAATACCAATACTTGCCCGGTGAAGTCAGCGATTTTCTTGGTTTTCGCCTAGGACTCTGTCAAAACTTCCCGCTCTCCGAAGTGTATCAGTACGTGCGTAACCGAAATCGATCACTGGGGGCCGGCAGGGAGACATGCTCGTTAGCTCGGCTCTATACACCGATTGTACATAGACAAGATAAATGAGTCGTTCCTTTGTAGTACACGCACACAAAAAAAGAAAGAAAGAAAGGCTCTTTCATTCCGTATACACACGCCATACCAAACTCTCCAGACGGAAAAATAAATAAATACCAGGTTGTAGCCAAAGCAAACAAAAATGAGAACGAAACGCAAGATAGACGTGTTAGCCTATCAGGTCCTCTAATATGTCCTCGACACTGAAGCTTTCGGCGAAGTTTGCGGTTCCCGAATCGCCAACTCGGCTCGACCGAAAAAGCGCTAAAAAGTTGGAGGTGCAAGACGAAACAATGGCGAACGACGATGATTTTCGAAGCTCATTCGATAAGGAAGCTAGGAATACTGTCAAAGTCAGAACGATTTTGAGGGGGCTCTTAAGGGGGCACTTGGAAGATTGAAGCGTTCCACATCGGTTATCCTTTCATTCACTCTTATTGCCGAGATTCCAAATTTCATCACTGATATTTGGGCTTGCCCCCGATTGAATTTTCCGAGAAAGTCATCCGAGAGGAAGACCGGCTATGTAAATATTGCCTGGTTTATGGAGAGGCAAAAAATTTATTTGTCAAAAATTCGTTGAAAACCTTGCCTTCGATCCCCTTGAGCCATCGGTGGTGCATAGGGCGTAGACGAAGCCTCTCCATTCATCGAGAAACTGTTTGAAGAAGTTTTTGAATGTTTATTAATTATTGATGAATTATTAATAAGAAATGTTAAGAAAAGTTGAACGGTGAAAAAGTGAAGGGTGACAAGTGAGGAAAAAAGATGAAAAAATTATTATGGAGAAATAAGGGTGCGAAAGTGTGAAACATTAAAAAAAATTTAAAGTTATAGATAGAGGATAATGTTGGTGACGCTAATTAGAAAGGGCGGTCATTATCAAATATAGTGCTATATTTAGAGTCTAACTGAAAAGGCAGCTTATTTGTACATCCGATACTTGAAGATACTGAAACATTTTGACCAATATAAAGGGTTTTGCATTTTTTTTTTCTCCCGTTCAGTGACGGCCAGAATGTGGGCTGCACGGCAACTCAAAAATCAAGACAAAAAATTAAGACATCAAGACAAAAATCAAGACACAGCGGAGATTTTGAATTTGAACACAGAAATTTTAATCCTGCAGTTGCAGGATTAAAGACGATAAGTGGCGCTTATTTTTAAGGCAATGGCTTATTATTTCAGTTGGTTAGCTGGTAAATATTTCAAGCATAAACGGACAGGCACATAGAGGTACCACAGTCGAAAGATTAAGTTCAGCCGATGGATCTATTATCTGTGTGGACAGCAGACAAAAGAAGTAACACATTTTTATCGGGTTTTCAGGCCTACTTATTTCAATACGTGATATGTAACGAGACTGTCGGTTCTTAGACCTTTTCAGTTAAACTCTAAAAAATAAAAAATTTGAGACCTTTGTGGCCCCCAGGCCCCAGCGCTCCTAATTCCAGTACTTTCTAGTAGGCTACCTTTATTACCAATAGTTGCGTTTTTTGCCTTCATCCAGTTAACCGACCTACAAGATTTCCCACTATAAGTGCGTTTTCTTCCTTCGGTTAACCGACCTAAGTTTTTATAAGCTGTTTTTTTGGCTCCGTTCGCCGGTCGGTTAACCGACCTGTGGACTGAGGCGGGAGCTCCATCCAACCGACCTATGCTCTTGGCACGGCACGAAATTCAAAATTCTCATTGGAGAGATAGGCGCCGGCGACGGGAAGACGCCATTTTTCTTATAAGCCGTTTTTTAGAGCTCAGTCGAACCTACCGGCGAGACGAAAAAACGGTCAATAGTGGCAAATAGGTAGGTTAACAGACCTACGGAGAAAAGGCAAAAAACGCAACTAATGCTTCGTGCCCAATGGATGACCCCCTTTGTGCTTCTTCATCTGTAACGTTGTAGGTGTTTTGACGTAGATCGCTATTTGTCTTTTTTCTCTGTTTTTCTGCACTTTTGTTTCATTTACTCCGTTCTTATTATGTTTGAACGTAACGGGTTATAAAGAATATACATACATACATAAGTAACCGGACTTGGGACCGGCTTGAAGAATTGAGAGCAAAATTTAATTGAATATAAGCAATTGTTGTAGAATAACGGATCTTCATTTTTCTTTTCTAGTACTCCATCAATGACAGTTTATTTAAAGATGGGAAATAAACATATTCATTCATCCAATTATATAGTTCGGCATATCATTTAAAGTTTAACTGAAAAGCCAACTCATTTGTGTGTCATTTAATTGGATACACTGAATTACTTGGATTCTACAGAGGGATTGTTAATTTTTCCACTATCTGCTCCAGTTATGAGGCTCGGAATATCTCCAGCCGTCCCCACAGCGTAATTCTACTATGAGGCGGGAAATTTTAATTTCAACACAAATGCGGCTTTTCAGTGGGCAGTGGTGAGATTGGTGAAGACTGCTTAGTGCCTGAAAAAAAAAATGACAAATCCTTATCGTAAGGCATACAGCAAAAATACAAGCGCTTTCAGGCACCACAAATCACACGGAAATTCCACTATTTGAAAATCGATTATTCGTGAATAGCGGAACAACGAAGTAACTCATTTTCAGCGGGTCTTCAAGCCAATTTAAGTCAATAAGTGATGGGTAACTAGATTGGCCTATCCTAGCCCCTTTCGGTTAAACTTTAAAGTTTAACTAAAAAGGTAGCTTATTGTTACATCTGATATTTGTAAACACTGAATTATTTTGACTCATCCAAGGATTTTGTATTTTTTCACCCGGAGTTCTAGTAATAACGTTCAGAATGTGCGCTGCTTGCACGACAACCCAAAAACCATCCAGACGCGCAGAATTTGAATTTAAACAAGAGACTGCATTTCCGTGTGTTACGGACGTTAAGCTATAGCTAAGCTAAATTCACGGATGAAAAAGTAAGAAAGTGATGATAAGATATATCTTTTTGTTATATGACTGTTATTTTTCAGCAGTGGTTTACCTTTGTAGTTGCTGAATATTTCAAGCATAGAGGGACAGGCACATAGAGGTAGCCTATTACAAATTCGAAAGTTCATTCTTTTAAATCGATTATAGAAAAAGTAGGAAAGTGATGATAAGATATGTCTTTTTGAATTATGTGACTGTTATTTTTCAGCAATGATTTACCCTTGCAGTTGCTGAATATTTCAGGCATAGAAGGACCGTCACATAGAGGTAGCCTATTTCGAATTCGAAAGTGTGGATAGCGAACAAACGAAGTAACACATTTTTATTGGGTTTTCAGACATATTTCAGTAAATAATTGAAGTGTAACTAGAATGTCGGATCAGCCCTGTTCCGTTAAAATTTAATGACTAATCTTATCATCCATTAGGCATACCTGCCGCATGAACTTCCGCCCCAGTTCAGCTCAACGTTTACGCCTATCGCCGCCGCTGGCACGGAGGGACAAATTATGCATTTGGCGAGACTTCTGGCGACTCAATTGACGGCGGCTGGACTTGGAATGAAGAAACCTAAGCCAGAAAAGGTATGCCGTTTCTTAGAACGGGGCTGTAAACGTGGTTGCCAGACCTAGGGACTCCTCTGTAGACGCGGTCTTCACGGACTCGGACTTGTCGCTTTGACTCGGAATCTGCCCGTCTTGAAGTCCGGTCGAGTTCAGGAGTTCGAGTCAGTACGTCTTGTCCCGGCAGAGTTGCTAGGAGTTGCGGTCTCGAGAAGATTTTGAGAGTCTCGTTCTCGTCTCGTCAGGACTTGTCCTGAATCGTGAGCTTGACTCTGCACTGTCAGAAGTTTCATAACAGATAGCGCATAACACTTTCAAGAATAACACCTTTTCAATTAGAAATAAAGTGTATGACCAATTGCGTTCGTGCCTAGATCTCCAACAACACCTTCAATTGGTAAAAATACTAACGGGAACGAAATAAACATAAACAGATAACATCCTAAAGTGTTATCTGTTGAAACCGGGCATCCCAAAGTGTTATCTGTTGAAACCGGGCATCCTTCTGTTGTCGTTATGTAACTTCTGACAGTGTAGTATTTTTACCAATTGAAGGTGTTGTTGGAGATCTAGGCACGAAATAGTGTAAAATTAACTGGTCATAACACTTTATTTCTAAGTGAAAAGGTGTTATTCTTGAAAGTGTTATGCGCGATCTGTTATGAAACTTCTGAGAGTGTTGTAGCGGATTTGGACAACAATTTACGACTAAAAATAAGTTATTTTTCTAGATTTTGGCTGAATTTCGCTGTGGCAAGAAAGCAAAGTTTTCTGATCCAGCGTATGTCCTTACTTCTATGTTCAGGACGAAGTACTTTAAGTTGAGATTTGGATTAGCATATCTCGTTCACGGCCTGTTGCTCTTCTGAGTTTCGACACGGATGAAAGAATGCCTTTTCCAACCCCAATAAGTTGTTCTTCTTTTACTTCTATTTACTCGGAAATGATTTGCGGTGATTAAGAAATAAGTGACTTACTTAAAGCACAATTATTACTAGAAATGATCTTTTCACGATAAGATGGCTCAGAAATATCGTTTTCAAAAACACCAGTACTTCCAACGAGAAATTAGCGATTTTCTTGTTAGCGCTTGTCCACTCTATCCAGCCTTCCGTCTCTGCGACGCGGCGGCTGGGCGCAAAATATTTGAAAACTGAACGCGCCTTGGTTAAAAAGTGGGAAAGGGATTTCAGAATCTTATAATCCCATAAGGGAGCTAGGGCTAATATGAAAGGCAGAATAGGCAAGACGGGTCCTTTAAGAAATAAGTGCGGAAACTTTCTTAGCCTAGTTGATCCTTTAAACACTTTCTCTGTTTCCTGTAGGAATCGTCGAACTGGGAAGAAGACGACGACGATCCCAGGAGCAACAAGTCAATGATAGGTTCTGTTGTGGGGTCGATGATCAGTGTGGAAGGTCACAGAGCCAGCCTGGCTCATTTGGTTCCAGCTGGTGGTATTGTGCAGTCGTCTTCAAGGACCAAGTCAATGAAGGTAATTTCTTTTTTTGGTTTACTGACGTGAAGAACGACGGAGGGCAGGGGCCCTGTTTAGATGATAATAATGAATGAATGCATTTATTACCCATCAATTAAAAAACAGATGGAGCACAACAAAAGACAAGGCAAAAAAGAAGAAATGGAAAACACTAATTCCTCTGACAACAACAAAAAAGAACGAACACAACAACCAACAGCATATACCAACTACTGTTGCAGAATCATGGCCCAGGGGTGGGACTCAACTGACAGATTTTAACGAGCGATCTGCGCTACGATTGCTTCTTCCGGATTCGTAACGCCGTACCGACGCGAAACATATATGTTACTTGTCCATGGTGGTAAACGCAACAGAAACTTTGCATATTTGTAGTAGACTGAGCGCAATTTCAGTCTATCTGTAGCCGTAAAAATACGCCAAAATGGGCTAAGGTACAAATAATGGGGCAAAACCATAGCATTGTACAAACGGGCCAACAGACGACGGTCAAATTTCCGCTTATTTGCCACTATCCGGCTATAAGTAAACGAAGCCCTCTTCTGGAAGTGAGAAAGTAGTAACCGCCGCGTCTCAAGTATTGACCGTCCAATAGGAAGGCCCAGATATACGATACTATCCGCAAGCTCAACAATAGAAGCACCAAGTGTGATGCTTCAGTCTATCTATCTGCCTATCTGTACTGAATTATAAGCAGCTGTCGCCTCTGGATAACTGGAAAAAAAAATTGAGTGGTCATAGCCTACTTTATAGCAAACTTAAAATTCTCATCTATAAGAATTGGTACCAGGCGGTGGTATTGTGCAGTCGTCTTAAATTATTTAGAGGCGAAAGCCTTTTCTGTTGCTTTGTATTATTATTATTATTATTATTAGCAATAATACCTATACTAAAACGAAAAAAAAAAAAAAAATAGTTCACTGGCCTCTGCGATAGTTGTCTGAAAAACTTTTAACCGTAGATCTTTTCAGTGTTCAGATTGTCCAGAGAATACTTTTAAGCATTGATAGATTCGCTTATTACCTGGGCCGGTTTCCTGATTGTTCAATTTTTGTTGTGTGTGAAAAGAAAGGTCCTGAGGCTGCAAGGTCCTGTGAACCACGGCACTATCTGGGTGCTGTAATCCTATTGAGTGTGGATCGGGTAGATTGATCAAGGACGAATTTGAATTTGCACCTTCGGAAACCCCGGGATCGAAGTTCTTATCGTCCTACCCAACCCTATTTTGATGCTTCCAGGAACTCAGTCCCACCGAACCGGCCACACCAAAGCTGCCTGGGATGGTATCCCTGATTGTTACAGTATTTTTTGGGTGTAAGCCGTATTGAGTGTCAAGTTTTGGTATAAAACTAGAAGTTGGCCCTTGACTTGTAGATCCCCAGAAACCAAAACGGACAAGATCAATCAACATCTTGGCTGTGGAGGTTCTTGAAACATTCTTACCCGATGAAAAATTCTTTGACTGTGTAGTTGTATGGTAGTTGTACGAAAAAGTTGCATGTATTGTATGTAGTAGTATCGAATACTTTGATTTAACATGCCTCCGACTGGGTTAATCTTAATTAGTAGTATCCGATAGCATCCAATCTTGCTGTAACAGCATCCAGCTAGTGGTAGCATTCAGTGGCAGCAGTTGCTACTGCATGCTACTTTTTCGTGCAACTTCATACGACTAATTCTTGAAAATTTTTCATCGGGTAGCTGCCCGTCAGACAACTTAAATGGGAAGGTGGAATAAGAACTGTAGTTTTCTGTTGCCACTGTACTTTTCGACGGTGGTGTTGGTCTGTTTCCATATTACTCAAGGTTTGTTTCCATTCCAGCTTTCTGAGATCACAAAACCACTCAGTGCTCAAGTCAAGACAAAAATGGTGACGGATTCCATCATGCGAATGTTCAGGAGCGAAAAGATCCTTCTGAACCTCGGTGCCCACACTGTCCGGAATAAGCTACTGGCCAAGATGGCGGCCGGCTATCCTGAAATGATGACTGACTGTAAGCATTGCTTAAAGTTTAACCGAAAAGGACTGGGATCGGAGAGTCTAGTTACCCATCACCTATTCACTTAAATTGGCTTGAAGACCCGCTGAAAATGCGTTACTTGGTTGTTCCGCTATTCAGGAATAATCGATTTTCAAATAGTGGAATTTCCGTGTAATTTGTGGTACCTCTAATTTGTTGTATGCCTTACAAGAAAGATTTATGACTTTTTTTTTGTTCAGGCACTAAGCAATCTTCACCAATATCGCCACTGCCCACTGAAAAGCCTTGTTTGTGTTTAGATAAAAATTCCCCGCGTCATAGTAGAATTTTCGCTGTGGGGACGGCCGCAGATATTCTGAACGTCATAACTAGAGCAGACAGTGGAAAACAAAAAATCCCTTTGCAGAATCCAAATAATTCAGTGTATTCAACTAAATGACACAAAAATAAGTTGGCTTTTCAGTTAAACTTTAAAAGACTCTCTCTCTCTCTCTCTCGGGACAGATCTCTCTCTATCTCTCTATTCAGATTTTATTTTTACTGTCAAGTATATATTAAATTCCGCTTTAAGGACAGACAAAACGGCGTTTCCGCGAGTTTCAGTTTGTGGTCGAGTGTGTCGCACACCGTTCTGTTCCCATGACGACCGTTCAGAAATGTGTCGGGTACAATAGTAATGCCATAGAAAAACACCTTAAAGAACTTAAAAAGGTAACAAAAGTAAGAGTATATTTATACTTGAGTATAAAAAAAAGAACTGGAAAACAGAAAGTACTAGATGGGCTGACGACAAAGCAGGCTACTATAATAATATAGATTTATTCCAAAGGTTTTCTCAGAGTTATTTGAGAAATAACGGCCTTCAGTTGTACTTTAAGACTGGGTTCAATCAGGCTCTTACTTTTCAGGCACCATAGCATACATATGTGAAGATCTGCGCGTAAGGTTGGACCTGGCGATGGCCTGGCTTTATGAGCTTTACAGCACCATTATGGGTTTCCACCCTCACTCAAACCCAAATAGTCGATCTTTTGATGCCTATACGAATCTGTTTGGTAGGATAGCTACTACGTTGTCGGTCAAGAATGAGCTGAAGGATCGGGACCAGTAAGTCACACCTTTTCCCTACTTGAGCGGTCGTATTTAAATGAGTTGGTTGGTAACAGAAATAAGGAGGAACCATTACCAATCGGTAGGAGTGAATTACTCTAGAAAGTGTACATGGTCAGGCTTGGTATAGCTGTTAAGCAATGCCACTGTATGAAGTGGCTTTGGCTTGCCTTACTTGGAATCATTAAGGGGGAGTTTATTTGTTGTCTTATCAGAGAAGGGAAAACAAAACGTTGCACCTTTATTCTCACAAGAGTTTGCGTCTTTTACTGGCAGATAACAAGTTTAGATTGACTACTGTATCTATTCTTTCTGAATAATTCTGACACCAGCCAATGTTATTCTGATCTAAGAAAAACTGAATCGGCCGTTTAACCCTGAAAACGAGTCAGTCAATCCTACCCGCTCATCTTATTCAGTGGACTTGCATGCACTTGGTTATTGGACACACCTTTCCTTTTCTACCGGTAGAACAAATGATAGAAAGTAACAGATACTATTTGGCAGTGGGATACCCTGAGAGTCGGTGCAAAAGCGGGCAGTGTTCATTATTATTGGCGATCGACAACTATCTTAAGGTGAAGCGCTTGTTAAACTTAACCTCCCCACGTTGGCCCAAGGTACGAGCAGATTATCCTGAGGTTTTGGGAAGTTTCTTCTCTCTATACCCCAGCATCGAGACATCTTACCACCCACTGCACCGCCCAACAACCGTACGCGTCACCAGAGTAAACTGGTTCCAGTAGCTTCGCGAATGAACCGCCACGCAAATTCGTTTGTACCTTTTTTACGGATTTGCTAAACAAAGCCGAGTGATATTTTCCTTTTTTGTGTGTCAGTTTGTTATTTAGCATAGTGAAGCAACGCAAATTAGCTGTTAGCTATGATGTTGTTTAAATAAACCTCTCTCTCTCTCTCTCTCTCTCTCTCTCTTTCTTACTTTTTTTCTATATACCAGCTAAATGTTTTTTGTCAGATTTTCTTGTTAGTACCTATTTTGGGCTTGTCCATAAAGTTGCTTCCGAAATCGCGCCGCTAGAAGACACCTCGTGCCGAGTCCCGTTGGAAGTCGTCATTTGGATGGGGGTGATCTAGACATTGCAAATGCTAGAATGCTTCCGGTTTAACTAAAATTTAAATTATTGTATTTCCAGCAACAACGCAAAAGCGGCAACATGTCGTTTTTTTTCTCGTCAAGATGAATGTGTTAAACATTAAAATATAACAGCTGTCAGAGATAAAAACATAACTTCTTCAAACGCTGCCTCTTCTATGAATTGGCCAGGTGACTACACTTCCACCGACCCTCGGTGACCGAGGGTAACTCGGTGACCGTAAACTAAAAAAAAAGAGGCGCTTCGATATCTCAGGGTGCCCTTCCGGCATAGGGCACCCCTTCCATCGCAGCCAGTATTGCAACTCTTTAAACCAACAAAAAAACAACAAAAAACCCTATTTTTCTTTACTAAACCAAACAACCCCCTCCCTACCAAAGAATAAATAAGATTAAGAAGTTAGAAAGTTCTGCTTTTATAATAAATACTCACAATACTTTACATCACAAAACACACTTACGTAAAGCAGAACGTTCTAACTATCACATTTTTTTCCTTTTTAAAATCAAAACCACACAACACAACAAAACCCAGTTTTGACTGCTCAAAATAAAAACCCACAAAAAACAATTTACCATCAAACATCAATTTTATATTTACAAATTATGTTTACGCTACCTCTTTAAGCCTGGCTCCGGTCAACTATCCTTGTCTACCGAAAGATTATTTCGCTTCCATATCAGCCAGTCGGTGGCTGTCGAGGGGACGGGACTAGCCTTCGTCGGACGCTTCTTTCAGTTCCTGCGCGCTCACTGTTCTAAAAGTGTGCATTTACCACGCAGTCGATAGCATTTTTTTCTATTCATTCTCTTAACAGCCAATAAAATTTAGCCATTCACATGTGGCTAAATACCCATATTATACTGCCAATGTGGCGAAGTCTAAAGACTATAGAGCATTGTCGCACGTACTCAGACTATGTTACTCAGCTGTACCATAGCGGGTCAAAAGTAAATAAAAGAAAAATATGGAGTGGTTCCCAATCCTTTCCTTTCTTATAGACTCCTCACTCGTCTATATTTGGAGGCCCCCATGCTACCGGATGGAGGAGTGGATTTCCTGAGGCGACAGGGAGCGGGCTCCTCTTGCTCCGACGCTGCTATCAACCTCCTCAAGCAGTTAGTTGTTTACAGGCCGGCGAGGCAGCTCAATTACTTTAACGCACTCCTTGAGCTAAGCACGAATACTAATGCCGAGGTAAGGTTATTCCTTCATAGGTAGCCTATGCATAGTTCGGAAAGTGCTAATTGCATTCAAATGTGGTCTATAGCGTCGTATTTGAAGCGTCATACTCATAGCTTCACATTTAAAAGACTTGTTGAAGGCATACATTACTGAACTGCATCCTTAAAGGACACCTGAACGATCCTACCATACTTCCATGAACCCCTCAGATCGTCATTCACAGTACCGGTACAGAGAAGAAGAATTGTTTCGCTCCGTGATTTCGGCGCTATCCACTCTTGAAGTTCTAAGTCTCCCTATGGCGATTCGTTACGACCTCCCAAGACAAATTTAGCGCCAATATTTAAACTGTCATTATCGCATGGATAAACGTACGTTGATAACGCATGGATGGATAAACAGCGCATGGATGGATAAACGCATGGACTGTTACGGCGTGGACTGTTACAACATGAACTGTTACGCATGGACTGTTACAACTGTTACGGCGAGCGTTACGATCAAGACAAGTCGGAAAAAAGGCTGAAAATTATAGCACGGTGAAACTTCATCCGATTTTAGTCCGGTTTTCGAGAGATAAATGGTAAGCAGTATGTAAAAGTGGCAATTTAGGGTGTTAGACTTCATTCAGATGACCTTTAATCGTCCCATTCTTTCTTATTTCTAAGATTCTGAACTTGTGATGTCATTTTCAGTGCCATCTTTTACTTTCCGTGGACCCTAGGCCATCTATGGATTTTTGGCCCCTTTTCATGAGTAAACAAGACCAAAGGTTCCGATGGGATCCCAAAAATTTATATTTGATCCAGACAATTAGGTTTTGTCTTCGCCAGATCCAGTCTTCGCCAGACTCCTTGAACATTTTTACTCTTAAAATTTAGAAACAAATTAAGGCCAAATAGCTAACCATCTAAGAAAACCAAGTTCAGATATGAATTCAGCATGTGTTTACCCCTAAAAGCCGATTGAAACGATCCTGCCTTACTTATGCGAATTTTCCGGTTTCAGCGAAATTCCGGAACTACTTGTCCAGTAAAAAAATAAAGCTCAAAAACGAATTCAGCGTATCTCCTTACCCCTATATCCAACATCTAATCAACTTCAAATAAAGATTTAACAATAATAACAAATTTTCCGATTTCAGCCGGATTCCGGACGAACTATATGTCCGGCTAAAAAATGATTGTCATATACGGATTCAGCATCTCTTCTTACCCCTAAAACGGACATCTAATCAACTACAAATACAACTTTCGCTTTTAACTAATTTTCCGGTTTGGGCCGGATTCCGGGCGAAGTACTTGTCCGGGTAGAAAATGATTGTCGCATATGGGTTCAGCATGACGTCTTCTTACCGCTAAAGTCGGACATCTAATCAACTTCAAATAAAACATTTACTTACTTGTCCAGCGAGAAAATGGTTTTCATATTCGTGTTCAGCATGTCTTCTTACCCCGTAATCGACTATCTCATTAGCTGTTTAGAAATATTTTGGGACAGCCCGCAACCACCTACTCTTTTCCCATATACCAACCGGTTCGACCTTCGATTACACTAGCTGTGTCCGACATTCATAGATTACGCGCTCTGCGCGGCATCCACGCGCAGAGCTATACTAGTGTGAAGAAAAGGGGTAGCCGAAAATTGGTCGACAAATTTTGTGTCCGGTTATTGCCGGATTCCGGGTGAACTACTTGTCCGGTGAGAAAATAACTTTCATATTTGGATTCAGCATGTCTCCTTACCCCTAAATCAACTGTCTAAATAGCTTTCAAAAAATATTTTTTTTGCCCCTCAATTTGAAACCCCTCCCCCACCCTTAAATATAGGGCTATATAGCCCATCTTCGAACTTGACTTGTACTTTGACCCAAAGGATCCTCCCACCAAGTTTCATCAAAATATCTCAATCCCTTCGAGAGCTATCTTGCTTACAGACGGACAGACAGACGGACAACTTTTGCGATGTCACAGGTATCCCTCCACTTACGTTTTGGGATCCCAAAAACGTAAAAACACCAGCACATTAGCACAGACGGTTCTTGGTCGAGCCACACTATGGTCACATCTGAGCACACTTTCGGTAACATAAACGACGATGTTGCAGTGTAACTGGTCACACTTATCGTAATGAACAAGGCAGTGCGGCTGGCAACCATAGCCTAATTTCTCAACAATTTACACCGGTCGCTTGACCTCTCGTTCCCCCTGGCCCCCAGCACCGGCCTAAGGGTAAAGACGGCACTGGTCATTTTTATCCCCTCGGAAGGTAATTCACCGATTTGTGTATCTGCCATAGATACATACACATCCGCTCTTTCTGAAGCGGATCAGGCTCCCGTTTGTTTTTTCCCTACACCCCAACCTCTTTCCCTTTTTCGAAAAAAATGCACAGGTACGATTTGTTTTTGTGTTTTGTTTTAAATGTAAGCCCACTTTTACTTCCAGTTTATACTCTTCAGTTGTGAATAATCACACATAGCCTAATTAATAACAGTAAGGTCGAGATTTGTAATAGGGAGTGCGCACGACTTCCTCTCTACCCCTTACAGTAGTTGCGTTTTTGCAGATACCATGGTATCTGATATACGTTCTAAAGTCGTTTTTGCAGTTATCGTGGTATCTGATACCACGGTCAAAAGGCGTTTTTGCAGTTGTCGCGGTATCTGGCCAGTTACCGTGGTAACAGATATTCAGATATCACGGTCCGACTCACTTTCTCACTTTCATCAAATTTTGTCAAATTGGTGAGAAAGAAGGTCAGCATGGACATGGATATCAGTTTTTCTTTTGGGATGACTTTGAAAAGTGCAGTTTCGGTAACAGTCGTTTTTGCAGTGGACCGTATATCAGATACCACGGTGACTGCAAAAACGACTAATTGCAGATCCAGTTACTGTGGTGACAGATACCATGGTATCTACAAAAACGCAACTAGTGTTCTTCCACGTTCCCAACACTGGAGAAGTCGTGATCTCTTGAAACTCGCACGAATGTACTATGGCTGGTCTTTCTAACTTACAATTGACTGATTAATTGTGACCGCTTTGCCTGGCAAATTTGGTCCCGATTGTTCTAGGGAACTCCTTCGTAAAGGCCGTATCCAAACCTGGACCTTTTTAATCGTAGCCATTCTTCAGCCTTTGCTTTGTACAAACCCACCCTCTAGGACATTCCTATTCTTCATAGTACCACTTTTAAAGCAAGAAACACAATAACATTGGAAGGAGAGATTCGATATAATCCGAAGGATGAAATGTTGACTAGTTGAGCACTCCTTATTTTTCATCAAGGATAAGGCCAGCATATTTGAAAATAGAAGATCTTGAAAGTTCGGCATCGGAGAGACGAGGTTTAAGTTTTAACATAAGCCGAAACTGACCAGAAAATGAGAAAAGCATCCATCAACATTTCTCCGCATTCAAAGCTAGATAAAATTATAAGACCTTAAGTAAGGACATTGAACAGATAAACCAAATCTGAATGCCAACCAAAAGTCACAGTGTTGTCGGCAAAATATTTTCATAAGAAAATGAAAAATATAGAAAAGATGGATGTGATTTATAAATAATGTTAACATAAATTTTTTAAATAGTATTCATGTAAATATGAAATTTGCGAAATACACAAGGGAGGTGGAGATAAAGAACGAATGGGCACTGACACGGGAATTTAGATTTCCTCCAGGCAGAAGGTCCCGGTGTTTGTTTTTCGAAATATTCAGACGACGGTTGCGAAAGAGTTAAACTCATTTGTCTAATGTATTTTCGCTGATTTATACAACAACCATTTAAGATTCCCATTCACGCTGAATCCTAAATGAAATCCTGGTCAGACACAGGAAATGGTCCTTTAATGGCACTTGCCCTCCGACCAATTTTGGGGTATGACGGAATGGAATCCGCAAAATTACTGACGTATAAACGGGTGGCCCGACTCCAGTGAAATTTTTTGTTGGTGAACTGGTAACCTAGATATGTAAAATGTGTCCGAACCACTTGCAGCAGCGAGTTGGAAGGGGAGTTTCCAGAAATTGTGTAAGCGCACAAGAAAGTTGGAAAGTACCGATTTTGTGCGGCCTAGATATGTTATTTGGCGTCCGGACCGGATTCGGCAACGGTGAGAGGGATGAAGGAGGGTAGGCTACTGGAAATTGGCAGAGATGCTTCGATTTGGGCCAAACTTGATGGATCGAAGAAGGGATGTCGGAGATGCGAGGTTTTATGTGTCCGAGTCGTATTCGGAGGCCAAACTCTGAAGGAATGAATGAATTTATTACGTGCAGCCTATTAAAGGTATTTGCACAGTACATACAGAGTAAAAAAGGGAAAAACTAAAAAACTCTTTAATTGGTCGCTGGAGACTTCGTTTTATTTTAAAATTGACGGGCCGAGACGTTTGCTTGGACTCGTGACTCGGCCGGATTTCGAGACGAGATGAGTCCGAGTCCTGCTCCGCAAACGACGAGAGCGAGACGAGTCCGAGTCCATGAAAATTGTCACTGTTTACAACACTTATGTGGAAGGAACAGTGTTAATGAATCATAAAATAGAGAGTAGAATCGGTTTTAAACAGAAACAGCGTCCTTTGAGGCTGTCTTCAAGTTCCAGATGCCGTTTGGTCCCTAAGACGTCTGCCGGGTTTCATCTCTTGACCCCGTACCTGCATTACATAATTAAGCCTACATATTTTATTTTGCCAGGTTGTAAGTTCACTCCCTGTAACTCCCTTACTCTCCTCCATCGAGCAAGCTTCCCATAGTTCTGCCTGGTAATTTGGGCCGGATTCTCGACCCCGAATGAATGAATTTATTACTTGCAGCCTAGTAATAAAGCATTTGCAAAGTATCTACAGAAAAAAAGGAAAATAAACGCTTAACTAGAAATGCAAAGTGGCATTAGCACAATATATAACAGCAGCAAAAGATAAATAAACGCAAAACAAGAAATACACAACGAAACACGAAAAGAACAATAAATTTACTGCATTAGCTGGCGCATTGGGCAATGTGCAGTAAGGTGGTTGGATAATGGCAGAAGATGTTCACTTACTTCTTTTAGTTTGACAGTTAGGATACAAAAAACTTCCATCTCTACCCCTCTCTAGCCCTCATCTTTTCCTAGTTTATGTCAGTCAGTAAGTATTTGTTACCTAAACAAGAATGACTTAAGCTTTGCACATAGTTGCACATAATATCCTCCCAAAAAAGGGAGAACAAATAATTCCCCTTTAGTGTGTATGGTTCTGGTTGTATCTAAGGATCAGGTAGGCCAGTCTTGTGTAGCTAGCTGTCACTTCCTTCACTTCCTTCCACCTTGGGAGTACGTGTAGCTACGTAAATTTATTGCTAAGCAGCCTCTGGACCATGCCAACGTTAAGCCCAAAAGTTTAAACACGAAAATTTTCCCCAAAATCTTTCTCTAATCTAATGGAATACATTAAAATTTCATTTCCTTATTTCCTTTAATCAAAAAATCTGGTTCTGTGTTCCATCGCTTAGCTCAGGAAACTTTCCATTATCTTAAAACTAACAGAACATTCATTCTTGACAGCCCTTGTTATCCACTCCTCGTCAAACCCCCACTCATGATACAGTTCTTTCCTCTATCCACGCAAAAACAAAATGGCGTTGCTCAACTTACAAGTTTTCTCCAGGTGAGAACCAAAGCATTAAGCTCAGTCATGGAACTATACGATCGTGGAGAGATGCGACAGGTCACGGAAGAATACGCCCGGATGTACCTGAATTTCCTTTCCCTGAAGGAACCACCCGAGATCGTCCTAGGGGAAAACGAGGATCAAACCAGGACTGAGTGGACGGAGGACCTTGCAAAGTGTTGTCTGTTCCTCTTTATGGCACTTATGGAGAAAGACCATGGGATGCTTCATGAGTAAGTCCCTTTTCCTCTAAATCAGTATCAGCAAGTCCTTCGCATTTATCTTGTTTTCATTCCCCCTTCCCTCGATTAGGGCTAGAGCAGGTTATGGTTTATTAGTTAGTGGTAAAACCCATTATAGTATAGAAATGGCTAGACTCTACAACGCTTACACTATCCCCCACATTCTAGCCCTATCTCCTTTTTGGAAGCTATTTAGCATAACTGATGTAAGGACAGTGCGTAAGTTGTAGTGCAAGTATGCCAAGTACCTACTCGACCTTCCCCCGTGGTCTTGTAACCACAAAGTCACGCGACTTTACGGCGTTACAGATCCCTTGTGGCTGTAGCCCAACGCTGTGCCGAATTTGACTCTTCTCTAGACCGGAACCATCCTTATTATAGTGCTTTTGTATAGTCATTATTCTAGTCTGATCTTTTTCTTTCTTTTATTGTTTTTCATATACTCCGTATGGGCACGTTCTGTGCCATTTCTATATGGGTTATTAAAATTATTGATTGATTGATTACTGATGTCCTGAGCTGTCGGATCGCTTTGAGAGGGTTCAGTATCGATCTTTCCTAATGAAATGTATATATTACTACCCCGTACCCCCAAACATCAAACTCTCCCTTCTCAACGAGTTTGGCGTCGAATCCTTGTCATTCTTGTCAACCCGTTGGTAACAGCTTTTTCCTAAGTCTGGCAACGCACTGTCTAAAGTCTGATAAAAATAACTCATCTTTATGCACTCTTGTGTCAAATGTTAGAATATATCTGTTATGACCCTTTTAAATGTTATGTCTCAGCGAAGCATAACACTTAAAAAGGTCTTAACAGAAGTATTGTCTAAGAACAGAACGTGAGAATGTCCCAACAGACATTCTCATAACGTTTACCACAAGGATGCGCAAACATGTGTTGTCTGTTATAAAACTTCTGACAGAGTGAGAGGCCCACCTATCGCTTTTTGACCTATTAAACTGAAAAGCCAACTTATTTTTGTGTCATTCAACTGAATACACTGAATTATTTGGATTCTGCAAAGGGATTTTTTTATTTTCCACTTTCTGCTCTGGTTATGACGTTTAGAATATCTGCGGCAGTCCCCACAGCGTAAATTCTACTATGACGCGGGAAATTTTAATCTCAACACAAACGCTGCTTTTCAGTGGGCAGTGGTGAGATTGGTGAAGATTGCTTAGTGCCTGAACAAAAAAAAAATCATAAATCTTTCTCGTAAGGCATTCAACAAAAATACAAGCGCATAGAGTACCACAAATCACAAGGAAATTCCACTATTTGAAAATCGATTATTCGTGAATAGCGGAACAACGAAGTAACGCATTTTCAGCGGGTCTTCAAGCCAATTTAAGTGAATAAGTGATGGGTAACTAGATTGTCCTATCCCAGCCCTTTTCAGTTAAACTTTAACTTAAATATATTCTATCTCTGTAGAAGTGGGTAAATAAAAATATTCATTCATTCATTCATTCATTCATATGTCGTTATATTTATGAATGTGGTATATGTGTATTATGATTTTATGATGTATGTGTGTATCCTACTTGTGAGTTGGATACATTACGTTACCAAATAAATTTGGCGTGGCCTAAGCCATGACCAGTATTTGGTCAGTAAAAAGATTTTTCTATCAATTTGTCTACTTCCCCCTCTATTATCCCGACCGTTCAGAACCGCAGCAGCCAGTTCCAAAGGTCTAACCCTTACGCACGTTAGCTACATGCCTGGGACGAGGAAAGTTTTGTTCCCTCCTTTTTGAGTATTTTAATTCAAATTTTTAATAACAACTAATTTTCTTTATTAAAGCACACCTCGCACTATTTACTGTTTATGTTCAGATACTCAGAACTATCTGATGAAACTAAGCTCTGCTTTTAACAAACTTTCCATGGCTTTGGCTGTTTTAAGCCTTTTCCCAGACCTATTGACTTCTAGCAAAAACTCGACAAAATTCAGAAAACCGGTTTTGCGCATTAGTAGCATGATACTCGAACATTCGTCGGGAGCATAATGCGTATGGAAACTAGGTAAAAATTATTATTACTCACTCTCTCTCTCACTCACGGTGACACTTGTCAATTATTAGTGGAATTACAATTATACTTCAAACATGTTCTAGTATCATTTTAAGCTTCAGTGCTTTAAAGTTGAAATTGTTACCTCCGTTTTTGTTTTGTTTTTAACCGTTGGGTTGTTTTACTGTGTAGAAACGTAATCGAATGAAGTGTATGACAAGAAGACAAATGTTCTTTTGTAGTGAATACCGGAAGAAATGATTTTGAAATTGAAAATCGATTAATTAATTGAGTGAGCATTGTTTCCGGAAATTCTCGGAATTTTTCTGTTAGGGATAGGCAGTAAGATGGAATCTTAGTTGTTAAGTTGTCTTGTTCTATTTGGTTGTTATGATTATTTTATTCCTTGTGTTTTTATGGCACTTGCAGCTTCGCCCAAGTGTCATATACCGATCACTTTTCCGTCGGTCGGTCTGTCTGTCGGTCGGTCGGTCCGGTGATCGCGAGTTAGGGTACTTGCAGATGTGCTAGGACGATGAAGCTTGGCAGGCATATTAGGGACCTGACCAAACTAATTTGGAAATAGTCACTTCCCCGATCCGATCACCGTGGGGGGAGTGGAGGGAGGGGGAATCCGGAATATTGACGTATTTATAACTTATGAACGGGAAATCGGATCTTAATGAAACTTGATATTTGGAAAGACCTCGTGTCTCAGATGTCACACTTCAAGTCCGGAATGGATCCGGTAACTTTTAGGGGGGGGGGGGTTGGAGGGGGGAACCGGAAATTGTGTGACATGTTCAGAGTGGACGGATCGCGATGAAACTTGGTGGAAAGAACAAGCACAAGCCCTAGATCCATAGTTGACAAGACCGGACCGGATCCGAGTACTGCAGGGGGAGTTGGAGGGAGGGTTCCGGAATCCGGTGATCCCGACTTAAGATGCTTACACATGTGCTAGGACGATGAAACTTGGCAGGCATATCAGGGACTTTACAATTTTAACTTAAGAACAGTCGTTTCTCCGATTTGACCATTGTGGGGGGAGTGGAGGGAGGGGAATCCGGAATCTTGAGGTTGTCCAACTTGTGAACGGGTGATCGGATCTTAATGAAACTTGATATTCGGAAAAAACTCATGTCTCATACAGATGTCCCGTTCCAAGTGGGGACATGATCCAATCAATGTGGGGGAGTCGGGGGGGGGATTTTCTGACACGCTTAGAATACAGCGACTGCGATGACACTTGGTGGAAAGAACAAGCGTAAGCCCTAGATACATCAGGGACAGAGTCGGACCGGATTTGGTCACTCTAGGGGGGGGCTGGAGGGGGGTCCAGAATTCCGGTGATTGAAATTTAAGGTACTTCAAGATGTGCTAGGACGATGAAACTTGGCTTCAACATTAGAGACTTAACAAGCTTAGAAATAGTCAGTTCCCCGATTCGACCATCCCTTAAAGTACTCATCTTAACCGCGAAGTACAAAAAATACTTTTGAGCAAAACCTACATTTTCATGATACCCATGAGCCCATTATCATTTTTGCCTCAAGGGTTTTGCTTAGAAATGAATTTCTAGCAACCTTAAAGTGCGCATCATCACAGCCAAGTGCAAAAAATTTACTTTTTTTTCCCAAACAATATATATTCTTGTGATTTTCTCATCTCAAGGGTTTTGCTTACAAATGATTACAACAAACCCACGAATTGGCGAATTCCTACTTTCATATTTGACAGTGCGAAACGGATAAATCAGCTGAAAATTTGTTGGAGCTATATTTCGGCCCTTCTTGGCAAGGGTCCTCTTCAGGCTCAAAGCCGCTCAAGATGAAAAAAACGAAACTTGTGATAGCCACAAATTTCACAAGTTTATCACAAGTTTCGTTTTTTCATCTTGAGCGGCTTTGAGCCTGAAGAGGACCCTTGCCAAGAAGGGCCGAAATATAGCTCCAATAAATTTTCAGCTGACTTATCCGTTTCGCACTGTCAAATATGATTCGCAGTCGGCTTGGGCTGAAGGAATATTTATCCTACTTTCATACTTTTACCACGCCTTATTACAAGTGCCATAATGAGCTTACAGCTCTTGTTTTTATGGCACTTGCAGCTTCGCTCAAGTGCCATATACCGATCACTTTTCCGTCGGTCGGTCTGTCGGTCGGTCGGTCGGTCCGGTGATCGCGAGTTAGGGTACTTGCAGATGTGCTAGGACGATGAAACTTCGCAGGCATATCGGGGACCCGACCAAACTAACTTGCAAATAATCACTTCCCCGATCCGACCTCCGTGGAGGGAGTAGAGGGCGGGGGAATCCGGAAAATTTAGTAGTTTTTGTAAAACCCCTACCCCTTTCTTTACACTAGTAGGTCTGCGCGCGGCGTGACGTCACTCTTTGCATCGGATCACTCTGTTAACATTGGAAAGAGCTAGTGCATTCGAGTGTCAAAGGGGTTTGTATCTGTGGTGCAGTGCGGGGGAATATGGAAAATTGAGTGTTGTGTAACTTTCGAACGGGTGATCGGATTGGGACGAAACTTAATATCTGAATGAATGACATATCTCTGATGTTCCATTTGAAGTCCGAACCGGATTCGACATCTATGGGGGAATTGGGGTGGGGGAAGACCGGAAATCTCGAGAAACGGTTATAATGGAGGGATCGGAGTAAAACTTGCTGGGAAGAACAAGAATCTGCTCCAGATAATTTGTTTACACGTTTGGACTGGACCCGGACACTTGGGGGGGGGGGGGGAGGTGGAGGGGAGTTTCACGGAATTCTGGTGATGACAGTTTTTGGGATTTTCACGACGAAACTTGGGAGGTGTATCAGGGACCCGATCAAACTGACTTGTCAACAAAAATTCACTCGATCCGATAGTCGTGGGGGGATCGGAGGGAGGGGGAATCCGGAATATTTAGCCATGCGTAACTTTGGAACGGGTGATCGGGTTTGAGTGAAATTCAATAACTGAACAGAGCCTGTGGTGATCTTTTTCATGTCCGGACCGGATCCGACAACAATTGGGGGGGGGGGGGGAATACGTGACCGGATTGGACTGGAGAGATCGGGATGGAACTTTGTGGGAATAACAAACAAGTCCAAACTGAACCGGATTGGCTCCGGCGACTGGGGGGGGAGTTTGAGGGGCGGGTCCGGAATTCCGGTGATCGCGAATTAAGGTACTTCCAGATGTGCTAGGACGATGAAATTTGGCTGGAATATTAGAAATTCGACAAGATTGGCTTAGAAATCGCCACTTTTCAAATCCGACCATTCCTTAAAGTACCAATCATGACCGCAAATTAAGAAAAATACTTTTAAGCAAAATATGCATTTCCATGATCCCCATGAGCTCATGATCATTTTTGCCTCAAGGGTTTTGCTTACAAATGAAGTTCTAGCTCCCTTAAAGTGTGCATCTTAACCGCAAGGTCGAAAAGTACTTTTTATCAAACGATACATCTGAACCCATGATCAGTTGTCCCACAAGGGTTTTGCAAAAAAAATAATTTCTTGCACCCTTAAAGTGCGCAAATTAGTGGAAAAAAAATTACTTCTAATCATACGTATATCAATGATCCCTAAGAGCCTGCTATCGTTTTTGCCTCAAGGGTCTTCCGTACAGATGAATTTCTAGTGCCTTCAAAGTGCGCATCATTACAGCCAAGTTCAACGATAATATACTTTTTCTCTAGCTCCCTTAAAGTGCGCATCTCAACCGCACAGTCGAAAATTACTTTTGATCAAATAATACATCTCAACCCTTGCAAGTGCCATATGAGCTTACAGCTCTTGTTTTTTTCAGTGGAAATATCAGCTCAGTTAAACACAACGCCATAACCCTTAAAGGACCCCTTGCTCTATTTAGTCTCTCTAGTTGAGTACTTTAAAACTAGGTACTGCTTTCGAAAAATTACCCACGGCTTTGGCTGTTTTAAGCCTTTTTGGAGCCCGTTGACTTAGAGCGAAAACAGTAAAAATTTACAAAACCGGTTTTTCTGATGGAAAAACTTCTCGCAGATAACCGTCGACAGCGTGATATGCATCGAAGGTAGCAAAACACGACAAGTGAGAAAATCAGCGAAAATCAGTTAGAGAGGTTAGAATGTACCGTATGAAATTCGGGTATACAGGTTTAGAAGTGGATGGAGTGATAAAGAAAGTAGGTTACGTTAGTGTTATAGCTAAGACAAGTCCTTTAACGGCTCTGCTTGACGGAAAAACGTTGCAAGGCTGCTGTCGTCAGTGCTTCTGCTTCGTTTTTTTCAAATTCGGGATCAAGCCTTAGAAGTTCGGGGCGTTTTCGGGGAAACGAAACTTGAGTGTCGGCGAAAAAATCGGGGACGCAGTTTGTAGCAACGTCGCGTTTTTTTGCAAAAGAACGCGAAGATCGAAGATGTTCTACCGCACAGGTTGACGATTCTTAACTGTGATTTCAGTTTCTATAAAAGGTCATGCCTAATAACGGGGACTCGCTGAAAATCGAAGCCACTGCAGTACCTTCTGATCGCCGCAGGCGAGATTTTTTTTAACTAGCATATTTTGTAACCAAATTTTACTTTACTTTCCCAACAAATTTTAGGTTTAAAACCAAACATCAAAGTATAAACAGAGCGTACTAGGCATCGCAGGCGAAAATTTGGAATTCTTTATGATCAGAATGCCATTTTGGATCACAAATGAAAGCAAGGGCCACCTCAGCTCATAGTGTTTGGTCACGACACAGTGTGAGACATTTAACTGGAAACTGGTACATCGAACCTTTTCAGATGAAATGACCATCCGAAACAAAACTGAAACAGAGTAGGCCCTGCTGCAACCCACGTAAAATACGTATCGGCAACAGAGAAAGGTGCAAAACCGTATTAAAACTGTGGAACAAACCGCGAACGCTGAAGTAAGTCAACCACTAATTCTGTTGTCGGTAAATTTTAGGGGAGAAGAAAGATATTCGGGGAGTTTTTGGGGATTCGGGGAACGCCATTTTTTATCGGGGGATTTCTGGAATTTCTGGGAAATCCCCGAAAATTCGGGGACTATGGAAGCACTGGCTGTCGTCACCGTCGGTCAAAACCGTTTTGATTCAGAAGTTACAGTGGACGTTGTATCAGTTCTAATATTCTAACGTACCTGGCTCTGTTAAAACTGCGCTGTGTTTTTTTTCAAAAAAATGCATACCCATACTGGCTATTTTAGCAACGCGCGGCCCCTTACCTTTCATGAGAAACATGGAGATGATCAAGGCACTACATCATAGCAATAAAAATTAGTGGAACGATTAGTGCCGTAGAGTAAATAAGTACAGTAGAGGTATGCTTATGTGAAGAGTTACTTTAATGTGAACACTGCAGTTTTGGGCCAAATGGTAGACTGAAGATCCAAAATACCTGTACAGGTGTTTTCAGCTGCCCTTCTTACCTACTTTGGCTAACTGTTAGTTAGCTTTAGACACAGCAAGAGAATGAAAATGGCAAAATCCGAAGTCAACAAACGTTCACATAAGCATACCTCTACTGTACTACGACATGTCCTTTAAGGATTTTCCTTTTTTTGTTCTCAGGTCCGTATTTCTTATCGTAATCTGCTACTGAGCTTTCTTTTTTAGGTTGACCCAGATCTTTTCAACTGCCAAGCCTGACGTCAAGCGTGCCATTTTGAAGATGATGGATCAACCTGTTCGATCCATGGATATGGAATCCCCACAAGTCTTTCGGCTTTTAGAAGACTGCCCAGAAGGTTGTGAGACTTTCATCACCAAGGTTCTTCATATATTGACCGACAAATGTAAGGTTTATCTCAAGTTTTTACGCAGAACCTCGCTCAGTATTAGTAGCGATATATATTTAGTGTACATTTAGTGTTATGTATATTCAGAATTATTATTGATACCCAATATTAGGTAACTCTTTGATAAAATCATTCATCCTTTAAAAGGGGAAGAAGACCACTCTAGTGCCTTGAGTAGGTAGCAGAAAGCACTTGAAAATAATTGATCTGTGGGCAGTTGATTATAAACGCTTGGTCGTACCTATGTTAATACCCTGCTTTATCCACCGAAAAAGAGTACTGAAGCTCTGTCTGTAACTTCAGGCTGAACATTGGTTGAGTGTCATGAACTTAACAGCCAGCAAACTTTCGCTTTCAAGCGCTATATTGGCTTATGGCACATCGTCACGAATTCCTTCGCACACTTTTTGTTTCGCTTTCGCGCTGTTTCATGCTGGCGCCTTAACGAAAAGGTGGTGCTTTTACGGACTGTCGTACGACGGAACATCTTGAAGAGTCGAAGCCTTTCTGTTTTCGCCGTGAACACGATGGTCTTCCAGCCGTTATTTTCAGTCCCATCTTCATTTCTTTGTCGCCTTCAACTTCTGTGCGTTTTTATGGCACTTGCAGCTTCGCTCAAGTGCCATATACCGATCACTTTTCGGTCTGTCGGTCGGTCGGGCGGTCCACTGTTCTCGAGTTAGGGTACTTCCAGAAGTGCTAGGACGATGAAACTTGGCAGGCATATCAGGGACCCGACCAAACTAACTTGCAAATAGTCACTTCCCCGATCCGACCACCGTGGAGGGAGTAGAGGGCGGGGGAATCCTGAGAATTTAGTAGTTTTTGTAAAACCCCTACCCCTTTCTACACACTAGTAGGTCTGCGCGCGGCGTGACGTCACTCTTTGCATCGGATCACTCTGTTAACATTGGAAAGAGCTAGTGCATTCAAGGGTCAAAGGGGTTTGTATATGTGGTGCAGTGCGGGGGAATATGGAAAATTGAGTGTTGTGTAACTTTCGAACGGGTGATCGGATTGGGACGAAACTTAATACCTGAATGAATGACATATCTCTGATGTTCCATTTGAAGTCCAAACCGGATTCGACAGCTATGGGGGAGTTGGAGTGGGGGAAGACCGAAAATCTCGAGAAACGGTTATAGTGGAGGGATCGGAGTAAAACTTGCTGGGAAGAACAAGAATCTGCTCCAGATAAATCGTTTACACGTTTGGACTGGACCCGGACACTTGGGGGGGGAGGTGGAGGGGAGTTTCCCGGAATTTGTGATGACGGTTTTTCTGATTTTCACGACGAAACTTGGGAGGAGTATCAGGGACCCGATCAAACTGACTTGTAAATAAAAATTCACTCGATCCGATAGTCGTGGGGGGATCGGAGGGAGGGGGAATCCGGAATATTTAGCCATGCGTAACTTTGGAACGGGTGATCGGATTCGAGTGAAATTTAATAACTGAACAGAGGGCGTGCATGTGGTGATCTTTTTCATGTCCGGACCGGATCCGACAACAATTGGGGGGGGGGGAATACGTGACCGGATTGGACTGGAGAGATCGGGATGGAACTTTGTGGGAATAACAAACAAGTCCAAAACTGAACCGGATTGGCTCCGGCGACTGTGGGGGGAGTTTGAGGGGCGGGTCCGGAATTCCGGTGATCGCGAGTTAAGGTACTTCCAGATGTGCTAGGACGATGAAATTTGGCTGGAATATTAGAAATTCGACAAGATTGGCTTAGAAATCGCCACTTTTCAAATCCGACCATTCCGTAAAGTACCAATCATGACCGCAAATTAAGAAAAATACTTTTAAGCAAAATATGCATTTCCATCATCCAAATGAGGTCATGATCATTTTTGCCTCAAGGGTTTTGCTTACAAATGAAGTTCTAGCTCCCTTAAAGTGTGCATCTTAACCGCAAGGTCGAAAAGTACTTTTTATCAAACGATACATCTCAACCCATGATCAGTTGTCCCACAAGGGTTTTGCAAAAAAAAATAATTTCTTGCACCCTTAAAGTGCGCATTTTACCCGCATTAGTGGAAAAAAAAAATACTTTTGATCATACGTATATATCAATGATCCCTAAGAGCCTGCTATCGTTTTTGCCTCAAGGGTCTTGCTTACAGATGAATTTCTAGTGCCTTTAAAGTGCGCATCATCACAGCCAAGTTCAAAGATAAAATACTTTTTCTCTAGCTCCCTTAAAGTGCGCATGTGAACCGCACAGTCGAAAATTACTTTTGATCAAATAATACATCTCAACCCATGCAAGTGCCATATGAGCTTACAGCTCTTGTTAGTGCAGTGTTCGGTTAAGTCCGGTCTTCACCTCCCGGAACTTCCGGAATCTGGGCTTCCAGAATATTCTTCGACGTCTTCTGTAAATTGCATCTGGAATATGAACCGGTCCGAAAGTATATCAAAATAATCCGGAAAAAAAGGGGCTTTTGAACTTCCAGATTTCCGGAATTTTTAAGTATCGCAGAAAAAATTCAAGAAAATCTCGGAAAATCTGGGAACCCAGATTCCGGAAGGTGAAGACTCACCTTTAGGAACAATTCGCTTTTCCGTGCCGTAGCCGATGTTCGTTTCAGCGTTTTTTGTGTGGAATTCATGCCTTGAGAACCAAGACAGGTATCAAGCTGAAACTTCGTGTACTGTTGGAATTTGGGTCTAGTTTTTTTCCTTTTTGCCCCCCCCCCCCCCCCTTCCTCACACCGAACCGGTTCACGGTTCAGGAGCAGTCGGGCCCAGATTGTCCAGGATTACTTGCTTGATAAACGTTCTAGTTTAACCTCCACGTCCGAGCACATGTTTTTATTTTTTTAAGGGGTTGCAAACTAGACCCTTGGGCAGTAGATTCGGTGTGAAGAGACGGCTGTGGGGAGGCGGCGAAGTCGGGTTGAGAGACGGAGATGACAGTGGAGAGCCGCTGAGATCATAATTACCGTTACTTTATTTTTTTAGGCCCGCCATCTCATCATTTAATCGAGAAGGTTCGAGAAGCGTACAATCGGCGCCCGGCAGATGTCCGTTTCCTCATCCCGGTTTTGAGTTCGCTTCACAAGTACGAGGTGATCAACGCCCTTCCCAAACTGGTCAGGCTCAACCCGGCAGTTGTTAAAGAGGTGAAGATTTTATTTATTTGTTTTATTGAACTAAAGAATTGCTTGAAGCTTGAACATACAAATGTTAAAACAACAAACCATACTAAAAAGAACAAACAGAAAATAAAATATAAAAAGCACTAAGATTGTGCTTAATATTGGACACGTGAGCGTAGATCCCGGGCGTCCAACTCCGCCAAAAAAAAGAGGCGAACGAAAAGGCCAAACAAAAAGTACCATAGAGGAGCAGATTATCGAAGCAGTTATCTTTGTCTAGATTTAATGGATGCTTTCCTACGTAGTTTCGGTAAAAATGGGAGGCAGCCACAAACGGACATCCCAGAAGCACTGTAGCTAGGTGAGAGACTATGGAGTTACCAAAAAGAAAAAGAACACGACTGCAAAAACGCTAGAACGTTACGGGAATACAGTCGACTCTCTTTGGGGATCCATATCATTTGGCTAAGCGGACTGATCGTATGTATGGACTCGAGAAGCCACAAGGCCAATCGCACATAAATCGGTAGGAACAAAAAGGTAGTATCACCGTTGAGAATTGTCCAATCATTATGATCCAATCATATGACTACCTAACCGGCGCATGTACGAGCAGGGTTGCCACGCCAGGCGAATAAGTCATTGTAAAAAAAATACCAAAAGAAAAATAGACGAAAAAGGTGAACTATGACCCTTTATCGTTTTTCAATCGAAAAATAAAAACAGCGACTTCTTTCAAATTGGAGTACTTAGACTATCTAATGAACAACCATTTTATACTTCTTTTGTTTACTTTCCAACTTCTGCCGAACTGACAACACAAGCTAGTGAACTAATTTTTCGAACTGCTCTTTCAACTGGAATGAATATGAAGAAAAAAAAATGTTTGTAAATATATAACAGATCAGGGGGCAACTAGCGACCACTAATTCCTTTAGATTTCTTGTTTTAGTTACCAAACAAGGAGTAAAATGTACATGCAGCCAAGGCCAAACAAGGAGTAAAATGTACATGCAGCCAAGGCAGGCTAATTTGCATGACTTCGACCGTTCACGCTTTTTAGCGGTACAAGCCCCGGGTGTGGTTTTGGGTCGGGACGAACTAGATAGAAATAAAGGATACAGAAGAGTCGCGGGACACAGAAACTAGCCCCGGTTGCGGAGTTAATTTGGGACGAAGTAGTTAGGAATGAAGGATGGACCTGGATTCGGTAAAGGATCAACCTTGCAACTCTGTGTACGAGATTGTATCCTTTTACACAATTCTTTTTGTGATTGTAAAAGTAGCATAATTTAGCGTTCATTTTTGAGTGCTACTATAGCTATTTAATTAAACGAATACGAAATACCAATTCGAGAATGAAGACCAACTTTTTAACTTCAGGTGTTCAGTCGCGTTCTTGCGAACCCAGTGGACGGCTTGTCTGGGCCGCTGACGCCTGTGGAGCTTCTGGTCAACCTCCACACGATCGATCCCAGCAAGAGCGACGTGAAATCCCTTATGAAAGGTAAAGCTTAAATTCCCTCTTCTCATGTTAAACGAGCTCGTTCGAAAGTGTTCTCGCATTTGCAGTAAGTAGATCACCCACTTTCCAGATGCTAGTTCAAACTAGGACACGGTACGACTGTGGGATGATCTAGTGTCGTTATTTGGAATTACAGTAAAGGTATGCTACCACACATCGGATATGAATACGGAGCGGACCGACCCTTTGCCCTCCCAATATACCGTCTTCTCTCCCCCAATGGCAGGCCGTCAGTCCTACAACTAATCAAATCCCATATATTTCCTCCCTTTTCAGAGCCGCTTTAAAATATACTTCCTCCCCCCCCCCATATCTCTTTAATTTTTGCATAAAACCTCGAAGACATTGATTCATCCTTGGCCACCTGCCAAGATTGAATTTCCTGGTCCAACAGACGACTTTCCACCACCTTTCTCACATCACCCACAGGGAGTCCAGGGCCATCACCATTATTCCAAAACTCTGACAAACCACTGGTCCAAAATCTGCCTCACCTGGGATGCCCACGAATCTTTATTTGAGTCCCATATAAATCATAAATCAGCCTGTACGAGTAATAATTTTGTTTCTGCAACTAAAAAGCTTTGGTTTTAATTAGCAGCAATTTACAGTTTGACACTATTTCAGCCATCACTATCTGCATCGAGGATCAGGCCACGTTCACAGCTGAAGTGATAGCCATAGTTATCAATCAGCTTATCGAGCAAGCGACTATGCCAACCCTCTTAATGAGGACGATCCTTCAGGCTCTCGGATTGCATCCAAAACTGACTGGTTTCGTAATGAATGTGCTTCAGAAGTTATTGGTGAAACAGGTAAGGTTAATCACTATTGAAAACAAAAATAAATAAACAGCCCAAGCTGACTGCGAATCGTCTGTAAAAGTGGCGTTTCAAGGACCTCTCTTGCCTATTCTGCTTTTTGTGGCACTTGCAGCCTCTGGCTCAAGTGCCATATACCGATCGCAATTCCGTCTGTCTGTCGGTCGGTCCCGTTTTTTTTGTCCCACTTGTTCGAGTAAGGGTACTTCCAGATGTGTTAGGACGACGAAACTTGGCAGGAAAATCAGGGACCCGACCAAACTAACCTGGAAATAATCAGTTTCCCGATCCGACCACCTGGGGGGGGAGTGGTGGGCCGGGGAATTCTGACAATTAAGTAGTTTTTGTCACACTTTTTCGAGTTGGGGTACTTCAAGATGTGCTAGGACGATGAAACTTGGCAGAAGCATCAGGGACCCGACCGGGCTAACCTGGAAATAATCAGTTTCCAAATCGGACCACTTTGGGGGGAGTGGAGGGCTGGGGAATCCGGAAAAACTGGAGTAGTGTTTAACTTTCGAACGGGTGATTGGATTGGAATGAAACTTAATAACTGAATAAATGGCATACCCCTGATGTCCCATTTGAAGTCCGGACCGAATTCGACAGCTATGGGGGAGTTGGGGGGGGGAGACCGGAAATCTCGAGAAACGGTTAGAATGGAGGGATCGAAGTGAAACTTGCTGGGAAGAATAAGCATCTGCTCCAGATAAATCGTTTATACATTTGGACTGGATCCGGACACTAGGGGGGGTGGGGTGGAGGGGGGTTTCCCGGAATTCCGGTAATGGCGGTTTTGGGGAATTCCACGACGAAACTTTGGAGGCGAATCAGGGACCCGATCAAATTGACTTATAAATAAAAATTTACATGATTCGAAGTCGTGGGGGGAGTAGCGGGAGGGGGAATTCGGAATATCGAGTCATGCGTAACTTTGGAACGGTTGATCGGATTTGAGTGAAATTTGATAATTGATCAGAGGATATGTCTCTGGTGATCTTTGTCATGTCCGGACCGGATTCGACAACAATGGGGGGGGGGCGGAAAATACGTGACCGGCTCAGACTGGGGAGATTGGGATGGAACTTTGTGGGAATAATAAAGAGATGCTCTGGATAAATCACTTACAGAACCGGACTGGGTTGGAATATTAGAGATTCGACAAGATTGGGTCAGAAATTGCCACTTTCCAAATCCGACATTCCTTAAAGTACCAACCTTGACCGTAAATTTAGAAAAATACTTTTAAGCAAATTATACATTTTCATGATCCTCATGAGCCCATTATCATTTTTGCCTCAAGGGTTTTGCTTACAAATGAAGTTCTAGCTCCCTTAAAGTGTGCATCTGAACCGCAAGGTCGAAAACTACTTTTTTTTTTATCAAACGATACATCTCAACCCATGATCATTTGTGCCACAAGGGTTTTGCTTAAAAATTTATTTTATCACCCTTAAAGTGCCCATTTTAACCGAAAAGTTAAAAAAAAAAAACTTCTCACCAAACGGTATATATCAATGATCCCTAAGGGTCTGTGATCGTTTTGTCTCAATAGTTTTTCTTACAGATGAATTTCTAGCGCCTATAAAGTGCGTATCGTTACAGCCAAGTTCTAAAACAATATACTTTTTCTCTAGCTCCCTTAAATTGCGCCTCTGAACCGCAAAGGTAATCTTAAAAGTACTTTTGATCAAACACTACATCTCAACCCATGCAAGTGCCATATGAGCTTACAGCTCTTGTTATATTGTCCCTAGCTCCCTTATGGAATCACAAGCTTCTGAAATCCCCGTCTTTCGCCATTGTTTAGTTTTGTACCTACGACTTTTTAGCGCTTTTTCGGCTGAGGCTATAGGCCATCAGGTAACTCTTTTGTTTTCCTTGTTCTTCCCACTTTTTGACCACGTCGGGTTAAGTTTTGACATATCTTGCGTCTAGCCGCCGCGTTGGAGACCAGGAAGAATGGGTAGAGTTGACAAATGCCAACAAGCTGAGGATTTCTGAGCCACTTCGTAGGGAAAATATCATTCCTAGTAAGAGTTTTGCGTTAATGGATAGTCAGCTAGAATTTGTTTCTGCGAGATATAATAATATATTTAAAGCCTTAGGGCCATATACAAAACAACAAAATATAAATCTTCATAATAAATTCTTACAACACACTGCATAATCTAAACTACACTCGCCCGATCAACTTTTAATTTAATACTACTCATTACAAATTTACACAACGTACTAATTGCTGCTGGTGATGTGCTCTTCAGGATATCAGGAAACAGTATCTCCCTTTCCCCCCAGCAAGATTCCCTTAACCTCGAGAGTTCGCGACACCGTGCAACCAAGTGGGCTGGGTCATCCTCACCTCTGTATAAATGACCTTTATAAATCCAATACTAGCCATTGTCCATGCATGATCGCCACCGATCGCTGTTTTGAGGGCATGTCACTACCAGTGATTTCTCTGTGATCTTGTAACAACCTAAGTATTTTGGTACTCCTACCCAAGCTGACAGACTATCTCTTCTCTGTATCTTAAAGGACACCTGAATGAATAGTACCAAGTATCATCCCTATCTGTATGACTTCCGTTAACGTTGCCTGCAGAAAACCCAATCCAAATACGAAATAGTGTTTCCAAGCTATGATTTTTGCTCCATTTTGCATCTGTCCTTATTTCAGTACCGAACAATTTTAGAAATGAACAAATGTCTCCAATCAACCCTTCTTCTGGAATATTTTTTAACCAGTTAAGCCCAAACGGATATCTAGAAGAAATTCCAATACGATCTGGCCAGCGTTGTACAAGATTTGAATGAATTGCGCTTTTTGTCTTGGAGTCTGCATGTGCAAACCTCCAGAAACGAACATCCCTATTTTGAAAACGTCACGCTCAGGAGAAGAATGCCGTCCGTGGCCATGTCTGTAAATGCATTCTTCATGGTGTGTTCAGGTATGGTTTCATTGTTCAGGTGTCCTTTAAAGTCAACAAATAGAAGTACAGGTTGCGAGGTGTTTTTTTTTTTTTTTCGGTTTAAATGCACTGAAGAAAAAATAGTTGGTTTCTTTTATTTAAGTGGTCTGAATTTGTTTTGGCTCCTCAGGCGTCTGATGATTATTGTTTTTAAAATTATTATTACACAAAAATGGATTTCAGCTATATTTCGGTCCCTCTTTGCAAGGGATGGGGGGAGTTACTTTTTGAATTCAGATAACTCCCCAGAATAGGATGTTTAGGCCTACATCTGCTAGAAATTCATTTATTTTGTTTTTTTTCTACCTGACTTAACAGTTTAGCGCCATTTCTTGTAAATGAAAAGAAATTTTTAATAATTTCTTCACTCGCGTTTTGGAGCCACGTGACTGCAATGAATCCTTTGCAATCCTAATAAAAACTAAATTTTTGACCAGTGGTATAGGTAATACCCTTGAGAACTCGGTGTGGCCGACAGCAGCTCGTCTGTTAGTGATGCGCGCGCGGTACTGTTGAAAAATGGAGCCGAATCGGGATTCAAAGAATTAGTTTCTGGCAAAAAATACCTGGCGAAAACCGCACCGTTGACCCTCCCCCCCCCCTACACACACAGTCATTAGTCCCTTATCGGACGTGTCTAGACGTGCTGATAGAATTCTGGAGATATAGATATTTCTGTAACAAGTATATATAAAGGCGAGCGGCAAGCGCGTCGCCTCACGCGTTTACATTTGTCTCGCATGTCTAGCGACATGCTAATCCCAAATGAGTGATTATCCCTCTGTTGTTGCGATCTGTCAGTATTAGTGATAGCTTCATGCTAGCTGGAATATTTGGCAAAGACAAATATTCCAGGCTCGTTTATTTGTTGACCATTTTGGTATTAACCCCTATGTAACGGGCCACGGAGCTTTGCAGGGTCGAAACTTATTTGGTTCATTTATTTTGAATTTAGTAAAATTTATCTGAATTGAACCGAACACTAGCATTGCAGACAGATATATAAGCAAAGAAAGTTAGAAACTTCTTTCTTCTTCTTCGGGATTTCCGTCTCCTCTTAGTATGAAGATAAGAAAAATAACGAAGGATCGACGGTTTGAAATCCGCGTCAGCTGTGGTTGCGTTCGTCTCGGGGGAGAGTCCACATTCTCAACATCCCTACTAAACACAACTGTGGACAGATCCAAATCCCAAACAAGAGTCAAAATAATTGAATGTATTCAAATCTTGGCATTCTTCTCTTTCTGCAGAGCTCTCGGATCGCCTGGAAAATGTCCAAAAGAGAGCATTGAGAACCATTCTTGGTGATTATAGTATTTCGTATGAAGAGGGATTGACTAAACTAGATATTCCTAAATTAAGTGACCGGAGAAATAATCTATCAACAAATTTTTGAGAAAATTAATGTGTTGTCCTCAGACCGTCCGTCTATTCCCCCCTCCCCTCCCGTCCTCCGTGCGTCGGTCTGAGAGGAACACTGGCAATCAATTCTCTTCATATAAGTGTATTAGTAAATTGTTCCGCTTTTGTGTTTTGTAAATATTGTTGTTGCTTTTTCATACTCTGGCTTTTTGAGCTATTTGGAAATAAATGTGATTGATTGATTGAAAAAAAAAATCTGATATGTAAAAACAAGTTGCGTTTTCAGTTAAACATTTAAGTTATCTTCCCTTCCTTCATTTCAGGTATGGAAGAAGAAAGTCTTATGGGAGGGCTTCATCAAGTGCTGCGAGAAGACACAGCCTCAATCCTTCTCTCTGATGCTTCAGCTAGCTCCACCTCAGATAGGGGAGGCGCTTAGCATGTGCCCTGGTCTTCGGGAGCCAATGTACAGCCACGTTATGCAGTTCCCAGAGTCGCAGCGGGCCCATATTCCCAACTCGGTGATGATGATGCTGTATGGTGCATCTGTGTCTGAGTCGTTACAAGTGAAGGAAGAGCCGTATGCGTATGAAGTGAAGCATGAAGTGCAGGTATGATTGTGTTCCAGCAAGATGTTTAGTTTTTTTCCTTTGCTAGTTGTGTAATGCCGTAGGGCTAAATCACGTAATAAAAGTTCAGCCAAGCGGATCGGACGGGGATACGAACAATGCAATTATTTTTACTTTTGCGTCTAAAGTCAAGAAAGTTGGAGTTTGTTTTTATTTCAGCCTCTGGCTCAAGTACCATATACCGATCGCAGTTCTTTCCGTCGGTTGGTCTGTCGGTCGTTCCAGTTTTTTGTCACACTCTTTCGAGTTAGGGTACTTCCAGATGTGCTAGGACGATGAAACTTGACAGGCGTATCAGGGACCCAACCAGACTAACCTGGAAATAATCAGTTTCCCGATCCGACCATCTGGGGGGGGGGTGCACGGCGAGGGAATCCAGAAAATTGAGTAGTTTGTAATACTGTCGAACGGGTGATCGGATTGGGATGAAACTTAATAACTAAAAAAACGGTTAGAATGGAGGGATCGGAGTGAAACTTGCTGGCAAGAACAAGCATCTGCTCCAGATAAATCGTTTACACAATTGGACTGTATCCCGACACTTGGGGGGTGGGGTGGAGGGGAGTTCCCCGGAATTCCAGTGATTGATTTTTTGGGGATCTTCACGATGAAACTTGGGAGGCATATCAGGGACCCCATCAAACTGACTTGTAAATACAAATTTACTCGATCCGATATAGTCGTGGGGAGAGTGGAGGGAGGGGGAATCCGGAATATTGAGTCACGCGTAACTTTGGAACGGGTGATCGGATTCGAGTGAAATTTAATAATTGAACAGAGGACATTTCTCTGGTGATGTTTTTCATGTCCGTACTGGATCCGACAACAATTTGGGGGGGGGAATACGTGACCGGCCTAGACTGGAGAGATCGGGATGGAACTTTGTGGGAATAACAAACAGATGCTGTCGGGGGAGTTTGAGGGGGGTCGGGAATTCCGGTGATCGCGAGTTAAGGTACTTCCAGATGTGCTAGGACGATAAAACTTGGCTGGAATATTAGAGACTCGATAAGATTGGCTTAGAAATTGCCACTTTCCAAATCCGACTATTCCTTAAAGTACCAATCTTGACCGCAAATTAAGAAAAATACTTTTAAGCAACATACACACTAGGGTTTTGCTTAAAAATGCATTTCTAGCACCCGTAAAGTGCGAATTGTGACCGGAAAGTGAAAAAAATACTTTTGACCAAACGGTATATATATCAGTGATCCCTAAGAGCCTGTTGTCGTTTTTGCCCCAAGGGTTTTGCTTCGAGATGAATATCTAGCGCCTTTAAAGTGCGTATCATTACACCAAGTTCAGATTAAAATACTTTTTTCCTAGCTCCCTTAAAGTGCAAAAGTACTTTTGATCGAACTAACACCTCAACCCAAGCAAGTGCCGTATGAGCTTACAGCTCTTGTTTGTTTAAAAAGCGTGAAGGAGAAGTACAAGGGGATCCGGGAACGTCGCGATGGCAAATACCAAGAAGACGGAGAAGAAGGCCAAACGCTTTTCGGATTTTCTCAGGAGTAAAGAAAATTCCTCTTCATTAACAATTCTCGTACATTTCCGGAACTGTAAAAAGACAAACAAACAGCTGTAGAACCAATTATTCTCTTGCTTCATAAACCATTCATACACTAGAGGCGTATTCTCGCCGTTCCCCGAGGACTCTTCGGGGAATCAAAAGGAACGACGAGAATAGAGGGAATCACTCCACGCGGACTCCGCGTGTGAAAAACAGCGAGAACACAGCGAATGCTTCTAAAATGGATTTTGTTCGAGAAAAAAATATGCAGTTGACGAAATCTATCTGGATCCACTTTATTTTTGGTTTTCCTTATCCTGATTGTTTTTAATTAATTTTACATTGCACCAACACCATCAAAAATTGATTCCCCTCCGAATCTGAAAGGGAGTCCTTTTTGACGATGGTGATGATAATCGGAGCATTCCCCGTCCGTGGGGACTCGCGAGAATACGGGGGGTGAGTCCCCGGGACAAACAAAAACGCGGGGACTCCTCAAGTGGAGTCCTCGGGGAGCGGCGAGAATACGCCTTAGGTTCGGGCTATGTTTGTTCGGACAGAAAGTCCCGCGTGCCAGTTATGTAGAGTAGAAGTAGTAGTCGGAATGGCACATGAGTTTTTAGAATGTCAATGAAACGAGGGAGTTTTTGAGTGTTTGTTTGTTTTGTTTTGGGAGAGAGGGAGTGCGAGTAGAGAGTTTGGAGGAGAAAAAGGGAATTTTAAAATTAGATTTTGAATTTGAAAATGGGAGAAACCGTGAAAGAGCGATGTCTTTTGTGGTTATGTCCCTATGTGTGCATGTTTGGAAAATGAGAAAAGGATCCAAAAAGATAGGTTTGAAGGATGGCTTAGGAATATGACAAGTGTGAATGAGGGATTGAGTGCGTGGGAAAAGAAAATGGATTTGAAATGGTTGAATGAAATGGGTTCCGGCTAAAAAAAAACCCGGCGAAACCCCCCCCCGGACAAACCCCCCCCGCCAACCCCCCCCCCCCCCCCCCCGGCTAACCCCCCCCCCCCCCCGGTACCAACCCCCCCCCCCCCCGGTACCAACCCCCCCCCCCCCCCGACCAAAACCCCCCCGGTACCAAAACCCCCCCGCATATAAAAAGACGGGTATGCAAGAGTAGAGTAACTGGTAGGTAGAGAGTAAGAGTAGAATAAACTTCTTTCTCAAACTTGACTCTACAAGAATGTCTGAAGTACAGTGGGTATCAGAACAGTGATAAACAAAGGGAGTGTAAAGCGAAGGTGAAGGTTGATGGTGACAGACTAATTGCTGAAGTCACCAAACACCCGCGTTCAACTGAAGCTGTCAGTGAGGTGTTAAATGTGAATGATCAAATCAAAGCCAGTTCCACTCTGTGTAACGATCCCCCCAACAAATCCTTTCCCAATGCCTCACCCTTCTTGGCGAGGAAGCTGCAGTTACGATGCCACCCATTGGTGCAATGTGAAGCTCCCCCTGCCTGATTGCTCTTTAGTTATCCCTGATTCATACCAGAAACTCGAAGATGGGCAATAAGCGGAGGGATACCTATGACACCGCAAAAGTTGTCCTGCTATCCGTCTGTGAGCAGGATAACTCTCGAAGGGAATGAATATTTTCATGAGACTTGATGGGAGGATCCTTTGGGTCAAGGGAAAGGTTGAGCTCGTTTTGTGATAGCACTTTCAAGATAGTCCCAGAAATATTCTACCAGCTCTTCACCTTACTCGTGCTTGTCAATGGTAAAACTGTCACATGGTTGTTCGTTTTGTTGCCCAGTAAATCCCAGTCTTAATATGTGTGAGTGTCTAAGGATTCGGGGGGTTTTCGCCGGGGGGTACCGGGGGGGTGGTTATATTCTTCTCTTTCTCTCTACATACCAGTTACTCTACTCTTACATACCCGTCTTTTTTATGCGGGGGGGGGGGGGGGTTGGTACCGGGGGGTTTTGGTACCGGGGGGGTTTTGGTCGGGGGGTTTTGGTACCGGGGGGGGGTTTGGTACCGGGGGGGGGGTTTGGTCCGGGGGGTTTTAGCCGGGAGGGTTTTCGCCGGGGGGGTTTTCGCCTAGACCCGAATGAAATATGGTCGGAAAAAGGAAAATAATTAAAGAATAAAGAAAGAAAAGGAAAAAGTAGACATTAGGTTGATTTGATTGAAAAATATTTGTATTGTATTTAAAAACAATTAAAAAAAAAATGATTTTTTTTAGGTTAGGTATTTGCTCGAGCAGTCAAAACTTTGCTAAGTTTTTTATTGGTTCGAAAGTTGAAAATTTGGAATACCTTCTCTATTTTGCGTGTAAGGGACGGTATTCCAAATGGAGGGAGAGGATTGTTGGTTTTGTGGTGTAAAAGTATCTGAAGGGAAATGAAGATTTTTTTTTCTTTATTTTAATTTGTTTGAATTAAGTGTGGTTTTCCAGTGTAGACAGATGCCCTATGGAGGAAGGGCATCTCGATTCAGGGAGAGAGATATTCTGAAGGTTTTTTGTTTTTTTTCTTAGTGTAGTTTATATTGATTTAACCTACAGATCTGGCTGCTTGAGTATTTTAAAATGTTAAAGTTTGACTGAAAAGCCAACTCAGTTGTGTGTCATTTAATTGGATACACTTAATTATTTGGATTCTGCAAAAGGATTTTTTGATTTCCACTATCTGCTCTAGTTATGAGGCTCAGAATATCTCCAGCCGTCCCCACAGCACAAATTCTACTATGACGCGGGAAATTTTAATCTCAACACAAATGCGGCTTTTCAGTGGGCAATAGTGAGTTTGGTGAAAATTGCTTAGTGCCTGAACAAACAAAAATTGATAAATCTTTTTCGTAAGGCATACAGCAAAAATACAGCGCATAGAGGCACCACAAATCAAACGGAAATTCCACTATTTGAAAATCGATTATTCGTGAATAGCGGAACAACGAAGTAACTCATTTTCAGCGGGTCTTCAAGCCAATTTAGGTGAATAGGTGATGGGGAACTAGATTGTCCTATCCTAGCCCTTTTCGGTTAAACTTTAAGTTTAAATGATTGATTTAAAGTTTAACTGAAAAGCCAACTTTTGTTTGTGTCATTTAGTTGAATACACTGAATTATTTGGATTCTGCAAAGGGATTTTTTTTTGTTCTCCACTATCTGCTCTAGTTATGACGTTCAGAATATCTGCGGCCGTCCCCACAGCGAAAATTCTACTGTGACCCGGGAAATTTTTATCTAAATACAAACAAGGCTTTTCAGTGGGCAGTGGCGATATTGGTGAAGATTGCTTAGTGCCTGAACAAAAAAAAGTCATAAATCTTTCTTGTAAGGCATACAACAAATTAGAAGTACCACAAATCACACGGAAATTGTACTATTTGAAAATCGGTTATTCCTGAATAGCGGAACAACCAAGTAACGCATTTCAGCGGGTCTTCAAGCCAATTTAAGTGAATAAGTGATGGGTAACTAGATTGTTCTATCCCTTGCAGTCCTTTTCGGTTAAACTTTAAATGAAAAAAAATAAGATTTTTTTTTATATTAGGTATAGAAAAGGTTTAGTATAGGGTAGTACCCTTGGAGAAAAGAGTAAATGATTAAAGTAAATTAGATTAGATAAGAATTTGATGGAAAGTTTTAAAAATAGAAGGAAGTCTTATTTATTAGAGTTTGGAATGTTTAAAAATAGAGCTTGTTTTCTTAGGATGAAAGTGTAAGTGACGTTAAAGCAGGGTAATCATAGCAACGCGGGAGAAAAAAAAATAGGGTGGAGGGTTTTTTTAGGGGGTTATGTCCCGGGTGGGTTCGACGGAACTCACTTATAGGGGCTGGCATCGCACTGTGACGAGGCCGATGTAACTTGTATTGCCCGGGTTGGAGGACGTTTAAAAGCTGTATCGCCATGGTGAGAACGCAAAACTGCGTATATTGCCCTGGCGATAGAGCGACATAATCTGCAATACAGCCCTGATACGAGGGCAGTACAAACTCCGTCGCCTTTGCAAGAAATACAAATGATATCGCCCTCAAAATTTTGACTTTTGTGAAATCTCCGGGTTACAGTATTCCGGATGAATTCCTTGTGCGGGAAAAATGAAGTTCAGATTCAGCATTTAGTTTTACTCCTAAATCGGCTTCAGAAAACATTTTACTTATAATTTCCGTTCGGGCTGAATTCCGAGAGAATTGCCCATCTGTCAAGAAAATAAAGTTCAAAATTGTATTCAGCATGTCTCCTTACCCCAATACCGAAATTTAATCGACTTCAGAAACAACTTTTAACTTCAACCGGTTTTGGCCGGATTCCGGGTGAAATATTTGTCCGGCAAGAAAAAAAATCAGATGTGGATTCTACGTGTCTCCTTACCCAATTACTGAATTTCTAATCGACTTCAGAAAAAAATTTAAACTTCAAGCAAATTTCCTGTTTTCGCTTTAAACAAACAACAACAAAAAAACATCCATACACTCTATTTCATGGCACCTATTGATTTTTCCTCCATTGGGGTTGGAGTCAAAGGTCAACAAAACCGCACATGCAATAACTTCCTTCAGGTTGTTAATCGCTGAATTTCTGACTCTTTTTATCACTCTTCTATCCGGTTCCAAGAAGCCACGATTGTTAAATCCATTGAATGGTCACGATGGGCCATAATTAACAATGTCATATTTATGAGTTTTGCTCGTCAAATGCTGGCCGGTATCCAAGAATTTATTTCGGAGGGGGTTTTACCCCGGGGGCCGGACCTAATCCATAAAAAGTTCAAAATAGATATGGGTCAAAGGTTTAAGCATATAAACCAGAAGTCACCGGATCCGGTCCGGATTTTAGATAAGTCGTCTGAGCCACGAGGTCTATCCAAATAACAAGTTTCATTAAGATCCGATTACCCGTTCAAAAGTTACAAATACCTGAAGATTCCGGATTCCCCCTCCCTCCACTCCCCCCACGATGCTCGGATCGGGGAAGTGACTATTTCCAACTTAATCATTTGGGGTCCCTGATATGCATGCCAAGTTTCATCGTCCTAGCTTATGTCGAAGTGCCCGAACTAGCAAAACCTGGACAGACCGACAGACCGACAGAGCGACGGACGGACAGAAATTGCGATCGCTATATGGCACTTGGCCGAAGGGCAAGTGCCATAAAAACAATGATTTTGTATGTTTCGGAGGGGGTTCGAACCCCCTAAACCCCCCTGGATACGGCCCTGTTCACAGTGTATGTCAGCTTTGATGAGTTTTTGAGGTTGGTCGCTAGGCCAGGTGGTGATTGATCGTATACATATATGTTGTAGTGAAATTATTTTTCGACGTGAAGGTCAAATTATGCGCTGTGAAATATCTGATTGTATTTATACGTCTTAGGGGCTCAGTTCATGCGCTGTGAGGGAAATCTCTAGAAATAAAACTCTACTCTACCCAATGTTTTTTTTAGGACTACGGAGACATGAATGACGTCTCGCAGCTCAACTTTAAGCCTCGTTCCTACCAGTACGACTCCGAGCTCTCCGTCCCCGGAGAAGAACCTCCAGGAACGTAGTTGTGATCATACTAAGTGAACAACGTAAATGATTTTCTAATGTCTTTGTATAAAGTAAAATTCTTCTATGTGATGACTTCGCGAAATTGTTTGATTGTAATATGCTCTACATAACGAGGGTTTTCGCGAGTTTCCTGCATCACTTTTCAGCGAGCAAAACACATCGCAAAACCTGTGATCATCCGATTCCAGGAATGGCTTTGTACTTTCCCCTTGGATTGATCGCGAAAGCACATAGAAAAGCTGAAACCGCCAAGAAATTTTTTAATTGCAAATTTTTTAGAATAAAAACATTGAACTTTTCTTCCACTATCATACGTTATCTTACTTTAAATTGCAGCTTGGAGCAAAATAAGGATTTCTCCTGTAGAATTCGCTACGTAGTTGACTCTTGTGGTTGGTACGCATCATGGTTTGTTTGTTTTGTGGTCAGGGGTGGCCCAAGGGGGGGGTGAGGGGGGGTGATTCACCTCCCCTGCCTTTTGCTAAGTCGTATCAGTAGCTTATTTTGGCCTCGCCGAGGTCCCGGGCACTCGTTCTAGTCAAAGACAGTCCGTTCGAACATGCAGTTTGTGCCTCGGTTCTCGAGGTGTGATGACTTGCAGCGTTTCGTACGATCTGATTCGTTTCATAGGTCAGGCTAGAGAGACGGACTATTCTCGGAGCGTTCGAACATGCAGTTTGTGCCTTGGTTCTTGAGGTGTGATGACTTGCAGCGTTTCTTACGATCTGATTCGTTTCAAAGGCCAGGATCGTGTGTTAGAGGTGTCAAAGCCGAAAGACGGACGATTCACGGAGCTAACGAGATTGCAGGGGACACGCCTCTCGGGGCTGTGATGACCACTTCTCGTGAGTTCTGTTGCGGGTTCCGAGTATTAGCAAGAACAAATAATCGGAAGAACTACTGTGTTCAATCACATGCAGCGACTATAAATACCCCGACAAAAATGAGCGGAGATAGAGGTATATGCTCTAGCTATGAGCTGATGCTGATACCCGTTTACTCCTCTTCGTCTTCGCCGTTGCATCTTGCAGAAAAAAAGTGAAAGATTGCTTGCAGGACGCCTACTTCTCGCGCTGACCCTCTCCGGAGCACTCCTTACAGCCAATCAGGTTTGAATGCTATTTTTCCTCATCGGGCGGTTCACAGCGATTTGGCTATTTGTAGAGGTAACGAAACGTGATATAGCGCGAAGCTGGCCAACTCCGCTCATTTGCGTCGGAAGTCGGCCATATTTTACTCGACTCAGCATGTTTGTATGACCGATATAGGGAGACAGCAGTTCTGACTCGTTATTTGTTCTTGGTATTAGGATTTGGTGCCGAGCACACGGTCCATCATCCGGAGAGGCGGACGGTTCTCGGAGCCCACTACCCAGGTTCAGTCGTAAATCCGTCCAGTCAAATGCAAGCCGAGTCGTTTAAACTAGGTTTCATAACCCCGTTAGGTCGGAGACATGATTCATGATGGCAGCAACCCGCCTTGCTGCAAGGTATTTACCGGCAGGCTGTCATTTTTACCGACTGTTTTTGCAGAAAAAACGACTGTTTTGACGAAAAATCGACTGATTTAAAGAAAAACGGACTGTTTAAAGAAAATCAATTATTTCTATGAAAAACGACTATTTTGAAGAAAATATTTTCAAAAAAAAATTGACTGCTTTTACGAAAAATCGCGGCGCTATGTGCCGATTCGGCTATTTTTACCGACTGATGGCCGACAACATTGGAGCGGGGGCGTCCCCCCCATACATGACGCCCCTGCAATAGGTTAGTTGTTAAAGTGAGGTCTGACAGGATGACATGAATAAACCTTATAAACCAAAAGCGAGAGACAAGGTTACGTGCATGGATGTGGGTCAAACTTTGACTACAAATGAAAAGAAGGCATGCAATCTATAAACATAATGAAAAAGCCATCAGAATTCAATGACAGGAAATCAGGTCCGTTCCAAGAATTAATTTCAGGGGGGGGGGATTGTCCGTGGGTCGGACCATAAAGTACAAAAAAGACATAGATCAGAGGTGAAAGTATATAAAAAAACGAGTAGTTTTGTATGTTTCGGGTGGGGGGGGTGAACCCCCTACACCCCCCCTGGATACGGCCCTGCAGGACATACACACGATTTTTTTTTCCCAGGGATGATTAAGAAGTCTAATAAATATTTTTTTGGGACACTGTCGACCCTTTGTTCTTGTTTTGGGGATCCCAGAACGTAAGTGGAGGGACCTATGACTTCGTAAAAACTGTCCGTCTGTCCGCGCGATAACTCTCGAAGGGATTGAGATATTTTCTTCAAACTTGATATGAGGATCCATTGGGTCAAAATACAGGTCAAGTTCATAGTCGAGCCCTGTAGTCTCATATTCAGGGGTGGGGTTTCAGATGCAGACATGTTGTATCCATATCTGAAGCATATTTTCTCGCCGGACAATTAGTTCGTCCGGAATCTGGCCAAAACCAGGAAATTTTTTTAAAGCAAAAGTTTTATTTGAAGATGATCAAATGTTCGATTTATGGGTAAAAAGACATGCTGAATCCGTATATGACATTCATTTTCTACCCAGACAATTCGTTCGCCTGGAATCCGGACAAAATCGGAAAGTGTGTTAAAAGTAAAAGTTGTATTTGAAGTTGATTAAATGTTCGATTTAGAAGTAAGAAGACGTGATAATATATGTTATCGCCCGAAGAAAAGCAAGGGCGATAATGATTATAACACTAGTACACTGTGCAGAACAATGATACCTCCTGGCGGAAATTCGGTAAAAAAAGCAACTGTTTTATTTCAGTATTTTTTTTTTAAATTAATGCTGACGTTGCTAGTAACTAGTAACGCAAAATAGTAAGGGATAGTAGGATGTTGTTTCAGGAAATATATATCCATTGTCATTATCAACTATCTTTAACCTTCGCAAGGTTGTCGCTAAAGGGTTGGCTGAGCAGCGTCTTTTTCTGTATTTCTGATTAGTGAAATGGCAACCCTAGCTTACTGTTGAAATGTGAAAACGACTACTGTTGTGTCCCAGGAATATAAAAGTCTTTCATTTGTGGCGAAGTAGATGTCATCTAGCGGCGGAGTTCTTAGGCTAGATAGAATTGATAAAGCTCAAACCGGTGTTGCCGCTGGTTGCAGAATTCTGCAATGTGTCATACTTTTTCGTTTCTTCGACAGAGTGAGCAAGAACTCTGCGACTGGTTCCTTAGCAGTAAATGCAAAAATTAAGTATAAAAGTTAAGGCGTAATTGTGAAGATGATATAGCGAGATTTCTTGTTAATAGTTTGTGAAAAAGACGTACTTCCGTAGGTGCCAAAATATCATTGTTTTTTTCTGACCAAAAGTCACAAGTTCCATCAGAAAAAGTGGCAACACTGGATATTGATGGACTGTTTTTCAGAGAAAAATTAAAAATAATACTGTTGGAATTGCTCTATAGCTGCCTTCTGGAGACTAGAGGAAAACAAGTTAGAGTAAGTTGGAAGTAATGTTGTTTCAGTTGACAAGTTCCATTTCCAGTGGGAATGTGACTGTAACAAGGTATAACCCAGGTTGGCTGGCTAGGAAAGCAACATTTTTTTTTCAGTTTTTAAAGACTTTTCTACAACGTTTTCCAACATTTTTGTTTACTGAATTATTTTTTAGTATTTTTTTTGTTTTTCTTCCTGAAAGTGATGTCTTTTATTCATTTTTTTGGAGATCGGCCCGGCTCAGTTTTTACCGCACGGCTGGCTCTTGTAACATCAGGGCAATACCAGAAAATTTTGGCCCTGGGTAGGATAGGACTGATATCATGGGAGTGCATGGTGTGCTGGTGTTATATCCATATATAACAGTCATTTTCTGCCCGGACATATAGTTCGCCCGGAATCCGGCCAAAACCTGAAGCTTTGTTAAAAGAAAGTTTATCTGAAGTTGACACAGGTTCGATAAAGGATAAGGAAATATGCTGAATTCGTCTTGGGCTTTAGTTTTTGCCGGACAAGTAGTTCACCGAGAACCCGGCCGGAACCGATTTTTTGCAGAAGTAATGCAGGAAGTTTCGATCAATTTCGTCAAAGTAGATATGACGGATAGGGGTAATTACACATGCTGAATCCATACCTGAACTTGGTTTTCTCAGATGACGAGCCATTAGCATTAATTTGTTGCTAAATTTTAATAGTACAAAGGTTCAAGGAGTCTGACGAAGACTGGATATCTACAAGACGCAATTGTCTGAATGAAATATTAAAATTTTGGGATCCCGTCGCAACCTTCGGTCTTGTTATAGACGCGAGTTTCAAAAGTATTATCTAGGACCCGGGCACGTTAAAAGAGGCTTCATTTACGACCCGTGTCTGTTTTTTTTACAAAATTTATATTGAAGTTTTGTTCTCCTTAGGCTTTGCCTACTCAATTTTGATCTAAAGGTAAAAGTAGTCTCGACAAACCAGTTGTTTCAAAAATTAACCTGCGTAATCTTAGCATAATTATTCCTTTTGCTTCTACCGGTATCCGTAACTGTTCATTGAAGCATACAATTAAAAATGAATTATCACAAGTGATCAATCTCCATTATCCTGTCAGATCAGTCTGCATACTAGAGCGTGTTCCACCCTACTTACCGTAGTTACTACGCTAGTTACCGTAGTTACTACGCTAGGCTGGAACGCTTTTTTAATTTTTCGGTCAAATATCAGGCCGCGGACTGATCGGACCAGTCACGTTGCAGAGATGCGTAGTTACTACGGTAACTACGCTCCCGAGCGTGGTAAGCAAATAGTTACTATTAGTTACTATTTTGAGAAGGTTGGAACGGTCAGCGTAGTAACTTTTCGTGAGGCTGGAACGGAAATAGTAACTAGTAGCTACTATTGGTAGAGGGGTGGAACACGCTCACTAGTATAATATTTGGTCTCCAGAGTTGTACCATTCCGCTTCCAACTAAACGGCGTTACCAGTGAAACCATGTTACGAGTGATCTATTTGCAAAGTTCAAGCTTCCACATTATCTCGAGAATCCGGTGAAAATAATGGTACTATAGCCAAATACTTTTGCTACAAATATGTTCTTTAGACAGGAAAGGACACCCATAGTAGTTTTCCTATAGTTAGGAGACATCCGGAGACCATAATTGCGCATCATCCCCCATCCACAGCAAACCTCAAGGGGCAGGGGCGTCGCAAGTGCATTTTCGGTTGGGGGTACAGAGCCAAAATTTTACCGAATCTTAAAAAAAATTTACCGAATCCTAGAAACTGAGAACTCGGGCTTTATGTTGTGGAACATGTAAGGATTACGTAGGAAGAGTAACATTAAAGGGCAGCGTGAAAGACGATAAGCCAACTATTAGATTAGGCGGCGTTAATATATTGGAGAATGCTATTATACCCAAGAGAAAAATTTAACTGCTTCTCTTACGAATTGTATCATTTACCGTAGATTAAATACCGATAATCTAAGAAGTTCCGACGTTCCGACAGCAGCATCTACTGTAGTCTAGTCAATAGCGCCGCAGGCGAGATTTTTTTAGTTAGCATTTTCCTGCCAAATTTAACTATTTCCATCCAGATTCTAGCTTTTAATTTTTCGAAATCCCAATCCTAAAACTGGCTTAAAACCCCGGTCAAATCACATGCCCTTCCACGAAATAGAGAATATTACGAAAAGCGCCGCAGGCGGAATTTTCGAAACATTTATGATTAGATCTTCTTTTTAGGATCCAAGATAAAAGTAAGGACTATCGATGAAATCATAGATCAGTCCTTTTTTCTGCGACCAGTGCTTCACTCGACCTCTTCTGAGTTTCGAGGTTCGTGGTAACTCCCGAATCCTGGCCATTATGCCGAATAAATTGCCGAAAAAGTTTAGACCGATAGCATGCTCGATTCTGTATAACTACCGTATCCCGGTTATTATACCGAATTGTTTTGGGATCAGATGACTACCGAATAATATTCGGATTCGGTATAGTTTCGTCGAAACTGGTTACTACCGAATGTTGGAAATTATACCGAAAAAAACTGCCGAATCCCAATCATGATACCGATTGGACCGACCTCTTATTCGCGATTCTGTGTAACAACCGAATCTCCATAAATATACCGAATAGTTCTGGCATCGAAAAATTACCAAATAATTTCAGTAAATTCTCTCACCGAATTCGTGATAACTACCGAATACTGTCAATTATACCGAATCCCGATCATTATACCGAATAGATTTGTACCGGTAGCCTATTTGGGATTCTGTCTAACTACCGAATCCCTGTAAATATACTGAATAGTCCTGCTATCGAAAAATACCGAAAATTTTTAGTAAAATTTTGGGCCGAATTTTACCGATCAATTTTTCCGTAATTTTACCGAATCTCAAAAAGGTGGGGGGTGCAGCACCCCTTGCGAAGCCCCTGTCAAGGGGTAATAGGGTACTCAAATAAAGTGGTACGTGTAGCCTATAGAGAAAGAAATGTTGGATCTGAATATTTGGGGCTAGATTGGAAATTAAGAACACGAGAGAGTTAACAAATGGATTTGGTTTAGTAATTGATTAGCGACAACAATGCTTCTGGGATTTGATAAAGACTGGACAAAACCCATGGTCTGGACGAAGGAGTCCAATAATTACTATTTTTGGGGAGTATATTCTATTCCGCTTTGTTCCCTCGTGAGGCCAAGAAAACAAGATTTCGCTCATCTGGCGGTTTTGCTACCTTTTTCTGTATCCCAACAAAGCCATGCGTGATCCATTCTGACAGTAGGCATAGCATCCTAGAGATCCGATTTTTATTTTCCTTTTGATTGACGCTTTATACAATCGTTCACGTCCTTCGCTAAAGGCTGCTGGGAAATGTTACGATGACTTACCTGAGGTTAATTAGACGATTACTTTTATTTTAAATTAATTCGTATGTGTTGACTATAAACTGTATCTATATATATGGTTATTGACGACTAAACGAATATTCGGCATGTCCGCTTCCCGTTGTTTTAGAAATAAACTGAATTGAATTGTGTTGGAAGACCGCATTTTCAACCTGATGTTATGGTGAGGGGTGTAGTAAGCCGGACAAACGTCCAAGGTGCAAAATGTCCAAAAATGTCCGAGGTGCTGTGCAGTCATCGATGCCAGGATAGCCCAGGGCGTAAGGAAAGCGTACTACACAAGCAGAACTTCACGGTATCGTCCTATTCAAGCATAGTTGGCCTGAACTCTTGTTCTTGTCAGATTATGAGTTGTCTAATCTCAGAAGCCGTGCCTGCTGGTAGACTCCGATTCGGTACAAGCAAGAGTACAAGGGAGTGTGACAACTTTTGTCAAGGGGAGAGAAATACACTGTGGCGAAGACAGTGATCTTTATTATTTGAAGTCCGGTATTTGTACAATACTGCGGCTATTCAGCCAATGAATGGTTTATATAGCCTCGCCTGAACTGAGTTGTCAATGAACTTTGATTGCGCGGGTGCTAATGTGTGGTTCAGGTAAGGCTGACATGTGATAAATCTTGTACCAAACCTGATTAGCAGAAGTGAAGAAAGATGTTTAACAAAACCATATATAAAAACTATTACACTTCCTTCCCCTTAAAAACTGGAATGATTCAAATATTTTAACATACTACTTAATCATTCATACTACATAAACATTATTAATATACTACATAAGCACGTGAAACTGGCGTGCTCTGCTTAGTCATTTGCAAATACTGTCTGAGTCATTTTTAGCACAATCGCTTGTTCCGGAAAGTTTCCTATATTCCCCTTAACGTCTGTCTGAAAGCGAGGTAAGGGCCCGAAGTAATGTGCAGTGTGCACATTATTGTCCGCTAACCGTTTCGTGCTGGCTAAGTAAAATACTAGAGTATATTTTATTACCAGAAACTGGGTCGAATTGTAATTTTATCCGTTTTCGATTTAAATGAATGAAATATTTACCCATCAGCAACACAAAGGATAAAAAGATGGAGTCTAGAAAAACAAAAAGAAACCAACAACAACGTGTCAACAAAAATTAAACAAATCTCGTCAGAAAATGAATACTCATCCTAGGTATTCGTATTCATGTTTTGAGCCGACTTATGAAGGAAGTCGTAAAACTGAGAACTGATTTAAAGGGCACAGTACCCCCATAAATATCTGTAGAATAAAATATATGAAGATTTGTTTGCTTTTGTGTCTTGTGCCTTTGCAGTCAGGGCATGGTGCCAATGTCAGGGCATGGTGGTATGACTTTTACGTTGGGTTTGACGTTGGCATTGGTTTGTTCTCAGCTTTCATTTGTATCACTGCGTACTTTGTGTTTATCTGCTTTTACGGGCAATACAGCTCAATCAATCAGCCTTTATTTTGTCAACGAAATAAATAAGTACAATAAACAAATACATAAATAATTAAATATCTGAGTAGGATTTGTCCTGTTTTTGTGTTTACATTCTATTTCTCTCGTCGTGTTTCTTTGATGATTCGTTTCAGAAAGGTAGAATTAACATTTGAGGTGTTTACCGAGGCCTTAGTGGTTAGCCTGAGGGTGTTGTGGCACTAGCTGTGGTGGCTTCGGTTGTAGCTGATGCAGTAGTGCCAGCTTCCGCTGTGGTTACGGCGGCACTGGTTGTGGGAGCTTCAGTTGTAGCTGGTGCGGTAGTGACAGATCCCGTTGCGGTTGTGGGAGCTTCAGTTGTAGCTGGTACAGTAGTGATAGATCCGGTCGTGGTAGCGATGGCATTCGTAGTTGTTTCTGGTTCGGCAGTGGTCTCTGGCGCTGCGGTCGTTGTTGTCGTAGTCGTTGTTGTTGTTGTTTCTAGAAAGAAGCTTGTGTTAAACTTGTATGTCCTTCACCCTTCCTTATTCTTCGTGTGTTTCATTCTCTTGGGAAGTTTTTTTGAATCTTGGTTGTCTGCGATTGGCTAAGATCGAGTATTTTTATACTTTCGCTTAAATCAATCCCTCCTTTCTGGGTTAGCTTGTTCAGCCCATACCAACTTCCAGCTTAGTGTCCCAAATTTTCAAGATTCGTTGTGAAATGAGAGAGACGGGCAGATTTTTGATTTTACAATTTTGATTTTATTGAAGTTGAATTAGATACAGTTTTCTACTTCAGTCTCTTGTCATACATGACTCCCAAAATCCGCCCGGCTGTTTTTAGCATCAATCGGTTTCCACAAAACCGAGATTTGCGACCAACGAGCTGTTCTGAAGCGATGAGTTGGAGTCTGATCCACCTCAAGTAATCCATATCCGTTATCGAAAAATATTTATAATAATGTAAAAAAGAATTTATTTCCGACCCGTTATTAAAAGAAAATTACGGAGGAAAAGAAAAATAGAGAAAATAAGAAGTGAAAACTATTATAAGATAAAAGAAACAATTACACTACGACATCGTCATCTATCCAAATCAACTAACCTGTTGCAAAATAATTCGCTTCCACTCGTGATTTACGTCATTATTATTTGTTTTCAAGCATTTGAGAATACAATAAGAACTGACTGAACAGTGTTTTTCAATTTATAGGTCGCATGTGTTGCATAAACTTATGTTTCCGAGACGAACATTTAGAAACGTGTGGGACACAAATTTCAGTGGAAATACCTTAAAGGTCGATTCGATTGAATTAATTGCACAGCACAAACAAAAAGATTAAACGACATGAAGAAAAAAAGAAAGTGAACTGTTTAAAGTTAGTTTGGACAACACAGCCTCAAAACTCAGAGATTGGGTGCATACACGAACCTTGGATGCTGCATAGTGGAGTGGGAATTGCTAATCCAGAAGCAACGCAGCTGACAACATAGGTTTGAGTTCCGGCGAAGGTTGAGGTAACCGTTGTATAACCAGTGATGGTTGTGAATGTGACAAGATTAAAGCCTCGGTCAGGCCAGGCTAGATCTACACGCTGAGATTCATCGAAACTTGACTCTATGGACGGGGAAGGGTTCTGTTTCTTAAGCTCGGTGTCAACCCAGATAGACGGTACTTGAGGTTGAGATCTAAAAAAATATCAAATTATGATACCTTTCAGTTTCTGGTTGTTCCCTTTCTAAAAAAAAAGTGTTCGAATTCAGGATACAATGTGATTGCTGCATTGACTGGAAATACACTGGGTAATTTACTAATCATAGAAACCAGCAAACCATTTATTTTTCGCGAACGACCATAAGGATCTAGCTATTCCCTTAACAAGCCCCTTTGTTAGACCTAGGTTGGTTGTACCATGTTGCATCCTGAAACTCGCAAAACTGTGCTTTTCTATGGACGTAAAAGGTGAGGACAACTCTAACTACGGACAGTTTATCCAGTCTACAAGTTATCTCACACATGACAATGTTCTGTTCTTTCCGCTTTTACACCAGATTCCGGTAGGTATTTAGCTTTCTTATGAGATTTTGCCTTCTTATCCCTATCTCAGTTCTAACCCCGAGAAGGCAAGAATAGTATATTTTCTGAATCCCGAAACATCTTTGGCTGGACACCTATATTTTCATAGAGTTTGTCCGCCCGTCTGTTAGTCTGTCTGTTAGCACGATCATTCTCGAAGGGCTTGAGATAAGCGATATCACGGGACCAAACAATGAGAAGCTTCTGAGACTAAATTAACGACTCTTCTAATATTATGAACGGAGATGTGGTAGTGCCAAGAGACCCAGCCTCTGCTCAGTGCCAACCAGTGAAAATCTCACTCTGAATTCATCGAAGAGGTTTGAGTTTTATAGAAGAAAAGAAAAAATATAATTCAGTCTGCAGTTTGAAAAATTTTTACAGTTTAAAAGTAGAGTATAAATGAAATTAATGAAGGCATTCTATGAACCCACTATATACACTAGAGGCGTATTCTCGACGTTCCCCGAGGACTCCTCAGGGAATCGAAGGGAAGGGCGAGAATAGAGGGAGTCACTCCACGTGGACTCCGCGTACGGAAAACAGCGAGAACATGGGGAATGATTCTAAAATGGATTTTGTTCAAAAAAAACATATGCAGTTGACAAAACTTATCTGGATCCACTTTATTTTTGGGTTTGTTTTTCCTGATTGTTTTTAATTAATTTTACATTACACCGACACCAGCAAAAGTTGATTCCCCTCCGAATCCTTTTTGATGATGGTGATAATAATCGGAGCATTCCCGTCCGTGGGGACTCGCGAGAATACGGGGAGTGAGTCCACGGGACAAACAAAAACACGAGGACTCCTCAAGTGGAGTCCTCGGGAAACGGCGATAAGACGCTTTAGGCGTGGTAAAGAATAGCGGAGTATAGGAAAGTTGCCTTGAAACTAGAGATTGATATAGAATGGCTAAAATATGTTCTGTTTCTTCTTTTTTTTCAGAGAGTAGAGGACATTAAAAGAAAAACGATAATAAATGTTACAGAGTGGAACAAAAATCGTTGTCCAAAAAGTAGGAATTAAGAAAAAATAAGGAAAGGTACTACCAGGGGCGTCACTAGCCTTTTGCCTTTTCGGCGGGGGACGTCCAGTTTGTGCCGACGGATTCAAAAATGTGCCGACAAATAAACGCCGTTGCCGCGCGGCAACGGCGTACGTTTCCCGCCAGCATAAAATTGAACCGGTGTAAAAGTAACTGTAATGCATCAGTTGAGATTAGTCCTTTCAGGTAATTCGTAAATTTAAATTCACATACTCGGGTTTTCATTGCAACTTTCGCTAAAAACTGAAGCTTATAACGTCTGTAAACATAACAAGTTAAATTATTCGCCGCAGGCGAAATGTTTTACATCTGACATTTAAACATTTTTCGAAGCTTCCAACGGCTGTATCCAGAACAAGTAAATTAATCGCCGCGGGCGAAGTTTTTTAAATCTGCCTTTTTTTGAACAATTTAGCTTACAACTTCTAGCTTTTAAGGTGTTTCAAACCCCAAGAATTTCAATCCTAAAACGCCAACTAAATGAAAAACCGTTCTTCCAAACAAAGAATACTACGAAATGCGCCGCAGGCGAGATTTTGTGTAAAATAACTGTAATGCATCCTTTAATGTAAATTCGTATATTTAAATTTAAATATTCGGCTTTTCTTTTCTCCTTTCGCTAAAAAGTGAAGCTTCCGACGACTGAAGCCAGAACAAGTTAAATCAAGCACAATCTCTTTTTTTTCCGGAAATTCTTAGGCTATTCTATACCTATACTTTACAGGTTCTAGCTTTTAATGTGTTTCCAACCCCCAAGAATTTCAATCCTAAAAGACCAACTAAATGAAACACCATTCTTCCAAATAAAGAATACTACGAAATGGGCCGCAGGCGAAATTTTGTGGAGACGCTGATGAGCGATCCCAAATAAAAGTAAGGCTACCTGTGAAATCACAGATCTTTCCGCCAAAAAAGTAGTGGCCATCCGTAAGAAAGTAGGCACAAAGTTGATTCTTGTGTGCACAAAATCTCGATTTGCCGACGAGACATGGACTTTCGGGATTGGACAAAAGTTTACGGACTTGATTTATTACGTGTAATGAGATTCCGATCTTCCGACGGAATTGAACTTTCCGGGTGCGCCCGACAATGTTTGAAGAATGAGATTTCTTGCGAATAAAAATATCCCGATGGGCCGACAAGCATACCGACGCCCGACTAAAGCATTCAGAACTCGAATTCTTCATTGTTTTGCCCGACAAGACTGTAAAGGACTATATTTCTTACGTGTAAATAGAAGTCGGCGTACCGACAAAACTTAAACTTTCGGGATGCGCCCGATAAACGTTTACAGAATTTGATTTCTCACGTATAAAAGAACCCGATGAGCCGACCCGATGACCCGATGAGCCGACTTGAACTTCCCGGGTGCGCCCGGCGAATGTTTGCTGGAACTGATTTATCACAGATAAACAGAACCCGATGTGCCGAAAAGCCGACCGACGCCCGAAAAAAGCAAACAGAAGTTAATTTCTTCTGTGTTTTGCCCGACAATTTTTTTTACCGATTTCTATTTCTTACGTAGAAAAAGAGCCCAGTCTGCCGACGAGTCTACCGACGCCCAACGAAAGCATACGAAATTGAATTTCTTCTGTATTTCTTATGTATAAAAAGAACCCACTGTGCCGACGAGAATATCGAAGCCCGACAAAAGAATACAGAATTCAGTTTCTTCTCTGTTCTGCACGACAAACCTGTGCAGAATTTGATTTCTTGCGTATGAAAAAACCCTAAGTATTTGAGGCTAAATAACCCGAAAAAGACGAAACAAAACCTGTATGGCCTGATCAAAAGGGGATTTTGTGAAGTTTGCTTTGTATATAAAATAAAAAATACAGTTCTCGGATAAATTTTGTTTTTCTCGAAAAAATTATTTAGATAAAACACTTTTTCTAGAACACTTGTGTGATTCTTTAGTAACAAATTTATATTTGAATGTCGAATACTTTTTGGAAAGTTCTAGAACACTTATTGGTCTTTCTCGGTTACTTTTGATGGTAGCCTCTCTCGAATATCCCCCCAAAAAACTCTCAAAGACTATTTAGCATAAAATCAATTCCGTAAGTTTTGTTTGTTTCAACAAAAAAAGACCGTGCTCAGGTGGATCAAGTTAAATTGGAGGAAAATCAAATGCTAGCTCGATTTCCCAACAATGCAACTGGTTCTTCAATGCAACAAGTGCGGACGAACACCAAAGGCGTATTCTCGCCGTTCCCCGAAAACTCCAACTGAGGAGTTCCCGCGGTTTGGTTTGTCCCAGGGACTCACTCCCCGTATTCTCGCGAGTCCCCACGGACGGGGAATGCTCCGATTATCATCACCATAATCAAAGGACTCCCTTTCAGATTCAAAGGGGAATCATTTTTTGCTGGTGTTGGTGCAATTTTAAATTATTTAAAAACAATCAGAATGAACAAAATAAAAAATAAAGTGGATCCAGACTAATTTCGTCAACTGCAAAATTCTTTTTTGGAACAAAATCCTTTTTAGAACAATTCCCCGTGTTCTCGCTGTTTCCTGTACGCGGAGTCCGTGTGGAGTGATTCCCTCTATTCTTGCCGTTCCCTTCGATTTCCCGAGGAGTCCTCGGGGAAAGGCGAGAATACGCCTTAAAAATGGTGAGAACACCAGTTCTCCTCGGGGAATCGAAGGGAATGGCGAGAATACGCCTTAAAAATGGTGAGAACACCAGTTCTCCTCGGGGAATCGAAGGGAACGGCGAGAATACGCCTTAAAAATGGTGAGAACACCAGTTCTCCTCGGGGAATCGAAGGGAACGGCGAGAATACGCCTTAAAAATGGTGAGAACACCCACAGCAATATGTAGATAACAATCGAGTTGTGTTACGTAACCTATTTTCACGAACGCATTTAAAAAAAAATAGTTCGTACCTTGAGATTGCAGGTAACTGATATTCCATGTTCTGCACACCAGTGTCAACATAGTAATATGGGTAGAAAAATCCAGCCTGTTTCTTCTTTCTGCAAGACTTCACATCCGCGATTTGGTAGCAGGTCGACCTCACATTCGATGTCACAGTTGATAAAACCGATTTCGTTACCGTTATCAATGGGTTGTTAAAGAAGCCCGCCTGAGCCTCCACACAGAAGAATACCAAACCAACAATAGCCAAGTAGTTCATATTGGTGGACACGAAAACACTGACATACTCCTTATCCTTGTTCTTCTTTTTTATAGACAAAAGTTGCACGAACATCACCGAGGCTCCGCATTCACTTTTGGAAAGGCCTTATTTACGACCCGTTTTTAATTTTCTATTTACCATGATCTATTTTTTGTTCTAGGTTGTACATGTCTTGAACTTTTGGTAAAAGTATTCTCGTCAAACCAGTTGTTTCAAAACTTAGCCTATATACTCTTGGCGTAATTAATCTCTTGCTTTCATACCCATTAAAACCAAGCCTCACAAGTGATCTATTTCCATTATTCTGTCAGATCAGAGTTCTAATACCCAATTTCCATTTATATGAGGAGCCCGTGCAGACTAAATTTCTATGCGCAATTCACGCTTCTGCAACTCCTTGATGACCGTGTTACCCCCAACAACTCTGTCCAGTAAAAATAATGACCCGCTTAAATCCACTTAAACCGGTGTGCGCCAAAGTTTTAAGATTCACGATGTTCTATTAAACTTCAATATTTTATTAAACTAACTACAAAGCTCTGCAATGGAAGTTGTACACAACAGCAAGTCTTGTCAGGTTGCAACTACACCGTACTTAAAGCCGATTATGTGTAGGATCACGGAATACAACTCGACAGTTCCAAACAGTACGACAGTCGTACACAGGTATATTTAGTTGTACGAAATATTCGTATTACCACGGAATATCACTCATACTGCTATAACTCCGAAAAACATAGTGCTCTGAAGTAGCAACAAATCGTGTGTGCAGCTCCCCAGTGACTTTATTAAAGTTTAACCGAAAAGGACTGGGATAGGACAATCTAGTTACCCATCACTTATTCACTTAAATAGGCTTGAAGACCCGCTGAAAATGCGTTACTTAGTTGTTCCGCTATTCAGGAATAATCGATTTTCAAATAGTGGAATTTCCGTGTGATTTGTGGTACCTCTAATTTGTTGTATGCCTTACAAGAAAGATTTATGCCTTTTTTTGTTCAGGCACTAAGCAATCTTCTCCAATATCGCCACTGCCCACTGAAAAGCCTTGTTTGTGTTTAGATAAAAATTTCCCGCGTCATAGTAGAATTTTCGCTGTGGGGACGGCCGCAGATATTCTGAACACGATAACTAGAGCAGATAGTGGAAAACAAAAAAATCCCTTTGCAGAATCCAAATAATTCAGTGTATTCAACTAAATGACACAAAAATAAGTTGGCTTTTCAGTTAAACTTTAAAATTGTCATTGTGGCAATATTCTTTATTAAATGAGCTTCAGGTCTTTGACGACGGAGAAATCTGAAACCATGAATACTTAAAACACCCTACTGTACTAATATGCAGCTAAACGAAGAAAATCATAATTTAACCTTGTCTACTTCGAAAAGTTTGTGTGGCAATTTATTCTTACCACAGATAAACCATAGATTGATAGATAGTTATTGACACAAAAAGCCCTAATGAAAGGGCCATGTTTAATATTCAGGTAAAAAATTTCACTTCCACTAAATAAATTCCAAAGAAATCCAATAATTTAATAAATCAATTTCAAATTATATATAATCCAATAAACAACCCTTTCTTCCTAGCTCACCTTTTACAAAAACCAACAGGAAAGACAAAAGTATACAAAAAAAATCGTATCTAATTATTCTTGAAAAAAAAACGTTTCAAATTAAGTGACGTTATTATTACCACATAGGCTATAAACCAGACTAATCATCACCTCAGCCATTTCTGTCCCATCGCACCCAGTCGATGACTAATCAGATTCACCCCCTTAAAGGTCTTGAGAAAGTAATTTCGTCGGGCGAAGCTCGGCGAAAGTTTACTAGTTTCGATCGCCGGCAAACACAATAGGTCGACTCGTCGGTACGTCGGGTTCTTTTTACACTCAAGAAATCAAATTGTGCAAACATAATTCTCTGGGCAAAACACAGGAAAAAATCGAATTGTTTATACTTTTGTCGGGCCTCGGGTATTCTCGTTGGCAGAATAGAAAGAATAGATTAGAAGAAAAATAGAAGAAATACAAAGGAAATACAATTTGTATGCTTTTGTCGGTATTCTCGTCGGCACATCAGGTTCTTTTTCACGTAAGAAATCTAATTCTGTAAATGCTTATCGGGCGCATCCCGAAAGTTTGAGTTTCGTCGGCATATCGGCTTCTGTTTACACATACGAAATAAAGTTCTTTACAGTCTTGTCGGGCAAAACACAGAAGAATGGAATTCTGAGTGGTTTTGTTGGGTGTAGGTATTTTTGTCGGCACATCAGGTTCTTTTTATGCGTCAGAAATCAAATTCTGCAAACATTATTCGGGTGCAACCGGAAAGTTTGTCTCGTTGGCAGATCGGGATCTTCTAACACGTAATAGATCAAATTCCGTAAACTTTTGTCGGGCCAATCCCCTAAGTTTCAGTTTCGTCGTTAAACTGTTTTTGTTTTACATTTTTTTTTTGATGCAACGTCAAACACTTTTTCGTTCCATTACTTTCGTTGTCGTCAAAATTCGGCAAACCTCTTCCCCTTGTTGTGTCTGTAGGTCGTTTATCTGTTCGTACCCATAAACTGCCCTTTTTGGTTGATTTGGCTGCAGATCCTTCTTTCTTTTTTTGCTCGATTCTCGGTGTGATCATAATCAGGAGGAGTAGGGGAGGTCGGGGTTGAACAGTACGCGGGTTGAACCGGGCAGTTTCAAGTGTGGGCAGACCCAAAGTTATAAAATGGTGAAATAATTAACTGAGGTTGGCAACAATGTTCTGACTCGTGGGACAAAATTTGAACTCTCAGTAGTTGTGAACCGATTCCCAACCAGCCGACTTTGTTTTTTTCATCGCACAAATCGGACTTACAATTTTATTTTCAGTTAGAGAAGAAGTTAGTTGTTTTTTGCGAGTTGGTGATAGTTTAGTCCAATGTAGGTTAATTTCTTCATCTTACTAGCCTATTGCGGGGTTCCTACTACTTTCCTTTTTTTCTTGGTGTTCATTTTTTTAGAAGTGGTCTCTGTGGGGTTAAACCGGATACGTTCTGGGGGGTTGAACCGGACGTTATCCTAGAGGTCCGGTCATTTTTGCCTCAAGCGTTTTGCTTACAACTGATTCCCTTAAAGTACAAACAATACTTTTGAGTAAAATATATATTTTCGTGCTCCCGATGAGCTCATCCTCATCATTTTTGCTTTAAGAGTTTTGATTGCAAATGATCACGACAAACCCACGAATTGACGAATTCCTACTTGCATCCTCTGACCCAGCCTCGTAAGTGCCATATGAGCTTCCAGCTCTTGTTTTTTTACACTGAACGATAGCGATTGATCAGGTGATTAAGGAATCAGACATCAGTTTTCTTGAAGATTTTTTTTTCTTGGGACATGACATTATTAAAGTTTTGAGGGTTTAACAACTTCAACTTTAAAGCAATAAAGTTCAATTTTAAAGTTCAAGACTTGTGACCGAATATTGCACGAAGTCTCGTCCAGATATTACGTCGCAAGATTTTCAAGAGCCCCCACACACTAACTGCCCCCACGGTAGCAATATCCTATCTCGATCTAAACCTGAATATACTGATCTATACGAGCTTCTTGGTATCTTACGATCTATGTTACCAAGAGTGATTATTTCTTTTGGAAATTTTGTGCAAAAAGCACCCGAGTTGAGAAGTGCTGTTTTTTAGTTTGTTATTTTGTCTTAGTTTATTATGAGTTGTTTGTTTATATTGTACATAGCCTTCGGGTTTTTCAATACAGATATATATTAGGACATGTTACCTTCTAAAACTGTCTTCTTCGAATGGCTCACAAATACTTTTGCTCTTTCCGGTTAAGGCCTTATCTGACGGGAGTGCAAGTTCCGTCCAGATATCTCCACCGTTGAGTCACACTAATCACGGGTCATGAAAGGAATGGATGAACAAACGGAAGAATGGGGACATGGAGGAATATGAAAATGTTTTTTTTTTGCCCAAAATATTTTTCACCATGCATCAAGACGTAGAATTCAAGGGGGCCATGAATTATGTTAAAAAAAAAACAAAAAAAAACATGGGGCACAAATGATCATGGGCCTTTCGGGATCATGAAAATGTCAACTAAAGTTATTTTTGCACTGTGCGGTGAAAACGCACATTTTAAGGGTTCTGGATTCATTAACAGCTAAAACCCCTGAGGCACAAAAAATGATCACGGTCTCTTTTGAATCATGCGTGTGGAAAAAAATGCTTCTGCGCTGTGCGGTCAAAGTGCGTACTTGAAGACGGCTAGGAATCCATTTGCAAGAAAAATCATTGAGATAAAAATGATCAGGGGCCATTTTGGGAACATGAAAATATACCGTGATTCAGTCTTGACTGGAATTTAAAACATCTGGTATATGTGATCTTTTCATTTATACAGTTTCGTTCAGATTGGATAAATCTTATGCCCTTAAATCCTTAAATCTTATACAGAACCAGAAAAACTGGCAAGAAAAACCCTAGATTTAGTTATTCACAAGCTTTAGAACGCTACAGAATTATCAGACTAATGCAACTCTAACAGCAAATCAAAATAATAAAAAACGATAACCAATCACGCGTACATGGTTTTGTATCATTACAGCTCTATCGTTAGGTTCAAATCTGCTCCTCCCCCCAAGATGGTCGGAACAGGGAACTGACAATTTCTAAGCCAATCATGTCAAGTCCCCAATTTTCAAGCCAAGTTTCATCGTCCTAGCACGTCTGGAAGTACCTTAACTTGTGATCACCGGAATTCCGGCCCCCCCCCTCTAACTCCCCCACAGTGCCCGAATCTTGTCCGGTTCTACCACTGATGTACCTAGGGCTTGTGCTTGTTCTTCCCACCAAGTTTCATTTCCATCGCTCCACACCAAGCGTGTCACAAGGTTTCCAGTTCCTACCTCCAGCCCCCCCCCCGCTTCATTAGATTCGGTCCGGGAAAATCCGAGAAATGTGATCTTTCTTCATATCAAGTTTTATTATGATCCGATCACCCGTTCAGAAGTTATACATACCTCGAGATTCCGGATTCCATTTCCCTCCACTCCCCCCACGATGGTCGGATCGGGAAGTTTACTATTTCCAGGTTAATCTGGTCGGGTCCCTGATTTGCCTACCAAGTTTCATTGTTCTAGCCCACCTGGAAGTAACTTAACTCCGTATCACCGGAATTCCGGACGGTTATGTCAATAATGTACCTAGGGCTTGTTCCTTCCACCGAGTTTCATCCCGATCGCTCCAGTCTAAACGAGTCACATGATTTCCGGTTCCCCCCTACAACCCCCCCCCCACATTCATCGGATTCGGTTCGGAATTGAAACGGGACATCTGAGACATGGTGTCTTGCCAAATATCAAGTTTCATTAAGGTCCGATCACCTGTTCAAAAGTTATGCATGCCACTAAATTCCGGATTCCGGCTCCCCTCCCTCCCCCCACGATGGTTGGATCGGGCAAGTGACTATTTCCCAGTTAGTTTGGTCGGGTCCCTAATACGCCTGCCAAGTTTCATCGTCCTAGCACATCTGGAAGTACCCTAACTCGCAAACACCGGACTGACCGACCGACAGACCGACCGACAGACCGACGGAAAAGTGATCGGTATATGGTACTTGGCCGGAAGGCAAGTGCCATAAAGATACATCTGAAGTAAAAATTTAAAAGGTAGATTGATTTTACGGCCAGTTGGACTTCATCCGTTCCAACCGTAAACATCATGACAGATGCAAATATAATAAAAATATAATCCTATAGAACCTAGATAGCACTATGAAGCTATCGGCAACTTTCCAGAACCATAAGCCCATAGTTGCATTCGTTGCACTCCGGGATATCTCTCTTTTTTCCTCACCGGTGTTCGGTTATTGTCTTACTGCAAGTTTTGGTATCACCCGTGACGTCAGAGTAGGTTCTGGTTAGTCCGCATCGGTAAGCGCTAGCCAGAGACTGGCTAGTCCGAAAACTGGTTATAAGACCGGGGAGCAGTCATCGGTGAATGCAAAAACGCGTTATAATAAGGAGAACCGGTAGAGCGGTCCTATGACAACGAACGCAGCTTATAAAAGTGTGCAAATGCTTCGGGGTAGTAGGACATCGCGAATCTTAGCTGAAACACATGCTATCTACCATCACAAGTGCCAACTTAGCTTACATATCTTATTTTTGATTTGACTGCAATTAATAGGAACTGAAAAATATAAGCCAAACATGAAGTACAATAAGAAAGGTAAGAATGAACCAGGGCAAAAAGAATTATGTCGAAAGATGCATTGTGGAAGAAAATTTTGGATGCAGTAAAGCATATTCATATTTCGCCTCCGCTGAAGAGCAAAAGCATCAGTGTGCGATTTCCAACCAGGATAAGGCCAAGATATTTGGATTTAGAAGATTTGAAGAAATCCAGCATATTCGATACAGTTGAAAGCAATCGAAGGAGCTGAATCAAGGACAAGACTTTGAACAACTGAACCAAATCTGAAGGCGAACCAAAAACACAAGTGTCGTCAACAAACACGAGAACCTTGTTAAAAGGGGTATACTCTGTAAGATCCTTGATAGAAAGAAGGAACGAAGGAGGCAAGGGATGGTGCAGGAGCCACAATCTCACGAGTAAGAAAAGGAGGCACGGCATACTAAAAGATGGCATCCTTGAACCAGGATGCACGCAGCGTCTTTGCCTCCTTTAAGTATCCATAGTTCTCGAACTGGACCCGTGTTCTGGTGTGCCTGGCGTGCAAATCATCTCCAACGTTTTATTAGCATAGTACTTGAATTTAGTCCTTTAAGTATTTGCATCTCGAACTAAGAATACGCAAGTTCAACCTGCTTTTGCAGGCACAAGACAGGTCAATAACTTAATAAGTCAATCCCTGTTTTTTATTAGATAATCCCTATGAAGGGCGATTTCCCGTTCCAAGGAAACTACAATATGCCTACGAGTCCAGGGATCCAAGGATCTTATTTTTGAGTAAATTTCCCTAGTTAAGATTTAGTTGACCTCAATCATCACGGAGAGTTTTAAGACGACCGAGCAAAATAGGAAAAGCAAGATTACCACCACTGAAGTCAAAAACACTAGAACATGCCTCGGAAAATAACAAAGATCGAAGATTTTCCATGCCAAATAACAGCATGATGTTCATTTCATTATTTACATTCCGGGTGTTACGAATACTGGAACCCCGGAACTCCGGACCCTCCGCAACCGGACCGAGTGGCTAGACGAAAACTGGACCCTCACACACGAAAACTGGACCGAGCGGCGGGGGGGGACAAAATAATGACGTATCACACGAATCCTGGAACCTCACAATATTCGTATTAAAGCGCTCCATAATAGTCCGGAGCAGGTCCGGAGCCTCCTTACGAGGCGGTCCCTTTTTGCGGAGGGTCTGTAGTTCCGGGAAGGCCTATGAAGGGCGATTTCCCGTTCCAAGGAAACTACAATATGCCTACGAGTCCAGGGATCCAAGGATCTTACTTTTGAGTAAATTTTCCTAGTTGAGATTTAGTTGACCACGGAGAGTTTTAGGACGACCGAGCAAAATAGGAAAAGCAAGATTACCACCACTGAAGTCAAAAACACTAGAACATGCCTGGGAAAATAACAAAGATCGAAGTTTTTCCATGCCAACAGCATGATGCTCATTTCATTATTTTCATTCCCGGTATAATTAAGGTAATATTAAGCCTGAAGAGACCCGGGATCAAAAAATATTATCAAGAAGGATAGCGGTTGATCGGACAACAGGGGAAGGCAGAGCTATGAATGAATGAATGAATGAATATTTTTATTTACCCACTTCTACAGAAATAGAAATAGTGGAGTACATATAAAAAAGAAAGAACACAAGTTAAATTACAACACAGTTTTACACTTCAACAGATTATTACACTTCAAACAAACGGACAAGACCGTGATGCGGAGAAAACGCCGCGACCGACAGATTCCTATGCAGCTCGTCAAGTTTAGTTGGGTCATAGTAAAGTTGGGATAAGGTTTTAACTAAGCAAGTTGGTTAAAGTTAAAATTAGCAAGTAAATCATCCGTGACAAAAGTAAAGTTCCGGGAAGCAGAAAGTCCTGAACGTAATACAGAGAGAGATGACCTGAAAATGAAATGCGAACATGAAGGTGGTCGAGGAACACAACCAAATGTGCCAACATCAGGATGAGAGATAGCGACATTGAGAAACAAGGATTACAGGTGTCTTAAAATGAAGGGAGATCGGCTGGGAACTGGGACACAGATTTGTTCGACCTTGTGCTTTCCTCAGAAAGCAGAAGGCCTGTGTATGAAGGCCTCTGAGCAACTTCAGAGAAAAACGCGATATAGTTTGATTTTTAAAGCTGTTTCTTCTGCCATAGAAACTTTTACGTTTCGAAGTATCTTAAATTGAATATAATAATAATAATAATAATTTATTTGTAACCCACTACAACAAACAAGAAAAAGTGGAGTAATGAACTAGAAACAAAAAGAAACCAAAGATGACGAAAAACAACTTAACTACGAGAAAAACATTGGAGAAGACCATGAAAAGGCTCAAGGTTTGAAATTGCAGACTCGGACAGCCCCTCGTGCAGCAAGGCCAGCTTTGCCGTTGCATCCGGAGCACTAAAATTCTGGATAATTTTTCTGTTCTTATACCACGGCGGCAAATAAAGTAAAAATCTCAAGTACCGGAAATATGCGGAGCGGAGAGCTCGGATATCTTTTTTAAGAAAAATTGGAAACAACCCAGACAAAAATAAAACAGAGTGGTCACAATAGGTCGAGTACAGTTTCGCTAGCGCTTTACGGTTATATTTACTTCTGTTAGCAACAATTTTGGAGTAACCGATCTGGAGCTTAAGCTTAGCGTCAGAAACTGTCCGCGAACGAAGTGACCGTAGATTACTAGTAATCGAGATTCCCAACCACCTAATAGATTCAACCAAAGGTATAGAAAAGCTTAGACAAGTTAGTGATGATCTAGAAGCAGACTTAACGTTAAAGGAGAGGAACTCGCATTTGTCAACATTCAGAGAAAGTCCAATAGTGGAAAAAGAAGAAGCAACAAAACTAACAGAATCTGAAAGCCCCTTCCGGGTACGACTAATTAATAGAATGTCATCCGCATAAGCTAGGTATGAGACATTAGAATTTCCTAAAAAACATGTAGTCGGAAGACTATTCAAAACATTAGAAACACAAAGTTTGAAAATGGAGGGAGATAGAACACCACCTTGTCTCACACCTTGCCTTACGCGAATTAGAGAATCTGAATAAAGACCATCACCAGTTTTAAGACGGAGAAAAGAATTCCCATACCAGTACTTTAGGAGATGAATGACAGAGAAATTAATACCATTGGAGGACAAAGAATAAAGAGCTTGAGAATGTACAACGGAGTCAAAAGCTTTAGACAGGTCAAGAGCACAAATATAGAGGCCATAACCTTTTTTCGAAGCGTCGACTAGAAGAGAAGAAAGAACCCTGTGCGCGTGCTGACACCCGAGACCCCTCTGGAAACCGAACTGGTTAGTTCCAAAATTGACGTTAGAATTTACAAAAGGCAGCAAAAGGTATTCGAGCACTTTACTAAGATTGCAAGCAACGGTTATAGGACGGTACGAAGAACAAGAAAACGGGTCCTTACCGCGCTTTAAAATAGAGCTGACCGTACCACACAAGAAACTATCCGGGACAACCGAGCAACATAGTGACATTTGAAAAAGCAACTGCAAATGAGACAGCAATGGCGGACAATCAACTCTTAAATGATTCTTACTAATCCCGTCTACATCAACAGACTTAGATTTCAAACGAAGGATAGCTCCATGCACAGCATCGATAGAAATCGGTATTACTTGATGCTGAGAAAGACTACGTGGCATAATACGGGATAATAACTTTTCAAAACGATAATGAACATTACTATTCATGCGCGAAAAAATAGAAGTATAATGAGAGATCCACATAGACACACTGATCAAATTAACCGGAGTACTACTAGTTCTATAGTCCAATTTAGAAGAATTTATAACATTTTGCCAATCATGTTTACCGCGGGGAAAATCCAAACCTTTATACCGGACTGCACGTAAATGCCTCTTATATGCCCGCTTAGAACTATTTTTAATATCATACACTGCACCAGATTTAGGTCGATCACATTCGGACCAGATTCGAAGCCAAAACTTAGCCCGCTTTTTAACCGACTTTAACTCAGGATCAGTACGCCAAATACGCTGACGGGTTCCGATTCTCACTCTTTCCTGAGGTACAGATAAAAGCTCCGAACGTTTTATAGCGGAAATAATTTGAGCGTAATACGAGTTTAGCTCAGATTTCGCATTTGCACTTGTAACTTTCAATTGCAGTAAATGATACGGCACACGAATAAGACTCAATAACATTGCGAGAGACGAAATATATAAGGGAATATTGGCTCGATCCCAATTACTTCGTTGAAACCATTTTGCGTTTCGTTTCGTCGGGGGTGCACAATTTTCACACGCAATTAATACACTAAAAGAAATCGGCAAGTGATCGATATCGTTCTCGTCAGTATGCACATGAACAGTAGATATTTCAAGAAGGGAAGAGCAAATTACATGGTCAAGATCGGAAACACTACCGGAGTTGTGAATATAAGTGTATTCGCAGTCTTTTTGTACGATCTTGAAATCAGGCAGAGAATCCAGAAGACAATTTGTCCTAGTAGAGTCACAACGGATGTTTGTATTAAGGTCGCCAAGAACGATATAATCCAGAGACTGGTCTGAAATCAGCTTCATTAGCGATCCAAGGCTTGAGCACGCTTTTGCAAAATTATTAAGCGACTGCACTCTACGTGTATTATGCGGAAGATAAGAATTAATAATGACACTGTCCCCAAATCGAATAGCTTGAAAACGATCATCGGAATGAATGCAGTTTGGTTGTAATCCACTTAGTCTCTTATGCACAAAACATGCGAGTCCACCGGATGGGCGACCAAAAGTTGAACGTGCATTAGTACTGAACAACAAATGATGCGAGCTACGCTGTAAGAAATTCACGCTAGTAGCAGTAAGAAGGTGTTCTTGTAGACAAACAATATCATAACTGCTAATTAGTTCATCGATTAGGGAGCCTTTATCTTTCGTCCCGTTAATATTCAACGAAACTATAGAGATTGATCTGTTCATTTTTTCTTGCTGGACAAGACACTCTGCAGAACACGGCATTTAAGACTGAAAGAGACATGATCTTCGCTGCAATTGGCACACTTAGCAGATAGACGACAGGGGGATTCTTTGGTTGAGATGTGGGGCCCCGCACAGATCGCACACTTAGGAGTAACACTGGTACAATCCGACTTCATGTGACTGGGAGACCTGCAGTTAAAGCAGCATCGTGGGGTCTCAGTGAAGTCAAACACACGGATAAATTCGTAGCCCAATTTGAGCCCTTCCTTCAGTATGCGAGCCTTCGCACTAAGATTTGTAAACTCGACCTTCACAGCGGTAGAAGTTCCAAGTCTCATTGCATTGCTTATACCGGGCTCGGAGAGGAACTCCGAAGTATCCAGGTCAACAGAGACTCCTTTTACAATCCCAAAAAACTTCTTTGAGACAACTTTGGCCTGAGATTCCGCTAAGACATTCGAGATGGACGAGCAAAAATCGGTAACAGCTGGTTTGTCAATGTTCACTACCCACTTGTCACGCAGGGGTCGCAAGCTATGGATAAACTCATGCCCGGTAATTTTGTCGAGCAGTTCACTTCGCTTTAAAGGGTCGCTCAGCGAATCGGGGACATTAGATATAATGACGGTAGCGGATTCCTTAGGAACGGTGGGGTTTGGCAGCTGCGGGAAATGTAGATCATATGACTCAAGTCTATTGGAAACTGTATTCAAAACTTGCTCAACTCTATTCATTTGTGACGAGAGATGGGAGAAAGCCAAAGCAGGGATGGTTGGAGCCTCAGTTGGAGACTTTATCACGAAAGTAGGCATAGTCTTATCAGCATCATCAAACATCCGCATTTGATCGATAATATCTCGGATATGACTTAGTAAAGCCTTAGCTCCCGAGCGTCTCGGACACAGTTCATCCGGCAGCATCTTAGCCCAAAAGGCTGTTTTTGCGCTTGACACAGATGCAGAGTCAAAAAATTCCGCAGCCATCCGAATAATTTCCGAATCGTCAGCTCCATTCGCAAGGCTGAATTGCAAAAAGTTCAGGAGCGGTGAATAAACAAGTTCTTCGCTCACCATGCTGTCAAGCAGCCAACACGGCACGAGGGTCCGATTAACTCAGGTAATAATCCTTTTCAGAGCACAGGTACGAAACCGGTCTTAACAGGTCAAGAGACTGATTGATACTTATATATTCACTGATTCAATATATAATTAAAAATCTGTATTATTTTTCGAACATACGAAAAATAGATTCTTAGGTTTTGTGAGTCAATAAGAACTTCTAGCGACAGAACCTAATTTCTACTCCTGTTTGCAATTAAAAAAAAAATGAATAACTATCTAGCACAAATTATTCTGAATAAGAAGATATTCGAACATCGAGACTTACACTGGTTTTTAGTAAGTAAGTAAGTAATTTATTTGTAACCCGCCATTTGAAAAAGCGGAGTAAATGAAAGAAAATAAATATAACATATCAAAACACAGAAAAAGACACTAATTTTCAATCTTCAGCAAGGAAGCAGTGTAGAAGATCGTGCGCTGGTTGGGCTCTGTTGTCAATAATCTTTGATAGCGACGAGGAAACATCCAAAAGGGTAACACTTGCATCTTGAATTTTGAATTTCTCCGTCAATGTATGGTTGTGACATATTTTTGTTAGAACTGGGCTCCGGCCTTAGGAAGAAGAAGAAAACCTGAAGAACAGGGCTGCTGCCTTTTCTCGTTTTTCGCGGCGGCTTGCGGCTGCTTACGCAATGGAATGGATGGAATCGTATTTCATATCAGATCATCTTTACAACCGGGTGTTCCTGACATCCCTGGAAGTTCCGAAGAGTTGCACAGGCCTGCCGCAGAGTGACGTGGTTCATTTTTTCTATCGGCTCGATCGTCCATGGTTTTGAAGAATAAATACACTTTACTTCCGTGTCTGGAACTTTGTTAGAAATTTTCTACATGACCAGTCATGTAACCAAGAACAGACGTGGCGTTTTTTTTTGCAAAATTGACGAATGTCTTCAGGAGTCCCAGAAGTGTCTTCGAAAAATCTGATGTTTGTCTTAGAGATCGACTTCGAGATTTTATTAGGTCTTTGAGATACTACCGAAAGTACTCGAGAAAGACGAAAAAGTATTCGAGAACTTCTAAAAAGTATTTGCACGATTAAATTTGAATTAGGCAATCAAGAATGACACACATGTATTCGAGAGCTCATCCCATTTTAAGTTTTCAGACTCAAGTCCATTCCATGCAAATCCATCCATTCCATTGCGTAAGCAGCCGCAAGCCGCCGCGAAAACCGAGAAAAGGCAGCAGCCCTGTTCTTCAGGTTTTCTTCCTCTTCCTAAAGACCGGAGCCAAGTTCTAACCAAAAGGCAGGAACCCTGTTTTGGCTGACAGTGAAAGAACAGTAGCCCTGCTTTGGCTTACAATGAAAGGGCAGTAGCGCTGTTACGTTAACTTGTTTACTGTTAACGTTAACTTGTAAAACGTACTTAATACTGTTAACGAACAAGGCTCCGACTTTTTGGGATCCCAAAACGTAAGTGAGGGATACCTGATGACATCGCAAAAGTTGCTGTCTGTGAGCACGATAACTCTCGAAGGGAATAAGATATTTTGATGAAACTTGGTATGAGGATTCTTTAGGTCAAGAGTAAGGCCGAGTTCGTAGATGGGCTCTGTAGCCCTACATTTAGGGGTGGGGGAGGGGGTTTAAATATTTTGAAACAGCTAATGTGATATTAGATTATGGAGTAAGAAGACATGCTGAACAAGATGGTGAAAACCATTTTATCGCCGGACAAGTAGTTCGCGCGGAATCCGGCCAAAACTGGAAAGTTTGTTAAAAGTAAAGTTCTATTTGAAGTTGATTAGATGTTCCATATAGGGGTAAGATGACATGCTGAACACGATGGTGAAAAACCATTTTCTCACCGGACAAGTAGTTCACCCAGAATCCAACCGAAACCGGAAAATTTGTTAAAAGCAAAATTTTTATTTGAAAGTTGATCGGATAGCAGGTTTACGGGTAAGAAGAAACGCTGAATCTGTACATATGACGATCATTTTTTACCCGGACATATAGTTCGTCCGGGACCCGGTTGAAACCGGATTTTTTTTTTAAGTAAAAGTTTTATTTGAAGTTGATTAGATGTTCTATACAGGGACAAGGAGATACGCTGAATTCGTTTCTGAACTATCTTTTTTTTGCTGGACAAGTAGTTCGCTCCGAATTCGGCCGAAACCGGAAATTTGGCAGAAGTAAAGCAGGAAGTTTCGATCAATATGGTCAAAATAGATATGGCTTATACAGGTATATCTGAACTTGATTTTTGTCAGGTTATTAGCCTGGCGAAGACAAGACCTAGTTGTCTGGATCAAATATTAAATTTTTGGGATCCCATCGAAACCTTTGGTCTTGTTGGACTTGAAAGCAATAAGGACTTGCAAGCAATGAGGATGTAGATCCCGATGAGTAGCTTGCGTTGGCGATGACTTTACTTTCGTGTTGCCGACTCTGGAGCACACCAATCATTCCTCCAGGGCTGTGATTTCCGGTCTTTCTCTAAGTTCTTCTTGAAGAATTCAGCTATTTCCCGGCTGGCGGTTTCTTGTGACAAAGTATTCCACAAGGAATTACTCTGTCAAAGAGTATATCCGTTAGTAAGGTATCGCAGAACGATGTGTTCAGGCCCAAAAAAATGTTTCACCATTTGTAAAAAGGCTGTATACAAGTCCCAGGTCTTAAAGGGGCCATCGCACTTATAATGTCAATGCAATCCGTAATCTCTCCATCCATCCTTAAACCCAGAAACCGTCCTTAACCCGAAATGAATGCAGTATGTCCTCGCTGAGGCCTACTCGCACTACACTACACTTGCCTTGTTTCGCTAGTTCCGCTGTGGTCCCAGACGATGCTCCCGATGCTCGTTTAAAAAACCGGTTTTGTAAATTTGTCCCTGTTTCTGCTTGAAGTAAATAGGCCGAGAGAAAGGCTTAAAACAGCAAAAGCCATTAATAATTTTTAAAAGCAGAGCTTGACTTCAAAGTATTCAACAACTTAACAATGGTGGAAATAAGACAGTAAGAGGTGTTCTTTGAAAATTATCTATTACCAAACCAGAATAATACAAACTAGATTTACGTTGCCTGGGCAACGTGAATTGATGGGGGAGATCTTGTAACAAATTGTTCACGCTTATGTTGTAATAGCACTAAAAATACTTCGCCATGTAAGCCATTTCTCCGCTGCCGCAACTTGAGAATTAAACAGAGGCTAGAGGCCGCATTTTGGGGGGAGCAGGGGATTGGTCTTGGCCCAAGGTCAGATTTCGAAGAGGTAAAAAACTTTCGTCTTAATACTATTTTTTTTACCTCCCCCCCCCCAACACATTTCAAAACGCAAAATACAAAGGAATGACTTATTTATGTAAATTCAGAACTAATTGAAATTCAACCCAAAAATAGTAACTGGATTCTGAGTCACAGTGATAAGCTTTCGATAGAGTCCCAGAATTGATCTTGGCCAATCACTAAGGTTTCCTGAAATGGATTATCTGTTTCAAAGACGAAAATATATGAACTCTTTTTAATTTATCTCAGTAAGTAACATTTATTTTCTTAAGGAAAGCTCTAACATAAATAAATAAATATAAATACATCAACATCGATGTCAGGCGGTTTGCTTTGACAGTATACACAAATTTCTTACACAAATTTCTAGCAGGTGAAGATAGACAAAAATCTTAAGTACAACATCCAAATGTACTAAGAAGTTTGCTCGTCCATCTGACTTTTGTCGAGTTGTTTTTCTTTACTAATTTGTTTCAGCAAGGGTGAACTAATAATTGAGATGTTTCCAAAGCCATTGTAGTTAACCTGTTGGGGTTACGGCAATAGGTGTGGAAGCTCCGGTTAACCAGCGGGGACACAGGCAGCTGGAGCTCCGGTTGTAACTGGTACGGTAGTGCTAGGCTGTGTTGCCGCTGTAGTGATACTAGTCGTTGGAGCTCCGGTTGTAGCTGGTACAGTAGTGCTGGGTTCCGCTGTGGTTGTAGCGACAGTGGTCGTGGGAGCCTCGCTTGTAGTTGGTACAGTAGTACTGGATGCCACTGCGGTTGTGGCGACACTGGTCGTCGGAGCTTCGGTTGTAGCTGGTTCAGTAGTGACGAGTGCCGCCATTCTGTATCCAGCGGGACAGATCGTTGGAGCTCCGGTTGTACTTTGTACAGTAGTGCTGGAATCCTCTGTGGTTGTGGCGATAATGGTCGTGGGAGCCTCGGTTGTAGCTGGCATAGTGGTGATGGATTCTTCTGTGGTTGTTTCGACATTGGTCGTGGGAGTTTCTGTTGTTGTTGGTACAATAGTGCTGGATTCAGTAGCGGTTGCGACTACAGTGGTAGTGGGAATTTCAGTCGTAGTGGGTGTGGTCACAATAGTGGATTCGGTTGCTTCTGGTGCGGCAGTGGTCGTCGGAGTTTCAGTCGATGGCGTTGTTTCTAGAAAGAAGATTATGTTTACTTGTGTCTTCCTCCTTATTATTGCTATATTCTGGCTCTATTTTCCTTGGAAGAAGTTATCTTGGCTGTAACTTCGTGAGAAGAGGTTATTTTAAGGACTGACGTCCTTACATATCTAGGTGTTAGCTACGCGCAAACTCTTCCGAAAACACGAAAAGCTCTAGTGAGCGATGTTACGACCCGAATCAGAAAGTCATATGGTTGCTTGTACCTCTCAGGCCTAAGTTTGATAAGCGTTCTCTTGCTAGTGTGTATAATAGCGCAGTTTCGCCTCATATTTTCTTCGTATCGCCTTTCTTTGACGTATTAAACAGACAAGAAAAAACCCGGCTGAAAATTGAGTTCTTCCGTTTCGGAAAATATTTGCTTGGTCTTCCACTTAGAACAAGCAACTCGTGGCTAATTCGGACTTTCGCGTTTCCCGACCTCGAATCTAGAGTCTCCGGGCGGCTCAGAAACTCGATGAGTTCCACTGGGATAATGCTTTTTTCTCTTGTATTAGAAGTGTCTGAGTTATGTTCCGTAGTGTTTGTTCCTTTTTTTCATGTATTATGCTACACTTTTTTTTAACTTCAGTGTGCAAAAATAAAATTATTATTATTATTTAAACGTTATTTTCTTTGATTGGCTTTGATGGAGTATTTGTTTTTGTTTTCGCTTAAAAATTTACATCTTGCTGGGTTTACCTGATCAGCTCCTGACAAACTGTAACAAACGTGACTTTTCTTTTGCTCTGCCGTTTTTCAGAAGATTTCAAACCCGTTCCATGTGTTTTTAGCCTCACTCAACCGCCATGTGGTTTCGTTGATAAGAAAAACGGAAGAACTTTAATAGCCGGTATTCCTGACCAAACAGATCATCGGGAGTGATGAGCGGGAGCCTCATTCACCTCGAGATAAGGCTCGTCAGTGCTCTGAGACCCAGTGTAGAATAAGAGCCACTCACGGAGTTGGTCACGGGCGAAATGAGAAGGGAGAGTCACGGTTTTAAATATTCAGTGTAGTCGACAGTTTTACAGTTTTGGTACTATTGACCTGAACTTTAATAGTTCTCACCATCGTATTCAGCATTTCTTCTTACCCCATAATCGACTATCACACTATAGCTGTTTAAAATTATTTTGTTTGCCCCTTTATTTAAACCCCCTTCCCCACCATCAAATATAGGGCTACAGAGCCGGTCAACCTGAACTTTTTCTTATACCATATTGTTGAAACCCGACATGGACATGCTACCTGTCTTCAATCTACCCAGTGTGTTAAGTTCTGTCCCAGCTCTGACTCGAAGTCACAGGCCAAGGATCACTCCCGTCTCCCAGACTGTGACCAGTAGTCAGCCCCGAAAACCGCTCTTCTCCTCTACGCCAACACTTTTTCTCCAGTCGAGCTTTCCGTTTGCGAAACAGCCTGTCATAAGGCTTTCAAAAATCCTCAGCGATAAATAAAAGAAAGCCCTGCTTCACTTTCCATTTTTTTCTCGGATTCCAGGCATCCGTTTTCGTCGAGACAGATCCAGAAGGTGAAGCAAAGTAAAAAAAAGCCTGGAATTGCGGGATGTTGGACATTGGACACCCCAGTTTCCGGAATCTAGCGTTAGGTGTCAAACCGGCGAACAACCGGCGTTAGGTGTCAAACCGGCGAACAACCGGCGTTAGGTGTCAAACCGGCGAACAACCGGCGTTAGGTGTCAAACCGGCGAATCTACAGGATGTTTCAACCGGCGAATCTACACGATGTTCACCCAACCTTATTCGCCGGCCAGTGCGATTTAAGGTAATTTAAGGTAAGAGGAAACAGATTCTGGCAAAAATAAAAATGTAAATTAATGTGGTATGATAAAGGAGGGATTGAGAATTAGGATTGAGACGTAAAAGATATTTGAAGGGGACATCTAACAAATGTTGAAGAAAAGCAAAATCAGGCATCATCACTATGATGGAAATCCAGGAGGGTTGACACGAATGTTGGGGAGCCCAAGATATCCAATAAAATTGAAATTGTGTCAGAGGTTACCCCCAGTTGTGGAATATGTTTTGATGATTACTTGTAAGGAAATTAATTTTAAAATATTGACTGCTAAATTGTAAACGTCTATATTAGCCTATTAAAGACGACATAATCATATTGACGACCAAACGGAGGTTGGTCGTTGGTCGAGACTTAGATTGGGTAAAGTGGAACAGTTTATGAAGTTTTGTTCTGAGCTATCTCTGATGTTTGGTCTTTCGGCTATATTGGAATTTATAGTGTGTTTTTTCAGTCAGGGAGGCATTGCGGGGAGAGTTGGAGTAGGGCAAAATCTTGTAACGTAGCAGTACTGAACACATTGGCTGATCTCGGCAAATCTAGGGCTTAGAAAATTAAAGTCCATCAATATGCCATTTGAAATTCTGGGTTAGATGTGGCACCTGAGCTACAGCTCGGTTCAGTTTCTCTTGGAATTACATGTTTCTTACACCGACAGTGAGACTGCAACGGCCTGCTTTTCAAAATCCCCACCTTTCGACCTTAGCAGTCCAACGTGTTACTTTTTTTTTACCAAGTCCGGAAATAATATTCCCACAAAAATTATCAGCTCCTATATTTCTAGCTCCGTATTGCTCACCAAAACCTCGATTACCTCGAGCTAAGGCATAAAAGTTCCGGTCCTCAATCCCATCAGTAAAGGAACCGAGTGTAACAGAAAGAGCTTCGTGCCAGCGTTCGTGTCAGCGATAGACACTGCCCACTTCGAAAGCCAAACGTGGAAAATTCAATGAACAGGGTGGTGCCGTTTGGGGGGAGGGTAAGTGTTAAATAGGAAGCTCGAAATGTCGGAAAAGAGGAATGGGTGTAATAATTAGTGACGTTGGAAACGGTCGGAGAAGTGTAATATTTTACTTAAGTCTCACTTTTTCTTGGACTATCAAAAAAGGAATTCCTTAATCTCTCATGTATTGCGCAGGTGTCTCTATGCTTACCCTTGCAAACGGAAACAAAGAAAAAGAATAAGAATAAAAAACCTATACGTTGAAAAGCTCTGACTGTGGATGTGTCTAGCTCCAGGGCTTAGTTAGTACTAGGGTGTTCAGTTCTTCGTGTTCTACTTTTGATCAAAAAAAGCCCCCCCCCCCTCTGCTAAAGATATTTCGATATCAAAATAAGTGTCTTCAAAATGCACAACTAGAAGTATACAGTCCAACATGAATATGTTCTCTGTCAGGATTGAAACTTCACTTTGAGAGGGGGTCATGGATTTCTGGATTTTTCTTCGTGCATTTCTGCTCTTTTTCAACATAAAATATACTTACTGACACAGATGGTGCCTGATCGGGTGTACCCGCTGTTACAAACACAACCGCTACTAGAGCGGCATGTGCCTGCGCCCGTAGGACCACAAGTCAAATCTCCGTTGAGGCAGCTAGTGCTCTGACCGATAGCTACGAAGATATTGGTCGAGGCTGAAAATGAACTCTTTTAGACACAGGCTTTCCGGATACCTATCTAGTCAGTGAGACATGTTTCCAAGTCATCAGAGTATCACCTGGTCCACCGAACAGACGGTAAAAGTTTTCGGCCAGATTTTCTACACTCTCGTCATCACGATGAACAATACTCGACTATCTCTCCTTGCCGCTGCAAAATCTCCGGCCTCTCCGGGTACCTAGCAGAAGAAAGGCAGAAATGGTATCACAGCTGCTCCCAAAGATCGCCGTGATTGCTTGACAGAGGATTTGAGTCGTTGAGTTTGAGTCGTTACGGAGGCGCTTCCTCTTTCTTCCTGACGATCACTGGCGTGTTTTGGACTTAGTCATATAGAGTTTTTTTTATCAGCACGGAGCCAAAAGTCCTGATAAGAATTTAGGAAAGAAAAGACACGAAGAAGGCAGGAACAACCAGAACATGTTTATTTGTTATTAATTTTTTTTTTTGCTAATTGACATTCCTTTTTAGCTGGTTCTTGCGGAGGGAAGAAAAGCTGTCGTTTTTTACAGCTCATCTTGGAAAAAGGTTCGAAATATAAAAAAGAGAAAGAGCATCGAACTGAAAGCTGATACTATTATATTGTAGGTCCACTTTCGGTTTTCCTACCAGGGTCATTTTTGCTCTCTATAGTCAAAATTAATCTTCTCAGAGTCTTTTTACAGTTGAGCCAAACCTCTCGCTTAGTTGAAGCTGCATGCATGAGATCGTAAATCGCTAAGATAAAACACGATTCGATTTTCTGTTGAAATTTTGATGATTAATGAGGTATCTACTGTTAAAAGGCACTCATAAAGAAATAACTTACAGACTAGAATGGACGTAGCACTGAATTCGAAGTCTGATGGGAGGCCAGGTAGGGTAAAAATATTTCCAACAGGCACCAAGGCAGCGATAATGTTGGACGCGATCTTGGAGCGAGACGGGAAGTCCCCGCCGTCCAACTGGGCGAAAATAAGAAGCACTCTGCCTCCAATGGATTTCCTTGCCTTCCTTGATGTTATTTCCCTGCATTCAATAACCCTCATCTTAGCTGCGTTACCCTGTAAGTGAGAAATTCTGTCAGCGAATACGGATGGTCCTACAGATCTCAGTCGGCAACTCAGATCTTTTGCCGTCCCTCGCATTCTTTCCCTTCCATACCAAACCTTAACTTCTGAGAGCCTGTCTCTAAAGGCTGCTTACTTTAATTACTACGCTGTCAGAAGTTTCATAACAGATAGCGCATAACACTTTCAAGGATAACACCTTTTAACTTAGAAATAAAGTGTTATGACCAATTAAGTTTACACTATTTCGTGCCTAGATCTCCAGCAACACCTTCAATTGGTAAAAATACTAACGGGAACGAAAGAAACATAACAGGTAACATCCCAAAGTATTATCTGTTGAAACCGGGCATCCTTCTGTTGTCGTTATATAACTTCTGACAGTGTAATATTTTTACCAATTGAAGGTGTTGTTGGAGATCTAGGCACGAAATGGTTCACTTTATTTCTAAGTGAAAAGGGTGTTATTCTTGAAAGTGTTATGCGCTATCTGTTATGAAACTTCTGACAGTGTATACACTTACCTTTGTACACTTTAACTTTACACTTAAATTAAAGAAGGGTCGTACGACCCCGCTTGGAAAAATCTGGTTCGTTCTGCGAAAGTAGTTTTCCTTTGACGGATTTTTTTTCCCTACTAAAAATAAAAATTAAAATGTTAGGTTGCATCTTTCCAATTTTCATGTTGCAATGTATTTCAAAGCAAATTTTGCTGTAGGTAGAGTCTTACCGGTCAGACTAGTAACTTCTGTGGAACTCGTTGGCGGGACATTTCGAAATCCGATCAAGGCATGTTATTTTTGGCACCCCTTTATATGCCCAATGAGTGCTGACCAGAAATTATTCGTTTCTGTTTACCTGGCTAAAACTTTTGTTGGTCAAGCTTGAGTGTTCTAAATTGGGGAGTGGAAAGGTATGAATTATTTTGCACTTCTTTCTTTCTTCGTTTTTGGGATCGCGATAAAACTTACGTGACGGGAAACCTATGACTTCGCAAGAGTCGTCGTCTGTGAGCACGATAAATCTCGAAGGGGATGAGCTGGTTTTTTTTTCAAATTTGGCATGAGTACAGGTCAGTAAAGGACAGGCTAAGTTTGTATACGGGCTCGCTAGCCCTATATTCAGGGGTGGGGGCAGGGGGATGGGATGCCAAATTAAAGTGTACAAAGGTAAGTGTACAGTAATTAAAGTTAAGCCTTTCCAGAAGAACATTGTAGGTTAATTTAATTTTACATTGCTTCAACTCCAGCAAGAACTGATTCCCCTCCGAATCTGACAGGGAGTCCTTGCTGATGATGGTGATGATAATCGGAGGATACCCCGAGGGATACCCCGTCCACGGGAACTCGAGAGAATACGGGGAGTGAGTCCCGGGGACAAACAAAAGCGCGGGGACTCCTCAAATGGAGACCTCGGGGAACGGCGCGAATACGGTTCTAGTGGGGTGGGCGGATTCTAATGAGATGTCACCACAAAACTCCTCATAGAGAAATACTCTAGCACTAGTGAATAAAAACAAGAAACTAAGCTACTGGATGCTCTTAGAACGTAGCCTAGTTTTTATGGCACTTGCAGCTTCGCTCAAGTGCCATATACCGATCACTTTTCCGTCGGTCGGTCTGTCGGTCGGTCGGTCGGTCCGGTGATCGCGAGTTAGGGTACTTGCAGATGTGCTAGGACGATGAAACTTGGCAGGCATATCAGGGACCCGACCAAACTAACTTGCAAATAATCACTTCCCCGATCCGACCACCGTGGAGGGAGTAGAGGGCGTGGGAATCCGGAAAATTTAGTAGTTTTTGTAAAACCCCTACCCCTTTCTTTACACTAGTAGGTCTGCGCGCGGCGTGACGTCACTCTTTGCATCGGATCACTCTGTTAACATTGGAAAGAGCTAGTGCATTCGAGGGTCAAAGGGGTTTGTATCTGTGGTGCAGTGCGGGGGAATATGGAAAATTGAGTGTTGTGTAACTTTCGAACGGGTGATCGGATTGGGACGAAACTTAATACCTGAATGAATGACATTTCTCTGATGTTCCATTTGAAGTCCGAACCGGATTCGACAGCTATGGGGGAATTGGGGTGGGGGAAGACCGGAAATCTCGAGAAACGGTTATAATGGAGGGATCGGAGTAAAACTTGCTGGGAAGAACAAGAATCTGCTCCAGATAATTTGTTTACACGTTTGGACTGGACCCGGACACTTGGGGGGGGGGAGGTGGAGAGGAGTTTCACGGAATTCTGGTGATGACAGTTTTTGGGATTTTCACGACGAAACTTGGGAGGCGTATCAGGGACCCGATCAAACTGACTTGTAAATAAAAATTCACTCGATCCGATAGTCGTGGGTGGATCGGAGGGAGGGGGAATCCGGAATATTTAGCCATGTGTAACTTTGGAAAGGGTGATCGGATTCGAGTGAAATTTAATAACTGAACAGAGGGCGTGCCTGTGGTGATCTTTTTCATTTCCGGACCGGATCCGACAACGATTGGGGGGGGGGGAATACGTGACCGGATTGGACTGGAGAGATCGGGATGGAACTTTGTGGGAATAACAAACAAGTCCAAACTGAACCAGGTTGGCTCCGGTGACTGTGGGGGGGGAGTTTGAGGGGCGGGTCCGGAATTCCGGTGATCGCGAGTTAAGGTACTTCCAGATGTGCTAGGACGATGAAATTTGGCTGGAATATTAGAAATTCGACAAGATTGGCTTAGAAATCGCCACTTTTCAAATCCGACCATTCCCTAAAGTACCAATCATGACCGCTAATTAAGAAAAATACTTTTAAGCAAAATATGCCTCAAGGGTTTTGCTTACAAATGAAGTTCTAGCTCCCTTAAAGTGTGCATCTTAACCGCAAGGTTGAAAAGTACTTTTTATCAAACGATACATCTCAACCCATGATCAGTTGTCCCACAAGGGTTTTGCAAAAAAAAATAATTTCTTGCACCCTTAAAGTGCGCAAATTAGTGGGAAAAAAAAATACTTCTGATCATACGTATATATCAATGATCCCTAAGAGCCTGCTATCGTTTTTGCCTCAAGGGTCTTCCTTACAGATGAATTTCTAGTGCCTTTAAAGTGCGCATCATTACAGCCAAGTTCAACGATAATATACTTTTTCTCTAGCTCCCTTAAAGTGCGCATCTGAACCGCACAGTCGAAAATTACTTTTGATCAAATAATACATCTCAACCCATGCAAGTGCCATATGAGCTTACAGCTCTTGTTTTTTTTTTTTTTTTACAAAATTTCGAACAATCTGGCATTCAGAGTCTACTGAACAAATTGCTACAACGATTTGGACTTCTGCAGAAACAATCATTCTGAAAATCAGCAATGTCGTCCCTTCGCTTTGATGAAGATTTGTTTACTGCTCAAAATGGGGTCTGTTAGACAGAGGCGTTACTAGCCAAAATGTTTGGGGGGGGGGAGAAGGTACTTACCGACTGGGTGGTCATTTTTACCGACTATTTTTGCGGATAAAAACGACTATTTTAGAGAAAAACGACTGTGTTGACAAAAATCGGCTGATTTTTAAGAAAAAATTGACTATTTTTTAAGAAAAATCGACTATTTTTTAGAAAAAATCGACTATTTTTACGAAAAACCGACTGTTTTTTATTGTTTTTAAGAATTAGCACCGACTCGGCTATTTTTTACCGACTGGCCGACCACATTGGGGGGGGGCGTCTCCCCCCCAGCAGTGACTCCTCTGCTGTTAGATCAGTAGATTCATGCCATTAGATCAGTTGATTCCTGGTAAACTGAGTGAAAAAGCAAACACAGCACTTACCAGGACCGAACAGTACTGAGCCAGGGTCATAGAAGCTGGACGAGGTGGAAATATTGCTGAAAAAAAAAAGTTATAAATACTCCTTCGGCATACGCTAACTGGGAATCAAATATCATGGGAATCAACTGGGTCTGAGAGGAACACTGGCAATCAATTTTCTCCATATCCGGCTAATTCCTCTTCCCAATTTTTCTGTTCCGTCATTTATTTCTGGTAAAATTTTGTAAGTGTATTAGTAAATTGTTCCGCTTTTGTGTATTTTGTAAAAAAAAAATTTCCTATTCTAGCTTTATTTTTGAGCTATTTGGAAATAAATGTGATTGATTGATTGAATACAAAAATGACTGAAAACGGAATAATCATGTTTTCAGGTTCGTTCATTCCAAAACTGTGCTAAGATGTGTGTGCACAGCAGAAAAAAAAATGCGGAAAAGGTTTTTCAGCAAAAAAATTAGCGAACCTCATTGAAATGGGACTCTTTCACTACTCTTCAATTAATAAAGGGAAAGCTTCTATTTACTGTTCAATTTCTTGATCATTTGCCCACTTACAATATTGTTAGAAATATTTTTACTTTCTTTTATGCACGTCATTCTTGTTGCGATGAAAAATATCTCAAAATAGTAGTATGAAGCTGTGAGGCACATTAAATTATAGTATTCTTTGCTCCTGCATATCAATACCAGCAACTTTTTCGTACAACTACACAGGCTACAAATTTTTCATCTGGTCTGTATTTTTTCCTTTTCTTTTCTGTATTGCATATTTTTTTCTATGCTGATGTTGGAGCAAAGCAAAATAACACTAGGGAGTAGCGCCAAGACCTATGCTTTCTGTTCTTTGCAAACGGGTCATATTCATAATGCCGCCCATTACGCTTGCGCATTTAAAGCGAGACAAACTTGCGTGTTTAGAAATTTTGAGTAAAGCCAAGATGAGGTCTGCACCCATGGAGGAAACAGTGAAGGTTTCATGTTTTTTTTGCTGTGTTCACAATATAAAGTTATTGGAGCCAGCGCTGGTGCACGACTGATTGACTTTGAGTAGGGACGTTGACTATCGCTAGTGTCGCTGCTACTCGAGTGTGTGTCACTTTTTGCAAGTCTTGGTGCTACTCCCTAGTGTTACTTTGCTCTGTGTTGGAGTGACGGGTGACAAACAGAGACTAATCCGTTTGGAGAGCTGAAAGAGTATACGGCTAGTCACACTTCGCAGAAGACAAGGTCAGATTACATAACGGTAAGCAGAAAGTGAATAACTCACTGGAATTTCGGAACACGCAGTTGAATAATTTTTTGCAGAACACAGTATAACATACCTTCGATGTTGCAAAGAGGAGTAGGAATAGTTAGTCCAGAAGCAACACAGCTGACAATTAATGTTTGGGTTCCGGCCACGGCTGAGGTAACCGTCGTGAAGCCAGTGCTGGTTGTAAAGGCCACAAGATTGAAACCTCGGGCCTCAGCTAGACCTCCACGCTGAGCCTCGTCGAAACTTGACTCAATGGATGAGAAAGGGCTCTGCTTTACAAACTCGGTCTCATCCGAGAATACCAGCTCATGCGTTCGAGGTCTAAAATAAAAAAAAACTGTTACTCCCTCTCTATTACGAGGCTAGGATTCTGGATACAGTGTCTGTGCTCCACGAACTGGAACGTATTGGGCGATTTGATATTTATTTTTATAAATACGCAAATACCTTCTAACGTATACGTATATTTTGCGTTGCTCCAACATCAGCATAGAAAAAAATATGCAATACAGAAAAGAAAAGGAAAAAATACACGACCAGATGAAAAATTTGTAGCCTGTGTAGTTGTACGAAAAAGTTGCTGGTATTGATATGCAGGAGCAAAGTAAAATACGTATTGGGCGATAAAATACGTTTTATAGTAGATTATGATCACCTGGAGGCAAAACTCGCGAAAAGAATGACCATGGGCATCTTTTGGTAAAAAGCATTTTATTTGTGCACTTGGCTGTGATGATGCGCGCTTTAAGCGCGTTAGAAATTCAGCTGTAATCAAAACCCTTAAAGCAAAAAGGATGATGGCCGAGATCATGAAAATGTATATTTTTGCTCAAAAGTATTTTGTATTTAAAGGAATTCACACGTAAGCAAAATCCTTAAGGCAAAAATGATCATGGGCCCTTGTGGCTATATGGGTTATATGGTTTGGTAAAAAAAAATTCTTACTTTTCGGTTAAGATGCGCAGTTTAAAATCTACTAGAAGCCAACTTATTTTTGTATCATTCAGCTGAATACACTGCGTTATTTGGATCTTGTTAAGGGATTTTTTTTTTAATTTTCACCATTTGCCCTAGTGTGACGCTCAGAATATCTACGGTCGTCGTCACAACGCAAAATTCTACTATGACGCGAAAAATTTGAATCTCAACACAAACGCGGCTTTCCAGTGGCGAGTGATCAGCCGTCGGAAGGTAGCTTACTGCGTGAACACATTTTCGTAAATCGTTTTCGTCAAGCATACAACAGAGGTACAAGCGCATAGAGTAATAATCTTGCGAATAATCTTGGGGGACAGCCATAATATGGCTATTATACCATACGATATGTGTCTCTCACAGCTCAAGCTGACCACTTTGAAGGAGAGAAGGCATGAGTTGGTCATGTCTTTTGGACATGGCTTGCTATCGTCTTCAAAGCACCGTGACATCCTTCCACCGTCAAAATCAGCCCAGCGCTACACCCGACACCAAAACAAGTTGGAACCATGCAACCCTGGTGCGTCGACGAGATACAGGCAGTCATTCAGACTATATTTTGTGGAAAATTTTAACAAGTGACAGACATTTTATTTTTGTAACATATATTGTTTTATTTATCCTCGCGATATTTACAATAAAGTTATTCATTCATTCATTCAAATCCGACAGGGAAATTCCACTATTTGAGAACTGATTATCCTAGAACCAAGAATAAATGCTAGAACAGCGGAGTAACGACGTAACGCATTTTCATCGGGTCTTCAAGCCTTTAAGTGAATAAGTGATGGGTAACCAGACTGTCCTGTTTCGGCCCTTTTCCGTTAAGCTTTAGGGGTGCTAGAAGTTCATTTTGAAGCAAACCGTGGTGGCACAAAGGTAATGGGCCCTCGGAGATCATGAAATGTATCGTTTCGTCAAAAGTTTGTTCACTGCAGTTAAGATGCGAACTTTAAGGGAGCTAGAAATCAATTTTTATGCAAAACCCCTGAGGCAAAAGTGATCATGGGCTCATGGAGATCATGAAAATGTAGGATCTCGCTTAAGGTTTTTTTGTGCTGTGCGGTTAAGACGAGTACTTTAAGAGAAGGTTTAATCTAGGATAAGACAATCTTGTCAAGCCTCCAATGTTCAAGCCAAGTTTCATCGTCCTTGCACATCTGGAAGTACCTTAACTTGCGATCACCGGAATTCCAGACCCCCCCCCTCCAACTCCCCCCACAGGGCCCGAATTCGGTCAGGTTCTGTCACTGATATATCTAGGGCTTGTGCTTGTTCTTCCCCCAAGCTTCATCCCAATCGATCGCTCTACTCTAAGAGTGTCACAACGTTTCTAGTTCTCCAGTCTACCCCCCCCCCCCCCGTATGGAATTAATTCAAGTGTTAAACGATAGTTTTTTTTTATTCAATTGGATTATGGGACATTTCCCAATCGTAAACAATTGGAAACGATCGTAAACAATTGTTTTTCTACGATTGGAGACAATTGTTTACGGTTGGAAACAGTAAGTTGTTAACGATCGTATTTTTACGATCGGAAACGGTTTGTTGCTGACGATCGTACTTTTACGATTGAAACCGATAGTTTCCAATAATTGTAACATTCTACCTTTGCTACAGAAGGAATCTACAAATGCCATCCATAAAAACACAAACTTGTTTTATCGGCATAATCTTATAGCCGTTGTCTGCGGTCTTTGGGTATATGGGCCTAATAGTGCACGCATATCAAGTCAACCAAATTTTTATTAGTGTAAGCTACCCTGGGAGTCGGGTTATTTCGGCACGACTGGTGCGTGATTAAGACAATTTTGCTTGTGGACGGGAAAGAAGCAGTTGCGCCAAAAAATCAAACAGTTTTCCCGATACACTCCTGAAATTCGTACTGGAGGAAGATGCAGGCTTTTGCAAATTTTGAGAAGATTTGATGGCCCCCCGATCTATCGGTTCTTTTGAGTAATGGACCGTCCAGTCAAGAACCCACATGGGAACGTGGTCGAGTACAGTATAAGCGCCCTTCACACTGAATACGTAAGACCTTACATTAAGTACTTACGTTACGGCTTAAGTTTCTTACGTTAAGTAGCCTATAAGTAGCCTATAAGAACAGAAAAATTATCCAGAATTTTAGTGCTCCGGATGTAACGGCAAAGCTGGCCTTGCTGCACGAGGGGCTGTCCGAGTCTGCAATTTCAAACCTTGAGCCTTTTCATGGTCTTCTCCAATGTTTTTCTCGTAGTTAAGTTGTTTTTCGTCATCTTTGGTTTCTTTTTGTTTCTAGTTCATTACTCCACTTTTTCTTGTTTGTTGTAGTGGGTTACAAATAAATTATTATTATTATTATTCATACTGAGAGAGTCCCCTTCCGACTGGGCTAAGTTAGATGCACCTTCTGTAGCATCCGTCAAACAAGGAAAATAAAGATTTTGTTCGAGATTACTCTGCAAAAGGACAAAGATACCCTTGGGGAAATGACCTCTGAAGACGCTCGGATATTACCTCTCAGAGGACCATTGTGCAGAGGACCAGCTATCACAAGGAAATTTTCAGTCAAACCCAGTGGGTCATCTAGTTCAAAACAGGTTAATACAAGTTTACTCAAAAGCCATTGCATTCAGTCATCCTAGGATTACGATTTCTTTTGGAGAAAGGTAGAACAATTTTTAGCCTTGAAAATGAACTTATCTTTTCTTAGGGACCTGTCATTTATCCCAAATACTAGATATACCCAACGGCCGGCATAGGATACCTATTATCTATATCCAATGTACCTATATCCTAATATTTCATTTAATTTCAACAGTGATGCATGGCTGCTATATTATTGGCATCCGAAATGACACTAGGCCTACTGACTAAAAAAAAAAAAAAAATAGGGATCAAACATATACAGCCTATCTGTATACGATTCCCCCATGTCATCGTTGAGTTTTTTTGCAAAGCTTTCTCAGGCATTTACTTTCACATATTCTTTCATGTAGTATTGTAAAGTAACTCTCTCTCTCTCTTATTTATTACATCTTATTAAAAAACTTGATGATTTTCTCATCCACTTTGTCCAATTTCTAATTTTACGTAACGTAAGGTCTTAAGTTGAACTTTTTTCAACTTTCTTAAGTGGCTACGTTAAGTAAAAATTCCTTACATTACGGATCACGTAAGAAGCTTAAGTGCGCTTAAGACTCTTAAGTAGGCCAGTGTGAAAGGCCCACTTCAGCTTCTTAAGTCAATGTGAAGGGAGCTATAGCCTAGAATATCAGACACCGCGGTGCCTTTGGCTACCCTCTACCCCCGGTTGGTAGCCAGAGCGATAAGAGTCCTCCGAGAAACTTCATGATCCATATAATTTGATGAAGGGGAGAGCCTTTGCAGAGCTCAGGCGGAGAGACCCCAGCCGATGCCTATTGCCAAACATGGGCCAACCAACTGGATCGGGTCTACTGAATACTTAGCTAACTCTGGATCAACCCGTGTTGAAGACGGTGGTAAAGCAACCCAGAATAATATTTACGTAACGATCGAGTTGGGGTTATCTTTCATGAAATTTTTCCAAAATTGGAATGCAAATTCTACAAGAACAAAAGTGCAAAACGGAATATTGACTCAAGCGTACGATTGCATGTAAAAGAGTCCTACCTGGCATAAGCTGGTAACTGGTAGTCCATGTTCTGCACACCACTGTCAACATAGTAATATGGGAAGTAAAATCCACCCTGTCTTTTTTTTCTACACGGCTTTACATCCACGATTTCAAAGCACGTCGACCTCACGTTAGATGTAACAGTTGATAAAACCGTTCTCGTTATTGTTAACAGTGGGTTGAACGCCTGAGTTCCTGCACAGCATAATACCAAACATGCAAAAGCGAAACAGTTCATATTGATAGACAAGAAAATACTGACATCCCTTTTCTCATTGCCCCGCTTTTTTATAGACAAGAGGTTCATGAGTATTATCGGGGAACCGGTCACTTTTTAAAACGGTACCGTTACCTGAGGTTTCGCTTACGACCCGTTTTTTGTTCTATTTCATTACGGTCGACTTCATATCCTCCTTAGGCCGCACATGCCTTAATCTTTAATCAGTATTCTCGTCAAACCAGTTGTTTCAGAAGTTAGTAAACACGTTCTTAGCATGATCTTTCTCTCTAACGTCTTGGTAACTATTGACCAATCAATCAAAAAGACTAGTCTCACAAGTAATACATTCAATCATCCTGTCAGATCCGTCAGCATCATATTTTCTTTGGTTTCCGGAGGTGTACTACCCCATTTCCAACTTCAAGCTAGTCCTTTCAAATGTGTATATGACAAAAACAGTAAAGTGATTTAAGTGCATTTTATTTATTGTTTATGACGAAATTGGTTATATTCGGCGGTAACGCTGGAACAGTTACTTTTGATCAATAAAATATTATTCTATCCAATACGAGATTACCGTAATAGGCACAATGCGTAAATGCATAATAGGCACAACCTTTTTTTTGCAGCGTTCACGCTTCAGCAACAACCTGATCTGCTCTGTCCTCTGAGAATAACGACGATACTTGCCAGCTAATTTTCTGCTACAAATATGGTCGTACCTGGTCAAGTTGGAGGGGCTAGAACACCCTGACCCACAGGTCCTCAAACGAGTTAGAAGTGTCCGCACGATCAAAGACACATTTGAAGGCTGGTTCATCCCCCCCCTCCTCCAACCACCCAACCGTACTGAACCTGAGATTCGTTTTTGAGGATTTTTTAGTCCCTTTCAGGTTCAGGCTCGTTTTTTTTTTAATAATAATTAAATAACAAAATGTCCAGAGCCCGGCTGAGAAGACAAATTCGTAATGCACGGGATGTTGAATGGGTCTGCGCAGGATTTTTTTAAGGACACTTCATACTGTCCTCTGTTCCCAATGCGAAAAGTCCCCGTGACCAGCAGCACAGAAAGTCTGTAGGCTATAGCAAAAGGTACCAAAAAAGGTCCGTCCGTGGCCGAATGGTTAGCGCGCCGGACTCGCAAGTGAAGGGTCACTTGTTCGAGTCTCGGTTGTGCCTACAGTTTGGTTTGGGACGGGGGTTAGGGGCGTAACCCTGTAAGACAAGCCAAAGTCCACCCAGCTTCAAATGGGTACCTGGAGGAATCCGGGGAGGGTGACAGGAAGGGTGTGCGGAAGCACAGGATGGCTGGCCCCCAACCCCACACTGCACTTCCTGGCTGAGGGCCGTGAATCGGAGATCAGCACCGCCAGTTCGGCCTGTCAAGGCTAGAAGCTGATACTAATAACAACTCGGTGGAGAGCTGACTTAAGAAGTTTCGCCCAGAGATGGGCAAATCCGAATCCAGATTCGGATTCGAATTTAGGATTCGTCCTTTTGGTCGGATTCGAATCCGGATTCGAATTTTCTGCTTGTCATGCTGGATTAGGATTCGGACTCGGATTCCAAACCCTCAATCTTACGAATCCGCTCAAATTTCTAGTGTTCATCCTTCCTGTTTCCGTTTCCCAATTTTGGCAGTGTGCTTAGGCAATTCAATTTTTTGTATCTCTGGTCTCTACCACCAAGCATCCTCAGTCGGTTATCTGACCACCTTAGGTATTAGTGCTTTTTCTCACCTCTGATTTTTCAGTCGTAACCTATGTATGTGATTTGATTTTTGTTAAGGTCAGATTCGAATCCTCAGCACGAAATGGTGGATTCGGATTCAGAATCCTGGATTCGGATTCGAATCCTTTCATGATCTTTCGCCTGGCCGCAGTCCGCACTCACTTTAATTGTGTCAGGGGTACGGGCGCCAGTAGCTGATGCGGAACCTTCCTCTCCAGCAAAAGCTGAAACAACTGACTCCTGGAATTTCTATTATTAACAATGAACTTTTCTCTAAGCTTCTAAAAATTTGTGTTAATTTTTCTTAAAGTTTGTAGACTTCTGAGTCTGTGGTGCTGAGTTTCTTGGTATGTTGTTTCAAACCGGTATGACTCCTGAGCTGTGCCAGGCATTGGCCAGTCGTTTGAATAAAATTAGATATGACAGTATCTATCAACAACTCCGTGAGCCAAAGCCATGTTATGAGGTCTTCACCCCTACGACCAAGCCCTTCAAACCACCTCTGTAAAACGAGATCAATATGAAGTAGCACAAAAACAAGCTAATTAAACATAAAAACGACAAAAATAAATGCTTCCAAAGAGTTATGCCTTATTTAAACAAGAGCTACGAGCTCATATGGCACTTGTTACGAGTAGGCTAGTGGTACGAGAAAGTAGAAAAGAACTTCACAATAAACACCCGCCATTCAAAAATGCGGTTCGGACCTAGAATTAGGATATCTAGGTTCATTCAATCTGAAAGCTCTAGATGACGTATTTAGAACTTATGCTTGTTCTTCCCACCAAGTTTCATCCCCATCCCTCCACTCTAAGCGATTTCAAAGATTTCCGGTTCGCCCCTCCAACTCCTCCCAATGTCACCGGATCTGGTCCGGATTTAAAATGGACGTCTGAGGCACGAGACCTTCCTAAATATCAAGTATCGGTTAAATCTGATAACCCGTTCAATAGCTGAGCTTGCCACTAGATTCCGGATTCCCCTTTCGTACACTCCCCCTCGACGATCGGATCGGGAAAACGACATTCTCCAGTCAATAGTTCGGGTACCTGACAAGCCTGCCAAGTTCATTGTCCTTGCACATCAGGAAGTACCGAACTCGTGGGATTACTACAAACTCGGATCCCCTCCAACTCCCTCACGGTGACCGGATCCATTCCGGTTATTCTATTCACTTGTTCTTCCCACCAACTTTCATCCGAACCCTTCACTCTAGCGTTTCCCAAGATTTCCGGTTCCCCCGTCAGACTCCCCCCAATATCACCGGATCCGGTTCGGATTTAAAATGGGGCATCTGAGACACGAGGTCTTTCTATATATCAAGTTTCATCAAGATCCGATCACCCGTTCGCAAGTTAAAAACACCTCACTTTTCGGATTCCCCCTCACTCCACCCCCACCCCCCAGATGGTCGGATCCGGGAAACGACTATTCTCAAGTCAACCTGTTAGGGTCCCTTACACGCCTGCCAAGTTTCATCGTCTTAGCACATCAGGTAGCACCGAACTCGCGGGATCACTAGAAATTCGGATCCCCCCCAACCCCCCCCCCCCCACTACGAACGAACCCGGTCTGGTTATGTCAATCGGCCGTATCTAGGGCTTGTGTTTGTTCTTCCCACCAAATTTCATCCCGATCTCTCTACTCAAAGCGTTTCCCAAGATTTCCGTTTCCCCCCACCAGTTCCCCCAATGTCACCGGATCCGGTCCGGATTTAAACTGGGATGTCTGAGACACAAGGTACTTTTATATATCAAGTTTCATTAAGATCCGATCACCCTTTATACCTCAGTTTTCCGGATTCTCCTCCCTCCAGCCCCCCCCCCGGATGGTCGGATCGGGGAAACGACTATTATCAAGTCAATCTGTTCGGGTCCCTGACATGCCTGCCAATTTTCATCGTCCTAGCACATCAGGTAGCACCGAACTCGCGGGATCACTAGAAATCCGGATCCCCCCCCCCAACTCCCCCAAAGTGAGCGGATCTGGTCCGGTTATGTCAGTAGATGTTATAGCAACGCTTAGTAAGCGATTGTTCGTAAGAGGCCTCTCCTGCGGCATTTTTCTAGTCCTCCCGGCTTCCCCATACCCGAGCGCATTTTTCCAGTCCTCCCGGCTTTTCCATACACGTCCGCACTTTTTTATGCTCACGCAGGTGTTCATTTTGTGGTTATTTATCACCATTTGGGCATCTGGAGAAAAGGGTTGGGGAATCTTCCAGTGTGGAAAGTTGATAATTAATTGCTTGTTTCCAAAGAGTGTCTCGCCTCGCGTCATTTTTTAACACGTGGCCGACCAGATATCTTTCCACCAACTTTCATCCAGATCTCTCCACTCTAAGCGATTTTCAAGATTTCCGGTTTCCCCCTCTAACTACCCCCCATGTCACCGCGGATCCGGTCTGGCTTTAAAATGGGAGGTCTGAGACACGTGGTCCTTCCATATATCAAGGTTCATTAAGATCCGATCACCCGTTCGTAAGTTTAAAATAAATCATTTTTCCTATTTTTTCCGGATTCCCCTTCCCTCCACTCCCCCTCAGATGGTCGGGTCGGGGAAGTGACTATTTCTAATTTAATCTTGTCTGGTCCCTGATATGCCTGCCAAGTTTCATCGTCCTAGCTTATCTGGAAGTGCCCGAACTAGCAAAACCGGGACCGACAGACCGACTGACGGACAGAAAGTATGATCGCTATAATGTCACTTGGCCGAAGCGCAAGTGCCATAAAAAAGGAATGTCTTCTTCTCTTGCCTTGGTCTTATATCAATCCGCTTCGAGAAAATCCTCTATATGACTAAGTCCAAAACACGCCAGTGATCCTCAGGATGAAGAGTAGCCTAAACGTTTCAGTAATGACTCAAACTCAACGACTCAAATCCTGCGTCAAACAATCACGGCGCTCTTTAGGAGCAGCTGTGACACCGTTTCTTTCTTTCTTCCGCTGGTACCCGGAGATTTAGCATCGGCAAGGAGAGATAGTTATAAAGAGTATACGGGTTCCGGTGAAAATCTTGAAATTTAATGAAATCTAGCGCTTGGCTTTGACATAACTTATGACCGACATTGAAAGCACCATCGGTAGTTCCTCTAAGGCGCTTTTACCTTCCCAATCGAACTAAGGGAAACGGAGAAGATCTTGCCGAGAAAACCTGATCAGTTGTCCACACCGTGATTGCTGTGTCTAGCTCTCGCAGTTCAGATTTCAAATGGGCCTAATTGCACTCGTTCTCTGAAGACAAGTTGATTGATGTCGTGAACTAAAAAAATGCCTAGCCCTTATATTGCATGATATCCGACGGGCGCTTGGCTTTGACATATAGTACAGTCAATCTAAATTAATTTTAGGGGTTACCTCAAACAAATTGCAAAAGTTTTGATTTTGGTATCATTCGAACCGGAAAAAAAATCTCTACAACATATACAAAATCGGTCAAAATCGGTCGAGGCGAAATTGACGTTTTTTCGTCTTTTCTTCTAAAATAACGACTTTAAAAAAAAAATTAACTTGCACTTTTAAAAAGTCGGTGATAAGAAAATCTGGTACGTAGATCACGAATATGGACTCGGTTCTGTGTTTTGACCATCCCTGAGCCGTTTGCCCCCCCCCCACACACACGCGCGACATAAAGCGTGCATTAATATACGTTGGATATTTCACGAAGTCGGATCCACGCAGAGAAAATTTACACTTCCTATGCCGAAATGCCAGGAAAAAGTCGTGTCCTAGTATCTTGCATATTTTGTCCCCCCCTCCACGTACACCCAATCAAATAAATGGTTTTGCACACATCTCAAAATTGTCCGGCATCTGCAATGACCTTCAACGTTCTTGGTGAGAAATTATTCAAAAGATGCGGTGATGCGCAAGAACAAGCTGACCCATTTTGTCGACATTCCAAGACATTCGACATTCCAAGCTCATATTTAAATGTAGATTCCTCGTCCATATTCAGTCTTTTGGATAGAGTTAGAAGACGCTGAAACAGCAATTAAGGGTCTAAACGGTGGATTTCTCCTCCATTTTTTTGCTTCGCCGTCATAAGGACTGCCTGATCCTTCCGTTTGAACGAATGCTCCTTCAGCGATTTCCTTTTTCGAAAGACTGGAAAAGTGTTGGGCTTGTATGTTCAAGTCTGTTCATCTGCTGCAGGTACAGCCTCGCCGACTTCGTATAGTTGTTGTGACCAGCTGCTGCGAGGTAAGGGAGCATGTCGGAAACTGTTTGCAAATGAAGTTTTCATTGACCTGTACTTGGCAAAGGGATAAACGGCTGAGAGACAACGAACAGTTTAGGGAAAATGCTTCAACGTTTTCTCGAACTGATGCTTCGAAAGAAGAGATTAAAGCAGCGGGAGAGGCTGCACTTTCTATATTGTACGGTGGAAAATCTACTGACAATCTCGACAGTTACCGGCACCGAGTCAAAGATCTACCTCCTACTTCAGCAGCAGCGAAATTTCACTGTTTCCGAACCTATCTTCAAGTACAAGATTGGATCGGGCTTCAGAGCACTGCCGTTGATCCTGAGAATTGGGGATGGAAACTCCAGAACGGCATGCTGTACCCTATCCTCACGGATCTTACAGCGGCACCAAAGAAAATTCTCACAGTCGTGAATTGTGGTTGTAAGGGATCCTGTGATAGTGACCGGTCCAGCTGTCATCGAAATGGCACCGAATGCAACATTGCTTGCAAATCTTGCAAAGGAACTAGTTGCTCTAATGCTCAGGTCCAAATCGAAGATGAAGAAGACATGTGCTTAATTAAATAAATGTGATGAATCTCTAATCCCTTTGCAATTTCAAATTACCTGTGATTTTTTGTTCAAATTAAAATCAATGATTTACCTAGTTGTGAGAAGTTGCTTATTGGATTCTAAGAATTTGGGGTGGTCTCGTTTAGGGTGGAGGGTGGGGGGGGGTAAATTGACGTGCACGACTTCTTCACTGCATTAGCAGTCTAATTTTTTTCTGTATGGATTCAACTTCGCGTAATGTTGTTCTCAGACCTATATCGACTCTTGATTTATGGGCGGGAGGGGGGGGGGGCGTTAAAAAAAAAAAAAAAGTGCATATTCGTGATCTACGTACCAGATTTACCTATTACCGATTTTCTATACGTGCCAATTAAGTTGTTTTAAAAAGTTGTCATTTTAGAAGAAAAGACGAAAAACGGTCAATTTCGCCTCGTCCGATTTTGGCCGATTTTTTATATGTTGTAGAGAATTTTTTTCCGGTTCGAATGGTACCAAAATCAAAACTTTTGCAATTTGTTTGAGGTTAAAGCTTAGATTGACTGTACTAATAACTTATGACCGCCATTCGACGTTTCGGGTTTGTGTAAAGAAGGCTGCCCATCAGTTATTGACATCAGGGGTCGCCCGAAGCACTCGGGCCAGGGGGGTGAGACCCCTTATTTCAACGACTTCTGGATCGTAATATACGACTCGCTCGTACCGACAAAAAATGAACGGTTGCCACTTCGCTGCAACGGCGCACATCCCCCCAGCAAAAAATAGAGCCGGTGTAAAGATATTTACAATGCATCAGCTGAAAAATTTCTTGAAATCAAAATTTGTCTTATCATATTTTATTGACAACCTCAGCATTCCATTTCAGCTTTCGCTAAAGAGGAAAGCTTCCAACGCCTGTAAGAGGACAGCTTACCCATCTGCCTTTAACTACTTACCATACAAGTTCTAGCCTTCAATGTGTTCCAAACTTAACTTTTCTTCTAAATAGAGAATTTGTTTATTTCTACTTCAGATTTTGTTCAGATCAGATCAAAGCTTCGGCTCTGCTTTCAGATTTTCTTCTTAGCTTGTTGCCAGTTCCATTCGATCACGGAAGAAGTGAATTCCGTTCAGTAAAATTGTAAAACACAGTTTGTTCATCTGTATTCATAATCCTACACTACAGAAGAAAAGATGACGAAGCTAACAGCGTCTAATTCGACGTCCTTTCCGACTTAGATACAAGATACAAAGGTGCCGAAAATGTCTTTCGAGATTGGTGTTGAAACGTGAAAATACGATCCTCTGGTGTCAGTGCCCTTAAAGCTTACAAAAGGCAGCTCATTTTTTAAATCTGATACTTAAATACACTGAATTATTTTAGAACTAATATTTCGGAACACGTGCCTGTTCGATTACACTTTAAAGACCTCTGAAGACTTAAGACCATGCGGAGTCAAATAGAGACAAATTAGCGGAGGGTAGGAAGTAAGGGGAACATTACAATTCGTTACATATGAGAACAACTATATCGCAGTAAAGCCCCGGAGAAGATAGTTCGAAAGTAAAAGCCGATTGGTTGTCTATCACTGTGACGTCACTGCAGAGCGGGTCAGCACGCCTGCTGCATTTTTTCCTCTGGTATTCGCATCGGCGAAGAGGGAAGCAGGCAGGCATCAACTCAAACCTCAGCAAGTACCTCTACCTCAGCTCAGTTTGTCGGGATCTTAGTTGTTCTTGGTACTAATAGCTACTTTAGCCCATTTGTCCTAACGTCATCCTGTTTTCCAGGTTCATTGCTGAGTTTGACGATATGGTTGCGCCATGTAAAGGGAAAAATATAACCAAAGATAGTGAAAAAATAAGGAAGTTTGCGAACATAGTACTTGTAAAGTTTATTTCTCAATAAGTACTGTGTGTTTTTATTCAGTCAATGAAAGAAGTCAGCCAAAGGAGACAATTTTTTTAGTAGGATATGTGTGTTTGGAACAAAAAAAAATCGTCTGGGCACGGTTTCAGGGCATACAAATTCGTTGGTGAACGGAAATATTCCCTGGGATTTCGGTTTGGGAAAGACCGGGACAGGCGGATTTTTTGCTGCTAGGGAGACCTGACACGGGAGCATATTGCCAACGTAATATTTCCCGCAAACAGCCAGTAATTTAAGTGTCATTAACGGAATACTGACGCTGCGCACCGGTCGACTGTCTGTTCGTCTTTCCTGACCACCAACGGAATTATTCCTGCTTCTTCCTGATTTCAAACGGAAGTTTCCTGTCGGTGATTGTTTTACATGCGCGTTCATTTTCGGCTGCAAGACGAACTAGACCTACGTTGCCCGGGCAACGTGAAGTGTTGCAGCAACCTTAGTTCGGCTTCGCCGACAAAAGTGTTGCGAGGTTTTGTTTCTTCGCTATCTGTTAAACGCGAAAGTTGTCAACCCATCTAGGTTTTGAAATCGGTATGTTCCAAAAAGAGTTTTTCTTTTCTGACCTGACGACACAATCCGTAATCACACGGCTATAGGCTACCTCGGGTTTTAAAGAAATACACAGTATCGGAAGTAGGGACTAAATTGACTTTGTAGACAGTTGACTTTATCCTTTTCAGTCGTAGACATCGGGACTGGTGAAAACTTGGGAAATTATCTTAAATAACCTATTTGGTATTATAAAGCTGTCCGTAACTTTTCAGAACCATATTGCCATGGATGCCACTTTACTAATTGTTGCAAAATTATGTCATTGTTGCTATACTTCAGGGTTTAAAGAAAAACAGAAAATCGGAAGTGGGGACTGAGTTGACTTTGCAGCCAGTTGAACGTTATCCTTTTCAATCGTTGACTTTGGGACTAAAGAAAACATGGAACATTGTCTTATATAATATAACCTAGTTGGTATCATAAAGCTGTCCGTAGCATTTCCGGATCAAAATACCATAGATGGCACTTTACAGATCTTTGTAAAACTATGTCATTGTTTTGAACTATGATTTGTATTCGTGGCGTAAACACTTAATTCTCGGTTATATAACAATACCTTAGAATCACTATATACAAGTTTCTAGCCCCTCGTGAAGCCCTTCTAGCAACCGGTTCTTACTTACAAGCCCATCTACATGGTACCGAATCGTTCTTACCATGAAATACACTGGCAAAAAATAATAAGTACACTAATTTAACTAGCAAAAGCTGCCAACCCCTCATCACCAAATATTCTAGCAACCGATTCTTACTCCAAGTCCATCTCCCCGTGATAGACGTGGTTCCACATTGTTCTTATGATATAAAATACAGGAAACAAATTGGAAGTACACCATGTAGAAAAAATTGCTAACCCCTCATTGCCGAAATGGTCTAACAGCCTACAAGTCCCATACATCTCTCACAATTGGGATCGGCCTATTTTTGGTTTCAGTGTGTACCTTACTACTGAAGTTGTCAACCCCTCTAAACTTTCAAACTGTTGTATCTCATAAAGGAATTTTTGTACCAAAAAACGGATGACATATACTTTGACCAGCTCATCAAGGTCTATAGATTGCCGTTAAAACAAAAATTCTATCTGTATTAGTTCAAAAGTTGACTTTTTTGCCGCAGGCCAATTTTCTAATATCACCACTTAACAAGACCAAAGGTTCCGATGGGATCCCAAAATATCAATATTTGATCCAGTTTGTCTTCACCAGAGCCAGTCTTCGCCAGACTCCTTGAACAATTTTACTCTTAAAATTTAGAAACAGATTAAGGCCAACCAGCTAATCATCTAAGAAAACCTAGTTCAGATATGGATTCAGCATGTGTGTTTACCCCTATAGGCTAAGCCGATCGAAACGATCCTGCCTTACTTCTGCGAAATTTCTGGCTTCGGCGAAACTCCAGAAATACTTGTCCGGTGAAAAAATAAAGCTCAAAAACGAAATCAGCGTATCTCTATACCCCTAGATCCAACATCTAATCAACTTCAAATAAAAATTCGGTTTCAGCCGGATTCCGGATGACCTATAAGTCCGGCTAAAAAATGATTGTAATATGCGGATTCAGCGTCTCTTCTTACCCTTAAATCGGACATCTAATCAACTTCAAATAAAACTTTTACTTTTAACAAACTTTCCGGTTTTGACCGGATTCCGGGCCAACTAATTTTCCGGCGAGAAAATCGTTTTCATATTCGTGTTCAGCATGCCACCTTACCCCTATATCGAACATCTAATCAACTTCAAATAAAACTTTTACTTATAACAAACTTTCCGGTTTCGGCCGGATTCCGGGTGAACGACTGGTCCGGCGAGAAAATGGTTTTCATATTCGTGTTCAGCATGCCTTCTTACCCCTAAATCGAACATCTAATCAACTTCAAATAAAACTTTTATTTTTAACAAACTTTCCGGTTTTGGCCGGATTCCGGGCGAACTACTTGTCCGGCGAGAAAATGGTTTTCATATTCGTGTTCAGCATGTCTTCTTACCCCATAATCGACTATCTCATTAGCTGTTTAAAAATATTTTGTTTGTCCCTTAATTTGAACCCCCTCCCCCACCCCTAAACGTAAGGCTACAAAGCCCATCTACGAACTCGACCTTACTCTTGACCCAAAGAATCCTCACACCAAGTTTCATCAAAATATCTCACTCCCTTCGAGAGTTATCGTGCTTACGGACGGACGGACAGACAGACGGACGGACGGACGGACAGACGGACAGACGGACAACTTTTGCGATGTCATAGGTATCCCTCACTTACGTTTTGGGATCCCAAAAAGGAGCAAAGGACAAGCTCTAATATCTTTAGCAATGAGAGAACTTTTAAAGTTTAAGAGGCATATCTGATACCAATTCTCTTCCTCAGTCCCAAGTGTAAGAAATGGAATGATAAAGTAAGCAGAAATCACAAACACAAATGTGTAGAAACAATAGATGGCAGCCCTTTCGAACCCGTGGGAAAATGCCACATTTTTGTTTCTTTAAATTTTTCTATTTATCACTCAAAGAAGATATATTGGCTGTGGGACCTGGGAACTGCCGCACATATTTAGCACTTATAGATTTTAGTCCATCTTCAATTTGAAACTGGTGCCTGTCTGCTTGCCTGCTAGAACGGAGCTTTCCACTCGAAAGCAGAAACATGGTTTGATGAAACGAAAGCTTGGCTGTATAACTTCAGATAGTCCTCTCTGACATAGACTATACAACTCCACTTCACTTCACCCACTGTAGGCTCTGGCTCAATTACAAGCAAAAACCATCCTTTTTGGCCCCAGGCGAGAGTTCTATGGAGCTTGCCAAAATGTAATGTGATATTCATCAATCCGACCTAAGGTCCACACTTTCCGTAAAAACTACAGACGTTAGACCCTTACCACTTACTAGCAATAAGCTGAAATCGGGGTGCTAGGAAAAAAAAAAATGGGACAAAACCAAAGTGTTGCTCTCGCAACACAATACTTCAGTCGTAGGTCTTGCGAGAAACGGAAGATTGCCAGACTGAACCTGCTCAGAAATGGAAAGCTTCTGGGCGGAGCCTGAACTTTAGTTTACGTACTATTTACGTTGTTTACGTACGCCTAAAAATCCGACTATCTGGCAGGCTGTAAACTATTACTTTTCCTTGAATTCGCGAAAAAGCGTGACGATAATATACTCGTACCACAACCAAAAAATTTTTGTAAAAGAGTTGCATAAAATCTTTCCGTTCACAAACGGAATTTCGTCTGAAACTCTTTTGAGTGTAAGCATGACGTACACCTGAAAGCGTTCTACGTTGGAGTCCCAAACATACGACATGACCATCACCTTAAAGTCAGAGAGGAGTTATCCTACATGAGAAGCGGGAATATAGATCTCTTGGTCGTCGAAAATGGACAGCATAAAAATCGTACACATGAACGAAGGAGAGGTGGTTAGTTTCATTCTAGATAACACTAAGTCAAACCGCGACGTTTTTTGAGCATTTAGTTCGTCAGTTATTCATTGCAGCATGGATAAAGTTCAGTCGGTCAATCCATTTACTTAAGACAAATACCCTTTTGTAAAAATCGACAATTATAGGAACTACTTTTTGTTGGCATCAATGCAGAGAACACGCACAAATCCATCACGACAGCTCATGCAAGCTCATGTACCTTAATTTGAACTTCGGAGTGAATAATCAGTGGTTGAAACGCAACTCCGCCTGCATCAAGCAGCCTGTCCCAAGCCAGGATAAAGGAGGAGGGACCGTCGGTCTGGGGAACTGAAGGTGAATCAAATTCCCATGAAACGTTCAATGAGAGGTGGTCCAAGAGATTGTTTTGGCGCAAGATAGAGACAACTGGGACACCACCGTTCGGCAAGTCGTGGACGCCGGGTGAGGCGGCAATCGTCTGGTCCCGTTACAAGTACAAGTAAGTAAGTTGAAATGCAAGTAAAAGGCTATTTATTTATTTATATTTCTTTGAACCATTGATATCTCAGTAGTATAGAAAGGGGGGAGCTGGCTCAAAAGTCCCCCCCAGTTCAAACCCCCATTTTAACACCAATTTCTTAAATTTTAACATGATTTTTTCCAAATAATCCCCCTTTTTATAGATATTTTTATTTTCTTATTTCCCAAATAAAGGTCCCAAGAAATAGGAAATATTACCCTCTACTACATATAAACTACTACTTTTTTATTTTTACATTTTTACTGAGTAAACAGTTCTACATCAACATATTGGTCAGAGTTCTTATTCACTCTCATAATAGGCTGCAAAACCAGATTTTTCTTTAAAAGTAACTCATCAGCAATTGCATTATATCTCTGTGGTATAAACAAATCACAGGCTTTGTTATTATGATTAATAACCACAACCAACTTATCACCATATTTTGTCTTAGCCATTCTCATTTTAACGATAGCATATTTCAATCCTAGAACTAGTTCTTCCTTCCTGATAGTATCATTGAATTTATTCATTCTAATTGTAGACAAGACTTCTTTTAGCGACTCCATTTATTAGCGGCTGATTTTATTTAATAAAAATCCCAATCGCTTGAAACATCTGGTAATAGAAGCCAACCACCTTTATCACATAAATGCGATAGATAGAGACGCAGTACTGAGTTTGCGTGATGATGTGATGATTACCGATTTTGAACTTCATAAAATATTTTTGCAAAACCCCACACCCCCAGACTTTGAAGAATAGTTGCGTTAAGCACACGCAAAGCAAAATATTGTAATGGCTATTAGTCTGGGGGGCCCCTGAACAGGGAAACTCCGAGGAGTTTTTTGAATCGCTACAAACTGCCGTCAGTAGGATTCGATCTTGCGAGGTCTGTGGAATGTCAAGTTAGAACGGGCCAGTGCGCTAACCGATTAGACCACGGGGTCCTCATTCGACTGGCCAAGCTTATGTTTTCTGATGTGATATGACTCATCGGAAATAGTTGCAAAACCTCTCGCCTCCAGACAAGTAATACGGAAAGTTAAGAGGTGCGATGGAGTTGCACCCCGAGTTTTTGGTTGTTGTTGTTGTAGTTGTGGTTGTATTACTTGTCTGGAGACGGCTCCGACTTGAGGAGTTTTTCCCCCGCCATCACCCCCTACTAACAGAAATTGCTAGCAGTGGGATTCGATCCGATGACACAGAATAGCAGGGTCAATTACGTTAGCTAGACGCTAGACCGTTACACTGTCGGAGCTAGTTATAATTTTTTGTTGAAAGTTTTAAGATGAGAAAACTGGAGACAATTAGGCTACGAAATTAATGGTGGGTACTGGTTATGAATGATGCAGGAAATTATTGCGCGTAGAAACTGGATCTGAGAGTCGGAGCACATTGAACGTTTTATGAAGAGAATACCAGAGAAAATTATGCTTTGCGTCACGAATCAATGTTTGTCTGAATTCATCCACCACCCCAAGGGTCTGGGTGAGGGGTTGGACACTGGTGTACCACAGTTCCAGGAAGAGAAGGTGTACTGGGTGGTGAGGGGTTACTCACTTGGACAAAGGTGTACTGGGTGGTGAGGGGTTACTCACTTGGACAAAGGTGTACTGGGTGGTGAGGGGTTACTCACTTGGACAAAGGTGTACTGGGTGGTGAGGGGTTACTCAGGTACTGGTTATGAATGACGCAGGTAATTAATGCGTATATGAATATGAGGATAGAGTTTTCAATCTTATGAAAGCAATATACTACACTTTGGGTAATTTCTCTTGATTTATTATGGAATTATTTTTACAATATTTATATCCATTTAAGCAAACTTGTTTTATGTATTTTTCGCGAGGAAAGAATTTAAATGTTTTACGCATTTCCCCTTCGCGTTGAATGACCTCTTCAACCGTTAATTGTCCGCATTTTAACATCACTGACAATTCAGTGTAAAAATTATAAGCGGTTTTATGCTCTGATTTTCTTTCTGCAATGTTAAGATGTTTTTCGATTATTTCAATGATAACAGCACCCAAACTTAAGGAAGCTAAAGGCAGTACTAGAAACGCAGACATTCCTGCAGCTGAAAAGAGGAATTTGGATAAAAGTAAGCTATTACTTATATGATTGTAATACTTGTAACTCCTTCTATGAATAAACATCATCTTTTCTAATTCTTCCATTTAGAGCAAAATAAAATTGTTTCAAAAATTATTCGATTGCTTCACGATTCGGAACACACCCGCCACCTAGGAAACTGTAGCTTACTCCGTGAAATGCAAAACACTTCTTGGTCAGTCGGAGACAAATCTAGGTGGCATATGCTCCGAGAACGCAAACAAATTCACCGTCTCGGAAAGTGTGCTCTCTGTGCATTCAGTCGGAGACAAAGAGGTAGCGCTTACTCCATGAAACAAACATTGAAACCAGTGATTTTCTTTACGGCTGAGAAAACGCAGTCAGGAGAAATTCATTAATAAAAATATTCCCCTATTAAATGATGAATGTTGCAGAGGTTATTCAGCTTTGTAAAAAGGTTATATCGAATAACAAATCGACTATACAAAGATTACCGAATTACACATATAATGAGCTGCGGACTTATGCGAAAATTAATAAAATCAAAACAAATGGAACAAAGAAACATGAAATAACGGATAAGATTATAAAGCAACTTAATAGGAATATTTTGCTCGCGGAAGATACAATTAATATTCGGCGTAGAAACGAAAGGATTCAGAACAAAAACAGACCATCCATTTATACACCAGAGCCAGCATTAAGGAAGATTTTGGAAGATGAAATCAAAGAAAATAATATTGCTATTGGAAATATAAAAAAAGAGGAGAAAAGGATACTCGAAAAGGATACAAGTGAATTAAAAAGGTTTCTAAAAAACAAAAGCCTACCCACTCGCGGTAACCGAGATGAAGTTTCAAAACGTGTTACGGATTACTATGGTAGGATAATTAATAAGCAGAAAGAAACTATTGATAAGAATAGAGATATCATAAGAGATCAAACAGAAAGAGGTGATAAAAATAGACACAAAGCAATCGATTTATCAACTCTCTTCATAAATAAGAAACAAATTAAAGAAGAAAAAATAATTCCTGATCATTTATTTGAACCGGAAGAAGAACAACAACCTACTATTGCTAGGGTAACTGAAAATTTGTACACCGTAAACGTTTCAATTGAAAGCAATGGAAGAGATGAACATAATCTTATTGCTTTTGTTTTTAATGATTTACTCCGAAGAATGAACGAAATAAATCATTACAGAGTTCAATTTGTGACCAGGGTTATATTCTATAGACAGGAAAATGATGAAGAAGTTGTAGTATTTTATAACAGTACTTCTTGGATTTTAAATAAAAATAGCATACTTACTCATAGTCATTTAGATGATAATAACAAGAGACTGAGTTCTTTAAGTAATACCCCTCGGTCGGGGCTACAATTTAGTCGGTATGAAGGAATTGATTATAGGATGACTCGAATCGAATCTTATATGGGAGGAACGTTTAAGATACTGCCAGATTTCGTAAAAAATAAAAAAGCGTGCATAAATATAAAAAATAAAGATAAAAAATGCTTTCTTTGGTGTATCTTAGCACATTTATACCCAGCTAAGGACAACGCTGAGAGAACTTCGAAATATAAACAGTATGAGAATGAATTTGATTTCAAAGGGGTTACCAACTTCCCGATGGATACACAAGACATCCACAAATTTGAAAATAAATACAACATTAAGATTTGCTTATTCCAAATTGATAAAGAGAAAATAATCAGAAGTCATATATTAAAAAGTACAATTAATGGGAAAACAGCAAAACATATCATTCATTTATTATATTTCGATAATCACTATGTACTTGTGAAAGATCTGAGCAAATTAGTCGGTACTCAAATCTCTAAAAAGAAAACAAAGACATATCTCTGCACTTTTTGTGGAAGGCATTTTAAAAAGGAAGAACAATTTGAAAAACACGAACTTAAAAATAATTGTGAAGACCCCGATATCATAATGCCTCCTGAAGGCTCAAGTATACACTATAAAAATATTGCAAAACAGATGAAAGTACCTTATTGTATAATAGCTGACTTTGAGTCCTATAACGAAGAATACAATCAGGTAAAAGGAAAGAAAACAATAAAAGTAGCTGAACAGAAACCATTTGCATACGGTTTTCAAGTCTGTTGCTCGTTTGATACGAAGCAAAATAAATATTATTGCTATTTCGGGGAAGACGCTGCTCAGCATTTTGTGAAAACAATTAAAGAGGTGTCCACAGAAATTGCATACAAGTATGAAAACAGACAAAGAAATCACACTTATACTGATGATGAAATTAAAGAAAAATGGAAGACCCTAAAGAACAAGACTTGCCATATCTGTAACACAGAAATCACTGAAAATCCCCACTTTGATCATGACCACATGACCGGAAAAGACAGAGGTTTCACACACGCTGAATGTAACATGAAATACAGAATTCCCAAGCATATCCCTGTAGTCCTACATAACTTATCAAAGTATGATTCCCATCTATTTGTGAAAGAGTTGATACCTGATAACGGAATATTTGAATCAGCAGAAAGTTTTATATCATTCTCGAAATCGATAAGTATTCCTAAACAGGATACAGAAATAAAATACGAAATCAGATTCATAGATTCAATCAGGTTCATGGCTTCATCGTTGGACAAGCTATCAGCAAATTTAGCAAAATGTGATTGCAAAGAATCCTGTAATCATCTGAGGGAGAATTTCAAGTACACATCGAATAGTTTCAAAAACGACGAAGAGTTCAAAGAAATAATCAAGAAAGGGGTGTATCCTTATGAATTCGTAGACAGTTTCAGTAAAATGGATTGTACAAATTTACCACCCATAGAAAGCTTTTATTCTAGGTTAACGGGAAAAGGTATTAGCAAAAGTGACTATAAGAGAGCGGTCTCTATATGGGAGCAGTTTAATTGTGAAACATTACTTGACTATACCAAGTTGTACCTAAAAAGTGATGTGTTAATTCTATCAGATGTTGTAGAGAATTTCAGAAATGTATGTATACATAATTATGATTTGGATCCACTACATTACTTCTCAGCTCCAGGACTAACATGGGATTCTTTCCTAAAGCATTCGAAAGTAGAACTACCGTTATTCTCAAAGGAAGACATGTATACATTCGTTGAAAAGGGAATAAGAGGCGGTGTATCTCAATGTATAAAAAGGTATGCTAAGGCAAATAATAAATATATGAGCAGTTATGACAAAAATAAACCATCTAACTATTTAATGTATTTCGATAAGAATAATTTGTATGGGTGGGCGATGTCACAAAAATTACCAGCGAATGATTTTAAATTCATTCCAGTACCTGATGAAATGAAAGAGAACACTGAAATTAATTCTTTAGATTATTATCAACTATTAAAAAATCATGTTCAAACAGAAATGAATTTGGAAAATGTGGGGGCAATTTTTGAAGTTGATTTAGATTATCCTAGAGAGTTACACAAGTTACATAAAGATCTGCCATTAGCACCAGAACATTTCAATGGAAAACTATGTACGACCTTACTGGATAAAAAGAACTACGTTGTTCATCACAGGAACCTAGAATTCTATTTACAAAAAGGTCTGATACTGAAAAAAGTACATAGAATACTAGGATTCACTGAGAGTGCTTACTTACAAGGATACATAGACCACAACACAGCACTAAGAACTAAAGGTACAAATGATTTTGAAAAGGATTTTTTTAAGCTGATGAATAACGCTTGCTTTGGAAAAACCATGGAGAACGTAAGGAAACGAGCTGATATGGAAATAATAACTGACGATAAAACAAGAGAAAAAATAATAAAGAAACCCAACTTTAAATCTGAAATTATTTTCAGTGAAGACTTTTCTGTAGCAAGAATGTCGAAGGAAAAGATAAAACTAGACAAACCAATGTATATCGGTTTTGCTGTACTGGAACTCTCCAAGCTCTTGATGTATGAATTCCATTATGATTATATGAAACCTAAATACGAGGATAAAATAGATTTATGTTATATGGATACAGATTCGTTCATATATGACATAAGAACTGAGGATTTCTATGAAGATATCAAACAAGATTTGAACGAGAGGTTCGATACATCTGATTATGCGAAAGATAATCCATACGGGTTTCCTAGTGTAAATAAGAAAGTGATAGGAATGATGAAAGATGAATTAGCAGGACAAATTATGACAGAATTTGTTGGATTACGATCAAAAGTATATGCTTATGATAAGGACAACCAAGACCCTTCAAAGGCTAGCAAAAAACTAAAAGGAATAAAAACGAACATAGTGAAAGATAAAATTACGATTCAAAACTATAAGGATGTACTGTTTGGTAAAATTGAAAACCTATCTGTAACCCAGTATAACTTAAGACCATACAAGCACCGTATGTTTCTAGAAGAACAGAATAAGAAAGCGTTAGATCCTAAGGATGATAAAAGGATAGTAACAAGCGATAAATACACAACTTTACCTTTAGGTTATAAACATTAAATTCAAGTACCTACTTCAAAACTTCAAGTACCTACTTCAAAACTTCAAGTACCTACTTCAAAATTCAAGTACCTACTTAAAAAATTCAAGTACCTAGTTAAAAAATCCAAGTACCTAGTTAAAAAATTCAAGTACCTACTTCAGTAAATCTTATAATGAAAAATTCTTCCTAAATAAATGAATGAAAAGGCACCAATAAAAGTGTATGATTTTAGCGAAAAGAATAACTATCAGAACAAACACGAACTTGCACCTCAGTGGCCATTTAGATTATTAATTTGTGGAAGTTCAGGAACAGGAAAAACCAATTTACTCTTGAATTTAATTTATGAATACATCTGTTTCAACCGAATATACTTGTATGCAAAAGATCTTGAAGAAGACAAATATAAAGACCTTATAGACAATTTAAACACTTTAGAATCCGAATGTAAAACGAATATTTTAACCGTAAGTAATGACCTTAATGATATTATCGATGTTGACGACCTAGACCCCCAGTATCAGAACTTGATTATCTTTGACGATTTTGTAACTGAAAAAGATCAGAAGAAAATAGAAGATTTATTCATAAGAGGAAGAAAGAAAAATGCTTCAATTGTTTACTTGTCTCAGAGCTATCATAAAACACCAAAGGTGGTAAGACTTCAGTGTAATTACTTTGCATTCTTTCAGTGTTCTAATCCAAAAGAAGTAAAATTAATTAGACAAAGCCATGTATCCAGTATAGACAATGAAAAATTTCTCAAACAATTCGAGGCTGCAACCAAGGGCTATGGGTTTTTCTTCATAGATTTAAAAACAAAAGATAAGACCCTGAAGTATAGGAAAAACTTTGAAAAATTTACCGGATAATTTATTTCTATAATAAATGAATAAATTTGGTAGTGTTGGAAAAAAGGTTGGTAACGAATCGAAAGTTACTGACGAAAATGGTAACATTAACCTACACGATAGACGAATTATAAATTTAGGTGATGCGAAAACAGATAAAGATGCTATTAGCTTAAGATCTATGACTGTGATTTTGAATCAATTTAAAGAACAAATGACTGCAGGACAAGTGCAAGCCAATCAATATTTTAGCGAAGATATCAACAGATTAACTGCGGTAGATGATTCTCCTGATAATTCATTGATAAGGATCAAAGATAAAGGATTATTTGTAAAACAAACAATTCAAGTTACTGATAAAGAAATTGATGCTGGGGATAAAGTTATCACAAATGTTCAAGACCCTAGAAACAAAAAGGATGCTGTTAATTTAGATAGGTTAACAACAGACCTTTTAAAATATGATGAAAAGCTTCTTAATCAACAAACCCTTAGCAAAAGTATTGAAACAAAGATTGGTGACCTTAGGAAAATCATTGACAAAAAGGCTCTTGACCTTAGCAAAAGTATTGACAAAAAGGTTCTTGACCTTAGCAAAAGTATGGACAAAAAGCTCGAAAACATTAGTTTAGCTATAGGAACAAATAATTTTGACCAAGAAGCCCATATCAATGGTATTGAGAGAGCAGTCGTAAACATTTTAAAAAGACTTTCAGAGCAAAAACCTGTTGATCAAGATTTTGTTACGAAAACAGAAGGCTTTATGAAAACTAAACTAAAGAAATAAAATTTATATGATAAATTAATTTTCTAATAAATGGTTGAGACAATGGAGTATATAGTTTATTTGTCAAAGCTTCAGAAAGGAAAGCTGAAGAAATGTTTTGGTGCTAAACAAAAATGCCAGATACGTGTTAGTCATAGCAGACAGAATGAACGAGAACCAGTAAAGTTACTTTTAAGTAAACGACAAATTGATAAAATTGAAACATGTAAAATGAATAATAAGGGTTGTGATATTGATGTATCATACAAACAGATGAAAGAAGCGATTCAAAAGGGTGGATTACTTCCTTTCCTAATACCGTTAGCAATTACGCTTGGTAAGGCAGCTTTAACAAGTGGTGCTGCTGCTTTGGGTACATTCGCTGGTAAGAAATTGGTGGATAATATAGCAAACACAGGTGGGGCGCTTACACTTCCTGGAACACAAAAAGTTGTGGGTCGGGGAAGGCCTAAGAAGATAACCGATGATGTCAACACAGGTGGCGCGCTTACACTTCCTGGAACACAAAGAGTGGTTGGTCATGGGGTACGGGGAAGGCCTAGGAAGTCAAAAAACGGGGAAGTCAAAAAAGAAGCAAAAGTAAAGTAGGACCTCTAACCAATTTTGACATTATGGACGCATTAGGGGATATACCATATTTTAGAGGTGTTTTCTCTATAGATACGCTACCTAAACAAATAAATAACCTAGAATGTGGTGTCATTAACTATGATAAACTCGGAATGCCTGGAACTCACTGGGTAGCGTATTGTAATCTACCTGATCAACCCTATGTCGAATTTTTCGATTCTTTCGGTATACCCCCAGGAAAAGAAATAATTAAATATCTTAAAACTTCAAAGAAAAAAATAGCTTATGAAAATCTTGCTGTTCAAAATTTAAATGAATTAAACTGTGGATTTCACTGTATTTCCTACATTCAGCGCAAAATGAAGTTGGTAGCTTTTCGTTTATAAAAATTGTTTTCTAATAAATGGATATTTATTGTATGAAGTGTAAAAAGAAAACTGACACTGAAGCAATGTTTAAGGCAGTGTCACAGAAAAATAATGTTCCAATGCTAAAAGGTAATTGTGTTTTTTGCGGATCAAGGAAAAATCTGTTTTTAAAAAAAACCTCGACGCAGAAAAAGATATTTTAAATACGTATTATTCTAATTATTCAGGTGTGGATGATATTCATAGAAAATTAAAAGAAAATGGAGTGAACGTTTCTAAAGATAAAATAAAAAATGTGTTGCAAAATGAGAATGTATATACCTTACACAAACCTTCTTATCATAACTTTGAAAGGAGGCGAGTCTATGTTCACTATGTGGATGAGCAATGGCAAGCTGATTTAGTTGACATGCAGAAATATAAAAAAGTGAATGATAAAACAAATTACATCTTAACTGTAATTGATTGCTTTAGTAAATACGCTTGGTGTGCCCCTTTGAAAGATAAAACGGGTGCTGAAATTATCAAGGCATTCAGTCATATATTTAAAGAAAGAATTCCTAAGAAACTACAAACTGATAAAGGTAAAGAATTTGTAATGAGAAATGTTCAAACATTTTTGAAAAATAACAACATACACTGGTTTGCATCTGAAAGTGAATTGAAAGCACAAATTGTTGAACGATTCAATAGAACACTGAAAGAAAAGTTATGGAAATATTTTACTCACAATAACACTACTAAATGGATTGATATTTTACCTTTATTTGTTAGTAATTATAATAACTCTTATCATCGTTCAATACAAATGAAACCCATTGATGCTAGTAAAAAAATGAATCAGAAAAAGGTTTACAATGCTTTGTTTCCTCCAGCTGATAATTACACAATTACAGGACATTATAAAGTAGGAGATTTAGTCAGAATAAAAAAAGAAAAAAGTATTTTTGATAAAGGATATTTACCTAATTATACGAATGAAGTATTCCAGATAGCAACCATTCGACCTACCATCCCCATTACTTATGAAATATCTGACAAAAGTGGGGAATTAATTCAAGGAGGGTTTTATGAAAAAGAACTTTCAAAATTTATTATGAAATAAAATTACTTGTATATAAATGGATTCAAGACGCTTGAGTGATATGTTATCGGGTATAGTGAAGAATAGAGAAATTCAGAGAAGAAAGGTTCAAGAATATGAGATGGAGAAAGCAGGATTTCGGGAAATGGCTTCAGAATTTAACGCTCCAGTTGTTATGGCACAAAAAGAAAACATGAAGACACAAAAAGATTACACTGAAGCGATCATGACGAAATTACAGAAGAATGATGAAAGTTCAAGCAGACGGTTTCAAAGATTAGGTAATGCATTTAAAGCAACTCATCCATACCAGATCACTGCTTCAGAGGAATCGAGTTCAAAGGAATCGAGTAGAGCGCCAACTCCTGCTTTAGAACCAACTCCCGCTTTAGGCTCATTATCCGTTGAAATGAATAAAGGTATTACCCAAGAGTTTTTAAATCAGATTAATTCAAAACATGCAGAATCCTGGGATGGCAATGATCCTTATTTTAAAATGCCTATGTATTACATTAATAATTCTATGGATATAGAGGAGGCTCTGGATCATTTAACAACTATAAGTAAAAGTTATGGTGGGACAAAGAGTAAAGGTTACTCTAGCCATAATCAAATTATTGAATTTATAAGAGTTTACAAGGATAGGTTAAGAACCATTCAAAATAATATGGGATTAGTCAAACAACAAGGAACTGGAATATTTATGAACTGCAATGAAATGATTTCAAAATTATACACTTTAATAGGTAGTAGAGTAAACGGGAATACATCTGATGAGGTGAGGAATGAAGCTATTGATATTTTGGATTCGTTAATGCGAAATAAATTTCTTACGAAGAGAGATTACAATTCAATATATAAAAAATATTTCTAATAAATGGTGTTGTTAAACATTGAAGGTAATGAAAGTATCATTGATATAACATTTAGTCAACCGATTGAACTGAATCGTCATTCGGATTACGAAATAGGTTTGAATCAGTGTACTTTGTGGTATTCGTGGCATAATATAAGTGATAAATTTGGGAATAATACGTTTCAGTATAGGAAAGAGGGGGGATGGGTGAATGTTACTATTCCTAATGGGATGTATAACGATGATTGTTTGAATTATTTTTTGGGTCAGTATTTTGATACTACCAAAGATAAATGTCCTATTGTAATCTCATCCAATCCGGCATCTATGAGATTTGTTATCCTATTACAAGAAAAATATGTGTTTAGATTTAATAGTGACTTGTGTCAGATTTTAGGCTTTGAGAAGGATAGTGAGCTATCTAAGAAAATCAATGAAGGTACAAAGCTTCCGAATATAACAAGAAGCGTTGATAAAATTCAAATTCACTGCTCTCTCGTAAACAGTTCTATCGTAAACAAAAGTAAATCAGACGTCATTTGGACATTTGTTCCGAATACAGAACCAGGTTGTCAAATTGTTGAGAATCCTAGACAATTAATATATCTTCCTATTAACACAAAAGACTTTATTTACTCCTTGAGAATGACAATTACTGACCAGTTGGGAAGACCCATCGATTTGAATGGTGATAACGTTGGATACGTATTGCATTTAAGAAAAGCTTAAAGGATTAGTGAAATAAAATTATTTACCTATAAATGTTGATTAATAATAAGCGCTTACTTTATAAAAAGCAGTACGGAAGTGGAATCGGTAGTATATTCAAAAATATTGCCAATTCCCAGTTATTTCAAACGTCAGCAAAACAAATAAAAGATGGAGCATTGTCAATGTATAATAATATTATTAAACCGAGATTCGAGTTGTTTAAAAACAGAGCTATAGAATACGGGAAAGATCTGATTGATGTAAACAGGAAAGAACTCATTGATGTGATTGGAAAGAAGAAATCGATGAAGGATCTTCTGGGTACAAATAAGAGATTTTTAAATCAAAAAAGTCAGGACTTGATCAACGCGATAATAACTGGAAGTGGTTTAAAGATTCTGAAATAATTTTTATCGAATAATTTCTTTCTTATATAAATGGCAGTAAATAAAGTTATCAGTCCGCAATGGAACATTTTTGATGAGCCGCTTGTTGATGATACAGTGGTCAAATATGAATTTAAAGAAATTCGAGAAACAGATGTGAATGTATCCAATAAATCAGAGTTTGAATTCGTCACGAAGAAATTAGATTCCTGGTTCTATCCAAGTGAAAGTTATCTTGATGTTAGTGTAAGAATTGTAAAAGAGGATGGAACTAACCTAGCTGCAACCGATGTCGCTACTTTAACTAATAATGGATTTAATTTATTCAGTACCGCTGAGTATGTAATAAATGATGAATCGGTTGAAAAAATCAATCATGTTGGTATTACAACTACCGTTACAAAGTTGATTGAATATTCTGATGATTATTCTAGAAGCGCAGCCAGAAATCATTTCTGGTATAAGGATTATAATCAAGGAACAGATATCAACCCTATAATATGTTCATTTACCGCACCTGCAGCAGCAGCAGGAAATGTAAATGTCAGTTCTGAATCTAATCCGAATTATAATAAGGGTTTTGAAAAGAGATATAACAGAACTAAAAGCAGTAAATTAGTAAATATGTATTTACCATTATCAGAGTTGTTTGGATTCTTGAAAGGAAACAAACGGTTTTTCAGAGGTGCATCGCACAAAATATTTTTAAGAAGAAATGATGATAATAATATGATTATAAGAACTGGAATTGGAAATACTAATTTTAAAGTGGTCATTGAGTATTTATCCTGGAAAATCCCTATCATATCTCCTAGTATTGAAATGATGAGTGAATTGGAAAAGGGTCTTGCAAAGGATAAAAAGTATAATTTAATGTGGGAAGCTTGTAATACTTATAAAAGTGATGTTAGTCAGAATAAGGAGCACACCTGGAAAGTTGTGTCTGAGAGAAATAGTCCAACCAAAATTGTTGTGATGTTACAGAAAAATGACAAGCATAACAACCAAAAAATGAACAATATGGTGTTTGATCATATGAATTTAACAGACATCGAACTTAGAATTAATGGGGATAAATATCCTGAAGAACCACTCAAGTGCGACTTTAGCGATGAGAAATGTAAATACTCGAATCTTTACAATAGGTTCATACATTTGGGTTATAAACAATTAGCATTTGATACTGGTAGTGTTGTTAGTATAGAAGAATTTAAATCAGTGTATCCACTATTCTGTTTAGATGTTTCCAAACACGAGTCAAATATTTATAATGGAACAACTGCTGATATTGAAATAAGTTTAACATTAAAAGATGATCAACCCATACCATATAATGTTTACTGTGTAATATATTATGAAAGAAAAGCTACGTTAGATATTATTAATAAAAATATGTATGTGAGTTTGTGAGTTTGGATTTTTATTAAATAAAATCAGCCGCTAATAAATGGAGTCGCTAAAAGAAGTCTTGTCTACAATTAGAATGAATAAATTCAATGATACTATCAGGAAGGAAGAACTAGTTCTAGGATTGAAATATGCTATCGTTAAAATGAGAATGGCTAAGACAAAATATGGTGATAAGTTGGTTGTGGTTATTAATCATAATAACAAAGCCTGTGATTTGTTTATACCACAGAGATATAATGCAATTGCTGATGAGTTACTTTTAAAGAAAAATCTGGTTTTGCAGCCTATTATGAGAGTGAATAAGAACTCTGACCAATATGTTGATGTAGAACTGTTTACTCAGTAAAAATGTAAAAATAAAAAAGTAGTAGTTTATATGTAGTAGAGGGTAATATTTCCTATTTCTTGGGACCTTTATTTGGGAAATAAGAAAATAAAAATATCTATAAAAAGGGGGATTATTTGGAAAAAATCATGTTAAAATTTAAGAAATTGGTGTTAAAATGGGGGTTTGAACTGGGGGGGACTTTTGAGCCAGCTCCCCCCTTTCTATACTACTTTTCTCTTTCGGCTTCGTGTGAATGGTCCTGCAAAGTTCAACCCAATTCTTTAGAAAGGCTTGCTCACTGGCTGAAAAGAGCTTAGCGGAAATTTGTCACGTTTGGTTGCACGCGTCACGATTTCTGGCCATTCAAAGTGCCTGTTTTAGGTCAACAGTCTTAGTTCGCCCCAGGTGTCCACCTAGCAGTGTGCTGTGGGCGATACGTAGTACCTCTAGTCGCCTACATTTCGGTAAGACTAAGTGAAACTTATCGACTTTCTTTTGCTTGTCTTTAATTAATCTAAAGAGAATTTTGTTTTTCGGAAGAAAACGTACCTATTTGTTCTTTGCTTCCAATTCTCTGAGCTTCTCGACGGGAGACCTAAGACTTGGAACAGTTGCTTGTTCTTGGGTTAGATTTCCTGTACGTGCCGCAACGGAATTGCGCGCTTGTGTTGAGAAGTTGGACTGTCAGCTCGCTTTTCTCATCGACATTTCTTCGTCAGCTTTGCAGGCTCCTCGAAAAAATCCTCTTCGAAGCAGTTCTGTTCCGAAACAAAGCAGGAGAGCGCTGGCGAAGCAGCTGTGCGATCCGATGACATGCTTGCATCGCTGCTTCAGACATGGCTCCTGTAATGAAATCATAGATGAAACAATCATGTCCTATGAAAACCGAAAAAAAAATTAGCCACGATCGCGACTTTCACTTTCTCCTTCCTTTCGGGTTTTCCTTCAAAAAAACAATAACGTAACTACCCCCGCTGGTAGCAACTTCACGTCGGAATGCTCACAACCGACATGGTAATATTCCGTCATTACTTCAACCTCCGGAACTAGATCTTTTCTTACGATAGTATATATAGCTTCGCTTCCGCTGTCAATTAACATTTCTGTAGCCCTACTGACGAGCCTGCCATGAACGGTAACTGCAGAATGAATGAAAGGCGATTTACATTTGTGTAGAACTACATCTAAAGGTGGGCGTTTCGAGACACCTTTTGTTTTGATAGCCAAAGCGCTTTTCGTGTAATTTGACTTTACATGCATTTCTGCTTTACCTGCTTGTACTTTCTGGATAGGTGTTCTGTGGAACCACAAGAAAAACACGCACGTTTACTTCCGTCGTTCTCATTTTTCCGCCATCTTTTGCAGAGACGGTTCCCTCGGCTTAGAGATCTTTTCTAAAGTTCGAGTCTTTCCCTATCATATCGTGCGTCGTCCGGGATTTTCTGCTCTTGCGTCATTATCATCATTTCTTTTTACCGGGAGACTAGATCCGCCAGTTCCCCGAGTTTTGCTTTTCATGAACGGGAAGTCCGTCTGCTCCCGTCATTTCCAGACAGTTTACGCTTGGCCCGATTACTTTAGAACCCGAGGCTTACTCGACAAGCTCGTGCAGAATAGGAAATGGGCAGGCATAGGAAATTAATCATATCTTTCTTTCAGCACTATGGGATGTACATTGTCAGCGTCATGTCTAAGCTCTGCGCGCCTGTCCGCGACGAAAAAAAACGAGAGTTGACCGCGGAAACGGATCTAATTCGGCTGTACAGAGGAATCTTCGACGTTTTGCAGCTAATGCCCATCAATTTCGCGAACTTTGCCATTCAGACTTTCCAGCCACACATACAGTAAAAGTGTAGAATACGAAAGAGAAAAGTTGAAGGAGTTTCTCAAGACCCAAGGTGATGGACTGAAGCACACGCGCGAGTGGCTGAATTGGCACAAAGTTGCAACAGCTGAGGCGGCTTCTCGGCGCGAACTGACATATCAGATCTTAACAAGTACTTACTTAGAACTGCTACACTGGTACGATGCAAACATGTTTCCAGAGCCCCTGCTGATGGATTAACAGTGTTTCCAGCAGCTTCGAAGTGATTGCATCAAACTGGAGATTATTTCGTCGGCTTTACTAGTGATTTCCGCCTCCGTCCAAAATCCGGTCGTATCCATCGCCGGATTTCGCTAGAATGTCAAACGGAGTATTTCGGATGTCCCGGGAAACTCGATAACAGACAAAGGCTTGTCATCAGTACTTGGATGCCTGATATGCATGCCAAGCTTCATCGTCTTAGCGCATCTGAAAGTACTTTAACTCGGAATCACTAGGATTTTGGAACCCTTCCTGCAACTCCTCCCAAAGTGTCCGAATCTTGTCCGGTTCTCTTGGGCTTCTACTTGTTCTTCCCACCAAGTTACATCACGATCCTTCCACTTTAAGCGTGTCACAAGAATTCCGGTGCTCTCCTCCACCTCCCCCCCCCACACACACACAGTTGCCTGATCCTGTCTGGACTTGAAGTGGGATATCTGAGACCCGAGGTCTTTCCAAATATCAAGTTTCACAACGTGATGATAAACAAATCCGGTTTGAAAAAACGCGGGTTCTCATGAAAATTAAAATAAACAATATATTTTTTGGGTTGAGCCGGTGAATTTTGCCCTGAGACGTTTCGATTGGGGACATTTTAACTGGAGACAAGTCGCTGGTGAAAGCCCCTGGAACAGACGACCAGGTCTGCTCCTCCGGGCTAGGATGCCTGTCAGGATGTTCAGCACCTTCTTTGATCCCCCTACGGCACTGTTGACTTTCTCTTACCTATTCAATCGATCTTATAAAAAGGAAGAAAATCTGGGCGAGAAAATCCTGATCATGCAGTGGTCAGTACCGTAAAATCGTAAATGCTTTACCCGGGTCAAGCGGTTTGGATTCTGGGTGTGCGTCATTGCACACATCTTACTGTCAATTTTGATTGATGCCGTGAACTCAAAAAAAGGCCTATCCCTTGTATTACATGATGTATGACGGGCCTGTGCCTTCGCACACTTGGATGGACATTTATTTTGTTTTGACGTTTCGTGTGGTACCCTTCCGAGACTGACGTGCGTAAATAACGTGGGAAAAGCTGAAAGCTGAGCTAAACTGACTGTTGTGAAAATTTCCATGTCCTGTTGGGTGGTTCCCAAAATCACCACGATCTTCTTACCCACTCTTACTATGCCCACGCTCAGAGTGCCAACGGTCAAAACGCCGACAGTTCAAAATGCCCAAAAGGGAGGCTAACATCGTCCTGGTTCAAAATGCTAACGGCTCAAACTGTTCACTGGGAGGCCAAAATCACTCTGGGATAACGGACAACGCGATATTATCAGGGACAGGATTACCACGGAAAAAGGTGTTGAAAGGAATTATTTTGTTGTTTGTTGGTCAGTTCCAGTTTGTTTGCATGAAAATACACAAGAAATATCAGATGGAATTGTTGTTACACAGAAAGCGAAACTAGGCGATCCAAATCCTCTAGTCAACTTGCATCGTAAAGATAAGTATTGTTCCTTAACCAAAAATAACAGTTTTAAGATCGCTTTTTAGGATTAATTCTGTCTGATCAGGATTCGGCAGTGAGCAAACCAATTCATGTTGCATTTTGGGACCCCAAACGTTACTAACATGGTGAATGTGAATTTTTTAAGTCGTCGGTCCTGTAATCTGTCTATTAAGAAGATAACACACAGATAGGCTTACATATTTTGATCAGGCTTGATGTGTAAAGCCTTTTGTCATAGTACAGGTGCAGTTCTTTGCCTGCCTAGGATATATTTATATGTTTACTAAGGATTAAACGCCTCAAATTAATTCAGTCGCGGGTGTTCTGAACCGTGGTCATTTTGAGCCGTGGGCATTTTGAGTCGTAGGCAGTTTGAGTCGTCAGCATTTTAGAGTAGGAATTTTGAGTCGTGGGCGTTAGGACTTTCTTTTTGCTGTAATGGGATGTTAGTCATGTTACTTTATTATATTTTCAATTTTTGGTTAAAAATAAAAAACCTACCTACCTTCTACGGCTCTAGAGCTACCCCCCTTGAACGATCGAGGTGCCTGATCCCAGACTATAAAAGCGATTCAAGTGTTGTGGAATGAGCGGGAGGCTTACCGACGAAAGGTCCCCATGACAAAACGTCCCCTGGCGAAACGTCCCCAGCAAAACGTGGCAAAACTCCCCGTGTCAGAACGTCCCCGTGTCAGAACGTCCCCGTGACAAAACGTCCCCTTAACAAAACGTCTCCACGGCTAAGTCCCCTAGCATAGATTTTTTAATCCGCCTCGATCTTCATGTGCATGATCGAGGTAAAACAACTTCAGAGTGTGCATTACAGATATGGGAACATTCCTTACAAGCAGGAAAGATCGGACATAGGACAGGTTGCTCATAAATGAATTGTTTTCTGTTAAAAGATGTAGCGTAATATGCCTTGCAATTTACTCGTAACTGATTAGTTCTAGGTCGTTTGAAGCAACATGCACAATCTGAGGAGCACCAATATGCTCCTCAGAGAAAGGGGAAGCTCCCTGTGGCTCAAACAGAGTCAAACAAGGAAAATGCAAAAATAATCGTAGTGCCGTTATGCTGGATAAAAATGACATGGGAAGCGAGGAAACGAACGCGGATGGAACGATTAGTTAGGTAGAGAGACATAGTAAATCTAGGCTAGACGAGTTTGATCCTTTAATAAAATTCTTTAATGATTAATATCACCAAATTAAATATCGAACTAAAGCGAGATCAATGAGTGATATCGCAGCGTAAACTAACACACAAATAAACCAATTAAATAAAAGTTAAAATGAAAATTCAAAAACTACTAAATCTTTGCGCTTTCTTTAAGCAATGGCTATAGCCGGGATCAACACTTTGGTTTGTGTCTTGACTATCGGTTAAATGCTGGATTAGTCAACCCATCGTGGTTTTAAAAAGTTCATATTCTTTTTTTTGTCTGAATGATGATGAATCAGTAATCTCATAGGCTTAGTTATCCCTCAGCGATGAAAAAACTTCTATAGGCGGGGACGTTTCGTCATGGGGACGTTTCGCCAGGGGACGATTTGATCGGGGACGTTTCGCCACGGGGACGTTTTGTCGTGGGGACGTTATGTCGACAACCGACGTATCCGTTTGGAAGTGTCAAACATGAATCACCCCCTTGACCCCTAAATACAGGGCTACATAGCCCATTTACGAACTCTACCTGTTCAATGACCCTAAGAATCCTAAAACCAAGTTTGAATAAGATATCTCATTTGTAACCACTTAGTTTGGACAATTATACCCATCTACCCATCCAATAAACTCCGTGCGTTCTGTATGGACTCTCAATGAGAACATTTAACCCTACCCTACGAAAAAGGATATTTTTCATATTCATCCGGAAAAGAAGAACAAAGAATTGAACATTCTGTGGTACGGGGTTTTAACTTTGAGACTGAATTGTGGACGTTTGGTAATTCTTCTGAACTTGTAAGTACTCGGGAAAGTTTTTACAACCCTTTCTTGACTATTCCATAAACAGTTTTGAAGCAAAGTTTAATTGGAAACGAGATCTTAATGGAGTCGCATCATAAGCATTCTAGCACTTGCAACGTCTAGACACCCCCCCCCCACCCAAGATGAAGACACGACTCGATCCGACCGCTGGGTCATCTAGTGGCGCGGGTCGGAAGTGCACGACATGGGGAGGCTGGGATCATAGTTTGACAACGGATGTGACAAACTGTTTTTATTGTAGCAGGCACATAGAAAATGTATAGAAAAATCAAACTAATTATTCGCATCATCGATTTCTTTGAGTATTTTGTTTTCTGTTTTTTCTTGTTAAATCCCGTAAGTCCAAAGAATTAAGGATGTAAACCAGATCACAATAAACAGACACCGTAAATTATACTAAATTCGTTATAACGATTTCTTAGAGATTATGAAACTAAGCTAAATAATATTCAGCTTCCGAGACCAAAAATTGTCAAACTGGCCGAGGGTTTCTACTTCTGACATATCTAAATGTCCACAGGGTGATATACTTCGTTGTTTTAATCCTCTTACACGCCCCTCGATCTTCTCGAAGATTTTAGTATACGTCTGACCCGCCTCAGGAGATCAGTGAATATTTAATTAACAATGGCGAGTTGACGACCTTATTTTCAAGAGTGAAAGTAATTTGTGGATAACCTTGGATACCATGAAGATTTTGGAGAAAACAAAGGTAACAGTGTGTTCGTAAATATTCGACCCATCGTAAAATGATAGTGTCTCCCACAGTCCCACCTTCTCGGCCCACATGAATCAACTACTTTAAACGTTCCAAACTTTTACCTATAAAAAAAAGTATAGCATCCTACTGGTCGGCTAGAATCCCGAAGATGCGAAAACTGACCAATAAGATGCGAGATTTTTCTTTGTTGTGTAGTTTGGAAGCCTCAGGGTATAGTTTCCGACCAAATTTTGCTCCGGCAATCATGAAAAACCATGAAAAGGTCCCAATCAGTGAAAGGCTCAGAATAATACTATTCTGAAAATTATTTTCAAACGTCAATAACTCTACAAGGCGAAGGTTCAGTGACTCGCTCGCAGTGCTTAATTTTTTGATTGCCCTTTATCCCTTTTAGTCGGGCAAGCTGGAACCCATCCATGCAAGACCTGCTGTAATCAGCTTGGATGCAGAAAGTCATATGAACCGGTATTTTGTACGGGTGTCTTACTTCCACATGTTCATGTTTCGATTCTCAGTTCAAGTCGCCAACACCAGTGAAACACAAATCAAATTTATCGAAATTGTTATTATTATTATCATTTACTACCATTCGAAAATCTGCGCAATTGTATTTGGATCTCGGTTTCATACTACTGCTAAGTATCTACTTTCAATGTCAGTTGCCAACACCTTATTTGAATCATGATAATGCTGCCTAGCAGAATGCATTACAGGTCCGTCTAGTCTAGTCGCATGCCGAACTCCGTGGCTGACAATGGCTGTAGTGAAAATCAACGTTGATGAATGGATCAGGGAAAATCAGAAATATTTCTTGCCCCCAGTGTGCAATAAGATGATGTAAGTTTTCAAATAACACATTTTTAGTTTCAGCAGTGCCTTGCCGGGTTGTCGACATAACGTCCCCTGTCGAAACGTCCCCGTCGAAACGTCCCCATGACAAAACGTCCCCGTGACAAAACGTCCCCATGACAAAACGTCCCCGTGACAAAACGTCCCCACGACAAAACGTCCCCGTGACTAAACGTCCCCACTCAAAACGTCCCCTGACGAAACGTCCCCATGGCGAAACGTCCCCGGCTATAGATTTACATCAGACCGGCATTCTGTCAAAGCGGAATAATTTAAGACCACGGCATGGGAATAAGGGATTCAAATCGCCTAGGTATATAAATGTTATCCCGAGAAATCAGGGTCTATTAATCATTTGGCGACTGATACAAAATGAGCTACAGGCTGTTACCAACTCAAAAAGCAAAGCCCAATGATCCGAATCCACCTATGAATTTGTTTCATGAAGGTAAGCAAACTAGGACTTGTTTGGCTTTTCTCTTTACTTGTCTCAGAAGGGACGGGACTCGGACAGCTATGAGAGCCATTGCAGATTTTGGGGGCACTCTTGACCTACAAGTAAATAGGTATATCTGCATGCATGGGATTCTCCAATGACACTGATCCAGAATTCTAGGTTTGGAAGGCACTTACCGGCCGGTGCTTAAATATTTGTCCACATTAGCATATTAGTTGCAACGGAGTAAGACTTTAAAGTTTAACTGAAAAGGGATGAGATATGACAATCTAACTACCAATTACTTATTCTTTTAAAGGGACACGAAGATTCAATGAAAATGCGGATTTGTGGTACCTCTATGCGCTTGTACCTGTGTTGTATGCTTGACTAAAAGAATTCACGAAAAATAAGTTATATAAGGAATGTTCGCAAATGTTCCTGCTTATAAGGAATGTTCCCACATCTGTAATGCACACTGTGAAGTTGTTTTACCTCGATCATGCACCTGAAGACCGAGGCGAACTTAAAAATCTATGCTTGGGGACGTTTCGCCACGGGGACGTTTTGTCATGGGGACGTTTTGTCACGGGGACGTTTTGTCATGGGGACGTTTTGACACGGGGACGTTTTGACACGGGGACGTTTTGTCATGGGGACGTTTTGTCACGGGGACGTTTTGTCACGGGGACGTTTCGACGGGGACGTTTCGCCAGGGGACGTTTTGTCATGGGGACGTTTCGTCGGTAAGCCGCCTTGCCTATCTCGCTGATACGAGTTTTGTCTGTTTTTGCTCAATTTTTGGGGGAAAATCGACATGGTAGACAGGCAATGCATTGCATACTATTTGCAAAAATATTCTGTTGATTTTTCGAGCTTAAAGTCTCAGTTCCATTAAAAGGGAGAGGGTCCCTCCGATTATCATCACTATCGTTCGCTTAAAAAAACTACGCAGATAGACAATCAAGTTCAGAAAGTTCAAACAGACGACCAGGATATTCCAGACTGGATTTTCTGAACTCCATTACTCCACCATCGCGCAGTGTTGCCAGATCGTAAAAAAAAAATAAACCGCGGCCTCGGAAAAATACGCCAAAAATACGCCAGAAAAGTTTACACCTCCCAAAAACTTAATGATAGTTTTTTGGGGGCTCTGTGCTGATAATACAGAACCCTTTCGGCCATCGGTCGCGACGATTAAAACGACGTAAAAACAGTCGATTTTGCTGAAAAACAGTCGGTTTTTGGTAAAAAATAGTCAGTTTTTAACCTCACGCCAAAAGATACACCAGTTGAAAAGAAACAGACACTTTTTACGCCACACGCCAGTTGCAAAAAATACTGACGCCACTCTCCGACAAAATCCGCCAGTGTGGCGTAAAATCCGCCAATCTGGCAACACCGCCATCGCCCGACCCTGATTCAGTACTAATCATGACGGTCGTGCCCTTGAATTCGTGTCACATTTCGGCACCAGTGTGACGTAGGCTGGAATTATAATTTTCTACTCTCCCGATCGGAACTGATGAAATCCGGCCTGGGAAAACTTATATTTTCCCCTTCTATATCTTATAAGATATTTGTCCATTCCTGCAGAAAAAAAGAAGACAAGACATCCATGACGATGAAATAGTGTGCTACTCTTAGAGAACATTTTTTTTCTGAAAGACGCAATCAGAAATCAGATGGCAATCCGCCTATCCCTCAGCGATGAAAAATAAATCTGTAGTCGGGGACCTTTCGCCAGGGAACATTTTGATTGGGGACGTTTAGCCAGGGGGACCTTCTGTCATGGGGACGTTTCGCCATGGGAACGTTTTATCGTGGGGACGTTTTGTCATGGGGACGTTTCGCCAGGGGACGTTCCGATTGTGGACGTTTCGCCGACAACCTGGCTTAACAACCTTTATCAAACAGAGACAACGATTGTTGGCGATGTTGATGTGACAACTTTAGTCAAAAGGCAAAGTCTTCGATGTAGTTTTGAGAAAAAACTATTATCTTTGTTCTCCATCGTCTGGCACAGTACTACAGTACTGCAACTATTTGGTCAATAAATGGTTTATACTGACTCGCCTGAACCCAGCTATCAATTATTAGCATAATTACACGGGGACCGATGCAGGTTCTAGGTGAGGCTGACACGTGATGAAAAATATAAAGCAAACGTGATCATCGGAACTGAAGGTAGGTGATTTAATAAACAGTATAGAACAAGACCAAAGATTTCGATGGGATCCCAAAAATTTAATATTTGACCAGACAACTAGGTCTTGTCTTCGCCAGATCCTGTCTTCGCCAGGCTAATCATCTGAGAAAACCAAATTCAGATATACCTGTATAAGTCATATCTATAACTTTGACGATACTGATTGAAACTTCCTGGTTTACTTCTGCCAAATTTCCGGTTTCGGCCGAATTCCGGGCAAACTACTTGCCCAGCAAAAACAAATGATAATTCAGAAACGAATTCAGCGTATCTCATTATCCCTATAAAGAACATCTAATCAACTTCAAATAAAACTTTAACTTCTAAAAAAAAAATCCGGGGTCAACCGGATTCCGGACGAACTGTATGTACGGTTAAAAAATGATTGTCATATACGGATTCAGCGTCTTTTCATACCCTTAAATCTATCATCTAATTAACTTCAAATAAAAATTTTGCTTTAAATTTTTTTTCCGGTTTTGGCCGGATTCCGGACGAACTATTTGTCCGGCGAGAAAATGGTTTTCACCATCGTGTTCAGCATCTTTTGTTACCACTATATCGAACATCTAATCAACTTCAAATAAAAAATTTGCTTTTATCAAATTTTCCGGTTTTCGCCAGATTCTGGGCGAACTACTTGTCCCGCAAGAAAATGGTTTTCACCATCGTGTTCAGCATGTCTTCTTACCCCTAAATCAAACATCTAATCAACTTCAAATAAAACTTTTACTTTTAACAAACTTTCCGGTTTTAGCCGGATTCCGGGCGAACTACTTGTCCGGTGAGAAAATAACTTTCATATACGGATTCAGCGTGTCTCCTTACCCCTAAATCAACTATCTAAATAGCTCAAAAAAAATGTTTTTTTGCCCCTTAATTTGAAACCCCTCCCCCACCCTCAAATATAGGGCTACAGAGCCCATCTTCGAACTTGACTTGTACTTTGACCCGAAGGACCCTCCCACCAAGTTTCATCAAAATATCTCAATGCCTTCGAGAGTTATTGTGCGCACAGACGGACAGACTGGCAGACGGACAGACTGGCAGACGGACAGACGGACAGACTGACAGACGGACAACTTTTGCCATGTCATAGGTATCCCGCCACTTACGTTTTGGGATCCCAAAAACCATTACAGCTGATCAAGATTGTTCGTAATAATATGTTGCGCAATGGAGAGACACTGCGAGAGTTAAAGCACAGGTCGAGCTGATCCGTTTTTGGGATCCCAAAACGTAAGTGGAGGGATACCTATGACATCTCAAAAGTTGTCCGTCCGTCTGTCTGTCTGTAAGCACGATAACTCTCGAAGGCAGTGATATATTTTGATGAAACTTGGTGTGGGGATTCTTTGGGTTAAGAGTAATGTCGAGTTCGTAGATGGTCCCTGTAGCTTTACATTTAGGGGTGGGGGAGGGGGTTTAAATTAAGGGGTAAGCAATTTTTTTGAAAACAGCTAATGTGATAGTCGATTATGGGGTAAGAAGACACGCTGAACACGAATATGTAAACCATTTTCTCGCCGGACAAGCAGTTCGCCCGGAATCCGGCCAAAACCGGAAAGTTTGGTAGAAGTTAAAGTTTTATCTGAAGTTGATTAGATGTTTGATGTAGGGGTAAGAAGGCATGCTGAAAAAGAATACGAAAACCATTTTATCGCCAGACAAATAGTTCGCCCGGAATCCGGCCAAAACCGGAAAATTTGTTAAAAGTAAAAGTTTTATGTGAAGTTGATTAGATGATAGATTTAGGGGTAAGAAGAGATGCAGAATCCGTATATGACAATCACTCTTTAGCCGGACATATAGTTCGTCCGGAATCCGACTGAAACCGGAAAATTTGTTAGAAGTTAAATTTTTATTTGAACTTGATTAGATGTTGGATATAGGGAGGTAAGGAGGGTAAGGAGATACGCTGAATCCGTTTTTGAGCTTTAGCTTTTCGCCGGACAAGTAGTTCTTGAATTTAGCCAAAACCGCAAAATTCACAAAAGTAAGCTAGGATCGTTTCGATCGGCTTATAGAGGTAAACGCACATGCTGAATCCATATCTGAGCTTGGATTTCTTAATGAGTAGCTGTTTGGCCCGGCGAAGACTGGATCTGGCTAAGACAAAACCTAATTGTCTGGATCAAATATTGAATTTTTGGGATCCCATCGGAACCTTTGGCCTTGTTCCTGATGGAACGTTTGAAAAATTATAATTATGTTCATTGATAGGCATGACGGGCAGCTGAAAGTGTTCTACGTTGGAGGTCCTAACGTACGACAAGACTATCACCTTGAAGTCGGAGAGGAGTTATTCTACATGAGAAACGGGAGTATGGATCTCCTGGTCGTCGAAAAAGGAGAACATAAAATCGTCCACATTAAGGAAGGAGAGGTGGGTAGAAAAGCTTTTCATTTAAGCTAACGCTATGGTACACCTCGCACTACATAGTGTCAAGAACAAATAACGAGACATAACTGCTGTCTCCCTATTTCGGTCATACAAACATGCCGAGTCGAGTAAAATACGACCGACTCCCGATGCAAACGAGCGGCTTCGCGCCACATCACGTTTCGTTACCTCTACAAATAGCTAGATCGCCGGTAAGTTGCTAAAGAGGAAATCTAGAAGTCAACGCTGATTGGTTCTATGGACGCGCTCCAGAGCGGATCAGCGCGCGGAGTACGCCTCCTGCTTGCCTCTTTCGACATTTCTTGTGCGATAGGCAAGTAGGCAACGGTGAAAACGGGAGCGGAGTAAACGGGTATCAACATCAGCTCAAAGCTAGAATAAATCGTGTCGGGACATCTCGCCACAAGACAACTCGCCACAGCGACAACTGGGAACCGACTACTCGCCACACCGACATCTCGCCACAGTGACATCTTGACACAGCGACATCTTGCCACAGAGACATCTGGCCACAGCGACAAGCCGCCACAGAGACATCTTGCCACAGTGCGACATCTCGCCACATTTATAATATAAAGTGCTTTATTCAATTAATATTTATTCGAACAAAATTTTTAATGGAGCAGATAATTATGGGCAATACCTCTCAATAAATCAATTGCACTACTACGGTTATACCTATTGACAAGTCTTTCGATTCTCTTGTTAATCTTCAAGTATTGTCTCTTCGGCCGAGGCGGAGAGCATCCTGCCTTGATCCGGTCAACGTCCGCCTTCTGCAATTTTTCCGCAAAATGAACTTGTTGACAAGTTCATAATCCAGCTTGAGCGGCTTGAGCCTGAAGAGGACCCTTGCCAAGAAGGGCCGAAATATAGCTCTAATAAAATGTAGCTGACTTTTCCGTTTTGTACCATCAGATATGATTCGCAGTCAGCTTGGGCTGAAGGACTATCTATAGCTATGTGTTCATATTTAACTGCGACATAGGATTATTATTGCGGATTAAAACTGAACGAATTTATTACTAACAGGATCCCAATTCTCTTCGGTCAACTGAAGCTAAAAGACTATAACACTTCAGTATATTTTTTTTCTAAAACATTATTTTTGTGGCGAGTTGTCCCTGTGGCGATTTGGTCGTGTGGCAAGTCGTCTCTGTGGCGAGTTGTCACTGTGGCAAGATGTCAGTGTGGCGAGTCGTCGGTGTGGCGAGTTGTCAGTGTGGCGAGTCGCCGGTGTGGCGACTTGTCGGTTCCCAGTTGTCGCTGTGGCGAGTTGTCTTGTGGCGTATATAAATACCTCCAGGTCCGCTCAGATTTGTCGGGGTTTTCATTTTCGCCTAGACCGGGCTACAGACAGCCGAAGCCCTGTGTAATTTTCTGCAAGCATAGCTATGTTTTAAAGTGGTCAACTACCTCTGAACACTATCAAGAACAAATAATCAGGAAGAACTTCTGTCTTTAGTTGCATGCAGCGACTATGAAAACCCCGACAAATCTGAGCGGACCTGGAGGTATTTATGGGTCTAGGCGACAACCCCCCCGGCGAAAACCCCCCGGACAAACCCCCCCCGCCAAAACCCCCCCGGCTAAAACCCCCCCGTTACCAACCCCCCCCCCCCCCCCGACCAAAACCCCCCCGGTACCAAACCCCCCCCGACCAAAACCCCCCGGGTACCAAAACCCCCCGGTACCAAAACCCCCCCGCATAAAAAAGATGGGTATGTAAGAGTAGAGTAACTGGTAGGTAGAGAGTAAGAGAAGAATAGAAAATCACCCCGGTACCCTCCCCCCCCCGGCGAACCCCGCCTCGAATCCTTAGACACTCACACATATTTAGACTGGGATTTACTGGGCAACAAAACGAACAACCATGTGACAAGCACGAGTAAGGTGAAGAGCTGGTAGAATATTTCTGGGACTATCTTGAAAGTGCTATCAAACGAGCTCAACCTTTCCCTTGGCCCAAAGGATCCTCCCATCAAGTCTCATCAAAATATCTCATTCCCTTCGAGACTTATCCTGCTCACAGACGGAAAGCAGGACAACTTTTGCGGTGCATAGGTATCCCTCCACTTCCTGCCCATCTTCGAGTTTCTGGTATGACAATAACTAAAGAGCAATCAGGCAAAGGGAGCTTCACATTGCACCAATGGGTGGCATCCTAACTGCAGCTTCCTCGCCAAGAAGGGGAGGGCATTTGGAAAGGATTTGTTGGGGGGATCGTAACACTGAGTGGAACTGGCTTCGAAACCTCACTGACAACAGCTCCAGTCGAATGCGCGTGTTTGGTGACTTCAGCAATTAGTCTGTCACCATCAACCTTCACCTTCGCCTTACACTCCCCTTGTTTGTCATTGTTCTGATACCCACTGTACTTCAGCATTATTATCAAGTTTGCGAAAGAAGGTTATTCTATTCTTACTCTCTACCTACCAGTTACTCTACTCTTGCATACCCGTCTTTTTTTATGCGGGGGGGGGGGGGGGGGGGGGTTTGATACCGGGGGATTTTGGTATCGGGGGGGTTTTGGTCGGGGGGTTTTGGTACCGGGGGGGTTTTGGTCGGGGGGTTTTTGGCGGGGGGGGGTTTGTCCGGGGGGGTTTCCGCCGGGGGGGTTTTAGCCGGAACCCCTGTAGCCCCTATCATTGTCTTTTTCCTTGGATAACGATCTTAGAAAAATTTGTATCACCCGTCATTGCGATAATAGCTTCTCGGAAACAATAGTTGCGTTTTTGCAGATACCATGGTATCTGATATACGGTCTAAAGTCGTTTTTGCAGTTTTCGTGGTATCTGGCCAGTTATAACCGTGGTAACTGATATTCAGATATCACGGTCCGACCGTGGTATCTGGTCGTGGTATCTGAAAAGTCATCTCACTTTCATCAAATTATGTCAAATTGGCGAGAAAGAAGTTTGGCACTTATTGATGTAACTGGAGTTTTTCTTTTGGGATGACCTCGATAAGTCAGTTTCGGCAATAGTCGTTTTTGCAGTGGACCGTATATCAGATACCACGGTAACTGCAAAAACGAGTAAATGCAGATCCAGTTACGGGGGTAACAGATACCATGGTATCTGCAAAAACGAAACTAATGATCGGGTGCCTGATACGTCACGTAAAGAGAATACACGTGGTTAGCGTGATAATCAGTTTAATGCTATTAGAGGAGATAGGATACACTTATGAAGTGTAGAATCTCGGGAACAAGAATGAATGGAAATACTACTGAAGCAGAATGAATTACAATCATAAGTACAACGTGTCCTTTAAGATAAATTTATCCACATTTTTCGAGCTTTAGTTCGTCAGTCAGTCCTTGCAGCATGGAAAAAGTTCAGTCGGTCAATCCGTAGTTAAGACAAATACCTTCAGCGAAAATCGACAATTATGGAACTACTTTTTGTTGGCATCAGCGCAGAGAACACGCACAAATTCATCACGACAGCTCATGAAAAAGGTTTTGAGGTAAATTACCTTAATTTGCACTTCGGAGCGAATAATCTGCGGATGAAATTCAGGTAAAATGTCATTTACACACTGAGTGGAAAATTGGCGTGATAAGCAGATACCATGGTATCTGATATACGGTCTAAAGTCGTTTTTGCAGTTTTCGTGGTATCTGGCCAGTTATAACCGTGGTAACTGATATTCAGATATCACGGTCCGACCGTGGTATCTGGTCGTGGTTGTCTTAACTACGTTGCACTTCGGAGCGAATAATCTGCGGATGAAATTCAGGTAAAATGTCATTTACACACTGAGTGGAAAATTGGCGTGATAAGGCAAACAAAACAGTGTTCTGATGCACATAATAAGGGAGAGAACGAGGAGTGAGAAGCAGCTAATTTTGAGGAAATACTCTATCTGTCACCCAACCTTTTTAGAGACTGAATCCCGTCGGTCCATATATATTGGAATGGCAAGTTTCCTTAAAGGAACAGTAAACTTTCGGCCATCGAATCGCCCGGGGGGCTTGGATAAATATACAGGGTCTTATTGTCGACAGGCCCCCCCTTCTTTGTCATCTCGAACTGTCTCGAATCCCCTCCTTAGTGTTCCTAAAGCTAGCTGGCAGGCCCTTGCCCCTTATGCACTGTAATTATGCACTCATGTACTGTAAAAGTTCGCCTTTTTACATTACATGTAGACTACAGAGTAACGACCTCCCCGACTAGACGGCCGGGGATCGATTCCTAGTCGCGGCAAATAAACCTTTTGCTTTTGCAAACCTTTTGCTCAAAAGTCGAATTTTCGGAAACTGCCCGGAAACTGCAATGGTCATAACGAGAATTTTTCTTACTCTCAATATCGACTCAGGGTACATTCTTGATATGTTAGCTAGCTCCCCGAGTCAAGTTTGAGTCAAGTTTTCTGTTCCTTTAAAGCCTCTTCTTTTTGTCAGATTTCGACAAGCAAGAATATGAGACGCTACAGAGAATATACTATGTGGGAAGTCTTTCTGGCATCCAGCGTAGTCTGTTCCATCCACTCCATGATTTCTCAGATTAACCAAGAATAAATTTATTCTTGGATGAACTGAGGTAATACGCTGGTTGTTTTCTCGTCGTATCCCAAGGACTCCCACAGCGCAGTCCTTGTGTGATTGTTTGTCAACTTCCCGCATTCTCTGAAGCCCCAACGGACTGAAAATGCTCCGATTATCATCACCATCATCAAAAAGGAACAGATTCGATGGGGACTTGACTGGGGGAACAGCTGATGTAGTTAGTTATCTGGAAAACAGATTCTAGAGTTTATTAAAAAGAACTCCTGCTATCATTCGTTCTATCGTCGGGTAAGACTGATTTTGAGAAAAAGACTTTTTTATGGGGTGATATTACGCGAGGGGTTGGCAACTCACCGTCAGGGTGTACGAGTCCCACACAGTGCCATACAAGTGCCACACAAGTGCCATACTGGAGGGTGTACGAGTGCCACACAGAGTTGCCAACCCCTCGATATTACGATATCACTAGTGATATTGTAAAATTAAATTACAAAAGAAAAGATTAACGAAAAGGAAAATAAAATGGATCAGAGCCTTTACAGACCAATGCGTCACATGGATGAGTCTCACAGAAGATGTACATTAGTGAGTTTTGAAACAGAATCCATACTGAGGCATTCCCCATGTTCTCGTAGTTTTCCGTCTGGAGAAGTGACAAGTTAACGAAAGTGAAAATAAAGTGGTCCTCAGCCTGATGCCCGGGCCCCACTACGGACACACTTCATAATTCCTTTTTTAGACGTTTTTAAGACGTTTCGGACGCTCCTCTCTCATTGGTTGTTCATAACAAATTAAAAAATGGAGATGGATTGTTCCATCCCCAGATTTTGTGAACAGGTTGAGAGAGAGAGGTACGTCTAAAAACCGCCAAAAACCGGTCTTAAAAACGTATAAAAACCGAATTACGAACAGGTATGTCCGTAGTGGGGCCCGGGCATGATTGTGTCACCTTAACAAGTATGTCAACTATGGCAAGGTGTGTACATCCGCGAATTTTCGAACAAAATTCACACAGAGGCATCCCTCATGTTCTTGCTGTTTTTCGTCCGGGGGGTCCCAGCAGTGTTGCCAACCACTAGCAAACATGCACGGAACGTTTTCGCTATATTCTATTTTGGGATTAAATTGGACCCCCCCCCCCACTGATGTTGTGTTGTTGGTCAGTCGGTAAAAACATAAACAACAAGTGCGCAAGCGCTCAGACGTGGAGTGTAAAGAATGACTTGAACTGACTTAGGTTTCTCCCTTCCCGTAACGTATAACATGCGTATTGCATAGTTGTCCGTGAACCAACAGTTGAGCTCTCAGAGAATCTCCAAACACGGATCAGGCCTTCTCTCATACAATCATTTGTGCTCGCTATGAGCACTGCAGATAATTTTGTTCAATTCAAAGTGCAGCCACCCATAATTAAAACCGCCCAAATTGCGAACATGCGCACCATCTGGCAACACTGTTCCCCAGGAAGTGACCTCTATTCACATGCAAAGACGCTAATATTTACGCTGAATTTTCAAGAAGAAACTGGGGAGCAGGCGATTAAGGCTAAATTTCGGTATTCTAGAAGTGTCAGAGAAGAAATAAAGGTAACAGCTTTCGGACAAAAAAAAAAATGCAGCACTGAATGCAGCATTTACAGCACTAAAAAGCTTTCGGACACGTTCTTCAACTTTTCCATATGGAAGTGACGATGGTGCAGAAAATCGGGCAGGAATTTGAGTCCGGGAGCTCCCGATCCCGATCGTGTGTTCGCACTATTCCCCTCGACTCCTCCAAGAGTCCCTGGAGAGCGTTGAGAGTAAAGAGTGACTTATGTTCGATACAGCATTATCATGAACCAGGAAGAAGGCATTGCACGTCCAGAATTACACTATTACGTTTACTCGACGCTGTGATCGAGATCGTCCCAGGATAGTTTTATAATCGTTTTTTTTTTCAATTAAATTTTTCAATTAATTCATTTTATTTTTGTCATTCAATTAACAAAACAACATACATAACGATCCCAAGAAGGGTACAATCGCTGTGCGGGAGTGCACAACTTTCACTCACTTATGACGATCCGAGCGATAACACATGTTTCTCATCTTAACCTTTTCTTTTTCTTTACCCCCCCCCAACCGTGAATCACTAATAATAATGAAAATATTCACCTTAATGTCAACACATGTATAAGCAATGATATCGTTTACAAACACACATGTAGAAGCAATGATTACCATTCACAAATTCAACCTGAAACGTGAAATTAGATCGGCGGTATAGTAAAACCGAATAAGACTAGAACCAGGGACCCATTGATTTCCTCTAAGGACTCGCCATTCAAGGGGATTGTCATTTCCTATGCTTCTATGTTTCTATGTTTCCCAAACCTCTCCTAGTTTCCAAAAATTCCGCTTGGGTCGAATCGGCGTTCTTGCTTGCCTCATTGGACGTGAGGCCAAAGAGACTCCTCCCTCAACGCGGAAACTCTTCTCCAGCAGCCAATCCTAAATTTTGTCTATCTGGATAGTCGGGTGTTCTATCCCCGTGGGTATTTCTCGAACTATCTTACGTCCGGTCAAGAGCGAATCAGAATATTGACAAGCCCCCTGAATGGAGGAAATGTATGGGTCCCTGCTAGAACCGACATTTTAGTTGTCCCATACAACATGTATGTCAGATCTGTAAAGGTCCCTTCAAACTGAAAAATTACTGATATACGTACGACCGTTGCGCTAAAGTGAAAAGCCTCAGTAATTCTCCGTAGCGAAAACATTTTGCACCAATCCCGAGTTAAAAATTGTTCAACTTGAAGAACGCAAGGAAGAAGAAATTAAATAAAATGGACTCCTTTGATGAAAAGAGTTACTGCAGTTTGTTGAAGAGAGTTTTTTCTTTTTGTTACCTTTACTTTTTTGTTACCAGGAGTTACCTCTGATATTGAGAAATAATAAGAATTACACAGTTTTACACTTACGCCAGGCTTAAAGGACATCTCGCACAAAATAGTGCATCTGGTAAGATATTCTTAAATTAAAAAAAAATTAATTCTTCGCTATACTTGCAGAAAATTACACAAGGCTAAGACTGTTTTTAGCCTCTTTCCATGTCCCTTGCCTTGGATGACAATCTTGGAAAATTTTGCATAACCGGTCTTCGGACCAATAAGCTTCTCGGAAACAATGATCAGGATGCCTGATATAGGTCACGGAAAAGAACAAACGTAGCAAGCGTGATAATCAGTGTAATGCCAATATAAGAGATTGATACGCTTATGAAGTGCAGAATGCCAGGAATGAGAATTAAAAGTAGTACGAATTACTATTAGTTACAGTACAACGTGTCCTTTTACTCACTTTCCCTGTTGTTGCCGTTTTAATTGCCTTAATTGTTGCTTCAAGTGGTGTTTCAGTTATAAATTTTAGTTTGTTTTTCCACAAAAAGAAACAAGTTTTGTACCATTATTTAGATTCCATGATGGACCTTTAAAGTTTAACTGAAAAGCCAACTTATTTGTGTGTCTTTTAATTGGATACACTGAATTATTTGGATTCTGCAAAGGGATTTTTTGATTTTCCACTATCTGCTCTAGTTATGAGGCCCAGAATATCTCCGGACGTCCCCACAGCGTAAATTCTACTATGACGCGGGAAATTTTAATCTCAGCACAAATGCAGCTTTTCAGTGGGCAGTGCTGAGATTGGTGACGATTGCGTAGTGCCTGAACAAAAAAAAATTATAAATCTATCTCGTAAGGCAAACAACAAAAATGCAAGCGCATAGAGGCACCACAAATCAAACGGAAATTCCACTATTTGAAAATCGATTATTCATGAATAGCGGAACAACGAAGTAACTCATTTTCAGCGGGTCTTTTCGGTTAAACTTTAAGGGATCCTCTCCAAGTGTGGAAGATCCGACACGGAAACTTAACAGAAGCTTTGACGTGTCAGTCTGAAAGGACCTTACCTCTTACAATTGAAAGTCATGAAGCAATTTTTTGTTCTAGATATTTCTACTGCCTGGCAGAATCCCCCACTCGCCACAAAGGAATGCAAATACTGTTGGCCTTGTTACAGAGAGGCTGAGAACGGACGACGAGCAAGATTGTCTCAGGTATAGTCATATTAAACTCGAACGTGGCGGCTATGATTAAGAAAATAGAAACCGATCCTATTTTCTCTTCTGCAGCTTTGATCAAATCGCCGCATTCTTGGGTTGCCCTAGCTAGTCAAGAAACAGTGACGAGGAAAATACGTATTCAGCTGGCTTACCGACCAAAGGACCCCGTGACAAAACGTCCCCATGGCGAAACTCCATTTCAAAATGTCCCCAAGCATAGATTTTGAAGTTCGCCTTGGTCTTCAGGCGCATGGTATGAGATAAGACAATTTCGACGTAGGTCATTGCGAAGAAAATAGCTTATGGGGGACAAGTTTGTCAAGATATATACTGTTTACCCAAATATATACATTTCAGTTCCACCTGTCTTAACCTGTGCCAACTGACAATTCCAGGCCATGCAAAGCACCAGCCGCACCGGATACAGTTCTGTTGAAACCCTGATTGCCTTTTCAGGCAAAAGCGACCTGCTAGGCTTTATCTTCGTATTGGCAGGTGCCCATAAATTTCCCTACAGGGGGCCTGTCATTTCCTATGCTTCTTATGCTTCTATATTGATATGATGACCGAACTAAATCCATTTTCCAAAAATCCCCGCTTGAGTCAATCGGCATTCTTGTTTGCCTCATTGGACGTGTGCGCCAAAGAGACTCCTCCCTCAAGACGCCAGCAGCCAATCCCAAATTTTGTCTATCTGGTCTTGAACGTCATTGAACCGTGGGATGATGATTAGTTATTGGCGACAAATGTAACAAAATGCTATAATGGCAAAATAGAAAAAAAATTTCAAGCTTTAAGTTGGGGAATTACCATGATAAGATAAAGGGAGAGAAGTCTAATTTTCAAAACCGCATTGTTCTGCTTATTTCTGTTGCTTGTACAGTGGTTTGATGTGAACGTTAAAAGTATTCAAGAAAATAAAGAGGTCATTATTTAGGTAAGAATGGACCAATGAATAAACTGATTTCACAAATTTTAAATGGTGTAGTGGTGTGACGTGAACGTTAAAGCTATTCAGAAAAATTAGAGGCTAGTAATTTAGGCAGCATTGTCAATGATGACTCGCAGTCAGCTTGGGCTGAAAAAATATTTGGTAATTAGGTAAGAATGGACCAATGAATGTACTGATTTCACTAATTTTAGATGATGTATAATCGCAAAATTCTTCCTAGTTTAAGTCTCAGTGTACTAGTGCGAAGTTTCCACGACAAATTATAATCCACACGTGAAATAGCCACTTTCGACCCAGTGATAACTAGAGCTTGAAGGCTCGGAATACACACGTGACGCGAGTACGCATAAACCAATTAATACGCTTCTGAAACCGCTTAAAAGTCTTTCCTCAGTGATTGCTCGTCGGTTCCGGATATATATATAAGTAGCAAAAACAACGACAACGGCTCTGCCACAGTCTGAAAGGAGGATCCAGGAGGTTTAAGAAGTTCCGGAGAAATTACAGCTGTGGGATTTACTCAAATATTTCAAGAAGGAAAAATTCCTGGGCCATTGTTACTGGATTATTCAGTTGCTCAACTTGATTTCTTCCAGATGGCACATGATGGATACACTCTTATTCTTTCGAGCAGTGATGTTTTTTTTCCTATAACTGGCATTGATCAGATTCGGAAATCCGGTTTCACTACGTTGACTTACAGCTTCTAATTTCCGGGATCCGTCCTCGCATGCCAGAATTTTCCAGCATACTTAGTCAGGATAGAAATTCTGGTCTGAAATCAAAATGCTATAGTGTCCGAGAAATCGTGGCTACTCTAAAAAAGTAAACCTAATGCCGAGGATGAATATGATGTAAAACAATATGTATTTAAAAGCGAGTGCCATATGCAAAAAGAAAAAGATCAATATTTAATCCATAAATACCGAACGACGAAAACCTAATAATATAACGACAGATATATTCCCACTACTCTAACACTCGCCTTATTCCAGTTCGTCGCTCCAAGAGGACTAATTTCTGAAAGTCCTCCAACGTCTCATTATCAACAGTTATGACGAAACTAGTAAAGTATGGATCCTTAGAGCAATGAGCATAAAATCATACGTTTCACCTACTCGAAAGACAGTAGTTGCGTTTTTAACCGAAGTTTTGAAGTTTTCTTCAAACTGAAAGGTCTCTGTTAAATACCGTTTTTGGTCGCCGGTCACTGTTTATTTGTCCTTCAAACTCTGACCGTTGAACTCCGTGAGCTAGCAAGTTCGAAGTTTGCTTGAAACGTTGAAGAAACGGCGACCGGGCAAGGGTTCCGGAGTCGTAGAAACATTAATCAAACAAACGGTGAACTTCGACGGCGTTTGAAAACAGAAATTAAGCAACCGGCTAAGCCAACGGCGAACAAAACTTCGATCAAAAACGCAACTAGTGCACAGCTTCTTTTACTGGGGAAGCAGAGTGCAGTCTACTCGTAAACATGTGGATCTGTTTTACTTTATATTTTGGTAATTGCTGGTAATGAGACACGGTAGGATTTACAGAAACCGGTCCGCTTGGAACTGCTGGACTAGAATATGGCGAATTCTAAGTTTTAACAGACTTTCTCTAAACTTCTACCAGCTGATTAACTGTGATTAGAACCTGTTCCGAGGGGCTCTTCTCCGTAACAGTTGAGAGAGGTTCTGGTACCGATTCAGGAGTTGGTCAAGTGGAAATCTTTCAGCTGACACTGCGTCGCTTTCGATGACGCCACAAAAGCAATTGAGGATGGCTGTGATACGAAAACGAAGAAAGTACGATGACCATTCCACACTGACCATTAACAAACTCTTTGCCAAGGTCCGTAGAGTGAAAATGCAGCGACTTCTTTGGGGCCATGAAAAAGTCTCGCCTTTTTTTTCAGATACTATACTAAAGATTCGTCGGAGATTCTCTTTGAACGATGGTTTCACTGCGTTGATCTTGGTACACAGCTGAAGCCAGTCATTGAGGATTTTTTTGCCTCCAAGGAGTTCGAAACAGGTTGGTTGACATGCAAACTTTTATTTATCAATCATGTACTGTGATCCTTGACGGCACGTACCACAACTATTTCTCTCTTATGTTACACAGACTGGTAGCTTACTCTTAATGGTAAACAACTTGGAATTCTCAAGTGATGACCAAAAGATTACTGGAACTTGCTGTTTATCCATAGTTCAGAACGGAATTTCAAAAGAGAGTTCTTTTCGCAAAAAGGCGTTGAATGTTCTTTTAGTTATTCGATAAGGCGTTGTCGTAGGTCCTCATAACCGGTCGACGCCAGCGCGTGTAAGACACGTCACCAAACCGGAACATCACGATCTTCATTGGTGAGGCCCCTGACCGTTTTTACGTAGTGTGAAATCCGTAGTAAGTTCTAGCTCGCCTATCAAGTAAATGGACTAAAATTGGCAAAGATTGGAGAAGATTTCAAGTCCGAAATGAGGAAAACAGTACATTTGGAATTGGAAGGACAGTAAGATTGTAGCTCACGATAGTCTTTGCTCAACTAGCATCGATAGTCTTTGCTCAACTTAGGAAGAACCTGTGGAGACAAAGAGACGTCCTACTAAAAACAAAAATCCAGGTCTTTGAAGCAACCGTCCGCTCAGTACTCCTTTATGGATGCGAGACATGGCCCCTGAAAGCAGCGGATGTTCATGCTTTCAAAGTATTCGACCACTCCTGCCTGAGACAAATCCTCGGTGTCCCCCTCCGAGACAGAATTAGCAACGTCGAAATTCGTAGACCATGCCACCAGAAGCATGACATTGAAGCTCTAATAAAAAAAAACGCCGCCTAACTTGGTTTGGCCATGTTTGTCGGAGGTCAGATGACACCCTCACTAAAAAGGCGCTATACTGCAAACCCTCGCACATTGGAAGAAGAAGCGGGGTGGACAAGTTAAGACCTGGCTTAAACACACTCAAGGCGGACTTGGAGCCGATTGGTGGTTTCCGACGACACGGCCGAAGATGGGACAAGCAGTGACTTGAACTTTCAGGGGCCACGTCTCGCATCCGTAAAGGAGTACTGAGCGGACGGTTGCTTCAAAGACCTGGATTTTTGTTTTTAGTAGGACGTCTCTTTGTCTCCACAGGTTCTTCCTAAGTTGAGCAAAGACTATCGATGCTAGTTGAGCAAAGACTATCGTGAGCTACAATCTTACTGTCCTTCCAAATGTACTGTTTTCCTCATTTCGGACTTGAAATCTTCTCCAATCTTTGCCAATTTTTGTCCATTTACTTGATAGGCGAGCTAGAACTTACTACGGATTTCACACTACGTAAAAACGGTCAGGGGCCTCACCAGTGAAGATCGTGATGTTCCGGTTTGGTGACGTGTCTTACACGCGCTGGCGTCGACCGGTTATGAGGACCTACGACAACGCCTTATCGAATAACTAAAAGAACATTCAACGCCTTTTTGCGAAAAGAACTCTCTCAAAAAAAGACACTCGACCAAGCGGCTTGGCACTCAACCGTCTGTCAGATCATAGCGCCAGGGAGAGCTGAAGAGCTTGTGTCCTGAAACAAGTACAAGTAAGTAAGTAAGTACAAGTAAGTAGCTCACATATCAGAATAGTTCTCTCAGTCGTTCTCGAGCACTTTTAAATTGGTCTTCGAGCGATTGCTCTAGGTAAGTCGTGAAGAAGTGGGTTTAGAGTAGACATTCACCAAGGTTTGCAAGGATAATAATAACAATTAATGTATTTCCTTAATATCGATTTACAAACAGATACATACTATATCCGACTGAATTTAAGATAAAATAAATACCTTTCTGTTGAGTCGTCTTGGGTTCGTACGATTTTACAGTAATTTTAAAAGTTGATAGTAGAATTTTTGGGGTACTTAACCAGAAGACGACTTGGCACGGTTGAATATTCAAGAGCATTAATTCAATTTGTGTTAAAATTGCAATTCATGCAATTGCATTTGCGTTAAGATTTTAGGTTCTAATTTTATATAATAGGTGTACCCTCGACAAACTCCCGGATCATCACGCCACCTTACGAGCCAGACAGTGAACGTCAACTGGAAGAACCTTTCTCTCTAGAAGACTGGTTAGAGAGAAACAAGCAAGTTTTGGAACACTTGGGAAAACTGAGTGTCTTTGGAAGTGACTACAAGTCAAAGATAATTGTATTTGGACCCGGTGAAGATGAAATATTGCATGATGACGCTGATGCCTTCATCTGGCAACTGGTAAGTTCAATTTCAAACTCCTGGCTACTTCCGCCAACTCAGAGCGAAAGAGAGATATCGTTCGGATGTCGTTTCACTAAACGCCCGCTATCGATACTGATAAACACTACATAACAAAATGGGAGAATTGTGAGGTAATCACGAACAGAATTGAAATACAAAAATACAACTCTGAAGTGGGTCTGGCAATCGTGCTGTCTGAAGCCATCGTAACGTGTCATAAGCGGACCTTTTGGATCTTCAGCCAATGAGAGCGCGGCTACATATCACTGGACAAATTTTCAACCGACAAGTCTTTCACTTAAGATAAACACTTTTCGGCAAATTCTTGTTAGACAAGCTTACCGAGTTCCCAACGTGCAAGTCAACGACAAGTTTTCGATTCACAAGTTACAAACATACAGGTCAAGGAAGAATTTTTTTTTTTACAAGAAATTGATTGATTAAAAAAAAGTCCAGAAAAGAGTCCCTCCCGGTCTAAGAAGTCTCTCAGGAGGACGAACTGGAGAGACTCCTTCATTCACTGTAGCTCCTGGTCCTTTTCGACCTACTTCTTTCATCTCACTGCCCCGCCGTTGAATAACTGCCTTACAGTGATGATGTCGCTGGATTCGCTGTGGATCATGATTTTCAACAACTTGAAGATATTTGAGCGGACACGTCAAACCTCCGACAAGTACCAGTGGTATTTGTCCTGGTAGTCATTCGCTCGAGCTTTGGATTCGTTGAGTTTTGGTTTCAGTGGGACGGTTCCACAGTTAGTTGAAGTCAGTAGAAATTTCATCTCCGAAATTATGGACTATTGTAAACCAAAAGGCCACTAAGACCTACCTCCGAATTTAATCTCACTAGTATTTGTCTAATATTTTAAAGCCGCCTTGACTTTGACAGGATTGCCTAAAACGCACTTGTCCCGTAGGAATTAGGGGTTGTCAACAAAACGTCCCCATTCGAAACGTCCCCTGCAGGCGAAACGTCCCCGGCGAAACTTCCCCGTAACAAAATGTCCCCGTGAAAAAACGTCCCCATGACAAAACGTTCCCGTTGCGAAACGTCTCCGATCGGTTTAATTCCTCTTAGTCCCCCCCCACAAACCAATGATCTCAGTTAAAAAGTTAGAACCCGCCATTTCGAAAAGGTGGATTAGATGAAAGAAAATAAGTAAAACACATAAAGACACAGAAAAAGACGCTAGTTTTCAATCTTGAGGGAGAAGGTCGTGCGCTGGTTGGGCTGTGTTGTCAATGATTTTTAGAGCGACGAGGAGAGCATCCAAAAGGGTAACACTTGCATGTTAAATTTGAACTTCTCTGTCAATGCATTGTTACGACATAATTTCGGGCTAGTGGAGGAGGTGCTTTGCATCTTTAAAATAACATGATGTCAACAAAATAGTACAGAAGGAGCGCAGTTTCCCAAAGCTTTATATATGATTCATTACTAGTTTTTCAGAAGAAAAAAGGTCCAGACCTCCCTGACGATGATGTAGCGTTTACACGGACAGGAAATCCCGTCGAGTAGAAAGGAATTCCTGTCGACTTGAAAGGATTCCGTTCGTGAAAACGACTAGAAAAAAAGTCTAGCGGGACGGGAATTCCTTTCATGACGAAAGGAATTCCGGTCTACTTGAAAGGAATTTCGTCGGAGGCGCTGGTAAAAAGACTAAGAAAATTCTAGCTAGCTTTTGAGAGCAGCAGTCATCAGTACTGATGTCATAAATGCTGTCAAAACATTTTTTGTGAATTTATTTTTGTTAGATTTTCTGGTTTGAAGAATAATTTTTTTCCCTCTGAGTGTAAACATAATCTTGTCACCAAGACCGGATTCTGTTCAAGTTTTCCTGTACTTGTAAACGCTGCATGAGTCTTTTGCGCTACCCGTCAATTTAAAAAGTGAAAGCTTGTCTATCTGTTCATTAAAAGCTGCAATCTTTGTCCCCGAAGTACTCACACGTGGTCTCTGGTTTTACCTGTAAGGAATTTTTGTATTTACTAGTGACTGCTCCCAATATTCTTGTTACCGGTTTTCGGACTAACCAGTGACTGATTACCCTTCACCTGTGCGGATGACCCAGAACCTGCTCGGGAGGTCGGTTCAAAAATGTATTATAGGAGAAGAACCGGTCACTTGCGAGAAAGACCAGAAACAGTTCGGAGTGTAAGGAACGCACCTAATTTTTTTACATCTATTGTACTACCTCTGTTTGATGGGTGCCGATAATGGGGTGAGGAGAGACATACCCAGACTAGAGATCAGAGAGAGAGATCAGTTTACCCGAAAGCTATCGTAGCAGATGGCTAATTTGTAATTTCATAAAAATCGAGAAACATAAATAAACGTATGGATAATTCCAAGACCAGATGATTGTCCCTTTGGTTTGTCTGCAAACTTCCCCAATCGAAACTTCTCCCGGTGATACGTCCCCGTCTCAAAACGTCCTCACAGCGAAACGTCCCCATGGCAAAACGTCCCTAAACAAAATGTTTCCACGAAAAAAAGGCTTAAAATTTGTTTTTGGATTTCAAGGTTTTAATCAGACTCTAGTGATGATTTGTTCTATAGTTAATAAATTTTTCCTTTTGCTGGCAAATTCAACCACTTTGCCCACCTACCTTGCATCTGTGCGCTCTGAGCTCATTGTGTTGTCTGAACGGGCGAGCCACCTTGCATCCCTTATTGTTGACATTGCTGCATTTTCTGTCTTTGTAAAGAGTTAAAAGAGTTGAGGCAGGAAATTTATCCGGGGTGTTTTGAAAGGGAGGAATGGGCGGAGATTATTTTGAAGGATAGACATTTTGGAGGGATAAAGAATTTGGGAAGACTGGTTTGTTTGGGCATGGCACATAGAGAAAATTTTTTGTAAGGTGAGTTAGGAAGAAAAGGGTGTGTTTTTTCTTGTTTTGTATTTGTATTAACCATGGCCCTTTAGGGCTTTTAGTGTTAATAAATATCTATCTATCTATCTATCATTGCGAATGCTACACAAATGGGCTCTTATCTTATCTAAAGCCCTGACTAAACCCTTCTCCGCTCGCGTCCTATGAAGTTCAGTAACAAGAAAGCTTGGAGCATGACGGCTACGAAGGGATGGAAACGTTAGCATAAGTTACGCATATATTGTGCCGGTCTCGTGAAAACGCAGAATTTCCGCGGTATATTCCAACCAAAATGCGGTAAAATTTTGCGGTATGCTCGAAAGACGCTAATTCTTATATTTCTGGTAAAGTAGATACAAAAATATCAGTGTGATATGAATTTGACAATTCTGAGGCGGCAGGCCTTTAATTCCTTCGATTCCAGTGCGGTAAAATCTTCCGTAAATGCAAAAATGCGATAAAACACGTGCCAGCAAGGGCGTTGCTGGTACTTGGGGCTCTCCAAGTTTTCAACCTCGGCGTTCGTCGCAACACGGTTTAGAACTGGTTTGGAACAGCTATTTCCTGATGGAAACGGATCCGTCGCAGCTGGTTCTGGAATTTCGCTGTGCTGCATATATTAAAATTTGTCGTTCCATATTATGAAGTCGAATTCACCAACGCTGGAATTTCCTTTTCGCCGTTTCGCGGTATAATTGCGGTATGAAGTATTATTAAGATAGTGTGCGGTATTCCCTCATAATCGCGGTATTATACGGCGAAATGCGGTATAAGTGGCAACACTGATGCATACGTTCCTCCATGAGCCTTTTCTCCTCAGAAACCAAATCAGCGCAAAGCTGCTCGGTAGTGCGTCCCCTCGAGGCATGCTAGAGTTCCATTTGTTTGAATCGTTCCACAATCTGGAATCCCCTTTTCTACATGACCAGACCCCAGTCTGCCCCCCCCCCCAGCTTGATGTTTGCCCGTTCGTCCTTGAGGCGTTTGACCTAATTTTATCGCTTCCTGTGTCGTTTTCGCCTTGGTCGATTAGTAAACTATCTCTTTGTTTCTTTGTTTTTATTACGTTTTTCTTCTTGAAATAAAACTGCTCATTTTCACTTGATTTGGGAAAATCGGCTCCAATTTGCCCCCCCCCCCCCAGGATTTTGACGAAATTACGCCCCTCTGAAACAGAGCCGTGAAGTTTTAAACCCTCACGATTTAAAACTTAAACCCCCCCCAGGATTTTGACGAAATTACGCCCCTCTGAAACAGAGCCGTGAAGTTTTAAACCCTCACGATTTAAAACTTAAACACAATTTAAAACGATTTGGTATACGGCAAAATTTGGTATAAGTGGCAACACTGATGCATACGTTTGAAATGTTCCACAGCCTGGACAAAATCTGAAACGGAGCTGGAAGTTATATAAGCCCCTCGGGACTTCTCATCCACGGGTTTGATCCACGAGTACCTCCATCATCACAGTTGAAAACCGGAGTGCACTCAGCCAAGCCAAAGGAGCAACCTTTTTATGCAAAAGACCGGTTTATTTTCAAGTTCTGCTAGACAATAAACTAGGCCTGGCAACGCAAAAAGGGTTGACTGGGGTTTTACAAAGCTGAAATTCTTGATGGGATCTCAAATTGGAATATTTATTGAATTTTTTCATGCAGAAAATTGGTTCTTCTCTTGAAACAAGACTCCCTAATCAACCCATTAACTATAGATCCGTTTGTAATATACTATACAGCGTAAACTACGACCGCAACATCAATACTATTTCAAATTTAACAAACACATCACATAACTATTCAACATGCTCTTTATTGAGATCTCAAGAACATCCCCTCGACAAAACGTTCCCGACGAAACTTCCACGACGAGAAAACGTAACCGTAGCGAAACGTTCCAAGCATAAATTTTGAAGTTCGCGTTGTTCTTCAGGCGCATCGTTCGAGGGAAGACGTTTTTGAAGTATTTCATTGTGCATACGTCAGAGGTGCTGCGAGTCCAGAATTTTCGAGTCCGAGACAAGTCCGAGACCGAAGCCATGCTCACGAGTCAAGACGAGTCCGAGTCCTGGACAAAAATCGTTTGAGACGAGACGAGACCGAGTCCGTGAAAAAAGAGTCTCGAGACCGAGTCAAGCCTCGAGTCCTAACAATTAATCTTTACTTCATACTATGAACTACATTCTAAAAATACAGGTAATTCACCTGAGAATTTCGAGGGAAAATGCTAACTTGGATGAAGGGTGACAAAAGAGAAAACCAAAAGAAAGCGAAAAAACAACAAACGACCAATATGAAAACCAAAATTGCGAGATTCGAAAAACTTAAATTAAGCTCCGAGCTACTGACCAACACCTGCGAATAACAACTACAAGACATTTGTCGCTCGGTATACTAGCGAGTGAAACCCCATTTCCGTCTGTTTTTCTGATATTTTTTATTTGGGGGGGGGGGGGAGGTACCAGAAATCTTTCGGAAATGATCAGATTCGATTGAAAACTGATGAGTGGTAAGATCAGACGCTCTTGATAACGTATTTACTTGCTCGAGTCGGAGTGTGCTGTGAGATGAGGAGGCTTCTAGAAATTTTGCTCTGATTTACCCAATTTTGTAATCCGAAATTCCCAGCTAAACTATCTGGATAGCTCATTTTCACAAATGCGATTTTTCAGAAGTCTCCAGACCCTTGTTACCTATGGTTCTTAGTTTTATTACTTATTCCTCTAAGGTATTACTTGACCTAATCCTCTGAAAGAAGGTGTGACATAACCAACCATTGGGCAGTCTATTTAATAGGTCGCTGGAGAGTTCGTTTTGTTTAAAATGACCGGGTCGAGACGTTTACTTAGACTCGTGACGCGGCTGGATTTCGAGACGAGACGAGTCCGAGTCCGGCTCCGTGAACTTCGAGTCCGAGACGAGTCCGAGTCCATAAAAAAGGCGTCTCGAGACCGTCTCGAGACGAGTCCAGAGTCCGAGTCCACCACCTCTGGCATACGTAGGGAAGTATCTTGAAGTATTTGATTCATGTTGGCCGAGAAGGTGGAAGACACCATCATTTTTCGATGGGTCGGATTTTTTGTTTTCTTCAAAATCCTCAGGGCATCCAAGCTTATCCACAAATTAGGTTACTTGTACACAATTCACTCTTGAAAGCAAGGTCGCCATTGCTAATTAACTATTCACTGATCTCTCGACGCAGGTCAAAAGAGTACTAAATTCTTCTAGAAGATCGGGTGGCTTGTAAGAGGATTAAAACAACTAAGTATATCACCCTGTGGACGTTTGGTTAGATATGTCAGAAGTAGAAATCATCGACCAGTTTGACAATTTTTGGTCTCGGAAGCTGAATATTATTTAGCTCAATTTCATAATCTTCAAGAACTCACTATAACGAATTTAGTATAATTTACGGCGTTTGTTTATTGTGATCTAGTTTACATCCTTAATTTTTGGACTGACGGGAATTAACAAGAAAAAACAGAAAACAAAATACTTAAAGAAATCGATAGGCCTAATGCAAATAATTAGTTTGGTTTTTCTGCACATTTTCCATATGCCTGCTACAATAAAAACATTTTGTTAGATCCATAGTCAAACTATGATCCCAGCCCCCCCATGTCGGGCACTTCCGACCCGCGCTACTAGATGACCCAGCGTTCGGATCGAGTCGTGGCTTCATAGAGCAAGGTCAAACTCTCATAACCAGTGTTTCTGATTAAAAAATAAAGTGAATCAGTAAACTGATTACTAAATAAGCTTTTCAGAATCAACAAGCGGAAGCCTGAGCTAGCTAAAAAAGAGTCATGTAAAAGAAAACGCAGAAATCAGGGAAGAACCGTTATTGTGTAAACAAAAGCATAGAAACTTTGAAATCTTGGAAATGACAGTGGATGGAACTGTTATGGATGCAGAGAAAGGCGGATGCATAAGCAAAGACAAGCACCAACGAAAAAATTAGCTGGAAATCAGAAAAAAAGGTATCATTGAGTCACATGGCAACTGTCAATCAAACGACTGCGAATAAACGCGGGGATCAGTGATATAGGACAAAAAATAGACCAAGTCAATACAAAAAAATGTTTAGCTTCCTTCAGAAAAGAAACCCGATTTTGAAAACCTTGACATCCTAAAGAAAATAAGTATCATGTTTTAATATTTAGTCGGGGACGGTTTGTCATGGGGACGTTTTGACATGGCTATGTTTACGATAGGGACGTTTCACCGTGGGGACGTTTTGTCATGGGGACGTTTCGTCGGGGACATCCCGACGATTCTTTTTTTTAAGCCCATGGGATTGTCCTAAATCCGGGGCTAAGGAGACGTCCGAAATTAATTTTCTCCACGGACAAAGTAACCTACCTCTCCCGGAATCCGAAAAAAACGCAAATTTTTTAAAGTAGGCTATCCCGTATGAAAATAGTTAAGTTGTTTAGAGTCGTTTGCAACTGATTCCAGTTGTTAACAACTGAAAACAGTGGAAACAGTTGTTTAATAATTAGAAACAGTTGTATCCAATCGTAAATTTAGGATCGTTTTTTTCACATCTGTTTAAAACAATTGTTTGTCGCGGTAAATTCCAACTCAGTTTGGTGGTTTGAGTCTAGAATATATTTATGGAATTATGTTAAATTATTTGGAATTGTTTTTATAGCCCAATTTATATATCCGCCTCTCTGCCAAATTGGCTCTTTTTTATTTACTTATTTTCTCAGTAAACAGGACTTGAACTTGAATAATATGAAAATAATCTAGCTGAACCACGAAGTATTGCATTTTTAACGGGTCAGGACCCGTTTCAAGACTCCCTATTTCAGAGAAAAAGCAATGGGTAACTAGATAGTCTCATTTCAGCCCTTTTCGGTTAGACGTAACTTGGAACTTAAACAATATTAACTATTTAATCTTTTTAGCATGGCTCGTCTATCGTCGACTTTCCTGATGGCATCCGACATGCTTTGGACCGGAATGATACTGTACTACTTCCAGCTGGTATGAAGATCAAGATAAGTCGCACAGATGGTGCCCGAGCGATTCAGATTGTAATGGCGAAATAGAAATGTTTTTTCTTCTTTTTCTTACTGCGTATCGAAACAGTACTTGTTAAAGTTTCAACTACTCCTTTCAAAAATTAAACAAAAAAACGCGACAAATAATTGTTCCCAGTATATTTACGAATGCCCTGGTCAGCCATTCCTACATTTTACCAACAGATAATGGAGATCTTTCAACAGACTACCGTCCTAGCAGTAACAGTGCACATCCGGCATCCGGAACAGGGCCCTGAAGAACAACCCTAGCAGTATATTTAGCTAAATGAGAAATATAAGATTATTGGTTTCTATCACAAATTGTTCGTTCTTCAAAGTTTTCTAAAAGCAAAACGTTAACCGAAAAAAAAAACTTAGAGCAAAGATCTAAAATTGATATTTGAAAGAATGGATACATCACTTTAAGGCGGGATTCTCCGACATTACCCTCACTCCGATGACACAGCTGGACTGTTAGAACTACGATGTTCTTTATTTGACGACTCAGCCAAAGACATATTCATTGGACTCTGTTAAGACTATAAAATGAACATTATACACCGCCGGTTCCTATGACGCAGTTGCACTTTTACTTTCGTCGGGGGAAACCAGGGGTTTTTAAGCATTGTTTGAGTCTAGAATGTATTTATGGAATTATGTTAAATTATTTGGAATTGTTTTTATAGCCCAATTTATATATCCGCCTCTCTGCCAAATTGGCTCTCCGTGATAAGAACAACTGAACTCGATCTTAGTGGATCTTATTTTCTCTTCTGCACGTCCTGCTTTGGTTGCTCGAGCCAGTCAAGAAACGATGACGCGGACAATCCCTTTGCAGATTATTTCACCGATTTGAACAATAGGACTTTATCATCCTGACTTTGCCATACATCAGTGTTGTCTTACAAGGCACTTTATTATCTATTTGCATCTGTTAAACTTGCCTCCGCAGTCAACTGTAACCACAGTCATAAAACTGGGAAAATATAAACGGATTTCTTTCACCGTCCATACGTAAGGGCTTCTTTAGGTTGTGCAGACACTCAGCGAACTGAACCGGCCTTACTTGCCAGTTGCTTGCCAGTCTATTTTCGGGTAGAGTTCATTTGTTGTCATATTCTGAGCACTGTCAAATTCGTTTTCCGTCAACATCTTATACCCGTAACCATCCATAGCTTTCTCACAATGCTTTTGTATATGATCCACTTCATTCCAGGATAAGCGACCTTGAGTCCAGGTAGTAATTCGAGAAACTGAGTCTCGATAGGTTGAATGGGGACCACCAGCGTTGCCACTTGTATGCGTTAGAATGAATTTTTCAGTATCCAACGTCAAAGGTAATGCCAGTTCTTCAAAAAGTTTCCTGGATTCCGCGGTTACATTTTGGGATAAGTCTTCGTACCTAAAATTAATGGATTGACATTTTCACCTAGTAAATGAAACAAAAAGACGAGAATAAAGAAAATAAACGTGAACAAGATCAGAAATATACATAGAATAGCACTTTGAGGCCAAAGAGTTCCATAAATTTTATGGTACTCATCTAAACTATCTGTATGCCGACTAACACACGCGATAGCGGTGTAGGGTCAGGTAACCTGTATTTAACCGTTTCTGTACCACGGGGCAGAGATGGGCGAATCCGACTATGAAAGGATTTGGATCCGAATCCGTGTCCACGGCTAGGTGTGAATCCGATTCCGAATCCACCAGTTCGTGCCGAGGATTCGAATCCGAACTTTACAAAAATCATATCATCTACGTAGGTTATCGTCTAAAATTCAGTGGTCAGGCTAGAAACTGGCATGTCCATTGCATCCCCCTTCTACAAAGGAGACAAGGACATGATTGAAAAGGTACAACGCAGAGCAACAAAGATTGTAGATGGCTGCCAACATCTTCCTTATCAGATGAGATTGCGAACCCTGAACCTATGCAGCATGACCTACCGAAGAAAAAGGGGAGACATGATTCACACCTATAAACTCATCAAAAACAATCCAATCCACGACCTCTTCATCATCGATTCAGCACAGCGAAGAAGAGGTCATTCCAAGAAAATCACGAAGCTCAACACCCAGAAGAGGGAACGCCACCATTTTCTTACCAACCGGGTTGTTGACCTGTGGAACTCCCTAAGCGAAGACCGTATCCAGCAAGACCATCGAAGAGTTCAAAGTCTCCCTTGACAAGGAGTGGAGCAAGAACCCATGGAGACTGGAATGGGATGCCCTGGAGTCCCAGACCAGAGCATAAGGTCAAGTGAATCTACCAACCGAACAACCAACAGAATTTCCGAAGTTATCCACGCGGCAATTTCCGAAGAAATGATGAGCAATGCTACAGGATGGAAAATCCTTCAATTCCTCCAAGCTGCAATTTAAGGTATTTAAGGTGACAACAATCACTGATATTAAGGTAATCGGAAAGCGTGACAGATTACTGATGATGGCTGGTGGATGGAGATCAGAAAGTTGGATTGCAAAAAAAAAACTGTGTAAACACTGGGAAACGGGAACTAGAAGGATATAGACTAGAAATTCGAGCGGATTCGAAAGATTGAGTGTTTGGAATCCGAGTCCGAATCCGAATCCAGCCTGACAAGCAGAAGATTTGAATCCGGCCAAAAGGACGAATCCTGGATTCGAATCCGAATTCGGATTCGCCTATCTCTGCCACGGGGTCGGCACTAGCAGGTTTGTATTCAACCTTTAAAACGAATGGCTGATACTACAGTTATGGCCACAGTGGAGAAAGGGCTAATACGCGAGACAACCGGACGTGGACGAATTTGTCAGTTAGATAGATCGATAGAGAGTTTGTTTTGCAAACCGAATTCAGTGGTAACAGCACCAAAGTTTCAATAACTGTCAAGATAAGATATTTACAATTCCTCAGTACACCTAATAATCAATAATCTTTCGCCAAAAAGTTTAAGTTTTCAGAACTCTACAAGAAAACGTTTGGGCACCTGCAAACTTGCCACTGTTCTGGTCGATTTCTGACTTTTTATGGCACTTGCCTTCCGGCCAAGTGCCATATACCGATCACTTTTCCGTCGGTCGGTCTGTCGGTCTGTCGGTCTGTCGGTCTGTCGGTCTGTCGGTCGGTCAGTCCGGTGATCGCGAGTTAGGGTACTTCCAGATGTGCTAGGACGATGAAACTTGGCAGGCATATCAGGGACCCGACCAAACTAATTTAGAAATAGTCATTTCCCCGATCCGACCATCATGGGGGGAGGGAGGGGAGCCGGAATCCGGAATTTAGGGGCATGCATAACTTTCAAACGGGTGATCGGATCTTAATGAAACTTGATATTTGGAAAGACGTCATTTCTCAGATGTCCCAATTCAGGTCCGGATCGAATCCGATTAATGTGGGGGGGGGGGGTCGGAGGGGTGAACCGGAAATCATGTGACACGCTTAGACTGGAGCGATCGGGATGAAACTTGGTGGGAGGAACAAGCACATACCCTAGGTACGTCATTGACAGACCCGGACCGGATTCGTGCACTTTGGGGGGAGTTGGAGGGGGGGTTCCGGAATTCCGGTGATACGGAGTTAAGTTACTTCCAGGTGTACTAGGACAATGAAATTTGTCAGGCAAATCAGGGACTCGACCAGATTAACCTGGAAATAGTCAACTTCCCGATCCGACCGTCGTGGGGGGAGTGACGGGAGGGGAATCCGGAATCTTGAGGTATGTATAACTTCCGAACGGGTGATCGGATCACAATGAAACTTGATACATAGAAAGATCACATGTCTCGGATGCCCAGTTTCAAGTCCGGACCAGATCCGATGAAGGTGGGGGGGGGGGTCGGAGGGGGGAACCGGAAAACTTGCGACACGCTTGGAGTGGAGCGATCGGAATGAAACTTGGTGGGAAGAACAAGCACAAGCCCTATTTACGTAAGTGACAGAACCGGAAAAGATTCGGGCACTGTGGGGGAGTAAGAGGGAGGGGGGTCAGGAATTCCGATGATCGCAAGTTAAGGTACTTCCAGACGTGCTAGGACGATAAAAATTGGCTTGAAAATTAGAAACTTGACATGATTGGCTTAAAAATAGTCAGTTCCCTGATCCGACCATCCCTTAAAGTACTAATGCTAACCGCAAAGTACAAAAAATACTTTTAAGCAAAATATACATTTTCACGATCCCTATGAGCCCGTGCGATCATTTTTGCCTCAAGGGTTTTGCTTACAACTGAAATCCTCAATAATTCCTTATAAAGTACTAATCGCAACCACAACGTACAAAAATACTTTTTAGCAAAATACACATTTTCGTGATCCCTATGATCCCTCACTAGTGATTTCCTTAAAGTACAAACGATACTTTTGAGTAAAATATACATTTTCGTGCTCCTGATGAGTTCATCGTTTTTTTTACTTCAAGAATTATGATTACAAATGATCACAACAAACCCACAAATTGACGAATTCCTACTTTCATCCTCTGACCCAGCCTTGCAAGTGCCATATGAGCTTCCAGCTCTTGTTTGATAGGGGAGCGAGGATTTTGAAGTGAACATTATGAGATACTATGTCTGAATTCGTTTACTTTTGATGTCTTCTTTATATAATTAATTATGTATAATTGTGACCGTGCCTTCGTCTAGATATAGGTGGGTATGCTCAGTGACGGTGAAGATATTTCTCATTCGATTATTTTATTTCCTGTGCGCTCGAGTTTCTGCTCTCAGCAGCGGAAATTTTCTTGCAGGATATCTTTACATATGTAAATAAATTAACCTTGAACCAAAGTCGGTGCTTAGTTCCTTATGCGCAAATAATTATGATTGACTTTTTTTCAAAGCGCTAGCGCCGTAATCAGAAAGCAAAGATAGAAAGTTGTTGGAGCGCTACTCATGCACCATCTTGTTCCTCCAGAAAAGACTACGTAAGAGCCATCTGCCGGTTAATTTACTGATTTCAGCTCCATAGCTAACACACAGCAGAGGGCACGACCTCTCCCTCATTGAGACCAATTATTTTTCATTTCATTCAAGTAAATAAATAAGGAGGAGATACTCACTCTCCAGAACTTTGTACACGTGCCGAAAGGTACCGGGACTGTATGTACACCGGTTGCTGGAGAGTGGGTGTCCCCCCGACGGATATTGGGAACAAGCTATGAACAGTAAAGTCAAAAGCCAAACTAAGACGCAATAAATAGCTGCGCTATTACCGCCGTAGCAGTCACAAGTTATCTCTTTTTTTTTTCCTGTAAGTATTTTTTTTAAGAACTGGTGGCTGTTAATGATAATGATAAAACAGTACCCTATATTGAAAAAAAAAATAAGGCCACAAATCTTCTACAAAATTATAACATGTGGGGTCGTACATTTGAGTAGTAAACATCTTGTCAATGTCTCTCTTGAACTTGCTCGATGTTTGACAGTTTGCTGTTTCTTCAGGTAGTTGGTTCCAGCAAGAACAAATAAGCCAAAAGAACCTCCTTTTTTTGTCCCATGCAGTTGACCATGGATATCCCGACAAAACTAGAGGTACTTGCTGAGCTTTGAGTTCTTACCCTCTGAGAAAACTGAATCATTTGGTATCACCCTGTTCCAAATGGCCCGTCCACATCCCTCTTCGTCACTGCGCATCTCAAAGGAGATATTGCAGGGAGGGTGCTGACCCGCTCTGCAACGTCCCGGTGATGGACAACCAATCGGCTGTTACTCTGGAAATTTCTTCTTCGGGGCTTTACTGCGATATAGCTATTTGTAGAGGGAACGAATTAGGATGTTCCGCGTAACTCCTAAGGCGTATTCTCGCCGTTCCCCGAGGACTCCACTTGAGGAGTCCCCGCGTTTTTTGTGTCCTAGGGATTCACTCCCCATGGACGGGGAATGCTTCAGTCATCACCATCATCACCATCATAAAAAAAAGAACTCCCTTTCCGAGTCAGAGGGGAAGCAATTTGGTGTTGGTGCAATGTAAAATTAATTAAAAACAATCAGAATAAACAAAAACCCAAAATAAAGTGGGTCCAGACTAATTTCGTCAACTGCATATTTTTTTTTCGAACAAAATCCATTTTGGAAGCATTCCCCCCGTTCTCGCGGTGTCCCTATGGAGTGACTCAAGTGACTGGACACCAGACGGAGGTTCCGGTGCGTATCTGTTCATGGTTCCAGTGAAGATGCACGCGATTTCTGAAGCTCCCCAGAGCTCCTCCTGTGAGTTTGAGACTATGACCACGTAAATTGGTGGAATGGAAAGTGAGGATTTCGTCAGCTTCGACGTTTTCATACATTCCGTTGCATAGTTGGTATGTCTCAGTGAGGTCTCCCTTGTATTAGATGATTCACCAATGTCCGTTTTTTACCTCTCCATTATGGACTCGACAGAGTCTGGTCGGAAGGCAGGCTGTAACAGGAAGTGACAGGGAGATAGTACAGACGAACACAAACATATAAGGGAAACGCCTGAGGCTAGTAAGCACAGACCACGAACTGATAATAGTGGGACGAACGCGCTTAATGGCTGCCTACCTTAGAACAGTAACGTTTGTCTTATTTTTCAAACGCTCAACCTCTTCGTAGTTCAGAATGTATTCGTCACAAACAGTTTTCGAATTGGTCCAGATATGGTCTTTATCCCACTCTATCGCTTTTCTTGAAGCGATGACGGCTCTTGGGTCACGAACCAGAAGAATGACGTTAAAGTTGGCATCCGTCAGATCAGGCTTAAGCTCTTCAGTGTACTGAAGGGGTATTCGAACTGTCTTGAACACCTAGAAAAAGATATTGTAGAAACGAGGTTGAGTAAGGTGAATAACCAGCTGGTCTAGAATCGGGAGATTTGATTGGATTGGTCGGTACAGACTGATTTCCCGAGAATCTACCGGGCAGATTTCCCGGGCAGCTTTTCGTCAGTTTTTATTTTTAGTATTTCTGACCCATCACATGCGGCCAAAAGACGGAGTACAAAAAAGACGACTGTAAAAGAAATAGTCCCTTTGAAAGAAAAAAATATTTCCAACAAGAACTTCCACAAGGTTTCAGAGCATTCTTCACTATTTTCCTGATTCCGTTGCCGTAAGCGGATATCCAATTCAGGTTTACTACAGTGCTTCCTCTGAGACGGCGCGTCGAAGCATTTCCATTCCTTGTTCAATGAATTGGTAGTTACTGATAGTACACCTTATTCTTGCCATCCAGGGAGATACCCCTTGTAGCCTTCAAAGGGGCCTGTTAGACGCCGAGCGGCCAGCAAGGCGCCGGACGCGTTTACACTTATAAACCGTTCTGGGGACAGTCAATAGTCTAACAGGCCCCTTTGAAGGCAACAGGGTCATCTCCCTGGATGGTAAGAATAAGCTGGATAGTAATGAACGGAACGAAAGAGTTTTCTAGAGAAAAATTGCCTTACTTGTATGGGCGATTTGGAGCATACGTGAGACAACACTTCAGGCTCAAAACACAGATGAGAGTTCGAGCCTCCAAGGAGGCAGTCCTCATAGTATCTCGTGTTGAGCTGGATCATATCTAGAACGAAACAGTTTAGTACCACCAATCGTAATTAATCAAATTGGCCTGATGCAAGTTCAGCGCTCCAGACGGTTTAGTCTCTGTCTGTCCCACTTCGTCTCATCATCACTGTCCATCTCGAAGATATAGAGCGTGTTCCACCCTACTTACCGTAGTTACTACGCTAGGCTGGAACGCTTTTTGAATTTTTCGGTCACATATCAGGCCGCGGGGTGATCCGACCAATCACGTTACAGAGATGCGTAGTTACTACGTTAACTACGCTCCCGAGCGTGGTAAGCAAATAGTTACTATTAGTTACTATTTTGAGAAGGTTGGAACGGTCAGCGTAGTAACTTTTCGTGAGGCTGGAACGGAAATAGTAACTAATAGTTACTATTGGTAGAGGGGTGGAACACGCTCTTAATGTAAGTTAGGTTGCGAGGAACAGGTTGGATCTTTGATTCGATCTACTCACCAGCCTGATGTCTTGACATCGTGACGTTTAGATATTTGTTGACAACCAACTCTGAGCCGAATTCGCAGTTTATGAGGTTCCTTAGAAGAGCTGTAACTTCTTCTCTAGGTAGCGACTGGTATACTGAAAATCTACGAAAGTATAAATAAAATGATCATGGAAAAACGAATGGACCCTGAACAATTCCAATGTAAAGCAGGCCATGGTTACAATCTCGGAGGCAAGTGGCAAAACAGGACAAACAAAACCTTTGGGGAGATGTGCTCTTCAAAGGAAACTGGACGTTTGGAAGCTACGTGAACTAAATAGAACCGTAAGGTATTACTTGGACTCGCAACCTCTGGCTTCAAAGGCTTATCTAGCCTTTTGAGAAAATACACAAGGAGTTTCGTTTTTCTTTACTTCTCTGAGTAGAAAATGATCTAGTCTAGAATTTAAACGTATTTGCAACATTTCCATGGTACAGCGCAAAATGTCCATGACTTGCAGATCGTGGCTTCTTTCTTTGGATTGTCAGTGCAGTTGCTACGCTATGCTTTTCTTTAGACCTAGCCGATTTTCTGTGTTCAAACTAGTCTTCTGTCAAACTTGTCACACTCACACAAGGTTCAATTAGCAATTAGCCATTAGCCCTAGATCTCTAGCAACTAAAACAAAACAGAAATCACGAGGCTATTTACGTAAAGACGTGGGCAAAAACAATTGCTGATACGTGAACAGTTTTTAATCCGTGAAATGAGGGAGTTGATGTTTCGATAGAGTTGGTTCGAGAGCAATCCCTGATCCTGTGGGACATTTTTATGTGGCTACTGTAGGGGTTTTCCAAGTATATTCATAAAGCGAAAGCCGCGAATTTCAAATGCCAGACCTTCGAATGCCTAGTTGGTTTCTAAAGCCCACAATACATCACTTAGAATAAAGAAATTCCAGCCTACCCAACGAAAACCTGTTTTTCCACACCATCACCGACCAAAAACGAAACAAGAGCTACGAGCTCATACGGCACTTGTTACGAGTAGGTGGTACAAGAAAGTAGAAGCGAACTTCACAAAACACCCCGCTATCCAAAACTGCGGTTCGGACCTAGAAATAGGATATCTAGTTTCAACCAAGTCTGAACATTTCCGACATCGCCTCCAAGCCATCGCCAACCTTCCAAGAATCAACCCAATAGATCCACTCGCCATGTCCCTAGACGTGCTCAAGATTTCCGGTATCCTCTTCCTTGTTCGGACTCCTAAATGGATCATCTGAAGGATTTTCTCATACCACCTATCTTTCACTCAAATCTGAGCATTTTTGGGGGAACTTCCGCTACCCCCCCCCCCGTGGTCGGATCCGGCTCGAACCTTATAATATGTCATCTAGGGCATATAATCTCTGTACATTGCGGGTTTCATTCAAATCACTCCTATTGTTCGACCCTTGTTCGAGCCAAAAATTTCCCGGGACTCCCCTTCTAACTCCCCCCACCATGGCTGATTAGGACTCGGAAACATATACATCGCATCTCTGACTTATCCTCTTCCCGTCCACCAAGTTTGACTGGAATCGGAGCATAGCCTATCTGTAAATTTTCGAGTCCCGCTTCCCCCCGCCCACCTTAGCCGGATCCGGTCCGGACGCCAAATAACAAATTAAGGTCGCATAAACTTGGCACTGTCAAACTTGTATCCCATTCTGTCCATCCGATTGATTTTTGTGCATGTCAAAAACTTTCCGCAGCCGCATATGATGGTCGGGTCGGGGAAACGACTATTCTCAAGTCAGTCGGGTCCCTGAGACGTTTTCCAAGTTAACTAAGCCCCCCCCCCCAAATTCCCCACGGTGCACGAATCTGGTCTGGTTATGTCAACGATGTTTCTAGGACTTGCGTTTAAATTGTTCTTCCCACCAAGTTTCATCACGGTCCCTCCACTCAAAGCGTTTCCCAAGAATTCCGGTCCCCACCTCCAACTCCCCCCAATGTCACCGGATCCGGTCCGGACTTAAAATGGGGCGTCTCAGACACGAGGTCTTCTATATATCAAATTTCACTAAGATCCGATCACCCGTTCGTAACTTAAAAATATCGGACCCCCCCCCCACTTCCCCAGAGTGAGCGGATCCGGTCCGGTTATGACAATCACGTATCTAGGACCTGTGCTTGTTCTTGCCGACAAATTTCATCCCGATCTCTCCACTTTAAGCGTTTCCCAAGATTTCAGGTTCCTCACTCCAACTTCTCCCAATGTAATCGGATCCGGTCCGGATTTAAAATGGGACGTCTGATTCATATTAAGTTTCATTCAGATCCGATCACCCGTTCGTAAGTTAAAAATACCTCATTTTTCGGATTCCCCCTCTCTCCCCCCCCCCCAGATGGTCGAATCGGGGAAGTAACCATTTCTAATTTAATCTGGTCGGGTCCGAGTTTCATCGTCCTAGCTTATGTGGAAGTGCCCGAACTAGCAAAATCGGGACCGACAGACCGACGGACGGACAGAAATTGTGATCGTTATTATGCCATAAAACACACGAATGTAAGATTATGAGCTACGATATTTTCAAACAAGAACCATTTCTTTGTTTAAGACAATAATGTTCGGCTCTTCTTAACATTCTAAATCTGTAAGTTACCGGAAACATTTTTTCTATCCTTTCTTGATTGTTGAATTACGGAATCGGATAATGTTTGATTCAGATACGAGACTTTTCAAACAAAATAAGTCGCACATCCTATTGGTGTAATTCGAGTAAAACGGTAGCTTTTAATTATTCAGTAGCTTACTGCAAATGTGAATCGGATCCGTTTTCGTTCGGTATGGTGCAATGTCTCAACAGACGTAAGCAAAATGACCTTACCCCAAATACATGAGTGGCTCGTAGTGGTACCAACTTCCCGGAACAGAAGCTATCAGTTCACCAAGAAAAGAGGATCCGCTCCTCCATGTCGATAAGAGAAAAACTATTCTTGGTTTAGTATAGTTGTAACCAGCGACTAGCAACTTGTCAATTTCGCGATTCAAATTTTCGTCCGTCTTAGCTTTCACTTCGTTACGTCTATTGTTGGATAGAGAATCGTAGTAGACAGAGTTAGCGGTAAGACTGAAAGACCGCGCCCCTGTGGAGAAAACAAGTAATTAACAACATTAATTATCCCCCTCCAAAATCACGACGACTCCTATGGTACCAAAATCAAGAAAAAATAAAATAAAACTGTAGAAATACAGCGGAGTATAAAGATAATTTAGAACAGGCGAAAGCATTAATATATAACAATATAAATAGACAGATAAAACTCTCTAAACCATTAACAAATGGAAAACGGGATCCGTAATTTTGTCACTATATAACTATTTAGTGATGTAATAAAGGGCTAATGTCAGGGCAAGATGTTGGCGGGGTTAGAGAAGTTAAAATAAGAAAGAAAACAGTTCTGCTTTTAGGCTAAATTTGTCATTATCATATTGACACAGAACTAATTACAGTTAATAAATCTTGCAATATGGCCCTAAGGCTTTAAATACATTATTATTTTTATTATAGCCGATTTAGTTATTTTAGCATATCTATGTCATTGATATCTGTATGAATATGCAATTGTTTATCTGTATGAATATGCAATTGTTTATGTTGTATACAGACACGTAGTTTTTTGTTTTCGCTCTTGTAATCTACCCGCCGACTGCGGCGGAAAGAAATAAAATAGTAATAATTAAAGCAGAAGTAACACAAGAATACCTTGAATGGATACTAGGGTTAATATTTTTTGTTCTAGGGCAAGGATCTACATTTCAATATGATTCGGCCGCTGTTGGAACATGACCCAAATGAAATCTGTGTCCAATATACCCCAGAAAACAAAAGTGCTTTCTGGAACATTCCCTACTTACCTGTTATTCGAATCGCATCAAAGATCCCTCTGGAAAGCGGAACTTCAACTTCCATTCTCCACATTAGGGTCATAACACCAAAAAACACAAAAAGGACAAAAATTAGCAGCCGATACTGATTCGGAAACTTGATCATTTTGCCACGAAACAGCTAGACTGAATGATAAGGCTTATTTTGCGACTCGATGATTTTTACCGGTCGTCACCCCTAACGACGAAGAACAAAAGGAAAACGATTTGCGTGTAAATGTAGGAGGAGAGCAAGACCAAAGGCTTCGATGGGATCCCAAAAAGTACTGTGCATCCCAGCCGGTGCATCTTTCGCCTTTTTTATGAAGCTTTAGACTTTTTTGGAAAAAAAATTTTCATTTCGATTCAATCCAATTCAATTTATTTCTAAAACGGGAAGTGGACAAGCCGAATAATGGTTTAGTCGTCAATAAATATATACATATGTACGATTTATAGTCAGCATTTATGAATCAATATAAAATAAAAGTAATCGTCTATTTAATAAAAGGATAATTAACCTCAGGTACACAATGACTGACCAGTTTAGTCAACAACGATCCAAAACTCAAATAAAAAATACATTTTAATATAAATATAACTTATAAACTATGTAGCTTTAGCTGCTCTTGCTTACTGGCATTGGCATTAAAAAACTTGACAAACGAGACATTTTCGTCCCTTATTACGTCCTTCTGCCGAGGATATTTTTGTGTTTTTCTTTCTCCTGTATGTAGATTCTTATCAATCAATCAACTGTCTAACTTTGCCAATGGTGGAGTCCTCTAGAAACAAAACCAGGGTAACTTGTGGCCATTAACTTGTTCCGCTGATCACCGATATGTGTTAGGACAATTCCAATTCTATCAGATTCCGATCGAACCTTGTAATCGAGGTGGCGACTGGCTGCTCATGGCACAATGGCTACCGATTTAGAATTCATCCATTTGGAAAATTATAAGGGTGGAGGGGAGAGGCCGAGGTATCAAGTTTACGAAGTTAATTTAGGCAACCTAGACAGTTTTATTAAAGCACAACTCTTACTAGAAATGATCTTTTCGCGATGAAAATACTCAGAAATAATGTTTTGCGACAATGCCATTACTTTCCACATGAAATCAGCGATTTGGTCGGGTCCCTGATACGACTGCCAAGTTTCATCGTCCTAGCTTGTGTGGAAGTGCCCAAACTTGCAAAACCGGGATCGACAGACCGACGGACGGACAGAAATTGCGATCGCTATATGGCGATGGATGAGTATGGTCGATGGGCAAGGGCCATAACAACAACGAATTTAACATTATGAGCTACGATATTTTCAAACAAGAACCAATTCATTGTTTAAGACAAGAATTTTCAGCACTTCTTAGCATTCTAAGTCTGTAAGGTACTGGAATCATTTTCCTATCCTTTCTTGATTGTTGAATTACGGAATCGGATAATGTTTGATTCAGATACGAGACTTTTACAACAAAATAAATCTCACATCCTATTGATCGGTTTTTGCTCCTTCGAGTAAAACAGTAGCTTTTAATTATTCAGTAGCTTACTGCAAATGTGAATCGGATCCGTTTTCGTTGGGCTGGTGCAATTTCTGAATAGACGTAAGCGAAATGACCTTACCCCAAATAAATGAGTGGCTCATAGTGGTACCAACTCCCCGGAACAGAAGCTAGCAGTTCACCAAGAAAAGAGGATCCGCTCCTCCATGTTGATACGAGAAAAACTATTCTTGGTTTAGTATAGTTGTAACCAGCCACTAGCAACTTGTCAATTTCGCGATTCAAACTTTCCTCCGTCTTAGCTCTCACTTCGTAACGTCTACTGTTGGATAGAGAATCGTAGTAGACAGAATTAGCGGTAAGACTGAAAGACCGCGTCCCTGTGGAGAAATACAAGCAATTAACAACAATAATTACCCCCCCAAAAAAAAAAAATTACGACGACTACCTATGGTACCGAAATCAAGAAAAATAAAAAATAACTAGAAATTCTTTAAAACAATGTAATCACAAGTAATTAGAGGCTAAAATTAATAATGTTTTTCTAATTCTCTTATTTAATACAGCGGAAGATAAAGATAATTTAGAAAAGACACGAACGCGAAAGCATTAAATATAACAAAATGAAAACAAAACTCTCTGAGACCATTCACAAATGGAAAACGGGATCCGTAATTTTGTCATTATATAACTATTTAATGATGTAATAGAGGGATCATGTCAGTGCAAGATGTGGTGGTGCTCGAGAAGTTAAGATAAGAAAGAAAACAGTTCTGCCTTTCGCCTAAATTTGTCATTGTTATTTTGACACAGAACTAGTTACAATCAAAAAACATTATTATTAGTATTATAGCCGATTCAGTTATTTGGTATGTGTATGTCATTGATATCTGTATGAACATGCAATTGTTTATGTTGTGTATAGACACGTAGTTATCTTTTTTGCTCTTGTAATTTACCCGCCGACTGCGGCGAACTAAATAAAATAGTAATAACTAAGCCGAAGTAACACAAGAATACCTTGAATCGGTACTACCATTTCATTATGATTCTGCAGCTGTTGGAACATTCCCTACTTACCTGTTCTTCTAATGGCATCAAATATCCCTCTGGAAAGCGGACCTTCAACTTCCATTCTCCACGTTAAAGTCAAAACACCAAAAAACACAAAAAGGACAAAAATTTGCAGCCTATACCGATTCGGAAACTTGATCATTTTGCCGCGAAACAGTTAGACTGAATGATAAACTGAAATTAACGATGCAGCTGCGAGACAGACGCGAAAAACGAGGATATACTTCTATCCTCAGTCCTCACTCAGTCAATCAAGGTATTATGAGTGCTGTTTGTATCGCAAAGAAATCGATAAAAAAGCAATTGAGAAACACCGTGCAACGGAATTGGTAGCTAAACTAAAAGCTTTGTTCTAAAGCCCAGGTCTTAAGGGAAGCTTGCGTAGGAAAGAGAAATTAATAAACATGGCTACTAGCAAAGTCCGTCGACATGCATATAAAAGAGACCAAGAGAGGTCTGCTGCAGTGCATTTTGGGCCCCGAGCTCGTATATCAACAATACTTTCTTCTTTCATTCCGCTCGGAAATGACCATACACCCTTCTAAAGGGTTTGCGGCACCCACAAGCGAAGGAACTTGGCTAGCCATGTTAAATTTGAAATCCAATACCGGGTTGTGGACTAAGCTGAACGCCACTAACTGGCCTTTGGGCTTGGGAGCAACAGCGGGGGGGGGGGTCGTCTTCCTTCCACTACTAGAGGGCGCTTGGGTCCCCACGCTGGCAATGCTTGCTCTCGACGTTGGGCTGCGAAGATCTAAGTCTATTCTGGGAGGTGTAATTTGCGCTGAGTAGCTGTCTCCGACCAGTGCCCCTTTTCTGTTGGTTTTATTCTTCTTCTTCCTTAAGACAGGAGCCCTGTTCTGAGGGAGGAGTCCTGTTTTGATTGATAATGAAAGGGCTGGAGCCCTATTTTCGTTCCAATGAAAAGGTTGGAGCCCTATTTCAGCGACGTTAACCTCATCGACGATCAAGGCTCCGGTGAATAAAACTTGCTTAAGTGAACTTTGCGTTAGTGAACTTTTAGCTACCTTTACTTTACCTTTGGACTAAAGTTAAATGAACAAGGCTCCTAGCTCCCTACCTCACTTTCGTCTGGTGTCCAAGAAACTGCTGAAGTCACCCAAAATTAATTTGTGCGTCGTGATGCTTTTACCGTTAAATTGTCGGATCTATAGGTGCCGCGTTTCGATGGAGCCCAAGACTGAATATCGATACTATGTTATCAAAAAGTCGTATCTCCACATTTGTCTGGTTGCGTGAGGCGCAAATTCAGATCGGAAAATGCTCTCTCCCTCATCATAAATCTTTTTGATCAGAGACTCTTGATGACTCTTAGATCGTCGTGTATTGTTGACATGAACAAGGAGATACAAGGATCGTTGACCAGCCACAGGGGTAACGTTTGCCCCGAAATTGGAGATACGACCTTTTGATAACCGGGTATCGATATGCTCAAATCAACAGTATCGTTGTAATATCGGTTCTGTAGATGAAATTAAGATACACTGACTGCAAGCAGGACTTCTGTGTGTGCACGGTAGGAGTGTTTCCACAGATACTACTGCCCGCAGGAGTTATGAGGAAATCCAGTCTGATTACCAACCAGATGAACAAGGCCAAAGGTTTCGAGGGGATCCCGAAGGCAAATATTTATTTGACTTCTTCATCCCGGCTATCGGGTCTAGATTCCCAGTCTTTACCAGATTCCGTTGGCACGTTCTGTATTCCTAATCAACCAATTAACAAGGCCTTTTGGGTAATTACTGTCTGTCTTTACTTTACGGTCTAGGAAAGGCTTTGACCGTAATAATGTTCTTCGAAAACTCATACAACATTCTTGTCTACATATTCTTTATCTAAATCTACAGCACCATATATACACACAAGCCATACCGACCCAGCCTGTTTTCTGAACTCCAAATATCTGACACTATAACCAATTCATCTTTATAACAGACTTTCCGCTCGTTTGGATTGTCCGGAAGAAATTTGTCGTTCCAACACGACAGCCATTGTCCTTTTGAGTATAATTTGGCTTTGGTATCATTTTAGCTCTTACACAGCTGAAACGATGCGGAGGTCTCCCGTTAGTCCCGTTCTGTAGTATTTAAAGTTTAACTGAAAAGCCAACTTATTTGTGTGTTATTTAATTGGATACACTGAACTATTTGGATTCTGCAAAGTGATTTTTTGATTTTCCACTATCTGCTCTAGTTATGAGGCTCAGAATATCTCCGGCCGTCCCCACAGCGTAAATTCTACTATGACGCGGGAAATTGTAATCTCAACACAAATGCGGCTTTTCAGTGGGCAGTGATGAGACTGGGGAAGATTGCTTAGTACCTGAACCAAAAAAAAAAGATAAATCTTTCTCGTAAAGCATACAACAAAAATTCAGTACTACAAATCACAAGGAAATTCCACTATTTGAAAATCCATTATTCGCGAACAGTGGAACAACGAAATAACGCATTTTCAGCGGGTCTTCAAGCCAATTTAAGTGAATAAGTGACGGATAACTAGATTGTCCCATCCCAGCCCTTTTCGGTTAAACTTTAATGTCTTTGTATAAAGTCCAACGTCTTCAAACCACAAGTCGCAGAACAACAGTACAGAGCGACAAGAAGTGAGTAAGGAGTTTGAGACTCTGTAATACTCTTGATGACCAACTGTCCTTGCCGATGCAAAATCGCCGGGCACCTATCGGAAGAGCCGGAAGCGGCACCACGGCTGTGCCCAACGATCGCCGTGGTTGGTTGATACACGATTTGACTGTAGAGTTTGAGTCGTCAGTGAGACGTTTACTCGTTCTTCCTGAGGATCACTGGCGTGTTTTGGACTTAGTCATATAGAGTATTAGCGAGTGAATGTTTATAAAGTTTCGTCAGTGTTCACAAAAACTCATGTGGGAAAAAAAGGTTTCATGTATTAAGAAACAGCAATCAGATTTTGGTCCAAGTCGAATTTTTAATTTAATACTAGATTATGCCTTACGCTAAGTTTGTTACAAATAATATTGTTCATCAGTCAGGGTTTACAGGTGCACGATTAAAGGCTCTAATAATTTGTTCAGATTTATTAAGAAAATTCTATACTAGATAAAAAATTAAAAATACAAATGCTTAGGTTTTCAGGTTTAGGAACAGGTCTTGGTTAAACGGACCAACAGTATCTGCTGACTTGTTGTCGAACTCTTCTTTTGTTAGAATTTTGTAACCCAATCCTTCCATTGCATCTTTACATTCTTTCTGAATTTCATCGATGGTTGACCATGGCAATCCGGAAGATAGCCAAGCATTTATCCTGGTTTCAGTCTTTCGGAAAGTCGAATGAGAGTTTTGGTCCGTTTTCGTTGTATGTGTCTTCACGTAGTCTTTTGAATCTTCCAGAAGAGGGAGTTCCAAGATGCGAAAGAGCTTTTCGGTTTGGACAGCAGAGTCTGCCGCGAAGTCCTCGAATCTAAAACACAAAAAATATAGTCTAACAAGAGCTGTAAGCTCATATGGCACTTGCATGTGTTGAGATGTTTTGTTTGATCAAAAGTATTTTTCGACTTTGTGGTTAAAATGCGCACTTTAAGGGAACTAGATAAAAAGTATTTTATTTTTGAACTTGGGTGTAATGATGCGCACTTTAAAGGCGCTAGGAATGCATCTGTATGCAAAACCCTTGAGGCAAAAACGATCACAGGCCCTTTGAGATCCTTGATGTATACCGTTTCGCCAAAAGTTTTTTTTTCGCTTTTCATTTCAAATGCGCACTTTAAGGGTGACAGAAATAAATTTTTAAGCAAAACCCTTGTGGCACAAATGATCATGGGTTGAGATGTATTGTTTGAAATAAAGTACTTTTCGACCTGGCCGTTCAGATTCACACTTTAAGGGAGCTAGAACGTTATTTGTAAACAAAACCCTTGAGACAAAAATGATAATGGGCTCATGGGGATCATGAAAATATGAATTTGGTTTAAAAGTATTTTTCGAAATTTGCAGTCAAGATTAGTACTTTAACGAATGGTCGGGTTTGGAAATTGGCCATTTTTGAGTCAATCTTGTCAAATCTCTAATATTACAGCCAAGTTCCATCGTCCTAGATTATCTGGAAGTTCCATCCCGATCTCACCAGTCTAAGTCGGTCACGTATTTTCGCCCCCCCCCCCAATTGTTGTTGGATCTGTCCGGGCATGAAAAAGATCAACAGAAACATGTCCTCTCTTCAATTACCAAATTTCACTCAAATCCGATCAGCCGTTTCAAAGTTACGCATGACTCAATATTCCGGATTCCCCCTCCCGTTACTCCCCCCCACGGCTATCAGATCATGTAAATTTTTCTTTATAAGTCAGTTTGATCGGGTCCCTGATTCGCCTCCCAAGATTCGTCGTGAAAATCCCCAAAACCGCCATAACCGGAATTCCGGGGAAGTCCCCTCCAACCCCCCCCCCTAATGTCATGATCCATCCGAAATGTATAAACGACTTATCTGGAGCAGATGCTTGTTCTTCCCAGCAAGTTTCACTCCGATCCCTCCATTCTAACCGTTTCCCGATATTTCCGGTCTCCCCCCCCCAACTCCCCCATAGCTGTTAAATCCGGTCCGGACTTCAAATGGGACATCAGAGATATGTCATTTATTCAGTTATTAACTTTCATTCCAATCCGACCACCCGCTCGAAAGTTACACAGTACTCCAAATTTCCGGATTCCCCAGCCCTCCACCCCGCTAGTGTCCGGATCCAGTCCAAATGTATAAACGATTTATCTGGAGCAGATGCTTGTTCCTCCCAGCAAGTTTCACTCCAATCCCTCTATTCTAACCGTTTCTCAAAATTTCCGGTCTCCCCCCCAACTCCCCCATAGCTGTCGAATCCGGTCCGGACTTCAAACGGGACATCAGTAGTGTGCCATTTATTCAGTTATTAAGTTTCATTCCAATCCGATAACCCGTTCGAAAGTTACACACTACTCCAATTTTCCGGATTCCCCAGCCCTCCACTCCCCCCCGGGTGGTCGGATCCAGTCCAAATGTATAAACAATTTATCTGGAGCAGATGCTTGTTCTTCCCAGCAAGTTTCACTCCGATCCCTCTATTCTAACCGTTTCTCGAAATTTCCGGTCTCCCCCCCCCAACTCCCCCTTAGCTGTCGAATCCGGTCCGGACTTCAAATAGGACATCAGAAGTATGCCATTTATTCAGTTATCAAGTTTCATTCCAATCCGATCACCCGTTCTAAAGTTACACACTACTCCAATTTTCCGGATTCCCCAGCCCTCCACTCCCCCCCGGGTGGTCGGATTGGGAAACTGAATGTTTCCAAGTTAGTCCGATCGGGTCCCAGATGCTCCTGCCAAGTTTCATCGTCCTAGCACATCTGGAAGTACTCCAATTCGAAAAAGTGTGACAAAACTCCTTAATTTTCAGAATTTCCCCGGTCCACCACTCCCCCCCGATGGTCGGATCGGGAAACTGATTACTTCTAGGTTAGTTTGGTCGGGTCCCTGATTTTCCTGCCAAGTTTCATCGTCCTAGCACATCTGGAAGTACCCTAACTCGAACATGTGGGACAAAAAAATTCGGACAGACCGACCGACAGACCGACAGACCGACAGACCGACCGACGGACGGAATTGCGATCGGTATATGGCACTTGAGCCAGAGGCTGCAAGTGCCATAAAAATAGTACAAAAGAAAATAAGATCAATTTACTTCATATAGCTAAAACATCTCCTAAATTTGCCTCGTTGGATAAGTAGCAATTCAGTTCAATTCAATATTAATCAGCCCATAATTTCAGTTAAAAAACGTATGTTTATATTTAGAGAGTCGTTAGATCCTTCTCATAGTTCATACCCATTACTCCTATAACCTGTTTTGTGTTATTTTTTGTACTTCATCTTTACCAGTCTTGTACTACTATATGTTCTGGTCCTTACTTTTGCCCTATGTGTGGTTCACTTGGGGAAGATATTTTTCATTTGGTTGGTAGTTGCGTTGAGTTAAAAGAGCTGCGAATAGAGATGTTTGGGAAAGAAAGGATGGAGGAAGAGGATTTGGTCAAGATTATGGGGAAGAAAAATTTTGGTGACCTTCGTCGGCTGGGGAGGTTCCTCAAGCAGTCTATGGAGCACCGGGAGCGTTTTTTGGGGTAAGGCGTTCCATCTTTTGGTGTATACATTGAGTTTTCGTATTAAGCCGCTTTCACATTGACGCGTTTATCTTGCGTAATCTGATGCGTACGCGTCGATGCAACGCTATTCTTGCGTTGCGTCGAAGCGTACGCATCAAATTACGCAAGATAAACGCGTCAATGTGAAAGCGGCTCCATTCTTGCGTTGCGTCGACGCGTACGCATCGGATTACGCAAGATAAACGCGTCAATGTGAAAGCAGCATTATTCTGTGTTTATTTTGTTTTCCCGCCATGGCCCCACGGGCTTTTTTGGGATTAAATTCATATTCATATTCATATGGGTGATGCAGGGGTGATGTGGGGTGGAAGCCACGCAGCATGGCCAAGTAGACCGTAGTCGTGTAGCTATGTAGACCAGCTACATTGTCATGTAACCGTGACAAGTTAAAGCAGTCCCGAGTGTTCCAGGCCTTACTTTGGTTCTGATGAGAAACACGGAAGCACTTGCAGAACCGGCATTCCTGGCCAAGAAGCACCTCGGAAGCGATAGCCGGATTTGCCAAACTCGGAAACTCCAACATTCAGCGCATATAAGTACCCAATGACAAACTTGTAGCCTGCGTAGTTGCATGATAGTTGTATGAAAAGGTTGCATGTATCGATATGTAATAGTAAAGAATACTATCATTCAATGTGCCTCAGACTGGGCAAGTCTTAAGCAGTAGTATTCAGTAGCATCATGTCTTGCTACAGTAGCATCCAGTCTTGCTAATAGTAGCATGCAGTAGAATGCAGTAACACGGTAGCCTTGTCACAGGAGCATGTAGTAGCATTAGTTCGTACTGCATGCTTACTTTTTCGTACAACTTCATACTACTAATTTTGAAAAAAAATGTCATCGGGTAAGAGAGGTCCTTTAAGATAAAGCTATGCAGTTGTACTTACCGCACAATTGAGAAATTGAGTTGCGCCCCAATACTTTCGGCAGCTTCGAAATTGTCATTGTAGTCCTTGCAAAGGGCATTTATGTTTTTCCAAGCACTCGTCCATTTCGTAGCCACTCTGGAACTAAACACAGCGCGGGGATCTCTAACAAGAAATATCGAATGGAAGTCGTACGAGGCTGGATCTGGCACAAGGTCTGGAACGTAGCGTAAGGGTAATCTGACCGTCTTCAATACCTACGAGAGAAAAAATCCTATAGCATTTTCGTGATATTCTTCTAGGTTCTGACCTCGCAACCAACTACGGTCGAAGATTACCGAGTGGGACGACAAAGTGGAAACGACTGTGCAGTTTCAAGTTGCGACGCGCTTTACCAGCTTTTGACTGGGAATCAGCAGTTGACGGTCATCAATACTCTTGCATATCCTACGCGTCATAGCAAACTTACAGTTAAACACAGTCTAAGCAAAAAAACTGAAATGATTTTGGATTTCCAATGTTGGGGCCTCGTCGACAGTCCAGGGCCCTAATGCCAGAGAAAACCAAAGAGTTAGTTTGATATGGAATAGAAAATATTTACTTCAAAATACTTCAATAAAAAACCTTACTTTCCAGCTTCATCCAATCAAAAACTACTAAACAATATCCATCACAAAATGGCGTTACTTCCACCAGTGTTGTCACCACCTCGACGTCGTGCTTTTTATGAAGAACTACTTTTATTCTTAAGGGCGCTCTTCCTCACGACATTTTGTCCAGAAATGAATAAACGAACAATTACAGAGCTCACCCCAAGGGCAGAAGTGTAGTAAACAAACAAAAAAAATTAAAACACTCAAATAATTTACAGTAAGATTATTGCCACAAAAAAAAGAGGTCGGGGATAGGTAAAAATGAGGAGTAAATTTGGGGGGACAGTGCAGAAAGTCCAGGTCCCTCCCCCTGTGGAGCCCTGGACTTGCAACGGGGCTCAAACATTCGAGTCCTAGACTTCTAAACTTGGTGCAAAATTGTTTCAGATTTATTTAACACGATTTCAGATTCCGTTTGTGGAGCTTTTTGTCTTTCAGCCCGACCCGTTTTGCTTATGAAGACGACGTCTCGTCGATGAATTACGCAGATACCAACATGCTGCCCTGCCAGCCCACGATATCATTAGCCAGTTTTTTATCCCTGAAACCGTTTAGTGCAAGTGTCAAAATTTTAAAGTTTAACCGAAAAGGGCTAGGATAGGACAATCTAGTTACCCATCACTTATTCACTTAAATTTGCTTGAAGACCCGCTGAAAATGAGTTACTTCGTTGTTCCGCTATTCACGAATAACCGATTTCCAAATAGTGGAATTTCCGTGTGATTCGTGGTGCCCCTATGCGCTGGTATTTTTGCAGTATGCCTTACGAGAAAGACTTACCATTTTTTTTTGTTCAGGCACTAAGCAATCTTCACCAATCTCACACTGCCCACTGAAAAGCCGCAATTGTGTTGAGATTAAAATTTCCCGCGTCATAGTCGAATTTACGCTGTGGGGACAGCTGGAGATATTCAGAGCCTCATAACTAGAGCAGATAGTGGAAAATCATAAAATCCTTTTGCAGAATCCAAATAATTCAGTGTATCCAATTAAATGACACACAAAAGAGTAGGCGTTTCAGTTAAACTTTAAGTGTAATAAGTGTGTTTTAAAAGTCTATTTGAAGAATTAGCCATGTTTATTTATTTTGTTTTGTCAAGTGTTTTAATATGTAACTTTTACTTTGTTATATTGTACTCCGCTATAACCAAAAAGCGGGTAATAAATAAATAAATAAATAGCCCGAAAGTTTAAGCAGAAAAATTTCATATGTTATTTGCATTTACCAGACTCGTTTAGTATTCCTTTTTTGGCCCTGGTGCATTTATTAGCCAAGGTATAGAGTATATCTATACCTTGGTATATCTTGGTATACCTTGGTATATCAAGGTATAGATATACCACAAACAAACACAGTATGGAGTTGAATCACTTACTTGAAACTGTGAATTGCCGCAATTGTGCTGCAGGACTGCAGGGTCAAAACATGCATGTGAATTAGTACCTTTTAGTCTGCAGACGTCAAAGTGCTTAGTGTTTACTTCTAGCATATCTGGAAGAAAAAAATGACACTGGCCTTACTCTAGCAGTCCCTCGCACTACCTAGTGTTTTTGCTCAGATATCCTGAGATAGTTGACCACGTTACAACTAAGCTATGCTTACAGAAACTTACACACAGCAAAATTTGAATAACCGGTCTCCGGACGAATAAGCTCCTCGGAAACAATGATCAAGCGCACGATACGTCACGTAAGGACCACAAACGTTGCAAGCGTGATAATCAGTGTATTGGTCATAGAGGAGATAGGATACACTTATGAAGTGAAGACTCTCGGAAACGAGAATGGATGGTTATACGCCAGACATAGAAGGAATTACTACCATGAGTACGACATATCTTTTCAAGGAGATACCGTCGGGAAAACTTTAACATTTACAACGTCTAGATCACCCCCATCTAAGTCCCGCACGGTCAGCACTACCGTGAGATTAACTACTGGTGTGGTTGGGAGCATCCCGACTGGACAAGCTCAAAATAGAACAAGAGCTACGAGCTCATATGGCATTTGTTACGAGTAGATGGTACAAAAAGCAGATGAGAAACTCACAAAATACCCAACTATCCAAAGATGCGGTTCGGACCTAGAAATAGGATATCTAGTTTCACTCAATCTGGGCATTTCCGACATCGCCTCGGGTCATCTAGGTCAAATGACTTTACCCACCCACTTGTTAGGTCCCTAGACGTGCCACACGATTTCCGCTACCCCGTTCCAACTCCCCCTACCGCGGCCTAATCTGGTTCGGACTCCTAAATGGACCATCTAAAGCATTTTCTCTTACCACCTATCTTTCACTCGAATCTGAGCATATTTTGAAAGCTTCCGGTATCTCTCCCACCCCCCACCGTGGTCGGATCCGGTTCGAGCCCTAAACTATGTAATCTAGGGCATATGATCGCTCTGCGTTCCAAGTTTCATTCAAATCACTCCACTTGTGTGAACCTTATGCGAGCCACAGCATTTCTGGGACTACCCTTCCAACTCCCCCATTGTGGCTGAATACGACTCGGAAACATAAACATCACATCTCTGACTTCTCCTCTTCCCGTCCATCAAGTTTGATGGAATCGGAGCATAGTCTTCCTGCAAATTTTCGGTTCCGGCTTCGACCCTACCTTGGCCGGATCGGACGCCAAACGACAAATCAAGGTCGCATAGACTCGGCACTTTCCAACTTGCATCCCATTCTGTCCATCCGTTCATTCTGTGTGCATGTCGAAAAGTTTCCGCACCTCCTTCCAACTCCCCCAACCGTGGCTGCATGTGGTTCGCACGCATGTGTTGCTTGTCTAGATCATCAGTTCTTATCACCCATAAAGGTTCACTCAAATCCGACCACCCTTCCTCAATCTACGGAAGTCAGTGATTTACGGATTCCCTTCCCTAAACTCCCCCAAAGATGGTACGTCGGATCCACGAACACAAGTTTTCAAAAGATACTGTGTCGGGTCCTTAAATCAATAACATTCCTGCAAAATTTCACATTCCTTAGAACATCTAGAACTATCGTAACTGGCGATCACCGGAATTCTGGGAAACACCCTCCAACTACCCGACAGAGCCCCCAAAATCACTAATATTCCTGTAAAGTTTCACCGTCCTTAGAACATCTAGAACTATCGTAACTGGCGATCACCGGAACTCTTGGAAACACCCTAACTACCCGACAGAGCCCCGATACGATCTGGTTCTGTCAATTACGTATCTAGGGCTAATGCTTGTTCTTCCCACCAAGTTCCATCCCAATCCCTCGACTCTGAGCATTTCACGAGATTTCCGGTGCCCCCCTCTAATCCCCTCCACAAGAATCGGATCCGATCAGGACTTAGCACGGGACACCTGAGACGATAGCTCTTTCCACCTGCCAAGCTTCATTCAATTCCGATCATCCGTTCAAAAGTTATGCATGCTACTAGATTTCGGATTCCCCGACTTTCCGAGGAACCGAGGAAACGACTATTCTCAAGTCAATCTTTTCGGGTCCCTGATATGCCTTCCAGGTTTCATAGTCGTACCACATCAGGAAGTACCGAACTCGCAGGATCATCAGAATTCCGGACCCCCCCCCAAAAAACTCCCCCACAGTGCCCAAATACTGTCCGGTTATGTCAACGATGTATCTAGAACTTCTGCTTGTTCTTTCCACCAAGTTTCATCACGATCCCTCCACATTAAACGTTTCCCAAGATTTCCGGTCCCCCCTCCCTCCACTCCCCCATGATGTTCGGATGGGGTAGTGACTATTTCCAACTTAATCTTTTGGGGTCCCTGATACGCTTGCCAAGTTTCATCGTCCTAGCTTATGTGGAAGTGCCTAAACTAGCAAAACCCGGACCAACCGACAGATGGACGGAGTCACCTCGGATATCGCCTTTTCCGTCGACTGTACTAATGTGTTTATTAAAGAATAATCCTGTCTTTTAAAAAAGTCATGCCGTGTTGAGCTGAAGTGGTATTTTTAAACATTAACCTATTTGAGAATAATTCATTATATAATTTATGCTTCTGCCCAATCCACAACTAAGGTTGGCAGATTTATAAATTGAGCGCAAGGAGAATATTTGTGTTGATTAGTTATCAATCAATCAATCAATTGTACTCCAGTAAAAAACTACCATAAAATTACCATCGTTAGGCCTATAGTGATATTTACGTGTTGTGCATTCTTAAGTTGAATAAATGAAATCCCTCTGAAAGACCTCGGGCTTTTTCTATGTAATTATTGTTATTTTTATTTTCACAACCCGAATATTTTATGTTCATAAAATGTTTTCAAAATATATTAAACAACAGACAACAAATCAACTTGTCCACTTTACGACAAACAACCTGAAACAAATGTAAGCTTTTTAAGAAATGAAAAGGAATGGAAGATATTTTTAAAAGTGAGAAAGAATTACCAACCTGGTGGTCGTTTGTTGACACAGGTATTTATGTATTTATTTACGACCAACTCTGAATCGTAAGAACAGCTGACCAGCTGCCGTAGCAGAGCTACTACTTCGTCTTTGGGAAGTTCGTCATGCTTGGAGTACCTAAGAAATACCGTAGTTATCCTACCCGTTCAATACCCAAGACCCCATTCTATCCTCTACCGATTTCGTTAATGCCCCATATTCATCTCAGGGTCATCACCAGTCTTTTAGGTCCTTGCCTGTGTCATATTTGTTGAAGCATAGATGAGCGTGTTAGCACTTCAATTAAAATAATATAAGACGATTCAATTAAAAGAATATAAGACGATATCTGGGCAATATAGTTTTTATGTTTAGTCCTTAGATCAATCAAACAATCAATCGTTTCTTCGTCAAAAAATTGTTCTAACGGTAATACAAATTTCCGTTTTATGTTTAGTCCTTAGATCAATCAAACAATCAATCGTTTCTTCGTCAAAAAATTGTTCTAACGGTAATACAAATTTCCGAACGTTTGTCTCTTCCTAAATAGACATAAAGAATTCACACAACAGTCAAGGAACTTGGTAATAACAAAACAAAGATAAGAATTGCGACGTCAAAAACTGGGACCACGTTGTTGAAAGACTTAGGTTGAAACTTCGAACTGAACTTTCTCAGAACCAGGGACCATGGTCCAGGTAGAGAACCGGGAACCTTTTTTAGTAATTTAGCGAAAAACAGACTTTACTTTTACTTTTAAATATCAATGTATTTTGACTGTTTAAAATAGACAACAGACTTGGAAATGAAATAGATAAGTACCAACTTTTTTACACATTTTAATGTGACATTTACCACTTCTATCCCTGTCACGGGCCTCGTCTTAGTTTACCTAACCAGAAGTTTGCCACTAGATCTGTCACTCATCTGTTTCACTCGGCTTCACATGTCACTGAATCTGTTTAGTCTAGATTTACCCATAGTGTATCATAGGCTCATAATAATGAAAAAAAAAGCTGGCAAAGAGTTGCTAGATCTCCTAGAAAGGTGAATTTACTCATAAAATAGTTGCGGACTTTCAGAAATGACTCGTAAGTAATACATCATCGGCTCTTTATGAGGTCAAGGTGCTGACACAGGGCTAAAAAGCCTTTCTGGAAAGGTAGATCCGATCAAACTATAGTTGCAGACATCCAGAAATCACTCGTCCGTAGCCTAATACGTCACCGGCTCATAATGATGCGAAAGAGCTGACATACAATTGAAAAGCTCTTTTAGAAAGGTTGAGCCACTCAAACTATAGTTTCAGACTTTAAGCCAGGCTTCACCTTCCGGATTCCCAGATGTCCGGGGCTTCCGCATAGTCAAGCCAATCCTTTCAGATTTTCGTGATAATGCTGACAGCTGATTTTGCTATTCTTCAACATTCTCTAGATGTCCCCTCCGCATTTCAAAATCTCTTGCGTCCCAGTCACAACTGTCGTCTGCCAATCTACATTTACATGTTTATTATGTCTCTCGAACGGGTTGCCTCCACGACACCTTGGGACCTAGGGTATCTTTTAAAGCCCGGCTGCACCTTCCAGATTTTTCTTCCGGATTCTAGACAGGCGTTTTCGTCGAGACAGATCTGGAAGGTGAAGCCAGTCCAAAATCGTCTGGAAGTACGGGGAGTTGGACACCCCAACTTCCGGATGTTTGGAGGGTGCCATAGAGGCAACCCGTTCGATGCAGATGAAGGAAGAAAAAGGAAATCGATTGACAGTTTTGACTGGGTGGTAAGAGATATTTGAAGTGCGAGGGGGACATCTAGGAAATGTTGAAGAATAGCAAAATTAGCTGTCATCATTATCATGAAAATCTGGAAGTGTTGGCATCACTATGTGGAAGCCTCGGACATCTGGGAATCTGGAAGGTGAAGCCTGGCTTTAACACCCCAGACTTCCAGACCTTATGGACTTGGCTTCACCTTCCAGTCCAGATCCCTCTTGACGAAAACAGCTGTCTGGAATCCTGAAGAAAAATCTGGAAGGTGAAGCTTGGCTTTTTCAGAAACTACTCACCCGTAGTTGATCATCGGCTCATAATGATACCAAGAGGCTGGCACAGAATTGAAGAGCTCTCCTAGAAAGGTGGACCCACTCCTCCATGTCGTCACGATAAATGTGATTCGTTTTCTTGCTGAAGTGTAATTACCAGCTGCTAGTTTCTTTCTGTCCTTTGCCAGGATGTCCGCATATGACTTTTTAACCTTGTCAACCCTACCAGCGAGATAAGCTTCGTATGGCGTTTGGGTGGGTGTTGGAAATTTAGGTTTAGGACATTCACGGAAGACAGTCGTGGCATGGGAGCTTCTGACAGAGCCAGAGCTGTTGACGCACTGCTCTGAAAAGAAAAGGCATTAGCGGAGGATTGACTAGGGAATATCGATGCAGTGTAGGCAAGTTAGTTCCGAGCCCACACACTTCAGTCCCCTATGAAGCATACATTTAAAGTTTAACTGAAAAGTAAGCTTACTTTGGTACCTTGTATCTGATTAAACCGAATTTTTTGACTCTGTGGAAGGATTTATTTTAATAGGTTTCTCGTAGTGGGGTTCAATCCCCCCCCCCCGCGCAGTCATGTGTTTCGTATCGGCCAATTTAGACGTGCTAAATAAAATTGGAAATGAAAATATCTTTTTTCTTAAAGTAGATATAGAGACGAGCGGCCAGCGAGATTCCGTCACACTTTGTTCTTTCACATTTAACTCGCTTGTCTCTGGAAAATCCCTATGTCATTTCAGTCGAAACTGCAGTTTTAACAGGATTATCTAATTTCTTATATAATGCAGTTGGGGGTGGGAGGGGTTGCCATGGGGGGGGGGGGGGTTAGGGGATTTTTTTGGGGAAGGGGTCGGCAGGGCTTTTTTCGTCTAGTACCCTCGTAGTGATACTGGTTTAATGGACGACGTCCCGACCCGACAAAAATCACAGTTGGCCTCCCAACTTGTTTCCCACCCTGTTTGTAAAATAGCTCAATTCAGAAAATTGATGACGCTGCTCGATGCCTGCTAAATAATAGGCGTAATCTCGCCGTTCCCCGAGGACTCCACTTGAGGAGTCCCCGCGTTTTTGTTTGGCCCGGGACTCACTCCCCGTATTTTCGCGAGTCCCTACGGACGGGGAATGCTCCGATTATCTCCACCATCATCAAAAAGGACTCGCTTTCAGATTCTGAGGGGAATCAAATTTTGCTGGTGTGGTGCAATGTGAAATTAATTAAAAACAATGAGAAGAAATAAAACCAGAAATAAAGCGGATCCAGAAAAAATTCGTCAACTGCATATTTTTGTTCGAACAAAATCCATTTTGGAAGCATTCCCCATGTTCTCGTTGTTTTCCGTCCGCGTCGAGTGACTCCCTCTATTATCGTCGTTCCCTTCGATTCCCCGAGGACTCCTTCGTTCTTAATTAGAAGGAACTGGGAAGGAGCTCATGTTGGCTTGAACAGTGAAGAACCGTTTGTGCAAACAGTGACCGAAAGCAAACGACGTTGAACATCAGAATGTGATTAAAATTGACGTGAAGGACCGGAAAATCTACCCTCTTTTTTCCGGTACATTTTTTTAATACGATTTGCCGTCCAGAAAGTTCTTGAAAGCAGGCGCAAGGTCTGAACAGCCAACGCCGAACGATGACAAGCATTCAAACACGCTACAACACTATTCAGCCCGGACTCCATTGCCAAGAATTCTGCATAATACAAAATCCCAGAATATTGTCTGGCTTGCAATTTCTCCCACAATTTTCATCTTTTCCACACAAAAAAATAGAGTAGAAGTAGTTAGGCATACAAGAAAATATTAAAACCTCGTACAGTAAAAATAGTTGATGGTACTAAACGTAGAAATCAGCAATGATTTGTTCTAGTATTCGCTTCCACCAATTCCTAAGAAGTTTGCCCTCCAAACAGTAATTGTATAGTAGCTAGAAACTTAATCTCTTTTATTGCAGGTTCATTTTTCAAGTTTAGCCGAAAAGGGCCGAAATACTAAAGTCGAGTAACCCATCACTTATTGACATAAAGGGCTTGAAGACCCGATGAAAATGCGTTACTTCATTGCTCCGCTATTCACGAATAATCAAATTTCCATGTCGGATTGGTGGTACCTCTACGCGCTGGTACCTGTGTTGTATGCTTGAAGAAAACGATTTATGAGAAATAAGTGTTCACACAGTGAGCTACCTTCCGCAAGCTGATCACTGGCCACTGAAAAGCCGCTCTTGTGTTTAGATTCAAATTTCCCGCGTCATAGTAGAATTTTGCGTTGTGAGGACGTCCGTAGATATTCTAAACGTCATATTAGAGCAAATAGTAAAAAAAAAAAAAATCCCTGTAAACAATCCAAATATTGCAGCGTGTTCAGTTAAATGATTAAAAAATAAGTTGGCTTTTCAGTAAACTTCAAGTACTGGACTGTACGACAAAAGCGTCCCTTTTTAAGTTAAACTCTAATTCCTAAATTCCTTAACTCGGTTGTGTATTGTCAAACGAGATACCATAATATATGTCGACTGATTTAGCCGGCGAAGACAACTGTAGATTCGACTGACACACGGCCAAAGGACAAGCTCATTCGGCGAAAACTATTCTCAGGCGAGATTGGAACCGACGACTTTCGCCTTGTGAGGCCAGGCCACTGCTTTACCACTGAGGCTTATGAGTTTAGTCGCGGGTCCCGCCTGAGGAACGTTTACTACCTAAAACTTTTTCATCGCAAGGTCGTATTCCCTATTAAATTAAGTGTTAAATTTTCTTTTGTTCTTCTCCATGAGGCACCGCCATGTCGGCCTTCATTACATCCCTAGAATTTTCAGTTCAACCGGAAATGTCACTAGAATCTCAGCTTTTTTCAAAAAAAATTTTTACATCGCTTAGCGCCATTAAAGATGATTCGCAGTCAACTTGTCGTAAAGAGTACTTCTGCACAATAACAAATCTACAACTTACGTATTCGCTGGAGAGATTTGTACACAGACACCGTTCCAAGACTAACAAAGCTTATGTAAACTAGAGACGAAAAAATCACTAGAAATAAATACTTCAAAGCCGGAAGTCTGTGCAACATTCTTCGCTGTTTTGGCTACTGCACTTGTTGCAGGTTTTCATGGAGAGACAGATTCTGTTGTTTTTTTTGTTGCTTGGATTGCCATATGTTCAAGCATGAAAGCGAGCAATAAATCGTGGTTTCCGCACACAGGCATATGGGAGAGTAAATTTTGTTCGAGTACTTATATGCTCTTATCCACGTTTTTCACCTTTTGTGTCCTACACATTTTCTATGAAAAGACAAAAAATGGGATTTTGGGTTTTTTATTGGTTGGCTAAAAACCCTCTAATATCGCTGGTGGACAGGCAGAAACGCATAACTCATCTTTTCCAGAAAATGAGTTATGGTTAAACCATTGAATCCGAGGCCAAGGCGCACATTTTGCTCTTGTCAGCCTGCGTATCTGTGGCATGCATAGAGACACGAGATACAGGTAGTTTAAAGTGCAAGTTAGTACAGGCGATGCGGTGAAATGCGTTTGTTTTTTAGCCTCTTGAAAAACAAAAATAAATGAGACGCGTTTCTGCCTGTCCACCAGCGATATGTTAACGAGGGATAAACTGATCAATTAAAAACCTGAACATCTAACTTGTTGTCCTTTGATGAGGCTATTACTTTTACATTCACAATTTTTGAATGTTAATGTCACTCTACCCACAAGTTAAATCTCAAAGGAACTCCGTTTCGTCTTTTTTGCGTCATTCTCAAAAGCATAATTAAATCTAGAGAACAATAAAATCAGGCATATGATCTTGCCATATTGTACTATCAGGATTTTCAGTTTGCTCTCGATCAGCTTGAACAAAATTTGCCAAATTTCGAGCAAAAAATCGAAAATCCCCTCCGAAGCTGCTTGACAAGTTCGAATCACAGTATACAGGCCACGAAAACCTTGTTGATCCCGGAGACAGACCTGTGGGCCATAAAAGTGACCGCGGAAACACCATTTTTGAGCCCCAACTTCATTATGGGATCGCAGAAAAACAGCTTCTGTGAGGATAACTGTGGTTCAGGTGATTTGTGTAAAATACTTCATTCGAATCTCTGAATGACGATCTTCTTCCATTAGTCAAACAAAAGCTAAACGACTTTTTTTTGCCAACTCGGATGAGGAATGAAGCAGACGTTCACGGTTCAGCTATCCCTTAGAGCTTGGTCACACTGGGCTCAAAAACCAGCCTATTCGACAAACGGCGCCTAAAACGGCGCCGATTTCTCGGCTGAAAACAAGTCTACAAAACGGCGCCGTTTGGGTCGGTTGCCGATCAAGTTCAGAAAATCCCTAAGGGACGGGAGAATTGATGGCTTTGGGGCAGCTTGGGGACAATGAGCAGACTGCAATTAGGGGTGTAAAATTGAAACTTGACTAGTTTTGCAACTATCTAGTTTTGATTATGCTGGGCGAGTGTAAACTGTGATGAATTTGCTTTCAACATCCCAGGATTAACCTAAGTTATTTGGGGAGAAAGGTAAAGAGTTTCTAGATGTCAAAATACCGTCATTCACATCTGTTTATTGTTTTCTACTGGATAAAAACAGAAAAGCATCCATTTAATGTGTTTTTCCCAGGTTTTTCCTTTTTTTCAGGAGGAACAAAAAAAACGTATTTACATTTTTCAGAAACCAACACCAGAAAAAATACCAGTCTACTTCCAGTAATATGTTTAGAAAGGCTGTTTCGCTCTAATCGATCAACTGAATTTAAAACAGTAACATTCAGAATTAGGTGAACCTTGTTGTTTTTCTTTTTTTCTGATTTAGCAACCCAAAAAGCTGCCTTTTCTTGGCTCTAGTGTGTCCACTTCGGCGCCGAAATAAGCCAGGAAATGAGCCAAGTGTGACCAAGCTCTTAAAGGACACCTGAACGATCCTACCATACTTCCATGAACCCCTCAGATCGTCCTTCACAGTACCGGTACAGAGAAGAAGAATTTTTTCGCTCCGTGATTTCGGCGCTATCCACTCTTGAAGTTCTAAGTCTCCCTATGGCGATCCGTTACGACCTCCCAAGACAAATTTAGCGCCAATATTTAAACTGTCATTATCGCATGGATAAACGTACGTTGATAACGCATGGATGGATAAACAGCGCATGGATGGATAAACGCATGGACTGTTACGGCGTGGACTGTTACAACATGAACTGTTACGCATGGACTGTTACAACTGTTACGGCGAGCGTTACGATCAAGACAAGTCGGAAAAAAGGCTGAAAATTATAGCACGGTGAAACTTCATCCGATTTTAGTCCGGTTTTCGAGAGATAAATGGTAAGCAGTATGTAAAAGTGGCAATTTAGGGTGTTAGACTTCATTCAGATGACCTTTGAAGGCTGAATTTGTAAAATTGTATTGGTCAACGACCGCTCTCGGATCGATTGGAGCCAGCCAGGGAGGGAAGGAGAGAGAAGAAAGTGAGTAGTCCTAAGTTATCTTGCCAAAAAGGACATTATTCGTTCCGAGTATTAATTGTTTATTTTCTTCATTTCGACACTTGAAGTTCAGCCTGAATATATCTCTCCTGAATACCGGAATACTAATAAATCAAATGCCGACATACTACTCAACCAAAGACAAGTATAATTTCTAATCTACTTAAAACAAACAAGTATTGAACGATTTGTGAGTTACTTTTATACTAACGGATCAAATTTGGCAGCTTCAACTCACCCTTCAAAAATAAATATTGTCACGAAGTCTCCAATATAATCATATTACAAGTGACAAAAGTTGTGCATAAAAATATAAACTTGTATCAGTTGGTCAGGGACCCACTGCCCACTGATTTTACGATAACCTGCAATCTTCTGCTAACAGCAGAATGTTCTCCTTCTTTGAGAGAACGGCTGGCTAACAGCTTTGCATCTATGACCCAAGCCATTGATAATGACGTAAGACGCCTGGTTCACAACACTGCGGTACCAGCGATGCGACTTTCCACAGTGCTGTGGTATCAGCTACACAACTTTTTCTTTGATCCTGAGACTTAAGCTGCCTTCACATTGCGCGTCGTTGCGATGCATTGCGTATGCGTTTATCTTGAGTTACGTACAGGTTGCGTGGCCTCTCTTTCACACATACGCGTGAAGGTTTCACGCTGGATTCGTGTTTACATTTTCCTATCTTGGTTTCTTGTGTTGAATTTTCATTTCTTTCACCATTAGTAAGTTCTTCTTCATCATCGGTAGGTTTTTCTCTAGTTTTTCTTCAAAAACTTAAATTTGTCAATGAAAAATCTGATGTGTACGAGTCGACGCAACGCCAGAATAGAACTTGGTTCAATTCTAGCGTTTGTCTGCGTAAACCCTGCGTTGCCCAGTATGCGTAGCTTAAGGGCGATTCTGGCGACCTCTTGGGTTCGCTTTCCGAAAAGGAAAGCGAGAATCCGCCGAGCGCAAGAATAAGCAAAAAGTCTTTGCGCCTTTATAACTTCTCGCTGACTTGCCGAAACCACTTTCCACTCGCGAAGTGGATTCGCTTTCCAAGTGCTGGCGGAAACTAGCGGAGCGCGAGAACAGCTCTGGAAAGCGAAGCGGCTTTTAGCCGAAATCGCAAGAACAGCCGGCGTATAAGCTCGCTGAGCTTTCCAGACCGCCAGAATCGCCCTTTAGTGTGAAAGGCTCAACGCGTCAATGTGAAAGCGGCTTTACGTCAGAACGGCATGACTGTTCATACAGCAAGTTAGATGCAAAGGGAAAGTGAATCGATCCGTCAAAATCACCTTAACACGGGTTTGTCACGAAACGCATGATTTCGCGCGAAATCGCGCTAGTGCAAACCAGGAGTAAAGGGTAGTGAAACCCGCAGACGGTTGAAGAAAATCGAAAAACATGTTCTAGAAATCGGGAACGATGATTGTAGAACCATGGTCCCTGCTGACATCAAGTTGTTGATCCGGCGTGTTGAGCATTATCACCTCTTTCTCGGGAAACTTTTTCAAGTATGGGGCACTGTTTTCAAGGATCTTATGGGAATTCCTACTATAAAGTAAAACTAAAACCTGGCACTATTCCACTCTTTTCCTGCTCAATAACAAGCGTCATCACCAGTCCGTCTATTTTCATTTCAAAGTTGTTTTCATACTTTTGCTCTATGGAAAGATCGTATCTTCCTATCAAGAATCTTTTCACAACTAAGTCCCACATCTCATGTTGATTGGTGGTTGGATCTGTGCGGACTGTAGACCAATCAGGGACAACGTTCGTTGGCGATGTTAGTCAAGATTGCACGTAAGATGCAGTGCGCCATCACGATGGAGAGACATTGCATGGCTGAATGCATGGGAGCTAATCGTTTGTTTTCTTCTGGGAATTTGAACTGGAATGCAGTAACCGTATGCTCATTGTGGAAAAACTGGAATGGTGAGCTCTTCAGTGAGTCTTTAAGTAATTGATTTGAATTCTATATAGAGGCACGTTTGGTCAATTTCCTCTTTACCACCCTATCACTTTGCTCCTCACTCTGACTTCCCTGGAAACTTTTTTGGGGTCTAGGTGGAGAAGACCCCCACAGGGTCACAGTGTCTATTCCAAAGGTAAGCTTAGATAACAAGCTACCCTCTCTTGTAACAGAACGATTCTTCCATCGAAAAAAACGAAAATGCTTGTTTTTCCGTTTCGTTGTAACCGCAGCAATCTTTTGCCTCCTCAAGGATGATCCAGGAGAGGAGCCAATTATTTCTGAAAAAAAATAAAGTTTAAATCTAGAGTCTAAAATATCATGACGAAACTGATACCCCAACCAACAGGCTGGTGAGGTTCCTGAAAGTATCCTTGTCGTAATTCTCTGCTCTTGCCCTATGTGTGGATGCGAGAAAGAAAGTATATGTCAGGTTACAGGGTTCCAGAGTTTCCAGCCTATTCAGCTGTTTGGAAGGTTCCTCCGGATAGGATGGCACACAGGGAAAATTATATATCCCTGTAGTCTTAAATATTGGCACAGTGTTCAGGTTTTCTATGTATTTTTTTCCTTTTGTTTTTATGGCACTTGCAGCTTCGCTCAAGTGCCATATACCGATCACTTTTCCGTCGGTCGGTCGGTCTGTCTGTCGGTCTGTCGGTCGGTCGGTTGGTCCGCTGATTGCGAGTTAGGGTACTTGCAGATGTGCTAGGACGATGAAACTTGGCAGGCATATCAGGGACCCAACCAAACTAACTTGCAAATAGTCACTTCCCCGATCCGACCACCGTGGAGGGAGTAGAGGGCGGGGGAATCCTGAGAATTTAGTAGTTTTTGTAAAACCCCTACCCTTTCTTCACACTAGTAGCTCTGCGCGTGGGGTGACGTCACTCTTTGCATCGGATCACTCTGTTAACATCGGAAAGCTAGTGCATTCGAGGTCAAAGGGGTTTGTATATGTGGTTCAGTGCGGGGGAATATGGAAAATTTAGTGTTGTGTAACTTTCGAACGGGTGATCGGATTGGGATGAAATTAAATACCTGAATGAATGACATATCTCTGATGTCCCATTTGAAGTCCGAACCGGATTCTACGGCTATGGGGGAGTTGGGGGGGGGACCGGAAATCTCGAGAAACGGTTATAATGGAGGGGTCGGAGTAAAACTTGCTGGGAAGAACAATAATCTGCTCCAGATAAATCGTTTACACGTTTGGACTGGACCCGGACACTTGGGGGGGGGGGGGTGGAGGGGAGTTTCCCGGAATTCTGGTGATGACGATTTTTGGGATTTTCACGACGAAACTTGGGAGGCGTATCAGGGACCCGCACTGTCAGAAGTTTCATAACAGATCGCGCATAACACTTTCAAGAATAACACCTTTTCACTTAGAAATAAAGTGTTATAACCAATTAAGTTTACACTACTTTGTGCCTAGATCTCCAACAACACCTTCAATTGGTAAACACACTACACTGTCAGAAGTTACATAACGACAACAGCAGGATGCCCGGTTTCAACAGATAACACTTTGGGATGTTATCTGTTATGTTTCTTTCGTTCCCGTTAGTATTTTTACCGATTGAAGGTGTTGTTGGAGATCTAGGCACGAAATAGTGTAAACTTAATTGGTCATAACACTTTATTTCTAAGTGAAAAGGTGTTATTCTTGAAAGTGTTATGCGCTATCTGTTATGAAACTTCTGACAGTGCGATCACACTGACTTGTAAATAAAAGCGACTGTGGGGGGAGTTTGAGGGGCGGGTCCGGAATTCCGGTGATCGCGAGTTAAGGTACTTCCAGATGTGCTAGGACGATGAAATTTGGCTGGAATATTAGAAATTCGACAAGATTGGCTTAGAATTCGCCACTTTTCAAATCTGACCATTCCTTAAAGTACAATCATGACCGCAAATTAAGAAAATACTTTTAAGCAAAATATGGATTTCCATGATCCACATGAGCCCATTATCATTTTTGCCTCAAGGGTTTTGCTTACAAATGAAGTTCTAGCTCCCTTCAATTGTGCATCTTAACCGCAAGGTCGAAAAGTACTTTTTATCAAATCTCAACCCATGATCATTTGTGCCACAAGGGTTTTGCAAAAAAAAAAAAATATTTCTAGCACCGTTAAAGTGCGCATTTTACCCGCATTAGTGGAAAAAAAAATACTTTTGATCATACGTATAATTATATCAATGATCCCTAAGAGCCTGCTATCGTTTTTGCCTCAAGGGTCTTGCTTACAGATTAATTTCTAGTGCCTTTAAAGTGCGCATCATCACAGCCAACTTTTTCTCTAGCTCCCTTAAAGTGCGCATCTCAACCGCACAGTCGAAAATTACTTTTGATCAAATAATACATCTCTACCCATGCAAGTGCCATATGAGCTTACAGCTCTTGTTTTTAGTGCGATGGCCCTTGTTGGCTTTTATGCATAAAATACCTAACCTATCTATCTATCTATTAAGTTGATTCTTTTCAGTATTTTCTTGGGATCCCAAAATGCAAGTGACAGCATACCTATGATATCATCAAAGTTGTCTGTCTGCATCTCTGTCCGTCTATCCGTCCGTCTGTCAACACGATAACTCCCGAAGGGGTTGAGATATTTCGATCAAACTTTGTCTGAGGATTCTTTGGGTCAAAGCACAGGCCAAGTTCGTAGCTATGGGCTTTGTTACCGTATATTCAGGGGCGGGGGAGGTATTTCAACTTAAGGGACGAAACTAATATTTTTTTTTTAGAGTCTATCAGATAGTCAATATAGGGGCAGACGATATGCTGAGTCCATGTCTGAAACTTGCTTTCTCGCCGGACAAGTAGTTCGCCCGGAGTCCGGCAAAATAAGGAAATTTGGTCAAACTTAAAGTTCCGGCCAAAACTGGAACTAAGAAATACGGAGGAAATTGGTAGTCAACAATAAGATTACATGTTGAATCCAACTTAATGGAAATCTGAACTGTATTTTGTCATCAGAGTAGTAATTCTCTTGGAATTCGGCAAAAATGAAGAAATTTTGTATAATTGAAATTCAATTCCGAAGTCACATCAAATCTTGGTTTATGAGCAGATTAGTCGTTTGGCCATACATAACCCGACATGCTATATCCATATCTGAAGTTCTTCTTGCTGAACTTACAAGCGAAAGTTTTGTCTCAGGTAATGTCGAATTAGGGGTATGAATAGGAATCGGTATTGTTTTACTTTCTTGGTTTTAGGGTATCTTCTGCGATTCTTTTTAGTTTAGCAGCTTTTGAACTAAACTGTTGGTTAGTGTTTATCGGGTTTTAAGACACTAGAAATTGCAGAACGTAATTATATTCCTAGAAATCATAAGCCTGAAATTTTGTGAAATAGATCGGGGCGATTCCTTCTTTAATTGCTCTAATTTTACCGTTATTTTAAGATTACTTCCTTTTAGAAGACTTTCCAGATAAGGGAAGTATTGAGTGGTTCTGTAGTACAGCGATTCACGAAAGCCTCTTTATCGAGCACCCTCAAAGCTTTCGTTATTTATGTTTCAGTTTCAGTTTCATTTGACTATATTTAAACACAAAAAAATTACATCATTAACACTCCTGCCAGGAAAGCACAAAAGGAGTGCTTGGCTAGGGCATGTAGGCATGTATAGCAGCAGGTGTCCGGTGCCGGCCAGTGCTTCACGACATTTATTCCGCTTGTCATTCTGACAAAAGTAAATAAAGTTACAAATGTTCTAGGTTGCCCCAACTCGTCCTGTACAAATTCTGCCGGCACAGTAGCCGCCGAAAAGGGGGTATCCACCGACGGGATGCCACGCCTTCAGAGGCAGGTGTTCATTTAATCGGAATACTGACTGTCTCGCCGTCTAATGAAATTACCGCAAGTGTATGCTTCTATCAATAAACAATATTAAACCGAAAATTTGTGTACCTGTAGGGGACAGAATTGAGGCGATTCCACCTTTGCTGCTTCCATAGCAAGTACATGAGCAAACTGACACTTGATCTGCTTCGTAGTATAGCTCGTAGTTCATAGCAGATATCCCCAGCTTCCCGTTCAGTGATAGAAGCTCCCCATCAAAGGTCATTACACCCCTGGAGGCGGGGCCGAGCACGTCCCTTTCGTCCGGTGTCCTGTAATGATAGAAGAAAGAAAGCACTTAGTATATTAAATACACCTAGCATTTTAAAATTTTCCCACGAGACGGATGGTGGAACTGACGGTGCTACATCTCGGCACACGGCAGAAGCTAGATCTTTGCGCCATTTCGAAAGCACACTCGGTACCATGACTGAGAAAACTGTAGGATCATTCTTACATCCGCCAAATATTTCGGGATCATACAAAAGGCATGACACGATGAATGACATTAATACTAAAAGCCAGGCTTCACCTTCCAGATTTTGCTTCCGGATCCCAGACAGCCGTTTTCGTCAAGACAGATCTGGAAGGTGAAGCCAGGCCAATAACGTCTGGAAGTCCGGGGTGTTGGACACCAGAGATTCCGGATGTCTGGAAGGTCGCATAGAGGCAACCCGTTCGAGAGACACAACAAATATGCAAATGAAGGAAGAAAAGGGAAAGTGATTGGCAGTTGTGATTGGGATTTGGGATGCAAGAAGCATTTGAAATGAAAAGGGGACATCTAGGTTTATGTTGAAGAACAGTAGATTAGCTGTCATGAAAATCTGGAAGGGTTGGCTTGAACTCCTGATTGCCTTTATGCCATGCATCTCGCCGATTCATCTTTTTAGCCTGTTCTTTGAAGAAGTAACCCCGCCATAGCCAGTTCCAAGCCCGGTTGTGAAAGGAAGGCGGTTGACCGATAGGCTTGTTACAACCCCACGTGCAAGAACCCCCTGCAACTGACTCGTAGAAACAAGCCTTGCGATGAGAGGAGAGACGTTGACGACGCCAGACGCGACTGGTCACATTAGATCCAAGAAAAGGCAGCTTTTTGGGTTACTAAATTAGAAAAAAGAAAGATCAAGATACATCTAATTCTGAATGTTGTAGTTTTAAATTCAGAAGATCAGTTAGAACAAAACAGCGTTTCTAACTATGTTGCCGGAAACAGACTGGTATTTTTTTTCTGCTGTTGGCTACAGAAATGATGTAAAGAAGTATTTTTTTTCACTTTTTGACATCTAGAAACTCTTTACCTTTCTCCCTAAATGACTTAGGTTAATCCCGGGATGTGAAAGCAAACTCATAATAGTTAGCACTAGCCCAGCATAATTAAAGCTATTTGTTGCAAAACTGGTCAAGTTTGAATTTTACACGCTTAATTGCAGTCTGCTCATTATCCCTGCCACAAAGCCATCAAATGTCACGCCCCCCAGGGATTTTCAAAACCTCACCGGCGACCGGCCCAATCTGCGCAGATTTGTAGACTCATTTTCAGCCGAGAAATCTGCGCAGATTTCGGCGCTGATTGTCAAGTAGGCGGCTTTTTGAGCTCAGTGTGACCAAGCTCCAAGCCCTTCTGTAGAACGAAGCGTTCAATTCCAGCATCCTAGAGAAGAAAAAAAGAGAATCGAAAAAAATGAGAATCATACTACACGAGAGTTTGAGAAAACATTTCGTAACTAATTTTGTTTTCAACCAGTAAAAAACACACAAAACCATGGACCATGGATGATTATATTTTGGATGTTTCGACTCGTTACCATCATCCAGTAAGAAATCGGGATGACATAGGATGGCGAAGAGAGTGTGGGGAGAAAAGAGTGAAGAGCTAAAATCATATATGGATTTAAGGGAAATTTTCTGCCGTTGGGAATAAGGAGGAAATACCTGGGGAGGGAGCGTGCGGTAGATGATCTTTACTCGAGCCCTATGTGTGGGGATCCGGAGGAGAGTGTGGACCACTTCATGTCATATTGCCAGGAACTCAATGAATTAAGGTTAGAGCTGCTCCATAGACAGACAGGCGATCAGGAGTGGATGAATGGTCTGATCAGTAGTCGATCATTTACTACCATTAACAAGAGCTGTAAGCTCATATGGCACTTGCATGGGTTGAGATGTAGTGTTTGATCAAACGTACTTTTAAGGTTACCTTTGCGGTTCAGATGCGCACTTTAAGGGAGCTAGAGAAAAAGTATTTTGTTTTAGAACTTGGCTGTAATGATACGCACTTTATAGACGCTAGAAATTCATCTGTAAGAAAAACTATTGAGACATCTGTCGGTCGCCGCGTTTTCTCCGCATCATGGTCTTGTCCGTTTGTTTGAAGTGTAATAATTTGTTAAAGTGTAAAACTGTGTTGTAATTTAACTTGTGTTCTTTCTTTTTTATATGTACTCATCTATCTCTGTAGAAGTGGGTAAATAAAAATATTCATTCATTCATTCGATCACAGGCCCTTAGGGATCATTGATATATACCGTTTGGTAAAAAGTATTTTTTTTTCACTTTTCGGTTAAAATGTGCACTTTAAGGGTGATAAAATAAATTTTTAAGCAAAACCCTTGTGGCACAAATGATCACGGGTTGAGATGTATCGTTTGTTGAAAAAAAGTAGTTTTCGACCTTGCGATTCAAATGCTCACTTTCAGGGAGCTAGAACTTCATTTGTAAGCAAAACCCTTGAGGCAAAAATGATAATGGGCTCATGGGGATCATGAAAATGTATAATTTGCTTAAAAGTATTTTTCTAAATTTGCGGTCAAGATTGGTACTTTAAGGAATGTCGGATTTGGAAAGTGGCGATTTCTAAGCCAATCTTGTCGAATCTCTAATATTCCAGCCCAGTTCGATCGTCCTAGCACATCTGGAAGTACCTTAAATCGCGATCACCGGAATTCCGCCCCCCCCCCTCAAACTCCCCCACAGTCGCCGGAGCCAATCCGGTTCTGTAAGTGATTTATCCAGAGCATCTCTTTATTATTCCCACAAAGTTCGATCCCGATCTCCCCAGTCTGAGCCGGTCACGTATTCCCCCCCCCTCCCATTGTTGTCGAATCCGGTCCGGACATGACAAAGGTCACCAGAGACATGTCCTCTGCTCAATTATCAAATTTCACTCAAATCCGATCAACCGTTCCAAAGTTACGCATGACTCAGTATTCCGGATTCCCCCTCCCGCTACTCCCCCCACAACTATCGGATCATGTAAATTTTTATTTATAAGTCAGTTTGATCGGGTCCCTGATTCGCCTCCCAAGTTTCGTCGTGAAAATCCCCAAAACCGCTATTACCGGAATTCCGGAAAACTCCCCTCCAGCCCCCCCCCTAGTGTCCGGATCCAGTCCAAATGTATAAAAGATTTATCTGGAGAAGATGCTTGTTCTTCCCAGCAAGTTTCACTCCGATCCCTCCATTCTAACCGTTTCTCGAGATTTCAGGTCTCCCCCCCCAACTCCCCCATAGCTGTCGAATCCGGTCCGGACTTCTAATGGGACATCAGAGGTATGCCATTTATTCAGTTATTAAGTTTCATTCCAATCCGATCATCCGTTCGAAAGTTACACACTACTCCAGTTTTCCGGATTCCCCAGCCCTCCACTCCCCCCCAGGTGGTCGGATTGGGAAACTGATTATTTCCAGGTTAGTCCGGTCGGGTCCCTGATGCTCCTGCCAAGTTTCATCGTCCTAGCACATCTGGAAGTACCCCAACTCGAAAAAGTGTGACAAAAACTACTTAATTCTCAGAATTCCCCGGCCCACCACTCCCCCCCAGATGATCGGATCGGGAAACTGATTATTTCCAGGTTAGTTTGGTCGGGTCCCTGATTTTCCTGCCAAGTTTCATCGTCCTAACACATCTGGAAGTACCCTAACTCGAACATGTGGGACAAAAAAATTCGGACAGACCGACCGACCGACCGACCGACCGACCGACCGACCGACCGACGGACGGAATTGCGATCGGTATATGGCACTTGAGCCAGAGGCTGCAAGTGCCATAAAAACCTGGCAGTGTTCGTCCAGGTGGGACTGAGGCACAGGTCTCTGTTCTTTTAAAATGTTTGAATTATGTAGTTTGAAAAATAAAAAATAAGCTAAATGGTTGAAATTTAGATAAGGAACTTTCCTAAATAAGAGTAACAATAGTGTGTGTGTTTTTTTTCTTTAGTAGCCACTAGCCCAGCCAACGGGCCGTTGCAGAGCCCTGTTTTTTGTTGTTGTTTTTTAAGTATTTAGATTTTGTTCATGCTAGAATTCAAATTATATACTGATGTTTGTTTAACATGAATAATAATAAAAAGAAAAGTAAAGAAAATATGAAAAAAGAACTAGCCTCTAAGCCCTGATCGAGGGCAAATTCCTTCGAGCTGAGGCCAATCAAGCTTTTTGTTACTGAGTGAATTAATATCAAGAATAAAATGGAGCCGGAACTTCGAATATCGTGAACTGACAATAAAGAACTGAAACAAAGATGACGACACGGAAGTGACAGTGTGAGAAAAAAAATGGTCGTAGGGGTCCTTGTTTTGTTTGTGATCTCGATAGTGCAAACAGTGGTTCGGCAACCTCCTATCCGTTCAAATTTTTGAACAAACATGGTGCTGACGCTGTGCTGTAAGCAAATAGTCAACGTCTGCCGATGAGAGGTCTGTTCTTGAAAACTTTTCGTCTTAGTTTTGCGAAAACGGTCGTCCTGCATCCTCTGTCCAAGTTAACCAAGTAAAGGACGGTCGAACAATTTCATGGCAGCGATTATCCAAGAGAAGTTGAAAGCTAGAGGCATTAATCAACTCGAAGGAGAAGCGTCGAGAAATTTCAAGAGGACGAAGTAAATTCTAACGGACGGTTATCCTGGTTCAAAAGATGGAAAAGACCATGTTCGTCGACGACACTTCGGGCGTTGTCTCGTAGTTCCTTAGTCTTTCAGTTCACACCACTGTCAGAGCCAGTCTCCACCATTGAGCGTTGCACACGCGTTTTGCGAAAAAACACCTGCGCACCGCAAGAATATGCTTCAAGTTCATTTTTGAGTTTGTGTTAGAGCAACCTGATCCGCACAGAACCCAGAACTACATAAATAACAATGTAGATAGAACAACAAATGTATGTAATATGTGATATAATATGAAGAAATAGATAAAAAAAATTAATAATGAACAAAAAAAGAATAGAATGTGAATGAGTCTGAGTATGATGATCTTCCAATTTACGTAGGCACAAAGCCGCTCTCCCAGGCTAGACTTATTTGCTAGTTATCTGTATTTCTGAAGCTTGGATACTTCGTTACACTGTTTTGCAATCTCCGTCGCAGAATATTCCAAATTTTCCGCATTAAGGCGCACAGTTCCTTCCTTCCTCTCAAACATCTGGTTGAGATGACTTTAGTTTTCTCCGCATGTTAGTTAGGACGGTTATCAATCTCCGGACGGTGTACTTTTTTGCTAAATAGCAAACTTTCCTCGAACAGGTATGTAACGTATATCTACAGGTTACTATGACAACGAAATTTGTGGAGGTTGACAATATCGTATCAGCCTCCAGAGAGGATGATACGAAGCTATATCAACTTCCAAAGAAGTTCATCGAGCACTTTTCCTCAACGACTGGAAAGTAGAACCTGACCTCCGAAAAATGCTCCATCTCAGTTTATATTGGAATAACAAGCTCGAAGCTATTAGTTAAAAAACTCAATATTTACATAATAAATGTCCTTGTCATTCATTTTGAAGCCCACTTCGTTGTTAGCACTGTTCAATTTCTGGAATCTGCTTTCCTGGGTCAATGAAAATAGGAGGGTCAATTCCATGCCACCCTTTTCTTATTCATTACTTTCTGTTAATTTCGTCCAAGTACGGTGGTTTTATCCATCTCTGTAATTTTACTACAGAACCTATTCCGATGCTTGATGATTGTAGCAAAACGGGACGAGAACGGAATTCAAAACTGCGTTTCCTGTTCTGTTTACCATCCAGTAGAATGTGATTCACTCGTTTTTCTTTCTTTGAATGTCTTTGTGTGGTGGATGTTTTGAATGAACAAATACTGACTAATATGATTAGAGCGTTGAACTGAAACAACACCAGTGATCATAACCTGCTGTTTTGTTTTACATGACCGTGTGCAAATCCATTTTTGTCTGTGCTATCTGGAGCTTGTGGACATTTCCGCGTAGATGGTTACTGAATGGGTATGTGATCCACATAAAAATGTCAGCAGATGATGACAGCTTTTCGAGATCAACAATTGGGACGTTTTCGCGTGAAATTCGTTGTTCAATTGGGACACGCCAGCGTTTTGTCGTGAATGCCATCCATCTCAAAGCCGTTTTCTCGTTAAGAGATTAATGTTTACATCAGAAATGAGCTCAAGACAATCCGTTACCGGTGCTAAGGTAGCACTGAACCACAGCTTATTTATCTAGGATACATAAGCTGTGCACTGAACAAAACTTGAAAATTCACATTTTCGTGTGAAACTGACATCTTCGTTGAGCTCAACAATCCTTCAAGCGAAAACATTCCTTTGTGTCTTGAACTCAACTCTGACTTCACCCTTCACGTGAAAATGACTTTGAGGTGGACTACGCCCACGACAAAACGCATATCGTGATGATAGCTCGTCGAGTTGAACAACGCCATCCGCGCGAAAACGTCCCCTTGGTTACCGAAATTCCCAGCAACTGACGGACAACTAAAAGCTAACACAAGATTTCTCAGCCCCTTTTCTAGGAGAATTTCAACTTTTCCTTTTCTCAACGTATCATCTTTCGCTTGCTAATATCAGGCTATTTTTTCACGCGATATTATCCTCCTAGGATCTGCAGTCTCATTATATAATTTTCCTGTCAAAGTTTATTTTCGACGTGGAGGTAGAAAGTGTCGTCCTTTTTTTGTTAGTTTTAATCATCTCTGATCTCTGGAGATCTTGAAGGAAAAACACTTAGAGCATAAATCCTAATAGCTGGCAGACGGTTTCTGCTCCAGTGTTCAAACCTTTCGATATCATGTGAATTTGAGTTTTGTTTTGAAGGAAATTACCTCCAATTTTTTTTTTTAGAGATTGTTCCATTTGGAAGTGTTGCACCGAGGTTTCAAAGTTCTCATCCACACGGTTGTGGTCTCTGAATTTTTATCACAGTAGTTTTTGGCTTCAAAGTTATTAAAGCACAACTCTTACTAGAAATGATATTTTCCCTATGAAATGGATCAGAAAAAAATATTTTCGAAAATACTATTACTTTCCATCTGAAATTATCGATTTTCTTGTTAGCGCCTGTCGACTATGTCCAGCCTTCCTGCTCTCCGACGCGGCGGCTGGGCGCAAAACGTTTGAAAACTGATCGCGCCATGGTTCAAAAGTGTGAAAACTAAGCAAATAAAAGAAGTAATAAACAAAAGCTTCTCAGATCCTTATGTGTGAAAGAGTTGTCAGCAGACCTTGATGATCCCCGCAAACGTTTCGTTGTGTGACGGGGAAAACTCGGCAAGGCAAAAAAGCGCTAAAATTTCTTAGGCACAAAACGAAACAATGGAGAAAGGTGGGGATTTTAGAAGCTTCTAATTCTGTATGGGAGCTAGATACATTATAAGAAGCAGAATAAGCAAGAGAGGTCCTTTAAAGCTCTAATTACCATGGCTCTGGAACTGGGGTTTGTACTGGGTGGCTCTAAGACGTATTGCCTATTAAGTTTGAAAAGGAAAATGAAGGTTCCCCCTGAGTTTGGATGTAGGAAACCGGAAACCAGAACGGGCAAGATCGAAGTATGGAGGTGAAAACTGGCGAAGAGGTGGCAAAGAGTATACAGTCGTTTTCTGAAGAATGTGTATTCAGGAAGCTTTAATCCATAAGGGTAATTTGTGAACGGATGACGGTAGTATTATACGGTGGTGGTGGCGAGGAACGGAGTTATGGCTCAGGTGGGGTCATCAAATCATGACCAATCCTTGAATACTGGCCTTGGGGTGGGGCTGAAATGTAAGGCACCAAGTTGAAAGCTTCGAGATCCCCTTAACATTGAGCAAGCCCAGTGGTTTCGTTTAAAAAAAAGGGTTAATCAAATAAAGGTAGATTGACACTTGTTATCTGAATGCAGAAGTAAAACTCCTAAAGAACTTCTTACGTTGCAGTCTCGAAGAATGCAATAGGCAATTTTTTTCTTTGCCAAAACTTTACAATAAAAGTCTGCCTAGGAATTCAATAAAAAGTTTTAAATTTTATCTACATTGCAGGCGTGCGAATTATAGTGGAATTGAACAGCTTGAATGACGTGCTCAAAATTGCATAAAGTTTAACTGTCAAAGCTAAGTGATTCTTCGCGAAAGTAAATTAAAAAAGTTTTGAGTTGGGTTTAAAGAGACAGGAAACCTTCTTCAGCTGTCAACGACCCTTGCTTAAACTGTACATTTTGCAGACTACAAAGTTCTCGCCGAAAGAACAAACTTCTACTGGCACAGCAAAATCATCACGTGTTTGAACAATGATGATTTTTTTACTCTAGACCGTATGTTTGTACACTGAGTATTCTTTATAGATGGTCTCTTCACGTGCCAATGTCTTTCATAATTGAGAGGTTCATAGTTATGTCTGAATGATGGACAGCTTCTTGGTATCTTACGACCTACGTCACCAACAGCGATTGTTCTTTCGGTGAATTCTGCAGAAAGCGCTTGAGTTGAGAAGGATTGTTCTTATTTTATAATTTTTAATAGTGGTTAATTTATACTCTAAATGGATGTTAGGATTTTTAACAAAGATATATTTTAAGTTATAATTATTGTGGTTTAAACCAATTGTTCTCCCTGTTTCCTGGTAGATAAAATAGTTTCCTAACTTCGAAGTATCATAAAAGATGACAAAGCGGATCATTCATTCACTCGATCACGTTGTTAGTTGCAAACCACTTCTCAAAGCCTTCGCTCACTTCCCCAAAACTGTTTTCTCAACCCCAGCTTTACTCTTTCACGACCTTAATTATCAGTGACTGATAAGACAGAAACTTCACAAGGTTATTCTTGTCAATACTTTGCAAGTTTGCTTTCATCTTTGTGTTTTCTTGCTTTAAATTTGTTTAATGAGGAACTTCAGTGACTGAAAGAAACCTTGTTTTGCTTGACAGATGTGTACAACAGACCCTCAACAGACCCGTTTGTCTGAAGTCTGAATAGTGAATTAATTAGCCTTTTGCCAAGAAATTGGGAATTTAGACCAAACTTTAGCTTAGTGATTCGGCTAAGACTCACAACTTTTTAATTATTTTTCTCCTACTGTATTTTTTAATTAGGAAAAAAATGAAACCCGTTGTTTTGTCCCAATGCTTGAGGACCGGTTGAGGCCTCGGACATAATAGTGGGATGGATTGGGACACAATTTACTTGGACTTCGCATATATGTAAACGAAAAACACAATGGTGGGATGGATTGGGACACGATGTACTTGGACTTCGCTCATGTAAAGGAAAAGGAGTTAAATAGAAAAACACAACCAAATGCTATAAATATAGATATCTTTGACGAAACAATATTGTTATGAAATAACCGTATCATAGCTTTCAGCTCAGACGATTCCATTTCTCTCGTGACAAACGCTGTTTGAGGCTGAAAGCTATTTTATGCTCTTAAGTTGCAGGTCGAATGAACATGCTTTCATTGATTTGATCACACGAGTGCTATATCAATGCGAAAACATTGTTCAAACATATACTGAACTGAGTTGAACAGAGAATGTAAGAGAACGACTGTAATTATAATGGACACTAGAACTGCAAGAGTCTAGCCTAGTCGACACGACGAATAGGCAGCATGCGAGCATGCTCAGTGCAATCTCGTCAGTGTAATACAAACTTCAGTTTTAAGAGGAACCAGAAGTATAATCTAGGACAATGCGAGATGGCTTCGGCTAAGCTAAGGATATCTGCAGCGGCAATTAAGTGCTTCTGATGAGTTGTAACAACTACAAAGCATTTTTCGTAAATCATAGCTTATTTTATGGCCCATGAAAATACAAACTAAACGCAGAGACGGCTATAAATACTGAGTTTCCATCAATTTGCCGCTTTGAGGATGTATGGGATAAAGTGCTACGTATTGATTTTGGGTCCGCATGTCCCAATGCTTCTCACTGTACCATGTCCCAGCCCTGCTCCTCACTGTACCATGTCCCAGTCCTCCTCGGACGGTCAACTTTCGTTTTTTTCACAAAATATCCGAAGATGGTAGCAGTACGTTAAGAACAAAGGGGCTAGTGTGTGCAGCAGTTGCCTAGCTTTAAAACAAAACAACAACGAAAATCCAGACTCGATAAAGGAAGACGTGCCTCGGCTTCAAATTCAGCACAGGATCAAGGAAATGACCGAGAAAAACTTACTTTTGATAAATTTCTGAAATGAAAGTTATACAGTCATGCTGAATGTTATCTGACTAAAGTGAGGCAGGCTATTCAATCTTATTAAGTATGTTTCGTGTTCCCTTTAATCCCAAGCCTTTCCGCTATCCGCTAACCTTTGAGCTCTTTGAAAAGCTCTCAGATCTATTTATCACAAAGTTAATGGCTGACATCTCTAGGGGGTCAACCTTATCTATTCGGTCGGATGCGAGATGGGAAAGGCTAGCCAACGATGCTTTGGATTACGTTAGATGACGTTTGCATGAATATTTGACAGTAAAGGAAGAAGACTTTGCAACTAAGTTTGGGATACTTGACAGTAAAGAAAGAAGATTTTGCAACTATGTTTGAGTAGGCTACTTAGATATGTTCTTCTTCCCTGTAAAAACTTCCTAATCATGGTCGTTGATCATTGTTGTGCCAATTATTTATGTTTTATACTTAAATATAATTATTAATATTTCTCCAAAAATCTTCTCATGTAATAAGTACTTATTGAAAAGTACTTAAATACTCAAGTACTTAGGTATGCTAATCATCTAGGCTTGTAAAAAAAAATTGCCTGATCAATATATCAACAAAATATCAGGTGAAATTTGGCAAGCTACTTGCGGGTAGCAGAATGAAGGATTTCATTTTCTTGTGTGTCTTTCACGGAAGGAAAATGTTGGTTGTATCCTGATACATTGGGAGTAGATGGTTCACAGAAGAAACAGCGTAATTTGAGGCCCTCTTTCAACATACACGAAGCAGTCTATCCAATCTTTTTAACTATTTTCGAGTTCCCTTTAATCTTAAGCCTTTCCGCTACCCTTTGAGCTCTTTGAAAAGCTCACAGATCTATTTATCCCAAAGTTAATAGCTGACATCTCTAGGGGCTCAACCTTATCTATTCGGTCGGATGCGAGATGGGAAAGGCTAGTCAACGATGCTTTGAAGTACATTAGATGACGTATGCATGAAATGAAATGATACATACTTGACATTAATGGAAGAAGATTTTGCAACTAAGTTCGGGATACTTGACAGTAAAGAAAGAAGATTTTGCAACTAAGTTTGAGCGGGCTACTTACATATATTCTTCTTCCCTGTAAAAACTTCCTAATCATGGTCGTTGATCATTGTTGTGCCAATTATTGATATTTTGTACTTAAATATAATTATTAAGTATTTCTCCAAAATCTACTTAAGTATTCAGTAGCCTACTTTTTGAAAAGCTTATTTTTAATTAAGTATTTCTCCAAAAGTCTACTTAAGTAATGAGTATTATTGAAAAGTACTTAAATACTAAAGTACTTAGGTATGCTAGTCATAGTAGGCTTGTAAAAAAAAAATGCGATCAAAATCTCGACAAGAAAAAACGACGGGTATTACCATCCCATGTGAGGGTGTAAATCAACCCAAGTTTTCGGGATCCTAAAAGTAGTGAAGGGAAACGAATGGCTTCGTCAGAGTGTGCCTGCAAATCTGTCTATCTGTTAGCATGATACTTAGTGTGAGGTTCTTTTAGGTACATGTACTGTTCGTTCACGGGTGGGTACCGAGCCGAGCCCTCTGTTTAAGTCGAAGTAGTCAAAGTACTACTTTGATCGCTTTTGAGTCAATCGAGATTTTTTTTTTCTTCTCTCCCATTAGCCTCTTCAACTTTTACCATTATCCTCAGGCTTCTCTAAGTAGCATAGGTAAAAAAAAGGAATTTAGAACTCTTTTCATCACCTACAGGTCGTTGAAAGCTAGGAGCAGGGGCGTCGCAAGGAGGGGGTTCGCAGCACCCCCCTAACGTTTTGAGATTCGGTCGAGTTTCGATAGCCTTTGGATACCAAAACAATTCGGTATAATAACCAGGATACGGTAGTTATACAGAATCCCGAACATTCTATCTGTCTAAACTTATTCGGTATAATAACTGGGATCCGGTAATTTCTTCGGTATTACTGCCAGGATTCGGGAGTTACCACGAACATCGAAACTCGAAAGAGGTTGAGCACTTGTCGCAGACAAATGGACTGATCTGTGATTTCGTCGATAGTCCTTATTTTTATTTTGGATCCCAAAAAGAAGATCTAATCATAAATGTTTTGATAATTCCACCTGCGGCGCATTTTGTAATATTCTCCATTTTGTGGAAGGGAGCGTCATTTGACAGGGGTTTTAAGACAGTTTTCTGGATGGAAATAGTTAAATTTGGCAAGAAAAAGCCAACTTAAAAAAAATCTCGCCTGTGGGGCACACTTTATGTCATCATGGGTAGTTTTAACTAGACTACAGTAGCTGCTGCTGCCGCAACGTCGCTCCATCTGGAATCTGGAACTTCTAAGAGTCTTGGTATTTAATCAGCGGTGAACGATATAATTTTTAAGAGAAGCAGGTAAATTTTAACCTGCAGGAAAACAAACAAGAGCTGTAAGCTCATATGGCACTTGCATGGGTTGAGATGTAGTGTTTGATCAAAAGTACTTTTAAGGTTACCTTTGCGGTTCAGATGCGCACTTTGAGGGAGCTAGAGAAAACGTATTTTGTTTTAGAACTTGGCTGTTATGATACGCACTTTATAGGCGCTAGAAATTCATCTGTAAGAAAAACTATTGAGACAAAACGATCACAGGCCCTTAGGGATCATTGATATATACCGTTTGGTAAAAAGTTTTTTTTTCCACTTTTCGGTTAAAATGTGCACTTTAAGGGTGATAACATACATTTTTAAGCAAAACCCTTGTGGCACAAATGATCATGGGTTGAGATGTATCGTTTGATAAAAAAAAGTAGTTTTCGACCTTGCGATTCAGATTCACACTTTAAGGGAGCTAGAACTTCATTTGTAAGCAAAACCCTTGAGGCAAAAATGATAATGGGCTCATGGGGATAATAAAATGCATAATTTGCTTAAAAGCATTTTTCAAAATTTACGGTCAAGATTGGTACTTTAAGGAATGTCGGATTTGGAAAGTGGCGATTTCTGAGCCAATCTTATCGAATCTCTAATATTTCAGCCCAGTTCCATCGTCCTAGCACATCTGGAAGTACCTTAAATCGCGATCACCGGAATTCCGGACCCCCCCCCTCAAACTCCCCCACAGTCGCCGGAGCCAATCTGGATCTGTAAGTGATTTATCCAGAGCATCTCTTTATTATTCCCACAAAGTTCCATCCCGATCTCCCCAGTCTGAGCCGGTCACGTATTCCCCCCCCCCCCCCCCCATTGTTGTCGAATCCGGTCCAGACTTGACAAAGATCACCAGAGACATGTCCTCTGATCAATTATCAAATTTCACTCTAAACCGATCAACCGTTCCAAAGTTACGCATGACTCAATATTCCGGATTCCCCCTCCCGCTACTCCCCCCACGACTATCGGATCATGTAAATTTTTATTTATAAGTCATTTTGATCGGGTCCCTGCTTCGCCTCCCAAGTTTCGTCTTGAAAATCCCCAAAACCGCCATTACCGGAATTCCGGAAACTCCCCTCCACCCCCCCCCCCCTAGTGTCCGGATCCAGTCCAAATGTATAAATGATTTATCTGGAGCAGATGCTTGTTCTTCCCAGCAAGTTTCACTCCGATCCCTCCATTCTAACCGTTTCTCGAGATGTCCGGTCTCCCCCCCCCAACTCCCCCATAGCTGTCGAATCCGGTCCGGACTTCAAATGGGACATCAGAGGTATACCATTTATTCAGTTATTAAGTTTCATTCCAATCCGATCACCCGTTCGAAAGTTACACACTACTCCAGTTTTCCGGATTCCCCAGCCCTCCACTCCCCCCCAGGTGGTCGGATTGGTAAACTGATTATTTCCAGGTTAGCCCGGTCGGGTCCCTGATGCTCCTGCCAAGTTTCATTGTCCTAGCACATCTGGAAGTACCCCAACTCGAAAAAGTGTGAAAAAAACTACTTAATTCTCAGAATTCCCCGGCCCACCACTCCCCCCCAGATGGTCGGATCGGGAAACTGATTATTTCCAGGTTAGTTTGGTCGGGTCCCTGATTTTCCTGCCAAGTTTCATCGTCCTAACACATCTGGAAGTACCCTAACTCGAACATGTGGGACAAAAAAATTCGGACCGACCGACCGACCGACCGACCGACCGACCGACGGAATTGCGATCGGTATATGGCACTTGAGCCAGAGGCTGCAAGTGCCATAAAAATGGATTCTGAAAACTTTCCCCTGCGGCGCAGGATTAATTTTTTCTTTTGGCCATAATTATGCCCGGCAATATATTCTCCGAGTGGGCTTCGCCAAAACGCCGCCTAATAGTTGGCCTATCGTCTTTCATGATGCCCTTTAATGTTACTGTTCCTGCCTAATCCTATCTGTTCCATAATTTAAAGCTAGAACTCTCAATTTCTAGGTTTCGGTAAAATTCGGTTAAAATTTGACTCTACCCCCCCCCCGAAAAGGCACTTGCGACGCCCCTGGCTAGGAGTATAGAACTCGGATGCATAATTAAAGCCCCAAATTCATAATTCAGGATTAGAATAGCTTATTAGCTACTGCCAGACTTTAGAACAAGTGGAACTGTTTTTTTTTACCTGCAGTGCAGAGAGGGCCAAAGCATACGCAGTGGACAAACTGTTTCGAACTCTCTGGCATAGTTACTTAGTTATTACGTTACACTGTCTCGCCTAGGGAATATTTTTCACATGTTAGAGGTATCGTTCTTATGCGGACGGGCGGACACACTTTACAGTGTCATTGGTAGTATATAAATATTCCTTAAGCTCAAGCTGACTACAAATAATGCATACCTTTTGTTCAAATAGAGAAATGTTTTTGTTTTGTCAGACTTTCTTGTTTAGATCTGTTTCGAGCTTGCCCGTAATTTCGCTTACAAATTTCGCCACTAGATGATACCGCAGTCAAACCGAGTCCCGGTCTGGGGTCGTGTACGGATGGGGGATACCAGAAATTGCAAATGCTAGAATGCTTCCGATCTACCATTTGCGTGAGTTTAATAAGTTTTGTGTGCGTGCTGACTATTTTCTAGATGGTACATGCGAGTTCACCGAAAAGGCTTGCTAGACATAAGGTCCTACAAAACAATTAAAACGTATACTTCAGACCATTCTTACATTGTCATGAAGCGTAGGATGAGCAAGTTGGTCGAACCGTTGATCACAGCTAAGCCGAACAGGATAAAGAAGAAACAGAAGGCGATGTAACCAGGTCTGTTTAGCAAGGCGTTGTCGTTCTGAAAGGAAAAGAAGTTTCACTTACTGATAACGAGCATTTTATAACGCATGATCGTAACACTAGTATCTATTGATCTGCAAGTCACAGCTTCCACGGCAGTGGAAACTAAATGTGTACGCAATTAAGGTTTACGTTAACACGATTAAGGTTTGGACGACGAGTGCATATTAACGGTTTCACGTAGGTGTATGATGCTAAACGTGTACACAATTAAGGTATACGTAACCACTATTAACGGGAGGAAAAGGAAAGGTATATAAGCCAGGAGCTGAAATTAGCACAGATTCATTTCAGTTTGAGTTTAGGTTGCAGTTTTCATTCGGGGTGTTTAGTTGTAAGTCTTGGCAAGAGTTTCAATATTGCAGTGAAAATGAAGTTCCACCATGGTTCCAATGAAGTGTGGAGGCAGTTTGTCCTCTGTCACTTGATCAGTGATAAGTGTAAATAAAAGTAAGCGGATTGTCAATTCTACATATTAGATTATTGGATAGCCGTACCAACGTAAAAGTGGATGTGTTGTGTCACCGGATAAAGTAAATTAAAGATTCCAAAATACTTCAATCTGTGTTGCATATATCTCTACTACCGAAGGTAAAGTACCCCAAAATATCGTCAACCGCGCTACCTTTGTGTATACAACAAACACATATACCGTTGTACTTTCTTCGAGACTGTCCGCTGATTTTAATGGGTCTCTCAAACGTCAGTATCAAAGCCGGTCTCGTTGGATCTGTCACTCTTGCTAAAAACCTGGGTTAAAACAAGAATATTCTTGGTTACAAAGGTGTAAGCACAGATATAAGCACGCTGTTTGCTGGTTGAAAAAATAGGAAAGAAGAACAATGTTCTACCGTGTCTGACTCCTTCAAAGCTGTATCAAATAGAAACGGTGAAGGGAAACATAAGCATTGTTCCAGGTAAGAAGATTACTATAAACGGGAAAGGCAGACTGAAATGGGGAAAGCTGTACCAGTAGTCAGGCCTAGGCTACTAAAAAGACCCGAGATGCATCTTTACTTCCCTCTCTTAGGCTCCTGTGGTGAGGCACGGAGCTAGCACCCTTAAAGCTTGCATCTTCCCCACCAAAAATACATTTCTTCACATGATAAATTTTCATGGTCGCCAAGGGACCATGTTCATTTGTGCCTCAAGGGCTATGTTTAAATATGAATTACTAGCACTCTTAAAGTGTGCGTCTTTACTGCGCATTGCAAAAATTCTTCCGGACCAATGATACATTTTAATGATCGCCAAGCAGGGTTGCCAAGAGCTCGACTCATGAAAGTGTCACAATTGCTGACGAAAAGGTGCTTTTTCACACCTCGAATTTTTTTGTTTGTGCTTTCCGCTGCACAACACGCAAATGCGAATAATTGTAACAACTGAACTTGTAACAACAATTTTCAAAACATTTCTTAAAAATTACATGACAGTTTTGTAACAAAATTAATCGGAAATGAGCTTTAGTCAAAGCTTCAAAATATTTTGTGTATTAAATCAAAGTAAAGTACATGTTTTGGGGGCGGTAATCTGTCACTTCAGTAAAGTAAATGAAAAAGTGCTTTTCTGACCTAAAAAGTGTCATTCGTAAAAAAAGGTGTCACTTTCAGAGAAAAAGTGTCACGGTGTTACTCAGAGGCAACAAGTGCCAAAAGCACCAAAGTGACACAGTACTTGGCAACACTGTCGCCAAGGGACAATAATCGTCTCCCCGGCGGGGAGTAAATGACCTCACTCGTGCCATCCGAACAACCGGAGCCTAAAAGAAGGAAAGCCCCCAATATGTGTCCAAAAGTCCAAAAGTTTATTTGGCAGTGAAGATTTTTTTTTTTTAATGTAGATTTGTACTAGCAGCCTGTCTCTTCACAGGAACCTAAAAAGAGGAAAGCAACGGTTCATCTCTCCTCTTTTTAGTAGCCTAAGCTTTCCTCTTGGTGCAGCTTTCCAATTTCAGCCATTACCGGTTCTTGGTAAACATGAAAGTGTATAATTAGTGCAAAGGTGTATTTGGTAGCGAATATACCCGGTTTAGGGTACTAGCAGCCTTTCCCTTCACAGGAGCCAGGGGAAGTAGAAGTTAATCTTCCTTTGTTTTGTATGCCCCCTGGTGCAGCTTTACCCCTTTTAGCAGGCCTTTCCTGTTTTATTAGGTCTTTTAGTACCGTTTCCTTTCTCAGTAGCCTAACCTCCCCCACCCCCCTGCACCATGCTTTTCCCTTCCTTTCCTATTTTTAGTCGATCCCAAACCCATCGCGGCTGCTTTAGCCCTGCACCACCTCTTAGCTCCGACGAGAAAAGAGGAGAAAATTGCGTAACCAGTATTTCTGACCAATAGGCTCTTCGGATGCTTCGAAGAGTCTGACACGTCGGAGCAAAAATCAGTCTTGTGCCCTAGAATGGATAATTTACACAAAAAATCTCAATTACGAACAGGGACGTCGAGTTGACCAGTAAGTTAGTTACGACACGTTCAAACGAAGGCTTAATTTATTCCCGGATTTCCCCGACTTCCAAGACAGTAACGCACCAATTTCCTTGCTGAATTCACAAAATGACTTAAGAAACTAGGCACGTAGAAATGAAAAGAGTCATGGTGTAAGCAAAGAACGACTTATTTCCTTAATTTTTAGGAAAATAAATCGTGTTGACATTTCCAAAAGGTTGTACTTGGAGAAAGATCTTCCGGGAGCGGACTTCAAAGCTAGCACGATTCGTCTTATTTCGTTTAGAACGAGTCCAAGAGTCAAATCAGACCAATTTATTTTCCCAAAAATTCTTTTCGATGAAAAATAGCATGTCGAGCAATATCTACAAAGTTGCTTCACACATTTTCGTCAAAATGGTACGTCAACCGTTAGTCAAACCTGATCTACATATATAACAAGCGCTGGCGCTCTAACGTGGAATGTATAGCTATGAAAGCAGAGGTGGAAGCACAGCAAAGTTTTTTCCCCGAAACCTTTGCCGTTGTCAAGTCAAGACGTTAACTCATAGTGCGATATGTGCGAAGTTGCCCATTTACAAAGAGGTAAAGAGGAGATGAAACTCCCAAGGGAATTTCCAAAGTGTAGTGTTTGTAATTCTACGACATTTCATCTTTCAACTTCCAACCGTTGTCAAGTTGCGAACTGAAGTCACTTTGCACTATGGACCCTGTTGCTCTTGAACCAAGAGAGAACGTTCGAGTTCAAGTTCTCTTTATTAATGAACTAAGCACATCATGAAGAGCCAATTTGGAAGGGAGAAAGCTCAAAGTCAAATGAGGGGAGAGACTCAGAAATCAAGCGCCCCGATGGAAGTGTACAAATTTTCCACCTGATTTAAATATGAACTCCGCAGAAATCGGTGAAAACTGAAAGCCAAAAGCCGATCTAGAGCGGCCTTAAGAGTGAATTGTAAATACATGAATAATCCAGTCAGAATTGCTTTTTTGACTGATTTTGTTGTTGCTTTGAGTGACTGCCTTGAGTGGTGTGAGACTTCTTATGTATTGTAGTCAAGCGTCTTGTTCTTGGGCTTTCTGTCATCAAGATCCGGCCAAGTCTTGAGGACAGTAATTACACCCGGATGAATTCTGGAGCTGTTCAAATGGCCCAAAAGCATGAAAGGGTTAGTTGAACTTCACTAAAGGGACTCAAATAACCTTGCCTTTCTGCTTCAGTCTTTTATATTTCCGATTGTTCAACGCCATCTGTCACCAGATAGAGCTTTTCCTTCCCTTCCTAGCCACTTAGCTACCCACGCGGCTGTCACCGGAAACTCGGTCATTCTGCTTACCTTCGCGGAAGTGAAACTATTAAATTTATGAAATTAGTTAGAACGATGGAGAAATTGAGGTAAGAAGACCAAGTTATGTGAAAGGCTTCAAGTAAATACATCTTTGGATGGTATTTAATTGAACTCCATCTTATAGCTCTTTCTTCCTCAGATCTTTGGATGCTGTGGGGATTCTAGCTAATTTATTCAAGTTGCCCACTGTTCTACAGAGAATATAGATATCTATAGTTAGATAATAGCGGGAAAGACAAAGATTCACAGTCCCTAAATTATTTTATCGAACACATCCCGGGCTAAGAGATTCAAGGGTGGAATAGAGTAGCAGAAGTTGCCTGAAGCAAATTTTGCGCACGGAAAATGGCCGGAAGTGGAAAACAGCAGCCGATAAATTGGTTAGAGTTGAGGGCAGTATGGAACGGACTCATAACATTGGGGGACAACCTATCCTATACCCAAGTACAGATATTTACGGACAACCCGGACCGTTGTTGCCTACATGAACAGGATGGGGGGGTGGGGTCGAAGTAACAATCCCTCTCCCTGTTAGCGCTACAAATGTGGGAATCGGCACTAACAAAGAGTGTGAAGCTTTCAGCAGTAAACATAGCCGGGGTCGTGAACGAAAGGGTCGATATCTGTCACGGCTGGAGGAAGATCTTTGCGACTGGATGTTGGAAAACAAGTATTCCGCAAAATGGGTCTGCACTTGTAATTCCCAGCGTAGGTCTATTCGCGACAAAACACATCCGTCAGGTTCAAAAATTCGTATCGTGGTGTTATGGAGACATCCCATAGCACTTTGCTCTGCAATACTCCTCCTAGTTATTTCCTCCCTCTATCACCTACTTTTCTATATATCTCTTCGGTTTTCACCACCATCATTAATTTCCCGGCATCGTGGCAATAGGTCACTCGGTCTTTATCCCCAAGCTCCAGTTAGCTGCTGTGCTAATCCAAGGTGAGATTTTGACCCATTCAAAGTATTTCGGCTATGGAATGAGTCCATAGCCAAAACAGTTCTCTTTCAACTATTGTCCGAGCAGGACCTATCTCTGCTAAGTTATATTTACGGTGAGATATATTTATATATTTAGTTAGGTACTCAGTGTTATACCTATTATGTTCTACACTCTTGTCAATGGTTTTGCACGAGTAAATTAATTAATATGGTTATGGTCCATCTCGGCTAGTAGGCCTCGGGCTTGACTGGATATGTGAATTCCAGCTTCGCTAGGATGTGTGAACCAGCTTGATTAGGGATATCTGGATTGACTGCGGCTGAACTATAGAATTCCCCCTCTCGTCAATTATGTCCGGTTTCCTGACTGGTCCTGGGGCTAGTGGGCACCTACGGTGTCAGAATGTCTTCAGCCCACACCCCAGGAGCCTTAACTTCACTATCTTCGCCGACCACTCGTCCATCCTTACTACAATGGTTTCAGAAGTGGGAAGTTTAACTTTTTAAGCCCTTATTTTCTCACAATAAGGAGGACCCACGTCCGATTATTTTTTCGTTGCCTCAACAATGGGATTTTTTTTTCACCCACCCGTTTAAAGCCCAACCCTTAATATAGCAAAAATAAATAATTACTTGATTCTATTTTTTTTTATGGTTCAGCTCGGTCAGTCCAGAACAAAAATGTAGGTTTAGGTTTTCCATTATTCATATGCGTGGATTTTTTTTTTTAACTTCATCAGTTTTGGTTGAAAACTTTGTTGTATTTTGGTCTTTGATATTCCCGTCGGCTTTCTTCATTACATGAAAATTATTTTCATGTCGGATCTCTTTTTTTAGCTCCCTCTTATCCCTTTCAGGAATTTTCCGGTCGCCATGTGTGTGTGTGTCGCGCCACTGATTGCGAATTTTCTTTTCCCCCCTTCCATTTTAAGGATTTTTTCGGTCACCATGTGAGTGTGTGTCGCGCCACTGACTGCGAATTTTCTTTTTCCCACCCCCTTCCCTTTTAAGGATTTTTTCGGTCGCCATGTGAGTGTGTGTCGCGCCACTGACTGCGAATTTTCTTTTTCCCACCCCCTTCCCTTTTAAGGATTTTTTCGGTCGCCATGTGAGTGTGTGTCGCGCCACTGACTGCGAATTTTCTTTTTCCCACCCCCTTCCCTTTTAAGGATTTTTCCGGTCGCCATGTGAGTGTATTTCGCGCCACTGATTGTGAATTTTCTTTTCTCCTGCCCCCTCCCCTTCCAGGATTTTTCCGGTCGTCATTGTATGTGTATCCCGCACTACGGATCGTGATTTATCCATCCCTTCGATATTTTCTTATTATCTTCTTGTCGTCAAGTGAGTGTTTTTCGCACCACAGACAACAAACTGTCATCGCATCGGCAAATTAATTTATTCACCGGGGTACATCATTGCGTCATTTCGCCGTGTCTTCTTTAGATCAGTGCTCTCAACACTGACAATGTGTGCTTGTGGTACCATTGATAAATTAGCATTCGCGAATGATTTCATTTTTCAGGTACCCGGAAACGTAAATTTTGCCTGCGATTTTTCCCACCTCCCTAGTGATTATTTTGTTTAAATCCCGACATGAGATTTTTTTTTCTTCATAAAAGCCGGAATAAATTATTCGGAATAAAATCAACCCTTCTTGCCTTTTTTTTTTAACTCGACGTTGTCTATAGGACACGATTTTCAAGCCCTGTTGAGTGATGAAGGGACGTCGTCTTCGTATTTGTGGCATTTTTTCGGCTTACCCTTAATTTTTTTTTTCGTATTTCTCTATCGGCTAGTTAATTTTTTTTGTGGTGGTAATTCGTACGTACATTTTTTTGTCGGAGATAGATAATCTCGCAAGAATGTACATCGTGCTTCTATCATGGAATTTCGACTGGTCTCGGTCTATATGTGTGTAGTAATTTGCCACATAGACATTGTGTGCGTTTCGCCAGTCGTTTCCTCTGTCAGCCCCCCCCCCCCACCACCACCATATTTTTTTCTTCGAGTTTTCACGCGTTTGATCGCCATCTGCAGTATGTGTGTTTGTTCGCCATCCAGATGCAGCGATTTCGCATGAAGCCTCTGGCCTATTTTCTTCTGATATTAAATTTAAGGTTAATGCCATTTATTCATGCCACACATATTCTTTTCTCTTATTTTTTTTTACAATCCTCATGAAATAAAAACCTGGTTAGATATCAAGTTGGTTCCGCGTCTTAGTTTAGTCTGAGTTTACACGTCCAGTCGAGCTTGTACCCCTCCCGTTTTCTTTGTAAATCTTGAGTGTCATTTTTTCATTCTTCTATGTATTGTCATTGTTTTCTCATATGAATTTTTAAGTGAAGATTGAATGTCCCAAAATGAATGTTCACGAGATCCTCAATCTCTTCCCCTCCCAGACCCTTGGTTTGGTTGGTCTCAGCATTTGCGGGACTGTCGACCGCTACCGGACTCGCATAATGAGGACCGACCTCAATTCTCATCGTGCCAAGGTATAGAACCTGTGTACGAAGTTGTGCCCAATAAACGGTCTAACTCCCTTCCAGTCAAACCGATTTCGGCACCGCGTTCTTCTCTTTCACAAGGTTTGACTGCTTTTAGTGTCCCAAACCAACATAAAACCTGTACAGTTTTACCGGACGGAGAAGAAGTACTCCCGTTGAAGAGTGTTCATCGTATCAGACCAAATTATTCGAGACAAATTAGTTGCAAAATTGTCGGATTACCCCCTGGTACGAGAACAGTCTTGATTAAGGGAAATGCAGCCCTACAGGCCCGAAAAATTACGGTGAACCCCCAGTTCGTCCAAATTCTCCCCGGCGGTAATGTCGTCTTTATCGCCGAGAATCATTCCCTTTCAAAAATCCGAATACGGAAAGGTGACCTCTCCCTCCTTTCCATTGACAAAAACTGCAACAAATTTACCCCGCATGATACTGGTGACATGGTTTTTCTCACATTCCCCCCCGCTTCTGGTTTAGGGTCAAAAATTTCCGAAGTGCGCGAAGATGGACCTTATTGTGTTGTTCGCGTCCTCAACAAAGGCCGAAGTTACGAAATTCAGAAATTCGGTTCACAAAAACAAGTCGTCCACTATGACCGCTTGGAAAAATCTGTTCCAAGATTTACAGGCTTAGCGCCAAAAGTCGGTGCACCTATCTCACCAACTGTTCCTGTTTGGAAAGAGCCGTTTTTATCGCCGGTTGCATCAGCTACGGAATATTACCAGTCTTCTCCATTCCCAAAACTGGAACGAACAGTGGTGACGCCACCACTGATTCAGCAAACCTTGGTAGAGCCAGTGTCAAGGCCTATCAAGCATCCTACTCTCCCTCCCCATAGTGGTACGCTTTTCTCTCTATCCCCTCACGAAATAGGATATACAGGGCAAAAAGATATTATGAGAAGCGATTGGCCCCGGCCAGTAACGCCGGAGTGTCCCTCCGAGCAAGTATTTTTCCCTTCCAGGTGTCGCCGCCGCTGGTTGACCCGCGCCCGTCGCCGCCCCGTGCCGTGCCGTCATTATGGTTACCACGTTTAGCCCTGCAAAGGCTCATTCAGTGCCAGCAACCGGATCGACTTTCGGTCCCGGTTTGACGCCAGTTCCTAATTCTACCACAAGTACACCATAAATAAACAAATCTAATAATAATAAAAAAAATCTAGTTTACTTTAAAAATTTCATTATTTACCGTTTCATTTCCAGTTCCAAGGTAAAATTTTCCAGTCTGGCAAAAATTTGCAGTTGGGTTTAATTCGAAATTTGAAACGTTGTCAGTTAATCTTTAATCTAGAGCGGTCCAGTTCCCCATCAAATTTTTCCAAAATTTGTTTACATTTTTGGATAGATTTTGTGCATGGCACGCAGGTTGCGACAGAAGATGCAGTGGCGTTGCGGTCCCAGCGTCTCCGAGCGTCAAAGCGCCAGCGATGGGACGATTTGTGCTGCCGACGCCGCCTCCTTCGCGGATAATGCCACCGACAATCATGAACGCCGCTGATGCCAGCGTCTTCGAGCGTCAAAACGCCACCGATGTGACGATTTATGCCGCCGACGCCGCCTATTTTGCCAATAACGCCGCCAACGCCGCCATACACCGACAGTAATAATTACGCCAATGACGCCGCCAACCTTGCGAACAACGCCACCGGCGTTCGAACTCACGCCACCGACACCACCCTCCTCACCCAGCGCTCCGTACCCTCCTCAACGTCCTCCCGTCTTCCCATAGGTCGAGCCGAGCCTACCCTCACAGCCGACATCCGTCCTGCGTCACGGCCTCTCCCACATACAATTCCGGCCTCTCTACCCTGACCTTCAAACTCATCACCTCAGAAACGAGCAATCCCAGCAGCAGCGCCATCTAACCAACAACACCATCTTCATCTGTAAAACAACAACAGTTCCAGTTTCAACACCAATCCAACCAGCACCACCAATCCAATCAGCAGCACCAGCCATATCAACCCCATCACCTCTCCCATCAATCCATACCATCAGCCAAATTCACCTGGACACCCATGACATCCAAGTAAAAATGTATATATTTAGGTAGGAGTGTTAGGTTCCGCGTTATCCCGCTTGCAAGTGCGGCTCTAAATATTTTCCAACTAGGTGTTTATATGTTTTTGCCTCCCCCTTGTTAGTTTAACTGTGTAGGTCCTTTTTGAAGTCGCTTTTGTAAAAGTGTTATTTTCGCATTCGCTTCGCCAGCCCTTCCGATAAGTGCGCTGCTGCTTTAAGCGTTTTTATTACTGCTTATGCGTCTCCACTGCACTTTATGCAACTGACCAGTCGAACGACTGAAGTCGGCTACCGCAAAAGTTGTTTTCCACGCCTTATGGCTTTCTGTAAAAATGTAAATATTTTCAATCATTTGAATGACGCCGTGTGTTCGGCCATCTCAGCGCCATACTTATGCTTACCATGCTTATGCTTACCATGCTTAGCTTACCATGCTAGCGCTTGCCTTATGCGCTTTTGATTAAATTTAGTGCTTTATTTTGCGACTTAGAGTGCGTAGGACCTCCCAATTTTTGCTTCAACTTTTTTTTGCATCAAGGTCTTACCTTGGGTCGTCGCAACAGTTAACTGGAGTAATTTTAAAATTGCGGCCTTTCTTTTTCCCTTTCCTCCCAAGTTCCTCCTAGTTTTCCCTTTCCCAGTTTCTATTTTTAACAAATCTCAGAGACTTCTCTTTGGGACGAGTGTGGTACTGGCAACATTTCCCCAACAATTCCTTGATAACTCTCTTTTTTTAAGTTTCTTCCAGCCCACAAATTATTTTGGAAATTTGAAGGCATCGACTTATCTTCACATTAATCCTGCCTTTATTTCTTCATATATATTTATATTGGTTTGGTTCGTGTGGTCAGGGTAAGGTCAATAGGACTGAATCCCTATAAAGGACCCCGAACTAACTGAACAGAGAGTGGGCTTTGATTTAAGATTTATTTGGTTGCCCCCTCTGTCAGAAAAATGGGTTGCCTCGATAGCTTATCTATCGATGGTGTGTTGGTTTGTGGGGCTGGAATGGAAACATTGTAGAATTTTTGTTGCCCGTACACCACTCTGCCCAAGGGGGTGAGGTGTGTTATGGAGACATCCCATAGCACTTTGCTCTGCAATACTCCTCCTAGTTATTTCCTCCCTCTATCACCTACTTTTCTATATATCTCTTCGGTTTTCACCACCATCATTAATTTCCCGGCATCGTGGCAATAGGTCACTCGGTCTTTATCCCCAAGCTCCAGTTAGCTGCTGTGCTAATCCAAGGTGAGATTTTGACCCATTCAAAGTATTTCGGCTATGGAATGAGTCCATAGCCAAAACAGTTCTCTTTCAACTATTGTCCGAGCAGGACCTATCTACGCAGTTATATTTACGGTGAGATATATTTATATATTTAGTTAGGGACTCAGTGTTATACCTATTATGTTCTACACTCTTGTCAATGGTTTTGCACGAGTAAATTAATTAATATGGTTATGGTCCATCTCGGCTAGTAGGCCTCGGGCTTGACTGGATATGTGAATTCCAGCTTCGCTAGGATGTGTGAACCAGCTTGATTAGGGATATCTGGATTGACTGCGGCTGAACTATAGAATTCCCCCTCTCGTCAATTATGTCCGGTTTCCTGACTGGTCCTGGGGCTAGTGGGCACCTACGGTGTCAGAATGTCTTCAGCCCACACCCCAGGAGCCTTAACTTCACTATCTTCGCCGACCACTCGTCCATCCTTACTACAGTGGCATCCGGACGAGGAAGCATTGGCAACGGATGCGTTTTTCCTAGATTGGAAACTGCTCAGTGCTTACGCGTTTCCTCCGTTTTGTCTAATAGGAAGGGTACTGAAGAAAGTAGTCATGTACCATGTGGAATCCATTATTACTGGGATTTCCAACCCTGGTACCCAGTATTGTTGGAACTTCTGATGGGTAAACCAAGTATCTTACGGAACACGATGGACATTTTGTGAAGCCGGAAATTAGGAGAGAAGATTGTAACCTGCCGATTAGCGACATGGAATGTTGCAGGAAACTCTTCCAAAAGCAAAACTTTTTAGAATCAGTGCAAAATTTGGCAGGAAAGTCTCGGAGAAGGAACTTGGAAGGCATATGACGGAGCTTATCGAAAATGGGCTAATTGGTGTTCGGAACGGAATAAAAATCCCATTCAGTACGATATAAATGGTGTCTATGATTTTATGGCGGATCGTTTTGAAAAAGAGGAGTCTTACAGTGCGATTAATACTATCAGATCAGCACTGTCAAGTTTATCTTGAAAACCTCTGGGTGAGCATCCGGTCGTCGCACGCATGTTAAGAGGAGTATATAATTCGATTCAATTCAATTCATTTATTTCCTCCAGAAATCGGAGAGTAAAAGTCGTAGTAAACGCATACATAACTGGCCAAAAATATAAAACGAACACTATGACATAACAAGGCCGTATCACATGAAACAAATCAACAAACAAATATCCAAATTAAAAAATAAAACGTATGCATAATAACTCAGCCATCAGCTACAGCCTCAGCGAGGTAACGATCGGCCCCCTAAGCCTAGGTAGTAGGTACAACCAAGTTTGGGAAGTAGATACTGTGATTCAGTATATTGAGTCGTTAGGTAGTAATGATGATATAGATTTGCTTTCAATTTCCCGGAAGTTGGTTCTGTTGTTTGCTTTGGCTACGCTTTGCAGGGTAGACGGACTAGCAAACATATTATCCTGTACTGTTCTGGTGTGTACCACATTCTGCGGAAAAAAAGACTTGAAAGTTTAAAGACATCGGTATTTAATCATTGTAAATTTTTAATGTATCTTCTTCGTTCATATCGTAGCCGTAAGTTAATCCAGAAGTTCGGCGTGCAAGATGTCATTCGGTCACTGGAAAGGACGTCGGCGTCTTTGTTAAAAACTTCTGCTCATCCAGCTCATCGTCTACATGATGTTTTTCTGGAGTTTTTTAGGCCTAATTAGAAGTTTAGTCTTTTTATAATTGTCGTCATAAACGTTGTTTTTTATTTGTGTTTGTTTTTCCTTATTTCCTTTTAGTCCACTGTCGCCATGTGCATTTGGTGGGTTATAAATTAAATATATATATATATATATATCACTCCATTGTCATGTATTCCGGATGGAGTTTTGACATTGCCGTTGTTGAAACTAAAGAATGCCCAAAAAGCGGGATCCCCGTCGAAAGTCATAGCCTACCCATCAAAGCCTTAGAAAATGGAGGAAACTTATGTCCAGTGTGTCATGCTTTATGCAATATGTAAAGAAAACCAAGGAGATTCGAGGCTCGGAACAGACTCTGTTGTTACCAACTAGGAAACCTTACAGGCGCACATTGCGCAGATGGCTGTCCGATCTCATGCAATCTTCGGGTATAAACGCCTCGAAGTTTAAGTCACATTCTACCAGGGGGCAGCATCCAGTAACCTTGTAAAATCCGGTATACCAAAGGATGAAATACTCAGAAAAGGAGATTGGTGAAAAGAATCGACGTTCAAATTTTTTTTTACTTCCGTGGTTAAGCTTTGAACAGGCAAGGTTAGGTGAGTCCCTTTGGTGAAGTTTAATTATGAGCTGGCTGAGCGCCGAAGGCCAACATCAATGTGGCCATTGATGTTGAAGGCCAAAATGAGCGTGGGCATTGTGACAGTGGGCAAAAAGATTGTGGTGATTTTGGGAACCACCCCCGGATCCTTCTGCCAAACGAAAACAGGACCTGATGAAAACTCAAACGGCACCGATGTTACTAAAGTATTGTTCAGATTGGTGTTATAAGGAGAATAAGCCGAAACAAGGGGTACATGAAATAACTTCGATCATTCATTTGGGCCTAGCCAAGGATTAGCTATATAAATAATACAATATAAAATAACTCCACCCGGTACATTTGCTTCTGACAAAGAGGGGTCGTATACAGCAGAAAAAGGATTCACTGGGAGCAACTTTTTTTCTCTTATACTATTTTTCTATAAAGAAAAAGGTTCCGTTTTTCGAAAAATTATGGTTACTCTTTCCATTGTCCATATAATGGAGGCAAGTACCTTTTTTTTCAAGAGGTCCTCTTTTCGGTTAGCCCAGATAATTCCTTTTTTATGGCACTTGTCTTCCGGCAAAGTGCCGTATACCGATCACTTTCCGTCGGTCGGTCTGTCGGTCGGCCGGTCAGTCCGGTGATCGCGAGTTAGGGTATTATACTTCTCCATGAGCTAGGACGATGAAAATTGGCAGGCTACTAAACTAACTTGGAAATGGTCACTTCCTTGACCCGACCATCGTTGGGGAGTGGAGGGAGGGGGAATCCGGAACCTTGAGGTATGTACAACTTTGGAACGGGTGATCGCATCTTTATGAAACTTGGCATTTTGAATAACCTCCTGTCTCAGATGTCCCATTTCAAGTCCGGACCGGATCCGATGAATGTGGGGGGGAACCGGAAATCCTGTGACACCTTTAAAGGTGTCACAGGATTTCCGGTTCCCCCCTAATTAGAGTGGGGGCGATCAGGAAGAAACTTGGTGGTATAAAGAACAAGCCCAAGAAATCAGTGACATAACCGGACCGGATTCGGGCACTGGGGGGGGGGAGCTGGAGGGGGGTCCGGAATTCCAGTGATCGTGAGTCAAGGTACTTCCAGATGTGCTAGAACGACGAAACTTGGCTGGAACATTAGAGACTCGACAAGATTGGCTTAGAAATTGTCACTTCCCAGGTCTGACCATCTCTTAAAGTGTGCGCATCTTAATTGAAAACAGAAGAAGAACAAAATTTTACCAACGTTACATATTCATGATCCCCAATGGACTATGATCATTTTTGCCTCAAGGTTTTGCTTATAAGTGGATCGCCAAGTCTTTGGCAGATCAGGACATTATAAGATTCAAAGCGTTGTTTTTTATTTCAGAAAACATTAGCCATCAGATCCCTCTTCCGTTTTGGATTTTTTTTTTGCTTGGTTTTCTCACTTTTTAACCACGGCGCATTCATCTGCAAATATTTTGCGTCCAGCCGCTGCGTTGAAGAACGCAAAGTCTGGACAGAGTTGACAATCCTTAAACGGGAAAATAGTTAATTTCACATGGGAGGTGATGTAATTTTCGAAAAACAATATTTCTGAGCCACTGCATTGTGAAAAGATCATTTTTAGCAAGGGTTGTGCTTTAAACTCATCAAATGAAACATTTAAGTCGTATTTCATCTTCACTTTTCTCTTATACTGTGGAACCCGTATACGCTGCTCATAAAATCCAATACCGAATTATCGCCAGATGTGCTAGAGGAACAATAACAATCACACGTGAGAAGGGGGGACAAGTTATCGGAATGGAGAATGAGTGATTAGGCTTTCGGCTCACACCGACCCGCTAATTAGCCCCGTCGGAAAGTGGTTCAGCAGTCAGCAATGATGTCGGAAGCCAAAATTGACAAACTTGATGTAGACTGATAAAACAGAGTTGGATTGAGAACAAACAGAGGTATAGGCATTTTATGAAGTTTCAAGTATGGCTCGGCCTGAGACAATTTGGAAATGGCCAAACAAATCCGGATAAACGTATACCTCGAAGTAACATGTCATTGTTTACTTTATGCCAGCGCATCTAGCGGCCAAAAAAGAACTAATCTGGATGTAATTTTATGAAGAGCGTATTATTAAAAGTTTTACTTACAGGAGCGAAAAAGCAGACTTTCCAATCAAGTAACCAATCAGTTCTTGATCAAATTACTGGTACAAGGTGCTCCTGCCGGTCCCGAACCCAACTTTCCCAAAATCATTTCGTGGAACTTCAAATACAGGAAATCACCAGCTTTCTCCTTATACAATGGCGTCAGATAGGAAAGCAAGGACATGGAATTCGGCTATGACGAATGCCGGAAATTCATTTCGAAGTCTTCTTCAAAGGATGCATCTACCCACATTACAAGTAGGAGAGCTGTTGAACTGGGAAAGTCATACAAAGAAATCTTTCGAAAAGCTCCTCGACGGAGTCGGATACCTTTGACGGTGTGAAAAGCAATAACGGTAACCTTTCAAACGGATCAAAGAGAAACAGAAAAAGCCGAAAAAAGACGATTTCCGAACCATGGTCTCTGTGTCCTGATTGCGTGCTCTCTCTCTGCCAGATTGGTGAAAATATTTATATTGTAGAACTACTGCACTGTCAGAAGTTCATAACAGATAACACAAGGATGCGCGGTTTCAACAGACAACACTTGGTATATAATCTGTTGTGATTTAGAAAACGTTATGCACTAAATGTTATGCATAACAAGCACTGCCAGGGGAGCCGAAACACCACCGAATAAGAATTTGCTTACTTTCCGATGTCATGACGACAAACAAAAAAGTCAGCAGATGCTTTTTCAGCTTTTGCTTTTTGTGTATGCATAACATTTAATGCATAACGTCTTCAAAATCACAACTCTACGGGTCGGAAACATGGCCAATAAAAGCTGCCGAGGCCCAATCCCTTAATTTGTTCGACCAAGGATGCCTCCGAAAAATCTTGGGAGTGACACTCCGAGACCGTCTGAGTAACAACGAAATACGGAGACGGTCCTCCCAAAAATACGATGCAGCCTCATTAGCGAAGAAACGTCGATTGTCCTGGTTCGGCCATGTGAGAAGAAGAGTAGATTCCACCCTGGCGAAGAAAGCTCTGCTGGCCACCCCAATGCCCGGTTGGAAGAAACTTCGGGGAGGTCAAGGTAAAACGTGGCTGAGCACCCTCAAGGAAGACCTAGAGCCCACCGGTGGCTTCCGCCGCCATGGGAGGAGATGGGATCCCTACTGGCTTCAAATCTCGATGCCATTCCCAGAAGACCGAGATTCATTCCTTGGTCCGTCAGCTGCTGTCGCCAGGGAGCTCCAAAGCTTGCGTCCTGACACAAGTACAAGTAAGTAGTAAGTTACATCCCAAGTGTTGTCTGCTGAAACTGCACATCTTTGTGTTATCTGTTATGAAACTTAACTTAACCTTGTGTTATCTGTTATGAAACTTGTAAGTGGAAGGCTTTTTACATTTTGGAATGTAGCGGCCCCAGATTGTTATCTTTAGAAATTAATAAAACAAAAAAAGAACATTGTTACTACCGCTTTTCAAAAAAAGACTTACTGTCAATGCTGCGAAAGCCACAAGGCCACCATACAAAAACGACGACAGGGCAGAAACCACAATTGTCACTGTCAGAACAACAAGAGCCAACACAACAGAAGATAACTACAGCGATAAACAAACCTTAACTGGAAGCTTGTGCGGACGGAATACTTATAATTTTGACTACTATGAAGGACCATGTAAAGGTACTCTCCTTTTTGGTGAATCTCTATGTCAGGTCAGAAGATGTACAAACCTCACTACTAGAGGCGTCACTTGGGGGGGGGGGTGTTTACCGACTGTCTGGTAATATTTACTGATTGTTTTTGCAGAAAAACGACTGTTTTCAAGAAAAACGACAGTTTTGAAAAAAAATTGGCTGATTTTAAGAAAAACCGATTGCTTTCACGAAAAATCGACTGATTTTCAGAAAAACCGACTGTGTTCGTGAAAAAAATCAACTGTTTTGACGAAAAATCGCGGCGCTTCGCGCCGACTCGGTTATTTTTTTTAACCGATTGGCTGACAACATTGGGGGGCGTCCCCCCTCCCCCCCCCCCAGTCGTGACGCCCCTGCTCCTGCAGCCATTTTCTGACCGATTGCTGATATCGTTGTCTGAAACTGATACGAAGCTCTGAGAGCGCCTACATGAAGGACACATCGAAGCAACACCGTGACATTCCATTTTAATTTACCATGACATGACAAAGGCCCACGGAAATCTCTCTCCAGAAGGAACTACTAGACTATTCCATCCGGTCTAAGAGAAGGGATCCTGAGCAAGGAAGTTCTTCAAAGGTCATTCTTTCGAGCCGTATGAGAAAAATATTGCGTCGGAACGAATCAACTTGTCGGAGTGGCGCGTCCCAAGCTTGTGGGAAAAGTAGGGCAAGGATAGAAGAATGGACGTGGAACGTCAGCGATAAGTGCGGAAGGATAATTAGAAAGCAAAAGACGCCTAACATTTTTCCGACCAAGAAAGCACAGGACAAAAACGAATTCAGCGTATCTCCTTACCCCTATGTCCAACATCTAATCAACTTCAAATAAAAATTTAACTTATAACAAATTTTCCCGTTTGAGCCGTTTTCCAGACGAACTATATGTCCGGCTAAAGAAAGATTGTCATATACGGATTCAGCATCTCTTCTTACCCCAAAACCGGACATCTAATCAACTACAAATACAACTTTTGCTTTTAACAAATTTTCCGGTTTGGGCCGGATTCCGGGCGAACTACTTGTCCGCGTAGAAAACGATTTTCACAGAAGTGTTCAGCACGCCTTCTTACCCCTAAATCGAACATTTAATCAACTTCAAAATAAAAGGTTTACTTTGAGCAAACTTTCCGGTTTTGGCCGGATTCCGGGCGAACTACTTGTCCGGCACAAAAACGGTTTTCATTGTCGTGTTCAGTATGTCTTCTTACCCCTTGACCGAAAATCTCATTGGCTGTTTAAAAATATATTCTTTGTCCCTTTGTTTGAACCCCCTGCCCCACCCCTAAGTGTAGGGCTACAGAGCCCATCTACGAACTCAACCTTTCCCTTGATCCAAAGGATCCTCCCACCAAGTTTTAAAAAAATATCTCATTCCCTTCGAGAGTTATCTTGCTCACAGACAGACGGACAACTTTTGCAATATCATAGGTAGGCTTTCCCTCCACTTTCGTTTTGGGATTTCAAAAAGCGAACGAAGCCGAAGTTGAAGAAACAGCCGACGCATACACTAGCAGAGCTTTCCGGATCGCCAGAAGCGACCTAAGGTGATCGCAAGATCAGATGCTGGGGGGGGGGGAATTGGAGGGGGATCGGGAATTCTGGTGATCCCGAGCTGAGGTTCTTCCAGATGTGTTAGAACGATGAAACTTGGCATGCATATCAGGGATCCGACCAAATTGACTTCAGACTAGTCGTTTCCCGGTCCGGCCTCAGACCTGATAATCGTTGGGGGAGAGGAGGGAGGGAGAATCTTGAACCAAGCATAGCTTCAAACGGGGAATCGGATCTGAATGAAAGTGGAATGTTGGAAAGACCTCGTTTCTCAGATGTTCCATTTCACGTCCGGATTGGGTCTAATAACTCTGGCGGGGATAAGACGGGGACCTGAAATTCAATATTAAATTCAATGTAATTTATTCCGTAATCGTAAATTAGTTTCACAGTATAATGTTCAGGATAGCATCAACACACTTCTTCATTGTCATTCCAATCTGCTCACCCTCCACCAACATCCTGCCCTGTAAGCCCACGATATCATTAGCCAGTTTTTATGGCACTTGCAGCTTCGCTCAAGTGCCATATACCGATCACTTGTCGGTCTGTCGGTCGGTCGGTCGGTCGGTCTGTCAGGCCACTCATCTCGAGTTACGGTACTTCCAGATGAGCTAGGACGATGAAACTTGGCAGGCATATCAGGGACCCGACCAAACTAATTTGGAAATAGTCACTTCCCCGATCCGACCACCGTGGACGGAGTAGAGGGCGGGGGAATCCGGAAAATTTAGTAGTTTTTGTAAAACCCCTACCCCTTTCTTTACACTAGTAGGTCTGCGCGTGGCGTGACGTCACTCTTTGCATCGGATCACTCTGTTAACATTGGAAAGAGCTAGTGCATTCGAGGGTCAAAGGGTTTTGTATCTGTGGTGCAGTGCGGGGGAATATGGAAAATTGAGTGTTGTGTAACTTTCGAACGGGTGATCGGATGGGACGAAACCTAATATCTGGATGAATGACATATCTCTGATGTTCCATCTGAAGTCCGAACCGGATCCGACAACAATTGGGGGGGGGGATATGTGACCGGATTGGACTGGAGAGATCGGGATGGAACTTAGTGGGAATATCAAACAAGTCCAAACTGAACCGGATTGGCTCCGGCGACTGTGGGGGGAGTTTGAGGGGCGGGTCCGGAATTCCGGTGATCGCGAGTTAAGGTACTTCCAGATGTGCTAGGACGATGAAATTTGGCTGGAATATTAGAAATTCGACAAGATTGGCTTAGAAATCGCCACTTTTCAAATCCAACCATTCCCTAAAGTACCAATCATGACCGCAAATTAAGAAAAATACTTTTAAGCAAAATATGCATTTCCATGATCCCCATGAGCTCATGATCATTTTTGCCTCAAGGGTTTTGCTTACAAATGAAGTTCTAGCTCCCTTAAAGTGTGCATCTTAACCGCAAGGTCGAAAAGTACTTTTTATCAAACGATACATCTCAACCCATGATCAGTTGTCCCACAAGGGTTTTGCAAAAAAAAATAATTTCTTGCACCCTTAAAGTGCGCAAATTAGTGGGAAAAAAAAATACTTCTGATCATACGTACATATCAATGATCCCTAAGAGCCTGCTATCGTTTTTGCCTCAAGGGTCTTCCTTACAGATGAATTTCTAGTGCCTTTAAAGTGCGCATCATTACAGCCAAGTTCAACGATAATATACTTTTTCTCTAGCTCCCTTAAAGTGCGCATCTGAACCGCACAGTCGAAAATTACTTTTGATCAAATAATACATCTCAACCCTTGCAAGTGCCATATGAGCTTACAGCTCTTGTTTATCCCTGAAGTGCAAGTGTCAAAATTTTAAGTGTAATAAGTGTGTTTTAAAAGTCTATTTGAAGAATGTAGCCATGTTTATTTATTTTGTTTTGTCAAGTGTTTTAATATGTAACTTTTACTTTGTTGTATTGTACTCCGCTATAACCAAAAAGCGGGTAATAAATAAATAAATAAATAAATATTCCTTCAGCCCAAGCTGACTGTGATTTTGCTCTGTTGTGAATCATATTTGATAGTGCAAAACGAATATGTCAGCTGATTTTTCTTCTTTTAGGTTAAATTTAAATAAACCGTAGGTTCAATTTTTCTCCCATCTCTATTCTTCCCTGATATATTCAGTAAAGTGTCGGCTCAGTTTTTTTTCAATTATTACTCGTTAGTGTTCTTCGCTATCCAAGCACACATTTTTGTTCTTTCTTGCAGGAATGAAATTCAGTTGTGAATTTGTATTTAAGTATGGACAAATGAAATCGAGACTTTGCAGAAACAGCAGTTTGAGGCTCTTTGAAGTAAACACATGACTTACTTGTAAAGCTACCAAGTCTCCAAATCCTATGGTAGTAAGGGTCACAACACAGTAATACAGGGCGTCTGCGTACGTCCACAACTCATTCTTGGAAAAAACATATGCACCGCCAAGCACCATGAAAGACAAAAGTGCACCGTTGACCCCAAGCAATTCCACTTCCGTGGCATCACGCCTTGAACATCCAATGATTGTCTGAAAAATGAAGATCATTTTAATGAGATATAAAATCACACGTGTTGTGATGCACTGGTGATACCTGTACCTGGTACCTGACACTTTGTGATACGGTTCACGGTCGAAGGTATCACGCGAGGTGGTTACGCGTGAAGGTGACCTTATTCCGCGGTATGGAGACGAGCCTTCGAACTGAGGGGTTATTCACGTAGCGTAGACGATAGAGCTTGCGTGCCGAGACATCTCGCCACAAGACAAATGGGAACCGAACACTCACCCCAGTGACATCTCGCCATACCGACAGCCCATCACAACTTACCACAGTGCCACAGTGCCACAACGTGGCCACAGTGACAAGATGACACACCGACAACTTGCCACAACGTGACATTTTACCATATTTAAAGCATAAAGTACTTTATTCAGTTACTATTTTTCAAACAAAATTGAAAGGTGCATGAGTTGAAGCATAACTGAAAACTTGAATCAGTTCCATGATTCTCCTCGATAACAAGCGCCTTCACTAGTCAGGCTAGTGTCCCTTCACATCTGTTTTCATCGTCTCGTTCTCTAGCTAAATATGATCTTTCCATGGATATAAGTGAGTAAGTATGTATCGCCCTAAAGCTTCAACACTTTTTCCACCCTGTCGATTTCTTCTGTTACTTGCCTCTAAACAAACTATTTGCCAAACAATCATAGAAGTTCATATTGTTTCAAGGGGAAGCAAACATTAGCAACATGTGAAGATTCGAAGCCCTCTGGCTCCCGAAAGCATAATCATGATTTGGTTCATGACCGACACGATATTGACGTTGGCCGAGGATTCCGTTCATGACCGATACGTCGGCGAAGTCGGCCCACGGTTTGGTTCACGGCCGAAGCGTCGGCGATGTCTGACACTTTGGTTCATGACAGACAGGCGACGTCTCTGGTTCATGACCGACTCGTCGGCTGACGTTCGGCTGACGGTTTGGTTCACCGCCAACATTTCGGAATTGTCGACGTGTTTTGGTTCATAAAACACACGCAGGCGATTTCGTCGACGTAGGCCGACGAGTTGGCTCATCAGCGACATGTCGCCGACGTCATTCGACCGTTTAGTTCACGACCGACACGACGGAGTCTTCGGCCGACGGGTTGGTTCATAAAAGACGCGTCGGTGATGTCGGCGACGGTTTGGCTCATGAACAGACACGCGGCCGACGAACTGGTTTATTTCCGACACGTAATGCTAATATAAATAACATAGGAATAATATGAAAATAGGTAGAAGCTCAAATATCGAAATCATTTAAACATATTCAAGAACCAAACTAAGTTTTAAAAAAAAAAAATTAAAGTGACTTCGAAAATGAAAACTCAAACAAATACAATCTTCAAAATTACAAAATAATAATTTGTATATTGTCTAACCGGTAAATACAAGTCTGGCCAACAGGCAACGTTTGGAGTGTGACCCCCAGAACCCCACTCTTACCACCCCATCGGTTTATTCAGTTACTTACTCTAGAACATACTATTCGCGACACAATCGTAGAAGTTGTCAGCGGTCGTCAGTTTCCCGAGGACGCTGCCTGAACAGACAGTAACGAAATGCGAAAGTCTCCCCCAAAGTCCCTCTGGCTCCCCAAAGCCTAATCACTCCTGAGTCGTTCAGTTCAGAAGGTCCTTGCGTAAGCAAGCCGAAATTTTTGTTTCTCTTTTCTCTTGTCACTAATGGCCACCAGAGAATTCCCACACATCTGCTGGTATAGCCTTGCCATCTGGATTGACGTCGATTCGCCGGCTTTTCCAAATATTCCTTCAGCCCAAGCTGACTGCGAGTTACAGTTGATTGCGCTAAATGGATACGTCAGCTGATTTTATTCGGGCGACATTTGTGTGTCACAATTTTACTTTTCTAGCTTCAAGAGCACTCTTGCCAAGAAAGGCCGAAATATCGCTTGAATAAAATCAGCTGTCGTATCCGTTTAGCGTAAAGTAGAGGTATGCTTATGTGAACGTTTGTTGACTAGTGAGTGGACTTTGCCATTTTCATGCACTTGCTGTGTTTAAAGCTAACTACCAGTTAGCCAAAGTAGGTAATTAAGGGCATCTGAAAACACCTGTATAGGTATTTTGGATCTTCATTCTACCATTTAGCCCAAAACTGCACTGTTCACATAAGCATACCTCTACTGTATATGGCTTTTCCAAGTCGTGCGATCTTTATAGTGACCTTCCTAACCTGTCAATACACCCTTTTCTGATTACAGTGCTCCAAAGTCCGATTGGAAACATAACTCCGAGTTGACGCGTTAAACCCATCGCCAAAACACGACTGAAAAATCGAGACTTTGTGAAGTCCGGCCTAGATGATTGGGAAGCAAGAGCTTATAAGAAAACTATGCCAAGCGAACAAAAATAATGAATAACAAGTAACAACAATCGTAACATAAGAAGTAGAAACTAAAGCTTAGTCGAAGAGCTTCGGGCATCAATTCGGCGAAGCGTTTTCAATCATCCATAATCCGCCAAGAGCACTCAACTGGAAACAATTCGTTTTATTTTTTATTCATTAATTTATTTGTGACCCAATTTTCAGTTTTAGCGGAGCAATTCAAAATAAAGTAAAAGGCACAAATGAAAACGCTAAACCTGGAATAAACTGTATATAAAAACTCGCGAATTAAGCTATTTGAGTTAACCCACCAATGAGTCGACCCACACGCTCCAAGGGCGACTGGACTTGCCCATTAATATAAGTTCGTTTTAATTTTTAGTGTTACGATGACTGTATTTGTATATGAAGGTGCACTCAACCTGATGTTATGGCGAGGGGTACAGTAGGCCGGACATAAAATGGTAAATGTCCAGGTATACAGTCATCGGAGTCAGGACGGCCTAGGGCGTCAAAATGGCCTACTACACGTGCAGAACTTCACGGGTGCATTACGGATTCCTCACGTTGATTCACACCATGGTTTGCAGACAGAATACACAACAGGCTAAGCCTTACTGGCCAGCTCACTCTAAGGAGCTTTAAATAAGACTCATAAAAGTGACGCAAGGTCCGTAAATAAACAAAAGGTTTTGTTCACTGGTTTGTGCTTACAAAATAAAATATAACAACCTTTAGGTAAAAGGGTTGTTTGGCCCGGAAAAGAAGTGTCGTTCTAGATAACTCATGATCATCAGATGAGTCGTGTTAATGAATAATTATTACTGAACAGTACGGACAGTATAAAAGTCAAAAGGAAAAGTAGTCAAAGGAATAGTCAAAGTCAAAGGAAAGGGAGTATCGCTGCCTAGAGGCGGCAGAATCAAACAGAGCGGGGTGCAGACCATGCAGATGGCATCACCGTAACATTACCTTAAATTATCATAAATCGCATTGTCCAGCGACAAAGGTGCCAATGCTCCTGTAGAGTCGCTGGTTGGGTGATGACTTTTCCAGCATGAGTCTGAACTGGTGAGTACTACTGTTTTTCTTGTCTTTTGAAGAAGGTAATATTTTTCATTTATTACCCCCTTGCCAATCATGCTTTGCCATCTGCCGGGAGTATTTGATAATTTGTGTGTGTACAGTTAGTGAAAAGAGTAAACGAACCTGAACTCTAGAAACCGGCTGTTTTTTTTTGCACATAGAAGATGTTAGCTGAAATTTATTCTAGACCTTTTTGGAAAGGGTCCTCTTCAGGTTCTAGTTTACACGAGCGAATAAAATAAATAAAATTTCGACAAAATGGAATATCGTCATTTTATAGAGACATTTCAAGAGTCGAGAGCTAATGCTGGGATTTCATTTTTGATACGGCTGCCGTTTTTGCTGTTTGATTTGCAGGCAGTTTTTTTGTTCACGTAGCCACTTGTGTCAACAACTAGCCACTTGTGTCGAGAACTAGCCACTAGTCAACTAGCCACTTGGGCTATGTATCTTCTCCAAGTTGAAGTTTACTGGACTTTCGACGGGTAAGCTGAGAGTCCCCGAACAGAAAGATCTCTCGAAGTTGAACTAGCTCTACGTAATTTAAATCAGCAACAACATCAAAGTGACTTTGGTGAATTACTTTGCCTGTGAATAAACAAACTTGCTAGACTGCTAGTTCTGGAACTTCTCTAAACTTGTTGTGTAGCCAGACAGGAGCGTCTTTGATTTTCTGTCATTTGTGATTTTATAAAAGAACAAGAGCTACGAGCTCATATGGCACTTGTACGAGTAGGTGGTGTAAGAAAGTAGATGAGAACGTAACAAAATTCCCCCATCAACCCCAGTAGGATCGTACCTAGAAATAGGACATCTGGTTTCACTCGAGTCTGAGCGTTTCCTGCATCGCCTTGGATCATCTAGGGCAAATGTTTCATCCCACTAGTTTGACCAATAAGAGTGCTACACTATTTCCGGTACCCCTATCCCTCAGACTCCCCCTACAGTGGCCGAACCTGGTTCAGACACATAAAACAGGTCATCTAAAGCATGCTCTCTTACCGGCTATCGAGTTTCAATCGAGTCTGGGGATTTTTCAGGAAACTCCTTTCCCTCCTCAGATCCGGTCCGCACCCTAAAATTGTCATCTAGGGCATATGGTCTCTCTATTTTCCGAGTCTCATTCAAATCAATTTACTCGTTTGACCCCTATGAGAGCCATACAATTTCAGGACTCCCCCCTCCAACTTCCCCCAACTGTGGCCTAAAACGACTAGAACACATAAGCTTCACATCTCTGGCATCTCCTCTTCTCATCCTTCAAGTTTGAGTCGAATCGGACCATATCTGCAAATTTCCGATTTCCGCTTCATCCTCTTCCTCACATCCTCGGTGAAATTCAAATTGCGAGGTTTACCTTTGATTTTTACTCATGTCAGAAACCCGTCCCTATTCTCAGTGCCACAAAGAGAAACCAACTGTGAAAAACAAGAAATCCCTCAGCATAGTCAAAGTAATTCAGCTTATTCAGGTACAAGAAAAAGTAGCTTTTCAGTTAAACTTTAAGGACCTCCTAACACAAAAGAAAGGAGATTTTTTGTTTGTTTTTTTGATTAGATAACTATCCCGCTTAGATGGTATTTGAGAGATAAATTTTCGGATATTTGGTTGCACTTCCGGCAATTGTCCTCGGCAAGAAAGAAATAAATCATAAATTCCACAACAACACCAACTGTAAAACGATGCGAAACCAACAAACCACAAGCGACGTGTAACTAAATAAAGAAGGCGATGCTGATTCAAAGACATGCAAAGAAAAACTGACAAAACCTGCGAGTTTAAGAAAATTAAGACCTTATACCTCATAAGACGTACCTTGATTTTACAAATGACGATGGCAAACATTTTATTCAGGCGTTCTCCAATCGACTGGAACATGACGATTCCTAATGGAATTCCAACTATCGCGTAGACCATGCAGAAGGCTTTGCCGGTGACAGTTACTGGAGTTGAATGCCCATAGCCTGGAACCAGATGATTTGATTAATACAGCGAAAACGAGAAGTTGGGAACTTATCCCAGAACACACATCTGAAGAGTCAAGGACAGTTTTACTTGAAGGGGAAGTGAAAGCATGATAATATTTTTCTTGTCGATATCATTTCTTCTTAAAGAAGAAGTAAGAACATCTCTTACTAGAAATAATCTTTTCATCATGAAATGGCTCGGAATCATTTTTCGAAAGTTACATTAATTGCCACGTGAAAGCAGCAATTTTCTTGTCAGCGCTTGTCGACTCTATCCAGCCTTCGCGCTCTTCGGCGTGGTGGCTGGACGCAAAATCCTTGAAAACTGAACGAAGCGTGGTTAAAAAGTGGGAAAACCAATCAAAAGGAAAAGTCAAAAACAGAAGGTAGATAATAATAATAATAATAACGCTTGTTTATTCAGCCAAAAGACCATACACGATTTTACACGTTTCAAGAAATGAACCATTATAAAAATAAACCATTACACCTCTATAAACTACTATGCTAAACTTTCACTCCTAAGACTAAATCCTTTTGTCACATATTGGCATATATCTACGATACACTTGGGGTTCGTAGATTTCAGGATACGGGGAAGCGATACCGACCCTCCCCCCAAAAAATTTTACTCTCAATTTTATTCTGATGGCCTACCATGCTTTCCGAAATAATAAACAACACTTTGAAGCTTCTTATGCCCATACTTGTGAAAGGGTTGTCACCGTACCTTGAAGCTTTCGGCGAAATTTGGCTGAGTGACTGGCAAAATTCGGCTCGGTCGAAAATTCTAAATATTCGTACTTACAAAACGAAACACTAAGAAAGGTGGAGATTTCAGAAGCTTGAAAGTCCATAAGGAAGCTAGGGATAATATTAAAGGCATAATAAGCAAGAGGGTCCTTTAATGTTCATTACATAATTTTAAGCTTCAAATTCCTCGGCATGTTTCGTGTTTTTTTGCCTGAACTAAAGATTAATAATAATAACAGCTATAAATGTTTTAAACCCTCAAAGGGAATGGCTAACCCAAAAGTGCAATTGTGATGTTCCATGTCTGTATTCCTTGGAACCGAAAATCATACAGTGAAATCTTACGAAAGGGAGCTTCAGTTGGACTGATCTCGTCCAGACCAATAAAATCCATTAGACTATCACTCTACGCCAATCACCTTGCCATTAATCTAGCCTGCCGCAGTAAGGACTTTCACTGTTTTGACCGTCACGGATTTTACCCTGTCGCTGTTTTGCAATCAAGGTTTTTGTTTTGGCAGTACTGACGTGTAAGCTGTTTTTTTTCATGTTTTCATGGACGCTTATCTTACATAGAAAATACTTCACAACCGAAGCCGAAACTGTCCGGAATAAAACTTCTTAGACAAAACAAGATTTACAAATTGGCTTTTGGCAAAGACTTTAACAGTAGGAAAGAAAGGAAACTCCGCTGAAATTCCGTCGTGGAGCGTTTGGTCTTTGACGTTGAACGTGAATGTAAACAAGCCATTAGTCCACACAAACCAAGAGGATTTGCAATAAAAAACGTGACAAGTGTAGTTAACGATGATTTTGCAGAACAATCGGTCGAAATGCCAACAGAACGATAGTTCTAACAGCCAACGAACCGCTAGACGGCACTAATTATCGCGACTCATACGGCTTATTGCAGTTTCCCGTTTTTCCACAGCTAATGTCTTTGGACTATGGCACTTCAAATGTGGACGCTGCAGTCACAGTTATGACTGTGCATTACATAGGCTACTGAAAGACTCGTCGTTGCAAATTTCAAAAGAAATATAGATTCCGTGTCTCGTTCTCGGTTCCAAATGCAACTAGACAGCCTACTAATGGGCAACTAGCTTATGCTAACAAGGCTTGAAGCAATTTTACAATCCATATTTCGTAGCCTTCTAATTACAATGAGGTTAACTTCGCTAAAGCCAGGCTCCGAACTTGGCAAGTAAGAAAGGGTACAAGAACACGGCTCTTGTCTCTCAACTCTTCAGGAAGAACAAGAAGAGCGGCCACGAGAACGCCACGCCACGAGCAGCCACGCTGTTAGAAGTCACAGCGACAGCAAGTGGCAAGGGATTATTCTTTGATAATTTTTGAATTTTTGGTGTGATTTTCTCTCTGTGTTTTGTCTTTTGTTTTTCTTTGTTGTGTGATCTTTTTTCTGTGATTTTTCCACTTTTTTTATACATTCCCTCATTTTCTCTTTCATAAAATACAGAAAAATCCCGCCTTTTTACTTTTTGCCTTACGTATTTGTCCAATGATTGGCTGTACGGATAGATTCCTAGATTAGGAGGAGTGTGTTATTTGTAGAAGTAAGTTTATTTATTTATAAAAATTTTGTTGCCATGGCCCACGGGCTTTTTTTTGGTAATATATTCTATTCTATTCTATTCTATTCTATAGACGTTCTGGCTTTTTTTAAAATGCTAAGTGACTACAGCCTCCCAAGGCGTCAAGGCTTGAAGGCCTTGTTGGCAATTTTACAGATACAAAAGTTGGAGCCATGTTCGTCGACAGCAGGTCTAATTACAACGTTGCTAAAACAAGGATCCGAACGTCTAAATTTGTCAAGGAAAAGGAGAATAATTGCACCAGAACAGGGCTCTTGTATCTCAAATTCTTCAGCAGGAAGGAAATGAAAATCGGAACAATGTCCTGCCTCTTCACCGAAGAACAGAAGGATAGTGCGCACCGTCATTGCCACGTCCCACCGAGTTTTCAATGGTGTTGGGAGGTATTTGGATTTTTCGATATATCGATATTTTCACTTTCGATATTCGATAATCGATATATCGATATCGATATTTTGGTATCATATTTTGCTATGATATATGTCTCGTTTTGCCAAAATTTAAGGGCAAATTGTCGTAAAAAGCATCTTGCATCAATTCAAACTTCGAATGAATAAAACCTGAATTACGAAAACCATATTGCTCTGATTTTTGATAAATAAATCTATTTTACGTTGGATTATTTAAAATGATTATAAATGTTCGTTTTCGATATCGATAAATGCGTTTCGATAGTCGATATCGATTTTTGGTCCGAAATATTGATATATCGTTATCGATATCGAATATCACCCATCACTAGTTTTCAAGATTTCACAGATGGCACGTGTCACTGAAAGTACGGCCAGACTTTATCAGCCTTTGATGTCTGGAAGGGATGAGCATCCGGAATCTCAATCTCCAGCTTATACTACCGTACTTCATAAAGGATATCAGAGGCCCAGTAATCCTTCCATTCAGACGAGTGAAGATGTCAAAGTTGGTTCAACATCACTCTTTGAATTTTTCTCATAATCCTCTGAACTGAAATGTTTGTTGTCATATCCGACAAATGTAAACAAACTTCGACTAGATTGAAACTGGCCTTCGATTATAAGGAAAATTAAAAAATCATTAACCAAATTTAAGCTAGAAGAGGTCAATAAAATATTTACGAAATACATAAAAACGACAACAAGTTAACTAATACACTTTACAAGAATCCTGAAATAGATGTTGGGGTGAAACTGTGTAAAAATTGGGTGTTTAATGAAGTGACGACGAATTGGCAGGATACGGCAAAAACTAATTGCCAGTTCCTCTCGGACCGACGCACGGACGACGGGATATATATAGACAGGAATATAGGGCCACTATTCAAGCACGAATCGAGGTACGAATCTTACCAACGAACAATTTACAAAGACCGTTGATCAGTCCAAGCCATTTGCAGTAGGTTATTTAACTTGTAACCAGGGAACAATTTACATGACCGGTTTCTGACGACCAAGCTTCGTCAACAGCAGGATACGTATCGACGGTTGCGAAACAAGACAAGACAAGCAGAGGCGCCACTACTAGGGGGGAGGGGTGACGCCCCCCCAATGTTGTCGGTAAAAAAAACGAGTCGGCCCGAAGCTCCGCGATTTTTAGAAAAACACAGTTTTTTTTTTATTTAGAAATAGTCGTTTTTTCTTAAAAACAATCGATTTTTCCTAAAAACAGTCGGTTTTTCGTAAAAATAGTCGATTTTTTTCTAAAATAGTCATTTTTTCTTAAAATCAGCCGATTTTTCGTCAACACAGTCGTTTTTTCTGAATAATAGTCGTTTTTATCCGCAAAAACAGTCGGTACAAATGACCAGCCAGTCGGTAAATCCCTTGTTCCCCCCAAAAAAAAACATTTTGGCTAGTAACGCCTCTGAAGAAAAGTAAGGAAGTCAGTGGGGTGTTGTTGTGGAAGTTAGAAGTTACGATAAAATTATGTTGCCGGGGTTTAAGAAATGACAAAGCGACCAGGGAAGTAGGTGGCACCAGAAGTGTAGAATAATCCGTTAAGCTCATCCAAGCGATTTTGAATTAATGTTTTGAAAACGGAAGCGTCACTGCGTACGAGTGTACTGAGAAACATCCGCTTTAGTTTATGGTCCTGATTTGACCTACAGGCACGTAAAAAAAGTCTTCCTTGAAGGTAGAAAGTATTGGCTCGAGGCAGAGCAATTTGCAGCCTCAAAGGAGCAACAAGTCGAGAAGTAGGGAAATAAACGTACCCTGAAACAGAAACAAGCGAAGACTAACAACTAGATAACGCCTCTTTGAAGACACGCTACCGCATAAGAAAGACATCAGTTGCGTTTTTGCGGATACCATGGTATCTGTTACCACGGTAACTGGATCTGCAATTAGTCGTTTTTGCAGTACCTTGGTCTGACCGGGGTATCTGATATACGGTCCACTGCAAAAACGACTATTGCCGAAATTGCAATTTTCGAAGTCATCCCAAAATAAAAACTGAGATCCAGTTACATCACTAAGTGCTGAACTTCTTTCTCACCAATTTGACAAAATTTGATGAAAGTGAGATGCGTTTTGCAGATACGACGACCAGATACCACGGTCGGACCGTGATATCTGAATATCTGTTACCACGGTAACTGGCCAGATACCACGACAACTGCAAAAACGCCTTTTGACCGTGGTATCAGATACCACGATAACTGCAAAAACGACTTTAGACCGTATATCAGATACCGTGGTATCAGCAAAAACGCAACTATCGTGTAGTGCGGACTGAAAAGAGCTTTCTTTCAGCTGGCACCGTTGGCCTGGCTACAGTTTAGTCAGTAACCTTGAACACTGGAAGTCCATAAACGTTGCATAAAATTCATCGTTTTTCGGTTATACAGGTAAGAAACAGACACAACAAATATTTCTATCGATTGCAGAATGTTGTTTTAATCAATCGTTTTCTAGAACGTGATGTACGTCAGAGAAGCGCAAACTGGCGATAACAACAGCTGGGCTGCTGCAAACAGACCTGGCCACGTTTTCTTCACTTCGGAAACATTTTTCAACGAAGGATGCCATCTGCCGGGGTGCAGTTTTGTTAATAGTGCAACCGGAGCATCGTTAAATAAACCTTTTTGTCTTAGAGCTCGGCCCTTACCTCGCCCGTAAGGCTATTCACACAAAATTCCTTTGAGGTGCATGATCTAAACTACAAAAGTTTCTCATGATGATGGCTTATCCGGTTGAACGACGCCGTCCACGTAAACCGTTCACTTTGTTGAAACATTTGTTTAAAAAAGCTCAACTTTTCCGTCCCCAATTGCTCATGGTGGAATTGAGACGAAGCTGGTGGAATCACCGATGGTGCCAAAATTTTTATCAGGAACTCCCGTCCACGATCACCCGGCACTGGAATATTACTTCATTGTCATCGTTTCCAGCATCAAGTACCGCACGTCGGCTCCACTCATTCTCCCCCCTTGTTACTAGTTATTTCAATAACCAATAAATATTTCATGTTTGTTGTTCATTTGTGCCTGTTCGGTTCTTGATTTGTTTCTGTATTTTGTCTTAAGTTTTGTTGTTGACGGTATATTATTTAGATGTTGTTAGTTATTAATGTCTGATTATTTATTTTCTCTTTTTCGTAAAATAGTTGATTTTTTCTTCAAAACAGTCATTTTTTTCGTGAAAATAGTCGGTTTTTTCTTATAAACGGTCGGTTTATCTGAAAACCAGTAGATTTTTCGTCAAACAGTCATTTTTTCTTAAAAATAGTCGGTTTTTCTGCGGGAACAATCGGTGAAAATGACCAGCCAGTCGATAAATACCTTGCCCCCCCCCCACACGTTTTGGCTATTGATGCCTCCGTGGGTGCTACCGTGGGATTAGGCTATCTAGTGGCGCAATGTCAAAGCACTCAAATGGCCAAGCTCAAAATAGGCCTTCAGAAAATCAGTTAAAAGGAAAGCTGTTTAGCTGGTCTACGAATAGCCTGCAAATAAAAGAAACGATATTGTATGTTTCTGTCAAACATCCAGACTGGCAACGGGTCTCCCCTTCTCTAAGCCAGATAAATTAACTCCTTTAATTTGTTGATTCGGTTTGACATCTTAAATAAGATAAGCATTGAGTGATGTGAAGTGTATTGTAATTGTTACCATTATGTGTTTTGTACGGCCAATTGGCTAATAAAATATTCATTCATTCATTATTAGCGGCGAAAAAGAAAACCAATATGGCTCAAAATTGATAGAAAAGTCCAAACAAACATTCCTATACTGTAAGATAGAAAATCGATATTAAGAGACCCAAATTAAGAGGCCGGAATTCCGACAAACTAAATGCTTTCCCTATCTGTCTAGACTCCCAAGGCGGATAGTCATTTTCGTGCTTAATGGATATCTCGTGAGGAACAAGCACCGTTCTAATGTTTTATTATCCTTTCCAGTTCCAAGAAGATAATGGCTCTAGTCTAGTAAACATTCGTTACAGAACAAGTCGCCACAGGCGAAAACGGGAAAACTTTTAATTCGCTCCTTCAATGTACGCCGAAGAGATAGATAGTCAACGAGAGTAGATATATGGGCTGGAAAGTTTTGCGGGGATAAAACATTTGGCCTTCTTCTGACCTTGACTGCAGTAAGGATTGAACAGTTGATGAGGACCTTAAAATAGTCAGCCAGTGTACGTCAAAAGGACAGATAGTTTGACTGAGAATAGATGGTCTGGAACACTGCCAGAGGTTTCGTAACAGATAACACGAGGATGCGCGGTTTCAACAGCCTGCTTGAATTTCTAAATGGACCTCAAACCCATTTCCATTGGACTAAACAATGGCTCATTGAATATCTAAATAACCAGGATAATAGAAATCAGACACTGCCATTTTTCATAGAAGATGTGAAAGAAGTCCTCATAAAGCTGCGAGAACAAAATATGCTATCTGAAAGTCAAGATTCTTTGAAGAAAACAATAAATCAGCTTTTAGATAGTGAAAGAGGTGACGCATCTTACCACGTATTGGAGAAGGAGCCGTATGTAAATTTCGAAAACGCTTTCAAAAATTTACACGCTTTCCCCCTAGAGCCGAAGGTAAGAGAAACAATGTTCCAGCTCATCCATTTGATTTTACCGTTTAGAAATAGGATTGCGCGGTTCATGAGAGATGATAATGTTTCATGTTTGTTATGTGGGGGGAATGCTATTAATGGGTTAGTTCACGAATTTTTTGAATGTGAAGGAAATTTGACATTTTTAAATTAATTTTTGATGTTGGAAAAAAATTAATTTAAAAATAGATTCTTTAGAAGGGAGGATAAAAATGATAAAATTTGACATAGAGGATATGTCAGAGGAAAAGGAAAAAAATTTTGTTTGTTTTTTGATTGGAAATCTGTGTCATTATGTTTGGTCAAGAAGGAAAAAGAAAGCTAGGATTTGTAAAAAGAGTTTTGTCAAAATTTTTGAAAAGAAGGTAGAATTAATGAGATCTCAAAGGAAATGGACTAAGTTTTTTAAGGATTTTGATTTTATGTGAAAGGTTTTTTTAGTTTTAGTGTAGGCTAAGGAAATTTAATTAAATTAAAAATGAGATAAAAGAAAGTTTTGCTTTTTTGAGGTTTTTTAAAGTTTGAGCAGTTTAAAGGGGTGAGAGAGAATTGAGAAAAGTAATTTTTTTGGGGTGAAAGATAAATGAAAAACTTTGTCTACCTATTGTAATTATTTGTTTGTAAAGGCAAAGTTTTTCATTTGGGTAGTTTAATGGGTTATTAGAGTAAGGAAAATGGGAGGGTGGTTGTTTTGGTTTTGGTTAAACAGATGGATTTTGGAGGTTAAAGAAAAAAGGCGTTTTAGTAATTTTTAGTAAGGTTTTTTGTGCCACCGTGGAAGGGGTGCCCTATGACGGAAGGGCAGCCTGCAAAGCGGCTAGGCAAAAAAATTTTAAATTGGGTAATTGGTTTTTAGTTTGCCTCTAAATGAAATCTGTTTTAGTTTTTTAAACTGCTCAGATTAAAAATTTTTTGCAATTTAGATTAATTGCCCAAATTTATTTATTTTTATTTTTTTTTAGCTGTTTGAATTGTTTAAATTATCTTTGCTCTAGTGAGCTCGTTGACGTAGGCTAAGTTATTTTTTGTCTTTTTTGCAGCCCTTTTTTTCTACTCGCCGGAGAAGCTCACAGTTATCACGCCACGGCTCATGGTGCCTACAGATCTAGAATCGAGCAAACATCAAGAATAGTGAAATGGAGAAGTAAATGCTTTGTACCAAAGGTTTTAAATAAAAGTTTATTATAAAAAAAAAAAGAAAAAAAAGATAATGCGTAACAGATAACACTGCGGGTGTTATCTGTTGTGTTTCAAAATGTTATGCATAATAAGCGTTACCATCAGGAAGAGCCGAAAAACTGCCAAAAAGCATCTGCTGATTTTTCCGACATCATGACGATTAACAGTAAAGTCAGTAGATGCTTTTTTGGCTGTTTTTTTGCTATTCCTAGCAAAGCTTGTTCTGCATAACATTTCATGCATAACGTTTTCAATCACAACATATAACATCCCAAGTGTTATCTGTTACGCGTTTTCTGTTGAAACCGCGCATCCTCGTGTTATCTGTTCTGAAACTTCTGACAGTGAAAGCTTTGCGGGATAAAACCTTCTTCTTGTCTAAGCGCCATCTTCTTTTGTAATGCTCCATATCAAGGGCCATCTTGAGCTCAAGTTCCTTCAGTCCCTTAGTGATCGTCGAAAGGACCTTGACTACACTGTCAGAAGTTTCATAACAGATAACATGAGGATGCGCGGTTTCAACAGACAATGCATAACAGATAACACTTGGGATGGTATCTGTTGTGTTTGAAAACGTTATGCATGAAATGTTATGCGTAACAAGCTTTGCTACACTGTCAAAAGTTTCATAACAGATAGCGCATAACACTTTTAAGAGTAACACCTTTTCAATTAGAAATAAAGTGTTATGACCAATTAAGTCTACACTATTTCGTGCCTAGATCTCCAACAACACCTTCAATTGGTAAAAATACTAACGGGAACGAAAGAAACATAAAAGATAACATCCCAAAGTGTTATCTGTTGAACCCGGCATCCTTCTGTTGTCGTTATGTAACTTCTGACAGTGTAGTATTTAACCAATCGAAGGTGTTGTTGGAGATTTAGGCATGAAATAGTGTAAACTTAATTGGTCAAACACGATCTGTTATGAAACTTCTGACAGTGTAGGAAGAGCCAAAAACAGCGAAAAAAGCATCTACTGACTTTATTCTTTATCGTCATGATGTCGGATAACTCAGCAGATGCTTTTGGGCGGTTTTTCGACTCTTCCTGATGGTAACGCTTATTATGCATAACATTCTGAAACACAAAAGATAACACTCGAAGTTTATCTGTCACGCGTTATCTGTTGAAACCGCGCATCCTCCTGTTATCTGTTATGAAACTTCTGACAGTGTACGGTGAGGACTGTACGGTTGGTGAAAACGTTAACGACTGTACGTTCCCTCGGAAGAAGCAAGGTTCAAATCCCTCTAATGATGATTGTTTTGCACCTTTGGATTGTAAAAGTAAAAGCTTCTCTTTTCCTTCCGGGATCGACTAAAAAGAGGCACGGCACGGCACGGCATGGTGCAGGAGGCAAGCCTACTAAAAAGAGGCACACGTACTAAAAAGAGGCACGGCATACTAAAAGAAGGCATGCCTGCACCAGAAGGCATGCACCGTCTGTGCCTTTTTTTAGGACCCGTTATCTGGCGTGCCTCTTTTTAGTACCCGAACGTCTTTGCAGTAAAAACGGTGTTCTATAACGTGCCTTTTTTTAGGACCCTAGAACACTGGCCCTGCGAGCGTTTTCTGGCGTGCCTCTTTTTAGTACTCGTTTTCTGGCGTGCCTTTTTAGGATCCTTTTCTGGCGTGCCTTTTTAGGACAATTTTCTGGCGTGCCTTTTTTTAATACTCGACTTCTTTGGGTTATAAAAGGTGATTCTACAACGTGCCTTTTTAGGACCCGTTTCTGGCATGCCTTTTTAGGACAATTTTCTGGCGTGCCTTTTTTTGATACTCGACTTCTTTGGGTTATAAAAGGTGATTCTGTAACGTGCCTTTTTAGGACCCTTTTCTGGCGTGCCTCTTTTTAGTACTCGTTTTCTGGCGTGCCTTTTTAGGACCCTTTTCTGGCGTGCCTTTTTAGGACAATTTTCTGGCGTGCCTTTTTTTAATACTCGACTTCTTTGAGTTATAAAAGGTGATTCTACAAACGTGCCTTTTTAGGACCATTTTCTGGCATGCCTTATTAGGACCCTTTTCTGGCATGCCTTTTTAGGACAATTTTCTGGCGTGCCTTTTTTTGATACTCGACTTCTTTGGGTTATAAAAGGTGATTCTATAACGTGCCTTTTTAGGACCATTTTCTGGCGTGCCTTTTTAGGACCCTTTTCGAGTATTAATAAAAGGCACACCAGAAAAGGGTCCTAAAACGGCACGCCAGAAAATGGTCCTAAAAAGGCACGTTATAGAATCACCTTTTATAGCCCAAAGAAGTCGAGTATTTATAAAAGGCACGCCAGAAAAGGGTCCTTAAAAGGCACGCCAGAACATGGTCCTGAAAAGGCACGTTATAGAATCACCTTTTATAACCCAAAGAAGTCGAGTATCAAAAAAAGGCACGCCAGAAAATTGTCCTAAAAAAGCATGCAAGAAAAGGGTCCTAATAAGGCACGCCAGAAAATGGTCCTAAAAAGGCACGTTCTAGAATCACCTTTTATAACCCAAAGAAGTCGAGTATTAAAAAAAAGGCGCGCCAGAAAATTGTCCTAAAAAGGCACGCCAGAAAAGGGTCCTAAAAAGGCACGCCAGAAAACGAGTACTAAAAAGAGGCACACCAGAAAACGGTCGCAGGGCCCGTGTTCTAGGGTCCTAAAAAAGGCACGATATAGAACCCCTTTTTTACTGCAAAGACGTTCGGGTCCTAAAAAGGCACGCCAGAAAACGGTCGCAGGGCCCGTGTTCTGGGGTCCTAAAAAAAGGCACGTTATAGAACCCCATGTTTACTGCAAAGACGTTCGGCACAGACGGTGGATGCCTCCTGGTGCAGGCATGCCTTCTTTTAGTATGCCGTGCCTCTTTTTAGGACGTGTGCCTCTTTTTAGTAGGTGTGCCTCCTGCACCATGCCGTGCCGTGCCGTGCCTCTTTTTAGTCGATCCCTTTCCTTTCTTCTCGTTTCTGGAAACTAAAGGAGTGCATCGTAAGAATTCTAGCACTTGCAACGTCTAGACCCACCCAAGACCCAAGATGAAGCCACGACTCGATCCGATCGCTGGGTCATCTAGTGATGCGAGTCAGAAGCACCCGACATGGACATGGCTAGGATCATCTAACAAAAAGTTTTTATTTTAGCAGGTATAATGGAAAATATGTAGAAAAAAACAAACTATAGTTATTAGCATTTTCGATTGCGTTTAGTATTTTGTTTTCTGTTTTTTCTTGTTAATTACCGTAAGTTCGAAGAAGAAAGGATTTAAACTAGATCGCAATAAGCCAACGCCTTAAATTATACTAAATTCGTTACACTGATTTCTTGAAGATTCTGAAATTGAGCTAAATTCAGCTTCCGAGACCAAAAAATGTCAAACTGGCCGATGATTTCCTCTTCCGACATATCCAAACGTTCACATGTTACTTAGTTGTTTTAATCCTCTCATACACCACTTGATCTTCTCAAAGGTCTAGTAACTCTTTTGACCTCCAACGGAGATCAATGAATAGTTAGTGAGCAATGGCGATCTTGTTCAAGAGTGAATTGTGTTAAAGTTAATTGTGTTTTTGTGGACAACGTCGGTCACCTTGACGAAAACAAAGGTAACAGTGTGTTCTTAAAATTCCAACCCATCGAAAACCGCACTGTCAGAAGTTTATTAACAGATCGCGCATAACACTTTCAAGAATAACACCTTTTCACTTAGAAATAAAGTGTTATGACCAATTAAGTTTACACTGCCTAGATCTCCAACAACACCTTCAATTGGTAAAAATACTACACTGTCAGAAGTTACATAACGACAACAGAAGGATGCCCGGTTTCAACAGATAACACTGACAACAGATACTTCTGACAGTGTGACAGTGTGCGAAGAAGCAAGTTTCTGCGCTTAAAACACACTAAGAAACATGAAGTAGACACGTGAAAAAGCGTGGTAGCGCGCTGTTGCGCTTAGGGGCTGTTGTTGGTGATACCCTACAAGAGCTCTTTCCACACTTAAAACCCACCAGAAAAACGAAGTGTACGCGACAACTGCCAAGAATCAAGTTTCAACAAGATATAGACACAGGGTAGGCTACAAGAAACAACAGCGCCTAAGAGTGTTTCCACACTTAGAACCGACTAAACAAGTCTCCGCACTTGAAACCCAGAAGAAACAAGAAGTTTCTCTTACAAGTTTCTTTTTTTAATCTAAACCCAGAAGAAAGAAGTAGTAGACACAGGGTATAAAACCAACAGCGCAGAAGCTCGTTTTGAGATTAGAACCCACTAGAAACACGAAGTTGACCCGAGCAACTGCGAAGAGGAAGCAAGCTTCCATAAGAAACAAGAAGTAGCCATAGGATATGAGAAACAAAAGCGAAGAAGCGTGTTTTCTGCGCCTAAAACCCACAATAAACACGAAGTAGACACGGGGAAAAGCGTGGTTTCTGATACCCTACAAGAGTTCACAAGCGTGTTTCAACGCTTAAAACCCACTACAAACAAGAAGTGGGCCCGGGGAAGAAGAAATAACTGCAAAGAAGCAAGTTTCCGCGCTAAAAACCGATAAGAAACAAGAAGTAGACATGGGGTATAAGAAACAACAGCGCAGGAGCTTGTTTCCACGCTTAAAACCCACTAGAAACAAGAAGTTGACCCCAGCAACGGCGAAGAAGCAAGTTTCCGCGCATAAAACCCATAAGAAATATGAAGTAGATACAGCCTGTGTCTAGTCCTGTTTCTCATGTGTTTTAAGCCCCGTTCACAAGCATGCCTAGCCAAGCACAGGTGACTATAGACACGTGCCCAGGCTTAGCCAGGCAGCGAGTCCTAGAGCGTGTTTCTAACAACAACAGCGCAGAAGCGTGTCCGCTTAGGACCCATTAGCTTAGGACCCATTAGAGAAACACGAAGTTAACTGCGAAAACGCAAGTTTCCGCGCTTAAAACCCACAAGAAACAAGAAGCAACAGCGCAGCAACGTGTTTCTACGATTAGAACTCGCCAGAAACACGAAGTGGACTCCATTAATTCCGAAGAAGCTACCGCGCTTAAAACCCATCAGAAACAGGAAGTAGAACAAGGTATAAGAAACAACAGCGCAGAAGCGCATTTCCACGCTTAGAACCTACTCGAAACAAGAAGTGGACCCGAGCAACTGCGAAGAAGCAAGTTTCTGCGTTTAAAACCCACAAGAAACAAGAAGTAGACACAGGGTATGAGAAACAACAGCGCAGCAACCCGTGTTTCCACGATTAGAACCCACTAGAAACACGAAGTGGACCCGGGAAGAAGGAGCAACTGCGAAGAAGCAAGTTTCCACGCTTAAAACCCAGAAGAAACAAGAAGTAGAAACAGGGTATAAAAACAACAGCGCAGAAGCATGTTTCTACGATTTGAACCCACCAGAAACACGAAGTGGACCCGAGCAACTGCGAAGAAGCAAGTTTCCGCGCTTAAAACCCATAAGAAACAAGAAGTAGAAACAGGGTATAACAAGACCAAAGTTTTCGATGGGATCCCAGAAATTTAACATTTGACCCAGATAACTACGTGATCTTGTCTACGCCAGATCCAGTCTTCGCCAGGCTAATCATCTGAGAAAATCAAGTTCAGATATACCTGTATAAGCCATATCTATTTTGACGATACTGATCGAAACTTCCTGCTTTACTTCCGCCAAACTTCCGGTTTCGGCCGAATTCCGAGCGAACTACTAAAAGATAGTTCAGAAACGAATTCAGCGCATCTCCTTATCCCTATAAAGAACATCTAATCAACTTCAAATAAAACTTTCCGGTTTCAATCGGATTCCGGACGAGCTATATGTCCGGGTAAAAAATGATTGTCATATATACAGATTCACCGTCTCTTCTTACCCTCAGATCTGTCATCTAATCAACTTCAAATAAAAATTTTACTTTTAACAAATTTTCCGGTTTCGGCCGGATTCCGGGCGAACTACTTGTCCGGCGAGAAAATGAATTTCACCATCGTGTTCAGCATGTCTTCTTACCCCCAAATCGAACATTTAATCAACTTCAAGTAAAACTTCTGCTTTTAACAAATTTTCCGGTTTCGGCCGGATCCCGGGCTAGCTACTTGTCCGGCGAGAAAATGGGTTTCACCATCGTGTTCAGCATGTCTTCTTACCCCCAAATCGAACATCTACTTGTCCGGCGAGAAAATAACTTGCATATTCGGATTCAGCGTGTCTCCTTACCCCTAAATCTACTATCTAAATAGCTTTCAAAAATATTTTTTTCGCCCCTTTATTTGAAACCCCTCCCCCACCCTCATATATAGGGCTACAGAGCCCATCTTCCAGCTTGACCTGTACTTTGACTCAACCAATCCTCCCACCAAGTTTCATCAAAATGTCTCAATCCCTTCGAGAGTTATCGTGCTTACAGACAGACGGACAACTTTTGCGATGTCATAGGTATCCCGCCACTTACGTTTTGGGATCCCAAAAAGTAGACACAGGGTATGAGAAACAGCAGCACCTAAAAGCCTTTCCGCGCTTAAAACCCATAAGAAACAAGAGGTAGAAACAGCGCAGAAGCGTGTTTCGACGCTAAGAACCCACTAGAAACACGAAGTGGAACCGGGAAGAAGAAACAACTGCGAAGAAGCAAGTTTCCGCGCTTCAAAACCGATAAGAAACAAGAAGTAGACACTTCTTCTTAGAAAACAACAGCGCAGAAGCGTGTATCCACGCTAGGACCCACTAGAAACACGAAGTTGACCCGAGCAACTAAGAAGAAGCAAGTTTCCACGCTTAAAACCCACAGAAACACGAAGTGGACCCGAGCAACTGCGAAGAAGCAAGTTTTCGCGCTTAAAACCGATTACAAACATGAAGAAGACACAAGGTATAAGAAACAACAGCGCAGAAGCGCTTAGAACCTAACAGAAACACGAATTGAACCCGGGGAAGAAGAAACAACTGTTAAGAAGCAAGTTTCTGCGCTTAAAACCGATAAGAAACAAGAAGTAGGTACTACTTCTTAGAAAACAACAGCGCAGAAAGCGTGTTTCCACGCTTCGAACCCACTAGAAACACAAAGTGGACCCGAGCAACTGCGAAGAAACAAGTTTCTGCGCTTTAAACCCACAAGAAACAAGGAAGAACCCAAGCAAGTTTCCAACGCTTAAAACCCACAAAAATAAGAAGTAGACAGTAGAACAGTAGAAGAAGTAGACAAAAATAAGAAGAAACAACAGCGCAGGAGCGTGTTTCCACACTTAACACCAACCAGAAACACGAAGTTTACCCGAGCAACTGCGAAGAAGCAAGTTTTCGCGCTTAAAACCCATTACAAACATGAAGAAGACACAGGGTATAAGAAACAACAGCGCAGAAGCGCTTAGAACCTAACAGAAACACAAATTGAACCCGGGGAAGAAGAAACAACTGTTAAGAAGCAAGTTTCTGCGCTTAAAACCGATAAGAAACAAGAAGTAGGCACTACTTCTTAGAAAACAACAGCGCAGAAGCGTGTTTCCACGCTTCGAACCCACTAGAAACACAAAGTGGACCCGAGCAACTGCGAAGAAATAAGTTTCTGCGCTTTAAACCCACAAGAAACAAGGAAGAACCCAAGCAGACACAGATTATAAGAAACAAACAGCGCAGAAACAAACAGCGCAGAAACATGCAGCGGACCCCGGGAAGAAGAAAAAACTGTAAAGAATCAATGTTCTGCTCTTAAAACCCATAAAAAACATGACGTAGACACAGGGTATAAGAAACAACAGCGCAGAAGCGTGTTTCCACGCTTAGAATCCACTAGAAACACGAAGCGGACCCGAGCAACTGCGAAGAAACAAGTTTCCGCGCTTTAAACCCACAAGATAGAATAACCCATGGTTACAGTAACCCAAGATAGAATAACCCATATGGCATATGGGTTTAAATAGTATTTTTAAACCAACTCGAAAAATTTCTTCTACCGAGTTCCGGATTCCGGGCGAAGGACTTATCCAGTAAAAAATGAAGATCAAATGGTCTCAGCATGAATATTTACCCCTACATCGAAACTCTAATCAACTTCATTTTTTTTTACTTTTACCTTACCTCTAAATAGACTACCCCTTCTCAATATTATGCAACAGCTCATCTACGAACTTGACCTGCACTATACTTTGACCCAAAGAATCCCCACAACAATTTAGAACAAAATGTCTCAACCCTTCGAGATCTATCGTGCCAACAGCCGGATGGACAGGCGGACAACTTTGACGTAGTCATGGTCACTAACATTTGGGGACCCCAGAAACCGCATCATTTTCAAGAAGAAAGATGTGTCCGCTGAGGCCAGTGAACAATATCAAACCCAGAGCAAAATAAAACTAGGGAGTAGCGCCAAGCAGGGGCGTCCCGAGCCTTTCTTCATTGGGGGGGGCGAATCTGGTAAAAATTGACCGAATCGGTACCTGATTTTGACCGAATTTATTATTTTTTTCTTAAAAACACAGCGAGTTGCCTTCAAGAAGCTACAACGTAAAAAGTTGCATAGTATGTACAAAATCATGTCCAAAGAGAAAATCTGGCGCGTTTTCACGCTGTTCCACTCCTGTTTTTCTGGGATACGCCGTCATTAGCCTTTTACCTTTTGGGGACGCCCAGTTTGCCAACAGGACTTCAAAATGCGCCGACCAAAAACGGCCTTTTTCTAGCAACATTTAACTGCTTTCCATGCAAATTCTAGCTTTTAATGTGGTTCAAGCCCCCCAAAATTCCAAACCTTGAACGCCAACTATTTGACGCACCTTTCTTATAAATAGCGAATACGGCAAGATAAGCCGCAGGCGAGATAAGCCGCAGGCGAAATTTTGTGGAAACACTGATGATCAAAGTGCCGTTTTGCGATCCCAAGACTACCTATTAAACCACAGAGCTGTCAGGCGAAAAAAAGAGGGGACATCCAGGGTAAAGTAGAGACAAAGTACATTTATTCTGAATTTACAGCAAACAAAAGCAGTTTTCACGTCCAACTCAGTAACTGGGGTGAACCAAATACTGATTTCCTACTACCTAAAAAATAACAAAAAAAGATCGGGAGCGGTATAACAACCGAATTTCGCAATGGAATAAAACCGAATGTGTCAAGTCTGGTAGATACGGACCGAACAAAAATCCGGTTCTCGGGTGAAACCGACTAGATTCGGTAACGAATCAGAACCAAATGAATCTGATTAATTACCAAATTCTGAAATGGACTGACCGAATGAACTAGAACAGATACGGACTTGAGAAAAGTTCGGTGAATTACCGAATTCGTTAACGAATGTGACCAAATAAACATGTTAAATCACCGAATTTACGAAGGGACGGACCGAATGCGGTGAAATCAATGTTGACTGAACAAAAGTTGGATGAATTACCAAATTCGATGAAGAATGGGAACCAATAAACACGCTAAATCACCCAATTTGAAAATGTGGCGACAAAAGATATATAAAACGGGCATCACGGCTTCGCCGCGATGCCCGTTTTGACCGAATTTTCGCCTTCGGCGAAAATTTGACCGAATGCCCAAAACGTAGGGGGGGCGCTGCGCCCCCCCTTCGGGACGCCCCTGGCGCCAAGACCTATCCCTTCCATGCTTCGCAAACGGGCCATAGTCGTAGCGCCGCCCATTACGCTTGCGGAATTTAAAGCGAGACAAACTTGCGGATTTATAAATTTCTAGTAGAGCTAAGACGCGGTCTGCACACATCTTGCAAACCAGGGAGGTTGTATCTTTTTTTTGCTGTGTTCAGAATATGAAGTTAATGGAGCCAGCGCTGACGCACGACCGATTGAGTTTCAGTAGGGACGTTCAGTACCGCTAATGGTGCTAGTGTCGCTGCTGTTCGAGTGTGTGTCACTTTTTTCAAGTCTTGGCACTACTCTCTAGTGTTATTTTGCTCTGATCAAACCTAACGAATAAGGAATGGGCCTGCGAAAAAGAGGGACAAGTTTACAACATTATCCACAATCGTGACTTACCGAATATCACTTACAGACACTAATAGTTTATAATAACTAATTACTCTCTTTTATAAGAGGCGAAAGATAACTGCCATCCTAACCAACAACTGCCTCTTTTTAGTTCATCCCCCAGGCCAAAGGTAACTTTAAAATTAACTCATCCTGATAATTTTGTCCTAGTGATTTTCCTATCGACCAAAACCAATACTAAAATTCAAAATCAAATAACAGACAAGTTAGCTGCCTTTTGCAATTGATGACGAATAAAAAAAAAGCTCACCTTGCTTCTTTTTGCAAAAAAAAAACAAAAAAACTGTGCATGGCAACTAATGAATCGACGGTCAGTAAACCGTTCGCATTACTGACCGTTGGAAAAGCAAGGGCAGTGTACACCAGGGAGTATCGCCAAGACTTGAAAAAGTGACACACGCGACACTAGCACCACTAGCGAAAGTGAACGCGATAGTGAAACTCAATCAGTCATGCACCAGCGATGGCTACAGTAACTTCATATTCTGTGAACAGCGAAAAAAAAATATGATCTCCCCTGTTTCCTCGATGTGTGCAGACAGCATCTTAGCTTTACTAGAAATTTCTAAATCCGCAAGTTTATTTCCCTTAAAATGCCGCAAGTGTAGTGGGCGGCGCTATGAGTGTGGCGCGTTTGCAATGCTAGGAAAGCAAAGGTCTTGGACTCTTGACACTACTCCCTAGTGTTATTTTGCTCCAGAGCAAACTAACTCTAGAGAGTACCGCGCGAACTTCGGAAAAGTGACACAGAGTCAATCGCAGCGACACTAGCTCCGCTAGTGTCAAGGTAAACTCAACATTTATTGTCAAGGTAAACTCCCATATCACTTCCTTCTTAAGCATTTCCAGCTCACAACCTTATCGGAGAGAAGAACCCTCCTGTGTACCCGGTTTGGCAATAAAGCCATGACAGATCCCCGTTTCCAAGATTTATTCCCCCCGCCTTTTCAACCCTTACGATCCCGACCTCAAAGACTCAACTCCCAGAAAGTCCCCACCCTTCAACCTCTCCCACCAATCCACGAGAGATATAGGAAAAGCTTCATCCCGTCGTTTGTAAATATTATTAACCAGTGATTTAGGCTATTTAGTTTTTTGTTGTTGATTCATTTTATTGTCGACGATTGGTTTTAACCTGAATAGTTAATTACCTGACGTGAAGCGCAAGTTCGGCGCCATGCGCTGTGATAGTCGTTTTTTAAATTAAAGTATCTCTCTCTCTCTCTCTCTAGCGGGACTGAACGTCCCTACTAAAACTCAATCATTCGTGCACCAGTGCTGGCTTCAATAACTTAAAATTCTGAACACAGCAAAAAAAAGATACAACCTCCCCTGTTTCTTCGATCTGTGCAGACCGCATCTTAGCTTTACTGGAAATTTCTAAGCCCGCAAGTTTGCCTCGCTTTAAATGCCCCAAGTGTGGTGGGCGACGCTACAAGTATGGCCCAGTTGCGAAGCATAGAAAACATAGGTCTTGGCGTTACTCCTTAGTGTTATTTTGTTCTGTTTTGCTCTGCTTCCAACATAACACCTACCCGTCTATGTGGACGGTTGGAAAATTAAGCAACAATGCAGCAACAATGGCACCCTCAAAGCAGGAGCCGCAGTAGATACTCTATCGTCGTGAAAATTAGTTTACTTTCACGGCAAAAAGTTACTCTACCGTTTTGAAAGAAAATATAGAAATCCCAGGGTGGCTGGACACAAAGTTTCGTTGTCTTAAAGCCAGAGATATGAAAAAACGGCTCAGTTTCCTGTTGCGTTTTTGGTTGCGACGTGAACATTTTATCTTGTGATTGTGCCTTACGTCGGAAAATAAAATATTGCAAATTTTTGTAATCTTGTAACCAGGTAAAATGACCCGAAGGAACAAATCGACACCACTTTTCAAACTAAAAGCTAATATGGCACTTGCAAGGCTGGATCAGAGACGAAAGTAGGAATTTGCTAACTCGAGGGTTTTTGTGATCATTTGTAAGCAAAAGCCTCGAGACAAGAATGATCATGGGCCCTTGGAAATCACGACAATGTATCGTTTGGTAAAAAGGATTTATTCTTGCACTTGGCTGTGATGATGCGCACTTTAAGGGCGCTAGAAATTCATCTGTGATCAAAACCCTTGAAGCAAAAATGCTGACAGGCTCATCGAGATCATGAAAATCTATATTTTGCTCAAAAGTGTTGTTTGTACTTTAAGGGATTCACTTGTAAGCAAGACCCTTGAGACAAAAGTGATCATGGGCCCTTGGGGATCATGAATGTATATCCTTTGGTAAAAGTATTTTTTATTTTACTTTTCCGTTAAGATGCGCACTTCAAGGGTGCCATCCCACAATCCATTGTGGTACAAAGGTCATGGGCCCTCGGAGATAATGAAATGTATAGTTAGGTCAAAGGTTTCTTTTTCATCCCTTGCGGTTAACATGGGAACTGTAAGGTAGCTAGAAGTTAATTTCTATGCAGAACCCTTGAGGCAAAAACTGGGCAAAAATGATAATGGGCTCATGGGGATCATGAAAATGTATATTTACCTTAATGGTATTTTTTGTACTTCGCGGTTAAGATGAGTACTGGGATGGTCGGATCTGGGAAGTGACAATTTCTAAGCCAATCTTGTCAAGTCTCTAATGTTCAAGCCAAGTTTCATTGTCCTAGCACATCTGGAAGTACCTTAATTCGCGATCACCGGAGTTCCGGCCCCCCTCCACCAAATGTCCGATTCTGTCACTGATGAATCGAGGGCTTGTGCTTGTTCTTCCCACCAAGTTTCGTCGCAATCGCTCCACTCTGAGCGTGTAGACTCCCGTTCAAGGTGCTTTCGGTGAGCTCACTATAGTCAGGGATACCGTTCTTGCTGTCATCAGGGACCCATAAATTTCCTTTACAGGGGGCTTGTCATTTCCTATGCTTCTATGTTGCTATGTTGTCCGATCCTTGCCTACTTTCCAAAAATCCCACTTGGGTCGAATCGGCATTCTTGTTTGCCTCATTGGACGTGCGCGCCAAAGAGACTCCTCCCTCAATGCGTCAGCACCCAATCCAGAATTTTGTCTATATGGCCTTGGACGTGATTGGACCGTGGGTATTTCTCGAACTATCTTCCGTTCGGTCAACATAGCATCAGAAATCTCTTATTGACAAGCCCCCTGAATGGCGAGGCATTACAGGAAATTTATGGGTCCCTGCTGTCATTCAATTCTCTCCGGGTTCCTCTCAAAGACATGGGGGGCCGTGCGATTTGCGCTTAAAAACAAGATGTAGACAGGGATCCACTGCACATACGACAAGAGACAGGAAGCCACACCAAGAGACTCTTCTATGTACTCACCTATAAGGGCGATAACAACCACTGAAAAATAGAAAGCCCCGGCAAATTTCCATTGTGGTCCAGCTTTGTGGGGTTTGCTTTCGATCAAAACCGTCTTCACTATCTCGTAATCTGTCTCAGTCATGTTATACTGCTTCATAAGTCTTGCCTTTGTCTCTGTAAAAAAAAGGGGGAACTTTAATGATAATTCCTTAACCTCTATCCTACTATTCCTCTATCCTAAAAAGAGAATGTGGCTCAAAAATAGTGTTTTCGCAACTGTTTGTGTGGCCCACAACTCTGTTCCCGCTACCAACACGTTTTTTTGTGGCTCGATTTCGAGACAATAGTTGAGTTTTTGCAGATACCATGGTATCTGTTACCACGGTAATTGGACTTGCAATTAGTCGTTTTTGCAGTTACCGTAGTATCTAATACACGGTTGCTCTGCAAATACGACAATTGCCGAAATTTCGCTTTTCGAAGTCATACCAAAGGACAAGACCAAAGGTGTCGATGGGATCCCAAAATCTAATATATGATGTTGATAGATCAATACCCTTTACTTGTAATATTTAGAAACAGATCAAAGTTTAAAGCCCCTCGCGAAGCCCTTCCTTCTAGCAACCGATTCTTACTTACAAGTCCATCTCCCCGTGCTAGACATGGTACCGTGTCGTTCTTACCATGAAATACACTAACCAAAAAATAAAGGGTATACCCTGGTATACCAACTAGCAAAAGTTGACAACCCCTCATCACCAAAGTTTCTAGCAACCGGTTTTTGGGATCCCAAAACGTTAGTGACGGATACCTATGACATCGTAAAAGTTGTCCGTCTGTCCGTCCGTCCGTCCGTCTGTCTGTAAGCACGATAACTCTCGAAGGGAATGAGATATTTTGATGAAACTTGGTGTGAGGATTCTTTGGGTCAAGAGTAAGGTCGATTTCGTAGACGGGCACTGTAGCCCTACATTTCGGGGTGGGGGAGGGGGTTTAAATTAAGGGACAAACAAAATATTTTGAAACAGCTAATGTGATAGTCGATTATGGGGTAAGAAGACATGCTGAACACGATAGAGAAAACCACTTTCTCGCCGGACAAGTAGTTCGCCCGGAATCCGGCCAAAACCGGAAAGTTTGTTAAAAGTAAAAGTTTTATTTGAAGTTAATTAGATGTTCGATTTAGGGGTAAGAAGACATGCCGAACACGATGGTGAAAACCATTTTTTGACCGGACAAGTAGTTATCCCGGAATCCGGCCGAAACCGGAAAATTTGTCCAAAGCAAAAGTTTTATTTGAAGTTGATTAGATGTTCGATTTAGGGGTAGGAAGACATGCTGAACACGATGGTGAAAACCATTTTCTCGCCGGACAAGTAGTTCGCCCGGAATCCGTCCGAAACCGTAAAATTTGTTAAAAGTAAAATTTGTATTTGAAGTTGATTAGATGATAGATTTAAGGGTAAGAAGATACGCTGAATCTGTATATGACAATCATTTTTTGCCCGGACATATAGTTCGTCCAGAATCCGGTTGAAACCGGATTTTTTTTATAAGTTAAAGTTTTATTTGAAGTTGATTAGACGTTCTTTATAGGGATAAGGAGATGCGCTGAATTCGTTTCTGAACTATCTTTTTTTGGCTGGACAAGTAGTTCGCTCGGAATTCGGCCGAAAACGGAAATTCGGCAGAAATAAAGCAGGAAGTTTCGATCAGCATCGTCAAAATAAATATGGCTTATACAGGTATATCTGAACTTAATTTTCTCAGATGATTAGCCTGGCGAAGACTGGATCTGGCGTAGAGAAGACGTAGTTGGTCAAATATTAAATTTTTGGGATCCCATCGAAACCTTTGGTCTTGTTACTTACGACTCTATGTCCTCGTGATAGACGTGGTACCAAATTGTTCGTACCATATAAAGCACAGGAAACAAATTGTAGGTACTCCAAGTAGACAAAACTGCTAACCCCTCATTGCCGAAGATGATTATGGTCTAACAGCCTATTATTAGACCATGAAACCATTAGAAGTCCCCTACTTGTCTCACAATTGGGATAGGCCTATTTTTGGTGTATGAGTAAAATATACATTTTCGTGCTCCCGATGAGTTAGTCATCATTTCTGCTTCAAGAGTTTTGATTACACAAACAAACCCACAATTGACGAATTCCTACTCTCATCTTCTGACCCAGCCTTGCAAGTGCCATATGAGCTTCCAGCTCTTGTTCATGTGAGTTTGTGAGTACATGTGAGTAGAGTGTGTGGAACACACTACTGTTTCCGAGACAAACACTCAGGATGTGTGGAACACAAATAGGCCGCGGAAAAACTCCCTATGTGCTAGGCAAACCAACAACGTCAACAGAAGATTCTCCGAACTGGAACAGGAAGGCGGAACAGAAGGTTCGATAGTATTCCTTATTGTGTTATTATACCTGAAAACACTTATAGAGCGAAAGCCAAATGTTACTACTCAAACCAGCAACAAAACTAGAAGTGACCTTCTTCTTCTTCCTTAAAAGGTTTGGTGTTTTTAGGCTATGGAAAATATCAGCCTAACATGGCACGTATATCTTTAAAAAGTGACCTACTTTTAGCTTCACTTCATATCTGATGATTAAGATGGTCAATTTTTTTGAATACGCACTGGACGAGAAAGCTGCAGTTGAAAGAAAAAGAAGGAAAACAGTTACACATGACGATTCGAATGTGCAAGATAAAAACTTCGAACTAAACGTCCTCGCGGCCTTCTACAATTCAATTGCCCTATCTCATGTCCTGTATATTGCACCTTTTTAGATACTTCTCAACAAATCCGACAAAAACAAATCTGGTCAACATTCTATCGTTTTGCTAAATACATATTACGCCCCCCCCCCCCCCCGTGGACGAGAAACTCGAAAATTTCAAGTCATTATCAAATTAGTGATCCACTAACAGCAGTGGAGAAACAGAAACTTGTGGCCAAAATATTGATTACGACTAGAAAACCCTCTAGGTTTAGTTTTAGGTTAAAAGTTATACTGTGTATTTCGTAAGTTAATTCTCTTTCGTGTTTTCCTTTCTTTCTCTTTTTTTCCTTTTATTTACTCCGACTTCGTGTTCTGTGTTTATTTTGACGGGTCGTAAATAAAATCAATCAATCAATCAATCAACGAAGGACTAATTGGGCCCAGAAAAATCTTACCAAAAAACGAAACAGAGAAAAAAAAAAGACTAATCAGACCTAAGAAATCTTCCCTAGATGGCAAGCGGGACATAGTCAAAAGCAGAAATATGAAAGTCCTGGGTGATGGACGATGACCATGGCCCCTCTGGTTCCTCAGAACAGGGATCGTTACAAAATTTGCAACTGTTTCCTGTGCATCTTACGTCGCTTGGGAGGTTGATACTTGTAAAGGAAATTTTAGAGGTCGATCCGGTCCTTACTCTTGGTCAGTCTTCACTTTGCGCAAACATATTCCACACATGCGGATATTACGCTTGACGTAACAGATTACGTTGGGCGGTTTATGTGGAAATGGTGAAAGGAAACATAAAATACCCATCCAATTTTTTTAGAAGACTTTAAGGAACTACTTCTTCTGATCAGAAGTTGATTTTCTTCCCCGTAAGCGGTTGAAACTCTCACTACGAGAAGTTAAAGTTTTTATCCAAATCTGTTCTTGTCGATCCCGATCCACTGTTTAGCTATTGCTGCCCAACGTGTGCTGTGGCCAAGTCCGTATCCAGAAATTTATTTCGGGAGGGGGAGGGTTCTACCCGCAGTCGGTCCTAACCCATACCAAACAGGAGACAAGATCAAGTTCTAGTTCCAAGTTCTAAGTTCAAGTTTTGTGTATTTTAAACTAAATGCCAATTTGGCAGGGAGACAGCTCGAGGCCAAATGGCGGACATTTAAAGGTTAAAGAGGTTAAATCAGAGGTGAAAGCCTACGAAAAACGATTATTTTTGTATGTTTAGGGGGAGGTTCGAACCCCCTAGTACCCCCCCCCCCCCGGATACGACCCTGGATACCGCACTAAAAACCCCTGGATACGGACCTGGCTTTGGCCCAAAAGTAAACACGAGACGAGATTTCAGGTATCAAACAAGAAAGAAAATAAAAATAGAAGAAGACGTTCAGAATACTCGCAAAAATTATCTATTTGCAAGTTGATATCTAAAACTATGGAATAAGCTATTGTTAACTATTCACAGATGACTCATTAAACTCATGGAAAGAATTCTGGAATTTTTGAGTCGCAGAAAAGGGAGAAATTAACAATCCGTATGAACTGACTGAATATGCAGTTTTTCCATCGTATATTTGGTGGAAGAACACATTTTACTTGTATTCGAAATAAAGAAGAGCACGCCTGTAAAATAGCCCCTCAGGAAGCATAGCCTACACCTTGCGCCCCAGCTGACTGGGAAACATATATTCAAACAACGAATAAAACGGAAACGTCAGATAGGATGCTTTGGCAGCGATTTTTCGGCCCTTCTTTGCAAGGGTCCTTGTCAGGCTGTCGAACTTCAGGGACAACGTTGGGGAAGGAACGGACCTGCAAAGGTTCGTTCTTGATTTGATGCTTAGCAGGTTCGTTCCTTCCCCAACGTTGTCCTTAAAGATCGACAGCCTGACCAGGGCCATTGCCAAGAAGGGCCGAAATATCGCTGCCACAGCATCGTGGCTGACGTATCCGTTTTAAGGTTCGTTCTTGATCTGATGCTTAGCAGGTTTGTTCCTTCCCCAACGTTGTCCCTGAAGTTCGGCAGCCTGACCAGGACCAAATATCTCTGCCACAGCATCGTAGCTGACGCATCCGTTTTATGCAGTATTTAATATAGCATAGCCTACTCTAAGATAACCTTATCTTGAAAAAATTACTCTAACTATAGGCTACATACCAACAAGAATCTCCCATCTTTTGACTTCGGCTTCCGACTCCAGAAAATCAAATACCGCTGCACCGATCAACAAGTAGGTGAACGTGCAGACGACTAAAGATAAAGTTCGAACATTCTGACGTTTCATTCTTTAAAAAGCATTTCAGTTCGATCTCGCACCTCGATAGGGCATGACTGAGCCTTGACATAGTCTGTAATCTCCGTAGGGAACACCATAGGATTTCTCTCCGTCCCATCTCCGATCGATAAAGAGTGATGGGGGCATCTGGAGGGAAAAGCTTCTAAAGCACTTCTGCCGAACTCGTTCCCAACGACATCTAACGCCTCGGATCCGATTTCGTTGGGAAGATTCCAATCTATAAGGCGTTTTCTCCCCGAGGACTCCACTTGAGGAGTCCCCGCTTTTTGTTTGTCCCAGGGACTCACTCCCCGTATTTTTGCGCGTCCTCACGGACAGGGAATGCCCCGATTATCAGCACCATCATAAAAATGGACTTCTTTTCAGATTCGGAGGGGAATCAACTTTTGCTGGTGTTGGTACAATGTAAAATTAATTAAAAACAATCAGAATAAACAAAACCAAAAATAAAGCGGATCCAGACAAATTTCGTCAGCTGCATATTTTTTTTCCGAATATAATCCGTTTTGGAAGCATTCCCCGTCTTCTTGCTGATTTCTGAACGCGGAGTCCACGTGGAGTGACTCCCTCTATTCTCGCCGTTCCCTTCAGTTCCCCGAGGTGTCCTCGGGAACGGCGATGAGACTACGCCTTATAGTGTGAACAAACGGAGCGCGCTCCACCTGTTCTACAGCAGTAACCATTAGTCACTATTTTCGTTCTAGCATCGTGAAAAGCTACTACGCTAACCGTCCCAACCTTCTCGAAGTAGTAACTAGTCTAGTAGTAACTATTTGCCAGAGTAAAATAATATTAGGGAGTAGCGACAAGACGTATGCTTTCCTTGCTTCGCAAACGGGCCATACTCATAACGCCGCCCACTACGCTTGCGACATTTAAAGCGAAACAAACTTGCGTGTTCAAAAATTTCTAGTAAAGCTAAGGTACGTTCTCCATACATCGAGGAAATGGGGGAGGTTGTATCTTTCTTTTCCTGTGTTCAGAATATGAAGTTATTGGAGCCAGCGCTGATGCAGGACCGATTGAGCTTCAGTAGGGACGTTCACTATCACTTTTTTCAGGTCTTGGCGCTGCTCCCTAGTGTTATTTTGCTCTGCTGTTTGCTTACCACGCTCGGAAGCGTGCTAACTAAGATCTCTGTGACGCGATTGGCAGGATTATCGCTATATTTTGTCGATAGTAGAAAAGTTCGTTCCAGCCTCAACACAAAGAAGCCAGAAGCCGTGACGTCATGCGTATAATTTACCACGGTAAGCAGGGTTCAGACGTTCAGAGCAAAATAACACTAGGGAGTAGCGCCAATACTTGAAAAAAGTGGCACACACTCGAATAGCACCGACACTAGCACCACTGACGATAGCGAACGTTCCTACTGAAACTCGATCTGTCGTGCACCAGCGCTGGCTCGAATAACTTCATACTCTGAACTGAGCCAAAAAAAAGATACAACTTCCTCTGTTTCCTTGACGTGTGCAGGCAGACCGCATCTTAGCTTCACTAGAAATATCTAAATCCGCAAATCTGTCTTGCTTTAAATCAGAGCAAAATAAAACTAGGGAGTAGCGAAAAGACTTGAAAGAAGTGACACACACTCGAATAGCAGCGACACCAGCGATAGTGAACGACCCTACTCAAACTCAATAGGTCGTACACCAGCGCTGGCTCCAACAACTTCATATTCTGAACACTGCAAAAAAAGATACAACCTCCCCTGTTTTCTTCGACGTGTGCAGATCGCATCTTAGCTTTACTAGAAATTTCTAAACCCGCAAGTTTGTCTCGCTCTAAATGCCGCAAACATAGTAGCCGACGCTATGAGTGTGGCCCGTTTTCGTAGCAAGGAAAGCATAGGTCTTGACGCTACGCTCTAGTGTTATTTTACTCTGACAGGGTTGGACACAATCACGCTCAGGGTTTCCCGGTCGGATGTTCTGCCCATCGTCAAATTGAAAGAATCTCAACTTTTCCGTACGAAATTGATGATGGGCCAAAAATCCTGGCAGGATTTCCAGTCCGGAAGCACCAGGATCCTGTTCGTCTTTCCAAGGCACTGGCTAATGGTTACTGTATTTACAAACGTAAACATATCCTGCTAAACTCCCTGCTGACAGAAGAGGTCGCGCGCATAAAAAAACGGAAATAAAGATAACTTCAACATAACTAATCATACGCAGTCACGCAAATTCACATCTAACAAAGGCAAGTCCAAGGCATAACGACAATTAATTGCCTTAGTAATTCTTCACATCGGTACTTCTAATATAAGGCTTGAAGCCAAGCTGACCATTCGTTGCAAACAAAATTATGAAAACGAGATTTTTGGTTTTTTTCTTGATCAGCTAATTATCCCTCTAAGATGATGTGCGAGGGATAAATAAAATTCTGGATATTTCGGTTGCACTTCCGGCAAACCGTCCTCAGCGAAAAAAACAAAAACTATCATATAATCCACCACTATATCAACAGAGAAACGATGCAGAGCCAACAAACAATAAAAGGGCATGTAACTAAAAACCAGAAAGAAACGATGCGGATTGAACGACATGCAGATAAAATAAAGAACGATAAAAGTGCGTGTTCAAATTGTACATGTACAAATCTGAGATTATTTACAATTCTGAGTTCTGTGTGTAATGCTTGTATGTACAAATATCTGCCTGGGAAAGCGCAGAAGCTGTCACTCAGAAAACGGCCAAATCCAAAAATCCTTCAGTAATTTACAAACACTCCAATTAGACACTTCCACTTATTGCACTTCCATTTATTGGATATAGTTTCGGTAAAGTTTCGCTCTTGTTTTGCTTGGTTCTGGCTTCGTACCTTTTTGGGAGGGATACCTATGACAGGAGGGATACCTATGACATCGGAAAGTTTTTTAAAAGTAAAAGTTTTATTTGAAGTTGATTAGATGACAGATTAAGGGTAAGAAAAGACGCTGAATCTGTATATGATAATCTTTTTTTACCCGGACATATAGTTCGTCCGGAATCCAGTTGAAACCGGATTTTTTTATAGGTTAAAGTCTTACTTGAAGTTGATTAGATGTTCTTTAAAGGACCCCTCTTGCTTATTCTGCTTTTTATAATATATCTAGCTCCCATACAGAATTATAAGCTTCTAAAATCCCCACCTTTCTCCATTGTTCCGTTTTGTGCCTACGAAATTTTAGCGCTTTTTTGGCCTTGCCGAGTTTTGGCCGTCACACAACGAAACGTTTGCCGGGATCATCAACGTCTGCTGACAACTCTTTCACACATAAGGATCTAAGAAGCTTTTGTTTATTACTTCTTTTATTTGCTTAGTTTTCACACTTTTGAACCACGGCGCGATCAGTTTCAAATGTTTTGCGCCCAGCCGCCGCGTCGGAGAGCAGGAAGGCTGGACATAGTCGAAAGGCGCTAACAAGAAAATCGCTAATTTCAGATGGAAAGTAATGGTATTTTCGAAAATGTTTTTTTCTGATCCATTTCATAGGGAAAATATCATTTCTAGTAAGAGTTGTGCTTTAAGGAGATACGGGATAAGGAGATACGCTGAATTCGTTTCTGGACTTTCTTTTTTTTTTGCTGGACAAGTAGTTCGCTCGGGATTCGGCCGAAACCGGAAATTTGGCAGAAGTAAAGTTAATTAGTAAGCTTCGATCAGTATCGTCAAAATAGATATGGCTTATAGAATCTCTGAACTTGGTTTTCTCAGATGATTAGCCTGGCGAAGACTGAACTGGCGAAGACAAGACCCGATTGTCTGGATCAAATATTACATTTTTGGGATCCCATCGAAACCTTTGGTCTTGTTATCTCAGAATTTAAACGGAGTACGTAAATTACAGTGAAACTACACACGAAACAACGCAACTCAATATTTAAAAAAAAAAAAAAAAAAAAATCCGCGTGCGCTCTTCGCTGTCTGAAAGATGCGATGGTGGTCTCCGCTACAAAGCGTCCTCCAGCCTATACGGAATGCCATCTAAGGGGCATTTTTCCCTCCAATCTTTTTCCAGGACAAATGCCCGCTAGATGCTCGACCGTTCGCACTTTGGTAAAATGAAAGCTCCAGACCTTGCTTGTTTTTTTCAACTATTTTCACTTTCACATATCTATTAGGTATTCTTTTGTTACCTAATCATTTTCGTACTAATCTCATCACCAAGAAAGCCCAAGGAAAAAAAAAGGATTTCGACTTTTCAAGGGTAAATTTTAACTAAATTTAATCTATTTTCAAATATTTTTTGTCGAACCCCGTTTCGAACAGCGGAAAGTCTTGACAGATTCGAGTAAGAGCCAACAAGAAATTCGCTATATAGTTTCACTGGACAGGTGTTTAGTTAAAAATGTAAATCCAAGTATTTGCCAGTCGTCCATTTCTTTCAATAATTTGTTTTGCCTAGCAATCATCCATATTTTGATGAAGAAAAGGGGTGTCCAGTAATATAATATATTTTTTTCTGCCCAGTGAAAAATGTATGATCGGGGGGGGGGGATGTAGACTTACTCGTTATCCTAAAGGGTCGGTTCAGTTCTGAGTAATATAGGCTCTTGCAAGATTTATGTCGAAAGAAACGAGTTCATCTGGCTCATCTAAATGCTCAGTCTTAGAGTTGTTTTTCTTTGTGTTATTTCTATAAAATTTAAAGAATTTTAACCATAAAAGGCGTAGTGGTGTTAATATTTCAACCCCTTATTTTTACCCACGTCAGTTAATTTTATACTGAAACTACGCAACACTCCTGTGCCTGACATTTACATGATTAATTTGTACCTGACCGCCAATAAGGCAACAGCTGACGTAGACTAAATATTACCATATTACTGCCTTGTTTTTAAACAAAGGAATCGTCAAAACGTGAGTATCGAAAATCCAAACGAAAGATCCAAACGAAAAACGAAAATCCTTTTTCTAAAAGTTCGTTTTCTTGCATAATACAAACATGTTTATAAATAAACGGAGGACTTTACACGAAAATTGGCGTTTTTCATGGTTGCTACTGCCAACGGCTAATTTTAGGCACAACCATTTTGTAGGTAAACAGGATCAGAAGTATGGTTAACAAATCCGGACGAGTTTTAGTAATACACTTGCCTCTACCGAAGATGGTTGTTAAAAAATTGTTATTGAGGAAGCCAGCATTATCAGGATTGAGATTTTTAGCATCAAAAGCTGGAAGTGTGGGAGTTCCGGAGTTAGAAAGGATATTTCCCGATGTGAAAACTTACGAGGAGCTGTATAAGTTCAGTATCAATAATGTAAGTAAGTTTTTGTTGTAGAAATATGAACGTGCTTTTTCTCTGAAAATAAGATCCTTATAATAGGAGAAATACACAAAAAACGACAATACTGATAAGAAAAACAAGGTAGACCTATGTTGACAACAATGTTAAAGTTCAACATGAAATGTTTTATTCGATCCCTTCTTTCCCCACTAACCGAAAAAACTCTGTCCTACGCACTAATCTTGTCTCGAAAAAATGACGATTGGCAGCCAGCGACAAAATGACACAATACGTAGCTAGCTTTGGTTTAGCAGTTCAAAACCGCGAAAACAAAAACAGCCAGTTGAGAAACAGTGACGATTATTGAAAGCAAAAACCACACCGCGCAAAAACAGGGATGGGTCAAACACGCTTCAAGTGCTGTACACAGAAGTCCCGTGTCTTGTGACATCCGAGGATTAGATTTTTTTGTCGGATCAGGCATGGTTTTTACACGTCGTTGTTCTGCACGACGCGGTTTTCCTTTCTGCGGCTTTGTCCGTGGCTATCTTGTCCTGTCGCTGGTTAGGCTTGCCGCGTATTTCGGTTCCGCAGTTTTGCCCTATCACTCGTTTTGCACGATGCGCGATTGCAAGAAATATACAGTTCAACATGAAATGTTTTTATTCGATCCCTTCTTTTCCAATAATCGAAAAACTCGCGCAAAAACAGAGATAAGTCAAACACGCTTCAAGTGCTGTACGGAGAAGTCCCGTGTCTTGTGACATTCGTTCTGCATGAAGCGGTTTTCCTTTCTGCGGTTTTGTCTGTCGCTGTTTTGTCCTGTCACCGGTTAAGTCGGGTCTTCACCTTCCGGAATCTGGGTTCCCAGATTCTCCGTGATTTTTCTGAATTTCTTCTGCGATACTTAAAAACTCCGGAAATCTGGAAGTTCAGAAGCCCCTTTTTTCCGGATATTTTGATGTACTTTCGGACCGGTTCATATTCCAGATGCAATTTACAGAAGAAGTCTAAGAATAATCTGGAAGCCCAGATTCCGGAAGTTCCGGAGGTGAAGACCCGACCGGCCTTGCCACGTATTTCGATTCCGCAGTTTTGCCGTGTCGCTCGTTTCGCACGACGTTGTTGTTGTTTTTGCGTTAAGCCCAATTCACACAGAGAGCGAATTTCGCCACGCCTAACGAGATTCGTCACGCCAGGCGTTGAAAAACGGCTTCGTCAGAGGCAAATAATTTGACGCCCTCCGTGTGAATTCCGTTTTACTGACCGGTCCGGATTTGCGCCCTGTCAAAACGATGGAAGTAAATGATGAATTTTCATTGAAGCGTTTTCATTCAGCAGAAGCGTTTACTGCGGGATAGGCAAGATCTCGACCCAACAAGTGATATAGATTACTGAAATAGTTGAACATAATTTGTTGTAGATACGTAGTTGTGTGTACTGTTTTCGTTTTCCCTTATTTTTCCAACTCTATTTTTTGTATAGGCTACTTGTAAATTATAATGGGTAGTCAAAATTAAATAATAATAATAATACCTGCAACAAGTTTTACCGGTCTGAAACTGATTTTTGTTAACGTTTATGACATTTAATGTTGCTTAGTCTGGTCTAAGAATATTTCCAAACAAATGTAAAAAGTTCTGTAAGCAGTGAACTGAGAGACAAAAATACTCTTCGGCCGAGATTAGGACCCAGGACGTTCCGCTTACAAGGCGACCAAATCGGAGGGGGGGATTTTGGTTCAAATTCCGGCTGAAGGGCATTTTTGTCTTTCCGTTCACTATAGGCTACTCATAAAATGTTTACTTCTTAAGGGCGTCTTCCCCGTAAAAAATAATATCTTTGGTGTTCACCATGAGGGTCCTGGTATGTCTACGAGGCTCCGGCACTGGAGACCTAGAACTGAGTTTAAATATTTGTTTCTATTTATTTTGTCACGGTACAAATCCCTTGTATAAAGCGCCATCTATGTTATCTCTAGAATCTTCCGTGACATGGGGATGTGAACTGATTAGATGAATTTGCCTTCACGCGGGTTCCTATGGTTGGAGGAGTCAACCATAGGAACAACCCCCGTTGGAGGAGCATTTTTGTCTTTCAGTTCACTATTATACTTATATTATGTTTATATCCCAAGGGCGTCTTCCCCATAAAAAGTAATATCTTTGGTTTTTGGTTTTCACCATGAGGCCCCGCCATGTGGGCCCTGGTATGTCTACGAGGCTCCGACATTGGAGTCCTAAGCTTATAAATTTAATCAAATATTTGTTTCTGGTTTATTTGTCACGGTGCGTACCCCTCCCCCCGGTATCACCCTCCATACAGTGTTTTTCATGAAGATTAAACATAGAAGCGAGCGGCCAGTTAGCCGCCGTCTAGTGCTCGCACTATTTTAGTAAGATTTTCTATTTCCCTATATATTTGCACTCGTAGGGGAGGGGGGTTGGCCAGGGGTTTCTGGTACCCGGGGGTTTTTCGCCAGGTTTTTTTTTACACCGGGGGGGTGGGGAATTGGCCGGGAGTTTTCGCCTAAACCCGTCATGGTGCAAGTCTCTTCTATAAACCGCCATCTATGTAATCTCGATGTTAAAAGTCTGTATTCTAGTATTTAAAACATTGGGGGGTCTATAGTAAAGCTGTGCGAACACACAGTCCGATAAGATCTCGTATGCAAAAATACGCATGCCAAAATCACGTCACCATGGGGAAACCTACATGCGATGCGTCAAAATTTTGAAAGAAAAGAAGGAGAGTCGCGATGTAAAGATTAGACTGCGTGTGCACCTACGTTAAAACAGGGACCCATAAATTTCCTGTAATGCCTCGCCATTCAGGGGGCTTGTCAATAAAAAATTTCTGATGCGATCTTGACCGACGGTCCGGTAGTTCGAGAAATACCCACGGTCCAATTGCGTCCAATCAAAATTTGGGAGAGGGAGGAGTCTCTTTGTCGCGCACGTCCAATGAGGCAAACAAGAATGCCGATTCGACCCAAGCGGAATTTTTGGAAAGTAGGCAAGGGTCGGGCAACATAGCAACATAGAAGCGAGGGGTTGGCAATTCTGTGTGGCACTCGTACACCCTCCAGTATGGCACTTGTGTGGCACTTGTATGGCACTGTGTGGCACTTGTGTGGCACTGTGTGGCACTTGTGTGGCACCCTCCAGTATGGCACTTGTATGGCACTGTGTGGCACTTGTGTGGCACTTGTGTGGCACTTGTGTGGCACTGTGTGGCACATTGTGGCACTTGTACACCCTGACGGTGAGTTGCCAACCCCTCGCATAGAAGCATAGGAAATGACAAGCCCCCTGTAAAGGAAATTTATGGGTCCCTGCTTAAAAGAAGGAAAGAAAGAAAGACAGAAAGAAAGTATCTACATTTGCAGCCTGACAAGTTTTGGGGCACTATTGCCAGGAAACGACTTAAATGGATCAAGGATTTCGACAACGTGCTTCAGTACAACCCTGAAGAGGCCAAGATTCAGTGGTTCGAAGGAGGTCAATTGAATGTCAGTGGTGAGAAAATCGATTTCTTTTGTCATGAGGCAGCCCCCCCCCCCCCCCGAAATCAAGTTCAGTTGGTTGCTGTATGTAGTTTTAAACCAAAATGAAGTTTGATGTAAAGTAAAATGATCTACCCTTCGCGATCTGAATCGCGACCGGGGAGTTTTAGCTTGCTAATCTTGCTAATGACAAATTTAAATAGACTTACCACTTTTAGTGGTAATAAGTAAGTGTTTTAGTAATTCAGACACGTATTTAGATGCTGAATGAATGAAAAGTAGCTAGTTATTTGGCAGCATATTTCTTTCAATATTTTTTTTAAGTTTTACAATTTTTACGTGCGGACCTGATTAACAGAGTTAAGGGCTTCTTTACGCTTTGACACTCTTATTAGTTGCGTTTTTGCATTTACCATGGTATCTGATAAAACGATAACTGAATCTGCATTTTGTTCTTTTATCAGTTGCCATGGAATCTGATACTACGGTTGCTTTGCACAACGACAAATAATATATATGACTAAGTACGAAACACGACAGTGATCCTCAGGGAGAAGGTGTAAACGTCTCCGTAACGACTCAAACTCAACAACTCAAAACCTGTGTCAAACAATCACGGCGATCTTTGGGAGCAGGTGTGATACCCGAGGTGATACCGCGTCTGGCTCTTCCACTAGGTACCCGGCGATGTTGCATCGGCAAGGAGAGATAGTCGTCAAGAGTAAATTCCCGAAAGAAACACTTACATCCACCAACATTACAAGGGCCAAACTTCTTTCCCACCAAGTTGACAAAAACCTAGACTATTTTGTAGGTGATCATGAAAGCACGTTTTTCATATACCACGATTATAGATACAACTGTAACTGGCAAAACAGCACGGTAACTGCAAAAACGACTTTAGACTTTGGTCTCAGATACCATGGTATCTGAAAAACGCAATTATTATTTTTTAGTTAGTGAGAAGACAAGACTATGACTATGAGGGTTAATTAGATTTTTGAAATTAACTGTCATCATTTTCGTTGTATCCGAGACAGTACGGAATACCCAGATATCTGGTAATCTGGAAAATGAAGCCTGCCTTTAATCCAACTTTTTTTTTAATTAAGCCTTACATTCTTAAGATTCTGAATTTCTTATCGTTTTTTCTTAGTGCAATGTCTCGATCGGCACGTTAAAACCGACCCCGACGCAACCGCCTTAATTTGGGAAAAAGACGAGCCAGGCCAACATGAGAAAATATCTTACCAGGAGCTGAGCCATCTAACGTGTAAAATGGCCAACGTTCTGAAAAGTGTTGGAGTGAAGCGAGGTGATCGTGTAGCCATCTACCTTCCAGTTTCACCTACTGCAGTTGCTAGCATGCTGGCGTGTGCGAGAATAGGTGCCGTTCACACCGTGGTGTTTGCCGGGTTCAGTGCCGAGGCCCTGGCTAGCAGAATCAATGATGGTAAGGCGATAAAGCTGAACATAGAAAGATTGCAGCCTACCCAACGAAAACGGATATTTCTCCACCATCATTAACAAATAGCAAACAAATAATTTAACATTGTAAACTTTGGGATTTTCTACTTTTTCAAGTCTGAATACTCTATATGATTAAGTCTAAAACACGCTTGTGATGCTCGGAAGAACGAGAAAACGTCTCACTAGCGACCAAAACTCAACGGCTCAAAATCCTGTACCAACCAATCACGGCGATCGCTGGGCACAGCGGTGGTGCCGCTTCCGGCTCTTCCGCTAGGTACCCAGCGATTTTGCATCGGCAAGGAGAGTTAGTCATCAAGAGTATTTCGGCGTTTGGCAACTGTGCTAAGCCTGTGCGTATTCGGAAACGTTTTTCCCCACACTTTGTTGATTGTTTGATCACGGTATTCGAAAATGGTTTAAACAGGCAAAAGATCCTGAAGATTTTAAAGTCTTATATATCCTACAGGTGGTTTTACAGCTTCGAGTCAAAGCCTGGGCTAGCAGCGACCAGTAAGCCTACTCTCAAGTTGAATCGGATCCGTTTTCGTTGTGTATCGCGCATTCCCTCTATATAACCGTAGGTCAAACCGAATTTTCGAACGCTTCTTGTGACATGTCCTAGAGTCTCGTTTCCTCCAAAAACTAAAAAGAAAGAGAGAAAATTGAGACTTGACATAACGATTCGAGGTACTATAGTACACTAGAGTCCCCTGAGAATTCTCCAATCCTCCTTCAGAGCCACCATGCAGTTTAGCCCCTATTAGTCCCCCGATGACGACCCATTATTATCAGTTTAACCAGGGACCCATACATTTCCTGTAAAATCGTCATAAAAGTAATATCTGAATTATTTAGCAAATAAGGTGTAAGGTTGTGGCAACTGGTGTACGACCAACTGCGGTAAAACCCACAACTGGTAAAAAAAACCTGGCCGAACTAGACTGCCGTTTGTAAGAAATCAACAAAAAATAATTGTAAATTTGTCATTACCAAGACGGTGATGACGAAGATGAAGAAATGCCATCGAGAAATAATGCACTGCAATCAAATTTCGTTACTAACAAAGCTTCAGTAATTGGGCTACGAATAAGAACGAACGGAGAGTAAAAGCGACGGGACTTAATTGCTGCAGAGAGTGGAATGCAATAGAGACGATAGAATGGGAGATAAACAGACGAAGTACGAGTGATAAACCTCGGGGCCGTAGGTGGTATTAAATGAGGAGATACATCCTTTCTGTCGGAAAGAATAACGCCAACCCGGACATCCACGCAACACGTGTCACTGACTGACAACGGCCCTTTCTTCGAGACTGTCAAGCAGACCCCAGCTCTCAGAGGGCTATCCCGTTCGTCACATTAGCAGGGCTGCATAAGTTCATCTCCTAATATTTGTATCATCCTTGCTACTGAACAGGGGTACAAGGTAGCTAAAGTTCAATAGGGCTGAGACGTCACAGTCTAGTCTGTCACGTCTCAGTGGCAGACTAGACTGTAAGTCCATCACTTAAAGGACCCCTCTTGCCTATTCTGCTTTTTGTAATACATCTAGCTCCCATATAGAATTATAAGCTTCTAAAATCCCCACCTTTCTCCATTGTTTCGTTTTGTGCCTACGAAGTTTTAGCGCTTTTTTGGCCTTGCCGAGTTTTGCCCGTCACACAATGAAACGTTTGCCGGGATCACCAACGTCTGCTGACAACTCCTTCACACATAAGGATCTGAGAAGCTTTTGTTTATTACTTCTTTTATTTGCTTAATTTTCACACTTTTGAACCACGGCGCGATCAGTTTTCAAATGTTTTGCGCCCAGCCGCCGCGTCGGAGAGCAGGAAGGCTGGACATAGTCGACAGGCGCTAACAAGAAAATCGCTAATTTCAGATGGAAAGTAATGGTATTTTCGAAAATGTTTTTTTCTGATCCATTTCATGTTGAAAATATTATTTCTAGTAAGAGTTGTGCTTTAAATTTGACAAAATGCTAGCACATCGTCCATCGAGGATGGTTGTCAGGAATTAATGACTACAGCTAAATTGGGCTGGAGCCTGATTCGAAACTGAAAGCTGAGGGGCAAGGACTGAAAAATAAATCTGACTTCTTGTATCCGTTAAGAACTTAACTCACACTAGCTGATATACGACCAGCCTCCCATGTGCTCCCTAAAATCTGGAAGTGCTCTTGCCTGTCGCAACGTTACTCCGCAGGTGAGTATGTGAGTTGACATTTTGGTCTCCAAATAAAATAGAATATAATATATTTAGGCTACAGGAAAGCCCGAAGGCCATGGCAAAAATATAGTGTTAACATTGGTTTGAATAAACATAAGCTACTAACAACATACAAAAAAATAAGAACTATCAAATAAACAAATCGCGGTGGTGCAAACCAATCCGGAGGAATTTCCCAACAATCTCACATCACAAAACTGTTCACTTTTTGAAATTTTAGACATCCACTCTTTACCAAACACTTCTTCACCAAATACCTCGGATCTTAAATCATTTAGCTCTCTATACTCAGCCACCCATACACAAAATGGTTCAAATCATAATTCGCACTCCCACACATTGGGCAGAAGAAAGGAGGATTAGTCTTTCCACGACATTTACCAATCTTATTGCTCTTCTCACCAAACGGTAAACAATTTCTCTGAAAACTGAATAACAACCTTAATTCCTTCCTTTTTAGCACTGCTTTTAAATCCCCCAACTCTCTTTGACAGTATCAGGGACCCGGAACCCACGTGGCGTGTCACATGAATTTCCTGATCCTCACGGACCCCATGGAGGCTCGGACTTCCCTACCAATCGAACCAGCGCTAATAGATGGGTAACCCTTACCTTCATTCCAGTATCCTCCTATGCCACATTGATCCAGGATACCCTTTACGCGCTTCGGCAAGGAAGCCGACCTCCCATACCTCAATGCCCTTAGGTACGCCGCTTTGACCAATCGCGTACGAGGGAGGGCTATCAATTTTCCCCAATACCTGACCATCTGGACCAATCTACTTTAACGTTAAAAGACTTAAATCCCCCTTGGGGACCTTACTATTCACAGAACTATGTAATCCTAACAATCTCTTAAAATATGGGGGATATCCGTAAGGTCGCTGGATTCCTCCGCGTTGGTTTGTCCCATAGAGAGCGTTTTTGTAGTTTGTTGCTTTTTCCTTTTGTTTTGTTTTTTTCTTGTTGCCATGACCCCATGGGTTTGTTCGTGCAATAAATTCATTCATTCATTCATGTAAGCTGAATCCTTTCTAGCTGTGGGCCTTCCATTTAACCCCCAAACTTCTGATCCGTAATGGAGAAGAGGCAATATCTTAGACTGAAATAACTGTTTGTCGATCTTAAGGTTATGAATTTCCTTCAGATCACTCCTTAAAATCATATAAATCATACAGAAATTTTTGCTCCTCTTCCGTTCTTTTCCTCGCTGGTTTGTACCCAGTTCTCAGGAAAAAAGATACCAGTCGAATGCGTTCATGTTTTTTCAAATATCTCCGTTTTCTTTTGTACCTTTCTCGTCGCATGCGCAATCACCGGATCATGGAGAAGTTTTTTGTTTAGGACCCAACTATTAAGCTAAAAGAAATAAGTGAACATGTTCTGCCTCCATCTAATGTAACATATGTACATTGACCAAATGAATTTTAGTTATTAATTGAACTTGTTATTAATTGTTAAGTTATGTGACGAGAATATACATGACGAAAAAAATCAATGTTCGGCCTCGTCCGTGAGGGAATTTTTTGAAAATAAATTGAATTGAATTGAATTGAATTGACACCTTCCCGCCCATTGCCCGATGCGCCAGCTAATACAGTAAATTTATTGTTTCTTCGTGCTTAGCTGTGTATTTCTTGTTTTGAATTTTTTTATCTTTTGTTGTTGTTGTTGATTTTGCTGTACCCTCTGTATTTATTGTTAAGCGTTCATTTCCCTTTTTATGTATGTATTGTGCAAATGCCTTAAATAGCCTGCATGTAATAAATTTATTCATTCATATTTACCAATCTACTTTCCTTTACCAAACAAAAATCAACACGCTTCTCAAACCTACCAAAGGGTAAAATTTTGATTTCAAATACTGGCCGCTGAAAACCAGTGCCGCGATTGGTTTGACTTACGCAAGTCAACCATTAGAGTTGGCCTTTCTCCGTGGTGTCCGTTTTGTCTGGTCTTCTGTTTGTTTGGTTTCTCTGTTAACGAAGAGATTCGACAATACTTACCGGTCATTAAAAATCAAACTTTATGTCGACCGGGATGAATTGAACACTCCCATATAACCGAGAACTGCAAAAAATCGCCAAAATGAAGATTTCAATGACCAGAAAGATGAACCGAACACGGCCCTGTTCGGCTCGTCATTTGACTGTCTAAGTAGTTTTCTTGTTTTACCAGATATCAAGATAAATCTGATACATTCACGGTATCAGCTCGTGATCGAACAGATCTCTCATTCGAAAAAACTGAAATTTTTTGTTGTTGTGCGCTGTACATTAAAATTTGGGTTCCGTCGTTGGGTTGTCCGTCCGTGGCCGAATGGTTATGGGCGCCAAACTCACGAGCGAAGGGTCGCTGGTTCGAGTCTCGGTTGTGCCGACCGTTTGGTTTAGGGCGAGGGTTAGTGGCGTTTCCCCGTAAGACAAGCCAAAAGTCCACCCAGCTTCAAATGGTACCTAGAGAAATCTAGGGAAAAGCACGGGAAAGCGTCGGATGACTTGCCCCCAACCGCGCATTGCACCCCGGCCGAGGGCAGAGAATCAGGAGATCGGCACCTGCGCTACGCGAACCCTAATCGATTTGCATGCGAAAGTTTGCTTTGGTTGCTTTTTCGGTTTCTGATTGTAATTCAAAGACAGAACCGTACTTCTGAGAAAAACCAAAGATTAGTAAACAAGAGCTAAGAGCTCACGTGGCATTTTTACGAATAGGTGGTTCAAGGAACTGAATGAGGACGTCAAAAATAGACGTCTTCCCACTCCCCCAGCACGGCCTGATGCGGCTCCGGACTAGAAATCGAACATCTAGGGCGTCTGCTCGTTTCATCCCAACTGCTCAACTCATTAATCACTAGAGAAGCCGAAAAAATTCCGGGACCACTCGCCAATCCCCACCGTCGCAGAACACCGCCCAGGCACATCAGTGGATCATCTTGAGTTTCAGGTTGAATCAAAGCATTTGTTGGAAACTTGTGTCACCGCCTCCTCCTCCCGCCATCGAAGCCAAATCTTGTCGGGAACCAAAAACAGATCATTCAGGGTACATCAATACCTTCCAAGTTCCCAATCGCTCCATTCGCTTGGCGTTCCACATATTTTTCGGGCTCCCTTTCAAATACCCCACAATGGCCTAGTCCGGCTGGGAAACACAAATAGATAATCTCGGTTTTTTGGGATCCCAAAACGTAAGTGGAGGGATACCTATGACATCGCAAAAGTTGTCCGTCCGTCCGTCCGTCTGTCCGTCCGTCCGTCTGTCCGTCTGTGAGCACGATAACTCTCGAAGGGAATGAGATATTTTGATGAAACTTGGTGTGAGCATTCTTTGGGTCAAGAGTAAGGTCGAGTTCGTAGATGGGCCCTGTAGCCCTACATTTAGGGGTGGGGGAGGGGGTTCAAATTAAGGGGCAAGCAAAATTTTTTTAAACAGCTAATGTGATAGTCGATTATGGGGTAAGAAGACACGCTGAACACGAATATGAAAACCATTTTCTCGCCGGACAAGTAGTTCGTCCGGAATCCGGCCAAAACCGGAAAGTTTGTTAAAAGTAAAAGTTTTGTTTGAAGTTGATTAGATGTTTGATTTAGGGGTAAGAAGGCATGCTGAACACGAATAGGAAAACCATTTTCTTGCCGGACAAGTAGTTCGCCCGGAATCCGGCCAAAACCGGAAAGTTTGTTAAAAGTAAAAGTTTTATTTGAAGTTGATTAGATGTCCGATTTAGGGGTAAGACGAGATGCTGAATTCGTATATGACAATAATTTTTTTGCCTGACATATAGTTCGTCCGGAATCCGGTTGAAACCGGAAAATTAGTGATAAGTTAAATTTTTTTTGAAGTTGATTAGATGTTGGAAATAGGGGTAACTAGATACGCTGAATTCGTTTTTGAGCTTTAGTTTTTCGTCGGACAAGTAGTTCCGGAATTCCGCCAGAAACCGGAAAATTCGCAGAAGTAAGCCAGGATCGTTTCAATCGACTTATCCACACAAGCTGAATCCATATCAGAACTTGGCTTTCTTAATGATTAGCTGTTGTCCTTAATCTGTTTCTGAATTTTAAGAGTATAAATGTTCATGGAGTCTGGCGAAGACCGGATCTGACGAAGACAAAACCTAATTGTCTGGATCAAATATCGAAGTTTTGGGATCCCATCGGAACCTTTGGTCTTGTTTCTTTTCCGATCCGTCAAGTTCTTGGATAACCTTTTCGCAACTTAGGCATGCCACGGGGTTCCAAATTCACCCCCACCCCCATGGATTATCGAATCCGGAAAATAAAGATTACCTGCACCATTGGGTGAGGTCTTTTATAAGCATGCCTAGTTTCATCCTCCTAATTTGTGTGGAAGTTCCTGTACTAGCAAAAGTGTAACCGACGACGGAAAGAAGTACGACAGTTATTGAGCAGAGCAAAATAACACTAGAGGGTAGCGCCAAGACTTGAAAAAATTGACACATACTCGAATAGCAGTGACACTAGCACCAATAGAGATAGCGAACGTCCTTACTGAAACTCAATCTGTCGTGCACCAGCGCAAGCTCGAATATCTTCATATTCTGAACACTGCAAAAAAAAAGAAATAACCTCCCCTGTTTCCTCGATGTGTGAGAAATAACCTCCCCTGTTTTCTCGATGTGTGCACACCGCATCTCAGCTTTACCATAAATTTATAAATTCGCAAGTTTGTCTCGCTTTAAATGCCGAAAACGTAGCGATCGGCGCTATGAGTATGGACTGTCTGCGAAGCAAGGAAAGCATAGGTTTTGACGCTACTCCCCAGTGATACTTTGCTCTGCTACTGAGGTGTGAGGAACTTCCTGTTCCTCAACATGATGGCAATATGATTGAAAAAGTGATCAGTTGGCAGATTTGTTGTTTTGTGATTTAAGAATGTTCTGTCTATGGCTTATTAACAGCTTTTAAATACAGATACATGTATAATCAGACTTTCTATAAGAAAACGTACTTTAGCTGTTGCACTTTATTTACCTCCATTTGCCTGAAATAGGTACATATATACTCATTTTAGAAGTCTTAACTCCTATTTGAGCGGCTTGATCCTGAAGAGGACCCTTGCCAAGAAGGGCCGAAATATAGCTCTGATGAAAATTTGTAGCTGACGTATCCGTTTTGCATTGTCAAATATAACTCTAATTTTTACCACTATCCCCAAAATCTTGTCATATTTACAAGTCTCAGACATTTTAATGAAAATAATCCTAATCCCTCGTCGTGCTGCGGAACATCAAAGGATAGTGGCTTTTTAGATCCTCTGCCAGGCGGGTTTATGGGTTAATTAAGAACATATCTAAATGACATCAGTCATGCATGAAGGTCCATGACCTTCTTTAGTCAAATGGATCCAGGCTTTTGAATGAAAGCCCTTTAGACGGAAAAAAGGAACCACAAGAAAATTATCCGATAGGGTCCTGCATTCCGGTTTCCAGTGATTCCTTCTACTGGAAACAGAAGCCTCATTCGTAATAAAATTCTCACAGAAGAAATACATTCCCAACGAAATTGCACACAGTGGAGTTACACATTAAGCTTCATTGAATGTCTTATATCCCCCCCTCCCCGTGTTATATCCCCCGGCAGCCAGAGCCCGCGATGCCGTAGCAACAGCTCTTTTGAGGCCTTTAAGTTAATCTGAAACCGTCAACGCTGTCTTGCAACGTCAAAAAAGGAGGGACATGCTAGTGGCCTTGAAACTACTTAAACTCTAATTTCTCTCTTCCCTCTTTAATCCTAAATGTCAACTGGGGACCGGGGACCAGTCCTCGAAGATTTTTTCGAAACTCCTGCTCTTCTCGTGTTGGCCAACCCTTTTTCTCAAGCTGTCCATTTCTCGAACGCCCAGTCTGAAACAACCGTCATTAGCGAGATACCAGATGGGATCAAGAGGCTTGACGAAGACTGGCGTGCACAACCGATTCGAGTGCCCCTTAAGCTGTAACCCGAAAGTAATCACTATCAACTACTGAAAGCTGATCCTCGGGCTACCATAACTTTATTTCTCGCAAATGCAATTCGAGGGAGCGTTATAATTACTTTCCAATTATTTCAGCTGGCGCTGTAGCTGTCATAACATCAGACAACGCTGTAAGAGGTGGCAAGATCATCGAACTGAAAAAGACTGTCGATGTAGCCTTAGAGAAATGTCCAAGTGTGAAAAAAGTCTTGGTTGCTAGGCGCACAGGAAAAGAAGTTTCTATGAAGTACCCAAGAGACATTTGTCTTGACGAGGTAAGTGACAATCATTTTTCTATATCTCTGTTGTTGTCTTTTATGGCTGCTATGGAATAGAGAGATTGCAGCTTACCCAACCAAAAAAGACATTTTTAACCGAAAAAGAGTAAAACGAAATAATTTAACATAGTGATTCAACAAGATTTTCGACAAATAGACTGAATATTTGGAGTTTGTTAACCCTTCTCAATCTGTAAAATACTGGAAACCTTCTTCCGACCTTTTCTTGATTGTTTTATCACGGTACTGGAGAAACGAGATCCTGGAGGTTTTAGAGTCGTAGAACAAAAGAAGTCTTGCGTCTTATTGGTCGATTTTCGCACCTTCGAGTCAAAGCCTGCTTCCTAATTGGGAAGTAAAGCCAGTAAATGGCATTTTGGTTGGTTAGGGTGAAAGTGGTGTCAACCATGAGAGAGTACCTTGAAAATGGTAATGGTCTCATCTGTCCGGTTTCTATAGAAAGTGCGGACCTCAAAACCATTTTTAAAGTTTCGACGGTTGACAAAATCAGTGTTTAATCGTTAGTGAGAAAAAAAAGCAACGAAACAAAACCAAAGTGCGGAAAATACTTCACGTTCCCTAGGCAAGTTAGATCAAGTGTGTCTACGGACATTGTCATCAGTTTTCTTGAAGAAAAAATTCTCCTTGGAACATACCATTTTGAAAGTTTCGATGGGTTAACAACTTCAGCGTTTAATCGTTCGCGACGAAACTGCCCCTCTACAGCAGCAGCACATATATCAAATTATTGCCATTTCCGAATGTAAAGGAATCCGTACTGCTGCGCGAATAGAAACTGAGTTGTATACAGCACTGGGTCGGATGTACAGTTTGTTGGCGCCCCAGACTCCTGATAGTACGACATGTCCGTACTTTGCTTTTTCAGTAAATTATTATAACTATTATCAAAACGTAGGAATCGCAAAAATACCTTTGTTAAAGAAACGTGACAAAGTCTGACTAAAGAACTAAAAGATTCAACGTAACTCATTTTGTTCGTTCTATAAGGCCGTGAAAGAGCTTATTTTCACTAGAAATTATTCTACATAACGCATACGTAAATATATATAGATATATGAGTTATTCTCTTAAGCTTAGTTTTCGTCGGGGGTGCTAAACTATCAATTTATAGTTGAAAATAAAATAATGGACAATAATGGCTGAAGGACACCGGGTTGTGTAGTTTATGTATGGAATTAATCAAATATGATAAAGGTGCATCGAAGTCTCGTAATGTCGTAAAATGACGTTTTGTTTTTGTTTCCCACTTAGCAGCTTTTGTTGTTAATTCTCAGATTTCTTACTTTTTGAGCTGTGACTCCTTTTCCTATCGGTGACGGTGATATTCAGTCATGATTTTTTGTCATACGTCGGAAACTCAAAGAAAAATCGAGTAGCATATAATGCAGCAGTGTGACCATGGTGAAGAGAATATCTCTTTGCGAATAAAAATCAAAACCCTTGAATACCAATGTTACAGACGCTCAGGACGGGCGAACTGTTTGATTTTCACCCCGGGAAATACGTTTTAGGTGTGCAAGCAAAAAGATAGATATCTATCTCCCCCCTCCCCTCCCGTCGTCCGTGCTTCGGTCTGAGAGGAACACTGGCAATCAATTTTCTCCATGTCCGGCTAATTCCTCTTCCCAATTTTTACATAGTTTCGTTCCGTCATTTATTTCTGGGAAAATTTTGTGAGTGTATTAGTAAACTGTTCCGCTTTTGAGTATTTTGTAAATATTGTTGTTGTCTTTTCCTATTCTAGCTTTATTTTTGAGCTATTTGGAAATAAATGTGATTGATTGATTGATACTGTTTTGTTGATAAGACTCGCAGTACCGAATTGGCACTAAATATGTCGACCATTACATTTAACGAGTTTAATAACTTGAAGATATACAATCTTTAAAGCACAACTCTTACTAGAAATAATATTTTCCGTATGAAATGGATCGGAAAATAAGATTTTCGGAAATACCATTACTTTCCATCTGAAATTAGCGATTTTCTTGTTAGCGCCTGTCGACTATGTCCAGCCTTCCTGTTCTCCGACGATGCGGCTTGGCGCAAAACATTTGAAAACTGATCGCGCCGTGGTTCCAAAGTGTGAAAACTAAGCAAATAAAAGAAGTAATAAACAAAGCTTCTCAGATCCTTATGTGTGAAAGAGTTGTCAGCAGACGTTGATGATCCAAGCAAACGTTTTGTTGTGTGACAGGCAAAACTCGGCAAGGCCAAAAAAGCGCTAAAAGTTCGTAGGCACAAAACGAAACAATGGAGAAAGGTGGGGATTTTAGAAGCTTATAATTCTGTATGGGAGCTAGACATATTATAAAAAGCAGAATAAGCAAGAGGGGTCCTTTAAAAAAAATATGTCACTTGGAATTCACCAGTTTCTTGTTAATTTCCTCGGTAAAATATGGGTACAAAAGAATTCAAATACCGGTTAGTACGACCCCTCACTGGCAACAAGAGGTTCTGGTGCTGCGAAGAAACTGGTATCTAGGCGGGGAGTGGGGTTCATGATTCAAAAAGTCGAAAAGGGTATATAAAGCTATTCAGTTTAATTTGTTAATTTAGGAGCTATCCCGCCAAAGCCAGGAGTGCTCTCCCGAGCCAATGAACAGTGAAGACATGCTGTTTCTACTGTATACGTCAGGCAGCACAGGTCAGCCCAAGGGAGTTGTACATACCCAAGCAGGGTATATCCTCTACACAAGCTTTACACATGAGGTGAGATTACCCTTCTATCTCTTTTGCATGTGCCCTTCCTAAAATCCAATGAAGAACAGCCACCAGACGCGCCAGAGAAACAATAACAATCACACGTTAGATCTTGGTATAGGTTATCTGAAGGGGTGATCAGCGATTAGGCTATCGGCTCATACCGAGTCGCTCAAGCCCCATGGGAAAGTCAGTCAGTATTATAATCGGAAGCCAGAATTGACAAACATTTTAATATTGGACAACTTTTAACATCTGTTTCGCGGGTGTCCAGACCACTCTCGTGTCCGATCGAACCCCGAGCTCCCCTACATTACAAAAAATCGCAGACCCCTCAAAAATTAAACTAGGAAACTGAACTTCAGCTCAAATTGTTTGGAAATGAATGGGCTTCATTTTCTAAAAGAAAAAAGTTCGTTACCCTGAAAAAATTCTGAGTTTTTAGCCTTTCTTTGCAATTTTTTGTCATCTTTCATAGTGTTTGTTTGGAAAATACAGTAAAAAGAGAATAAATAGTTCTTTTAATGTTAAATTAAAAATCTGATTCTTATACAACTTGATTCGCTCTTTCGAATGATATAAGATAACATTGAATTTAGACTATTCTGACTCCTTAAAAAATACGGAATGTGATTTGCTGTGATAAATGTGATAAAACAGCTAAAGTTGCTGCTTTTAACCTATATCTCGGAAATGCCCCCAACGGCGGAATTGCGCCCTACGATATTCGTTTTAAGCGAAATTGACTACCCCAGGAGCACTTCTCAGCATTTTTGTACCTTCCGTCAGGGGTACTAAGAGAAATAAGCGAGATTTAGAATCTGGCGCCCTGACTATTACAGAGCTGGGTAAAGCACACATAGAGGCTGAGGACAGGTGAGACTCACTTTTGAACAATTTTAAATATGGCTAGGCATAAGAGGCAAGAATAAAAGAAATTGGAAATAGACAAACAAACCGTACACCAAGAAGTAACGTGTCTTTGTTTACTTTACGCTAGCGTATCTAGCGGCAAAAAAATAACTAAGCTGGAAGGAATTTTAGGAAGGGCGTTATGCTTCGGTCCATTTATTTATATTCAATACATACATAAGGTTTAATTGGAAACTGCCAGCGAATAACTTACATGTGCTACTGAGAAAACAAAAAATTACTTCAAGGAATTTTTTTTTCAGAACGTTTTTGACAGTAGAAAGGGCGATGTTTTTGGATGTTTAGCAGACATTGGATGGATTACAGGTCACAGCTACGTTGTCTACGGACCATTAGCGAATGGTGTAACGTCAGTTCTGTTCGAGTCTATGCCTACTTACCCTGACCCAGGTAACGATTGACAATTTATTAAAAAAAAATGTTTCGTTGATACTTCGTACTTTTTAATGTTTATCTGTAAATCTTTCGGGTTGTTCTGTTGCACTAGGATTATAAATTTTTTAATGTACGTATTGTAAATGCTTTAACCTTTTTCTTTTCTCGTCATTTTGGCGGAATAAAAGCATTTCATTAATTCATTCATTATCCATGATAATACACTTTTCTGCAGAAAACGGGACCCCGAAAAAGCAGCCGCGAAGGGTCCGGGGTCATTTAATAAATGACTTTAGATGTAAGATCCAATTATTTTACGAGCGAACCGAGCCCCTGCACCCACGTCTCAATAACGCTTGCCAAGTGGAACGCAGTTATTCGAGGCTTGTGCATGGTCCCTCCGGGGTCCTATTTTAAGAATAACCTTTTAGAACACCTCTAGCTTATTTTCCAGTAAACGAATCCGGATTAGAGACAGTTTCGGGTTTTTTTTTATTTGAATAGAAACGAATAAAAATGGATAGAAACAAACAAATTCTTCCACTTAAGCAACCTCTCTATGATTTAAAAGTAGGCTACAACTTCAGGAATTGTCGTACATCCACATCTAGATACACCTTTATTCACTTCCTTAAATCGTCTCCAATCGTCTTCGGAAATTCTAACGTATTTCCGAAATTCTAACGGAAATCCTTAGAATTTCCGAGATTTTGAACTTGCAATGAAATATCCACCTTTCCGGCACTTAACTGACTCTTTCATTTTCGTGTTGGTGCTTTCCGAGGCTGATCAGGCTCCCGCTTTTTGCTTCTGAGGAGGTCTCTGGTCAGAAATACCGATTGCAAGTTTTACCGCGTTATCCAACAAAACCAAGGGGGCTGTGCAAGACTGAAAACGGCCAAAGGGTGTCTCTTCTTTGAGAAATTCAGCAGGGATTCGACGCAGTCACGGATGGGGTCGAAAGTTGGAATAGATACTGCAGTTTCTGCGGCTTGTGTGATCCGTTTGGTCCTTGGAAACCACCCACTCCCCTGCATTTACCGAGGATAACGATGAATTTGACACTCGTTCCTTCGGAAACTAACTTTCCTTGAGGAATACCTTGCTTTGGCAACAGTCAAGCAGCCAATTACATTTCAACAAAGAACACAAAGCCCTGCAACTTCTATCCTACACATTGTTGCCACCGATCGCTCATTTCTGCGATTTGTCATTTGTTTCCGACGGCTTCGACAAAGAGAGGCAATATACTCTTGATGACCAACTCCCCTCGCCGATGCAAAATCGCCGGTTACCTAGCCGAAGAGCCGGAAGAGGTATCACAGCTGCTCCCTAAGATCGCGGTAATTGGATAACACAGGATTTGAGTTGCCGTTTTGAGTCGTTAGTGAGACCTTTACTCCTTCTTCCTGAGGATCACTGGTGTGTTTCGATAATCACGTTTCTCGTGATTATCGATCTTCCCCCCGAACTCCACCATAGCTGTCGAATCCAGCCCGGACTTCAAATGGGACATCATGGATATGTCATTTATTCAGTTATTAAGTTTCATTCCAATCCGATCACCCGTTCGAAAGTTACACAGTACTCAATTTTCCGGATTCCCCCGTCCTCCACTCCCCCCAAATGGTCGGATCGGGAAACTGATTATATCCAGGTTAGTTTGGTCGGGTCCCTGATACGCCTACCAAGTTTAATCGTCGTAGCACATCTGGAAGTACCCTAACTCGAAAAAGTGTGACAGAAACCGACCGACAGACAAGCGGAATTGCGATCGGTATATGGCACTTGAGCCAGAGGATGCAAGTGCCATAAAAACGGTACAGAAAACGGCGCCCCGCCCCGGCTACAAACCCCCCTGGCGAAAACACCCGGGGTGCCCCCCCCCCCGACACATACAATGTTAATAAAATGCAATATATTTTATGAAAAGTATAGATAGAGGCGAGCGGACAACGAGCCGCCCTCACGCGTTTACGCGTTTCCTTAAATGCTCTCGTGGGGTTGTTGGCGGGGGAGGGGGGGGGGTATATACGGTGGGGGGCTACTTTTCACCCAGACCCAGGGGGGCACAGGTATGAAATATATTGATATCTAGCCTAAAATCAGTCAATTTTCAAGAAAAGGACCCACCCACCCACCACCATAGGGTACAAAATCTGGTTTTGCGTTTGGGACCCCCCACCCCCCGGGGAAAAATCCCCAATTTTAGTTTCAAACCACCCACCCCACCACCCCTAGACTAAAAAAAAAAAAAAAAAAAATTCAGATGGTCTGGATTGATGATTTGGTTCAGTTTGTGTACAGTATCATGCCGATATTTAGATAATTGCGACGTTCTGAGCAAAAATAGAAGTAAAACACTGCCTCATCTCCAGTATGAGAGTGCTACACCAAGAAACTGAATAACTAATCCAACCCGTCGGGATGTATCTTGGTGTGAAGAAATGCACAGGGGAGAGTTGAAGGGGGTTTCCCGGAATTCCAGTGATCACGAGTTAGGGTCACAAATCTTGTGTCATGTACAACTTTCAAACTGGTGATCGGATCCGAATAAAAAAAAAAACGGAAAAAAATATGCCGATATTTAGATAATTGCGACGTTCTGAGCAAAAATAGAAGTAAAACACTGCCTTATCTCCAGAATGGAAGTGCCAAAGAAACCGAATCTAACACACTAACTAAATCCAAACCGTCGGGATGGAACTTGGTGGGAAGAACAACGACTCTTAAGACACATTATTGACAGAACATGACCGGCTCAGTGCACTGGGGAAAGTTGAAGGGGGTTTCCCGGAATTCCAGTGATAACGAGTTAGGGTACTTCCAGATGTGCTAGGACGATGATACTTGGCGGGCGAATTAGGGACCCATTAACTTGGAAATAGTCACCTCTCCGATCCGACAATCTTGGGGTGGGAGGGGGGGGGGGGAAGTGAAAGGAAATTCAAAATCTTGTGTAATGTAAAATTTTCGAACTGGTGATCGGATCCGAACAAAATTTGATAATTGACTATAGAACGTGCGACATGTGTTCTATTTACAATCTTTGGGGGGGGGGGTGAGGTGAAAGGAAATTTAGAATCTGGTCAGGATAACAAGCCTTTGCTGTACATACAGCCTTTACAAATTTGGACTAGATCCGGCCACTGTATGGGGAGTTAGAGGGTGGGTTCCGGATTTCGGGTGATCACGAGTTAAGGTACTTTCATATGTGCTACGACGATGAAACTTGACAGACACATTAGGAACCCCACATGATTCATTTGGAAACTGCCATTTCCCGGGTCCGACCATTTTTGAGGAATTTGAGGGAGGAAAAATCCGGAAACTTTCGACATGCATAACTTTCTAACAGGTTTCCATAACTGAATGAAACTTGACAATTAACAAGAGTACATTCCCCTCATATTCAGTTCAATCCCGGACGGGATTCGGCAACTATGTGGGTGCACCAGGAACCCCATGACAAGCTTAGCCTAAAATGGAGTGCTCGGGACTTGACTTGGTTGGAAGGAAAAACATAACCTCTAGACAATCATTTGTAGAACTTGATCCGAATCCGGTCATTATCGGATGAGTTGGGAGGGGATGTAGGGCCGTCAATTTTGTGGCATACATACACTGTAAAAAAAAAAGATCTTGCAGTATTTGCTACTGGGATTAATCTTGTCTTTATTGAGATAAGACTACCCCTTATTCGGATTAATGTTATCCCAGTAGAGATAAGATTAATCCCAGTAGCAAATACTGCATCCTTATTCGGAGAAACTTTTCACGGTGTAGCTCTGGTACGACTGACAGAGCTTGAAGACCCCTTAAAGTGGGCATGTTAACACCAATGTGCTGAAAATTATTTTCATCAAACGATACCTACACTTTCATAGTTCGCAAAAGCTCATGATCATTTTTACCTGAAGATCTTATATTAAAATTAAATCACAACCTTAAAGGGTCGATCAACCGCACAGCCCTTTTTTGCGCAAATACAGGAAAGGATGCATGGAATATTGGGGGGAAAACCTTACACTGTTCCCGAAGCTTACCAGTAAATCAGGGTCTCAAAGGCCTAACAGAATTGACATCAGACAAAACTGAACCAACGGATCAGACAACAACTGACGAACTGGAAGGAGATCACTGGAAATGTAGGTATCGGGATGAGACTTAACAAGACGAACAAGCGTAATAGCAATTCGTACATCATTTTTAGACTGTTTGGAGGGATAGAAGGGGATCCCGGAATTCTGTGTCATGCTTAATTCTGGAATGAGCGGTCTGTTTCGGATGGAACTTGACAAATGTTCCGTTGGATATTTCGTTTAAGGTCTGTAACTTTCAAACGAGTTATCCAGTTTGGATGATACTTAACGAATCACGATGGTACCAATCTTCCATTTTGAAACAGTCCTTTCCAAATTCACTATGTCCGCCCGTCTTACGATGAAAGGAATCTCGGGGAAGAGCGCAAAACCTATCTAATGAGCATGGTAGTGCTTACAACCCTTACAAGTGCCACATGAATTTTCAGGTTGTTCCTTCAAACAAGGTTGTTCATAGTTGAGTCTTTTGATGATCCGAACCATGTCTGGGGGGGGGGTAGGGAGACGAGTCCCTATATGTATGTAAACAACACATCTACCAATAGGCTTACTACGTAGGGGAGGTTGAAGGATGGGGTCTATTTGATATTCTTGTCAACAAGACATCTGCTAGAAAAAGTTGTTGTACCTCAACTAAGCTCCGTTTCGAGGGTTCGAACCCGATACGGCCGCTGTGGGAGTCCTTTAATTTGTATTGTATCGCATCTAACGGAAGGAGTTGCCTGGTTATAACCAAACTTGTTGAGAAGATAAGATATAATTTTTAGACCCCGGAAAGAGTTGCCGGATCTGAACCAAACTTGTTCGTAATAGTGATTTTGAAGGACCGAACCACATCATCTTAATTTTGTCTGCACACCACAACACCACCAATTGATTTGCTGCCAGAGCTCATGTATGGGTCGGATTGGGTGTGAACCATCAAAAGCCAGAACTACGTCCCTAGCTCTAACTCTCAAGTTTGGTGAGATCCGGCAACTCAATCTGGTACCCGGCTCTACCTGCTGTTCGCACAAATATGGACCCCCTTCCCACAGTGTTTGGATCATTAAAAGACGCAACTAGGACTCGGAAATTATGGGTCTCCTGTCATGTCAGTATTATGGAGGTATGTGTATCGTCTTTAATGGGTCCTCTTTAGTTAGCCAGATCGGTCTTATTTTTTTTTTCTTGGGTCTTATTTTTGTTTGTCAGAAGGGTCAGTCGGCGCTTCGGAAACTTAGTCTGTGGTGGTTCTTCCAGAAAATGAAATTGTTCCTATACTGTACGCACAAAAAAGCTTCTAGTTTCAGTATTGGCTCAAAACCATCTCGACGACTGTTTTCTACATTACCTATTTAGTCATTATGTGGTAAGCTATCGAATGATATGTTACTCGTCCCAAAAATAAAATAAAATTGACAAACCACCCACCCTATTTATCAAGGTATAAAATCCCGAATTTCGTAACTTTGAAGGGACCCACCTGGATTAAATCCGGATTTTTCGGACCAAACCACCCACCCCCACCCGGCTAGATGTCATAGATTTTAATACCTGTGCCCCCCTGCCCAGACCCATTTCTTTCATAGTGGTAATAATGTCATTTAATGGATCAGCTGATTTAGGTACAATACAACTTTGCTTATTATATTATATTATGTAACTCCTAAGTTTTGAGGGAAATAAATAGATAAATATGGTTCTGAAGCTTGAAAAAGCGAGATTTCTCGTCAATACTTGATAAAAAGGATCAGGTTTCGTGGACGCCAGAATATCACAGGTTTTTGCGACCAAATAAAGCATGTCCATCATCGAAAAGCGGCAACACTGGTCCTAAATAACAACCAGTGTAAACTAACACTCCAAAGTATTGCAGGGCGTTACTGGGAAGCAGTGGAAAGGCTTCAGATCAATCAGCTCTACTGTGCCCCAACGGCCTTGAGACTCCTACTCAAGCATGGAAATAAGTGGGTGAAGAAGTACGACAGGTCAAGTTTGCGGACACTTGGATCAGTGGGCGAACCTATCAACCATGAAGCGTGGGACTGGTACCATAGAGTCGTTGGAGAAGAAAGGTGCGATCTGGTTGACACTTGGTGGCAGACAGGTAAGCAATAAAAAAGGAAAAACCCTGTAAGGACCCGTCTTACCTACTTTACTGGCTGCCCTGGATGACTCTGGAAGCGCAAGAGGAAATAAGGTCTTCAAACCTTCTTCGGCTCTCGAGCTAATTCCCTCCCCCCTTGAACGGCAGAGATGCCTGGATCCGGAAATACAACTATAGTAGCCTACCTATTTTCTAACTCTAATTTTAAAGTAAATAATCCTTTGTAAATTTTGAATAGTAAATTCCGAAATTTCCACTGAAAGGCCGGCAATATTATTTTTTACTATAGATTAAGGAGGCTAGTACGTTTCTAGGCACGAACTCGACTTTTCCCTTGACCCAAACGATCCTCCCACGAAGTTTCATCAAAATTTCTCATTCCCTTCGAGAGTTACCGTGCTTACAGACGGGCAGACAGACGGACGGACAACTTTTGCGATGTCTATGTATCCCTCCCTCCACTTACGTTTTGGGATCCCAAAAATGTACAGTAACAAAATTTCACGGAGAGAGACAAGGCCTTTCTTTTTAAGAAGAGGATATACAGAAACATAGAAAATACAATGGTCGCAAAACAAAACAAAACAAATAGAGCCGACCAAGGTGTCGCCTATTATATGTCGACCACTAACCCTTTCCAGGACAGTTCTGGGAGTTTATCTTCCAGCAAACGGATACCATGCCCAGGTAGCGCCATCTTCATTGACGGGGCAAATCTGTTAGAGGGGCTGGCGCGAGATAAGTATAGTAGGTGGAGTTCTTTTCATTATCCGTCGCTTCAGTACTGTTGTACCATTTATCTGCTCAATCGTGGTCTTACCCTCTCTCCGTTCTTTCAGAAACCGGTGGTGTCTGCATGTCACCCCGCCCATCCTCACCTGGCGCGCCTATCAAGCCTGCAATGTGCATGCGACCCATGCTAGGCATTGAACCAGTTCTGTTTGACGCCAGTGGACAGCCAACAAAAGCAGAAGAGCCGGGGGCGCTCTGCATCAAAACACCATGGCCCGGAATGGCTCGTACCGTTTACGGTGACCACAAGAGATTCAGGGATACGTATTTCTCGACGTTTCCAGGATATTATTTCACCGGGGACGGGGCTGGAAGGTAAGTGTGGTACTTCGCCAAGTAATACAAATTTAAAATAGGAAAGACTTATGTTTTTCGAGGCGAGTTTCAGGCTCTCGCTTACCGTAGCCTGGGAAGAATCTCTAATCGTTCCATCCATTCTAACTTCCGAGATTTTTAAATTCCTATTTAAAGTTTATCCACCTTGACGGCACTATAGCCTGTAGACGAATTCTCGTACTATTCTATATTCTGCGCTTTCATAGGCGGATCGGGCTCCCGCTTATCGCTCCCGAGAAGGTGATTGGTCAGAAACATGCAAATGGAAGTTATGGAAGTTTATCCCTATTTCTAATCAAAACCAAAGAGGGCGAGCGAAGCTGAAATCAGCCTGGACCGGTTTGCAATCTTCGAGAATCTCAGTCAAGTTTTAAGTAGTCACGTATGGTGAAATATTAGATAGAAACCGTTTCTACTGTGATTTGTGTTTTAGGAGTATTTTTATCTGTTAGGCCTTCTATGGCATGTTTATTATTTGCCCGAACAAGTTTTTTTCAACAAAAAGATATAGTCTTATTTATCCGATTAAGGTCCGTCTAAAACACCTGGACGAACCCTAATCCAATCGTGAGCTTGTGCTTGATACAAACTTGCCGCCTCTTGTGGGTCACTATTAATACATGGCAAGATTTCTAGGTAATCAACATTCTTCTTCCCAATAGCAATACGTTTCGCGCAAGAATAGAAACAAAAATGAAAAGGGACATTCAAATATTGGAAAGGATAAACTTGTTACACACTGACATCTAAAGTTCACTGTATTATTATGTGCTCGGAAGGGCTGGATACAGGTTTAAAAGGGTTAGATACCTGCAACTATCAATCCTGAGAAAGTTGACGTCTGTGCAGTTTTATCAGAATTCAGTTTGCATCATGAAATACCGACAAGAGTTGGTTTTAGCTGGCAACAGCATATTTTCAGCCCTACAAAGCATTGCTCAAATAGGTTTAATACGGCGTCGGCAGTCGGCAGTTTCGGCTTTTCCTTGGGGCGCGCTGTAATAAGCTGCAGAAGGAGAATAGACCTTAGCTAAATTTCGTCTCAATAATAATAATAACGCTTGTTTATTAAACCAAAAGGCCATACAAGATTCGTAGGCTCGTAGATTTAAGGATACGGGGAAGCGATACCAACCTCTTATCAAGAGCCAATCAGATCGCTTGATTGGGCTATGGACAAGCCGATAAAAGAAAGGAACATCGCCAGGGTTGCTACGAGTAGAACACAAATTCTAGCCTACTCGGCTGAAAGTTGTACCAATAATTTTCCTTCAAAAGATTTGTTCTGTTACGACTGGTTTTCGTTAGTTAGATATGAGCAATAATACTCCATGAGCCCAAGCTGACCGGGAAACATATATTCAAACAATGCATAAAACGGATACGTCAGCTACGATGCTTTCGCAGCTAAAATTCTGCCAAAGCATCGTAGCTGACGTATCCGTTTTATCCACTGTTTGAATATATACCTTAAATTACCTTAAATCGCACTTGCTTTCGACAAGGCTATAGACGAAAAGTGCTCTCCATTCTTTAACTTTTAGTAATTTTGCACATGGTGATCATCAAAATTTTTTGACTTCTCGTTGAAATAGTTTTTGGGATCCCAAAACGTTAGTGACGGATACCTATGACATCGCAAAAGTTGTCCGTCCGTCCGTCCGTCTGTACGCACGATAACTCTCGAAGGGATTGAGATATTTTGATGAAAGTTGGTGGGAGGATCCTTTGGGTCAAAGTACAAGTCAAGTTCGAAGATGGGCTCTGTAGCTCTATATTTGAGGGTGGGGGAGGGGTTTCAAATTAAGGGGCAAACAAAATATTTTGAAACAGCTAATGTGATAGTCGATTATGGGGTAAGAAGACATGCTGAACACGATGGTGAAAACCATTTTCTCGCCGGACAAGTAGTTCGCCCGGAATCCGGCCAAAACCGGAAAGTTTGTTAAAACTGAAAGTTTTATTTGAATTTGATTAGATGTTCGGTTTAGGGGTAAGAAGACATGCTGAACACGATGGTGAAAACCATTTTCTTGCCGGACAAGTAGTTCACCCGAAATCCGGCCAAAACCGGACACAAAATGTGTCGACCAATTTTCGGCTACCCCTTTTCTTCAAAATAGTATATAAGCTCTACATAGTAGTATAGCTCTGCGCAGAGCGCATGCCCAATCAACCTAAGAGCTAGTTGTTTTCGAAGGTCGAAGGGGTTGGTATGTGGGGTTGCTAAACGAGAAGGTGGTTGTGGTCTATGTAACAGTTGGAAAGTTTAGAAGGATTGACAACTTCAGTAGAAGGGTGAACACTGAAACCAAAAATTGACCGATCACAATTGTGAGACAAGTAGGGGATTTCTAATGGTTTCATGGTCTAATAATAGGCCGTTAGACCATAATCATCTTCGGCAATGAGGGGTTAGCAGTTTTGTCTACTTGGTGTACCTACAATTTGTTTCCTGTGCTTTATATGGTACGAACAAATTGGTACCACGTCTATCACGAGGACATGGACTCGTAAGTAAGAATCGGTTGCTAGAATCTTTGGTGATCTGTTTCTAAATATGTTTTGATCTATCAACATCATATATTAGATTTTTGGGATCCCATCGACACCTTTGGTCTTGTTTTTTATGAAAAGAACACTTTTTCCGATATTTCATAGCACGAAAAAGTTAACCGGTATGCCTGAACATCGCATCGAAAACCCGATAAAAATGCGTTACATCGTTGCTCCGCTAATTCAGGAATAACCGATTTTCATATAGTGGAATTTCCCTGTCGGATTTGTGGTACCTCTATGCGCGTGTACTTGTGTTGCATGCTTGACGAGAACGATTTACGAAAAGTAAGTGTTCACTCAGTTAGCTACCTTCCGCGCGCTGATCACTGGCCACTGAAAAGCCGCGCTTGTACTGAGATTCAAATTTTCCACGTCATAGTAAATTTTGCACAGTGAGGAAGGCCGTAGATATTCTGAACGTCGTTACTAGAGCAAATAGTAAAAATAAAAAATTAAATCCCTTAGCACAATCCAAATAATAAAATGCTTTCATTCAAATGACGCAAAAATAAGTTGGCTTTTCAGTTAACCATCAAGCCATCAAGAATCATCCAGATTTTCTTGGTTGCTCCATTCTTCGTGGACTAATTTTTCAATGTCAAAGTACATTTTCCCTCTCCCTTGCTCCCCCTTATCTTGTCCCTAGTGTTTATGACTTGTCACTCCCCACCTATCAGGCAGGCGGCAGTGTCATTAATCATGCTATCCTTTCCAGGGATTCCGATGGGTATTATCACATTACTGGTCGACTGGATGATGTCATCAACGTTACTGGACATCGCCTAGGGACTGCAGAAGTGGAAGACGCGCTGGTAAGTGGAGCTAAACTTTGATTATTCATCGTATTTGATTCATGATCTAGGAACTTCCATTTGGAATAGCCTGACGGCTGTCAGTTGGGACTAGGAGTAGACCTAGCGGCTTAATTCTGACAATTGCGTGTTCGTGTGGGAGGAATTTTTTCCATTTTATTTGCGAATGTGTGTAGCTGAACAGATTGAGAAATGAAACAGGTTGGGGGCATACTATGGGGGAAGGTTTGGTAGTTGAAAGGTTTGGACAAAATTTTTCTGGTGCTGCGCAGTTTGAAAGGTTTTTGCAGGAGGGATGGTCTCACAGAAGTGTTTGTGTAGTTAGGCTTTGTTAGATGAGGTACTTGTTTTGTCTGCGATGGATCTCGGGACTTGAGCAATATTTCATACCATGTTCATGTTTTTCTGTTTTTATAACACCTTATCAAACATAAGTAATCATTTACCCTGCCCCACAGAGAAAAGCAAGAATGGCACGGGGGGGGGGGTAAGTGAAAAACAATTACCATCTTCAAAATATAAGAAAACAGTTATACTCGACAGTTCAACCTGACAAGGAAAAATGACGATAAATAATAATTATAACTGAATAAAGAACTAACAGACTAGAGGTAAAAATGTGACACCAATTTAAACAAACTAAACCGTTGCGCCTTATCCAATCTAAGCTATTCTAATAATTCTCAACTAAATTTATTAACTTCCACGATAAGGCTGGTCAGGATAAGGCTGGGATAATGCGTTTCATCACAAGCGTTCCGTGATATCTCGCACGTTAGGTCGGGCGCAAGAAGCGCAACGAAAGTTCAAGATTCTAAGATTTATACAACCAAGGCAAGAGCCGTGTTCCACCCTTCTTAAGCTAGGTGCCCACAGAACGCGAATCTTTTCTGCCACGCGGCGCGAAACAAATTCGACTTGGAGTTGAAACGGCGCGTCGCGAATTTTTTCTGCTCGCGACGTCAAATTCGCCCAGGCGAACGCGAATTCTGGTCCTGTGGGCACCTAGCTTTACCGTGGTAACAACCCATGACGTCACGGCTTCTTGGCGTCAAGACTGGAACGATCGGCAAAATAGCGCGCCATGCGCCAATTGCCGCCAGTCGCGGCACTGAAATCGTAGTGACAACACTTACTACGCTCCTGAGCGTGGTAAGCAAATAGTTACTATTTTGACAAGGCTGGAACGGTTAGCGCTGGTAACTTTTCACAAGATTGGAACGAAAGTAGTAATTAATTGTTACTGTTGCAAGAACGTTGGAACACACTCAACCCGTTAAGGATTTCCCGCAAGCTCAAGTGCCATATGCCGACCGTCAGTATGAACTCGATTTCGGGTGTTTCTTTAGAATGCGCAATTCCAAACGATTGGACCAATCAACCTGATTTTCACTTGAACAGAGAGTATAGGTGTGTTATTTGGACAACGCCTTAGTTTGAACGGTAAAAAAAATATAAAAATAAATCAGCTATAGGAAGAAAATGAAATTTGGCTCTAACACTCTGATCTTCGTCGATATCGTGCTTCCAGTTCTTTGTTGTTTCCATCTGGATGTTTCAAGAGCCCAAATAAAACTCCGGTGATTTTCTGATTTCGGTTTTCTGATTCGTCACATAAACTTTAAGCAAAAGTTATTGAAGTGTTCAGCGTAGCATAATTCTACTGTACGGAAAAGATCCGGTAGCATTGGACTAATTTTTTTTTTTGGGGGGGGGATACAGAATTGTGAAACCCTTCGTAAAATCTAATAGTGGGCAGCGGCACTGTCCCGTGTCCCCTTTGCATTACATCTCATGTAAGTGAGACCGAAAACACTTAAGTGATTAACAACATATGAACAAAAAATGAACAATATATTCACGAAGATTTTCATTGTTCAGTTGTTTATTCTTACATAACCAGCATTTAACACATTCATATACCAATAATCTGTCCTAATATGTGACAACTGGTCAAATGTGCAAGACGGACAACAGATTACCAAAAACTATTTATCAACGAACTGATGTAAAATAATATTTTGAAAGCAAGCCCCCCCCAAATAACGCCCCTTTCCAAAATGAGAAATTCCGCCGTGGCCCCCAGAGCTCAACTCGGATTCCCAATTACCACGGGTAACTACGACGAGCACTCCTGTTAGTGTGTACACTGTCTCGAAAACAACGTATCATTTTCCCACTCTCTCTGAATATGACGTCAGACATGATCCCAACTTTTCGGGTGGAACTGAGACACGTAGTCATTTCCCGGCAACTAGGATTGAAAAAATAAAACTGGAAAGACTTTCACATTTGCAGTGTCCAGAGTTGAGTAGTGAGAGAAATAGTGAAAGTAATCATGAGGAATACGGTGTCGACTAAACTCAGCTGATTAAGTGAGGCTCGTGACGTCACACGAGAAGTCTATATTTTCCGTTTACTAACGGAATTGTTTGTCCCTAGAACGGCTTATATATGTAAACGCGTCCGGTGCCTCGCGGGCCGCTCAGCTCTATATATATAGATACAAATATATATTCTGCAACATCAATTTAATCGAATTTCCCTATTTCTTTCACGACGTCAGAACAACGTCACGGACCTCACACAATAGGCTGAGTTATTATAACGTCCACATGCACCGATAATATCAACTACTTTAGGTGGTCTAATTCTATATTTTTTTTTCAAAAACTAATATTCCTCACTTATTCAAATAATAATCATGAAGGGCACAAGAACCGGAGGCTTTTCAGAATTTCAGGTCGCTTGTTGCAGTAGCAATGAGTGTATAAGAAAAGACTGATTGATTTGGAGTTGCGCAATTCAGAAGCACAAAACTGGTGCTCTCAGATTAGATCCAGATACATATTTGTTAGTGTATATTTCCTTCAATCACTATTATTTGATTTTTTTTTTTCTGCAAAAACATTTTCTAGTAATGCTGACACACCTTTAAAGTTTAACCGAAAAGGACTGGGATAGGACAATCTAGTTGCCCATCACTTATTCACTTAAATTGGCTTGAAGACCCGCTGGAAATGCGTTACTTGGTTGTTCCGCTATTCAGGAATAATCGATTTTCAAATAGTGGAATTTCCGTGTGATCTGTGGTACCTCTAATTTGTTGTATGCCTTACAAGAAAGATTTATGACTTTTTTTTTGTTCAGGCACTAAGCAATCTTCACCAATACCGCCACTGCCCACTGAAAAGCCTTGTTTGTGTTTAGATACAAATTTCCCGCGTCATAGTAGAATTTTCGCTGTGGGGACGGCCGCAGATATTCTGAACGTCATAATTAGAGCAGATAGTGGAAAACAAAATAATCCATTTGCAGAATCCAAATAATTCAGTGTATTCAACTAAATGACACAAAAATAGGTTGGCTTTTCAGTTAAACTTTAACCCTTGGTTCACACTGCTACGTCGTATGCGACACGATTTTTTCTTTGCTGTTCCGACGTGCGACAGAATCGCACGGATGTTCTCACCACCACGCAGACGCAAAAGGAAAATGAAATTTTTCATCGAGAGTAATCTGCAAACAGACAAAGGGGCCCTTGGGGAAACGACCTCTGAAGATGTGGGGAGATTACACTTCTAAATACCACCCAGCATTAGGAAATTTTCAGTCAAAACCTATAGGTCATCTTGTTCAAAACAGGTTAATACAAGTTTATTCAGAAGATATTTTGCATTCAGCCATCCTAGGATTACATTCAGAACAAGGTAGAGCAATTTTTAGTCTTGAAAATTAACTAATCTTTGTTCTTTCTTTTCTTTCCCTCAAAAAATCGCATGCGTTATGTCGGATGAGTTGAAATTTTTCAACGCATACGACACTGCGACAAAACGCACAGTTCTGCGTCACTTGTCGTACGATTTGTGCCGTATGTCGGATGACGCAGAATTTTGCGCGAAATCGCAGCAGTGTGAACCATAGGTAAGAAGTGAAGTGCTGCCACACCGTTTCAAAATTGTTCATTCAAGCTTTGACAAGGGTGTCGGCTTTGAGCATTTGGGAACACAGTGGCAGTCTCATGGAGCATCCTACTAGACGATAAGGTTTGTGCAGAGACGGTCTATGAATTTCACATGGATGACATGTTTGGGTTCAAAATTCCGTAGACAGTTTCTATTTAGTTAAATTTCTGGCACCTGGCATAAATGTAATATATTTATTTAAGAAGAATCCACAGATCTAGGTCAGTGCTAATGAGTTAGCAAGTAGCTAGGTCAATGCTTTATGCTAAAATCGCAAAGAGCGACTTGGGATCGAAAAGCTTAATTTAAAAGGAAATACTCAGATTAGCACTTGCATACGCGCGAACTAATGGGCTTCTTACAATTCAATACATTTGTTGGACTGTCAGAAGAAAGTTTGTTTAGGGCTCTTAAAAAGTACATTTTGCCTAACAATTATATTTCCTCTCTCTTTTTGGGATCCCAAAACGTAAGTGGAGGGATACCTATGACATCGTAAAAGTTGTCCGTCCGTCCGTCTGTCCGTCCGTCTGTAAGCACGATAACTCTCGAAGGGAATGAGATATTTTGACGAAACTTGGTGTGAGCATTCTTTGGGTCAAGAGTAAGGTCGAGTTCGTAGATGGGCCCTGTAGCTTTACATTTAGGGGTGGGGGAGGGGGTTTAAATTAAGGGGCAAGCAAATTTTTTTTAAACAGCTAATGTGATAGGCGATTATGGGGTAAGAAGACACGCTGAACACGAATATGAAAACCATTTTCTCGCCGGACAAGTAGTTCGTCCGGAATCCGGTCAAAACCGGAAAGTTTGTTAAAAGTAGAAGTCTTATTTGAAGTTGATTAGATGTTCGATATAGGGATAAGAAGGCATGCTGAACAAGAATATGAAAACCGTTTTATCGCAGGACAAGTAGTTCGTCCGGAATCCGGCCAAAACCGGAAAGTTCGTTAGAAGTCAAAGTTTTATCTGAAGTTGATTAGATGTTTGATGTAGGGGTAAGAAGGCGTGCTGAACAAGAATACGAAAACCGTTTTTTCGCCGGACAAGTAGTTCTTGAATTTCGCCAGAACCGCAAAATTCACAGAAGTAAGCTAGGATCGTTTCGATCGGCCTATAGAGGTAAACGCACATGCTGAATCCATATCTGAGCTTGGATTTCTTAATGATTAGTTATTTGGCCTGGCGAAGACTGGATCTGGCGAAGACAAATCCTAATTGTCTTGATCAAATATTGAATTTTTGGGATCGGAACCTTTGGTCTTGTTGTTTTAGTATTGGTTCTGATTTAGTGAAATGATAAGACTATCGTGTTTCTTCTCCTTTTTTCCTTTTTCCTTCAATTTATGAACCAGTTAGTTTGAACAAAGCGTAAATTTTATATGCCACTGGCATGTCTGACGGTTTTATGCCATTTGTTTAAGTAAATTTTACCCCTAGCAATTTTATCCCAGCAAATGTTAGAACGTCTATGTTCAGTAAAAAAACAAATAATTATCAAGGTGGAGAAGTGCGGACAGACGAAGTAGTCAGGCTTCCGGCATTCAAGTTCAAGACATTCGCTGATGTATCAGGTACCGACAGTAAAAGCTGAGACTGTGAGTGTACTCGAGTGATTGTGCTGATGTGATGAGTAGAAACAGACAATATCTGGACTAGCTACATCGATTTTAGGATGAGCATCAATCTGTCGCCGAGTCCGCCGTGGTTGGCTATCCCCACCCGATAAAAGGAGAAGCCGTTTACGCATACGTCGTTCTGCGAGAAGATGGTGAAACAAACGAAGATGTCATTGTCAACGACTTAAAGAACCTCGTCAAGAAGAGAATCGCTGGCTACGCAGTACCTGATATTATACAGGTATTTAAAGTTTCAGTTTATTTCAAAATGCCATTTCAAGTTTCAGTTTATTTCAAAATGCCAGCACAAATCGCGACTTGGGGCCAAATGGCGTGTTGCCTGAGTCAAAATGCACAATGTCCAAATCAGTAACGTAAAGTTAAAACATCAAGATAATTAATATAGAATGAAAATGGTATAAAATAAAATCTGGAAAAACACATAAACGAAGACTAAAACTCATCACTGAAAGCATGTACGAATTTAGGAGCAAACTCGTTCAGTTCGATATAAACGGGGTTCCAGAGAGTCCGGCATAATTTATATCTCCGCACGCGTTCTTTCCGGTGGCAAATTGGAGGTCGAAGAAAGGAGCGAAAGGAGGGGCTCTGTAAAGGAGTCAGACCAAACCCTCTGCACAGCATTTCCTATATATGATTGGAAGGCCTCAAGTTCAAACGATTTAAAAGAAAACAATTAAGAATTTTAGGTTCTCTAAAGATAACTTGCATTGCGTTTACCCTACATATCTCTGAAATACTGATGTTTATTTCAAATGACGTGTCACAAAAAAAAAACGAATTAAGTTACCCTGACAAGGCTGGTAAAATCAATAAAGCTTGACTTAATTTTCTCATTAGACGAGAAGCTGGTCTCAAGAGAAAGGAGGGGGCCCGGTCCAACTTAATGTTTCTCCAACGCACTAAGGCTTTCCTAATTGATTAGACTTAGTATGCTTTCGAGGAACAATCCAATCTCCTAAGATCCGTTTAATCAGTCGCTCTAAAGGTGCTTTAAGGTAATGCTGGTATGCTTAAGGGCTCCCGGAATCGCGAAGCGTGGGGTCGAATAGGGATTTATCAATTTCCAAAAAGTCTGGGCGAAAAGGTAGGTGCCTTGTTCTAGTTTCCTTCCTCCTTTAGAGTTAAGAGACAGGATCACTGTTCTGGTGTAATTATTCACCTTCTTTCTTGACAAATTTTGACATTCGAAGCCGTGTTATTAACGCATTGACGAATAAGGCTCCTACTAATTCGAGTTGACTCAATGTTTGAATTCCTATTCCTCGCACATTGGTCAAGCTTTTTAGTACCGATTGCACAGTTTAGTCAATATTTGGCAATTGTGGCTACTGCAATTAATATATAGAAATTTCTTTATACTGTAACCTCTTACGATATAGCTTTTGGAACTTCTTGTTTATGACGCTGGACAGTGAAAACCCATGTTCTTTTTCTGTATAGGCGAAACTGAACTGAATTGAAATCGTACAATAGGATACTAAGCCAATTTGAGCAACTAGCACGTGGAAGGAAGAGGCAAAAGAGGAAAACACGCCGGAAATACATACTCGTTTAAAATTGAGATTTAGTGAGAAATGGTGAGAATGCAGTGAAGCAAGTGATGAGCAGCTGTTGTGGTTCGCCTGATCTCACGATGATACCATCGACGCCCCGCACCGCTGGAGCAATCAGATGAATACAGCCGCCAAGGGGGGAGAAATAGAACGAAAGGGCAGTACCCAGTGCTTCCACTTCTACTTATTTTGGCAGTAGAATACTTATTTTCAGCTTATTCTACTTACCAAATTTCGAATTTACTGACCTACTTATTCACTACTTATTTTTCAGCCTCCTACTTATTTTCTTGTACAGACAGTAGTTTGTTACAATATCTCTGTATTTTGGCAAAAAAGTGGCGTATTTTCGAAATTTTCGCCTGCGGCGCTTAGTTTCAATTGTTTGGCTTTGTTAGCATTGAGAGAAGATTGAGTGGTACATCACGTGCACAGACTTGTGATTTCATCGGTAGCCCTTACTATTACTCTGACCAAGTGACCATGACTGTTTCCAAAAATTTGACCTGCGGCGCGTTCCGTAGTTTTCTCTATTTTCTGGAAGGGGGCGACATTTAGGTGGAGTTCGAGAATTGGGATTTCAGAACGTTTGGGCCTATTTAAAATGGTTATATGTGCAGAAAAATACACACTTTTAAATATATCGCCTGGAGCGGACACTTTAATATAGCTTATTTCATAGTTCTGGGTAGAAACTCTACCCAAAATTATGAAAACTTCTTTTAAATTTCTAGCTGGTGTATTCTACCGTAGAAGCTGCTGTCGGGATTTTGCTCCCTCGGGTTTTAATGTTTCTGGGAGAATTCTTGGGACCTTGGGCTTTGGGTTTGACCCGCATTAAAAGCTAAAATTTGCATGGGAAGCAGTTGAGTTTTATTATTATTGCGTGGGGTAGGCCAGACAAGCTAGCCGAAACTCAGGCCACAAATGACCCATTTCTCCAAAAAATACAATGGATGGCACACCATCACTCTATAATACAATTGATTAAAATCACTCTATACAAATACTGATGACCACATCACTCAATATATCCACCGCTCTGTGTCGCGTTCTTACCTTAAAAGCTGTCTAACCTTCCTGTCAGCTGAAGATACCGAGGGGTTGCCCACTCCTCGGCACCTGCTGTGCACCCCCGACTCGGCACCGGCCGGCACCAGTCGGCACCAGCCGGCACCGGTCGGCACCAGTCGGCACCAGTCGGCACCGGCCGGCACCAGTCGGCACCGGCCGGCACCAGCCGGCACCGGCCGGCACTGGCTTTTTGAACCTGTTCAGAACAAAATGATTTCACTAAGAAGGTTTCGTTCACCATGAGAATTCAGGATTTTAGTTTTGAAAAATAGCGACTGCAGCTTTTTGGGATCCCAAAACGTAAGTGGCGGGATACCTATGACATCGCAAAAGTTGTCCGTTCGAAGATGGGCTCTGTAGCCCTATATTTGAGGGTGGGGGAGGGGTTTCAAATTAAGGGGCAAAACAATTTTTTTTTTAAAGCTATTTAGATAGTTGATTTAGGGGTAAGGAGACACGCTGAATCCGAATATGAAAATTATTTTCTCGCCGGACAAGTAGTTTGTCCGTAATCCGGCCAAAACCAGAATTTTTTTTAAAAGCAAAATTTTTATTTGAAGTTGATTAGATGATAGATTTAAGGGTAAGAAAAGACGCTGAATCTGTGTATGACAATCATTTTTTACCCGGACATATAGTTCGTCCGGAATCCGGTTGAAACCGGATTTTTCAGAAGTTAAAGTTTAATTTGAAGTTGATTAGATGTTCTTTATAAGGATAAGGAGATACTCTGAATTCGTTTCTGAACTATATTTTTTTTTTCCTGGGCAAGTAGTTCGCTCGGAATTCGGCCGAAACCGGAAATAATGATTAGCCTGGCGAAGACTGGATCTGGCGAAGACAAGACCTAATTGTCTGGATCAAATATTAAATTTTTGGGATCCCATCAAAACCTTTGGTCTTGTTGTTTCAGAAGAAACAGAAGAAACAAGAACCTTAAAATGGGATCTAGTATTGACAACTTTAAGGACGACTCAGACGGCCTTCGTAAAGTTTTTCGCAAAGTATGCTCCGGAAAGTTTGTCGCCGCTCAGACGGGAATTTGACTTAGATGACATTACGAGAATTTTTTATGGCGATTTGTTCTAGAAAGAAAAAGATTCTAATTATTAGAGATTATTTGTATCATATATGAACCATAGGTAGATATTTATTAACACTAAAAGCCATAATTGACCATGGTTAGAAAAAAACTCCAATAAATAAATTAGAATAATCCAACAACAAAAATAATATAAATAAATAAGTCAGTTCTAAACAATTTAATTCAATAAGTAATTCTTTTTTCCCAATTCACCTGACAAAATCAACAAGAATAAAATTAATTAAAAAAAAATGTTCCTAATTATTATTCTTGCAAAAAACAAGTTTCAAGTTATTCGACCTTATTATTATTATTATCATACAAACCACAAGAGTCATCATCTCATCATTTTTCCGTTTCCTAATCCCCATTTTCAAATTTATTTTCATAACTTGTTTTCGATCTCTTCTCCTATCGGTCAACCTTCCGAACTTTACGAAAAAAGTTAACTAAAGTTGAACTTCTTGGCTGCCTCCGTAAAGTACTTTACGCGGGTTAGCGGAGCAACTTTACGAACGACTTTACGCACTTCACGAACGCCCTCTGAGCCGTCCTTTAGCCTGTTTAATTTGAAGGACTAAGTATTGTAAGGTACTGAAACAAGGGTCATTTCATCTGTTAAGGTTACAGTAGAGGTATGCTTATGCGAACGGTTTTTGGGATCCCAAAACGTAAGTGAGGGATACCTATGACATCGCAAAAGTTGTCTGTCTGTCCGTCCGTCCGTCTGTCCGTCTGTCCCTCTGTAAGCACGATAACTCTCGAAGGGAATGACATATTTTGATGAAACTTGGGGTGAGGATTCCTTGGGTCAAGAGTAAGGTCGAGTTCATAGAAGGGCTTTGTAGCCCTACATTTAGGGGTAGGGGAGGAGGTTTAAATTAAGGGGCAAATAAAATTTTGAAACATTTAATGTGATAGTCGATTACGGGGTAAGAAGACATGCTGAACATGATGGTGAAAACCATTTTCTCGCTGGACAAGTAGTTCGTCCGGAATCCGGCCAAAACCGGAAAGTTTGTTGAAAGTAAAAGTTTTATTTGAAGTTGATTAGATGTTCGATTTATGGGTAAGAAGACATGCTGAACACGACGATGAAAACTATTTCCTCACCGTACAAGTAGTTCGCTCGGAATCCGGTCAAAACCGGAACGTTTGTTAAAAGTAAAAGTTTTCTTTGAAGTTGACTAGATGTTCGATTTAAGGGTAAGAAGACATGCTGAACACGACGGTGAAAATCATTTTCTCGTCGGATAAGTAGTTTTCCCGGAATCCGGCCAAAACTGGAAAGTTTGTTAAAAGTAAAAGTTTATTGGAAGTTGACTAGATGTTTGATTTAGGGGTAAGAAGACATGCTAAACACGATGGTGAAAATCATTTTCTCGCCGGACAAGTTTTCCGCCCGGAATCCGGCCAAAACCGGAAAATTTGTTAAAAGCAAAAGTTTTATTTGAAGTTAGATGACAGTTGAAGGGTAAGAAGAGACGCTGAATCTGTATATGACAATCAATTTTATCCGGATATATAGTTCGTCCAGAATCCGGTTGAAATCGGATTTTTTTGTATAAGAAAGTTTTATTTGAAGTTGATTAGATGTTTTTTATAGGGATAAGGAGATACACTGAATTCGTTTCTGATTTTTTTTTTTTTGCTGGACAAGTAGTTCGCTCAGAATTTGGCCGAAACCGCAAGTTTGGCCGAGCAGGAAGTTTCGATCAGTATAGTCAAAATAGATAGATAGATAGATAGATTTATTTGCGCTAAAAAGCCACAAGGGCCATGGCAAATTATATGGCTTATACAGGTATATCTGAACTTGGTTTTCTCAAATGATTAGCCGTGCGAAGGGTGGTTCCCAAAATCACCACGATTTTTTGGCCCACTCTCACAATGCCCACGCCAGAATGCCCACGATCAAAATGCCCACCAGACGGCACCAGCCGGCACCAGCCGGCACCAGCCGGCACCAGCCGGCACCAGCCGGCACCAGCCGGCACCAGCCGGCACCAGCCGGCACCAGCCGGCACCAGCCGGCACCAGCCGGCACCAGCCGGCACCAGCCGGCACCAGCCGGCACCAGCCGGCACCAGCCGGCACCAGCCGGCACCAGCCGGCACCAGCCGGCACCGCCGGCACCGGGCACCTGCTGTGCACCCAAAAACTGAGTGGGCAACCCCTCGGAAGATACCTGGACAGTTCTATTAATTTGGCTTTCCTCACTATCTCATGGAGGTCGACCTTCAGGGAGTGGAATGCTTCCAGCCGTTGCCTTGTCCCGGCCGGGCAGTCTTGAAGAAAATGTGAGTTTGTCTCTTCGTCTAATCCACAATGGGTACATATTGGAGAATGGAGACTCAACTTTTCCTGTGTTTGAATTATGTTTTCCAAGGTTACCTATTCCAGTGACAACCTGGATGATTCCCCGGACTTCATCTTTTTTCATGGCGATTAATTTTCTTGTCAAAGCCTCATTGCGCTTGGGTATTAGACTTCGCGTGGTTCGACAATCCATGCGGTTTTCCCACGTCCTGTTTATCTGTTTATTCACCCATTCCCGGATTTCAGTTTTCCATCTGCTTTCCGAGATAGGAATGAAAGGCTCAGGTCCAACAGTTGAGTTTTGGAGAAAAAGAAAAGGAGAGTTTCAAAATTTCGCCTGCAGCGCTCATTTTTAATTTTTTCTTGGGTGCAGTATAGTTAGAATCTGCTGTGGAATCTTCCCAGCAATGGGCCTATACTGCCCAAGTGGATTTTGCGTAGCTGTCTAATCAGCTACCGTGCTGCTATTTTTGTATTTGTATTAAAAATAATCTCATTTTTGTATTTAATGATTTGAAATGATTTAAAACTTGTTGGATAATTTGAAATAATGTAGTCGAATAAAACTCACTGTCAGTAAAAATCTCAGACAGAAAAATTTCAGACAGATTCGGTAAAAATATTTACTCTGTACACCCCCCCCCCCTTCATGTCCCCCTGAATGAATCTACTTATTTTTCTACTAGCTTCTACTTACTAAATACTTATTTCTAAGAAGAGCCTACTTATTTTGAGAGCGCCCCGAGTGGAAGCACTCGCAGTACCGTACCGGGTACCGTGCCAGTTGCCAGAGATCATATTATACGCCTTAGTCAATAGGCTAGTGTTTTAACAAATAGTGTGTTAAAACCTCCAACAGCACCTTGAACCAATTCGTTGATAATTTTGGGAAAGAAGGAAGGAAAAGGTCTGCCATTTTGTAAGAAACTCAGAACCTGTCATTGAATCCCATCTGCTGTTACCAATTTTCGCCCTATCTACCGTTCTGTCTTCTCCGGCTTCCCCAAATCTTGCTGTCCTCGGGGCTCGGTGTGTCTATACCAAGATCTCAACATCTTCAAAGTTTCCTCTTTGTCCTCCCAATTTTCCCATACCGCATTCCAACTACAGTAGAGATATGCTTTTTTGACACCTCTCTAAACTGTAGACCATACACAACTGAGAATCCTTCTAGTACCGAATGGTAAGGGATCAAGCCGATGGTCTATTTATTGAGATTTTATCTATATTTTCAGGCAGTTGAAATTCCGTAAAAAAAATCTACTAAAATAGCTCTCCCGCTTTGAAAGCGGGATTCAAATATTACAAAATACGAGTTTTGGGTGAAGTAAGGAATCTGTGCAGATCGACGTAGTTGTCATACTAAGTTTGGTATTTAAAAAAATCAGCAAAAATGTGATCACCAAATGGCAATGGCAGTGTTCGTATATCAAGTGATAAATAATATAGATCATTTGTGTTATAACGTTTTCTTCCTATTAATTCGACCTTTTATTCCACGAGAAATGCGGGCATGTTAATGCATGAACAGAGAAATACAAGTAGAGCAAGATTTGTGATTAGAAAAAGAGAAGTATTTGTTAGTTAGCGTTACGCCGAAAACGTAATTATTTGTATGACTAAGTTAAAAGGGCAGTTGTTGAATGGTGTGGCGTGAGAATCCGGGAAACATTTGTAGGGGGGAGGGGGGCTCAGGAAGGGAGTGGATAAATGATGTAACGAGAGAAGGTTGTCAGTGGAAAAAAAAATCTGCACAGGCCAAGACGCTTCTTAAGAGTGAATGTGTTTTCCTTTTGTTTTTAGGATTTTGTTGAAAGAGTGTTTGGTAAAAAAAAAAGGAATTTTTGTGACAAACATCTATATGTAACATAAATGTGCCGCGATACTATTAGTTGTCTTGAAGGTGACTTCAGGCAGAAAAATTTCTTCACGTAATTTGTTCACACTGATCGTTTACTCATGAGCGTTTATTAATTAGTGAGAACCCGGGAAATAATGAAGCGCTCTGTTAGCTTGAGAATCCCAGCCACGACGAGAACAAAGCCAAGGAAAAAGATTTCCCTCTCTTCCCACACTACGTGATCGATCCAACCGAATGATTTTTTACGTCTTCAGGATTCCCCTTCCATAATAAATAAATGAACAATATATTCCGCACTGTCCGATGGCATAAGTGCAGTAAAACAAAAGGTGGGCAGTTCATTTTGTTCTGTGATTCATGTCATTTATTGCGTGGTAGGGTACTTCGGCTTGATAAACATTATTATTATTGTTATAAATTCGCCTACTCAAATAATTGACAGAAAGGTTAATTACAAAATACAAGATTAAAGAGGTCCGAACACAGTTCGAGGACGGAGCTGGGTTCGTTGAGGGACTTAGGACTCCCCTTGGAAATGTCAATCAACGAATCTGGCTTCCACCGTGCCACCTCCGCCACTCGGAGGATCTCCTTTCGAAGACATGTTCATTCTTGTCAATAGTAGGCCGGAGTTGGATCTTTCCCAATTAGCGCTCGTAACGGATTGAAGTAAGATTGGAAACGCTATTCGCCGAGTTGGAAAGTGTTACTCATCGCAAAAACAAAACTGATAACTCAAGACTGGTTTATTTTAGTCTAGAGGATTGGTTAACAGACCTAAATGAAAGAACACTATGACAAGCTAGTTTGTAATAGTCAGTAGTAAATAAATAATAACTATGACATCAGAAACCATCGATTTCTGTGAAGAGTTTCAGGCGTCAACTCAGAGTAGCGTTTTCAGTCATACTTAGTCCGCTAGGATCGGATAGCAATTTCCCCTGACAGTGGACATGGCAGTCAGATCCCTTTTTCGTAGGTCCTTTTTCCTGAGTAAACCATGTATCAAAAGCCCCCCAGCAACCCCCTGGTACCCTCCACCCGATAAAATCCTTAAGTGCCATCTGTCCAAACTGCAGTTTTTAACAATATTTATAATTTCCTATTTATTTGTATTCGCAGGGGTTTTGGCCTGGAGGGGCTGGGGGGGTCGTCAGGGGGGTAACACCTAGACCCAACGGGTGAGGTCCAAGCTCAGGATGCACGTGTTACTCTTCCGAAGTTTTCTCTTCTCTACCAAAATCATCGATAACTGGGCCAAACCAGCGCATTACCTTCTACACCATGTGAAAGCCTAATGCTTTCCTTTTGTCATTTAATTTTCTTCTTTCTCCTTTATACTCCGGCCTTTTCCTTTGCTGAAATGACGGATAATTAATAAATAAAATTAGCAAAAAAATACGGATTAAATCAAAAAATAATATCAAGCAATAACGACACGCCGTCTACGCTTTACTGCTGAATAGGCTAGAAAGCTCAAAGTGTTCTCGTCCACGAATGCAAACCTTGGAAGTTTTTTAGTATATACCGAAAGCACTTAAAGCCCACATCAAAAGCTTGAAGGATTATAGTATTAATCCTACTCCAATCTTTATAGCTCCTGCTTGATACAAGCTTACCCTCTCCTGCGGTTCACCATCGATACCAGACAAAATTTCAAGATTGCAACTCTTACATAACAACAGGTTTTGAGCAAGAACATAATTATACATGTGTAGCAGTTTGTTTTCTTTACTGTATGGCCTTCCGGCCGAAATTATTACGATACGTATAATCTGTATTTCTTATTTCTAGATTTGTGGAAACTTGCCAAAAACCCGATCTGGAAAGATCATGAGACGAATCTTGCGAAAAATTGCCGCTGACCAAATCGAGGACATTGGAGACACGTCGACACTGGCTGATCCTTCAGTTGTTGAAGCGATCGTGAGAAACAAACCAACAACAACATCTAAGGCTGCCGCCTGAATGAATTTATAAAAAAGCGATATGAAAACTCAGAGAATAAAACTTTAACCTGCGCCAACCACTTTTTCTGAAACCAGATCTTCTTGATTTTCTATGCCCATCTAGTTTTCTCGTTCGTTCTCAAGGGTTGTCGGCAAAACGTCCCCGTGACAAAACGTCCCAACGACAAAACGTCCCCCGCTATAGAATTTTTTTTTCTTCGCTGAGGGATAGCTAGGACTATGAGATTAGATTGCGTCATCAATTTAGACAACAAGTTTCTTGGAATATAAACTTTTGAAAACCACGATGGGTTCACTACTTCAGCATTTAACCGATAGTCAAGAAACAAACCAAAGTGTTGATCCCGGCTATGGCCATTTCTTAAAGAAAGCGCAAAGATTTAGTGTTTGTCAATTTTCATTTTATCTTTTATTGAATTGGTTTATATGTGCATTAGTTTAAGCTGCGATATAATTTAACTCATTAATCTCGCTTTTGTTTGATATTTAATTTGGTGATCTTTATTATTAAAGGATTTTATTAAAGGATCAAACCCGTCTAACCTAGATTTACTATGTCTCTCTACCTAACTAATCGTTCCATCCGCTTTCGTTTCCTCGCTTCCCATGTCACTTTTATCCAGCATAACGGCACTACACTTATTTTTGCATTTTCCTTGTTTGACTCTTTGAGCCACAGCGGGCTTCCCCTTTCTCTGAGGAGCATATCATATGATGTGATTATCCTATGTACAAAACTATCCTATTGTCGAAGAATGCTTTCCCAATCATGCTTAAGGTTACTACTGTACTTCTGTATAATTTTTCCAACTGCTGTTAGTGGGCCAGTGATGTTGTACGTAGCGACGATTTTACTATTTCGGGTCCAAGGAGGGAGGCGGAGCAGGAATTTACAAAAACGAAAATAAATAGAACGAATTTGTTTGTTAATTAACGTTCGCCAGAAAAGAGCGATATATAAAATATGAAGCAGGGCCACCGACTTAAAAAATTGTGGCGAGAATAAGACGGTTGAAACGGAACTTATTCGCTGCAGCAATCTTTTTTCGAATATGTTTGATCAACATTAATGCAAATTAATTTGCATTAACTTTTCATATGTGTAAGATTTGCTTCAAAAAAAGGCCAAGGGGGCAGGGACGACGCCGATTCCAACCCCTAAGGTTCCGCGAAGTGATTTATCTGTCTGTGTGATCACTCTAGGAAAGAAAGTGGTCTCAACTCTTAGCCCTGCACTTTCTTGACGAGAGAAGAAACCGAATTACTAAAAAGCCTGAGGAGTCAGCTTTTAGCCCCAGTCTCTTCCAGAAAGGGCATAGGAAACGAAGTCAAAATGTTGCCTGGGCAAAGTGCTAAGAAAAGACGATAACAAGGTAAGTGCACTAAAAATGGATCGATCACCAAAGAATTCGGTCAAAATTTCGGATGAGTTCAGTGCCGGGTATGGTTGCAAATTCACGGATCCGGTGGAGAATCCGGAGTTCAAGGGTAAGCAGTAAGTTAGGCACTAATGTCATTTCATCTAAGGATTTGCTGAAAATTCACAACTAGTTTCTTTGATCGTGGTTTTGACAGAATGCAACATACAGTAGAGGTATGCTTTCTTGAACGTTAGACAACTTTGAACAGTGCTATTTCAACGATTTGCTGTGACAAAAGTCAAATACCAGTCAGTCAAGTAGCTAACTAAGGGCCCCTAAGAACACCTGAATGGGTGTTTTGGTTGTTTATTTTACCAAAACTGCACTGTCCAAATCTAACCAACGTCCAAATATGCATACCCCTACTGCAGGCACTTTAATAAGAAAAAAAAAGCGTTCTTCAGTTTGATGAATAACAGAATATCCTCCTTTCTCCCGCACACACTATTTTTCCTAGTCACTGTTCCACAGTCCTGTGTTCTAACTGCATAAAATGTCTCCAATCCCGTTTATTCCAACGACTCAGAAGCAGGTAAAAAAATACTCTTTTTTTTTGGGGGGGGGGGCAGAGTATTTGAAATAATGAGAAGTAGTTTAAGTGAAAAAATTTACAAAAATAATGATGAAGAAAGTAGTCTGCTTTAATTGTTTGGTGAACGATAATGTTTATTAGTTACAGTTTGCTTTCAAATATTTTCTCCTTGTTCAAGTGTTTGATTCCACCCACAGGATTTTTGTCTTTTATGTGGCTGTTGAGTTTTTTCTATAATGTAGTTGTGTTTTTTTGGTGAAGTAAAAAATATTTTAATCAGAAATCTGAATCTAGTAAGCAACTACTTTCTTATTTCATACTTCTGTTTGGGCTATCACTATAATTCCGCTACTCAATGTGAAATTTCAGTTTGTTACCTAACAACTCGCTGCGGTGGTTACGTAGGAAACTGACAAGCAGATAAACTTGTTATTGCGGTGAAAAATCACATGTAGCCCACAAATTCATTGAAGCCTTACGCAGAGATAACAAAATTAAGTTATTCTGAAAGAGAAATGACTTCCTCTTTTCAGGTATAATGGAGAACATCACGTCGTCAGCTATCCAGGCCGCTGACAATGTAGAACTGGCACGAATCATCTTCGCAGCTGCAGTAGTAACCGTAGTCACTCCCTGTGCTGTCGTCTTCAACCTCCTCGTTCTCTTCGCTTTCTGCCATAACCACCGGCTGAAGACACCAAGCAACTTGCTATTGGTATCCTTGGCTTTGTCCGACTTCGGCACAGGAGCGATGCTCCCCCTAGGTCTGTCACTAGAGGTCCAAAGCTTCCAAGGGCATAACGAGCCTCATAATATGATACTTTGCATACTGCCTTTTGCCACGATAACGGCCCAGTGTACATGTAGTCTGTTTTCCATGGTAGCTATAGCTGTGGATCGATTTACAGCACTGGCACAACCCCTGAAGTATAACAATCTTCTAACATACAAACACTGTGCGAGATACGTTGCAGTGTGTTGGACGTTTAGTTGGTCCATTGGGCTTTCGACATTAATTTGGCAAGAACAATCGAACACCTGTTCATCAGATCTTATTTCAAAGCATCTTCAGATAAGCTTAATGCTAATCTTGTATCTGCCAGGGGCAGCTGTACTCGTTTTCTGTTGCCTGTACATATACTGTGTCGCTAAGGCGCATGCTCAGGCCATTTCAAGCCTTGAGCTTGCAGTGACGCGTTCACCCTACTCGGGTAGGCCATCTCGCTATTCAATAAGCTTGGCCAGTACCGTCCTTGGATGTATTGGCTTATGGCTCCCTTATCAGACTTACCAATTACTGACTGCCCTCAATAATAGTCAACCCCAGCATAAATGGGTACGGACATACTTGGCCTTACTGTTACTCTCGAGTTGCGCAGTCAACCCCTGGATTTATGCCCTGAGGCAGACTGAAGTCAGAGTGACAGTTGCTAGAATGATGGCACCAATCCTACTGAAAGTTGGATGTCGAAAGTACGGAGAAAGCGCTTACAACCTAGGCCAAGCCATGCAACAGGAGTATAGCTTTCTTGGGAATAGTGACACAGTTAGCTTCAGCCCACAGACCTTGGGTAGAAAGAACATGCGGGCTCCTGAAGTTGAGTTACAACAAAACAATTCGACGCTGTTTGTTCCAAGACAATGCAACGCTGTTTGTGATACCCTCTTACAAGTAGAGCTGACCCTAGATGGCAAAGTGAGCGTAAAGCCGTTTCATTTCGCCAGTGAATCACTTGCATAACTTGATACGCAAGTTCAGTTTAAATCCAATCCGGTATCGGTGGCCATCTCGGGGCCCAGCTTATACTTACCATCCAGGGAGATACCCCTTCGTCGCACTATTGATTGTCCCTAGAACGGTTAATAAGTGTAAACGCGTCCGGCGCCTCGCTGGCCGCTCGGCTCTATATATATAGCAGCCAATAAAAAATAGTCTAACAGGTCGCTTTGAAGCGAACAAGGGGTATCTCCCTGAAGGTTAAGAATAAAGTGCGGGGCCAGCGCGCAGATGTGATGCCCGAACCCGTCAGTATACTTATTGTGATCACTATGTAAAATATCGATCGAACCTGGAGAACAAGTCCAAACCTGGAGATCTTCGGCGGGACCAAGAATGGTGTTTTGCTTTCTTGGCCTTGTCGATACTGGTAGCTCAGCTGTCCAACATGTGCCAAAATGCAATGAAATGCACTTGAGAAATCATTCAATAACCTGAACCTGTTTTAGGGACCCAAAAACGTAGTGATGAGTTGCCGATTGCTTTGTAATATCTGTCGGTCCGTCTGTTAGCATGGTAACTCCAGAAGGGGTTGGGATATGTTGTTCAAACTTGGCGCCGGGATTATCTGGGTCAAAGTACAGGTCAAATTTGTAGGTGATGCATAGGGATGTGGGAGGAGATTTCACACTAAGGACGAACAAAACATATTTCAAAAGCAAAACAGACTGTCGGTGAAAGGATAACAAGATATGTTGAACCCATAGCTGAGCTTTGTTTTGCGTCAGACAAGTACTTCGTTCTGAACCTAGCAAAAACATGGACATTCGCGAGAAATAAAGTGATTTATCTAAATTCGTTTAGAGCGTCAAGGAGAGGAAAAATTATAATTATTTAAAAAATAATTCTGTGGGGGGGTGCTTTAGAGATACGATTAAGCTTTAGATTATTGGTAAATAACAGGTTTCCGGGCCCTGGAGAAAGATCGCTAATCTAACCCGATGGTTTGGATCATGAATTCCAATAAATCTTCCCCTTTGGGATCCCACTGAAAACTTTGGCCTTGTTTTATCAGATTTCCCGCGGTCGTTTCAGTCTGGGCCGGTCAAGACTGATTTTCCTATTCAGCATATTATGTTGATTCCCATGTGAAATTTCAAATCTGCTAGACTCAATTATTCAATTTTCATGGAAATTCTGGATAAACTGTTGATCGAGCCAAAGATATGCAGCGTATGTCTCTACTCATTTGTTTACTTCACGGTTTTAAATTTCTTCTTTCTTTCCAAATCCCCCCTAACGATTACCCCTAAAGAGCAGAAGTTAATTGGTCGAAGAGGTTTCTCTTACCCTAAATTTCTGAGCTCATCTAATACCCTGAAACAGTGAAGTAAGAAGAAGGTCTACGAGATTGACCTCATATCGAGAGCTTCGTACCACTAGGCTTCTTACTGCGCAGAAAAGACGTCAAAGTGTCCACACTAGCTCTAAGAAATGAACATTTTTGGGGTTGCCAATTAAAATTTAAAGAGGAAAATACATCCAACTCTGAAAATTTTGTTTTAAATTTATGAGATCAACTGGAACGGCTGAATGGAAAAATTATGCAAATCTTAATATTTTTCACTGAAAAACACGACACGAAGCAGACGCTTTTTCGTTATTTTTCTAACGGAAAACGAAAATAAAACAGATGCGACTGATGACATTTTAACAACTAGAAGACTATCCTTTTCAAAAATAACTTGGGCAAGTTTGGGAAACTTGAAACAAAATCATGAGAGTTCACACTGGTCCAACATAATTTAAACATAATTTTATTGTTGCAAAACTGCACAAATCACGATTTGATATACAAAATTTCAGTCTGCTTCTAATCCCCAGTCATCAAAGGTCATGTCGTCCACGATTTTCAGAAGCCGACCGCACATGTAGACTCATTTCATAATCCGAAAATCGCTTGTCCTCAAAATCTGTGCGATTTTTACCCTTACACTGACCAGGCTTTTTGTATGTAAGTAGCTATCTCGCTATCAGAAGCTTGTCGTCAAAGCAAAAATAAGGATTACGAAGTACATCATAGCAGGTAGTAGCCGAACATGGAAGAGTCTGCGTTGTGACGATATTACAAAAAACACAGGATTAGTCACTACAATGCATTTTAAAATGCGACAGTCCATCTTAGGTAGTGCAGAAAGGGTTCCAAAGATTTACGAGGGTTAGTATGGGTGACTTGCTTCATAGAGAATAAATGTTTTACGACTGACAATCCCATAAATGTATACTTATGTTTTACAATAAATGTATATTTTTCTTTTATGTTGAAAAGAGTATCTAGGGCAAAAACAACACGCCCTTCACTAAATTCCTTCCTGATAAGTTTTTTTTTTGTCGACAGATGCACTAGTATAAAAGTAAACAACGACACGCTAGTTCTTGGTGTAGGCTACGTTAAACCAGGTTTGAATGGCTATGTCAATTCCCTGAGGCTTTGCCATGCGAGGGGTCGACGGCTCTCATTTTTAATGTACACCATTCCGGAATAACGGAATAATCCCGGCCATTCCGGATTATTCCTAACCATTCCATATCCTCCCATTCTTTATCGAGTTCGGTAATTCACCAACTTTTGTTTAGTCCGCATTTATTTCACCCCGTTCGGTCTGTCCTGCGGCGAACGAGGCGTCGACGACTCTCATTTTTTTATGTGCACCGTTCCGGAATAACGGAATAATCCTGACCATTCCGGATTATTCCTTCGGGACGTGTACACCATTCCGGGAGAGTCGTCAACAGGGGCGTCGCTATGGGGGGGTGTGGGGGGTGGTACCACCCCCCCCTCGAAGAAAGAAAAAAGCTAAAACGGGCGCTCGCAGAGCGCCCGACCAAAACTTTGAGCAAATCTGGGCGCTCGCAGAGCGCCCGACCAAAAACTTTGAGCTAGTCTGGGCCTTCGCAGAGCGCCCGATCAAAAACTTCGACCATACAAATTCAGCTAAACTGGGCGCTGGCAGTGCACCCGAGAAAAGTCAGTAGGGGTAGTTAAGGATTACCAAGACTTTTCTAAACCGACACGACGTGTTATGTACCAGCATCTCTCGATTTAACAAAATTCAGGCTGATTTCGCTTGTGGCGTATATTTTCAAGAATCTGTTAGTTTCTTTCAAAGGTGCTTTGTGTTCTAACAAAATTTGGTGAAAATAATTTTCTTCCAGTACGTCACATAACAATAAATCGGCTTTGTGGGTCAGCAATGAAGGAAGATGTAATGACAGGCCTGATTATTACAACGCGTCATTTCATTTTTATTTTGTTTTTTAACTGTAAATTGAGAACATGCCTGCTCTGTTTCAAATTGTTTTTTCCTGGATGACCGGTACTTCTTTTTCGGAAAGGGTCACATAACCAACTTCCAGCTAAATGTGTCACTTTTTTCTGGATTTGTCGTGAACAAAGACAGACGGGCAGATCCGTGCTAAATGGCCCTTACTTTCATTTGGAATTGGAAAAGACGTTCTAACCCTACCGGAATGCAAAAAAATTTGCCTGCGGCGCATTTTTTTAGCGTCATCGCGTCTTCTCATTCGGGTTTGCTTAAAATTTCGCGGCTCGCACCGTATTAAAAGCAAGATTTTGTTGGGGGGAAGTAGTGTTTAACCCGAAAAAAAAAAATCATATTTTACTTCAAAATTATCGCCTGCGGCGCTCATTTCCATTTTGTCTGATATGCATTCGTCATTATGTCTGGTATTAGCGGGCTGTGGGTTGAGCTTTTACGAAAATAAATTCCTCGTTATTACGAATGAGCCCAGTCGTATATTTTGAGGTTGTTACCTTCCATGCCCAAGTCGTTCAAACCGCCCCTGCAGTATCACGAGTTTCATCAATAGGCTACATTTGGCGACGAAAAGCTGAAACGGGCGGCTGGGCAGGCGCCCAGCCACCCCCCTCGAGTTTTGGCTAGCGATGCCCTTGGTCGTCAACCCCTCGTTGCCATGTTTAACTGTTTAAGGTGCCTCTGACTGTATGTGCGCTTTCCAACTCGGTTCTGTCAAACTTTGTCAAGTCTGGCTTCCAACTTCAGTGCTGACTGCTGGCTGACTTTTCCGAGGGGTAATGCGCGTCTCGGTATGAACCGAAACCCAAATCCCTAATTCCCTCTTCAGATAACTTAACCCAAGACCTAACGTGTGACTGTTACTGTTTCTTTAGCGCATGTGGCGGCAATTCATCATTGTTTCTTATGGAGGAAGTCTAGCACATACTTATTTATTTTTACTTATTTACAAAGGCTATTTATGATAAATATATTCGCCTTGATTTCGTCTTAAAGGTCCAATCGGTTTACATTTTCCTAATAGGCTATCCGAAATACAACGAACAACAACGTCTCATCCAGTGCGAAGTTAAAGTTTAACCGAAAAGGACTAGGACAGGACAATCTAGTTACCCGTCACTATTCACTTAAATTGGCTTGAAGACGTTGTTCCGCTATTGACGAATAATCGATTTTCAAATAGTGGAATTTCCGTGTGATTTGTGGTGCCTCTATGCGCTTGTGTTTTTGCTGTATGCCTTACGAGAAAGATTTATCAATTTTTTTTTGTTCAGGCACTAAGCAATCTTCACCAATCTCACCGCTGCCCACTGAAAAGCCGCATTTATGTTGAGATAAACATAACTAGAGCAGATAGTGGAAAATCAAAAAAATCCCTTTGCAGAATCCAAATAATTCAGTGTATCCAGTTAAATGACACACAAATGAGTTGGCTTTTCGGTTCGATCGAGATCGAGAGCGCAACCAATCCTCCGCTGCGCTCGCGTATGGTCCGTGTTCCGTATGCCACGGTCATTTCAAGCCGCCAGGGCTGTTTGGGATCCCAAAACGTAAGTGGAGGGATACCTATGACATCGCAAAAGTTGTCCGTCCGTCTGTCCGTCCGTCCGTCTGTCCGTCCGTCCGTCTGTCCGTCCGTCCGTCTGTCCGTCCGTCCGTCTGTCCGTCCGTCCGTCTGTAAGCACGATAACTCTCGAAGGGAATGAGATATTTTGATGAAACTTGGTGTGAGCATTCTTTGGATCAAGAGTAAGGTCGAGTTCGTAGATGGGCCCTGAACCCCTACATTTAGGGGTGGGGGAGGGGGTTCAAACTAAGGGACAAGCAAAATATTTTTAAACAGCTAATGTGATAGTCGATTATGGGGTAAGAAGGCACGCTGAACACGAATATGAAAACCATTTTCTCGCCGGACAAGTAGTTCACCCGGAATCCACCCAAAACCGGAAAGTTTGTTAAAAGTAAAAGTTTTATTTGAAGTTGATTAGATGTTGGATCTAGGGGTAAGAAGGCATGCTGAACACGAATATGAAAACCATTTTCTCGCCGGACAAGTAGTTCGCCCGGAATCCGGCCAAAACCGGAAAGTTTGTTAAAAGTAAAATTTGTGTCTGAAGTTGATTAGATATTCGATGTAGGATAAGAAGGTATGCTGAACAATAATACGAAATCTGTTTTCTCGCCAGACAATTAGTTAGCCCGGAATCCGGCCAAAACCGGAAAATTTGTTAAGAGTAAAAGTTTTATTTGAAGTTGATTAGATGATAGATCTAGGGGTGAGAAAAGATGCTGAATCCGTATGACAATCATTTTTTAGCCGGACACGCAGTTCTTCAGGAATCCGGTTGAAACCGGAAAATTTGTTAGAAGTTAGATTTTTCTTTGAAGTTGGGATGTTGGATGTAAGGGTAAGGAGATACGCTGAATTCGTTTTTGAGCTTTAGTTTTTCGCCGGACAAGTAGTTCTTTAATTTCGCCAAAACCGCAAAATTCACAGAAGTAGGGTAGGATCGTTTCGATCGGCTTATAGGGGTAAACATACATGCTGAATCCATATCTGAACTTGGTTTTCTCAATGATTAGCTGTTTGGCCTGGCGAAGAAAAAACCATACTGTCTGGATCAGATATTGAATTTTTGGGATCCCATCGGAACCTTTGGTCTTGTTACGTTCCGTCCGCATGAAAATTAAATGGTTGGTACCGACCGGGACACGATGAGCGTGTTCCACCGTTCTAACAATAGTAACTATTAGTTACTATTTACGTAACATCCTCGTGAAAAGTTACTACGCTGACCTTCCCACCTTCTCGAAATAGTAACTATTTGCTTACCATGCTCGGGAGCGTAGTATGCGTAGTAACTACGATCTCTGTCACGTGATTGGCCCGATTAGCCCGTAGCACGATATTTTGCCGAAAATAGAAAAATTCGTTCCAGCCTTGACGCCAAGAAGCCAGAATCTGTGACGTCATGCGTAGTAATTGCGGTAAGTAGGGTGGAACACGTGCGATATTTACTTCCGTGGGCTGATACATATTTTAGATATTAATATTATACATTAAACATATGTACGTTTTGATTACCGTGTATGTACTCTTTTATATATATGTAATATTTATGTGGGTTGTAATTCTCTGCGGGCTGGGTTGGACTAACAGAAACGCAATCATGGACAATCCCATGCTTGCATTGAGCAGATTTTCGATGTACATACTAAAGGGTTAACCTCAGACATCGAGGTCGATATCGGAAAATAACTCCGAGACGGCCACTGAAAATAACCTGTCCGAGCCGAAGGCGAGGCAGGTTATGGAAAATATCAGCCGAGCCGAAGGCGAGGTTGATATTTTTAAATGGCCATCGAGGTTGTCATTCCGATATCAAGCGAGATGGAGGTGTGTTAACTGTTATAACTTTTTCGACCTCAGCATGTCGTTGGAGGAGGATATGGCTTATATCCTCCTCTCCGGAGGCGGTTATGAATAATTCTGTAACTTGATTGGCTGGATTATCCCGTGGAGTGATATTTTGCGTTTTCTCTGTAAAGATTACCGTAAGATAACTGACCGTGGGTCATAGGAAGGTATGCATTACACGCCTGTTCGAAAAAAGTTATATCTCTGTATATACATCTCTGTAAGAACTGTGCAAATGCCTTTAATAGGCTGCACGTAATAAATTCATTCATTCATTCAAAGCTTGTAGTGCGTCTTCGCACACGCAGCGTAAGATTTGCGTAGCTCAGTGGGGGGTTACGGTGAACCCCCTCCCCAGCGGTTACATGTTTACATTTAACTCGCGTGTGTAGGGAAATACTTCATTGTTGTTTTAACACCGTTAGAACGACGGCCATCAATAAACAGCTAGTTGCCAGTCAATGGCGACTAATGAATAAAAGCTACTGTTTGAATAAGGGCCAGCAACATCCAATAAACGGTTTTGTGTCGGATGCTTCGAAACCGGACCCAGGAACCTGAGCAGAAAAGGTCCTGGGTCGTTTTAATAAATACATGGTACATATATGTCCACCAAACTGCAGCACTGTTGTCTTGTCCGGGATGCGGGCCGGGTCCGGATAAGGTTTCCGAGATAACCTTCATGTCGTTCTGAAGCCATATCTCCAAAAATCTCAGCCTCCGCAAAGAGCCCTCTGCAACCGTTATTGCGGCCACAAAAGATTCACACTGCTGCGAATTCATACAAGATTCTACGTGATGCGACATACGACACGAAACCGTGCGAAAAGCAACACGAAACGTCGGATGCGTTGAAATTTCTCACCCGGTCCGACATTCCACTTTTGCGAAAGACTGTCAAGTTATTTATCCATAAAGATTCCCGAAGCATGTACTATTGTATTTTCGAAAGCGCTTTATAGGCAGTAACTCTTTACCACGAATTTAACGTCTCGTTAGAAACGTCAATAGTTTCGCCATGCCCTCACTCTGCCGAACGCGACCCAAAGCCAGTTCTTGCGCGGTTGCTAATATCATAAGGTAGAAACGAAAATCTATTTAGGGTTGGGTGGACCAAAGAAGGAAACAGTAAGGATGAAATATCCTTACCTTGTCAGATCATCCCTGTTCTCGGCAAAAGTCGCGGAATCCACTCCGATCCTTATCATCCGGCCGGGCGAGTTCGGCATATTTGACCAGGCGTATACCTGAAGGCGCAACAGAGCGACGAAGAGTAACCAACATCGTAGGGACCGGATACTGACGACGCAGGCGAGAATTCACACGCTGTTACTTCCGTTTGCTTCGGTTTGACTGGTTTCTCATGATACTTCAACTCTGGGCGCCTGCGCAGTTCTTCTAAAGTTGGGCCTTTGTTACTATGTGACAACATTTTTGAGCATAGGTTCCTAAATTTCTGAACGAAAGTTCGGAAGGTTATATGAACCCCACAATCTCTTCTCATTGCAATTCAATCTCGGTTCATTAGGGACTCGGAGTGCCTGGAAAGCTCTTGCCGATAATTAGGTTAACAAGGAAAAAAGATACGGTGTTACTCTGGCCAGAATACTGGTTTAGGCTATTAACCCTGTTCTCGAAAGCCAGAGCTACACTGAAAAGGATATTTTCTAAACATCATGTTATAAGTAAACGCAGTACACGACGGATTAAATGAAAAGCTACTTCTTCTTTGTAACCAGGCAACTCAATTTGAGCATCCTCTAATTGCTCTCCGCATTCATGGTAGCCTTCTCCTGTGGCGACATCTTCTGTCAGCGTAGACGTTTTTCTTGACACAGTCGCGCTCGGAGTGCATGTGTATTAATTTTGTCTTGTTTAGTATTTTTTGTTCGAATTAAAAGAACTCACTGATACGACTTTCTCAGAAAATATTCTGAGAACGATGACATGCAATATGTATTTTCTTCACTCAAACTAGACAGGATATCGTCAATGAGAAAAGCTGGAGTGGCACTATATGTTCTTCTGAATCACGCTTTTATCCGTTTGTTTGAAATGGAAAAATTCGTTTCAGCCCTCTCCTTTCCTTTACTCAGTCTCTCTCTCGTCAGATTGCTTCGTTCTTTTGTCCAGACGTGGTTAGGCCTACTCAAAGTATGTTTTCCGAAAACGGTCACAGAGAGTATTGTAAGGTGCTACAGCGGAATATGAAAACGAGTCCTTCTGTGGTGGTGGTGGGGGCTTTGTCCAAGTTGCTCCCTTTGTATCTGCGAGTGGATTCAAACTCTACTGTCTGTTTTTACGATCTTGGTTTGTTGCGAAATCCACCCACACAAATTTCTGTCCCATTTATTTCCGACAAACATTCCTCTTTCCTTATTAGGGGTTTCCAAGTGGGGATTTCTTCTTGTCCAATAATTTCATCTTGCACAATGATCAAATTACAGCGTAACGACAGAAACGTGTTTGTGGAAACGCTGATATTTAGAAATCACAAATCTGACGAAATGGCGACAGCTAGAATCCTAGGTTCCAGCGAAACCCTTGCCTTTTCTTCTCAAGTTCTTTGTGAAAACACGAGTTGTCTTTGGAAAGATAACTGAATTTGCTCACTTTCATAAGAGGACCACAGTTAGGATAATGCAAAGAACTTGTAAGAACCCCTTGTAGAGATAGATGACCAGTTACAGTCTTTTACCTATTAAGGGGGAACGCTAGTCTAAACTCATTAAGAGCAGGTATACGCTTTTCCCGTGTTAAAAGAAAATTTATGTTTCAAGTTTGTGAGACCAGCACTACGATGGCGGCAAAATTCCAAGATACCCATTCTGTAGTACTTTTTAAGGGCTACAAAAAGAATGGAGCAGTTTTTAAAGCCGACACGCCTTTCGTGAGGTAGGTTAGAAATAAGAAAAAGGTTGGCATTTCCGCCACAAGTTTGTGAACTACTTGGGTGGATTCAATCGGGACAAATTTTAAACCTGCCGGTAGCTAAGATGGTGAGGTATAAAATAAATGGAAGGGATTTTTTAATTTTCCTTTTCTGTAGTTACAGTCCCTTCTTTTGTCCAAACGTCACATTTTCCCGATACATTTTTCGTAGCATGGGTTGTTATCACAGGTATGATCGAGACCGCTAAACCCGTGGGGAAAACAGAGGCTCTCAACAGGAGGTGAAGAGGGAGATTAATGACATTCGTCTGACTTTTCAATGTGTTTGATCAGATTTGTTGCATGACGAAATTCAAACAGGAGAGGAAATACCAGAAAGAAGGAAGAGACTCAAGATGGTTGAATGGATTATCATTCAGAGTAATTACGGAGTTAGCTTAGCTGTGGCCAGACCGGAATGCAATTCCATCAATTATATTCATATAATAGGCAGTATATTCATATAATCCCTCCACTCCCAGACGGATGATCGAATCGGGGAAAGGAAGGTTTTGGTGTGCATTAGTTTCAGGCCCTTTATATGCATGCCAAGTTTCATCGTCCTAGCTGCCCGAACGCACTTCCAGAAAAATGCCCCCCCCCCTCCCCTCCAGTATTCCTCACGGTCACGTGTACAGCATACGCCTTTGGGTTGTCGGCGAAACTTCTCCAGTGCAAAACGTCGTCACGACAAAACGCGAAACTTCTCCAGTGCAAAACGTCGTCACGACAAAACGTCCCCAAGGCGAAATGTCCCCGTCTACAATGGACCAGTAACCAAAATGTGATAATATTTTTGGGTGGGATTTCATGGTTTACCTCAGACCCGGCATTCTTTCAAAGCGGATCAATTCAAGACCACAACATATAAAATTAAAGCAGAAATATAAAAATGCTATTTCTGCAAGAGATACAGTGCTTACCATCCCTACAGCCTTTCCGATTCTTCCAACACACGAAAAAGACAAGTAAACAACAAGAAAATCCAAAGAGACACGCCAGGTTTCAGTTTTTTTCAATAAACTGGCCTTATTTACAGTTCAACGCTCCAAGTGGAGTAATTACTTGTTACTCCCCCATTTCCTCAGGCTCAACAGTTGTGTAGACATAGTAAAAAGTCGGATCCATAGGGTAATGGGACTTTCACTTTCTGCTGCTGAGACGTATGTAAAACCTCAATTACCTGGGACGCAAATGACAGGTTTTCCACTAGCTAATCTGTGGATCTATTTTTACCATGTCTGATCCAAGTGCTGACGGTGAGGCATAACATCTACGCAGTGTAATGGGACAGTATAAAATAGAAAATTCCGTAAAAAAACAAGCTAACTAATCCAGTTTTCTTTAAAATAAAAAAAGAAAGAGTAGAAGCAACAACTGTAATCGTGAAAAAAATTAGCAGTTACATAGCATATTTTTATCTTTTCTAATTGCCGACGCAATCCTGGGAGGGATGGACGTTAGGTTTCAGCGCAGTTTTTCTCTCGAACCTAAACAGCAACAATAAAGAAAAAGGCAGTCGTACGTGAGTTGTGGGGTCGCGATCACTTTGGAAAGGTAAACTGAAAGTTTATATATCATCTTTAAGGAATAAAAGATTAAAATAGCCTAGGTATATTTTCCCGAGCAGTACGCAGTTCACTAAACAAGATCTTGAACTCCCATTGTTGTTTTTATCCACCGTAACGACACTACGCTGATTTTTGGTAAGCCCTGCCTTTAGTAGGTGTTAACTACGTCTGGCCACGGTGGATGTGAGCTGGAGAAGGGGCCCCGAAAACGAGAAGGGACCAAATTGGTTGACGGATTGCGACGGAAATTTTACTTGTTTTATGCTTGTTTAACTTTTCTGAAAACTGCCGTCAGCAATACTTCCAAAAACTTTTTTTGAGTTAATAAAGATGGTTTAGCGACGAGACGGCTTTGGCAATCCGGTGGTAATCTGGGGTGGACCGGAAATGTAGGACACAAACGATTACCGGGAGGACCTCGTACAGGATAAATAAATGATGTCTACGGAATCTGGCTAAGGTCGCAAATTTTCAAGGCCGATTCTCTAACAAATCCAATGCCTATTAGCGTCCGGGATCCCATAGCAACTTTTAGCCTTGTTACTAGAAAATGACACGCTGTCTCACATGTTCGTCTGTTATACAAGCGCTCTGACTCAACGAGTGAGCAGGCTAATTAGCAAGCTTGCCTTCAGGCACTTATAGGATGCAAAAAAACAGCAACCTAAACATGATGCAAATATGATGTGGGGTCAGTGTCACAACCCAATTCCCTCTAATGACCTCTGAGACTTAGATAGGCATCGCACAGAAGGAGTTCTTTGACTTTGACCTGTTCACCGACCAAAGCCCTCTCTGAATCGGTCATGACGAGTTTAGACTTGCGTTCCCCCTTAACTAAAACCTTAGAGACAGCGCCGGGAGACAAGGAACTATTCCGACCCGTTGCGCATTACACGTTTTTGGCTCTCCCTACAATAGATGGGAGACGCCATCGCCAGACACTCTTGAAGTCTGTCTTAAAACCCGGATATTTTAATCTTAATCCAGTGTTGGTTCTACTTCACAAAAATCCACCCTTTGTAGTGGTCAATGACAGGGGAGTCGCAAGTGCATTTTCGATGGGGGGGGGGGTGCAGATCAAAAACTTTAAGCGAACTATTAAGCGGCGTTTTGGCGAAGACCACTTGGAGAACATATTGCCGGGCACGATTGCAGTAACAGCTTGTATCTATATACCCAAAAGAAAAATAAATCGAGCGCCGCAGGCGGATTTTCAGAATCCATTTTTTTTCCTGTAGGCTAAAGTTTAACTGCTTATCTTACAAATTCTATCATTTACCGTGATTAAATATCGATGCTCTCAGAAGTTCCAGAAACAGGATGAAGCGACGTTCCGGCAGCAGTAGCTACTGTAGTATAGTCAATACTACCAAGAACAAATAAGAGATACTACCCATGACCACATAAAGTGAGCGCCGCAGGCGAGTTAGGTTTTTCCTGCCAAATTGAACTATTTCCATCCAGATTCCAGATTTAATGTTTCGAAGTCCCAGTCCTAAAACTGGCTTAAACCCCAGTCAAACGACGCACTTCCATAAAATAGTATATATTATCGCCCTTCCTAAGGGTGATAGCGGACAAATTTTGCCCGCGGGTAGCATGATAGGCTGATATCGCCCGAGCGCAGCGAGACCCGATGAAAATGCGTTCCGTTGCTCCGGTATTCACGAATAATCGACATTCATATAGTGGAATTTTCCTGTCGGATTTGTGGTACCTCTATGCGCTTGTACCTGTGTTGTATGATTGACGAAAAAGGTCTACGAAAAACAAGTGTTCATGCAGTGAGCAACCTTCCGCGAGCTGATCATTGGCCACTGAAAAGCCGCGTTCGTACTGAGATTCAAATTTTCCGCGTCATAGTAGAATTTTGGGTTAGGACGCTCGCAGATATTCTTAACGTCATACTAGAGCAAATAGTGAAACAAAAACTTAACAAAATCCAAATAAGCAGTGTGGGCTATTCAGTTAAATGATATAAAAATAAGTTGGCTTTTCAGTTAAACTTTCAGAACGAGTGACCGCACTTCAGGCCTGATTAGTTTGGCGGTTGCTACACTTTCTAATTACAGTGAAACCTTATTTTTTTTCGCACAGTTGGTGGATCTTCCTGACGTCGTCCTGGACGCTAAACCAAGAAGTCAGCTAATTTTCTTTGAATCTTGATACATACTCTGAATTATTCGACTTTGTGACGTTGAGAATACGGACGGCGTTCCGACAAGACCAAACTCAACTTCATCGAGGTTGTTTTGTTCCTTCTGTAAATCACGAACGACAAAAAATCCTGTCTGGAAAACAAGTTCAGCAGGTTTCAAGAACTAGCAGCCTAGCAAGTTTGTTTACTGAAAGCAGGCAGTATGGTGAAGGTGTTGATCCTAAATATTGAAACTACCCAGAGCTACCACAACTTTGAAAGATCTTGCAAACAATCAAAAACCAAATATTATTCGGTAACAGCGGTGACCTAGCCTATCGCTTTTAATCGGGTTTCATTCCTGTTTACGTTGAAACCAAGCGGTAGGTACTCAAACCATGAAGCCGGCTACACCTTGGTCTATTCAACTGATCAGCAAGCGAATGTTCAGATTTCTGGCACTGACTAATTTCATTCAATGGGTTCGAGAAGGAAAAATCAAGAGAAGTTGATTCACATTTGAGGAAAATCGGTGGTAAGAGAATATTAAACTTGAGTAGCCTACTGTGCATAGTTGTTAATGTTAATTTTGAAGCTGTTGTCGAGTGTAAGATTGTCAAAGTAAGGATTTTGTCACTGTGCACGATATGCCGCTTGGGAACCATGCACAGAGCAGGGCTGCCCCTGCATAACAAAGTGATCAAGCAATATTCTTAACTAGATTTTCGTGTTCCAGCCCTGTTCGATGAACATTAAAGCAAGTGAACCAATGAAAGATTATCCTTTTCTTCTCAATATTCGTGGCAAGTAAAGAAAACGATACTTCTTGCTAGACATCTTTATTTATTCAACATCTTAGCACCATCAACAAAATTAAAAACAACAATGAACCACTGGTTAGTACATCGGAATGTTTCAAACCCTCTGCAATTGTTTACGACAGGGATGATCTACCATTATGTCATTAAAATATCCATCACCATCTTTCTTTCCACACCTTTCTACTATAACAGCAAAACTATGCACTGGGTTTGACGGGGTATTTTCTGTGTCAGCCACTTTCTATGAGAATAAAGCAAAAATACATACTGTGAAGGAGCATGGCTGCTTCCTCGAATCTTAATGGAAGCCAACGACGCAATCCTACTTTCACTAATTTCGTTATTGTTGCAATGATGAACTGACTGACTATGTAACACGAACACTTCCATGTGTTATCAGATCACTCATCCATTAACAGTACAATACTGGAGAGGAAACATGTAAACAAAATATTGACCATGACTTGGAAAATTCTTTTGAATTTAATAAAGTCTTAAGTTTTAGATTAGATGTTCTTTTTAATATTCCGTATTATTTTTCTCTTTCGTGTTGTCCCTTCTATTAGCCTACTTCGTGCCATGTGTTTATTTTGACGTCATACAAAATCATCATCACCATAGTGAAACATATCGGCAACTCATTACCCGGAGTCTGTGGGATCCAGGCATTTTAACATCCGTGATGCCTTTCATCTCCTGTACTAACCATAAAAAATATTGCTCATATATATTTTAACACATAAATAGTTAAATCTAATTAACACTAATGTACTCTGTGCTGTTGTATTTTGATATGCAGAACAAAGGAAATTGAGCAGCACAAATATAATTGCAATGTGAATTGACCTTATACCAGTTCAGCGCACCAAGCAGATTAGTTTGAAGGAGGACAAAATTGCACGGTGTCTCTGAACTCGACTACGGAGGATTCTTGATATTTCGGCAAGGTACGAAAAGTTTGACTACCTTCTGTGAGATTACTGAGACGCAGCCAAAGAATGGTCCAGGTTCTGCCCTAACGACAGGCAATTTCAGGCACTAATCATATGCTAATCTTATTATAACTTTTTATTGATTGATAGCCTATACAATTTTAGCTTCGACTGTAACATGTTTGAGTTGGTTCATCGAGGGTTGACCAAGAGACGCAGAATGGGGATAAGGTCTAAAGAAAATGCTTCTTTAAGCCGTAAAGGACATTTTTTGCGTGAGGAATTGTTCAACGGGACAAGCCATCATCATGCATGATATGCGTTTGCCATCTTTCCCAAAGTCATTTAGTGTGAATAGCTTGACTGGTGATGCAGCTTTGTTGAACAAAACTGCGTCTGCCCTTGATTTCTTGTCAGGCCTAATACAACGATCTTAATGTTCTACCTGAATTCGTAGATTCTGATTGATTTGATCAAATGGCACGCTTTTATAGCAGCACGTCTGGGCAAAACGGATTTCCCGAAAAGTGAAATGAAATTCCGCCATTCCACAAAACTAATTAATTTTCCAGCACGCGCTCTTAACATCCTAGTCGTTCAAAGTACTATTCGCCTTCCGAAGGGCTCTTCACATAAGTAAATTAAGTGTTCTTTGAGAAAATAAAAGTCACAAGTCACTTAAATGTGGTAGGAAAATAGGCTTATCGAAAGGTATGATTTCGTCAATATTAGGAAAGGAAACAGAATTTTCAAAAGAGATCTTCTTGACTTGGTCCGTACTAAAGTAGTCAGTACGCGACTGATAGTCCGAGTACCAACACGAGCAACTGCGTTTGATTTGCATTTTCTTGGTTGCATCCTAAAGCATTGCCAACGGCGATTGGCTCGCCAAATTGCTTAAAAGATCAGATGTTGTGCAATTCCAATACCATATTTTAATCCCGCCTAACGATACCTCACTAGTTTTCACAATTTCCTATGCTTAATATGCGCCCAACGTTTGTATACGCGAACCTCGTTCGTCAGTAGGGCCGGTAAATTTTTCCCTGTTCCTGATAGAAGTCAACAGGCCAGGTAAAATGCCTAAAACAGCCAAAGCCTTGCGTAATTTGTCAAAACCAGAGCCTGGTTTTAAGGCATTCAACTATTTTATAACTTTGAAATATATACACAAAATAGTGCGAACAGTGAATTGGCCAACCTGGCAAATGGTCAGACGGCCGGGTCCGGCCGGTGGGTTTTCGTCATTTTCATCTGTAGTAAATAAAAAAGTCTTCATCATTTTCAAATTTATGATGTATAACATTTATTTCGGTTGACGAAAAATTAACCGGGTATGAAGGACCCGATCCTGGGTGACCCGGAAAAGCAAAACAAAACATACACTGGTTGAAATCGCCTTGGCCACCATTTTGAACTAAGCTTAGACTTCCGCAAGCTGCATTTAAAATTCTCTTATTTGATTACTTCTTATGCTTTTCAATTTATTTTGTCTCCAACTTTTTTTAACATTACAGATTATTTGTTTCCAGAACAGGAAAGCTCGGGATGTGAACTGTGAGCGTATAAACTTTCTTCCTTTTTCATTATGCTTCGTCATTTTGGTGGATAAAAGCCTCAGTTATTATTACAAAGCCTTAAAGTGCTCGATTATAATTCGTGCAGAAGACAGTTTCGGTACAGGTGCGGTGTACACATCACAGACGAACACTTACATTTAAAACTGGTAATGCGACAGGGCGTCAAAAACGTAAGGAAATAAAAACAAATAATCAAATTTTACAATGAATGACCTAAATACAATATTCAGATTAAAATCTTAAACGGAAAGTAATAGAAAACTAACTGGACTGAATTGTGCCTGACCCAAATAACACTGTAACACTAGTAAATTTTAGGCTATATATTATAGTATTGAATGTGTTAGTATTGTTTTATTTTGATTCAAGTATTTATGAAACCAAAACTGTATTGCATAGAATATTATGTAAAACTAACAACTTGCATGTCAGGGTATCCCTGTTCATATTTCCTATGCTATTTTCTTTTCAAAGAATTTTTGTAAAAAGAAATTGAATTAAACTGGAAGTTAAAAGTTTATGCAGTTACCGGTGGAGTTTACAAGAAATACTTCCTAGTCGGAATTCGCGTATGTACGTTTTTTTTCAGATAGCTGTAGAATTTAGGATGTACACTCAGGATCGGAAGCTAGTTTCTAGGGTAATGGACACGGTAAAAGACATTTCAGCACTGTTACAGGTTAACTGTCGTCAACAAGAAAAAAGAAAACACGAACAAACAATATCAAATCTGAATATGAAGTAGTAAAAAGCAAATCAAAATCTTCAGTGGATATAGTAGACTCAGTTTGGGCAGCTTGTTTCAATGTATTAACCGGGCAAAAAAGGTAGTTTGGTACTTGCGGTAGGGGATCCACCGTCTAAAACGTAAAAAAAAACACACAAACTAAGAATTTTAAATCTGTAATATCATGTCGAAACAGTTTACGTTGAACGTCAGACAAAAAATGAAACACGGTTTTCGTCGCTATAGGTAGTGCGTAGAAGAAAACCTTGCCTCGTTGACGTCATTACTATCAAAATTATCAAGCAATATATAAAACATAACAGCAGACTTGATTTGGGTAACTCATGTCACCATATCACCTGGCAACAGGATGGTGATGTTGAAATCTGGGAACAGAACTATACGTAAGGCTTGATCATAAGGAATCGAGGGAAGAAATGGAATGAAAGAAAAAACATCTAACAGAAAGGAAAACTGTTGCTACTTTGATTTTTGTTTAATTACGCGCCCTGTTTTGTACCATTCATTGCTGCACGATGATTTTCGACGAGAATGTCGACAACAGATGGGTCTGCAAGCGTGGATATGTCACCCAGTTCGTCCGTTTGATCGGCTGCTATCTTGCGGAGGATTCGACGCATAATTTTTCCAGAACGAGTCTTTGGGAGGCTTGGGCAGATCTGCAAAAATAAGATCAGAAGTTAACAGCAACAGATCCTGAACAACATAAGAGCTATACAGGTACTTGACAATTAGATTGGAAGGGCTAAATGACGACGGTGATGACAACATTTTATATACGCACTAGAAAAGCGAACTAGCGCAATACACAAACAGAAAAGGAAATTTACACTGAGCTTTCCACAACGGAGTAAATGCACAAGATAAAATAGCCAATCAAACACAGACAAAAGAAAAGAGACTTGGGTCTTAAAATCTTCTTCCCTGGTGGAAAGCGTAAAATGGTCAAGGGCAGAAACGTGGAGGTCTTGGACAATGTACGATAACTTTTTACAAAGATCAGGTGGTAGGATCGGCTAGGATATGTGTTTAATTGCATTTCCTGAGCAGAAAAATGCACGAGCCCCCCTGACAATGAGAGTTTTGTTATCACCTTTCAATTGAAAAAATTAAAGCTTCTCTTTTCTGTTCATTAACAATTGGATCTAATGTAGGCTACTATCTATATATGCGTAATGGATGAGAATTATGGGATGGACAGATACCAATCCACTTGAAGCGCAAAACTGGTATATGGCCAATAACCCTGTTAAATTTCTTGCATACAATGGATGCTTCAGCCAAATAATGTCAAAGTAAACGTACAAAATCTACTTGTCTGACTGATTTATCAGTCTTTTTTTAGAGAATTGCAAGTCTCTACTTCTAGAGAATTACAGGTGCCTAGCTGTAACCTGTGGGATTGAAGAAAGGATGATCAACTAATGTGAAATTTACAAAGAAATGCGCAAGCGTGACGAAATACGGACAAACTCGACAACCATAAAACAAACCCCAGAAAAAGCAAAACAGAAATAATTACGTACCAAGCTCGAACAATCCGACATCTACGAATATTCAAGGCCACAAGAAAGCGTGGTAGCTTGTCAACACCAAAAATACCAACCAGCACAACCCAAGCACAAGCCAATACATTAATATAGCCTTTGTGTTTTGTTGCACTTGTAAAACAAAACCGTGGCAAAAAAAGGAAAAACTACGGTTGGTAATTTTCTCGTCTATCACCTATTTACAGAGCGCAGGCCGTAAGCTATTAGAGATCTCGGCCTCGTATTTAACGCGCGCTCATGCCGACAGTGTTGCCACTCGACCGGCACCGCTCCGCGGCGTCGGCCTCGTCAAAAAGCGGCATTTCCGCGGCATCCTTGAACCAAAATGCGGTAAAAATCGCGGCATGCCCGAAATTCTCGGAAAACGCTGTGTTTTATATTTTTGAGAGAAAATGGGTGAAAAATCTCGTTTTAATATGAATGTTGATTCAGTGTCAAGTGATGTGTGGTGAAGATCTGTCATAACTGCGAGAAAACACGTGCTGTCTATCCTTCTTTTTAGCGGTCAAAAGGTAAGGATGGTCAGCTCAGTACGGGAACACACATTTGTCATTCATCGTTTTCGTCAAGCATGAAACAGAAGTAAAAGTGCAGAGGTACCACAGCGTCGACAGGGAAAGTCCACGGTGGAAAAAACGAATAAATGTGAAGTGAATAGGGAAGAAATTAAAAGCAATTTTCCCTTGGGCCTTCAAGCCTATCCAATAGAATAATTGATGGGTAACTAGATTCTCGTGTCTCAACCTTTTTCGATTAATCTTTAATGAAAATCAAAATCAAAAGCTTCAAAAAGGAACACTCAGATAAATAAGATAATCTGAATCGGACTTATCACGTGTGTGACAAACAATATCTTTGGCCAGACCATACACAATGTTTTGGTTCAGAACGTTACACTCACAAGAAGAGGCACTAGCCTTCACAGACCGGAAAATTGGCATAAGACAGGATCGTTTCGATCGGTATCGTCAAAATAGGTATGACTTATAGAGGTAAACACACATGCTGAATCCATATCTAAACTTGGTTTTCTCAGCCCTCTAGACGGTTAGCTATTTGGCCTTAATCTGTTTCTAAATTTTAAGAGTAAAAATGTTCAAGCAGTCTGGCGGAGACTGGATCCGGCGAAGACAAAACCTAATTGTCTGGATTAAATATTTCACTTTTGGGATCCCATCGAAACCTTTGGTCTTGTTTTTCACTTTCACAGAGGCACATTCAGTTATCAGATATTTTGCGTCCAGCCAGCTGCGTCGGAGAGCAGAAAGGCCGGATCTCTTCTAGCAAGAATCGGGCTTTCAAAACTTTCGGTAAGAACTACACCTCTGGTTGATACCATATGATGAATTCGAATTTTGAAATGATGAAGTAACAACTGTCGGTTTCTTCTTGAAAATTGTTGTTTTTCTCAAAATCAGCCGATTTTTCGTCACCACAGTCGTTTTTTTCTCAATAATAGTAGTTTTTATCTGCAAAAACCAGTCGGTAAAAATGATAAATACCTTGCCCCCCCCCCAAACATTTTGGCTAATAACGGTTCTGACGACAGTATACTTAAATATAGTTACCACTGACCATCAAACAATCCTGTTAAATAAGACAAGTCTGTCTGGTCCTTATTGCTAACTTGAAAACACAAACTAGAAATGAACTATTTGGTTGGGCTGAGCTGACAGAGGTCATGAGATGAACTGAGAAACCCAAAAGTCAAAGTTTCGTCAAACCCGCAAAAACAAATCAACCCACTGGCGAACACAATGCCCTCCCAGGGGACAAGCTGCCGACCGACGGGTCATTCATTAATTAAGGTCCGTAGTTGACTTCCGCGAAACGAGTCGGACGCGTCTTTGAAATCCCCATTTTACAAAAGACGTATCTTGCTAGACATTTGCGAAAGATACGAAACTTCAAGTTGGACAAATTTTACATACGGGAACGAATGCGGTATAAAAAGCCATTTCGCGGCATAATCGCGGCATGATCAAAATTTTATGCGGAATTTCTCTCAGAATCGCGGCGTAATGCCGCGAAATGCGGTATAAGTGGCAACACTGCATGCCGATCTGAACCATCGCGACAAGCTCTTAGCTTCCCATTTCTTCGGAAATAAAACTTCCGGAATACGAAAATCCTATTCTTGGTCTTACTGGAGAGAACGTCAGTCAGAAGTTTCAGACGAACGTTTCAGGATAAACTTCTTATCCCCTGGCCTACCACCAATAAAACTGAAGTTTCATCTGACCAGCTACGTCGAATTTCCATTTCGAAATTACTTTCTTTGAACCGCTTTGAAGTCCGTTCCGCATGAACGAGCATATGTCCATGTTCAATGTTGTTACAACTGATATTAAGTAGCCTAAACCAATACATAAATGTGATTGTCTGGTTCTCAGAAATCCATTCCCAATCCCTTTTTTTCTAATTTGGGATCCGTCATACGCCCACTCCTTCTTGACAATTTGCCCAGCCCGTCAGATGACACAGCACAATCCTTCAATCCGCCCAGCCTCGTTAGGTTACCCAGTACCCACCCACCATATATTGTTTTACAATATATATTTGTATCTTATATATATACAGCCGAGCGGCCAGCGAGGCGCCGGACGCTTTTACACAGTCATGGACACTAGCTCAATTTTGGGGTACTGATACCCCATATGAGGGGTACTACCAATTTGGGGAGTACTACCCAAATATGGGGAGTACTCCCCACATGTGGGGTATCACTACCCCCTATATGGGGTACCAGCCGAACTTTCCACTAAGATTCTCACTTTTGGCACTTGCCTTGGCTAAACGACAAGCAGCCGTGGTTCCTCACTTTCACAGGGTATAGGTATGAATCTTGATCTTACCTATCTTTTGGTATACTACAGTCTAGTACACTAGGCCCTTTTTTGATACCCATTCACAAACGGGGTGGCATGCCCCCAGGTGTGAGTAGGGTACTCATACTTATGTGTACCCCTTCTTCCCCAGAGGTCTACCAGTTTACTACACTTTCTAAATCAAAATTAATTACTGCTTACCGACTGCTTCGCAAGGTATAAGGATTACAGCAATGAAGCCCTGCTTTAGAGCTAAAAAATGATGTATTTTGACCATTTTTTTGTAGCTTATAACCAGGTAAAAAGAGGCGCCAAAATGGAGAGACAAAGATCGACACCAACTCATGAAGAATCGACGGGCCGTCGTGTTTACAAAGTGCAGTGCACCACCTGGCGTTGATATGCGCAAGGTTGCCAGATGTTAAGTTGCGTTTTTGGTCGAAGTTTTGTTCGTTGTTGGCTTATGCTACGTTTACACCTGCATATATCCAAGCGTGTTTTGAAAAACGAGCGCATTTTACGCACATACTTGTGCTTGAAAAAGTCTCTAGCAACACGGACGTATCAGAGAAATCGGTCCGTTTTGTATATGAATACGTCTGATTTTCTGGCTCAAAGACGTGCGTAAAATACGTAAACATACTTCGGCTTGAAAAGATCTCTAGCAACACGGACGTATTTGAGAAATCGGTCCGTTTTGTATATGAATACGTCTGATTTTCTGGCTCAAATGCGTGCGTAAAATATTCTCGGATTTTACCCAAAGTGTAAACCCACGATTAGCCGGTTCCTTAATTTCCGTTTTCGAACGCCGCCTTAAGTTTTTCTTTTTACGAATCCGTTTTACGTTTTGCGAATCCAGGCGATCCTTGCGCGGTTGACGTGTTCAAACTTCAAATTCTGATCAGAAACGTAACTATGAAATGTCACTGTACGATTACAGACTCGCCGCAGCATCTTGCGAGTGCCAGACGAAGCAAAAGTTGCGTTTTTGATCAGAATTTTGTTCGCCGTTGGCTTAGCCGTTTGCTCAGTTTCCGTTTTCCAACACCGTCGAAGATCACCGTTTGCTTAATTTTATTTTTACGACTCCGGCGATCCTTGTCCGGTTGACGATTCAAGCAAACTTCGAACTTGCTAGCTCACGAAGTTCGACGGTCAGAGTTTGAAGGACAAAGCTACTGTGACTGGCTACCAAAATGGTATTTAATAAGTTACGTTTTTTGACTTGCATGTCGTTGGTATGCACAGTACCGACTGGAATTTGACTGGAAAAACTGGAAAAAACAACATATCGAAGAGGCATTTTTGGAACGAAGACCCAATTAACAAATTGATGGAACCAGAACTTGAATAAGTGCTCGACACTGAGCCTTAACAGATTGCAATGCAGTGACAGTGCACTCACATTTTTAACCTCGCGTAGTACAGTATATTTCGCAAGCATATTTTCGCGTATCCTCGACATAGGAAATTCGCTTCATTTTTCTATGTGTATTTTTATAACTCTCTCTCAGTTATAACTCCGTCCGTGTGGCCTTGTCAATGTGATAAAATTTGTCGAGGCTTGGCAAAGACATCGTAATGAGTGTTTGTATTTTCCTAGGTCTGGATGTGTGAGTGATTATGCAAAAGAAATAAATATTTGTCATACAGTGACAGGAATCGAGTCAAATTTCCGCATACTCTTTCGTTTAATTGGTCTAAAACGGAATTCATGGTTTTTAATGGTCGTACTGAAGTGGAAGAAGTGGATATTGGCTGCCATCCCGTGTAACCAATGGAGTCTCCAACTTACTTGGGCCTACCATTCGGAACCAGACTCTGTGCCACCGTTCGCTTCAAAAAGTATTATTTTGTGAAACAGCGCGTAAAGCATATGGAATCCTTGCCTACGTCAAGTAAAAATTTAATAGATTTGTTCTAGCTTAAATGTACAACTCTTTTATGGTTCAACAAGTCATGATTTTGCCCCTTTTTGAGGCTATCCTCTTGCTCGGACATTACAAATTTATTCGTTAATCTTTTCACGAATGTGTAAAGTGGGCTATCTGTCGAGGGCGAACCAAGATGAACTTCAAAATCTATGCTTGGGGACGTTTATTTCGCAACGGAGACGTTTCTATTGGATACGTTTCGCAGACAACCCCGTCTTGCCTCCTAGAGGTGTCTCTGAGACATTCGATTTCGGTTCTGGCCTACTTTAGTTCTGGTCTACACTAGCCGAATAAAAACGTATTAGCGATCTTGTCACAATAACGTTCCCACTCTTCCGCAAGCCATACTCATGCTCAAACTCGTTTCCCCCTTTTCAATCCAACACGAGCGTCCGCTTCAACTGACCCTTCAGCTCTTTAAAGATTACGCAATTACTCTTTAGTCAAAATATACTATTTTAGCGTACACCAAAGAGGCAAGGCAGCAGGGATTTCTACACCTTGCAATAGAAGTGAATAGCCCCTCGGATCCCCCTTCCAGTGGTGAGAAACATTTTGCACCCGTGAGAACTCAGTGTATCTCGGAGGTAGAACTTACCACATACTTCGAACATAAACAAAGGATTCACGAAACTAGAAGAAAGACTCACCTGGCACATTGTATTTTGCTGACTTTTCGTTTACAAAAAATTGCTTTTGGTTCCACAAATCCTTTTCAGTTTTTTTTCGAGGGGTACCAGCTGTATTTTTTATTGAAGCTTTGTTCACCGTTGGCTTAGCCGGTTGCTGAATTTCCGTTTCCAAACGCCGTCGAAGTTCACCATTTGCTTAATTTATTGTTTTTTATGACTCTGGCGATCCCTGCCGGTCACTGCTTCGTCGAACGTTTCACGTTACAGGCAAACTTCGAACTTGCTAGTTCACAGAGTTTGAAGGAAAAAGAAACTGTGACTGAAGACGAGAAAAAGCAACTAACGGCGATAGAGCTATCCAGCGGTGAAATATACAAGTTGTATTTTTGATCAAAGTTCCGAATTACCTCCAGATTCCAACTCAAAGTTCTTTGTTTAAATACCGTTTTTTGTCACCGGTCACAGTTTCTTCGTCCTTCAAACTCTGACCGCCGACTTCTTGAGCTAGCAAGTTCTAAGTTTGCTTCAATCGTCGAAGATCGCCTGGATTCGCAAAACGTAAAACGGATTCGTAAAAATACAAATATACAAAACGGACCGATTTCTCAAATACGTCCGTGTTGCTAGAGATCTTTTCAAGCCGAAGTATGTTTACGTATTTCACGCACGTATTTGAGCCAGAAAAAGATTAAGTCTAAGCACCCACAGAACGCGAATCTTTTCCGCCACGCGGCGCGGAGCAAATTCGACTTGGAGTTGAAACGGCGGGGCGCAAATTTTTTCCGCTCGCGACGTCAAATTCGCCCAGGCGAACGCGAATTCGCGTTCTGTGGGCACCTAGCTTAAGTCCGGTCTTCACCTCCCGGAACTTCCGGAATCTGGGCTTCCAGATTATTCTTTGACTTCTTCTGTAAATTGCATCTGGAATATGAACCGGTCCGAAAGTACATCAAAATAATCCGGAAAAAGGGGCTTTTGAACTACCGATTTCCGGAATTTTTAAGTATCGCAGAAGAAATTAAAAAAAAAATCTCGGAAAATCTGGGAACCCAGATTCCGGAAGGTGAAGACCCGACTTTAGACCTATTCATATACAAAACGGACCGAATTCTCTGATACCTCCGTGTTGCTAGAGACTTTTTCAAGCACAAGTATGTGCGTAAAATACGCTCGTTTTTCAAAACACGCTTGGATATACGCAGGTGTAAACATAGCATAAGCCAACAACGAACAAAACTTCGACCAAAAACGCAACTTAACATCTGGCAACCTTGCGCATATCAACGCCAGGTGGTGCACTGCACTTTGTAAACACGACGGCCCGTCGATTCTTCATGAGTTGGTGTCGATCTTTGTCTCTCCATTTTGGCGCCTCTTTTTACCTGGTTATAAGCTACAAAAAAATGGTCAAAATACATCATTTTTTAGCTCTAAAGCAGGGCTATTCATTGCTGTAATCCTTATACCTTGCGAAGCAGTCGGTAAGCAGTAATTAATTTTGATTTGGAAAGTGTAGTAGACTGGTAGACCTCTGGGGAAGAAGGGGTACACATAAGTATGAGTACCCTACTCACACCTGGGGGCATGCCACCCCGTTTGTGAATGGGTATCAAAAAAGGGCCTAGTGTACTAGACTGGTATACTATTGTCCAGATTGTGACGTGGTTTTGGAAGACAGGGTCTTCCAAAACAATTTGTTTTGGAAGTATTTTTTGTACTTGAAGTATTTTTGGTATTTTTGTTCTGGACATTTCGTGACAGGGTCTGCCTTTTTGGCAAAAGCTTCCAAAACCACGTCACAATCTGGACAATAGTATACCAAAAGATAGGTAAGATTCATACCTATACCCTGTGAAAGTAAGGAACCACGGCTGCTTGTCGTTTAGCCAAGGCAAGTGCCAAAAGTGAGAAACTTAGTGGAAAGTTAGGCTGGTACCCCATATAGGGGGTAGTGATACCCCACATGTGGGGAGTACTCCCCCATATTTGGGTAGTACTCCCCAAATTGGTAGTACCCCTCGTATGGGGTATCAGTACCCCAAAATTGAGCTAGTGTCCATGACTGCATTTACACTTATGAACCGTTCTAGGGACAATCAATAGTGTGACAGGCCGCTTTGACGCGAACAAGGGATATCTCCCTCGATGGTATGTATTAGCTGTTGATCCACCCGTAAATTATTTCCTTTCATGCAACCAGAGCTAAATACCAACTGGATGGCGTTGTGTCGACATTCCAAGTCTTCTCTGAGAAAAGATGCTGCAGGCACAGCGTAAGTTCAGTATTGTCCAATTTCTGGAGTTTTTACATGTTTTTTAAATGCTTGGAAAATATTATATATATATATATATATATTGTTTCATTTACCCATCGTAGAACCAAATGGTAAAGATGGAGTACAAGAAAAAAACACAAAAAGGAAAAAAGGAAGAAAATTCATAATGATAAGGTAAAACGTAGCCTAGAACGTCAACAACACACAAAGACTATATTTCCGGTTGTAGGAATAATGGGTAGAAACTACGAGCAGGATCTTACGACTCTTTAAATTTCGACGTAACGAAATATGCATTAAGTAAAAGAAAATCCATCTTGTGACGCTTTGTGCTTCAAAGTCTTGCCTATATTGGTGATTCACGCTACGTCTCAAACCGTTCTATCAGTTCTCATTTCCGGGATTTCCAAATTTCTAACAGGCCTTTATTCTCATCGACCGTAACGGTACTCTTAAAGGGGAACTCCAGAATTGGACCTAAAATTCGTCAGAGACCCACAATAGGTCAGGGGAATCCATTCCCGAAGTCAAGTGCATTGCATTTATTCTGCATTTATCGTTTGGCAGTTTTAGAGGCGGATCAGGCTAATGCTTACGAGGACCTCACTGGTCAGAAACATCACTTGTCTCGAAAATACGATCAGGGCCAGGGCGCAGACTGGAGTTCCTTCCCAGATTTTCGGGGGGCCTACCATCACAATTCCATATAGACAAGTTTAGATTCGTTTAACTTGATGATGATTTGACAGTGTAAAACGGATAATTCAGCTGATTCGAGCTATATTTCGGCCCTTCTTGGCAAGGGTCCTCTTAAGGCTCAAAGCCGCTCAAGATGGAAAAAACAAAACTTGTGAAAAAGTTTCGAAACTTTTCACAAGTTTCCCTTGCCAAGAAGGGCCGAAATATAGCTCCAATAAATTTCAGCTGCCTTATCCGTTTTGCACTGTCAAATATGATTCGCAGTCAGCTTGGGCTGAAGGAATATTTCTTGATGATGATTATTTTCTATCTCAATTATTTCTTTTATAAATATTAGAATAGTAGTGACACTTAGTGACGTATTATATTTGTAATTGTTTTCATGACTTGTCAATTTAATTAGCGTTCGTATTTTGATGAATTGTATTTTAAACCGTGAACTGTATATATAAATCATAGGTTACAATTGTAAATATATCCCTTGATTGATCTTTGTAAATGTAATGACATGTCCAGCGCTATTTTTGTTTGTAAATGATATTTATGGATAAAATAAACCGAATTGTAATTGTAACTGAAAATGCAGAAAATCCGCTCGGAAAAACTTCATCGTGTGTTCGCACTTTTACGGAAGTCCTTCGTGTTCCTCGTCAAATACACGGACACCAAGCGAGGCTAAAGCAGCCGGGAAGGATTTGCAGTATCTTTGAAAATCCGGCAGTTTTACTATTATTTAGTATTTTCTTTTTTACCCAGAGGTGTTACTGGCCAAAATGTTTGGGGGGGGGGGGGCAATGTCTGTACCGATTGGCTGGTCTTTTTACCGACTGTTTTTGCAACAAAACGACTGTTTTCAAGAAAAAAATACTGTTCTTAGGAAAATCGACTGATTTTTAAGAAAAACCGTCTGTGTTAAGAAAACACTGACTATTTTTTACGAAAAACCGACTGTTTTGAAGAAAAATCGACCGTTATTACGACTGGCCGACAACAAATGAGGAGGGGCGCCCCCCTCCCTCCACACGTGATACCCCTGTGTGCCTATATATGTTATCTATGACAGAATATTGGACCAAAAACCGCGTCTACTGTGTCTTCTGCTTTAACAAATGAAAACTCAATTAACCCTCACACGATTCGCTCCTTTTAAAAGACTGTCCTTCCACTCCAAAGGATACATAGTTCTGTAACAAAAGCAAAATACGCTTTCAACGTACACTTTGATCCTTAATACTGAACCATTATCTAGAAAGCAATTCATCAGTAGCTTTTAAGGAATAGCTTCTGTCTCGTAATAGAGGCAGGAATTGTCTCTAAGAGTTCATATTTCTCCGCCAACACACTTCCACTCAAAATAAAACAGTTTTCATGTTCAATAAGGTGGGTGTGAGACACGAGGTGGGTTTTTGCGACCAGGAAAGCAAAATCGGAATCACTTCCCAATGTTTTTTGCGGAGAAGTTGCCAAACTTTTCACACAGTTTTGGCGCTTTCAAAAGCGAAGCAGAAAGTGATTCAAGACAGTTAGTGGAAAGCTCGCGAGTCTAGAAGTTGTTTTGGGTCGTACCAACAACAAATAAACCAATAGAACCTCCGTCTTTACTCCCATGCAGCGACTATGGATACCCCGACAAAAGTGAGCAGAGCTAGAGGAACCTTTGCTTTGAATTGATGCCCGTCTATTTCCCCCTTCGGCGCTGCGCATTTCAGAGGAAAAATATTACCATGCGTGCGTGACCCGCTCTGAAGCGCGTCACACATGACGTCAGAACGATAAGACAACCAATCAGCTGGTACTCCCGAAATTTCTTCTCCGGGTCCCTACTGCGATATAGCTGTTTGTAGAGGTAACAAACTGTGATGTTCCTCGTAGCTCTTACCCTCCGCTCGTCTGCATCGGGCAGGGTACAGGGAATCTCTCAGGACTCCGCATGCTCGTATTACAGAGATTGGGAGACGGAGGTTCCGGTGCTTATCTGTTCTTGGTCGTTTACGAGGTGTGCTTCGGATCTCATAAGGCAGGACTCTTCAAGTTACTCTGTTTTCATCAGCTTACTCCCTTCAGGGATGCTTAGATGAATGTTTTATCCAATTATTACAGGAGAAAAGCCAAATATCAATCGTCCAGTTTCCCTTAGGCTAACACAAAGATTGCCTTTTCATACAAGATAAGCAAACACACTGAAACTCAAAGCGAAAAAGCGGGGCAAGAAAAACAAGCAAGGACGTTTAGCAAAACTTGCGAATTCCTTGTAATATCAGCGGCAATCCCAGGAAAATAAGACACATCTTCCAAACTTTGAACATTATCATTAAAAGCTCAGCTAACTTTCTGATTCCTCCGAAATTAACCATTAACCTGGTCAACCGTTTCATAGCTTTCCCCATGCTTGAGCAAAGATATGAGCTACAAAAAACTTCCCGGTGCAACATCTGAGAGTCTGTCAACTCCTTTGTTAAGAACTTTATGCTCCAAGGCGACTGGGTTTAATACTTACAACTAGGCTGTCAAAATTCAAATAAAGTTGTAACATGATAAACGAGCCAAAATACGCAAGAAAACATAATAAATTAAAAAGAGTCTGCGATTCCATTAAAACCAGAATACGTCATTTCTTAATTGGAAAGAACGTGCGTGAGGACATTCGAAAGATAACGGAAAAAGAAACACGGGACCTCCGCCTAATCAGTGTCCTTATACAACTTTCCCAAGTCACAATCAGAGGCGTTACTAGCCAAAATGTTTGGGGGGGGGCAAGGTTTTACCGACTGTTTTGCAGAAAAAAAAGACTGTTTTTAAGAAAAACCGACTGTTCACCGAGCTCGGCACAACACTTAGTCGAGTTGGTAGGGTTGTAAAGCTACAACCCTGGGGCAGCCAAGGGTATCAGAACATCGTAGATTTTTGACTTACTAGGCCTCACAGGCCGCCATTACTCTCCTTGGTACCCAAGCTGAATACTCTATAGGCGTTTTTTTAGCGGTTCAACATTGGGCCAATGTTGATCAACAGCGCGTTCTAGCGACCAACAGAAACCTCTGTGGCCAACATTAGGCGTTTTTTGGCGGTTCTTCTGTTTATCAACAGCGTTCACCAACAAACTACCGTTGACCGCCAAAACGTCCCTGTTGATCAACAGAGGTGAATCTTTGCCAAAACGCTCTGTTTGAAAACTCTGGCTGATTACTCCACAAATTGACCAACAGACTTGATCAACAACACTTTCAGTTGTTGGTCGTTTTGACCAACTATGTTGGCCACAGAGGTTTCTGTTGGTCGCTAGAACGCGCTGTTGATCAACATTGACCCAATGTTCAATGTTGAACCGCTAAAAAATGCCTATTGTTGGTCAAAACGACCAGCAACTGAAAGTGTTGTTGATCAAGTCTGTTGGTCAATTTGTGGCATAATCAGCCAGAGTTTTCAAACAGAGCGTTTTGGCAAAGATTCACCTCCGTTGATCAACAGGGACGTTTTGGCGGTCAACGGTAGTTTGGTGGTGAACGCTGTTGATAAACAGAAGGACCGCTAAAAACGCCTTATATGACTAAGTCCAAAACACGCCAGTGATCCTCCGGAAGAAGGAATAAACGTCTCCGTAACGACTCAAACTCAACAACTCGAATCCTGTGTCAAACAAATCACGGCGATCTTTGGGAGCAGCTGTGGGCCGGTGATATCCGAGGTGATACCGTGTCTGGCTCTTTCGCTAGGTACCCGGCGATTCTGCATCGGCAAGGAGAGATATTCATCAAGAGTATTCTCGACAGTAATGAGTGTCAACTCGTTTGACTGACCTGGCTGCTGATGCCTCAAAAGAGCGGGTAATACTCTATATGACTAAGTCCAAAACACGCCGGTGCTCCTCAGGAAAAGGAGTGAACGTTTCCGTAATGACTCAAACTCAACGACTCAAATCCTGCGTCAAACAATCACGGCGCTCTTTGGGAGCAGCTGTGACACCGTTTCTTTCTTTCTTGCTGGTACCCGGAGATTTAGCATCGGCAAGGAGAGATAGTCATGAAGCGTATAGATAACGGGGTCGCAACACGTTCCCAAAAGCTGAACAGCTTAGAACCGCAGTCAGTTAACCAAGAATTGCCAAAAGAAAGTCAAAATGACGATTTCAGTCGACCGGAATTGTGAAGCAAACACGTACGGCTCTTCTCGGTCGTCATAAGTCCACTTTACAGTCGATCGGAATGAATCGAACGCTCCCAGTTAACTGAGAATTGCAAATAAAGAGTCAAAATTACGATTTAAGTATACCGGAAAGATGAATCGAACGTGGCTCTTCTCGGTTGTTATAAGTCAACTTTACAGTCGATCGGAATGAGTCGAACACTCGCAGTTAACTGAGAATACCAAATGAAATGACAAAATGACGATTTCGCTTGGCCGGAAAGGTGAATCGAACGTCATTAGAAGTGATAATGACGGTACAAGGAGACCAGCTTTATGGCCAAGGCAACGTGACGAAGGGGATAAGTTCTTTGAGAGGTGGGGTCTTCTGAAATTGTACAGAAGAAAGAATCATTGCAAGTCATTGATTTTTCGTCCCTTTCATCGTGTTCTGTCCCTGCCGGACTGGACATTTTGTCTGTGTAAGGTATGTATAAGGTACATAAGATGAAAACGACCGTGATCCAGCAAAAAGTACCATTATCCAAACAAAAAACCAGACCAAAGGCATCAACATTAGGTAGGGCAAGACAAGTGCTTCGTGCAACTGTGCCAGTGTCCCAAGGCAGTCTGTTACAGTAAGTGTAAGTTAACTTCTGTTTGAACAGAGGAAATAAAATGATTCTAGGTTGTGTCTTTGTGGTTCAAATGGAACATATTCTACTTTCTTCTACCCTATTTTGTTCGTGAACGTTTGACGTCTTATCTTAATAGAACCAATGTACTTTAAATTTCGGAACTTAGAGGATGAAGTGATAAGTTAATATTTATTCATTTTTCTTATTAGCCTACATTTATTTTATTTTTTTTCTTATTTTTTTCTTATTAAAAAAAAATTATTTTGATTAATTAGTGTTGAATGAAATAAAGTTAAGTTAAAGTAGTTAAGTTGAAGTAGTTTGTGGTAGCCGCCCAGTGCCAGTGCATTTATGTCTTCTCATGGGCGGTTACCTATCATGATGGATTATTATGTAATTTAGCAATAAATAAAATCTAATCTAATCTAATCTAACATAACTTTTTTTTATACAGTTATCTATAGTTTTTTCTTCTATCTATAGCTATAGTTTCCCCTGAAAATTAGTAGCTGACAATATGATTTTTGACGAACGGAATATACCATTTCGTATTTATAGTTCTTGTTAGGTCCGTTTTCCCGTTTAGGTTATGTGTGCAAACTGACTTGTCTTTTATTGTAGATGGTATAGCTTCGTTACTTTGTAGCTGTTTAATTTAAATAACATTCAAAACACGACTGCGAATATTTTAGGCTATCAACTGTTACCAAATTTATTTAAAAATGGCATACTAAGCTTGTTGCTATTTACCTCGACTTTCTTACGGTTATCTTTCTGAAAAAAGTGCTAAGTTCTATGAAAAGATTTTTCCTTGAAACCTTTAAAGGACACCTGAACAGTGAAACCATACTTGAACACACCATGGAGAATGCATTTACAGACATGGCCACAGAGATCATTCTTCTCCTGAGCGTGACGTTTTCAAAATAGGGATGTTCGTTTCTGGAAGTTTGCACGTGCAGACTCCAAGACAAAAAGCGCAATTCATTCAAATCTTGTACAGCGCTGGCCGGATCGTATTAGAATTTCTTCTAGACATACGTTCGGGCTTAACTGGTTAAAAAATATTCCTGAAGAAGGGTTGATTGGAGACATTTGTTCATTTCTAAAATTGTTCGGTACTGAAATAAGGACAGATGCAAAATGGAGCAAAAATCATAGCTTGGAAACACTATTTCGTATTTGGATTGGGTTTTCTGCAGGCAATGTTAACGGAAGTCATACAGATAGGGATGATAAAAAAATTCAACAATATAACAAATTCTCCAACCTAACCAACAAACCTAGGCTTAGAAGCTTGAAGAAGACGGGGCGACGGGAACACGGAAGGGCAGGACATTCAGGGATTTTGGACGTTGATTACATTCAGAAAAGGGAGACATTGGCCTGCTGATGTTTCCGTAGCCCCTCCCACCCACCACTGAGACTGATCTTACCTGCATTCGCTCAGGTACTGCGTGGCTAGCGATCTTTGTCTTCACGAGGACTTTCAGCTCAACCAAGATCTCTTCATGGCCTTGCTTAACTCCATCTTTAAGAACTACGTAGGCGTAGACCCCTTCGCCTTTGATGTCGTGGGGGAAGCCGACAACAGCCGTCTCAGCAACCATAGTGTGCTCGTCCTGGAAAAGGGCTTATCAGTCGACCGTAGCAGTAAGAGAAAGCAAAAGCAAAGTGAATCCAAATGCAGAAAACCTCTATCAAGTCAACATATGTTTTTTCGACTGTATTTGAACGTCACGGTCAATGACTAAATGAATTTATACGAGCAGCCTAGTAGTTAGGCATTTGCACAGTATATACAAAAAATAGTAAAATAAACGCTTAACAAGAAGTACAGAACTGAATTAATTTATCAAATTCTGAACATACTCAGAAATGAGCAAAATAACACTAGCAAGTGGCGCCAAGACTTGAAAAAAGTGACACACACTCGTATAGCAGCGACACTAGCACCACTAGCGATAGAGAACGTCCCTACTAAAACTCAGTCAGTCGTGCACCAGCGCTGATTCCAATAACTTCACATTCTGATCACAGCAAAAAAAAAAAAGATACCACCTCCCCTGTTTCCACAATGTGTGAAGACCGCATCTTAGCTTTACCAGAAATTTCTAAATCGCAAGTTTGTCTCGCTTTAAATGCAAGCGTAATGGACGGCGCTACGACTATGGCCCGTTTGCGAAACATGGAATGCATAGGTCCTGGCTCTACTCCCTAGTGTTATTTTGCTCCGGGCATATTTAATCATATATAAATCCTCTTGGTTTAGTTCTAGGGTAAAAGTTATATTGTGTGTTTTGTAAGTTAATTCTTTTTCGTGTTTTCCTTTCTTTTTTCTTTATTATTATCTACTCCGTCTTCATGCTTTGTGCTTATTTTGACGGGTTATAAATAGAATCATGATCATCATCATATAGCCTACAACAACAATAGTAGAACTATGTTTATTTGAACAGTTACTCAAATGTAACAGTGCAGGTTTGGGCTAAATGGTAGAATGAAGATCCAAAATACCTATTCAAGTGCTTTCAGAGGCCCTTAATTACCTACTTTGGCCAACTCATAGTTGACTTTGGTAACATGAAGATCGTTGTGTTGACAAAGCCAACAATCGTACAAATAAGGATACCTTATACTGAACAAAAGACAAATAAACTCAAAACAAGAAATACGCAACAAGACACGAAAAAAACAATAAATTTAAAGAATTAGATGACGCATTGGGGAATGGGCAGGGAGGCTGCTGGATGATGGCAGAAGCTGTTCACTTATTTAATTTTAATAGCTGGGTCCAAGACAGAAAACTTCTCCATGGTCCGGTGCACATTCGCATGCGGCGACGAAGGTAGCCAATATGTGAGAAAATGAAAACCAAACTGAATCAAAATGTGGAAAAAACTCTACTATTTCTATGGTCATGTAGGCAATAGGGGGGGGGGGAGGGAAACACTCTCATCACCTCAACCGTTGCCTGCCAGTCAGCAAACGATTTTTTATAAAAACGTCGATTTATATAGTATTTTACTTTTTTCTCGACCGAGTCTGAACGTCGGTGTGACAGAAAGCAAAACCAACGAGAATCAAATGCGAAAAAAAACGGGTGGTTCCATAAATCACCACGATCTTTTTGCCCACTATCACAATGCCCACGCTCAGAATGCCCACGATCAAAATGCCCACGATCAAAATGCCCACGATTAAAATGCCCACGATTAAAATGCCCACAGCTCAAAATGCCCACGACTCAAAATGCCCACGACTCAAAATGCCCACAATTCAGATGTGGAACACTATCCGTCGGGAATGCTGGCGGCTTAAAAATGCCGACAGTTTCCAAATGCCAACAATTCAAAATGGTCACAGGGAAGGCTAATATCGTCTTGGTTCAAAATGTCGACGCCTGAACTGTCCACAGGGGAGGCAGACATCATCCTGGGAATGCGGACTCGAGATTACAAGGGGTAGGATTAATCACGGAAAAGGTTTTGAAAGGAATTATTTTATTGTTTCTTGAAGAACGATCCAAAAAGACGAGCAAGTTAAAGCTCATTAAAGTTCCAAGGGGTCCCTTATCAGGCAGAGGCTTCCTCAAGATACTTTTGCGGCAACTAACCACGAGCCAATACACATGTTTCTTGTAAGTATTTTTGCCAGAATTGTATCATAATTGAGATTATACCAGTTCACATACGATCATCGTCCATTATACTCTTCCCGTTGCTCACTCAACCCCTCATTCAAGTTTACTATGTGTTTACTACACCTCAAATAACCCAATCGTGGGCATTCTGAACCGTGGGCATTTTGAGTCGTGGGCATTAAGAGTCGTGGGCATTAAGAGTCGTGGGCGTTATGAGTCGTGGGCATTTTGAGTCGAGGGCATTTTGAGTCGTGGGCATTTTGAGTTGTTGGCATTTTTAGTGGGCATTTTGAGTCGTGGGTATTATGATCGTGGGCATTTTGAGTGTCAGCCAAAAAAACTCTACAATGTCAACGATCAATCGAGCAGTAAACAACAACCATTTCCAAAATGCTGAAATCAAAACAATGGCTTTCATCTCAAGCAATTATTTCCAAAAATAGCTCCCAAAACTTGTATGTCTTAAACAGTAAAATACATAGGCTAACTTTCAAAAGAAGGCCGATAATATCGCTGTGACAAGCGTGTCTTAATATGTTTATTTTTATTTATTTTGCTGCTGACTGCAGATCAAGTAGGCTATCATGTTGCAGTCTTCTTCAGTCTTTACATTCGGGTAACTGTTTGTGAATAGACTGATGCACTATTGTCTAAAATTTAGGCTACTATTAAGTATTGAAGGACTCGAATAAATGATAGTAATAATGAAACAGTTTATCATATATTTCATAATTATCAGAAGTTCGTGATAAACCCCTTTCAAGAAGGGCCAAAATATGTAAAAGAAAAAAAAACATACTTTCGCATGCAAACCGGTTAAGGTTCGCGTAGCGCAGGTGCCGATCTCCTGATACTCCGCCCTCGGCCGGGGTGCAATGCGCGGTAGGGGGGAAATCATCCGACGCTTTCCCGTGCTTGTCCCTAGATTTCTCTAGGTACCCATTTGAAGCTGGGTGGACTTTTTGGCTTGTCTTACGGGGAAACGCCACTAACCCTCGCCCTAAACCAAACGGTCGGCACAACCGAGACTCGAACCAGCGACCCTTAGTTCGTGAGTTCGGCGCGTTAACCATTCGGCCACGGACGGAACAATATCGTTAAAACAAAATCAGATGACTTTCCCTCGTTTAGTGGCTTTAAAACGTGTTCATTCAGGTATTAATTTCGAAACGCGGAAGGCTAGCGCTTACCAATCCACCTGTTTTTTTTTCCACTTCATTTCGATCGCCTAACCTTTTATCCAGAAGGACGATTCCCAATTGGTCCATACTTGTGCATTTTAGAGCGACCGAGAACTAATTTCTCCAGTTGCTAGCATAGAATTTGATTAGTTGTTCTCTCGCAGAAATAATTAATCCTGAAAAGCATCAGACCGTGGAGCCTTTTCTTTTCAGAACCTTTTAAGCGGAAACGTCTCCTAGGAGGAAAATCTATCACTTCAAAGGAACTCTATTTTCAGAAAGCGAATAGCTGATAAGGCAAAAGTTACAAATGTTGCAAAACGCCGCCTACGCCATCTATGATCGTAAGCTTGCACGCGTCACATATTGCTCATTCATATCTTAGGCAGCAAGGTTTCCCCAGTTGGTAATTTATCGCCAAGTTTGGTGCTTTGTTCTGTACGAATCCCCAATTATTAAACTTTGATGATTTCCAAATTAAAGTTTAAAAAAATTATTTAAAAAATCACAAATTTTTGCGAAGGCCGCAATTTTTTTCTTCTGATGATTTGTAAAAAAACAACAACGAATTATTATGTCCAGGGTTGCAAGCCTGCTAGAGTCAGAAGTGTAGAGAAGTTACTTTAGCCTACAATTAAGTTCTAGTATTTTTAAAAAGTAAATAAACTGTGGAAAATACATTTTTTACACTCCCCACCTCTCCAGTACTACTGTCCCTTTTATGCAACTTGAGTTTTTTTTTTTTTAATTGTCAATAAAATTGTACTTTACCTTAACATTCTGGCCCCTACGAAACTCGGTACTTTTTACCAATTATTAACAAGAATTCTCGCTTTTTCCGCTTCTTAGTAATATGCTTTTACTTTTTTCTACGGTTTTACGGGTCACACAATTCTGGCTTATTTGTTGAAAATGTAGAAAACCTGTGACAAATTACATAGTTCTGCGAGCAGTGGCAACAATGCTCTTATCACCTGCCCTTCTCATGATGTCTGTTTTCACTTTACCGCTTTTTAATAAACAGACTGTCGACATAACAGCTGTATCATGCCTGGCCTTTCAGACTCCCCCCCCCCCCCGTCCCCAGGACGATATTCCAGCCGCATGGGAATTTGCTCATCTGAGAATTCATTTACGGTATGAGATTCCATCTGAGACGGAATCCGGATATCCTCCTTGTTTTGAAAATACACTTTTTGTGGAATTTCTTAGCGGTTTCAAATTGGAAATCTCATTCAATAATACAGATCTGTCAAGGAGAGCAGAGGCGTTACTAGCCAAAATGTTTGGGGGGGATGTATTTACCGACTGGCTGGTCATTTTTAAAGACTGTTTTTGCAGATAAAAACGACTATTATTGAGAAAAAAACTACTGTGTTGTCAAAAAATCGGCTGATTTTAAGAAAAAACGACTATTATCAAGAAAAAATCTACTACTATTACGAAAAAAACGACTCTTTTTAAGAAAAATCGACCGTTCCAAGAAAAAAAGACCGTTTTTACGAAAAAGAGCGGAGCTTTGCGCCGACTCGGCTATTTTTTACCCATTAGCCGGCAACATTCGGGGGGGGGGCGACTCCCCTCCCCTTTAATCGTGACGCTCCTGAAGGACAGTACGATTTAACGCGGCTGCTGATACAATTCTCAACTTTAGCAAGAAATGTCTGCGCGGACACGAGAGTGGCTGGGGAAATTGTCTAAGGACATTGGTAGATTGTCTTCTCTAAACAGAATGCTGGACTGTTGGAACACACTTCCATCTGAAGCAGTACTTAACGCATCAACACGTTCAAGAACTTCTTGGATAATCTGTACGGCGAAAATATTTATGATGAAGGTGTTTTAAAGGACCCCTCTTACTCATTCTACTTTTTACACTATCCCTAGCTCCATTATGGGATCCCCGCCTATTGTCATTGTTTCCTTTTGTTCCTACACCTTTTTAGCGCTTTTCGGCCGTGCCAAGTTTTGCCAGTCACTCAACACAAACTTGGCCGAAAGATTCAAGGTTCGCCGATAGCAGAGCAAAATAACACTAGAGAGTAGCGTCAAGACCTATGCTTTCCATGCTTTGCACACGACGCATGTTCGTAGCACCGACCACTACGCTTTCGGCATTTAAAGCGAGAACAACTTGCGGGTTTAGAAATTTCTAGTAAAGCAAATGGGCGGTCTGCACAAACCAAGGAAACGATGGAAGCTGTATAATTTTGTTGCTATGTTCAGAATATGAAGTTATCGGAGCCAGTACTGGTGAACGGCTGAATTAGTTTCAATAGGGACGTTCACTATCGCTAGTGGTGTTAGTGTCGCTGTTATTCGAGTGTGTGTCACTTTTTTCAAGTCTTGGCGCTACTCCCTAGTGTCATTTTGCTCTGGCCGATAGTCTTTCACACATAATTTAATGGACACGAGAAGCTTCATATAGCGCTGTTTTTCCATTTTGGAAGATATGGTAGATCATCAGGTCATTCTCCTCTTTAATATTTCTTTTGTATTCCTTGTTTTTTTCCCACTTTTTAACGACCGTGCGTTAAATATTCGAATATTTTGCGTCGGAGAACGGGAGGGTTGGACAGGGTCGACAAGGTCTAACAAGAAAATCGCTAATCTGACGTGGCACGTTATGGTATTTTCGAAAACGATACTTCAGCCACTTGATCGTGAACAGACCATTTCTAGTAAGAGTTCTGCTTTGAACCAGAGCAAAATAACACTAGGGAATATAGCGCCAAGACTTGTGGCACACACTCGAATAGCAGCGACACTAGCACCACTGGCGATAGTGAACGTCCCTACTGAAACTCAGTCGGCCGTGCAGTATAGCGCTATAGCTCCAATAACTTCATATTCTGAACACAGCAAAAAAAGATAAAACCTCCCCTGATTCATCGATCTGTGCAGACCGTATCCTAGCTTTACTAGAAATTTCTAAACCCGCAAGTTTGTTTCGCTTTAAATGCCGCAAGCGTAGTGGGCGGCGTTATGAGTATTGCCCGTTTGCGAAACAAGGAAAGCATAGGGTCTTGACGCTACTCCCTAGTGTTATTTTACTCTGCTTTGAACGATCTATGTCGAGGCAATGACCTATCTTTTTGGCATTATATTATCATTATCAATAATAACTGAGCCGAGTGTTCAAAAGAATGACTTCTCCCCGGTCGCTTTCCGATTCCCAACCATGCAGCAAAACACTACTTCCGTCGTCGATTGGAAAACGTAAGAAAGGAGCAGGTGATCAATTTGCTTCTGCTGAATAACTGTATTTTTGCTATTTTTCTACGGTCAGGAGCCCACAAACTAAGAATCGGAATTCCTCGGTCTCCCTCCGTTTTCCCCACGATGGTGGGATCGGCGAAGCGACTTTTTCCATTGGTGTGGTCCCTGAAATGCCTGACAAGTTTCATCGTGCTAGCACATCCAGAAGTACTCTTAACTCGCGATCACCGGACCGACCGACCGACGAAATCAAATAATTCGGTAAATCAAATGCTTTACCATGGTACTTTGATCATCAGTGTTTCTGCGTCATTTAGTTGGCGTTTGAGGCTTGGAATTTTGGGGGGCTTGAACCAGATTAAAAGCTAGAATTTGCATGGAAAGTAGTTTTCAGAAAAAAAATGGTAGGTTGAAAAAATATGAGCAATGCTTTAGCATTTGACTGTTCATATTTTGATAAGAATCAAATGCTCGGCATTGTCCGTGAGGACGATTGAGAAACAAACTGAACTGAGTCACTGGGACGTTTCGAATATGAAATAATAAGTGCCACAATCGGCCACAATATTAAAGTTTGGCATGTGTAAGTCCAAAATTCTGAACCTAAAGTTGTGTAAAAGTTTAGGAGACTTTGGATACGAGCTTCAGTTCAAATTAGGACAAGATGCAGTCATTCTGAAAACTTCCGAGCTTTAGTCTGCCAATGCTCAGCGATAGGAAAGTTTTTTCTACGAAGGAAGGTTGTCACTGGGGATACCTTTGCCTTCTTTGCAAAGTTGGCGCGGATTTTTCCCACTTCATCCTTCGGTGTCTGGCACTCCTCATTTCATGGATAAATTTGCTGGGGGTAAATATATTTTGCTGGGGGGTAAATAAATTCGCCGCGGGTCCGTGAAGCGATGGTTCGACGCAAAATGTGTGAAAATAGAGCGCGCCATGATTAAAATGTGGGGAAACCTAAGCAAAAGAAACATAGACCTGTTGGCCTACCAAGTCTTTCAAAATGAAAGACAAAATTTTGAAGTTTCTGCCTGACCTTATTTTTCAAGAACCACGAAGCTATAGGCGAAGTTCGCGCTGCTGGACTGACAAACTCGGCTCGGCCGAACAGTGCTAATCAGTCGTAACGTAGCTTTTCACAGACCTTTAGACAAGCCTACGTTATAAAGGAAACCGGGCAAATACAAACAAATAAATATATAACTCACCATAGCATCTTCAACTTCAGCTGTCCCTAGTCTGTGACCTGAGACATTTATGACGTCATCCATTCGTCCCGTAATGTGATAGTAACCGTCCAGGTCCCTGAAATAAAACAAGTTAAAAAAAAAAATCGATCAGTTTATTTAGCGTCATGTCTTTGCCTGCAGCTGGACCCTTAGCAATTTTTTTTAATTTTTCAACGCAAAATTACGGCCTAAAGACCGTTTTGTGCGAGATCCGGATCCGGACGGATCGGATCCGAAATTTGCAAATACCTCCCGAAAATTCGAAACTGTTACATCACATGAACAATGGCATTCAATTTCACGCCGGAGTCTGTGGGAACCGAGCATTAATCCATTCAAGCAGTTATAGATAGATATAGATAAGTATCGTTTTTGTTTTTCTCGAAACCATCATGTAAGAATTTTCAGGAATGACGGTAAAAACGATTTTTCATACCGAACATTTTATTTGTTTAAGTTTTTGGGATCGCCACTTGATGCCGCTCTTGCAGGTCGCTCACAAACAGTTTCAAATGGTGGCTGAAGTATATTTATTATAGGCTGCTCTAAGCATTTTCTTACCGGAAGCCAGGCACAGTTTCAACCAACGGACTCAAGTTTAAATTTCTCGAAGAGGTCACTATAAGAAATTCTAGAGAAAAATGCTCCTGGAACCAGGGGGAGGTCTGTATATTTATCCCGTGGCATACAAAATAAACGTGACCCATGGCCCGAGCGAAGTCCTGTACAGTAGCCTACTGTCAGAAATATGATAACATTTAACATAAGGTTGCGGGATAACAACAGATAACACTTACAGTGTTATTATTTGCAAGTGTTTTAGAAAATGTCGGTTTTGAGCCACTAAGGATTACGTTTTCGGTAAAGGTAATATTACTTACACAGGGTGTCTAACGCTACTTTTAACGGAAACATAACATTTAAAATACCATAACGTAATAAATACTGATTCCTTCAGCACCCAAGCTGACTGCGAGTCATATTTGACACTGCGAAACGGATACGTCAGCTACATTTTATTACAGCTACATTTCGGTCCTTCTTGGCAAGGGTCTTCTTCAGGTTCAAGCCGCTCAGCTGGAAATGAAACAAGAAGGGCCGAAATTTAGCTCTAATAAAATATAGCAAACGTGTCGGTGTGTGCACTAACAGAAATTGGTACAGGGACAATGCATGCGGTGATGGAAAATGAAGTATTTCATGTAGAAGATCCTGTAGAGATTGGGAGATCGTTAAAAATTGATAATTTTTCGGAAAAAGAGATGGTGGAAAAGCTGGTTCAATTTAATATGGAGATCCACGTAAGAAATTGCCTAGAAAGCCTTACGGAAGGTGAGATTGATGCTTCCCTCGAACAGCTGACCGAGGTGAGTCGAAATAAAAAGAAAGGAGATAAAACAAAAAATGGACTTTATGACAGTGAAGAGATGGCGCTAGGACTCTCCGTGCCGGCGACTTCTCTGAGCTTCAGGTTTCAAAGTGACTGTTCCAGAAGAAAAAAGTACTTCCGAGAAAAGGACCATTATACACTGGAGAAAAAAGGGGGGTGAGACGTGGAGGCGGGCAATTAATCTGTATCTACTATAATATGCGACGCTAATTATAATCAAACTTCACCTTACAGGTAAGTCTCGTTTAATTTACAAATTAGCGTCGCATATAGTAGATACAGCTGATAAACAAATGAAAACGGTCGTAGTTGAATGTTTGAAAATGTTGAAAAATAGTCCCCCAGAAAATGTAGACGCATACGTTTAGAAAAGTACCGCATGGAGAGAAAAAAAAATATAAAATTTGTTGAAATTAAGAAAAGTAGGATAGATGAAGAGAATAAAAAGGAAGTAATAAAGAGTTTTAGGGATAAGAATACGAGGGAGTTTTGTAGTAGTGTTAAGCGTACGTTTAGTAATAAGGAACAATGTAACGTCCCTCCGGCGGAGTCATGGCCAGATTTTCTCGAAGAAAAAGAAGGAGGAATGAGTGACAGTGATAAGTTATCCTGAAGATTTCGTGCAAGATCTTAAGACTATGTGTTGTTTTCCATTAAATGAGGTAGATTCACAGATTTTAGTTCCAGATCCTATTACAGAAAAGGAAGTGTGGTCATCCCTGAAATTTATGACAGGGAGATCAGCTCCAGGACCAGACGGTATACCGACAACAGTTTTAAAGTGGAGTAGAGTTTTCATTTTACCGTTCCTGGCACAGGCATTTTCTTGGATAATGCAAAAAACAACATGGCCTAGTCGATGGAATATATCGATAGTTGTACCAATACTTAACAAGAGCTGGAAGCTCATATGGCACTTGCAAGGCTGGGTCAGAGAATGAAAGTAGGAATTCGTCAATTTGTGGGTTTGTTGTGATCATTTGTAATCAAAACTCTTGAAGTAAAAAACATGACAAACTCATCGGGAGCACGAAAATGTATATTTTGCTCAAAAGTATTGTTTGTACTTTAAGGAAATCACTTGTGAGGGATCATAGGGATCACGAAAATGTGTATTTTGCTAAAAAGTATTTTTTGTACGTTGTGGTTGCGATTAGTACTTTATAAGGAATTATTAAGGAATTCAGTTGTAAGCAAAACCCTTGAGGCAAAAATAATCATGGGCTCATAGGGATCACGAACATGTATATTTTGCTTTAAAATATTTGTTTGTACTTTGCGGTTAGCATTAGTACTTTAAGGGATGGTCGGATCAGGGAACTGACTATTTCTAAGCCAATCATGTCAAGTCTCTAATTTTCAAGCCAAGTTTTATCGTCATAGCAAGTCTGGAAGTACCTTAACTTGCGATCATCGGAATTCCGGACCCCCTCCCTCTAACTCCCCCACAGTGCCCGAATCTTGTCCGGTTGTGTCACTTACGTACATAGGGCTTGTGCTTGTTCTTTCCACCAAGTTTCATTCCGATCGCTTCACTCCAAGCGTGTCACAAGTTTTCCGGTTCCCCCCTCCGACCCCCCCCCCCACCTTCATCGGATCTGGTCCGGACTTGAAACTGGGCATTCGAGACATGTGATCTTTCTACGTATCAAGTTTCATTATGATCCGATCACCCGTTCGGAAGTTATATATACCTCAAGATTCCGGATTCCCCCTCCCGTCACTCCCCCCACGATAGTCGGATCGGGAAGTTGACTATTTCCAGGTTAATCTGGTCGAGTCCCTGATTTGCCTGCCAAATTTCATTGTCCTAGCACACCTGGAAGTAACTTAACTCCGTATCACCGGAATTCCGGACCCTCCCTCCAACTCCCCCCACAGTGCACGAATCCGGTCCGGGTCTGTCAATGACGTACCTAGGGTATGTGCTTGTTCCTCCCACCAAGTTTCATCCCGATCGCTCCAGTCTAAGCGTGTCACATGATTTCCGGTTCCCCCCTCCGACTCCCACCCCCACATTAATCGGATTCGATCCGGACCTGAATTGGGACATCTGAGAAATGATATCTTTCCAAATATCAAGTTTCATTAAGATCCGATCACCCTTTGAAAGTTATGCATGCCCCTAAATTCCGGATTCCGGCTCCCCTCCCTCCCCCCATGATGGTCGGATCGGGGAAGTGACTATTTCTAAATTAGTTTGGTCGGGTCCCTGATATGCCTGCCAAGTTTCATCGTCCTAGCACATCTGGAAGTACCGTAACTCGCGATCACCGGACTGACCGACCGACAGACCGACCGACCGACGGAAAAGTGATCGGTATATGGCACTTGGCCGGAAGGCAAGTGCCATAAAAAGTGGGAAAGGAAATGTCACGGTAATTATAAAGGAATCCATTTAGGATCTACGATAAGTAAGTTATTTTGTAAAATTATAGACGTTAGGATAAAAAAAAACACTGTTTAGACCGACAGATAAGTTAACTAGGGTCCAGGCAGGTTTCAGGGAAGGGTATAGTACTTTGTACCAAATTTTCAGTTGACAAATAATAATTCGAAAATCCATAGCAAAAAGAAGAGGAAGGTAATAGGCTATGTTGCGTTTGTGGATCTTAAAGGAGCTTTCGACCATGTTAAGCACAACCTACTGATGAAAGCACTGGTGAGTATTGGCCTACCTAGCGGGTTGGTTTCGTCGGACCGGCATATGCTTATCATGAGAATCCGGACCGGATCCGGTGACACTGGGGGGAGTTGGAGGGGGGACCGGAAATCTTGGGAAACGTTTAGAGTGGAGAGTTCTGGAGGAAACTTGGTGGAAAGAACAAGCACAAGTCCTAGATCCGTGAAAGGCGTAACCGGACCGGATCCAGTCAATGTTGGGGTGTTTGGGGGGATCCGAATTTCTAGTGATCCCGCGAGTTCGTCCTGATGCGCTAGGACGATGAAACTTGGCAGGCATGTCAGGGACTCGATTAGGCTGACTTGAGAAATAGTCGTTTCCCCAATTCGACCATCGTGGGGGGAGTGGAGGGATGGGAAATCCGGAATCCAGTGGCATGTATAACAAAACTTTTGAACGGGTGATCGGATTTGAATGAAACTTGGCAAGTGGAAAGAAATATCGTCTCAGAAGTTCCGTGTCAAGGCCGGATCGGATTTGATACTTGTGGGGGGGGGGGGTTGGAGGCGGAGTCCGCAAAACTCGTGAAACACTTGTAGTCAAGGGATTGGATAGGCTACGCTCCGCTTCCAGCTGGATTCCAGTCGAACTTGATGGACGGGAAGATCGGATGTCAGAGATGCGACTTGTATGTTTTCAAGTCGTATTCGGTCACAGTAGGGGGAGTCCCGGAAATTTGTTAGCTCGTATAGGGGTCAAAGGATTGCAGCAATTTAGATGAGACTTGGAATGTGGAGTTAGCATATGCCCTAGGCGACATATTTTACTGTCCAAACCGGATCCGACCACGGTGGGGGGGGGGGGAATCTACCGAAAAATGCTCAGATTCGAGTGAAACTTGATAGGTGGTGAGAGACGATGCTTTAGATGATCCATTCACGAGTCCGAGCCAGATTCGGCCGCGGTAGGGACAGTTGGAGGGAGGTACCGGAAACCGTGTGGCATGTCTAGGGATCAAGCAAGTGGGTTTACTGTGCCGAAACTTGAAAGTTACAACAGTCATTTGCCCCAGATGATCCGAGGCGATGCCAGAAATGTACAGATTTGAATGAACTGCATATTCTATTTCTAGGTCCGAACCGCATTTTTAGATGGCGTGTGTAGTTTGTGACGTTTTCGTCTACTTTGTTGTACCGCCTACTGGTAACAAGTGCCATATGAGCTCGTAGCTCTTGTTTTCTTTTATTTAGCAAAAAATGGACTGTTCAATGTTCCGCAACTGTCCAAACAAGCACAGATCAACCGTTCCATCGTCCGTGCAGAGAAGGAACTGCAAAGACTAAATGCATGACGTTAACCTGCAAGATTGTTGTTACTTGGTGGCATGCGCAATCATGAAACAAAATGGTGCAATAACTCGCTCTGGTGAAGTCGTTTGTCCATGCAGTTTAGTTTCCATTATACTCACTCGTCTCCAATTCTGAGGCAAGAAAACAAAAATCTGAGTAAGAACAAAAAAACGATTGCACTGAACGGCTCAGTGCGACACCGGTTTATACCCCTTACCCTACGTGGGCTTTGCATCTATGTCGAGAAACAGGGTAGTTTTGCGCCTATTCCTTCCCTACTTAAGGCCAATAAAACAAGACGAAAGGTTCCGATGGGATCCCAAAGGGGAATATCTACCGGACGTCTTCCAGATTTACAGGGTCATATATTTTCAGATCCATTAGGTATTGAATTCCCGTTTTTCGCCGGATCCATTGTAGGATCAACCAAGCAGGAAAACATAACAGATAGATCGATTCAGCATGTCAGCTTTCGTGGGGTAGCCTACTATCGACACTCCGGTCCTGCTCCGGTCGAACATCGATTCGGCAGGGAAAAAAAAGTAAAATATCATGATGCAGCGTGTTTTTTTACCTCTATTTCGACACCCAAGCCGACATTAGACAAAATTATTGTTAAAAAAAAATCTGGTATTCACCGGACTCCGGACGGACTCCGATGACAATTTTTCGAGAATTAGTTATATGGAGTTGTTCGAAAAAGTAGCATGCAGTAGTAACTGTTGCCACTGCATGCTAGTACTAGCAAACTGGATGTTCTACAGCAAAATTGGATGCTATCGGATCCTACTACTTAAGATTAACCCAGTCGTAGGCATTTTAAATCAAAGTATTCCGTACTACTACATACCAATCCATACAATTTTTTCGCACAACTACCATACAATTCACACAGTCAAATACTTTTTTCATCGGGACACGTCACAAACTTCTTATATGGATTCAGCATGTAGTTTGACCCCTATACTGAATCTCTAGTGGACTCCAGAGAAAATTTAACTTTCGCAAACTTCCGGTTCTGGACGGATTCCGAACGAACTACTGATCTGTTAAGAAAACTGAGTAAAAACAAACGGATTTAGGATGTGTCTTACCCCTGTAGACTATCTAATCTCTGGTCAACTTCGGAAAAACTTTTACTCATACCAATTTTTTCGGTTTTGGCCGGATTCCGCGCGAACTACTTGTCCGGCAAGAAACCAAGTTTGATAGATGGATTCAGCATGTCTCCTTACCCCTACATCAACTATACAATTAGCTTTAGCAGTTGTTTTTGTCGCCCCTGAATATGAAACCTCTCCCCCACCTCCAAATACAGAACTGCAAGGCCCATCTACGAGCTTTACTTGTACTTTGACCCAAAGTATCATCATACCAACTTTGAATAAACTATTCAAACCACTTCGAGAGTTATCGCGCTAAGACAAACAGACGGACGGACAGAAAAACTTTACGAAGTCAAAGGTTTGATTAAAACGTCAATAACGTTTTGGGATCCCAAAAAGGTAATAACGAAGTTTCTTTAACCAAAGGTGCCTTTTTATGGCACTTGCAGCCTCTGGCTCAAGTGCCATATACCGATCGCAATTCCGTCTGTCGGTCGGTCTGTCGGTCTGTCTGTCCGAATTTTTTTGTCCCACATGTTCGAGTTAGGGTACTTCCAGATGTGCTAGGACGATGAAACTTGGCAGGAAAATCAGGGACCCGACCAAACTAACCTAGAAGTAATCAGTTTCCCGATCCGACCATCTGGGGGGGAGTGGTGGACCGGGGAAATTCTGAAAATTAAGGAGTTTTGTCACACTTTTTCGAATTGGAGTACTTCCAGATGTGCTAGGACGATGAAACTTGGCAGGAGCATCTGGGACCCGATCGGACTAACTTGGAAACATTCAGTTTCCCAATCCGACCACCCGGGGGGGAGTGGAGGGCTGGGGAATCCGGAAAATTGGAGTAGTGTGTAACTTTAGAACGGGTGATCGGATTGGAATGAAACTTGATAACTGAATAAATGGCATACTTCTGATGTCCCGTCTGAAGTCCGGACCGGATTCGACAGCTATGGGGGAGTTGGGGGGGGGGAGACCGGAAATTTCGAGAAACGGTTAGAATAGAGGGATCGGAGTGAAACTTGCTGGGAAGAACAAGCATCTGCTCCAGATAAATTGTTTATACATTTGGACTGGATCCGACCACCCGGGGGGAGTGGAGGGCTGGGGAATCCGGAAAATTGGAGTAGTGTGTAACTTTCGAACGGGTGATCGGATTGGAATGAAACTTAATAACTGAATAAATGGCACACTACTGATGTCCCGTTTGAAGTCCGGACCGGATTCGACAGCTATGGGGGAGTTGGGGGGGGGGTGGGAGACCGGAAATTTTGAGAAACGGTTAGAATAGAGGGATTGGAGTGAAACTTGCTGGGAGGAACAAGCATCTGCTCCAGATAAATCGTTTATACATTTGGACTGGATCCGGACACTAGCGGGGTGGAGGGCTGGGGAATCCGGAAAGTTGGAGTACTGTGTAACTTTCGAGCGGGTGGTCGGATTGGAATGACACTTGATAACTGAATAAATGACATACCTCTGATGTCCCAATTGAAGTCCGGACCGGATTTAACAGCTATGGGGGAGTTTGGGGGGGGAGACCGGAAATATCGGGAAAAGGTTAGAATGGAGGGATCGGAGTGAAACTTGCTGGGAAGAACAAGCATCTGCTCCAGATAAATCGTTTATACATTTCGGATGGATCATGACATTAGGGGGGGGGGTTGGAGGGGACTTTCCCGGAATTCCGGTTATGGCGGTTTTGGGGATTTTCACGACGAATCTTGGGAGGCGAATCAGCTAGGGACCCGATCAAACTGAAAAAATTTACATGATCTGATAGCCGTGGGGGGAGTAACGGGAGGGGGAATCCGGAATATTGAGTCATGCGTAACTTTGAAACGGCTGATCGGATTTGAGTGAAATTTGGTAATTGAAGAGAGGACATGTTTCTGTTGATCTTTTTCATGTCCGGACAGATCCAACAGCAATTGGGGGGGGGGGGGCGAAAATACGTGACCGACTTAGACTGGTGAGATCGGGATGGAACTTTGTGGGAATGACAAACAGATGCTCTGGAAAAACACTTACGGAACCGGATTGGCTCCGGCGACTGTGGGGAAGTTTGAGGGGGGGGGGGGGTCCGGGATTCCGGTGATCACGATTTAAGGTACTTCCAGATAATCTAGGACGATGGAACTTGGCTGTAATATTAGGGATTTGACAAGATTGACTCAAAAATGGCCACTTTCCAAACCCGACCATTCGTTAAAGTACTAATCTTGACTGCAAATTTCGAAAAATACTTTTAAACCAAATTCATATTTTCATGATCCCCATGAGCCCATTATCATTTTTGCCTCAAGGGTTTTGTTTACAAATAACGTTCTAGCTCCCTTAAAGTGTGAATCTGAACGGCCAGGTCGAAAAGTACTTTATTTCAAACAATACATCTCAACCCATGATCATTTGTGCCACAAGGGTTTTGCTTAAAAATTTAATTCTGTCACCCTTAAAGTGCGCATTTGAAATGAAAAGCGAAAAAAAAACTTTTTACGAAACGGTATACATCAAGGATCCCTAAGGGCCTGTGATCGTTTTTGCCTCAAGGGTTTTGCATACAGATGCATTTCTAGCGCCTTTAAAGTGCGCATCATTACACCCAAGTTCAAAAATAAAATACTTTTTATCTAGCTCCCTTAAAGTGCGCATTTTAACCACAAAGTCGAAAAATACTTTTGATCAAACAAAACATCTCAACACATGCAAGTGCCATATGAGCTTACAGCTCTTGTTTATTATTTTACGTTGCGTGCCTAGCAAAACTCAGATAGGAGGAAAAAGCGCTAATAAGTCGTAAAAAACGAAATAGTGGCGAAAGATGGGGATTTCAGAGCTTATAATTACATAAGAGAGCTAGGGATAAAATAAAACGCAGAACAAGCAAGAGGGGTCATTTAAGCTGCCGCTATATCATTTGCTTTGCTGTCAGTAAACCCGTTTTTTCTTTTTTTTTCCTCCTCTTCCTTTCAGTGACACAAGTGTGCCACCTACTCTTTCCATTTTACTAGAAGAGTCTTTACTTCTTTACTATTTAACAAACAAATGAAACATAATATGTGTTCCTTTACTTTTTACATTTACTAAATTTACTGCCTTAGCGACAAGAAACAACGGGTTTACTGACAGCAAAGCAAATGATATAGCGGTAGCTTAAAGGACCCCTCTTGCTTGTTTATTCCCTACCTTTCTTGTGGGATTATAAGCTTCTGAAATCGAGGCCTTTCACCACTGTTTCGTTTTTTACGACTTATTAGCCTATCCGCATATCTGAGTTTAGCTAGGCATGCAACGTAAAATAATAAAAAAGGCACCTTTGGTTGAAGGAACTTCGTTTTTACCTTTTTGGGATCCCAAAACGTTATTGACGGGATACTTTTGACTTCGTAAAGTTTCTCTGTCCGTCTGTCGGTTTGTCTCAGCGTGATAACTCTCGAAGGGGTTGGGATATTTTATTCAAACTTGGTATGACGATCCTTTGGGTCAAAGTACAGGTCAAGCTCGTAGATGGGCCTTGCAGTTCTGTATTTGTAGGTGGGGGAGGGGTTTCATATTAAGGGGCGACAAAAACATCTGCTAAAGCTAATTGTATAGTTGATTTAGGGGTAAGGAGACATGCTGAATCCATGGTTTGGTTAAAAAACTTCGTTTTTACCTTTTTCAATTTTACGGGCCATAGAGGTTGTGCGGAGGGACCAGGTAAGTTAAAAAATCTCCGAGACAATTGGGCATGTCCTAGTATCTACCCAAATTCCTAGAGAAATGTGGAAGACGATCTCCTACGGAGTTTTTAACTTTTTTTGTAACAAGCATTACTTTTTTCAAGAGACTGCGTAACTCCTCACGGATGCCGCCGGAGAAGCCGACCCCTTTATCAACCCCCCCCCCCCCCCCCCCCATTTCCCATCGATCTCCCGTCTTATCAGTTTGTCTCATTCTAAGTAATCACTAAACTTCAAGAAACGCAGATTTACGATTCCAACTCCTTTGACTATTTGTTTTGTGTCAGGGCTTTAGACTGAACTTGTAACGAATCGTCTGGTGTAGCTTCGAAATCGGGGGCGGGGGTTACGAGAAAAATGAGCGAGGATGATCCCGTGATTGCGATCACCGACAAATCTAAAGGAAAATAATGTTTTCCTTTTTTCCCCTTTCCAGGAAACTGGTCAAGTTTGGAAAGTTTGCCTGTTTATGTAAAAGTAGCTATAAGGAAAGATGGAAAATCTGTTCATATATCAATTATCAAAACCATTTTAACCGTCGGATTTTACACTTTATCGTGTATTTTTTTTTGTCCAAATCTGATTTGACCTTGTTTATTTGTCCGCTAAATTAGTTAGGTTTATGTGTGAAGTCACTTTAAACTGAGGATGTAGAACATTTTAGGCTATATAGCAAATGATACAATGAAAGTAAAGAAAACAGTAAACTTACGTTAAAATTTTAATTTATTTTCACCTTTGACGATGCACAACGGATACGTCAGCTAAATGTACGAATACTACATACTACGTAACGGATCCTACGTATCCGTTTTGCATCGTCAAATATGACTATATATTAACGACCCCCCACTACCGGACTTTTAGCTGGGATGTTTCACAGAAACCGGAAAAGTATAACTCTAAGACTAAATTCGGCGCAGATTCCGAATCTACCTCAGAAAAGAATTCCAGATTTACTTTCCAGTTATAGCGTGACGGAGCTAAAATATCCGGAACTCACGGGAACCCAAATAATAATAACTGACTGCAAATAAAATAGGCCTCTACATTGCTCGTCTAAAACACTTTTCATCACACATTTTTCAGCATACAGACTGTCCAAGGAATTTTTGAAAGCGTTGATGGTGTCACCCAACAATACTTCCACCTGTCAACCACTGTTCCAATAGCCCACCACTCTGTTTTTGCTGGCATTGTAATATTAGTAATGAACGCTGCGACCCAGTTTGTCACTAAGTAACTAATTAGTATCTGATCGTCCCCTTCTCTTCATCTGTATGCGCGGATTAAGGAGGGGTGGGGGGAGGAAGTTTATTTTAAGGCGAAGCTTAATAGGGAGGAGTTAAAGTGGGTTATATCGGCAAAAGGAAATTTTTTACCACTTGGTGAGGGTGAAGTGACTAGGGAGGGTGAGGTCGAAAGTTGGTCATTATTTTTGTCCGATGTGTGGAGATAGAAATGAGGATTTACTGCATTTTATGTGTTTTTGTAAAGAGCTAAAAGAGTTGAGGCAGGAAATTTATCCGGGGTGTTTTGAAAGGGAGGAATGGGTGGAGATTATTTTGAAGGATAGAAATTTTGTGGGGATAAAGAATTTGGGAAGGCTGGTTAGTTTGGGCACTTCACAAAGAGAATATTTTTTGTAAGGTGAGTTAGGAAGAAAGGGGTGTGTACTGGATTATATTATTTGAAACTGATTTGTTGGATTAATTTGGAATTTATTCATTGAAGTTAGTCTTTTTTTTCTTTTTTGTATGTATATTAACCATGGCCCTTTAGGGCTTTCAGTGTTAATAAATATCTATCCATCTATCTATTCATAAGGGTAAGCCCAAAGCTCATCGGACTTCATTAACTGATTTGAGATTGTATTTAAAGTCAAAGTGTAATGTGTTTTCGTGGTCAATCGTTTGGTGTCTGTTGGCAGATGTAAATAAACTGTACATGGCAACCAAACCTGGTCCTGTAAATACCCATATTATATATGTCACTACCAATGTCATTAAAAAATCGCCAGTCACTCAGCTTGAAATGAATTGTCTTTTTAACCAATGAATCTAGGTTCAACCGGCAAAGAAATCTCGATTTACTTCAAAGAAACCGACCGTAGGCTACTTACCTCCTGGCGCCATCTCCTGTAAAATAGAAACCGGGGAATGGCTTGAAATAGGTCTCGAAATAGCGCTGATGGTCCCCGTAAATGGTTCGAGCCATCCCTGGCCAGGGCTTCTTCAGGCAGAGGGCTCCACTTACGTTATTCCCCTGGAAGAAAGACGTATGCAACTGGACCTTTCATATTGATAAGCTAATGGAAGGTATGTGGCTCGACGCCATTACCTATACTGACAAATTTTAGATGCTGCCCTCAGGAAAACGTAGACTTTCGTCACAGAGACTTCCCTTAAGTTTTTTTTTTAATTTGTAGCACTCATTACACTGTAAAAAATATTCTTACAGTATTTGCTACTGGGATTAATCTTGTCTGTACTGAGATAATCTTTTCTCTAATTCGGATTAATCTTATCGCAGCAGAGATAAGATTAATCCGAGAGATAAGATTAGTAGAGATAAGATCAGATCTCAGTAGAGATAAGATTAATCCCAGTAACAAATACTGCAGTTAACTCTAATCCTACTCGGAGAAACTTTTTACAGTGCATGTATTCATATAAAAGGACTACAAGCACTTCATTATGAATGAAGCACTTCATTATGAAGTGCTATAGCTCTGGAAGCCCTGGTCTAGTGTCGTTCAAGAAGTGTCAGCCCCACAGCACGAGTTCATGTTCACACAGACCGTTATTGCTGACGCCATCTTTCCCCAGGAGTCGATCACCCAGTTTCACAAACGTTGCTTATATAATAATAATAATATCCTTTATTTCCTTAATAGCTTGTATTCTACGTGCTCACCGTTCACGTAAAATTATACATTTCACAATTACATAAATAGACATTTCGTCTATACGTACAACTTACGAATATCATTTAACTTAACTGGAATTAAAATAGTGGGTGAAATAGGGTACAAAAGATTTCAGATAACGATCAGTCGAGTTTATGGGTGGTCTTACTAGTCTCTGGGAAGCAGCATCCCTCTGTCTTTGTCGCGTATTGGGCCTACTACTTTAGACCACACGATGTGGATTAGGCTAGGTTAAGTAGATGCAACTTTCATTGCTAGGAATGAAAGTTTCACGGGTTGTTACCGTTATGTATGAACGTCTGTTATTCTTGGAATATCCGGGAGGTTTAGCTTGGTTCACCACGGAGTGGTCTAACCAAAATTTCAGTCAGTTTTGTGTGAAGAATTCTCACGGTCTGACTCGGAGAGATATTTAAAGTTTAATATACTTTGTGTACATGCTTTTAGTTTTGTAAATAACATTGAGAGCGTGTTCCTCCCCTCTACCAATAGTAACTATTCGTTAGTAACTATTAGTTACAATGACTATTAGTTACAATAGTAACTATTAGTTCTATTTCCGTTCCAGCCTCACGAAAAGTTACTACGCTGACCGTTCCAGCCTTCTCGAAATAGTAACTAATATTAACTATTTGCTTACCATGCTCGGGAGCGTAGTAACTGCGCATCCCTGTAACGTGATTGGTCGGATCAGCCCGAGGCCTGATATTTGACCGAAAAAATAAAAAAGCGTTCAAGCCTAGCGTAGTAACTACGGTGACTAGCGTAGTAACTACGGTAAGTAGGGTGGAACACGCTCTGAGTATCAGCTGAACTCGCGATTCCGCTCCGGCGTAGGAATAACCATCTTGTAGCCTACTTGTAACAAGTACCGTTCGTGTATCCCACATCCTTTTCCCTTCTAAAACCTGACCTCGTTGCGGAACCGCAATGCCGACAGAAAACGACATATGCAAATCTCGAGAGTTCTTCCCTATATGCACCAGCTACACTTTAACATCAACAATTCAACAAAGTTGAGGAAAAAACCTTGCCACTTGAAAAAAAAAATAAACACAGAAGTTCATTGAAACACGTACATTTTCCCAGTCTCCAAAAACCCGCAAAATTATCTATCTTTTATGTATTTTTTTTGTTTGTTTCAATGATCCTATTTAAGCCTGCAGACTACTATTACTATCGTATAATGGCGATTCACGGACGTCCGCTGAGATTTATTCTAGCGCTATTTCTATCAGGATTCCGAACGCTTATCTAAAGCTGAGCTTTAAGCATCCACATTATTATGACAAGCTTTATCGCGTGAGTATCAGAGCAGTCCAATTATGGCAATAAAAAGCTTACATAAATATTAATAAATATATCTCAGCTGACAGCGCGATTCGCAGTCAGCTTAGATTTTATATAATTTTTTTCTTTGGTCTAGGCTAGTTTTCGTTATCCATTTATTGTTAATTTTCTCGCTTCACATCTGATTTTCTCACTTCACTGCCCTTCATTTATGAAAATAAAATACAAAAATAGCACTGACCTCTACTGGGTTTCCCTTCTCGTCGACTAATACTGGTTCAATACCGTAAGATGGCCTCATAGGCATGGCTGGACGGATTTCAGCTCCGAGAGAGGACGGACGGGGACTGATGCAGATACCACCGGTTTCTGAAAATTAAAATAAATGTCAACTGAGCAGTCCGTCCATCTCTCTAAACCTTGGGGTGGAGTGGGGGGGGGGGGTCGACGTTGGGTCCAATAAATTGCACAGCCCTCCGCCCCCTCATCCCACTTCAATTGAGGCTCCATAAATAAATAAATAAATCGTTTATTCATTAAGAATTTTACTCATGGCGTGTGCCGGACTAACTGATTCCAACGTCAACATATAAATGCACACTAAACGGTCAAACATGTGCGCTTAAAAGCCAACATAAAATCATGTGGGCTCTTGAATGGTGGATGAAGCGTTAAACAGTTTAACAAATGCCGGAACAAAACTATTGCTGTATCTTACGTGGGTGCATTGGACAGGTTGCAGTTTTGGAATTGGGTTCGCAACTAGTCTTGGAGGTCTTTACCGTTCGGTTTCAAAATCGGGGGGAGGGTTTTTCGGAAAATTGGGTGTTTAAGAGTTTTTTAGACCAAAATTTACCTATAATTTTTCACGACGACTCGCTAATGTACTAAGATTGAAAGTTTTTAAAAGGTTTGATATAAGGGACTTTAGGAGATTTAGATACAACAAGTAGCGCTCCTTCATGGGATTCCCTACGTTCCTTTGCTGCTGCCAAAGAGACTTATAAAATAAAATACAGGGAAAGAAAACATAGATCTTACTTTAGTGATGAGTTTCGCGTCAATTAAGAGTGGTCTTTCCAATCGTACTTTAATCCGCAAGAGGCGCTGAACTGAATAAGGGGCGAATTAAAATTTAAAAGTTCCTAAAATCAAACCCATTTGGGCAATTCATGCGCGGTACGAAAGAAGTTTTGTCCCCTCCTTTCTCAATTTTTTTTCAACGCCAAATTTTAAGTAAAATTCTTTTTCTCTTTTTTCTTGTTAATTACTGAAGTTTAGCGCTTTAATTGTTGCAATTTTTTGTTTTTGTGTAATTACTGAATACCTGACTATGTAAAAGCACAATTGTATATAGTTATGTTTGACGAGAGAACAAATATTCGTTTTTTGTTAATACCGTAAGGAAGGTTTTTCGAATAATAAAGATTGATTGATTGATTAAGAAAACGCGAGCCTGAGGGTTCTGTTTTACTTACCAGTTTGCCACCAGGTGTCCACCACATCGCACTTCTCCTCCCCTACAAGTTTATTATACCATTCCCAGGCTTCAGTGTTAATAGGCTCTCCAACAGAACCTAGGGTTCTGAGACTAGATCTGTCGTACTTCGTCACCCAGTGATCTTCATACTTCAGTAAGAGACGAATGGCAGTTGGGGCACCGTAAAACTGTGTAGGTCGCAGTCGCTGGACCATTTCCCAATATCGGCCTGAAAGGAATCCGATGAAAAATTTCCGAGAATCAGTCGTCTGGAGTAGCACCAAAAAGTAGCATGCAGTATTAACTGTTGCTACTACATGCTTCTGCTAGCAAACTGGATGCTATCGGATACTACTACATAAGATTAACCCAGTCGGAGGCATGTTTATCAAAATATTCCATACTACTACATATCACTAATCAAAATATTCCATATTGTGCATTCTCATTGTGCATTGTGCATTCTGATTCTGTTGTGCATTCTCAGCTTTTCCTAACACTCCTGGACCAAGGAGTTAACCCTTATATAGTAGCCCTCTTGTCGTATTGGTACTCGTATAGTTCAGTTCGTGTGAAACTGTCGGATGGAAGTTTATCGTCGCCTATACGCCTCTTAAAAGGTGTAAGACAGGGTTCGGTTCTGAGTCCCCTGCTTTTTAACACTCTGATCCACACTACTACAAAGAGAATAACCGGAGGATTTGTATTTGAATTTTTTGACCTGAGCCTTATATGCTATGCCGATGATTTACTTATGATAAGCAGTGATGTACACACGCTTCAAATGAATCTTGAGTTTTTCCTTTCCGTTGTTTTCTTTTCGTTTTTCTTGTTTTTTACTCCGTCTTTTCTGGGCCTCGCCCAGTTTTGTTCAGTGACGGGTTATAAATAAAATGATGATGACTTGTAGAAGGGTATAAATCTGTTGGGTTGTCGGTGAATGCTCTTAAGACGGAGTTCCTCATTCCATCATCGGGTTACACAGCAGTGTTGTTGTAACTGTAGACGGCCATGTTGTACGTCCAAGTCAATCTCTGAAGTACCTTGGTGTAACATATGGAACTAATACAAAAAACAGCCGAACAATGATAGTTGATAGCGTTATAACGGGCTTAAGGGTAAGTTACGCTAAAGTGGCTTCACTGAAATTCAGTCTAAATAGAAAAGTTTTGTCACGTCTTTATTCTGCAGTCGCTTTACCAGTTATTTATTACGTTTCGCCAATGCGGAATGGGCTATCTAATACAGAGAAACTTAAGATTAGATCAGCTTTCTTCAAGTACCTGAAGTTCCTCCTCCGACTCCCTCTTTACACCAGAAATACATACCTGGAGAACGAGTATAAATTATGCAATATTTTAACTCAGCTGCCCGAGCTTGAAGATCATGCTCGCTTAAAAGCTCTAAGCGGTCGTTCTGAATGTGTATGTACATATTTGATCTACTGTGCCGTTTGCTGAATGTTCGATTTTTCGTGTTTTGTATATACGTTAATATGAAGTTTCTTGTTAGTTTTTTTTTTTTTTTTCGTTGTTTATTTACTCCGCCCATTCTTCTTTTGTTGTTTGGGGGGCTACAAATAAAATTCATTCATTCATATTACTACATGTCACTAATCAAACTATTCCATATTACTACATACCATTCCATGCAACTTTTTCGTACAACTACCATACTACTTAATACACAGCCAAAGAATTTTTCATCGGGAATGAAGATTCTGTATTACTGGATATCAATACATGCGACTTTTTCGTACAAATACGATAGAAATACACAGGCTACACATTTTTATCGGGTTTTGAGCCTGAAGAGGACCCTTGCCAAGAATGGTCGAAATACAGCTCTAATAAAATTCAGCTGACGTATCCGTTTTGCACTGTCAGATAGAGCGAGTCACGCTTTAACTAAGAAATCCATTCGCCCAATCCCTGATACTTTTTGGGATCCCAAAACGTTAGTGACGGATACCTATGACATCGAAAAAACGTCTGTCTGTCCGTCCGTCCGTCCGTCTGTGAGCACGATAACTCTCTAAGGGAATGAGATATTTTGATGAAACTTGGTGTGAGGATTCTTTGGGTCAAGAGTAAGGTCGAGTTCGTAGATGGGCTCTGTAGTCCTACATTTAGAGGTGGGGAAGGGGGTTTAAATTAAGAACAAACAAAATATTTTGAAACAGGTAATATGATAGTCGATTATGGGGTAAGAAGACATGCTGAAAACGATGGTGAAAACCATTTTCTCGCCGGACAAGTAGTTCGCCCGGAATCCGGCCGAAACCGGAAAATTTGTTGCAAGCAAAAGTTTTATTTGCAGTTGATTAGATGATCGATTTAGGGGTAAGAAGACATGCTGAACACGATGGTGAAAACCATTTTCTCGCCGGACAAGTAGTTAGCCCGGAATCCGGCCGAAACCGGAAAATTTGTTGCAAGTAAAAGTTTTATTTGAAGTTGATTAGATGTTCCATCTAGGGGTAAGAAGACATGCTGAACACGATGGTGAAAACCATTTTCTCGCCGGACAAGTAGTTAGCCCGGAATTCGGCCGAAACCGGAAAATTTGTTATAAAAGCAAAAGTTTAATTTGAAGTTGATTAGATGTTCGATTTAGAGGTAAGAAGACATGATGAACACGATGGTGAAAACCATTTTCTCGCCGGACAAGTAGTTCACCCGGAATCCGACCGAAACCGAAAATTTGTTCAAAGTAAAATTTGTATTTAAAGTTGATTAGATGACAGAATTAAGGATAACAAGAGACGCTGAATCTGTATATGACAATAATTTTTCACCCGGACATGATAGTTCGTCCGGAATACGGTTGAAACCGGATTTTTTTTTTTATAAGTTAAAGTCTTGTTTGAAGTTGATTATATGTTTCTTATAGGGATACAGAGATACGCTGAGTTCGTTTCTGAACTATCTTTTTTTGGCTGGACAAGTAGTTCGCTCGGAATTCGGCCGAAACCAGAAATTTGGCAGAAGTAAAGCAGGAAGTTTCGATCAGTATCGTCAAAATAGATATGGCTTATAGAGGTATATCTGAACTTGGTTTTCTCAGATGATTAGCCTGGCGAAGACTGGATCTGACGAAGACAAGACCCAATTGTCTGGGTCAAATATTAAATTTTTGGGATCCCATCGAAACCTTTGGTCTGGTTCACAAAGGACCTGCCACTGGACATGGAAAGCCTAGTTAGCCGGCTCAGATAACCTGATCTGCAATATTTCAAACTCTAGCATTTTAATCCTCCATCGGATTGTAACTCTCCGAATTCCGACCAAAAACCTCTGAATTTTTCCACGTGTTCGTTTTTCCAACTTGAGCGGCTTTGAGCCTGAAGAGAACCCTTGCCAAGAAGGGGCTGAAATATAGCTCTAACAAAATTCAGCTGACGTATCCGTTTTGCACTATCAAATCGTCCTCCGAATTCGGCGATGCACAATTAATAAGTCCTATACAGGAGCGATTTTTTACAGTGTACCAGATATAATGCCTAATGCAGTTCGGGCACGACTGGGCAAGGTCAGGACGCCTTTGTAACACATAGTCGGTTTCAAGCGTAAACCACGTATCACCCCTTTTCAAAAATTTTCAGGAGGTGAAAAAAACATAATATGTGGATCCGAGATACATGGTTATGTCAATGTTAATCCGAAATACCGGGATTTCCAGCTTGGTTGTATCTCCCAAACTATGAGTCGGAGGCAATCGAGATGCGCACCGTTCGACGCAGAATTTTTCGGCGAGTAGAGCTGTGTCAAAAAGTGGAAATCGCAAATTTGACCAGATACGTGGTTTCCGCTTGACACCGACGATGTCATGTTGCTAACCTTGATATCTCATCTGACCAAGCCAAGGTACCGGAAAAGTTATTGCCTAGTTAACCGGTTATTCGATCTACTGATTGCTAGAGTTTGGACCATAGTTATGAAAGACAATGAAAACTTTTTAACATTTGTCGCTTAAAGGACACCTGAACGATCCTACCATACTTCCATGAACCCCTCAGATCGTCCTTCACAGTACCGATACAGAGAAGACGAATTTTTTCGCTCCGTGATTTCGGCGCTATCCACTCTTGAAGTTCTAAGTCTCCCTATGGTGATTCGTTACGACCTTCCAAGACAAATTTAGCGCCAATATTTAAACTGCCATTATCGCATGGATAAACGTACGTTGATAACGCATGGATGGATAAACAGCGCATGGATGGATAAACGCATGGACTGTTACGGCGTGGACTGTTACAACATGAACTGTTACGCATGGACTGTTACAACTGTTACGGCGAGCGTTACGATCAAGACAAGTCGGAAAAAAGGCTGAATATTATAGCACGGTGAAACTTCATCCGATTTTAGTCCGGTTTTCAAAAGATAAATGGTAAGCAGTATGTAAAAGTGGCAATTTAGGGTGTTAGACTTCATTCAGATGACCTTTAAGTCCGGTCTTCACCTCCCGGAACTTCCGGAATCTGGGCTTCCAGATTATTCTTTGACTTCTTCTGTAAAGTGCATCTGGAATCTGAACCGGTCCGAAAGTACATCAAAATAATCCGGAAAAAAGGGGCTTTTGAGCTTCCAGATTTCCGGAATTTTTAAGTATCGCAGAAGAAATTCAAAAAAAATCTCGGAAAATCTGGGAACCCAGATTTCGGAAGGTGAAGACGCGACTTAACCCTTGGTATTTCATAAAAGAACCACCGCTAGACCGGAAAAGCTATTCTAACTATCCGGGTGTTCCATCCACTGATTGCTGGAGTTCACATGGTTTGAAAGGCAAGGACGTACACCTTTGAAGTAAATAAATAAGTAGGCCTATTTTTGTAAAACTCAAGATAACATACACAAACAAATGTTTTGTCGCCTTGTGTGCCACCAGACGCGGGAAGACCCTAGTCTAAGCAAGAATAATTATTTATTCTTATTTTATTCCCTTTTTTAATTACTGGTCTAAGTAAAGTCCGGTCTTCACCTCCCGGATCTTCCGGAATCTGGGGCTTCTAGATTATTCTTTGACTTATTCTGTAAATTGCATCTGGAACATGAACCGGTACGAAAGTACATCAAAACAATCCGGAAAAAAGGGGCTTTTGAACTTCCAGATTTCCGGAATTTTTAAGTATCGCAGAAGAAATTCAAAAAAATCTCGGAAAATCTGGGAACCCAGATTCCGGAAGGTGAAGACCCGACTTAAGTGACAGAAGTGCCCGATCAGCATTAAGTTTGAAAACTTAAAAAAAAAATCTTCTGTCATTCTTACCGCACTTAGACTTCTGGAATGGAATGTACACCATTCAGAGCTGACGTTAAGACCCTTCGAAAATCCTAAAACTAGTCACTCGGAACATTCTCATCAATTTTCGGGATAGGTCTGTCCGAATCAGTGCTCGGAATAATTGATTTTCAATACTTTATTGCCAATTCTTCTTGAATTAGTTCAGCCTGAAGACAAACCTTGGAATGAAATTGCGAGAGGAAAGAGGATTCTCTTGAGATTCAAAGTGGAAATCATTCCGGCTCACAGGCGACACCGATATGCTAAATAGCTGGTGAATATGAGAAACGATGGGCTACAAGCTTGAGCTGCATGCCCCACGAAAAGACTCAGTTCATTTAACAATATTTAAAAAGAAAAAAATAACATAGGAAAGGAAAACACAGGACAACACAAAAGGGCGGGCTTGGCTACGGTAGGGCACTAACCAATATTTAAAAAAAAAACATATTAACTGAATATACCAAGAAAAAAAGAAGGGAACGGACAAAAAATTAGCCTATATTTTCAACTTTAAATATAAAGAGAAGATGGAGAAAACAAAAGGAAACAAGATAGGCGGAAAACAAACACTTTCTACCATCAGCGCTGCAAAGCCTGTTCTGGAGTTTAAAGAAACTCTTAATAGAAATGATCTTTCCATGAAGAAATAGCTCACAAATATAATTTTCGAAAACACCATTATTTTCCACGTGAAATTTACCATTTTCTTGTTAGCGCTTTGTTGACTACGTCCAGCCTTACTGCTCTCCGACGCGGCAGCTGGACGCGGAATATTTGAAAAATGAATACGCCGTGGTTAGAAATTGGGAAAACCAAGCAAAAGAAAAGAGGTCCAAATACAGAGCATAGACCTGATGGCCTACCATGTCTTCCAAAATAAATTAAAACAACACTAGGGACCCATACATTTCGGCGAGGCATTATAGGAAACTTATGGGTCCCTGACGATACTTTGAAGCTGGTCATGTCCTTATGCGCGAAAGGGCTGTCGGCGGACCTTGAAGCTTGCGCCAAAGTTCGCGTTGTGTGCCTAGCAAAACTTGGACAGGCGGAAAAAGCACTAAAAAGTCGTAGGTAAAAAACGAAGCGATGGCGAAAGGCGGGGATTTCAAAAGCTTATAAATCCACAAGGGAGCCAGGGATAAACTAAAACGCAGAATAGGCAAGAGGGTCCTTAAACAATACGAAGTCCCCAGGGTCTAGAGAGCGCCAATGTTAAAGTTGGCGTCACGATTATCCCATATCCGTTACTCGGGACAAGAACAGATTTCCGAATCTCATGAATCGGTATCACGAAGCTATCGCAGTCGGAAGCATTTTTGCATTTCCAATGCCTCGATCAACCCAATCCATGTCGCGACTGTAAGTCGAGACTCGGTACGAACGTCGTGTCATCTTTGGCGCGATTCGGAATCACCCTTATGAGAAAGCTCAAATTGATCTTAGAAAGAAAACACGGCAAAAGGCTGGTATGAAAAGTCCTGTCATCGTCCTCGCAAATCTGAAAGTACCTTAACTCGTGATAACCGGAATTCCGGGACCCACTCTCACCCCCCCCCCAGTGCCCAGATCCGATTCGGTTCGGCAATTAAAGTATCTTGAGTATGTGCTTGTTCTTATTATCAAGTTTCATCCCGATCCCTCCACTCTACGCTTGTCATGATATTTCCAGTAACCCCTCCAACTTCCCCCACATTCGTCGGCTCCGGACCAAATCTGAACTAGGATATCTGATACATATGCTCTTTCCAGTTATCAAATTTCATTCAAATCCGATCACCCATTCGAAAGTTATGCATCCTCAATATTCTGGATATCCCCTCCCTCCACTCCACCACGATGGTCGAACCGGGGAAGTGACTAGTTTGGTCGGGCCCGTAATATGCCTGCTAACTTTCATCGTCCTAGCCCATCTGAAAGTACCCTAATTCGCGGTCACACGACTGACCGACAGACCGACCGACAAACGGACGGAAAAGTGATCGGTATTATGGCACTTGGCCATAAGGCAAATGCCATAAAATAACAACAAAGAAGCTGCCCGAGCTAGGCAAATGTTTTAAGTCTTCAGTCGGCACTAAAGTCTTGCTTTTCAAGTCTGCGATACAGCTTTGCCCTTGCTTTTCACTGCGATCAATAAAGATGCTTCAAAAGATACATTCGATCGTTTGAAACGAAACTCCTAAAGTTACAAGTGCTCCCCAAGTATCGACAATGTTGGACTGATCCCAAATCAAATAAGCTCTGAAGTGGAGACGGAGAGTGGTTTTACCGAAGTTTATAGGTCTCTGAAATCGAGAAGGGCTCAACTGGAGGAGGATTGTTTTGAAGCCACAACAGAAAGATAACCAAAAACAAAGAAATCCCAGCCGCTTTTCCAGAGCTGATGGGATGGAAACGTAACAGTGTGATATTATCAATAGTGAAATAGACACCTTTGGAGAAATTACAACTAGCATTGCTTAATTATAGCATTTGCGGGTGTCCGGGGGGGGGGGGCGTGGTACAGGTCTATGGCGTCTTTTGTGGTGGTTTATTCTTTATCATTGTGATGTCGAATTCCGCAGGTACCCGGTTCGTGGGGTGTCCTGTTTGAGCCAGATTTGACGAGTGAATTTCTTACGGCGGATCAGGAAGGAAGAGGTTACCTCAATTGGGGTGGGGAGGGTCCTGTTTCAGATAGATTCGACGAGTTGAACCATTCTGGGCAGATCGCACACAAAATTCTTCGAATATTATTAATACTGGACCTGGCGTTTCCAAGATGCTCGTTAGCTGCTCTTCCGAACAAGTCGACTTCGAGTCCGCGATGTTGCACATGTTCTCCCTTTTTGTTTCGCCTTTTGACTTTTAGGTCTCCAGATTTGTACTTCAATTATTAGAAGGCTAGCACTCTTGCATAGGTGTTCAGTTGACTCCTATGTCAAATCGGTTGACGTGTCACGTCAACCGAGTTTTATTCTAGCGTTATTCCAGCCCTTCTCGCCAACGGTCCTCTTCAGCAGAGCTGGTGGACTCGACTCGAGACGCCTTTTTCAAGGACTCGTAGACTCGTCTTTCACGGAGCTGTCCGTCGGCCAGAGCTGTGACTCGGACCCTGGACTCGTCTCGAGACGCCTTTTTCAAGGACTCGGACTTGTCTCGAACTCGAATTTGCTTTTTTTACCTGTGTTTTTGAAGTCTTTAACAAGACGGCGTTTAGTACGCCAACTAGGCTAGGGACTTCCTAGTGATGTCCGGTGGCGTTATCGTCTTCGGTGACCCTTGACGTGACGAGACGATTTTTTTTTTCGCCACAAAGCCATCAAAATCAGATACGGTTACGTACTAGTTGTGATAGAAACTCGATGGGAAAGCGATACCGCTTAACGGAAACTTACTAGCAAACTAATAAAGCTATCTGCTTTCGTTATCCAGATTTTTCGAACAGGGACCAAGCACGCTCATCCAATCTAGCTTAACTACCAAATCATAGATAAGACACAAGAAAGCCCACTCTAAACAGACTTCAGACGAAAAACGCCAAAAGTTGAAAACAGCACGTTCGACAAAGCTCTCAATAACCAAAGCAGGATCAACCGACAAGCATCAAATGGAGGACACGGAGGGGTAGAGTGGAAGCAATAATGGAGCAATAATTGTTAACAACTTTCCATAGTTTTCATTAATTTACCTTTTCTTATTTGACAATGCAAAACGGATAAGTCGGCTGAAATTTTATTCGGCTATATTTCGGCCCTTCTTGGCAAGGGTCCTCTTTAGGCTCAACGCCGTTCAAGTTGGAAGAACGAACTTGTGGAACAAGATCAAAGATTTCGATGGGATCCCAAAAATTTAATATTTGACTCAGACAACTACGTCCTGACTACGTCTTGTCTACGCCAGATCCAGTCTTCGCCAGGCTAATCATCTGAGAAAATTAATTTCAGATATACCTGTATAAGCCATATTTATTTTGACGATACTGATCGAAACTACCTGCTTTACTTCTGCCGAATTTCCGTTTTCGGCCGAATTCCGAGCGAACTACTTGTCCAGCCAAAAAAAGATAGTTCAGAAACGAATTCAGCGCATCTCCTTATCCCTATAAAGAACGTCTAATCAACTTCAAATAAAACTTTAACTTATAAAAAAAATCCGGTTTCAACCGGATTCCGGACGAAGTATATGTCAGGGTAAAAAACGATTGTCATATACAGATTCAGCGTCTCTTCTCACCCTTGAATCTATCATCTAATCAACTTCAAATAAAAATTTTACTTTTAACAAATTTTCCGGTTTCGGCCAGATTCCGGGCGAACTACTTGTCCGGCGAGAAAATGGTTTTCACCATCGTGTTCAGCATGTCTTCTTACCCCTAAACTTAACATCTAATCAACGTCAAATAAAACTTTTGCTTTTAACAAATTTTCCGGTTTCGGCCGGATTCCGGGCTAACTACTAGTCCGTCGAGAAAATGGTTTTCACCATCGTGTTCAGCATGTCTTCTTACCCCTAAATCGAACGTCTAATCAACTTCAAATAAAACTTTTGCTTTGAACAAATTTTCCGGTTTCGGCCGGATTCCGGGCCAACTACTTGTCCCGTCAAAAAATGGTTTTCCCCACCGTGTTCAGCATGTCTTCTTACCCCTAAATCGAACATCTAATTAACTTCAAATAAAACTTTTACTTTTAAGAAACTTTCCGGTTTTGGCCGGATTCCGGGCGAACTACTTGTCCGGCGAGAAAATGGTTTTCACTATCGTGTTCAGCATGTCTTCTTACCCCATAATCGACTATCACATTAGCTGTTTCAAAATATTTTGTTTGTCCCTTAATTTAAACCCCCTCCCCCACCCCTAAATGTAGGGCTACAGTGCCCATCTACGAACTTGACCTTACTCTTGACCTAAAGAATCCTCACACCAAGTTTCATCAAAATATCTCATTCCCTTCGAGAGTTATCGTGCTTACAGACAGACAGACGGACGGACGGACGGACGGACGGACAGACGGACAACTTTTGCGATGTCATAGGTATCCGTCACTAACGTTTTGGGATCCCAAAAACCACAAGTTAGTTTTTCCGCAAGCTCTTCTTTTGCGCTGCTAGGGAGTAGCGTCATAGCGCCGCCCACTACGTTTGCGGCATTTAAAGCGAGACAAACTTGCAGATTTAGACATTTCTAGTGAAGCTAAGATGCGGTCTGCAACACATCGACGAAACAGGGGAGGTTGTATCTTTTTTGCAGTGTTTAGAATACGAAGTTATTCGAGCCAGCGCTGGTGCACGACAGATTGGGTGTCAGTAGGGACGTTCGCTACCCGATGACAAATTTGCAAGAATCAGTTATACGGAGTTTTAAGTTTTAGTAGCGTACATTAGTAACTGTTAGCGCTGTGTGTGGATCGAACGCGGTGAAACCGATGCGGACAAAAGTTGGATGAATTACCAAATTCGATAAAGAATGCGAATCAATAAACACGTTAAATCATCCAATTTGGAAATATGGGGACAAAAGATTTTATGAAACGGGCATCATTAGCACGACTGGATGCTACTATAGCAAGAAGAGATGCTAGCAAGAAGAGATGTTGGTTTGTTGGTGAAGGTCTTCCATCTTTCGGTGAAGTGAGGCGGGCATCTGCTCTATCACTTCAGACACGAATTCTGCGCGCTGAGAATCCTCTCCTTCTGGTGATGTCGAGTTCCCATATGCGGCTGAGTTTGCCAATTTGGCTGTCGTTGGGTGGCCTACTATATTGTGGGTTCTCTCCAGGTTGATGTGCTGAAATGTTGTTCTATTTTCGTTGCAGTTTATATTTATGCCAGTGTTTGTTATTTATTTTGTCATTTTTGACCCTAGTTGGTCGTATCCTAATTTAAATAAAATAAAATAACAAGTTACTGGATACTATCACTAGTGGTGCTAGTGTCGCTGAAAGTCCTCGCGCTACTCCTTATACTGCTATTTTGCTCTGCGCTGCATTAGTAAGATAGTAGGATATTGTACCTGGGTTAGGATACGTGGGGGTAGACTCAAACAAGATTGAGGTCACGCCGTTGGCTAGAGGTCCATATACAACATAGCTGTGACCGGTGATCCATCCAACATCAGCAACGCAGGCGAATATATCCCCTTCACGGCAGTCAAATACTTGCTAAAGTAAAAGGTTAAATTTAGAAAAAGTCGGTTGAAGTCCTACCAATCCTAACGCCACGAGTCTGAGCAATGTCAAAATATGTTTTTACCACGTGTTCAAGCACGTATTTAAGTTACCATATATGATATGACATATACGATATATATTTGCACAAAAAGCCCGAGGGGCATGGCAATACAATACAAGAAAAACAAAAGTCACCAAATTCCATCTAAATAAGCCTTTCTCGATGCTTCATCGAAAGCTTAATGAATCTTCCCAACTGGGGAACTCCCCTAAAACATTTATCTTTCATTACTTTAAAGGACAACTCTTACTAGAAATGATCCTTTCCCTATTAAACGGACCCGAAGAAACGTTTTTCGAAAATACCATTACTTTCCACCTGAAATAAGTCATTTTCTTGTTAGCGCTTGTCGATCCCATCCAGCCCTCCTGCTCTCCGACGCGGCGGCTGGGCGCAAAACGTTTGAAAACTGAACGCGCTGTAGTTAAAAAGTTGGAAAACTAAGCAAATAAAAGAAGTCAGAACAGAAGACTCTCATATCCGTATATATAAAAGAGTTGCCAGCGGACATTGAGATTCCGGCAAACTTTGCGTTGTGTGACGGGCAAAACTCGGCACGGCCAAAAAAGCGCTAAAAATTCATAGGCACAAAACGAAACAATGGAGAAAGGTGGGGATTTTAGAAGCTTATAATTCCACAAGGGAGCTAGGTATATTATTAAAGGCAGAATAAGCAAGAGGGGTCCTTTAACCATTCGGATCACTCCTTTTCCAAACATTCTTCCCTCAACCCATCCAATTTATTACATTCACACATCAGGGGTACCACATTCTCATTCATACCCCCACACATGGGGCAGTAGTAAGGACCAATCCGACTTAACCCCCTTCTCATATACCTCCTCTTATGCAATAGCGGTAAACAATCAGCCCTCGTACTCATAGGCTACTGTTTGTAGTGTATCATCTACACTCGTCTCAAGGCGAAGCTTCACCTCTGAGGAAATTCGCCGCACATGAAGAGTGGCACTTCCGTAAATAGTATTTGTTATAAGACTGAGGTTACGAAATTTGCTAGTTTTCAATGCCTGCCCGTATGCAGGGTTGCCACATGTCGCACGATAGTGTGAAGTGTCACTCTATTTTCTTTGTGTCACTCTTGTTCTACGTATGATATAAAATTCACTCTGGGTTCGTTCCAGCTCTGCCCGAAAGTTACTAAATAGTTACTTTTCAGTCACTTTCTCCGTTCCAGCTTGTCATAAAGTTACGGGGAGCACAAGGAAGACCGTCACTTTGAAGTAACTTTTTGTAAAGATAGTACCCGACCATCTTAGCTAACTTTCACTTTCCAAGAGCCGTCTTGAGAAGGGAACTCGGGCAGCAATGAGAGACAACGCGCATTATCTCGTCCCGTAGTAACTTCGACCGTTCCAGGTAGTAGTTAATTTGTGACGTCACACGTAGTTACTCCGAAGTAACTACGAAGAAGAGCTGGAACGAACCCTCTGTTTCAGAAAATGTCCAGCTGTGTCGCACGATAGTGTGACAGTTCCAAAAAATGCGAAAATAAACGGGAAAATAAAATAATCAAGAATTCTTAGTCTACTTTTCGCTTTGAAAAGCTCTTGTAAACTGAATCATTCATCTTAGCCTATGATACTAGGTGGGTGGGTTGTCCATCATTTATTTTGATTATATTTGATACCTAGCTGCTAGTCATCACACTCAGATGATTTCAAACAAATTCAGATTTTGCCGAAATACATTTTTGCGATAGCGATTCCCATCATTTCACGAACATTCACCATTTCACGAAAGTAAAATTTCACTCCCAATTCACTCTCTGTTTTGGGCCAAAAGTCACTCGCTAAATTTTGTTGATGTGGCAACCCTGCCCGTTTTCATGATGGGCGATGCTAGTGAATTAAAGCTCAATTATCTTGACAAGCATCACTGACAAAAAACCAGCGCCAAGAAGATGATAAGGCACCGAAATAGTAGATAACAGAAAAGCAAGAGTCGAAAAATAGAGTGACCAATTTGCATTACCCCAATCACGTTTGCAAACCCATTTCTTAGGCTTGGGAGGAGCACTGAAACTGATTGTAGAGCTAATGGATAGATCTAAATTAAGAGGGAGATGGTCATAGTCTCTTTCCTCATCGTCGACATGAACATCAGAGGAATGAAGAAGGGGCGAACACACACAATGGTCCAAATCAGAAACTGCACCACTATTATGGATATAAGAGAAGCTGCAATCTTTATTTATAATCCTATGCGCAGCTGGTAGAGCATTTAGCAGGGTCTCAGATCGACTGGATGATATGTGAATGTTGCAATTTAGATCACCGGCAAGAAGCCATGAATACCCAAGAGATTCAATTCCGCTAATTAGACCTTGTAGCTTATCACAAGACTTGGCAAAACTCGAGAACGACTGTACCGACTTTTTATCATGCGGCAGGTAAGCATTAATTAGGACAGAGTCACCAAGTCTTACAGCTAGAAAATGCTCAGATGAGTGGTAGCACACCGGTGATAAATCTGCAAGAGTCAGGTTATTTTGTCAGTGATGCTCGTGGTAAGTTAAACTCTTACTACAGAAATATCGTTTCTTCAATTAAACAAGCTGAAGCAATAGCTGTTCCGTTGATTCGCGTGCGACTTAACACCCGTAAGACCTTTTGGAAGTGTGATCCGGAACTTAAGAAAGTGAAGAACCAAGCCAAGTTTTGGTTGAAAATGTGGATTGCTTGCGGTAGACCTTCTAGTGGGCAAGTTTTTAGCATCAAGCAGAGAACAAAATCGGCTTATAAGCGTCATCTTCGTGCAGTTCGGTTTTCGGGCGCTGAATTTCCGACTAATGGTAATCAGTGGCAAAATGTGCTAAATGCGTCGAAACTCGAAGATTCTTCTTCTAGTGATATTATTCCAAGATTGTCGTGGATTAAACACTATACGCGCATTTTTTCCGTGATTAATTATGATGTTCATAGCCGTTTTACTGCTTTAGTGGCGAAGGTTCTTCCTAATAGTGTGAGCCAAAGACATGTTATACCTGTTGATAAATCTAATATTGTGAAATCTCTTCGACGGTTAAAGTCAAAGTCTTGTGACCTTGATGGTATTTGTGCGGCTCATCTTGATCCGCAGTCAGCTGAACTTATATCACATCTTCAGTTATTATTTCAGATGTGCCTTTCAAGGTCTATTGTTCCTGATTCATTTTTATGTGGAAGTGTTACTTCTATTTTAAAGAAAGGAAAAGATCTAAATTCGTGTAATTCGTATAGGCCGATTACCGTCGCTTGTACTCTAAGTAAATTATTTGAGTACGTTCTACTTCCACATATCGATGAATTTGTTAATTATGAGGCTAACCAGTTCGGTTTCAGGTCAGGTCTGAGCTGTCAACATGCTCATCGTGTTTTAGCGCAGCTTATTAAGGAAGCCACTCGGAATAGTTATAGTCTTCACTTTTGCACCCTTGATATATCCAAAGCATTCGATAGTGTTTGCCATGCTCAAGCTTGGTATGCTCTTAGTCAACTTGGTGTGAATGCGTCTGTGATTCTAGTTCTGAAGTTTTGGTATTCAAATTCTTATCTTAGATTAAAGTCAGGAAGCGGTGATTTTTTCGGACATATACCAGTCAAGTGTGGAGTTAGACAGGGGGGAGTTCTCTCTCCTCATATCTTTAATGCTTCTATTGAAAATGTTTTGTCTGGTATACGTAGTTCTTGTTTTACGGGATTCACAGACGTATCATACTTAGCTTATGCTGACGATTTGCTTCTTATTAGCCGAACTGAGGCCGGTTTAGCGCGTTCTGTCCGATCCGTCGCCGCTGCATTTGCAAGAATTGGATTATTGCTAAACGCAGATAAATGTGAATTTCTTATATTTAATGGGGTCAGTTCGTCTCTTCCTTTGGATTGCATTTCTTTTTCTGTACCACAAGTCACTTCTTTTCGATGGCTTGGGATTTCTGTTTGCAATTCTCTAAGTTCTTTTCGTTTTCAGACAATTCGGGATATTCAGATTAAGCTTAAACTGGGGTATTCTAAAATTGTTGGAAATCGTGGACATTTCCGGCGACAAGCACTTACAAAGCTGTACTCGAGTTTCTGCGACCATTCTGTGTTATTTTGTGCTGGGTTTTATATGCTTCTGAATAAAGGTGACGTAAAGAGGGTCAAGACGGATTACTATCGGTACTGTAAGTTCTTACTTTATTTACCACGATCATTTCGGAACCGAAGGTTAATTAGTCAATATCAGGCAACGGATATTGTTCTCTCAGTGGAAAAACTAAGTTCAAAATTAACTGAAGAAGCGCCAATCCGTCTTGGTCCTAACAATCGTCTTATCCGCCTCTTTTGCTAAATTGTTATTTCTTTTTCTTGTATTTTGTGTTATTTATAGTTCTTTGTTTTTTCTCCTTGTACTCCACTTTTTCCCTTTGTAAGTGGGTAAGAAATAAATTATTATTATTATTATTATTACATTGGAATTGGTCTGAAGCAACTCGTCAATTTTCCCACGACTAAGGGCGGTACCTCTCTTGACCGAATTTCCACAAATATGCATGAATTTTACAACATGCCTACGGCCGGTGCTCCGATTGGAGGAAGTTACCATTTTTCTCTTGAACTTAACCCCACCAATTCCATTAAGATCGACTACACTACAACTGTAATACCAGTCGACCGATCACAGATGAGGGACTACTAACTTTTGGTCAATGGTTGAGTTGCGAGAAATGGGAAAAATTCAAAGATGCTAAAAGTAGTAATGAGAAAGCTACTATTTTCCAAGAAACTTTGCTTCAAAATTACAAGGCTTGTTTTCCCGAGAAGTCAACGAAACGTTTCTCATCAGATCGACCATATATTTCGCAAGAAGTTAAGAAAATGGTAATGGAAAAACGATGGCTTTTCCGTCATGGTAATACCAAACAAGCCAACAGATTGAAAAACAAGCTCAGAAAAGTCACTCGAAAACATGCAAAAAAATACTTGGAACGTGAAGTTAACCATCTGTATGAGTCCAAACCAAGCCAGTGGTACAACCGAATCAAAAGAATGACAGGCAAGGTGGAAAAAGGAGTTGATTTTGGTCTTGACGAAGAAGACGACGTTACTGCCAACTCCCTTAATAAACATTTGGCTAACATTGTGCAGTCCCTCCCGCCTTTGCTGGGCGAAGAAGTGCCCACCCCGCCCCCTGAGTTTATTGATTTCCCTCTAATATCAGAGTCCCAGGTGTTTTTTAAATTAAAAAGACTTAAAAGAACAAGTATTACCCCTGTAGATATTCCCGTTGATCTTATTAAAGCATTTCCCGATTATCTCAGTGGCCCACTAACACTCCTTTTCAATCAGGTCACAAAAACAGGTGAGTATCCATCAATCTGGAAAAATGGTTTCATCACACCAATACCAAAAAAAGATGCGCCTAATGATTTTTCGGGTGTCCGACCGATCACCATGACACCCATTTTTAGCAAAGTGTAAGAGAGTTTTGTCGCAGCATGGCTGAAAGACCGTATTTTGGAGAAAATTGATGCGAGGCAGTTTGGAAATATGCCGAACACGTCTACATCTCATTACCTAGTAAGTATAATTGACAAAATCTTACAAAACCTTGATGAACCAGATTCTTGGATTAATCTTATTGCAATAGACCTAAGAAAAGCTTTTGATTTAATTTGCCATAATATTCTTATAAAAAAACTTCTTGGCCTAGGTGTACACTCATTCCTTGTTCGTTTAATCGCTAGTTTTCTTTCAGGCAGATGTCAACGGACAAAATATAAGTCCACCTACTCTGATCCACTGCCCATCTTTTGTGGTGTTCCTCAAGGTACCCTTTTGGGACCACTTTTGTTCCTTGTCATGATAAATGATTTGGCAACAACACTGGACAACCGTTGGAAGTATGTCGATGACTTGTCACTCATTGAATGCTGTCGGAAAAACCTCCCAAGCAGTGCAGGTTCACTAATGAATGATATATGTCAAGAGGCAAAGGTGGACAGAATGACTGTCAACTGCGACAAATCTGTAATTTTAACCATTTCTTTTTTAAAATCCACGCCAGTTTTTAACCCAATTATTCCCAGCGCTAGTCACGTGACCGAAATCAAACTACTTGGTGTCCCTATAACTTCAGATCTGAAGTGGAACAAGCACGTCGATGGCATGTTAAAGAAAGCCAATTTGGCCATCAGATCTCTAAAGTTGCTGGCTCGCCATGGAATCCCTGCCCCACACCTCCTACGCATTTATTTTTCTTTTATTCGTTCCACACTCGAGTACTGCTGCCCTGTATGGCATTTTGGACTGACGAAGGAACAGTCTGACCGGGTTGAGAGGGTGCAATACCGTGCCCTCCTAGTAATTTCAAAAGCCCCGAAAGTACCATACATATCCCTCCTTAATCAGTTTCAACTTCAAACCCTTCACTCCCGTCGTTTAAAACTCTCCCTATCTTTTGGAAATAAAATCCTGTCGAACCCCATTCACCGAAATATCCTCCCGCCCCAACACGAACCGACTCGGGTAAGGCCAAGCAGGTCCATTGCAGAGCCTGTACCGAAACTTCAACCTGTGACTGCTTCACATGCTCGTTATGAGCTTAGTTTTGTGCCCTCGTTTGTGAAGTTGTTCAATGCCGGGTCGATTTTTTAGTCTGTAAAATAGTTATCAATTGTATATATTGTATTTTTGTGCATGTTATTTTTGGCTCATCGATTGACATACATGTTGACAACAAAAACTAATAATCGGCTCTGTCCGTCGCATGTTTTTCGAATAAAGTGAATTGAAATATTGAAAATTGAAAAATATGGCAGTCTCTTCTTGCTTTTGACAAACGATGTGCAAGACACCTTGTACCCCTGTCATTAGCAAGAGTGATACGGATCCTAGGGGATACCCTGCTAATGTGATGAAGGGAGAACAATTCAATAGCTGAGGTCTAGCCGACAGTTCCGAAGAAGGGCTCGTTGCCAACAAGTGGACTGTTTCGTGTACAGAACTGCCACTCTCTGCAATCACACTCCAGAAGTAGTTATCTCTTGTCCACGTGTAAAAATTTTCAAATCCAGCATCGTTATTACACCTTTTTATGCTGATGAATAGTAGTTATGTTAAAAAAATTATAATTATTATTATAAACACTGTAGTGAATTTTAGGAATCAATGTGTTTGTTTAATCAAATCGTCCTGTCAAGCTTTTATTATCATTATTATTGTTATTTATCTAAATTATCCTGCAAAACTGAAAAGCAAATATAAAAATTTTAGTTCTTCACATAAGTCAATTCACAAACAGTTAGGCCTACATGAATCTACAATAAAAAACAAAGAAGTAATAATAACATTAAGCATATCAAGGCACTTTTTTGTATTAAAAAAGAGAAAAAGGTCGTGGTTTTAAGATGCTCGTGCGTTAAGTGCAATCTTGTCGGTTTTAATAATCGCCTAGTATTAGTAAACAAAGAAAATGCGGTTGTTCATTCGAATTTTCTGCGATGGCTCGGTGCAAGATCGATTTTCGGAACAGTGTCCCGTCGGTTACACCAGGTGTCGAAAGTACTGAACCCCCACATAATATCATATGAAATGTGAAAGTTTGAGTGAACTTTTTTTTTTAAGTCTGAGTAGAAATATTGGAGCGACGTAAAAGGAGCGAATGAAGAATGGATACGCAAGTTATGGGAAAAAGTTGCTTTATTAACAAAGTTGGTGGCCCTGAGGGTAGCCCTAGCCCATGGTGATGTGTGGCATTTGCGTATCCTGTTTGGCACCTCAACTGACCGCAAAACAAACAGAGAAAACCGAGTCTATCCAAAAGAGGTCGTGCAAAGTGACACTTGGTCCAGAGTCTGGTACTTATGAGGCGGTTAAGCTTCAGTTGCCGACCACTGCGGATAGGAGGAACTTTGGATATGAATGTTTAACTTCTGACAAAGCGGTTTTTCCAGACTTTGAAACTCCGGAACAGACCCGAGCGAACAACAGGAAGCGAGACATGAAGTGTAACAAGGGTTTTGACAAGCAACGGATGACGTTCCCTAAACTCAACAGAAAGGTATCGTTTTTCATGTGTGCCTTATTATATCCGTAATTCCAATCGTACAGAATAATAATAATAACGCTTGTTTATTCAGCCAAAAGGCCATACAAGTTTTACACGTTTCACTTTACAAATAAACCATTAATATTATCCCAGTGTGACGATCCACATCAGTCAAAGAAATAAACGAATTGTATCATATAACATTATAGTGCTTATACATAATATTATATTTTATCTTTGAGCGTGTATTTTCTATGTTCTCCATGGCCGTTGGCTTTTAGTGTAATTAAGTTATTATCTTATCTTTCACCCTTTTTCAGTAAAGTACTATTTCTTTGATAAACGTCCATGCTTTGCAACACACGACATCGGGGTTAAGAATAGACGATGGGTGGACGTCAACAATTCTTAATTAATTCAGGCTAGTAAGTGCTTCAAGGCTTTTCTCTGCGAATCGTTAAAAATAATTAATGCTTCAGCTGCAATGCCGTGCAAAAAGAGATTGGCAGAAGGAGCAACCTTCCATGTCTGACTGAAAATCGGAACAACCTCGTTAGCAATAGAAATAAAGCGCAGGAGAGGGTAACATATAATCAAGAACAAATAATCACATAGAACTTCAGTCTTTAGTCGCACGCAGCGACTATGAAAACCCCGACAAAACTTAGCGGACCTAGAGGTATTTACTCTAGCTCTGAGCTGATGTTGATTCCCGTTTACTCCTCTTCCGTCTTCGCCGTTGCTAATCGCACAAGAAATAGTGAAGGAGGCTGGGGGGAGGAGTAATCCGCGCGCTGACCCGCTCTGGCCAGCGCGTCCATAGAACCAATCAGCTTTGACTCCTACTTTTCCTCATCAGTGACTTAACAGCAATTTAGCTATTTGTAGAGATAATGAAGCGTGATGTGGCACAAAGCTTGTAACCTCGTTTGTAGCGGACAGGAAATATTCTACTCCGCATAGTCATATTACAGAGATGTGGACACGAAGGTTCTCTCAGACTATTTGTTCTTGATATAATGATCTGTTTTTTGTTTCACGGAGATTAGCTGAACGGCTCGAATACAACACTTTCCGGGATTTTTACACCAGGCTGAAGTACCGTGAAAAAATCTCATTAGTTTTGGAACTAAAACTTTGAATACCCCAGAAGTAAGCGATATCCACCCCGAGATGTTTTCGCTGCGAGGGCAAGGCCTGAGAGAGCGGTAGCCCGGCCAATACCTAAATTTCATCAAGTGTATTACTTACAAACTCGTTACCTGAGAAGTTTATTTGCCGCATCAGTGAACCTTTTCAACTCACATTGATTGTAAATAATATAGTCTAAGTTATGTTCGTTATGATGAACGTTTTGTCTGACAAGATGTCTGCTGCCTTATCGAGGAAAACCGCAAAATCAGTTATATCGGTTTACAATTAATTTAACTGGATTGACGACGAAAGGCTACGGTAAGATTTCTAATTGGGGTTTATTTTCTTAATCTAGTCAATTTCGTTTTCGCCAGGAAGAGATAAGGCCTATAACCAAAGGCATGATTTATATGCCTAGACTGCAGCTGTGCAGGTATCAGAAATTAAATAACAAGAGCTGTAAGCTCATATGGCACTTGCATGGGTTGAGATGTAGTGTTTGATCAAACGTACTTTTAAGGTTACCTTTGAGGTTCAGATGCGCACTTTAAGGGAGCTACAGAAAAAGTATTTTGTTTTAGAACTTGGCTGTAATGATACGCACTTTATAGGCGCTAGAAATTCATCTGTAAGAAAATCTATTGAGACAAAACGATCACAGGCCCTTAGGGATCATTGATATATACCGTTTGGTAAAAAGTATTTTTTTTTCACTTTTCGGTTAAAATCTGCACTTTAAGGGTGATAAAATCAATTTTTAAGCAAAACCCTTGCGGCACAAATGATCATGGGTTGAGATGTATCGTTTGATGAAAAAAAAGTAGTTTTCGACCTTGCGGTTCAGATGCGCACTTTCAGGGAGCTAAAACTTCATTTGTAAGCAAAACCCTTGAGGCAAAAATGATAATGTGCTCATGGGGATCATGAAAATGTATAATTTGGTTAAAAGTATTTTTCTAAATTTGCGGTCAAGATTGGTACTTTAAGGAATGTCGGATTTGGAAAGTGGCGATTTCTGAGCCAATCTTGTCGAATCTCTAATATTCCAGCCCAGTTCGATCGTCCTAGCACATCTGGAAGTACCTTAAATCGCGATCACCGGAATTCTGGACCCCCCCCCCCCCCCCTCAAACTCCCCCACAGTCGCCGGAGCCAATCCGGTTCTGTAATTGATTTATCCAGAGCATCTCTTTATTATTCCCACAAAGTTCGATCCCGATCTCCCCAGTCTGAGCCGGTCACGTATTTTCTCCCCCCCCCCCCATTGTTGTCGAATCCGGTCCGGACATGACAAAGGTCACCAGAGACATGTCCTCTGATCAATTATCAAATTTCACTCAAATCCGATCAACCGTTCCAAAGTTACGCATAACTCAGTATTCCGGATTTCCCCTCCGACTACTCCCCCCACCACTATCGGATAATGTAAATTTTTATTTATAAGTCAGTTTGATCGGGTCCCTGATTCGCCTCCCAAGTTTCGTCGTGAAATTCCCCAAAACCGCCATTACCGGAATTCCAGGAAACTCCCCTCCACCCCCCCCCTAGTGTCCGGATCCAGTCCAAATGTATAAAGGATTTATCTGGAGCAGATGCTTGTTCTTCCCAGCAAGTTTCACTCCGATCCCTCCATTCTAACCGTTTCTCGAGATTTCCGGTCCCCCCCCCCATCTCCCCCATAGCTGTCGAATCCGGTCCGGACTTCAAATGGGACATCAGAGGTATGCCATTTAATCAGTTATTAAGTTTCATTCCAATCCGATCATCCGTTCGAAAGTTACACACTACTCCAGTTTTCCGGATTCCCCAGCCCTCCACTCCCCCCCAGTTGGTCGGATTGGGAAACTGGTTATTTCCAGGTTAGTCCGGTCGGGTCCCTGATGCTCCTGCCAAGTTTCGTCGTCCTAGCACATCTGGAAGTACCCCAACTCGAAAAAGTGTGACAAAAACTACTTAATTCTCAGAATTCCCCGGCCCACCACTCCCCCCCAGATGGTCGGATCGGGAAACTGATTATTTCCAGGTTAGTTTGGTCGGGTCCCTGATTTTCCTGCCAAGTTTCATCGTCCTAACACATCTGGAAGTACCCTAACTCGAACATGTGGGACAAAAAAATTCGGACAGACAGACCGACCGACCGACCGACCGACCGACAGACGGAATTGCGATCGGTATATGGCACTTGAGCCAGAGGCTGCAAGTGCCATAAAAACCTAGAAGCCGGTTTGCTTCTTTAAACCGTGTCATCATTATACTCAAACAGAGGTTTTTGTTATCTGTGATTATATTGTTCTTAAGGGGTTTGTGGTTTGATATTTTGTGTGAACATGCGTGGGCTATGTAATGTTGTATTTATATGTATACTCTTAAGTTTTTTACTCGACGATAACAATTAATAACAATTACATACAGGTTCAGAATGTTTTTTGTCGTTATATCTGCATCCTAGTCAGATTCACCGGGCAATTAGACTGATTCGTAATTTTCCGGTTTGACCGAATTTTGGCCGAATTATCCAACCGAAGCAAGAACTAATAATGAGGCAGGAACGAATTGATTCGGTTATATATTTTACTTTTTCGGCTTGAATCAACAGTTTCGCTGGAATCCGGAAATCAAAATAAAATTTAATAACATTTTCCCCAAGATCGATAGGAGGGGAAGGTTTCCGCTTCAAAGTTTATGAACGCTGAAATGAATGAGTTGGCCCATATGGTATGTAGTTTAGTTCGTACAGGCTGCAAATTACTTACAGTGCGGCAGAAAGCGCCTGTACTTTTAAGAACGAAGTGCCCCTCATCCGGAAGAAAAAATAATGCATGGCAGTTTCCGATTTAGCTGAAGTTAAAAAAAAAAGTCTCATGGTTCGTTATACTTCAGAATCTCTTGCTTGAAAATTAAAGGAACAGAGCATTCAGCTAATACTTTTTAAAGACCTTCCTTCTATAAAACTTCAACCATACTTTTTCAGCCTCCAAGATTTCTTCAACCAAGTATGGCTCGAACAGGCTAACGCATTCCTTGCAGTTCAGCAGAAAGCCTGTACTTTCAAGGATGAAGTCCCCTTCACTTCCGGAAGAGAAAAAATAAGAAATGGTAGCTAAAGCTAAAAAAAAAAAAGTTTGTACGATTATACGAACTGTAACAGCTATTGGGAAACTAATAATATAATAAGGTATTAATACGGTATTACGGTATTAATAATAAGCTTTAATTTCCTCAATAGCTGTTATATATTAATAACAGATATTCCTTCAGCCAAATGCTGACTGCGAATCATATATGACGATGCAAAACTTATTAAACTTATCCGACTTATCCGTTTTGCATAGTCAAACATATTAATAATATTAATAACATTATTAATAATGAGCTTTAATTTCCTCAATAATACTAAAATATACAGCTCGCATAATCGTATAATAGCTCGTAAACACGAGCATATTTTGTGTTGCTTCAGCTATCATTTCTTATTTAATTTTTTATTTAAAACCCATCGCCTATCAATTACCTGGTGTGTAAAACTTGCATATAAGATGTAACCTGCAGTCGTGTGAACCAGGCCTTTCGGATTGCCTGTGCTGCCAGATGTGTAAAGCATAAACAGTACGTCTTCGCTATCCATCGATTCCGGTTCGCACTCATTGCTTTGATCTTCCATGGCCTAAAAGAAAATAATATTTAATATCATACCGTGAACCTCCACAGAAGAAATATTTATTTATTTATTCATTTTTTTTCCTCAAACCTGAGGAGTACAATATATAAATTATAAAACAAAACCATTCCTAAATCAACTATAATCCTTTCAGTAAAATACTGTGAGATACTATAAAAAATACACATTATTTCAGCAGTCTGATACAAACAGACAGATGGACAGACAAACTACGAAGTCATAGGTATCCATTGTTTGGCGATCCTCAAACGTCGTCGTTTAACAACACAAATATTGAACTCTCGTTGGTGGGAGACGATGGCGTCTAAAAGCTGGGATCTTGGTGTCAGCTTGGCAATATAAAATGTGATTGCTACCTATCCGTTCCCGGAATTAGGATTGAGCCAATATCCCCCCAACCTTCAAGACTGTCACGGACCTACAAGTGTCTAGCTGATGTAATGCATCACTTCCGTAGATTGGATATTCTGAGAACGCCTTGTCCGGGAAAATTTACGGGAAGTGAAGCTATTTTTCATGGAATCGAAGGGGCTTCCCATCTTGCTGTGGTGCACCATTTTAAGTAGTGAACTGAAAGAACGAATTCTCAGGCAGGTCTTGACCGCGACCCTCGGATTTCTAGGCCACTACCCTACCATTGAGCTACAGAGGGAAGCAAACTCCTACAATATTCAGAAAGAACCGGGCCATAGGGATAGTGATCCCGCCATATGCAACTTCATCTAAGCAGTTCACATCGCTATATCAGGGGTTTTTTTTTGTGTAGGCTTCTCATCGTCTTACTTACGTCCAGGCACAATTATGTCTTTTCCCGCGTCAGCAATGGTATTTTTTCCGTGTCAGCCTGTTTATGCCAATGAGCCATTTAACGTGGAGATGATGGCCAGGACTTCACTGAACTTTTTAAGATCCTGCTCCGTCTCCAAAAAGTCTCCTGTTTTGCTTAAGCACAAGAAAAGGCAAACTAACTTTTCTTCATTTACGCTATCAAGGCTTTAAAACCCTACAACCATTCAGGAATCAGCAAGCAACCGCAAGTCTTCAAATTAGGTGCAATACTCTATATGACTAAGTTCGAACCACGCCAGTGAACCTCCGGAAGAACGAAAAACGTCACCCAAACGAATCCTACAAACCTATGTCAACCAATCATCGACGCGTATTGCGTGTCACACCAGTGATGTTTTTGGCTCTTCGCTAGGCACACGGCGATTCTTCATCGAAATGAAGAAAGCAAGAATTGAACAAATAACGAGATAGAACTGCTGTCTCCCTCTCTCGGTCATACAAACATGCTGAGTCGAGTGAATACGGCCGACTCCCGACGCAAACGAGCGGAGTTTACTAGCTTCGCGCCACATCACGTTTCGTTACCTCCACAAATAGCTAAATCGCTGTTTCGTCGCTAAAGAGGAAATCTAGAAGTCATCGCTGATTGGTTCTATGGACGCGCTCCAGAGCGGTCAGCGCGCGTAGTACACCTCCTGCTAGCCTCTTTCAATATCTCTTGTGCGATAAGCAACGGTGAAGACGGAAGAGGAGTAAACGCCAAAACGGGTATCAACATCAGCTCAAAGCTAGAGTAGAGGACAGGAGAAGTTCTATCCGATTTTTTGTTCTTGAGTAAGTCATCACGAGTATATACTAGCTTCGATACATTAGAGCGTGGTCTAATGTGGGTCCGATCGCAACAAGCTCGTCGTCATTATGGTTTTGTTCAACGAACTCTGTTCATGCTCTGTTAAGAACCAGTTTTGAATGTGAACGTGCGTAAAACCTTAACCCTTACTTCAGTTTCATTGAGGCAGTTAAACGTAAATGTGGCACAATAGTATTTCACGAGGTCAAGCCCAGACACGGGCATTAGAGGTCGGGGGAAATATCTGAAAGCATAAGGTGTTCGTGTCCGGCAGTCATTAGCGATTCCCACCAATCCGGACCAACAACACTGGAAAATGCAGCAAAAATACAATTTCATTAATATTATCCTGCCCCAATCACTTCGTTGTGGCTCCAAAGAAGTCCCTAATTGTCAGGTCACAATCGAAACTGATGCCTCCAAGCTGCAGATAACCTTTTATCAGAACAGGATTAACCAGGGTCTCAGTTCATACTTGCCTGCGCTAAACGTATACATCGGCTGACTTTATTCGGGTGATATTTCGATCATAGCTAGTTCACTTTTCTAACCCCGATGAAAAATGTGTAGTATGCGTAGTTGGATGCGAGGGGTTGCCCACTCTCAAAATCGGTGTACACCGGGTGGCGGGTGGCGCGCGTGGCGGAAGAGTGACTCGCGTGGCGGAAGAGGGGCGCGCGTGGCGGATGAGTGGCGCGCGTGGCGGAAGGGTGGCGTGCGTGGCGGAAGGGTGGCGTAAGAGTGGCGCGCGTGGCGGATGAGTGGCGCGCGTGGCGGAATGGTGGCGCGCATGGCGGATGGGTGGCGGATAAGTGGCGCGCGTGGCGGAAGAGTTGCGCGCGTGGCAGATGGGTGGCGGATGAGTGGCGCGCGTGGCGGATGGGTCGCGGATGAGTGGCGCGCGTGGCGGATGGGTGGCACAACATGGTGTACACCAAGTGGCGGAGAGTGGACAGCCCCTCGGTTGGATGATAGTTGTACGAAAAAGTTGCATGTATTTATATGTAATAGTAAAGAATACTATCATTTAATATGCCTCAGACTGGGCCAATCTTAAGCAGTAGTATCCAGTAGCATCCTGTCTTGCTAATAGTAGCATGCAGCAGAATGCAGTAACACGGTAGCCCTGACATAGAAGCATGTAGTAGCATCAGTTCGTACTGCATGCTACTTTTTCGTACAACTTCATACTACTTATTTTGAGATAATTTTCATCGGGACTTGAGCCTGAAGAGGACCCTTGCCAGGAAATGCCGAACTATCGCTCTAATGAAATCAGCTGACGTATCCATTTCCGGTCCAAATATGATTCGCAATCGGCTTCGGGTGACTATTTATTTATGTCCATTTATGTTTTAGCTTTCTCTTTTTTTCTCCCTTATTCACTTTATTGGCTGGAAGCGATAATCACTTCCGTTATAGCTAGTGAACTGAAAGACAAATTCAAGGGCGCTTTTTCCCATCTGATTAAATCTTTGGTTTTCACCAGGAGGTTCTGTCATTAGGTTCCTGACCGGCTGCGAGGCTCCGACATTGGAGTCCTAGACTTTTAAATATCCTTAACACTATTTCAGTTCATAAATTCCATCTTTACTTACAAAGGCCACTTCGTTGTCTATTGTTTTGTTTTTATTGTGTTTTTCTTTTGTTCTTATTTGTACCAGTTAAGTCGTGAACTGAAAGACAAAAATGCTCCTCAGCCGGAATCTGAACCATAAGGACCTTTGGCGTACTAGGCCACTGTTCTGCGACCTTGCTGCCACTACGAACAAATAATCAGATAGAACCTCCGTCTCCCTATCTCTGTAATACGACCATGTGGAGTCGAATATTTCCACGTACCCTGCCCGATGCGGAGCAGCGACCTTGCTGCCACTGCGAACATATAATCAGATACCTACGTCTCCCTATCTCTGTAATACGACCATGCGGAGTCGAATATTTCCCCGTACCCTGCCAGGTTAGGAGCTACGCGGCACATTACGTTTCTTTACCTCTACAAATAGCTATATCGCTATGAAGCAGCGCAGAAGATATTTTAGCAAAAGCCAATTGGTTCTCTGGACGCGCTCCAGAGCGGGTCAGCGTGCGTCCTGCACGTATTCCTCTGCTGTGGGCAACGGGGCGAAGACAGAAGTGGACGGGTGTCAACTGAAAGCTAGAGCAAGTACCTCTAGCTCAGCTCAGTTTTGTCGGGGTATCCATAGTCGCTTCATGGGACTAAAGACGGAGGTTCTATCAGCTTATTTGTTCTTGCTGCCACTGAGCTACAGAGTTGTAGTTTGTGAACACAGGTTTGTGAACATAATTCACAAACCCCTACAATGGTCAGACAATATAAACAGTGGCCCTCCGAAGACAGATTTATCCGACATTTCATTTCTATTTAAATTTACTTCCGGTTTATGTGTCACGGTAAAAGTACCTTGTGTAACATTCCATCTTTATTAATACTTACCCATCTGTTTATTTTGAAAACGTATGATGACTTAGGATATTATGTACAATTGCAATTATTAAACAAATCATTGCCGTATTATCCCTGCTTTTTTTTAAATCTTCATAACTAAAGGCTATCCAAATCCAGGAGTGAAAGACCCCTGGTCAGACTATTTCTTTCCTGTGATAAACTGAAAAGACAGGTGGCGCAAATGTTAATGTCGCCTCTCGTCAGATTAAGTAATTTTGATTTATGTGTGACAAGGATCAAAGACGCGACGCTAAACCTAAACAAAGCTCCAAAATTCCGTAGTCGATCAGATGAAAGCTGTCGAGAAAATGAGAAACATTTAAGAAGTTATGAGAGACAGAGCAAAACAAGCAAAGGGCTCGAAAGCTTCAAGCTCAAACGGCAATGGGCTAGTGAAGTTTACTTGCTGGTTTTGTAGCCTTGGTTACATAGCTCTCAATCAGGAACAGGTTTTCCAGAGGCGCTGTTGGGGGGTTTCAAGTTCTTCCACATTGACACGGTACTACTAGTTTAACTGAAGCCTATTTTTCATCTGATTTTTTAAGACACTAATTATTTTGATTCATCTACGGGATTTTTTATTTTCTGAATCGAGGCTTTCCCTCGAGTTCTCCCATGCGCGATAAATACGAAAACAAAGTTATTCCCAATGACCAGAAAAGTTAGTTCCTTTTCGGTCGTCAGTTGTTTCTTGTTTAGACAATGTTGCCTCTGTAAAAAAAAAAAAAAAATGAGTAGTCGTAGTGAACCCAAAAACAAAAATGTGATCTGAACCCGCAACCTTCCCGATCACAAGAATACTTGTGATTACAAGTATCTGGATCATCTGGATGATCTGAATGATCAAAAGTATCTGGATCATCTGGATGATCTGGATCACAAGAATACTTGTGATTAGCTGAAAGTTCTAGAAGAATCAAACTGAATGTTCGCCAAGGATAACATGGGCACTCAGTTTAAAGACTTCAAACTCATCTGATCTGCGTTAAACCGATGGTTTTAACGATCGATAAGAAGTGATTTTATTAATGTTTTCAAGGATTCCCTGACAACTTGTATGCCCAAACTTTTTACATTGAGTAGGCCATTGTTTTGGGTGAGCTTGGCATATTTCATGAACTGCATTATGGCTATTCTGAAATGGTGATTGACTGATTATACATATATATATATATATTAGTTGTTTTCAAGGATTCCCTGACAACATATTTCATGAACTGCATTATGGCTATTCTGAAATGGTGATTGACTGATTATACATATATATATATATATTAGTGCGATTATGTTTGACGCAAAGGTCAAATTCGGCTCATGAGCAGTAAAAGTTACATTTTATGAATAAAAATCTACTCTACTCTGGTTGTATTTTCACACAGGGAGAAGATCACATTATATTTTTTGATTGATCTAACACGATTCTCAGTGTCGGTTCGCAAATTTTGTCTTTTAGTTTATTTGCGATTTTGCTTTGCTTTCGAATTTACTCTAAAAGCTACATTCGTCGAGATCGCAAACAAGAATATATATTAGCTGCGATTTTTGCAAGATACCATGGTTTCTGATACAACAGTCAAAAGTCGCTTTTGCAGTTACTAAGTATCTGGCCAGTTACGATCGTATCTGTAGATGACATCTCGCTTTCGTCATCACCAACACGTTATTGGCAAATCGATGGAAAAGAAGTTTGGAACTTGTGATTTGAGTGGATATAAGTTTTTTTTGGGGGGGGGGGTCACTTGTTCGGCAACTGTTGTTTTTGCAAAGCAACCGTAGCTTCAGATACCATGGTACCTGCAAAACCGACAAAACGCAAATCCAGTTACCATGGTGTCAAATGGTATGCGCAAAAACACAACTATTATAATACAGGAAAAGAACGAAATTCTTCGGAAAAATAATCCCATAGTGCAGACAGCTTTCTCAATCAAAATCCAAATTCAAAGAACTCGACTGTAATTAATTAAATCTCAATGATGCGAGAAGTTCCCTCCCCTTCGCTCCTAAGAAAGAGAAATCAAATTCCCAGGTTCAAAGAAATGATTCCCTATTCGTTAGTAGAAGCATCTTTAGATCAAATCAGATTTTCTAAGTATTCAAAATGCCAAAAGAGGGGCTCGAAGAGGGGTTGCCAGCTCAGGTTTTCAGCTGTTCCTATGCCGAGCCCGTAAAAAATTATGAGAGAGAAGTGTCGAGTCAAGTTTATTAAATGTTTTAGCTGAAAAGCCAGCTTTTAACTGAAACTATCACCGGAATATACTAAATGGTTTTGGCTGTGTCGGGGGATGGTAAATTTTTTCCAATAACCGTCATGTAGATCGTGTTCCACCTACTTACCGTAGTTACTACGCGTGACGTCACGAATTTTGGCTTCTTGGTGTCAAGGCTGGAACGCATTTTTCCATTTTCGGCAAAATATCATGCCAGGGGCTAATCCGACCAAAACTCACAAAGACTCGTAGTTACCACGCTTATTACGCTCCCCAGCATGGTAAGCAAATATTTACTATTAGTTACTATTTCGAGAGGGTTGGTACGGTCAGTGTAGTTACTTTTTACGAGGTTAGAACGAAAAAGGAACTAATACTTACTATTATCGTAGTTACCACGCTTATTACGCTCCCGAGCACGGTAAGCAAACAGCTACTAAGTTACTATTTCGAGAGGGTTCGAACGGTCAGTGTAGTTACTTTTTACGAGGTTGGAACGAAAAAGGAACTAATAGTTACTATTGTTATGAGGGTGGAACACGCTCATGACGCTCATAGTTACGTTGAGAATGTGGACGGCTCCCAAACAAGAGCAGCTACGGTAGACCGTCTAATTTGAATTCCAACGAGGATATGTTTTTTATTTCATTCCGTACGACAGAAAAGACGAAGCTATGCCTGGCTACAATAAGCGTGCTCAACACCACCAATAGTAACTATTAGTTGCTATTTTTATTCCAACCTTGTGAAAAGTTAATACGCTGACCGTTCCAACCTTCTCGAAATGATAACTAACAGTAGCCATTTGCTTATCACACTCGAGTAGTAAGCGTGGTAACTACGATCTCAGTGAAGTGACTGGCCCGATTAGCCCATGGCACGATATTTTGCCGAAAACAGAAATGTGCGTTCCAGCCTTGACGCCAAAAATCTGTGACGTAGTAACTACGGTAAGTAGGGTGGAACACGCTCAAAATAAGTTCAAGAGCGTCCTTTGAAATACACAGAGCTAAGACCCAACACATTAAAAAATCGGGGCCTAGCTACGAACTTGACCTTTCCTCTGACCCAGTGGGTCCTCACACCAAGTTTGAACAAAATACCTCAACCCCTTCGAGAGTGATCGTGCTAAGAGCGAGGCTAAGAGATGGACGAACAGACGGACAAACTTTACGAAGTCGTAGGTATCCTCTCACTGACACTATGGGATCCCAAAAATTGATGAAACTCAGGCAGTCCGAAGTACACTGCAACCTTGGTAAGTATAGGCTACCAGATGGCGGGAGGTCCATTCAAGCTGCAAAGACTATGTTTCCTCAACGTGCAGTCCTTGAACTTCTACTTAAGTACAGGTCATGTTCTTAAAACTCAAGTACTTCTTAAGCAGATTTGTTGTACTTAAGCACAAAATTTGGAAACACCTGATACTTAATGCTTGGGTAAAAATTTGAAGTACTTGTCCCAAGCATGGCTGCACTAGTGTCACCATAACGGGTCAATAAAGTAGGCCTAATTTCCATACCTCCTCTAACCAGATGTCTCTCTCCGGGGTGATTGGGACTGTGTTACCAGTTCTCTTGGCTACTAGGACTCGCTTGACTGACGGACATTTTGCAACAGCAGCATCAACTGTCTTCTTTAGCTCTATGATACGACCACCTCGAACACCTTGATCGGAAGTGATAACCACAGTCGCCCCCGCTGGAACAGTAATGCCATTTTATAATAACAATAAATCCGATCATTTTCTCGAGGGCTTACCCACTCCCGGCAAATGGTGTAGGTTCCCAACACCGGCCGGCGATGACCCAGCACCAGCCAAAACCAGCCGGCCATAAATTAGGTGATTTATCTTTAACCGCTTCTGCTGATTTTAATATTCTAACACATGGCAATCGGTGCCGTCTGGTGCAAGCCGGTGCCGTCTGGTGCAAGCCGGTGCCGTCATCGGGAACTTGGTGAACACTGAAACCGGGAGTGGGCAAGCTCGCATTGCTTTCAAGCCTAGGTTGTGTTCCAACAAAGTTGTTGCGAGCTACGATGGTTAAGCGAGAAGCTGGCTACTTATTGTGATAGTTACCATGTAGTTACTATTCTCTCAGGAACCAAAATAATAATAATACAGGCAGATGATACGGTTTCCGGCCGTCCTTATTTTCCTCCTTATTTGCGTCCTTATTCCGTCCTTATTTTCCTTATACTTCCTGTTGAACAGATACTTATTTATTATCACTTACAATGCTCCCGACCATCATGTCTAAGTATTATAAATCGTAACTTTTGGGAAACGAAAATGATGAAAGGAGCTAATTTTGTATCATGCGGGACAGCGGAACGAAAACAATAACAGAACTTAAACAATTATTAGCGATAATAAATCCATGGAACGCAACCCTACTTTGATATGAAACATAACGGTACTTATTGTGGTTTTGTAAACTTTTCTTCGTAGCTCTAATACTATGGTCGCGTCAAGTGTAACGTGAAGACAAGGTTCTTTATACCAAGAGGGTTAACGAGACGCTAAACACAAAAAGTGAAAAGATCCACATCCGGTTACCCGCTGCATTTTCCTGCTGCAACACATAACTCAGAAGTTTTTCCGGATTATAAATTATTAGAGACAGTTTAATGTGACGGGCCGAGTACGAGTCCAGCAGGAGAAGGACTTTTCCAAACACTGCCTGTCTTCCCCAACTACTTGTCACAGAACCCTCAGCTCAAGCAATTGACTAAAGAAAGTTTTAAGCTTCCCGCAGCTTTTACTGGGCAACAGCCACCAGGGCACTATTATTTACTTTCCGCTCACCGTCTAGTTGGCGCAGTTGTATACTTTTAGTACCTGCGTCCCTGGATTTTGAAAAGAAAAAAAAAACATGGCCTCCTTACCATCCATAATCCTACTCGCCAAGGACTCCGCGCTAAATCCTCCAAAAATGACTGAATGTACAGCGCCTATCCTCGCACACGCCAACATACTCGCTACCGCTAGAGGCGACACCGTCATGTAGATGGCGACGCGATCACTTTTCTTTACCCCTTCAGCTTTGAGGACATTGGCGATCTTGCAGACCATATCCTTTAGCTGGGAGTAGGTGACTCGTTGTTCCTGACCTGGCTCGTCACGCTCGTAAATTAGAGCAACTCGGTCGGGGTCGACTTCACAGTGACGATCGACGCATTGAACTGGAAAAGCAGATAAATGCATGCGCTGCCGATAGCTAGAACGTAAGTGAATCTCTTTCTTCCACCCTTCCCTTTGACAACGAACTATTTTACCGCACGCGCAGCCTATCCCTTCCAAACTTGACTACCTCTCTCTCTCCGCCTTGATCATAAATATATTTTTGCCCGCTCGCAAAAAGGAAAAAGCGGAGTGCATACAAAATTAAAGAAAAAATATACCTATATACATATATATATATAAATCCTAAAGCTTACAAGACAAAATGAGATACCATGTGGCCTGCACAGAAGTTTAGAGCTCGAGCACCTATGTCAACTTCATATTTTTTCGCTAAGGTTCATTATTTTGTATTTGGCTGATAGCTCCATGTTTGAACTTCTATTCGGAGAGGTTACATTGCCAACTTCATGCATTTTTTCGGTAGGGTTCATTATTTTATATTTGGCTGATAACTCCGTGTTTGAACTTCTATTCTGAACAGGACACTGAGCAAAGATTTAGCGTACTTGTAGTATGTGGTGCGTATTTTCCTTTGATCTGTTATCTTAAAAAATCCCGAGTGGCAGGGTGTATTGAACAGACGTCTGTCGGAAAAACTGGACGGACAAACTGGTTGACACATAGCTTGGCCACAAACTATTTTTCGACTAATAACAACTCGATGAAGCGTACTTATGCCCAAAAGCCAGGCTTCACGGATTCCCGACATCCGTTTTCGTCGAAACGGATTCTGGACACCTTAGATTCCGGAAATCTGGAATGTGTCGTAGAGGCAACACATTTGAGAGATTCATGACTATGAAATTGAACGGAGAAGGAGAATGAGTGAGGGATGGACAGTTTTGACTCGATGCAAAAGATAGCCTACATCGGTGGTATACCTAGGAAACGTTGAAGGATAGTGACGACAGCTATCATCATTATCACGAAAATACGGAAGGGTTGTCTTGACTGTGCGGAAGGTCCAGATATTTGGAAGGTGAAGCCTGGCTTTAACCTTTACCTTTGGCCTCGCTGCCTACTAGGGTGCAGGCAGTCGATTACAGAGTAGAGGTTCAATCATAAAAGGTAGGTTTCACTGCGCATGCGCCGAGTTTTACCTTTCAAACTCACTAAAATCCCACTACTATATATATACAATCAATCAATTCGTCACTCAAAAGGGTCAGAGACAATATGAATTAAGTTCAACAACAATAATGACTAGTTCATCATAGAAGGACTGTTGTATAGCTCAAGGAAACCTGGAACAAAACTCCTTGGACAGTTTTCTAGCTTTGTGAGGACGGTAGTTAATTCATTTGAGACTTCTCGCGTTGCGGTCTGTTTCCGACGGGGAAAATGGGTGGCGTAGGCGACGTAATCGAGGAACAGACATGGTTTTAGTACTTAACTGAAGGCACAGGAGAGTCCTCGCGCTAATAATACCAAGCAGAAAATGATAATGAACTTTTTCTGAACAATTTATAATTCTTGGCGCTCGTGATTTGTAGTTACCACGCTTACTACGCTTCCGAGCGTGGTAAGCAAATAGTTACTATTAGTTACTACTTCGAGAAGGTTGGAACGGTCAGCGTAGTAACTTTTCACTAAGTCTAAGCCGGTCACGTATCCCCCCCCCAATTGTTATCGGATCCGGACCGGACATGATAAAGATCACCAGCGACATGTCCTCAGTTCAATTACAAAATTTCACTCAAATCCGATCAACCGTTCCAAAGTTACGCATGACTCAAATATTCCGGATTCCCCCTCCCGCTTCTCCCCCCACGACTATCGGATCAAGTAAATCTTTATTTATACGTCATTTTGATCGGGTCCCTGATACGCCTCCCAAGTTTCGTCGTGAAAATCCATAAAACTGCAATTACCGAAATTCCGTGAAACTCGCCTCCACCCCCCCCCCCCCCCAGTGTCCGGATCCAGTCCAACTGTATACACGATTTATCTGGAGCAGATGTTTGTCCTTCCCAGGAAGTTTCACTCCGATCCCTCCATTCTAACCGTTTCTCGATATTTCGGGTCTCCTCCCCGACTCCCCCATAGCTGTCGAATCCGGTCCGGACTTCAAACGGGACATCAGAGGTATGTCCTTTATTCAGTTATTAATTTTCATTCCAATCCGATCACCCGTTCAAAAGTTACACACTAGTCATTTTCCGGATTCCCCAGCCCTCCACTCCCCCCTTAGAAGGTCGGATCATGAACTGGTAATTTCCAGGTTAGTTTGGTCGGGTCGGGTCCCTGATTTCATCGTTCTAGCACATCTGGAAGTACCCTAACTCGAACATGTGGGAGAAAACTCGGACCGACCGACCGACAGACAGACGGAATTGCGAGCGATGTATGGCACTTGAGCCAGAGGCTGCAAGTGCCATAAAAACTAAACTGATACTATATTGTAAAACAAGAAGAACAGATGAACTAAAATCTCTGCTTTTCTATACCGAAACGACTGATGAAGGTTAAATGCCATTTCTTGACAAATGACTCTTGAACGATTCTTGTAAACACTACCGTACCTCTTCTTTCGGAAAAATCCAAACATCAGCCAACATAATTCCCAACTAAGAGTAATAAAACGAGTCTCTTCTGCCAAATATGCCGTTTTATTCAGTGGGGAATATCATTTAACGTTCCGACAAGACATCACCTAACCCCGGCGGAAGTGTTCTACAAAGGAAAGAAAAGAAGAGACGAAATATACGGAAGCTGTCTGAAATGGAAATGGTAAATCCCTAAGAACAAGCCTGGATGTGACAAGCTGAGCGTGGGCTTTAGAAATTGCGGCGACCCCCTTTCAAAAGCAATGCTCCTTCAAGCTTCAACAAGACTGGTGTGAAATCAACAAGGGCCCCCAACTCTCTTCGTTCAGCATTTTCACTGTCGACTAGTTGAACTTCGTTTTTTTTGGGGGGGTAGGGAGTTAGGCTGTAAGATTGTTTACTTGCAATCAGAATAGCTTCTTCCCGATAGCAACACAGAAAGGGTTTTATATTCAACATACTTTGGAAGCATTAGGAATCCAAAGTTATTAATTAACATTAAATAAACAACGTTACACAGCAAAGAAGACCCCTTCTAGAAATGCCACCCCTCCCCCCCCACCCATCAAAAATTCCCCGAATATGAATTGCTCCGAAGTAAAACGGAACACAGTCTTAAGTTAATCTTGGATTTTTAAGCTTTTTCGGATGCCGCTTTGGCCTACAGGAGATGAGTTTCAAGTTTGAGGAAACAGATGTGAGTGAAGAGTGGTTTAAAATGAGTCGTAAAGAAACTAATATGTTCCTGGTGTTAAGAGAATGGAGCGCCTCCCGAGGTCAGCGACAACAGAGGTAGCGGAGTAGAAGAATATAACGAAATGAGGAACTGGAAATTATAATGTAGGCTATGTTAGAAAAGAAGGGTTAGAGAAAGATTCTAGAGATGTTTGTGTGGTAATTGTTGCCTTTACCCTCAGGCGGCTTGGCAATAGACCTATCTATCTCTACTGGACAGAACGTAATTTCCAATGGGAAAACTCGAACATCTCTATTTCGACGGAGAAGTCATAACAAACATTTGAAGAGCGTGGAGAAAGTTTACAGATACTTTGATATTTCAAACCACTATAAATAAACTAACCTATCCGTTTGTCAATACCGCAGTCGGAAACTCCAGCATTTCGGAAATGGTGAAAAGCCTCTGGCAAGTGAAGAAAAGTTAGTCGCAAACTCCAGAATAATTCGCAAACTAGCAGATTTGAAAAGTAAAAGTAGCAGATTGCCGGGGCCTGACAATTAAAGCAGAAATATTATGAGCGCATCTTTAAGGCAGCACTGTTTGCTCGTTTAAAGCACCCAGACTGAAAATATGGGAGTCACTGGCATCGTCGTTCTGAAATCCAGTGGTAGAACACTGCTTATCCAAGCCAGAACAGCCATACATGTCGAATTAACCTACTTGAAGAGGGCAACCCTATTGTGATACCAGCAACCTTTTCCTTCCAAGAACGCGCCTAGACACCGAATAAAACGCACTTTCATTCACTTCCAACAGGTTATATAGCAATAGTAATAATAATTTTATTTTTCACCCAACAAAAAGCACATGGCGTAGACAGAGTAGAATAAAGAAAGAAAAGAAGAGGGAAACACTATAATAAGAGGAGACCAAACAAACATAGAGACTAGTACAACATTATCATTTCTACAAAACTATCCTATTGTCGAAGAATGCTTTCCCAGTCATGCTTAAGGTTACTATTGTACTTCTGAATAATTTTTCCAACTGCTGTTAGTGGGTCAGTGATGTTATAAGTAGCGGCGATTTTACTATTTCGGGTCCAAGGGGGGAGGCGGAGCAGGAATTTACGGAAATGAAAATAAATATAACGATTGGTTTTTTATCAGTGTTATTTATAATATTTGTAATATTAATAATATTTGACGGTGCAAAACGGATGCGTCAGCTGAATTTTATTAGAGCTATATTTCGACCCTTCTTTGCAAGGGTCCTCTTCAGGCAAAATTAAGCCGCTCAAGCCGGAAAATGAACTTGTGGAAAAACCAACTAAAGATCCTAGCCTAGCCTTAAGTATCTGATTTGGTGAATTCCTTTGTGCGAGTTGGCGTGATTTCATTTTGGATACGGCTGCTGTTTTTGCTGCTCGATTGGGTCGTTGATAGGGTAGATATTTTTCCCGCATTCGCGCTGACTTTGGTTTTGTTATAGAGGGGAGCTTGGGTCTGAATTTCAGGTTCGTTCCTTCCCCAACGTCGACCCTGAAGTTGGACAGCCTTACGAGGACCCATGCCAAGAAGGGCCGAAATATCGCTGCCAAAGCATCGTAGCTGGCGTATTCGTTTTATGCATTACTGAATATATGGTCTGAATTTCCTTTCACTGATGATGCCGTTCCATCTCGCCTATGTCTCGGTTTATACCTGAACGGTTTTTGGGATCCCAAAACGTTAGTGACGGATGCCTATGACATCGCAAAAGTTGTCCGTCTGTCCGTCTGTTAGCACGATAACTCTCGAAGGGATTGAGATATTTTGATGAAACTTGGTGGGAGGATCCTTCGGGTCAAAGTACAAGTCAAGTTCGAAGATGGGCTCTGTAGTTCTATATTTGAGGGTGGGAGTGGGGTTTCAAATTAAGGGGCAAATTTTTGTTTGAAAGCTGTTTAGATAGTGTATTTAGGGGTAAGGAGACATGCTGAATCCGAATATGAAAGTTATTTTCTCGCCGGACAAGTAGTTCGCCCGGAATCTGGCCAAAACCGGAAAGTTTGTTAAAAGTAAAAGTTTTATTTGAAGTTGATTAGATGTTTGATTTAGGGGTAAGAAAACATGCTGAATACGATGGTGAAAACCATTTTCTTGCCTGACAAGTACTTCGCCCGGAAACCGGCGCAAACCGGAAAATTTGATAGGAGCACAATTTGTATTTGAAGTTGATTAGATATTAGATTTAGGGGTAAGAAAACGTGCTGAACACGATGGTGAAAACCATTTTCTTGCCGGACAAATAGTTCGTCCGGAATCCGGCCTAAACCGGAAAATTTGTTAAAGCAAAATTTGTATTTGAAGTTGATTAGATGATAGATTTAAGGGTAAGAAAAAACGCTGAATCTATATATGACAATCATTTTTTAACCGGACATATAGTTGGTCCGGAATCCGGTTAAACCGGATTTTTTTTTTAGAAGTTAGAGTTTTATTAGGAGTTGATTAGATGTTCTTTATAGGAATAAGGAGATACGCTGAACTCGTTTCTGAACTATCTTTTGTTTTTGCTGGGCAAGTAGTTTGCTCGGAATTCGGCCGAAACCGGAAATTTGGCAGAAGTACACCAGGAAGTTTCGATCAGTATCGTCAAAATAGATATGGCTTATACAGGTATATCTGAACTTGGTTTTCTCAGATGATTAGCCTGGCGAAGACTGGATTTGGCGAAGACAAGACGTTATAGTTAATATTAAATTTTTGGGATCCCATCGAAAACTTTGGTCTTGTTCTTAATTTCAACCGCTTCTCTCATGGTAAGAATTTGAGTTTTTCGAAATGTACTACGTGTGATGGGTTTTCGAAAATGCGTTCTGCCAGTGCCGATTTGAAGATGTAGTTTGGACAGAGTCCGTTGGAAAGGGAGTTGAACTTTTAACTCCAAGAATCCTTGAATTCCTCCAAAATCCACCCCCAACCTAATTGTGGTTAAAACGTTCAACCTTTGAACAGAAAATCAAGTCGAGTTTATGTACGGCGTAACACTTTATTTCTTGCGATGTGACACATTTCTTTAATCTTGTTGCGGCGCCCATTGCCTGAAGGCTAACTAATAATTAGTAGTAGTATTGTAAGTAGCCAAATCACCGTAAAAATCTCGGTAAGTAAAATTGGTAAAATAAAGTAATTGGTGAAATCGGGTAAAATTTCCACTCGGGAAATAGAGGCCTAGAGTAAGATTGATGTATTAGAGCACTTCGAAGAATTGTGACAGCTGAAATATTTATTTGCAGCTGTTGCCAAGGACCCTAGCAAGGGTGAAGGTATTTTATTTCTACCCTTCGCGCGAAGGCGGTATCCCCTTATGGTTATTGAGCAGCATTGTAGTTCACTTTTAATTAGACCCGTTTACTTCCTCGGAAGGGGATAACAAGATTACCGTCTAAGAAGGGGGGGTAATCAGATGGGAAGGCAAGAGGAACCAGAAAAGAAGGTTCAATCTGAAGGGATTGCAAATGGGATTACTGGAGGGAAGAAGTTCTTTGAAGCCGCGCAATAGTAAGCTATCTCAGGAAGCCTAGTACAGCCATAATATTATACTAGCCCAGTATAGTTCCTTGTCAAGGACGTCTAAAATATCGTCGAATAGAAGTCGGTAATATCGTCGAGTAAAAGTCAAAATAGGAACAAGCAAATACGCTGATCAGTATACTCCCTGAAAGTGTCGGCCGGAATCGGTCGGCCGGCCGGAATCGGGCAAAACCCGGGACGTCGTTTCGGATTTCGGTAATGCATATAATTGATTGATCAAGTGGTTTAGAGTGTCGATAGTGGGATAAGCGAAAGCTGACATAAAACATATTTGACAGTGCAAAACGGATACGTCAGCTAAATTTTATTAGAGCTATATTTCGGCCCTTCTTGGCAAGGGTCCTCTTCAGGCTCAAACCGCTCAAGTTGGAAAAACGAACTTGTGGAAAAATGATTCGCAGTAACAGGCTGAATAAATAGCCTACTCTAAGAAAATCACTTGTAGGCAAAACCCTTAAGGCAAAAATGATCGTGGGCCATTAGGTATCATGAATATTTATCGTTTGTTCAAAAGTATTTTTGTTGACTTTTCGATTGCGCACTTTAAGGGTGCTAACAAAAAATTAATTTTTGAGCAAAATCTTTGAGGCACAAATGATCATGGGGTCATGGGGATCATGAAAACGTATACTTTGCTCAAAAGTATTTTTTGCACTTTGTGGTTAGAATTAGTAGACTACTTTAAGGGATGGTCGGATCTGAGAAGGGGCAATTTCTAGCCCAATCTTGTCAAGTCTGTAATGCCCAAGCCAAGTTTCATCGTCGTAGCACATCTGGAAGTACCTTCATTCGCAATCACCGGAATTCCGGACCCCCCCCCCCCACAGTGCCCGAACCCGGTCCGGTTCTGTCACTGATGTATCTGGGGCTTTTGCTTGTTCTTCCAAATCCAACCATTTTTCATCCCGATCGCTCCACTCTAATCGGGTCACAATATTTCTGGTTCTCCCCCCCCCCCCAACATTTATCGGATCAGGCCCGGACTTGAAATGGTACATCTCAGACATGAGTTCTTTCCGAATATCAAGTTTCATTAAGATCCAATCACCCGTTCAAAAGTTGGACATATCTCAAGATTCCGGATTCCCCCTCCCTCCGATCCCACTACGATGGTTAAATCGGAGAAACGACTGTTCTTAAGTTAAAATTGTGGAGTCCCTGATATGCCTGCCAAATTTCATCGTCATACCACATGTTTAATCATCTTAACTCGGGATCACCGTAATTCCGAAACCCTCCCTCCAACTCCTCCCACAGTGTTCGGATCCGGTCCGGTCTTGTCAACTATGTGTCTAGGGCCTGTGCTTGTTCTTCTCACCAAGTTTCATCCCGATCCGTCCACTCTGAACATGTCACACGATTTCCTGTCCCCCCTCCTACTCCCCCCAATTCACCGGATCCATTCCGGACTTGAAGTGTGACATCTGAGACACAAAGGTCTTTCCATATCAAGTTTCAGTAGATGCGATTTCCCGTTTAAAAGTTACAAATACGTCAATGTTCCGCCCGATGAAAAATTCTTTGACTGTATTTATTTTTATTTTATTTATTTATTTGTGACCCGCTTTTTGGATAACAGCGGAGTATGAGTAAATACACAAAGGAAAATACACTTATTAAAGCACTAAACAAGACAATGTAAATGAACATGACTACATTCTTTATACTGTGTAGTTGTATGGTAGTTGTACGAAAAAGTTGCATGGAATGATATGTAGTATTGTGGAATAGTTTGATTAGTGATATGTAATAGTATGGAATTATTTGATAAACATGCCTCCGACTGGGTTAATCTTATGTAGTAGTATCCGATAGCATCCAGTTTGCTAGTAGTAGCATGTAGTAGCAACAGTTAATACTGCATGCTACTGTTTCGTACTACTCCATGCTACTAATTCTTTGAAATTTTTCATCGGGCGGATCCCCCCCCCACTCCCCCACGGTGGTCAGATCGGGGAAGTGACTATTTCCAAGTTAGTTTAGTCGGGTCCCTAATATGCCTGCCAAATTTCATCGTCCTAGCACTTCTGGAAGTACCCTAACTCGAGAACAGTGGCCTGATAGACCGACAGACAGACCGACCGAAAAGTGATCGGTATAACCTATGACACTTGAGCGAAGCTGAAAGTGCCATAAAATGGAATCGGAAACGAGATAGACCGGTTGATTTACCCATTCATGCAATCCGAAAACCAAAATTGAGAACTTGTGGTGCCATATTTAGTTGTCGGCGGACCTTGAAGCTTTCGGCGAAATTTGCGCAACTTTTAGCATGCAGTTTAGACAACTGCGAATTTGCCATAACGCCTTTCAATTACTTCGTCCTCTCTACCTCTTCCAAGTGGCTTACGTCCACCCTCCACCCGTCCAACTCCTCCATCTCTGCCTCTGATGACGGAAACTGTACAAAAGTAGTAGCTTGGAACAGCTCCAAAGATCTTTGAATTTTCGAAGACCATGAAGGAAGAGGGAATTGGCCGTTTCGATTTATTTGCGTGCACTACTTTCGATTCTGATGGAATTGATGGTCTTGTTTATAAAGGGGACCCCCGGTGGCCATTGGAAAGGAAATGGGTGCTTATTCCGTTGAACAAAACCTAGTCGAGCTCAGTTGAAGAGAGACTGGTTGGGAAATAGCCAATAATAATAATAATTTATTAGCACAAAAAGCCTGAAGCCATGGCAATGATAGTAACAAGAAAAATACACAAAAACACTCAACTGAACTATAGAACTAGAGAAAGCTCTTGTGGGACAAAGCTACCTTCAGGAACATTGACGTTACTGTCGCTCAGTGTCTGGAAGGACATATGCTTCTTCCGGTCACGCTACTCATCACACTGCATCATTTATACTTCTTAACACTCCCAAACATTTCCGTACGTAGGGCTCCCAACTCGCGACAATCACACATCGGATGCATCAATGTTATGGCACCAAGCTAAAAGCTTAACGCTAAATCTAATGATATTAAATAAATGAATCTTTTTTCCACACACTGGGGCCACCGGGCAGAAGTAGGGATCAGTACGCCCAGTTTCTTCACTAAATATTTCCTCCGATTCCCGGCAACTAGGCTATAAAATCATTAAACCTTGAAAGGTTTGATGACTATAATCCACTAAAACCTCAGCCTTGAAATAAGCCTATTCTACCATGTCTCTTTATGACTGTGATAGTGACGGGTATCAACTAAGCAGAAAGACAGAGCAAATAGTTCGAGTTTCGAGTTCTATGTCAGTGGGCTACAAACAATACTTTTTAGCAAAATATCCGTTTTGAGGATCCCGATGAACTTATCATTTGTGCTTTAAGAGTGTTCATTGCAGATGAACCTAACGCCCTTAAAGTGCGCATCATTGCAGACAAATCCGAAAATAAAATAGTTTTCACGAACGATACATTCTCGTGATTTCCAAGGACCCATAATCATTCTTATCTCAAAGGTTTTGCTTATAAATGATCACAACAAACCCACCAATTGACGAATTCCTACTTTCATCCTCTGCAGACCCAGCCTTGCAAGTGCCATATGAGCTTCCAGCTCTTGTTTTCTTGGCTTTCCCATTTTTAACCACAGTGCAATATTTTACGGACACGGTCGACAAGCGCTAACAAGAAAATCGCGAATTTCACGGGTTCAATATTAGTTTTTTCGAAAACCGCTATTTCTGAACCATTTTATCGTGAAAATACCATTTCTTGTAAGATTTAAGCTTTTTAACAGCACAAAAGGTGAAAAAAAGGAAAGTAGCTTAAATGAACTTCATAAAATAAGAGGATATTGAAAATTCGTGCCTGAAGACTCGAGTTCAAACAATATTTTGTCTCGGAACCAATAGTTGCGTCTTTTGTCGCTGTTCTGTTCGCTGTTTTGTCTCTGTTTTGTATTTTTCCCGTTTTTGCCAAAACACGGAACACGCTGTTTCTCATTTTCCCGTTTTTTTACGCTGTTCCGTGTTCTGTGTTCCGCTGTCTGTTTTGCAAAACACGGAGCTTGCTCTCCTAGCATGTTCTATCACTGTTTAGATAGAAAATTGCAGAGAGATTCGCAGACAGAAAAGAAAGAATTGCGGAAGTTAAGCGAGTACGCGTAGCCTATGGTTGTATTGGAATTTAATTTGCAATTTAACAGATTTCCCGCCTAAGACATGCTGAGGAACCTAAATTTGCGTTTTCGTCATAAAAAATACTATTTTTATCCAAAACAGACAACTGTGAACACAGAACACGGAACAGGAACCAGAGACAAAAAACGCAACTAATGACTTCAACCTGACTTATCAATCATCAATCATTAGTTATCAATCATTTGCAGCGCAAGTCTAGTTTTGCTTCTTTTTGCTGCATGACCTGTTTGTGACAGAAGCTTCTCACCCCACAGCACACACCCCTCGCTTCTGCGGAAATTGTTTCACTTCTCAAATACATGTCTGATGATGATGACGAAATTTTATTAAACGCATCAGAGAAGAAAAGATAAACAGCGCACAACACTCTCAGTCACTTCCACCCGAACTCTGAAGTGAAGCGCCTGTTTGTGCCAAATCTGTCACGTTATATTCCCCCCCCCCCCGGCCCTCGACACACTTCTGCGGAAAATCGTTCCTCAAAGGTAAGTTTCAAATAACAAAAAACAGGACTCCGTCACTTCACCCCACTCTACCATACTTTGAAGTGAAGGACCTGTTTGTGCCAAATCTGTCACATTATATCCCCCCCTTCTCCACTTCTGCGGAATCTCATTCCTCGAAGGCCAGTTCCACTTTCAAAAAATACTCTCACAGGCCAGCTAGTTAATAATTCAGGTGGGTAAAACGGGGAGCCAGTCCGAACATTCCCAAGAGTTCTGTATCCACTGAAATACGAGGGAAAAGAAATTGTTCTAGGTTATTTCATCAAAAAGCGAGGATATCAGAATTCCTCCACACGAGATCTGCTAGAACAGATTACTCTTCTAGAAACATTCTTGGGAAATATCCGAAATACTGGGGAAAGAAGGAGACCGTAGCAATATTCTGCAACCAAAACAGGCAAGGAGCGTCGCATATCCGCCATAGACCTCAAAAATCTTGATTCATATGGCGGAAAATAAATCGTTACCAGTCGATAGAAACGATTACTGTGGATGCGACTGTACTTTATAATTCAAATTAAATTTTATTTAACCCCTTAATCTTCATTTACACGACGGGTATTTTTCCCCGGAGACGAGAGGGGAAAGTGTTCACACGGACACACATAATACCCGGATATTTTTCAATGGAGAGTACTGTCATGTGTGAATAGATTCAAATAATACAAAAGATTTCTTCACATTTCAAATATATCTTGCATCCCAGTCACAACTGTCAATCACTTTCACTTTTTTTCCTTCAATTGCATATTTTGTTGTTGCTGACGTCGAAGAATACCCTTCGACAAACAAATCCCCGGGTAAAAAGTTCGCGAAATTGAAATGCGAAATTGAAGCGCAGCGGAAGGCCCAAAAATGCAATCCGTCGTACCAAGAACAAATAATCAGTAAGAACTTCTGTCTTTAGTCGCATGCAGCGACTATGAAAACCACGACAAACCTGAGCGGACCTGGAGGTATTTACTCTAGCTTTGGGCTGATGTTGATACCATACCCGTTTACTTCTCTTCCGTCTTCACCATTGCCTATCGCCCCGGTTCGTTCCAGCTCTTCTTCGTAGTTACTTCGGAGTAACTACGTGTGACGTCACAAATTAACTACTACCTGGAACGGTCGAAGTTACTACGGGACGAGATAATGCGCGTTGTCTCCCATTGCTGCCCCGAGTTCCCTTCTCAAGACGGCTCTTGGAAAGTGAAAGTTAGCTAAGATGGTCGGGTACTATCTTTACAAAAAGTTACTTCGAAGTGACGGTCTTCCTTGTGCTCCCGGTAACTTTGTTACAAGCTGGAACGGTGAAAGTGACTGAAAAGTAACTATTTAGTAACTTTCGGGCAGAGCTGGAACGAACCCTAAAATACCCGGGTATTTGTTGCTGTTGCGGAGGAAAATACCCACGAAGGACGGGTAAATACCCATCGTGTAAACGAGGCTTTAGTAGACTGCCCCTCAGGTCAACAGTCCCTCATCGAGACAATACGAAGGCGTAGATGGAGTTACCTCGGACATGTGCTGCGACTGCTGCGCATGGACAATTTCAGAATCCCAGTGTCTACCCGAAGGCACCCGCCGCAGCGGAAGGCCCAAAAATGCAATCCGTCGTACCAAGAACAAATAATCAGTAAGAACTTCTGTCTTTAGTCGCATGCAGCGACTATGAAAACCACGACAAACCTGAGCGGACCTGGAGGTATTTACTCTAGCTTTGGGCTGATGTTGATACCATACCCGTTTACTTCTCTTCCGTCTTCACCATTGCCTATCGCACAAGAAATACCGACAGAGGCGAGCAGGAGGCGTACTCCGCGCGCTGATCCGCTCTGGAGCGAGTCCATAGAACCAATCAGCGTTGACTTCTAGATTTCCTCTTTAGCAACTTACCGGCGATCTAGCTATTTGTAGAGGTAATGACACGTGATCGGGATCGTAAAATGTGATCGTCTTTTACTCGACTCAGCATGGTTGTATGACCGATATAGGGAGACAGCCGTTCTGTCTCGTTATTTGTTCTTGGTCGTACCTACAACAACGACGTGTGGCACTTTCATGCCTCAATACAGCCCGAGTGGAAGACATCGTCGCAGCCGCAAGTTTCAAAGACGACTGGAGACTCTTTTTGGACGCCTTAGCGCCTCTGGAGGTGGAGGAGGAGGAGCTAAGGCAAGGGTCTAGTAGACTGACGGTATATACACTGTAAAAAGTATAACCTACATCGGACTTCAGTAATTGTCAATTACCGAAATTCGGAGATCTTTAATCCGAGCTTGGATAGTTGAAATCCTCCATCGGATTTTAACCGTGGGAAAGCGTAAAAGCTTTCACCCAGAATTGGCAAATTCCTGTCATCCATCATTATCAAACACACTAAATAAAACCTTCCACAGTCCTGTCTGCTTCTGTGATTTTGGTAAAGATTATATTTATAATTAACTTCTGTGAGTTCTTTGAAATATTTATTTAGAGTGTCTGATAGTGATGGATTATAGGAAATGGCAAAATTCTGGGTGAAAGCTTCTGCACTTTGCAGGGCGAATAATCGTAAAAGCAGTCAGTAAACGTGGCAAGACGTATAATCAGTGTAGGCCTAATGCCAACACAGGAGATAGGAGACACTTCCGGATTGTAGAATCTCAGGAACGAGAATGGATGGATATAGCCTACTACTAACGTAGAATGAACTCAAAATTAAGACGTGTTTTTTAAAACAAACAAATCTGTGAGTAGTTTGTCAAAAGCAGAGCCTACTTTAAAGTGTTTAACTATTTCAAAATACGGTTTTAGCAGATACCATGGTATTTGTTACCATGGTAACTGGTTCTGCAATTAGTCGTTTTTGCAGTTACCGTGGTAGGCTACCTGATACTACGGTTGCTCTGCAAAAACGGCAATTGCCGAAATAGTGCTTTTCGAAGTAATCCCAAAATAAACAATGATATCCAGTCAGATCACTAAGTGCCAAACTTCTGCCCCACCAATTTGACAAAACCTTCGGCTCTATTTCACTCTAGTGTTAGCGATGATGAAAGCGAGATGACGTCTTTTTCAGATATCACGTTCAGTTACCATGGTAACTGGCCACATGCACGGTAACTGCAAAAATGCCTTTTGACCGTGATATCAGATGCCACGGTAACTGCGAAAACGACTTTAGACCGTGGTATCAGTTACCGTGGTATCTGCAAAACGCAACTAATAAACAGTGCGAGCGGTGCTTTTAAGTTTAATCGAATAGGGCTGTCTACACTAGTTACACATCCCTTTTTACCTAAATAATCATCAAAATCCGATTAAAATGCGTTAGGCTACTTCGTTTGTCCGTTTTCAAGAGGTAATCGATTTCATCAAATGAACTTTTCTTTCGGACTTGCGGTACCTCTATTTTCTTGTCCCTCTAGGCTCGAAATATTTGCTAACAACAAATGTTAACCATTCCCGAAAACTAAACTACTGATTCCTTGCACGTCATCTCTTACGGCGTAAGTTTTCCGAACTTCGCACGAGTCAGTTTAGAAATGCAGGCCTATGTTGAAATTCAAATTCCGCCTCTGGATGAATTTTGGGTTGTAGTGCGAGCAGCGCACACTCTGAATGTTACTACTAGAGCCCCGGGTGAAAAAAAAAACAAAATCCCTTAGACGAGTCAAAATATTTCAGCTGATTCAAATATCAGACGTAAAAATACACCGCCTTTCCGTTAAACTTTAAGCCGCAAAGAATTCACTCGGCTTATATATAAAGGAGAAATCACAAGACAGAACATCAACCCTAGAACTAAAGATTCGCTCGTTCGAGAAGACTGGCTGGCCTTGTAAGGCATGTCCCAGGACTGTCACATTTCCAATTCTGGAACCAAGTTCTTACCTGACACGTTCAGCTTCCCTCCAACGAACCATTTGAAGGTTCCATTGTCCATATTGCAGTCCAAAACTTTGTCGAAATCTTTGTCCCATCGCAGTCTTGTACGAGCCAGGACTCCCCAAAATTCTTCTGGCTGAAGAAAGAAAACACAATGAAATTTGAAACGGATTTCATATTTTTTTATTTTTTTTAAGGGCTGGTGGCAGAAGATCCGTGCTCCCGGAAACAAAGGTTCCATAGTGGCGTTTTTGATCGCCGATCAAATTTGCCCAGTAGACGAAGCGAGTTTGATGATTCGTGCATAATACTGTTTTCGATAGCCGATAGCTATCGCCGATGTTTCTGGGTGCGCAAAAACGAGTTTTTCATTTTTGAAAATACTGCATAATCCTCAAACGAAATCCATACGTCAACGGCTAACGGCGAGTCCTCGGCCGATGGGCGATGGACACGAATTTAGGCGATACACGTTAGCCGATCAAAACGAAAACAGAAAATAAGATAAATAGCTACGGCAATCGGCTTCCGGCGAACGTCAAAAACACCAAAAATTAGACGGCTAAGCTATCGTCGAACTAATCGGCGATTAAAAAAGCCACTCATGTCTCCAAGTTCCTAGCCCCTTTTATTTCGAGGATCGCGTGGGCGGGTAATTATTTTGTGAAATATCTAAGCTTCTTTGAGATTTGTAAAAAAGAAAAAAATCAGTGGATGAATTCGGAACTGCCAACATGCCAAAGGCTCTAAACGGCCAGTTCAGGAACTCAAAATAATTAATACTTCTCTAATCAAGAAAAATTTCATCTCTTAACAAAATCACTTGTCACAACCCTATCCGCGTCAAACACGACAACAATCCACATATAAAGAGCAAGAAATAAAGAAAATAAATCACACCAACTCTCAAGACTCTAAAAAAAAAACTTTTTTTTTCTGGAAAGAGCTCAAAGACACCGATTCTTTTATACAGCTCGGCAACATGTTCCATACTTATACACCAACATGTCGCAACGAAAAAACATGTCGCTTTGAACCCTTTTCCGGATTTTCTGGAGTTTTCAGCCCATCATTTTCTCTTCGTTTTTACAGCTCGTAGGACGTCAAATGAAAGAGTAACTTAAGAAGCTAATTACAGCTTCGAGCAAGTTTTCAGCTTTCTTTTGGGATTATGAATCGGATTAAAATCCCATTCTGTGATTTTGGTCCAGGACAGTCTTATTCTCGTGTTGGGATTCTGGACGGCAATAATGGATTTAGTGCAAAATCGCTCCAATTCTTTGGAAGAAAAAAAATATTTTTGTAAAGATGGAACAAGTGACTTTTAATGTGTCGAAACAAAAACTTTTTGACAAATGTGCCTCAAGCAAGATAACTGTTACTGTCGCCCGTTACTAACTGGCGTGTGTAATAGTATGCGAACCATATTTGCAAGCCTTTCGATAGCTCAACTGCGTCGGTTCGTGAAGCCGAAGGTTCTGCGTCCAAATGTGTGTTTTACCACAAGCAATCAAAAGAGAAACAGACAAAAATACTCTTTTTTCAAAGCTAACGAAAATACTGAAAAACGAACCGAACTTTTCAAAATGCCAAAAAGTGTATGAAGACCATCAAACGGAACAACACCAACACAAAGTGAACAAGAGCTATAAGCTCATATGGCACTTGCAAGGGTTGAGATGTATTATTTGATCAAAAGTAATTTTCGACTGTGCGGTTCAGATGCGCACTTTAAGGGAGCTAGAGAAAAAGTATATTATCGTTGAACTTGGCTGTAATGATGCGCACTTTAAAGGCACTAGAAATTCATCTGTAAGGAAGACCCTTGAGGCAAAAACGATAGCAGGCTCTTAGGGATCATTGATATATACGTATGATCAGAAGTATTTTTTTTTCCACTAATTTGCGCACTTTAAGGGTGCAAGAAATTATTTTTTTTGCAAAACCCTTGTGGGACAACTGATCATGGGTTCAGATGTATCGTTTGATAAAAAGTACTTTTCGACCTTGCGGTTAAGATGCACACTTTAAGGGAGCTAGAACTTCATTTGTAAGCAAAACCCTTGAGGCAAAAATGATCATGAGCTCATGGGGATCATGGAAATGCATATTTTGCTTAAAAGTATTTTTCTTAATTTGCGGTCATGATTGGTACTTTAGGGCAGTGGTTCCCAACCTTTTCCGTACCGCGTACCCCTAATCAAGGTTCGAAAATGTTGCGTACCCCCTTTTCCAGAACGTTAAAAAGACGATATTTATTATCATAAATGATAAGGCATACATGAGTAGAAATTTATACAAAATCAATGAGACACTTCAGGCTGCTTTTTAGCTAAAATTTTATGAAATCTCGGCTCGACGTCATTTACGGCAATATTAGTTTCACAGTCAGCCTGTTTCTGTGAATGGTTTTGATGTCCTCCGTGCTTTCATCAAACTGCATTGCAAACGTTTTCGTTAGCTTAATTCGTAACCTGAATGTCAATAATTATCACTTGTTTTGTTATGTCTTTGGTTCTTCTTGAAACAATATTGTTAGACACAGGAACAGATTTTACGGCAGTAGGCTAGCTGTATTCAGGGGCGTCACGCACTTGTTGGCAGCACCTCTTCCCCAAACAGAAACGAGTCGGCGCGAAGCGCCGCGATTTTTCGTGATAACAGTTATTTTTTTTGAAAAACAGTCGATAAAAATACCTTGCCCCTCAAAATGTTTAGGCTAGTGATGCCTCTGCTGGTAATATTAGGCTTTCGGCAGTCAAAAGTGAGTTAGGCGAGATTTTGAAGTTACGAATTAAAACGATTTTGGTTCCTTCGCGTACCCCTTGCAAGGGTCTCGCGTATCCCTTGGGGTACGCGTACCCCCGGTTGGGAACCACTGCTTTAGGGAATGGTCGGATTTGAAAAGTGGCGATTTCTAAGCCAATCTTGTCGAATTTCTAATATTCCAGCCAAATTTCATTGTCCTAGCACATTTGGAAGTACCTTAACTCGCGATCACCGGAATTCCGGACCCGCCCCTCAAACTCCCCCCACAGTCGCCGGAGCCAATCCGGTTCAGTTTGGACTTGTTTGTTATTCCCACAAAGTTCCATCCCGATCTCTGCAGTCTAATCCGGTCACGTATTCCCCCCCCCCCCCAATTGTTGTCGGATCCGGTCCGGACATGAAAAAGATCACCACAGGCACGCCCTCTGTTCAGTTATTAAATTTCACTCGAATCCGATCACCACCCTCCATTATAACCGTTTCTCGAGATTTCCGGTCTTCCCCCACCCCAATTCCCCCATAGCTGTCGAATCCGGTTCGGACTTCAAATGGAACATCAGAGATATGTCGTTCATTCAGATATTAAGTTTCGTCCCAATCCGATCACCCGTTCGAAAGTTACACAACACTCAATTTTCCATATTCCCCCGCACTGCACCAGAGATACAAACCCCTTTGACCCTTGAATGCACTAGCTCTTTCCAATGTTAACAGAGTGATCCGATGCAAAGAGTGACGTCACGCCGCGCGCCGACCTACTAGTGTAAAGATAGGGGTAGGGGTTTTACAAAAACTACTAAATTTTTCGGATTTCCCCGCCCTCTACTCCCTCCACGGTGGTCGGATCGGGGAAGTGATTATTTGCAAGTTAGTTTGGTCGGGTCCCCGATATGCCTGCCAAGTTTCATCGTCCTAGCACATCTGCAAGTACCCTAACTCGCGATCACCGGACCGACCGACCGACCGACAGACCGACCGACGGAAAAGTGATCGGTATATGGCACTTGAGCGAAGCTGCAAGTGCCATAAAAACCAATAAACAACCGAAGACGAAAACCGAAATTGAAAGAATCCAAAAAACCTAAATTTGACACGAGCCACTCATCAATACCTACGAATAACAGTTACGAAATTGTTCTCGCTCGGGACTATAGCGAGTGACTAACCCCATTTTCGTCTGTTTTTCTTTTGATTTCTTGTGATATGTCAAGCCAATGTGGTTTGCGAAATTATCTTTGTGTTTTACATTTCACTACTATTATTCTCTGGAAGACGTAGAAGAAAGTAGTAAAGTCAACTGATTAATGAAGTGGCGGTTTTTAGGTGAGGGTGGGTTCAAAGCTCAAACAGTTAAATCCAACGAAGAGTATAAGACGACCTCGACGGGGAAAGAAAAACAAATAAATAAACTAGAGGAAAGTATCTGGAAAAGAGCACATCTAGTAGCCTAATAAATCAAACTGAGTTTCATTTATTGTTATCATCTGGGCTATTTATCAAAGGAAAGACGGAAGTGTGACAATGAAGCACACAAGAATGAAACTACAAGAGATAGCCTAGGTTCAATAACGAGAACGAACCGTCACTCTATTAGAATATCAGGGACCGCCACGGATGAGAACAACTAAATTTGTTTCTCTTATTCGAGTTTGGTGCGCCTTTTTTTTCTCTTCGGCGATTTTGGTGAGGCCTCCGACGGATCAGTTGCACCAAAAATATTAAGAACACAAGTAGCCTACATCAAAATACACGAACATGGAACATATGCAATACGATATCTACTGAAGACTGAAAACAGCACCACTGACACGTTGACGCCACATAAGCCATTATGTTTGCTGTAGCGTTTTACGAATGATATGATTTATTAAACCCAGGCATCTAGAACAAAAGGCATAATATAACAACAGCAAGCGGTTATATCAGACAAAAGCACAAGCACAGCAAACAAGCATATCATCACTCAGCACGCATGATATTACATCCTCCTTCTTCTTCCCCAGAAGAAGGTTATCACTTATTGACAGAAGAGACCTAAGTGTTAGTACTGTTCTTACTAACATCTCCAAGAGAAGGCGCTAGGCTCGCTTCTCCTCAATATGTGCTAAAAATATATTAACACTAAGAACTTCTCATACGGCACTGATTCAACACAGACCCGAGAGAAGGCGCTTGGCTCACTACTCGCCGGGCATTATATACACTATATACATACTTTCACTTCTCTTGTTTTCTTTTTTTTCCTTAGATTTTGTTCACAAGTTCAGTTTGATTGGTGGCTTAATTGGCCTTCCGTATCTAGATTTGGCTACTGGTGCATCCACTGGTACTCTGTCCTTGGGTGGGCTTGGGCTGTTGGTCGGGGCTGTTTCATCAACTGATGGGATGTCTGACGATATGGTATGCGGTATTCCGTCTGTACGAGGTAAGTCAGACGCTGGGGGGATCACAGGAGCAGTAACTGTATCGCTTCCACTGTACTGTCTGCTCTGTGTTGGTGTCGATGGCAGTGCGTTTGATAGGTGTTTCCGATTCCTCTGTAGAACGGTTCCAGCTTCGGTTTCGATATGGAACGATCTCGGGCGTGCTGCTGGTGCTACAATGTTAGCAGTGTTCCACTGGCCATCTGTTTGCTTCTGGTAAACCACTGTGTCGCCCGAGTTGAGAGTAGGTCTAGTTTTGGCATGTTTGTCGAAGTACCATTTCTGCCTTGACTGGGCCTCTTCCCGCTTCTGCAGGTACTTTTTGGTCGGAACCACCTGTTTCTGCAGGTGTTTTTCTGTACATGGTAGGTGGGAGCGTAGTTGGCGGCTCATTAGCAGCTGTGCGGGAGCGGCGCAGTAATAGTAAAAAAAAAAAAAAAAAACATGGCAAAAATGAACAATGGTAGGCTAAATAAACAAAACGGTAGTCCAGGGTGTCACTTGACATTTGGCAAACCAAAAGAAAATGGAGTGAGGTAATATGCCAAATCTTTGGCATATGTTCATTCAATACTTTATTCCAGTTACAAAGACCATAATTAATCACTAGCAAATTAGAAACCCAAAAAAATAAGAAAAGGAACAATCAGATATTTAACCGTCCTCGATGGGCTCATACAAATTCAACCAAACTGGAAGCGACAAACGCAATAGCGGAGAACTAAGCGCTAAGATCAACTGGTTTTCAGATGCTAAAAGCCTTTCTCGCAGAGAGACTCATTTAGCGTAATGCAGCTGACAAAAATTCAAAACACAAATATCAGCGCATAGCTCTGTAGCACTGCAAAAACGTCGTAATCCATGAAGGAATCTTATCGCAAGCTCGCGGATTCCATTCTTAGTGTAGCTATGTACAAGTGGGAGACCAAAAATACTAGTACAGTACGAACGGAACAGAAAAGTTTTAACGTCAGACGAGCAATGATGGAACTTTCGTAGTAAAACATTACCTCTGAGGAAAAAAGAGCGGAGTGTGTGACGGAAGTGTGCGTCATCAAGTAGGTATTCATTAAAAATGAACCCAATGTACCAAAATTCTAAGCTCGGTTCCGCATAGTTTTACTGGGGGGATAATAGGCGACATTGATCAACGGGGCCGGAAGCATACACACTGGGTTTTTGATGTGTTGAAAACAATATCAAACTCATCAGCAAATTTTTCACAAATTTTCAACAACAGATTAAGTGAGTTAGGACAAGTTTCTAGCAACACTAAGTCGTCAGCGTAGCTCAGATTATTAATACATCGAGATGAAATATTACCGTATATGCAATTGACAAAATCAAGGTGTAGTGTAACCAGCGTACTCTCGCCGTTCCCCGAGGATTCCTCGGGGAATCGAAGGGAATGGCGAGAATAGAGGGAGTCACTCCACGCAGAGTCCATGTATGGAAAACAGCGAGAACACAGGGAATGCTTCTAAATTGGATTTTGTTGGGAAAAAAAATATGCAACTGACGAAATTTATCTGGATCCACTTTATTTTGATTTTGTTTATCCTGACTGTTTTTAATTAATTTTACATTACTTCAACACCAGCAAAAATTAATTCCCATCCGAGGGAGCAAAAGGGAGTCCTTTTTGATGATGGTGATGATAATCGGAGCATTCCTACGTTCGTGGGGACTCGTGAGAATATGGGGAGTGAGTCCCTGGGACAAACAAAATGGGGTACTCCTCAAGTGGAGTCCACTGGGAACGGCGAGAATAAGTCTCAGAGTCAGGTAGCAGAGAGCCCTGGGCCTGGCAGAGCCAGATCAAGATGAGGCATACCTTTTGCAAGCTGAAATCATATATTTCCTTATGGCTACCAAACTTATAGCTGGCGAGCTCTGGAATGTCAGCAGAAGTCACCTTCTTGTAGTCACTCATTATACACTAAACTGAAGTCAAAATCTGGTTAAAAGCCGAGTATCATTGATTTGTTTTTATTTTACTGATGATGATGATGCTAGCTTCAGTTCAAAACTCACCAATAGATGTCTGTAAGTGAAGGACCGGAAATTAACCAATAGAAATGCTTGCTTAATATGTGACGTCACGGAGTAACAAGCTGGTAACAAGTGAATGTAAAGAAGGTGAGAATCTTCTTTTCTGTATCTTATAAGTATCCTCCCTTCGCCGTAGAATAGCTGTTCTGCATTAGGAGTATCACAGCCGCATGTCGCCCTCATTTTATATTCCTCTATTCGAAATAAAAAAAATTATATTTTTAGACTAGAATATTTTCTACCAAGTTCGATTTAAGGTAATTTGTGACCAGTAACCATTCCAGTAAAGGACTTTTGCTTTAGAAGCAAGAAGCTTGTAGTCGGAACAGAAACACCTTTCACACATCATCACCGAAAGCCCGTACAAATACTCCATATGACTAAGTCCAAAACACGCCAGTGATCCTCAGGAAGAAGGAGTAGGCGCGTCCGTAACGACTCAAACTCAACGACTCACATCCTGTCTCAAGCAATCAGGACGATCTTTGGGAGCAGCTGTGACACGACTTCTGCCTTTCATCCGCTAGATACCCGGAGAGGCCGGAGATTTCGCAGCGGCAAGGAGAGATAGTCATATAGTGTATTCTACACCTCGCCTGCGGTTGGGTGAAATCTGTAAACAATAAGATCAATCATAGAGGGCGATTCTGGCGATCTGGAAAGCTCCGCGAGCTTATGCGCCGGCTGTTCTTGCGACTTCGGCTAAAAGTCGCTTGGCTTTCCAGAGCTGTTTTCGCGCTCCGCTAGTTTCCGCCAGCACTTGGAAAGCGAATCCACTTCGCGAGTGGAAAGTGGTTTTGGCAAGTCAACGAGAAGTTGTGAAGGTGCAACTGAGGCGTGACGACTTTTTGCTTGTTCTTGCGCTCGGCGGATTCTCGCTTTGCTTTTCGGAAAGCGAATCCAAGAGATCGCCCTTAGTTCTCGATGGGGTTCCAAGGCTGGATATTTACGGACTTCTTCATCGAGAAAATTGGGTCTTGTAGATATCTGGCCTGTGTCACGCCCCGTAAAAATGTTATTAGTCCCAAATTAACTACTCGACAACCAATTTCCAGTTTAAGTTTCTATAAGATCCATTCACGAAAAATTGTAGTCTTTTTTTTTGACGCATTACGGCCAAACGAATAATCCGCTGGAAAACCAAATTCAGATATGGATTCAGAACGTAGGCTAAGCCAGGGCCGTCACTACTAGGGGGGGAGGGGGGGACGCCCCCCCCCCCCAATGTTGTCGGCCAGTCGGTAAAAAACAGCCGAGTCGGCGCGAAGCGCCGCTATTTTTCTTAAAAACAGTCGATTTTTTTCTTGGAAACAGTCGGTTTTTTCTTAAAAACAGTCGATTTTGCGTAAAAATAGTCGATTTTTCTTAAAATTAGCCGATTTTTCGTCAACACAGTCGTTTTTATCTGCAAAACCAGTCGGTAAAAATGACCAGCCAGTCGGTAAATACCTTGTCCCCCCCCCCAAACATTTTGGCTAGTAACGCCTCTGGGCTAAGTTAGGCTACATTTGCCTGATATAGCATCTCTAAGCGACTTTTGAAAACTCTTTTCTTTTTATCTAATGTCCGGTTTCGGTTTTGGTTGAGTCCGGGCGAATGTGAGGCAAACAAATAAAATCCAACAACAGATTCAGTATATGCCTTTGTATCCCTATATCGATTCTCCAGTCACTTTCAGCTAGAACCTTACTTTTACCGAATTTGTGGTTATGGGCCATATTCCGGATGAACTAACTGTCCGTTGTGAAAATAAAGTCTAAACATGGATTTAGAGTTTCTGTTTACCGTAAATAAATAAAAAAACATCGTGCCTTAATTTAAACACAAAAATTTTAGACAGAAAATATACTTGAGCGGGAAAAAAATCTTGAAAAACACCACGTAGACGATGAGCTGGATGACTTGATGTAGAGACGCCAGCGTTTTTTCCAGTGGGGGAGTAGAATGTTGGGCGCCGAACTTGACTCGTTCGAACTTGACTCGAGGGGTTGGCAACTCACCGTCAGGGTGTACGAGTGCCACACAAGTACCACACAAGTGCCACACAGTGCCACACAAGTGCCGCGCAGTGCCACACAAGTGCCACAAAGTGCCACGCAAGTACCACACAGTGCCATACAAGTGCCATACTGGAGGGTGCCACACAGTGCCACACAAGTGCCACACAGTGCCACACAAGTGCCACACAGTGCCACACAAGTGCCACACAGTGCCACACAAGTGCCACACAGTGCCATACAAGTGCCACACAAGTGCCATACTGGAGGGTGTACGAGTGCCACAGAGAGTTGCCAACCCCTCGACTTGACTAGCTCATGGGTGCGACAGGAACGACGAAGAACGACATTTACAGTGTTTAGAGCAGGAGGTCTTCAAGGATTTAATGTATTTTTCTGCAGAATGTGGTACACACCGGAACGGTGCAGGATGTAAGGAACGCTTTCTGAGGAATGCATCCGCAAGGCACGTTCCGGTAGTAGCAAACTCTGCTTGGACAGAGAAGACTAATACGAATCAAGTTGGAGTTATCCTCAGTCACAGAGCCGAAAAGAAACTTGGAAAGCGGGTCTTGGAGATCCCAAAACGTTGTAAACGATATACATATGACTTCTTAGAGTTGTCTGTCTGTCCGTCTATTAGCACAACAACTTCCAAGGGGTTTGTTATATTGTTTTTCAAACTTGGCTTGAGGATTCACTCGGTCAAAGTACCGATCAAGTTCGGTGGGCCTTGTAGCTCTACATTTAGGAGGAGGAGGGGGTTTCGAATTAAGAGGCGTAACTAAATATTTCTATAAGCTAATTCGATAGTCGATATAGGGTTAAGAGATATACTGAATCCATATCGGAAACTTGTTTTCCATCCACACAAGTAGTTTTCCCGGTATCCAGCCAAACCGAAAAATTGGTAAAAGTAAACGTTTGTATCTGAAGTTGAGTGGATTCAAAATAAGGATAAGGAGACATACTGAATTCACTTTTCACAACCGGGTATTTGGTACAAGTAAAAGTTTGTTTTTTCCGATGCTTCCGCAGTTACCATGATATCTGACAACTACGGTAGCAGTTCAAAATGACAATCACCGATCTTTACTTTTCAGAGGTCACCCCAAAAGAAATACTTCTATCAGCTCACAGGACGATTGCCAAGCTATTTTCCCACAACCAAATTATCGAACTTGCCTTCTTTGAGGTCACCCCCCAAAAAATACTCGCATCCACTCACATCATAAGTGCCAAACTAGTTTCCCACAAATTTGATAAAATTCGCTCTCTAAGTAAGTAAGTAAGTAATATGTTTTTAACCCGCCATTTGGAAAGTGGAGAATAGGAAATAGAAGAAAGGAATAAAAACAAATACGAAACAGATAAGAAAACACAATCCAGGAGACAGGTTAGAAGGAATGCGCTGGTTGTACCCAGTTGGCGATGATTTTTGCCAGAGACGAGGAAACTTTGGAAAGGGTAACACTTGCATCCTGAACTTTGAACTTATCCGTTTAGCGTGTGGTTGTGGCATGGTTTTGGACGATGGAGCAGGTGCTTCGTACATTTAAAGTAGCACGATATTACCTCTTTTAATTCCTTCTTTCGCAGAACATGCGTTACGCCAGAACGAAATAAAAGAGAAAGAGTGTAAGTAGGGCGCTCCGCTTTGGAGTAGAATTTTCCTGAGGCTTTTCGACTGTAGCGCCCCCGGTTAAGAACGATGCGCTAGGCAGTATATGGATAGATTTACATGCGTCTTGGACAACTAAAGAACAGTTCCTGATTGTCGATTTGAACGATAAGCTGTCGTAGAGAGTCGGTCAATCTGATGTCGTCTCAGTCGACAGGAATCAAGAGAAATCGAAGCATCGAATGTATTTCAAACGTTTAACGAAAGGTTGAAATGCAAGTACTCGCATTTTTAGAGGTGACTTCATGATCGACTTTGAAAGTTCAAATGACAGCATAGTGACATTTCTTTTGGCACGACAGCATCAAATTGTCTGCTGTCAAGAAACAATCCTGCTATGCTGCTATGGGAGATTATCTGTCGTTCATCAATTTGCGGACTGAAATAGTGCGACTAGTTTAATACAAATTATGCTGTATACCTGTGATTTTTACCCGGTGAATATTCTTAATGTCACCTGTCGAAGCTTGATAAAAACTTCTCTCGACAGAGCCAAAACAGTTCAGTACGTTCAGATACGAGATACAAAAATCTCCTGGTTTTTCCGTTGACAACCACTCTATGTCTTGCCACTCATCCATAATGTACCCTTTTCTTTGATCATTTTGCTACAAATAGGGAGTTGGATCCTTCCTCACCATTTGACATCCTAATTAATAAAAAAAAACCGTTTACTTTTAATGGTTTCCGCAGTAAATCCCGAAGAAGTTCCCTCAAAACGCAAACTCGAACCGACCGGATCCCAAAAGGAGGAGTTCGTGAGAAAATATTTTGAAGGATCTCAGTCTCTAAATGTAGCTTGAACACAGAGACCGACTCGGACAGTGACCTTTTGAACGACAAGGATACAAGCAAGTCTTCCTTGCAAATGGAGCATAGTTTTTAAACCGATAAATACAAGGACAAAGAATTGGTATTGTCGACAAAGTGAGAAGCTCGTCTGTAGCGACATCTACTGTCGCTGTCGATATTGAGAATAGAAGACAGTATTTCTCCCGCTATTTTCACAAAACCCTAAATGTCCAGAAAAGAAGTATAGATAAATATTTGAAAACAACCATGTCCTTGAAGAATGTGTCGTGAAGGCTCTTCGTGAATCAGCACGTTTTAACACGTTGTTTGTGTGCAATAATGATTAGTGCTAATGGCAAAGTTTTTGAAAAGAACGATCAAGAGGAAGAAAGGATTAAGGTTCCAAGGTAAACTGTTGTTACTTGAAAGTTGTAGGTACTGTCAGGAAGTTCCGACCCACAGTTTATAACAAGATCTAGCCTTGCACGAATTTGAGTTTCATTTTTTGTTTGTTTATGAATTGTTTTTGTTGCCCGTCATAATCAGCAACCAACAGGATGACAGAGCGAACAAAAAAAAATAAAGAAAAACAAAGAAAAACAGAAAAAAATACACACTACCCAAAAAAAATCGACCTACCCCAAGAATTTAAGGAACGCAACAAACCATTTGAAAAAGTACCTTTCCAAGGCTCCGGGGGGGGGGGTCAACTGTCGGGCACACTGTGTAGCGGGGAGTCACACACACTTCGGGCACGGTTGGGATTAGGCTACTTACCCAGAATCCCGCTCCATAAAGTACCGCAAAAATGACCTCGTGCATACTGTATTTCAATTTTGTTGATTTAGCTGTCGACAGAATCTTGAAACTTTTTTTAAAGGTAATTCACTCGCTCTCGGGTAAAGTCCCATGTGAGGCAGTGTACTGTCGAGTGATTACCCCCAGCATGGCCTCAGGACAAATGGTTTTTAGCACTTATTAGCAGATGGTTGAGGCGTTGACCTTTGAACTGTAAGTTCACTATCAAATCAGCAGCTGCCAAAAAACGCAGTACCCTATCTCCTCTATTAGCAATACACTGATGATCTCGCTTACCACGATTTGTTCTCTTACGTGACGTGTCAGAGCCCGATCATTGTATGCGAGGAATTGTTTCCCTCCGAAGAATGGTTTTGCAAATTTTGCCAAAGATAGTCATCTTTTTTTTTTTTTTTTTTTTTTTAAAGCCACGTAGTTTTTTTTCATTTCTTCCAGCCCAAAACGAATTGGTCTGGTGACTACGCCTCCAGTTTCCCTCGGTGACGCCTCTAAAAATCACAACAAAAAATATCAAACACTAACAAGACCGGCCTTTCTACACTATCCTCTAACGCTACTTTTCTACATTTTATACAATATTAAAATCTTTACAATCTTATTTTTTCATCAGGTCTTTACCCAATTTCTTCTCATTTAAAAAATTAGCAGCCAAAAATTAAGAATTTTCATTTTGGGAGAAACCCACCAAAACCTTTTCCTTTTTCCAAAATATCCTCGCTCTTCCCACGCCAATAGATTCCCTCCAAAGGGAATCTATTTTGTGGTGGCACTTTCCTCCCCCAAAAATTTCAAAAATATTCTCCACAAAACGAAAACTCAAAACAAAACCAAACAAACCTTAAACAAAAACTAATTAAAATCATAAAAATTAAAAAAAAAATTAAAAATCAAACAAAATAAAATCAAATAAAAATTAAAAAACTACTCCAATTTCATTTTATTGTATTTTAACAAACTTCAAATACAATAAAATGAAAAAATAGTCATCTAAGGCAAAGGGCATGGAAAGAGGCTAAAACAGTGGAAGCCGTGTGTAATTTTCTGCAAGCATACCGTAGCTTAGTAGTGAAGTGGTCAATTACCTCAGTGCATCTGAGGTAAAACACTATGCAGTGCGAGGTGACAAAAGGACCCCTATTGTCTATTCTGCCTTTCATATCATTCCTAGCTCCCTTATGGGGTTATAAGGTTCTAAGAATACTCGCCTTTCGCCATTATCTCGTTTTGTACCTACGACCAGTGACCCATAAATTTCCTATGATGACTCGCCATTCAGGGGGCTTGTCATTTCCTATGCTTCTATGTTGCTATGTTGCCCGCCTCACCTATAGTTTCCAAAGATTCGACTTGGGTCAAATCGGTGTTCTTACTCAGTTAGAGCCAATCCCGGGCCTCCATGGACGTGAGACCAAAGAGACTCCTCCCTCAAGGCAAAATTTTATCCCCGTGGGTATTTCTCGAACTATATGACGCTCGGTCAAGAGCCCATCAGAAACCTCTTATTGACAAGCCCCCTGAATGGCGAGTCATTACAGGAAATTTATGGGTCCCTGCTACGACGTTTTAGAGCTTTTTCGGCCTGTCGATTTTGACAGTCATGCGAAGCAAGCTTCACCGAAAGCTTCAAGGTTCGTCAACGACTCTTTCACAAAGAAGGACATGACAAGCTTGAAAGTATTATTTTCCATTTTCAAAGACATGGTAGACCACCAGGTACGCCTTCTGTTTTAGACTTCTTTGTTTTGCTTGGTTTTTACACTTTTTAAATTTTCAAATATTTTGCGTCCAGCCACCGCGTCAGAGAGAGTGGACAAGCGCTAACAAGAAAATCGCTAATTCCTCGTGGAAAGTAAGGTGTTTTTTAGAATGGTATTTCTAAGGGCAGTGTCTATCGTTCCCCTATCTGGGAATCGGTACTCCACACGCTATTGTTCCACGTTTGTCGGGGATTCGATGTGTCAGGAGCTAATGTTCCCCGCGATGTCGGGGAATCGATAGGCCCAGGGCTAATCTTCCCCGCGATGTCGGGGAATCGATAGGCCCTGGGCTAACATTCCCCGACTACTCGGGGAATCGAAGTGTCCAGAGCTAATGTTCCCTCATAAACAAATAATCGATTTTGAGATCGGGGAATCGAAGTTTCAGGGGCTAATGTTCCCCGACATCGTGATGATGATTTTATTGAGTTAAGGTCGGGGAATCCAAATGCCAGGAGCTAATGTTCCCTCATAATCAAATAATCAATTTTGAGGTCGGGGAATCCAAGTGCCAGGAGTTAATATTCCCCGATAAGCAATTATGGCTTTTGAGGGCGGGGAATCGAAGTGTCCAGAGCTAATGTTTCCTCATAGTTAAATAATCAATTTTGAGTTCGGGGAATCGAAGTGTAAGGGGCTAATGTTCCCCGACATGCAAATATTGAGTTTGTTGAGTTGAGTCCGGGAATCCAAATGCCAGGGGCTAAAGTTCCCTCATAATCATATAATCGATTTTGAGATCGGGGAATCGAAGTGTGAGGGAGGGGCTAATGTTCCCCGACATGCAAATATTGAGTTTGTTGAGTTGAGGTCGGGGAACCCAAATGCCAGGGGCTAAAGTTCCCTCATAATCATATAATCGATTCTGAGATCGGGGAATCGAAGTGTGAGGGGCTAATGTTCCCCGACATGCAAATATTGAGTTTGTTGAGTTGAGGTCGGGGAATCCAAATGCCAGGGGCTAATGTTCCCTCATAATCAAAGAATCGATTTTGAGCTCGGGGAATCGAAGTGTGACTTCGATTCCCCGACTCAAACTCAATATTTGCATGTCGGGGAACATTAGCCCCTGACGCTTCGATTCCCCGATCTCAAAATCGATTTTTGTTTATGAGGGGACATTAGCTCTGGACAATTTGATTCCCCGAGTAGTCGGGGAATGTTAGCCCAGGGCCTATCGATTCCCCGACATTGCGGGGAAGATTAGCCCTGGGCCTATCGATTCCCCGACATCGCGGGGAACATTAGCTCCTGACACATCGAATCCCCGACAAACGGGGAACAATAGCGTGTGGAGTACCGATTCCCAGATAGGGGAACGATAGACACTGCCATTTCTAAGCCATTTTATCGTGAAACGATCATTTCTGGTAATAGTTGTGATGTAGAGTTGAGAGACGGGATCCCCATTCCGGCGTAAGTATATTGATTCTCCCATGACAAGTTTCGTATGCTCGTTTTAGCAACGGTAGCATCACTGACGAACAAGTCTCCGACTGAGTAGACTTGCTTTATACTTTCTCAACGACCAAGGCTCAGACTTTTTGGATTTATATTACCGAGACAAAAAAGATAAAGGAGAGGTGGTTGAAGTACACGGATTATTTTTTCCTGAGTACACATAAACTTGATTTGCTAACCCCATGGATATCGTTGACGGTCGTACCAGACAGGCTCAATTGAGGTTCCTGTCGGAAAGTTTTACTGTTTTCTTCTTATGCGACAATGTAAGCGTTTATTGTCAACTCACATAAACAAATATAATCAGAAGTTACATTTGCAGTTTTAAACTGTACGCAGTTAATCTCAGACTCTCGGGTAGCTTTAATCAGCTACACAGAAACACACCGACAATTATTTCGACGTACAAGTTGAAGAAGTTGGCCTACTTCAATAAATGAGTCGAACATGGGATGAAGAAGTTTTTGCAAAAAAAGAAGCGCAAAAAATACCTTTTGCTTGTTTCTTTAAAATGCTGTATTCACAAGTCTTGCGTCTCTTGTCATTCGAGAAGTAGACTATCGCTGGTTTCGAAGGTTTTACCGGACACCACTTAAGACTTGAATATTTGACATGTGACGAATGTAATTAATATCAAATAATTGCTTTCATGATCTTGTGTTTTCTTTTGCATTTCTAATGTTTCCTATTTTCGAGCAGCGGATGCCGTAGAGATTGAAGACCTTGATTCTCCCATTGCCCTTTGCCGGCCAAACGATGGTATCGGATATCTTTGTGAGGTCACCAAGTTCACACGAAAAGAAGTGCAGCTTATGTACAGGACATTCAAACAGGTAAGGTGCCGTTTGTTGTACAGTATCAAGAAAAAATAAGGCAATAGAACTTCCGTCTTTGGTTCCATGCAGCGACTATGGACATCCCGAAAAAACTAAGCTGAGCTATAGAGGAAACTGCCGCTTTGCCGCAGCGTTCACATGCGACGTCACAATGATAAGATATGATATAATATTTACTGCAAGAAAGCCCGAGACCATGGTAGACATCCAAACTGCTTTTACTTGGGAAATTTCTTCTCCGGGGCTGTACTGCGATATAGCTGTTTGTAGAGGTAATGCAAATTGTGATGTTCCGCATAGCTCCCACCCTTCGCTCGTATTGATCGGGCAGCGTTTAGGGATCTATTCGACGCCGCATGATGTTATTACAGAAATAGGGAGGCGGAGGTTCTGGTGCTTATTTGTTCATGACAGTATAGATAGACACCAATCATTGTTTGCAAGTATCGATGACGAGTGGGTTGGTTTTGAGGCTTTTTACTTCGATATCCAAACCGTTTGAAACATGTAATCCAGAAATCAATGCAGTAGCGCATAAAGAGCTAAGCCCCGACTTCGGTTCAGCCATGGCCTTTGGCCCTCTCCGCTCCTAAATCCTCCCTTCCCCACCAAAACGCCAAAACTCGCCTACGAAAAAAATCAGGCGTTCAAAAAGATGCATTCCAGAATTCGTGATTTTTTTTTATAGAAACATAATTGATTTTAAGTGCATTGACACAAATGTTAAAAAATAGTTAGCGCTAATTATCGCGACTCATGGGGCTTATAGAAGTTCCCTGTCTTTCCACTGTTACAGTCTTTGGTAAGAACAACAATCACGCAAATCTCCAAGTTTAGAACTTGAAGCCAAGCGTATCGATACAAAAGGGATCGACTAAAAGCAGAAGGGAAGGGAACACGAGAAAAGCAGGAAGGCATACTAAAACCAGGAAGGGCGACTAAAACGAGGAAGGGCGTGCTAAAACGAGGAAGGATGTCACCAGATTCATGGCTGCGAAAAACTGGAAAGCCGCACCGTTCCCTTCCTCTGTTTCGTATTCTTTGAGGGGTCGGCACTTTTTCAAATTCAAAGTTCACCATCTCTTCCTCGTTTTATATCCTGACATGGGTAGGCATTAAGTCCAGTGAGGGGTCGGCAACTATAAAAATTGTAATTAACCTTTTCATTCCTCGTTTTAGTAGCTTGAATTCTAAATTCTTTGAGGGGTCGGCAACTATCAAAATTTAAGGTTTACCATTCCTTTTCTCGTTTTAGTACTTTAAGGTACTACCCGTGACAAGCTACTAAAACGAGGAAGGGAACGGTGAACTAAGAATTTTTTATAGTTGCCGACCCCTCAAAGAAGAATAATTTAATTTCCTTCCTCGTTTTAGTACTCTCAAGTTACTAACACGAGGAAGAACATGGTCGACTTGAAATTTCTTAGTTGCCGACCCCTCGCTGGACTGATAATTCTAGTTGCCGACCCCTCAAAGCACTAAAACGAGGAAGGGAAGGGTGAACTATATTTGATAGTTGCCGAGCCCCCAAAGAAGAATAATTTAAGATTTACAATTTACTTCCTCGTTTTAGTACTCTCAAGGTACTAAAACGAGGAAGAAAATGGTGGACTTGAAATATCTTAGTTGCCGACCCCGTCCCTTTAGCCGCCTACCGTCAGAACGAGAAATGATAAGGTGAATTACAATTTTGATATTTGCTGACCCCTCACTGAACTTAATGCCTACCCACGTTTCAGGATACTAAACGAGGAAGGGATGGTGAACTTGAATTTGAAAAGTTGCCGACCCCTCAAAGAATTTTACTTTTTCGAAGCCTTAAATTCTGGTGACATCCTTTCTCGTTTCAGCATGCCCTTCCTCGTTTTAGTATGCCGTTCCTGGTTTTAGTATGCCTTCCTGCTTTTCTCGTGTTCCCTTCCCTTCCTGCTTTTAGTCGATCCCGGACAGTCTCGTACAAAAGCCCATCGTTTTAGCGGGATTTTAAGGTAGTCAATCATCAGTGTTTGGGCGAAGAAAAAGCATACACCGAGATATCATATTTCTAAAAATCCCTCCTTTCGTTGACTGTAACTAATACCGGAAGAACGATTCGGATTCGACGACATGCAAACAAAACAAAATATCGAATGTTAAAATGTGCATGTTTGCAAAATCTTCTATTTCTTAAGAATATTTCACTCACATATCTTGACGTATTTTTTTTTGCTTTTATAAAGAATTCTAATCCAAAAATGTTAATAATAATAATAATATATTGCAAAAATAAGGCACATGACCTCAACAAAATACATGGCCATTAAATGGTTACATGGTTAACGAGGCAAGTAGCTATAAACCGAAACAAAAACTTTCAGATGTGAATTGGAACGCGATTCCAATTGCGGATAGAGTGACCCCTTCTGAAAAGCACTCGCTTAGCATCTTCATTTGAAATCGTTCCTTTCAGTCCCTTGATCACCTTTCGACTGAAGACCTGAAGAAGCACTCAGCCAAGAAGGGCATGTTTTTCTCCCTTTTTCCTTCCTGTACTGTTATTTTTACTTGGTTACTTTTCAAAGGAGTTTGTTCATTCATTCATTCATTCATTTATTTGATTCCTTCAAAACTGAAGAGTATATAAAAAAAGAGAACTACATGTCACAAACACTTCAGAGATAGTACACAAACAATTAACTGACCGTTAAAAACAAACTATCATTCTATATCTACAATAAAATACAAATGATAACACAAAATCAAAATAAATAAACTAATCATGTATAAACTAATCATGTTGTACTTCTTAACAAGTGTCAGCTACTGTAGGGGATGTGGTTACTTTTGTGTGTTTTCGAAGAGTATGTAATCTGATCTAATTTATCAAAACTGCCAGGTGAAAAGATGAGCTGATCTTTCTAATCCACTCACTAAAATATGTCTAGACGCTCATGTGAATTAGTACCACCATCATGTATATTTTATTTTATATTTGTTTTTTTACGCATCAGAGCCCAAGGCATAGTGGAGTAGGAAAACAGAAAAGAAGGAGAAAACGACAAAACAAACAAAGATACTACAAAACTAAGTTATTGTCGAAGAACTATCTTTCATACATGCTTAACATTATTTTTGAATCTCTGAATAAGTTGTCCAACTGCTGTAAGTGGGTCAGTAATATTGTAATTGTACTGTTTCGGGTCCAGTGAATATGATAGTGTTTAGTCACCTACGCGTGGGCCGCACACAGAATTTTACATACAATACAGATAATGAGAACTACCACCTATTTCAATTTTTCCCTCACGTAACCCCTTTACCTTTTCAGACCCTTTTGCAAGGCCACAATACCAGGGAAGAGTTCCCCATACTTGATCTAACCTAGTTTACTTCCTAGTTATTCCAGTTCCCAAAAGTTCTGTTTATATGATCCTGGTTAAGCTAGTTATTCCACTTATGCCTCCTCTTGGACTCCCCAACTTTTGACCTTTAATATAACTCTGACCTGGACCAGTTCCCAGATAAGCCCTGATTGATTGCACACTAGGCTCTAGGGAAAAAAGTCCCTTAGGATAGGGGAAGCAACAGATTGGAAATCCAAGACTTTCCTCGGAAGCAGGAAGTAGTTAGACAGGAGACGAGGATCTACTGTAAGTACTTCCGTCGTGAACGGTTTGGTAAGTGAAACGAGATTGCGGTTTTTGACTCATTGTTCCTTAGAAGCTTTGCTGAAGGAAAAAATAGTACGAGGAAGAGAAAAAGACGAAAAAAGAAATATATTAAACCCTGAACTTGATGCGTGAGGACTCAACTTTGCACTGGAGTAGGCCATTAAATCTTGGATTTACACCGCGTTGTTGTCCATAAGCTTATTCCAGAGTGCTGAAGAAACATTACTAAGAAGGAGAAAGAAAAAAGAGACGAACAATGTGAATTTAAAAATACATGTGTCATGTTAGAAGACGAGAGCTGAATAGCCTCCATGAGGAGATGGAAGGGGTTTAATTAATAATCAATGAAAGTGTTGAAAAATAGCCAAAAGATTGAAATGAAAATATAAGCAACAAGAAAATAAAGATGGAGGGTACGAAGCCTACAACATTAAAGGCAAAATTGAAGCATCATCCAAGATTGGTTGGGCCCACATTACAGTTTCCCGTTTCCAAGCTAGCTATCAGACACATTTGAGGTCAGACAGGGGCACCAGCACCTGGTCTTGCTAGAACTATAGTTCCTCGTCTGCACACCTATACACACAAAAACAACCAATTTCCATAGATCCATTTTGGTTCGCTTTTTTCAGTTCCGCAATCTACTGTGCAAGATTAACTTTTAATTTCATTTTGGCAGTTAAAACTATTAAACTAAAAAAGAGCCGTATCCTACAAACAATCTATAATACTCTTGAATTCTTGATGACTAACCCTCCTTGCCGACGCAAAATCGCCGGGTACCTAGCGGAAGAGCCGGAAGCGGTATCACAGCTGCTCCCAAAGATCGCCGTGATTGGTTGACATAGAATTTGAGTTGTTGAGTTTGAGCCGTTAGTGAGACGTTTACTCGTTCTTCCTGAGGATCACGGGCGTGTTTTGGACTTAGTCATATAGATATTGATTACCTTGAATCCTGTCGCGAATCCGGTTTCTGATGACCTGAAGACCAGTGACTGAAGGGAAGAAAATATAAAAAAGCAGGTGATGAAGAGCGCGAAAGATCTTTTTGTGCCTGTGAGACTTTAACTACATAGTCGGGAACCGTGGCTTCCGAAAAGGAACGGACGTCTTTACTGATGCACTAGACGATCCAGACTGTGAGATAAATGATTCGCAAGAGAGACAGGCCAAACTCCTACGGAATTTCGGAGAGTTAGCAACACATGAGTTTGCAAATGAATGGAGCAGGAGAAGCGGGAGTGATTGACATTGATGACTGGGAAGCCAAATATATTTGAACGGGACTTCTAGGAAATAATGAAGGACGGTGACTGTCAGTGACATTAGCTGTCATCGTTATCATGAAAATACAGAAGGGTTGGCTTGACTGTGTGGACGCCTCAAGAGATTTACTAAAAGTGGGAAAATAAAGGAAATTCGTGGTGCACGAGGAAAGGCTACTGAAAGCAAGGAAGGCTACTAAAAGAAGGAAAGACAAACAAGGACGAGGAATTTGCACCGGAAGTTAAGGATGTTAAAAATCCGTTTTTTTCCTCTGTGAGGGGTTGGCTGGGTAACGAACACACGTAAAGTATGTTTCCGGCCACAAGTTTTCTTCCTAACAGACCAATAAACCAGACAAATACTACCCCTCACTAAAGTAGGAAAGGAATGATGAACTTTGAGGGCGTTCGTTGCTATCCATCACAGAGCAGTAAAACGGGAAAGGAAAGGTGCAGCTTTCCAGTTTTGATAAAAATGTGGTATGCAGAAGTGATCACGGCCCCTTGTCGGTGAAATTTTTATGGCACTTGCAGCCTCTGGCTCAAGTGCCATATACCGATCGCAATTCCGTCCGTCGGTCGGTCTGTCGGTCTGTCGGTCTGTCGGTCGGTCTGTCCGAATTTTTTTGTCCCACATGTTCGAGTTAGGGTACTTCCAGATGTGCTAGGACGATGAAACTTGGCAGGAAAATCAGGGACCCGACCAAACTAACCTAGAAGTAATCAGTTTCCCGATCCGACCATCTGGGGGGGAGTGGTGGGCCGGGGAATTTCTGAAAATTAAGGAGTTTTGTCACACTTTTTCGAGTTGGAGTACTTCCAGATGTGCTAGGACGATGAAACTTGGCAGGAGCATCATGGACCCGATCGGACTAACTTGGAAACATTCAGTTTCCCAACCCGACCACCCGGGGGGGGGAGTGGAGGGCTGGGGAATCCGGAAAATTGGAGTAGTGTGTAACTTTAGAACGGGTGATCGGATTGGAATGAAACTTAATAACTGAATAAATGACATACTTCTGATGTCCCGTTTGAAGTCCGGACCGGATGCGACAGCTATGGGGGAGTTGGGGGGGGGGGAGACCGGAAATTTCGAGAAATGGTTAGAATACAGGGATCGGAGTGAAACTTGCTAGGAAGAACAAGCATGTGCTCCAGATAAATTGTTTATACATTTGGACTGGATCCGACCACCCGGGGGGGGGTGGAGGGCTGGGGAATCCGGAAAATTGGAGTAGTGTGTAACTTTCGAACGGGTGATCGGATTGGAATGAAACTTAATAACTGAATAAATGGCACACTACTGATGTCCCGTTTGAAGTCCGGACCGGATTCGAATGCTCTGGGGAGTTGGGGGGGGGGAGACCGGAAATTTCGAGAAACGGTTAGAATAGAGGGATCGGAGTGAAACTTGCTGGGAGGAACAAGCATCTGCTCCAGATAAATCGTTTCTACATTTGGACTGGATCCGGACACTAGAGGGGTGGAGGGCTGGGGAATCCGGAAAATTGGAGTACTGTGTAACTTTCGAGCGGGTGGTCGGATTGGAATGAAACTTAATAACTGAATAAATGACATACCTCTGATGTCCCATTTGAAGTCCGGACCGGATTAAACAGCTATGGGGGAGTTGGGGGGGGGTGACCGGAAATATCGGGAAACGGTTAGAATGGAGGGATCGGAGTGAAACTTGCTGGGAAGAACAAGCATCTGCTCCAGATAAATCGTTTATACATTTGGGATGGATCATGACATTAGGGGGGGGGGGTGGAGGGGAGTTTCCCAGAATTCCGGTTATGGCGGTTTTGGGGATTTTCACGACGAATCTTGGGAGGCGAATCAGGGACCCGATCAAACTGACTTATAAAGAAAAATTTACATGATCTGATAGCCGTGGGGGGAGTAACGGGAGGGGGAATCCGGAATATTGAGTCATGCGTAACTTTGAAACGGCTGATCGGATTTGAGTGAAATTTGATAATTGAAGAGAGGACATGTTTCTGTTGATCTTTTTCATGTCCGGACAGATCCGACAGCAATTGAGGGGGGGGGCGAAAATACGTGACCGACTTAGACTGGTGAGATCGGGATGGAACTTTGTGGGAATAACAAACAGATGCTCTGGATAAACACTTACGGAACCGGATTGGCTCCGGCGACTGTGGGGAAGTTTGAGGGGGGGGGGAGGTCCGGGATTCCGGTGATCACGATTTAAGGTACTTCCAGATAATCTAGGACGATGGAACTTGGCTGTAATATTAGAGATTTGACAAGATTGACTCAAAAATGACCACTTTCCAAACCCGACCATTCGTTAAAGTACTAATCTTGACTGCAAATTTAGAAAAATACTTTTAAACTAAATTCATATTTTCATGATTCCCATGAGCCCATTATCATTTTTGCCTCAAGGGTTTTGTTTGCAAATGACGTTCTAGCTCCCTTAAAGTGTAAATCCGAACGGCCAGGTCGAAAAGTACTTTATTTCAAACAATACATCTCAACCCATGATCATTTGTGCCACAAGGGTTCTGCTTAAAAATTTATTTCTGTCACCCTTAAAGTGCGCATTTAGCGCCTTTAAAGTGAGTATCTTTACACCCAAGTTCAAAAATAAAATACTTTTTATCTAGCTCCCTTAAAGTGCGCATTTTAACCACAAAGTCGAAAAATACTTTTGATCAAACAAAACATCTCAACACATGCAAGTGCCATATGAGCTTACAGCTCTTGTTTTTTGCTGTGCGGTGAATATGCGCACTTTAGGCTAAGGATGCTAGTTACCACACACTGGATATTAAACCGAGTATAGGAATGGTGAATTTGTTTCTTAGTTTGAGTCTGCATTGTGCTTTTAGTACAGCCTTTCCTCGTGCATCATCCTCTCCTCTCCTTTCCTGGTTTTAGTCGAGGTGAAAGGTGAAGACTGACTTTAACACTACAGTCGGGAACAGTGCGTTCCGAAGAGGAACGAACGTCTTGACAGATGCACTTAAATGACCCAGACCTTCGAAATCAACCGTTTGCTCTTGCGCAGTGACCTAGACAGAGCATTAAGATGATGGTCGTCATTCATCGTTAGTGTGAACAGAAACCCAAGGAACGTACAGGAACAGAACAGGAACAGAAAACCCCCTTCATCCACGGTTCCCTACTCTCGTTGCTGATGGCTGCAGAAGCAGAAATCTCATTTCACGATTTTTGGTGGTGACACCGGGACACTGAGGTTCATTATAATGAAATCTCGTTATGCAAGCAAGTAGGAAAGATACGCCCATTAATTGTCAAGCCTTTGTTGAAGGAGACAAGTCAAGTTCATGTCTAGAAGCTAATCCAGTGCAGGAGGGCTTTAAAAGATTAAGAGATGGAATGGTAATTCTTTCATAAATTGTCTGCTTGATTAAAAGTTCACTAAATAGGACTGAAACACGAAAGTTCAGTTACTAACAGTTTTTTTGATTAAACAGGTTTGAAGACTCGATGAAATGCGTTGCTTCATTGCTTCACTATTGCAGAATAACTATTTTTTGAGTGCGAAAGATCTTTCAGACTTGTGGTAGCTCCAGGTGTTTCAGATATTAAGGATAAAAAAACAACACCGGATTGCCTGCTCTCAGAAAATAAAACTTGCTACCCGTTCTTTTTGTGACTGTTCTGAACATATTTTACAGCCAGGCGTATTTTCAGGGTTTCGGCTACCCCCCCCCCCCCGGGACAAAACCCCGTAGCCACCCCTCCCCCCGACCAAAACCCCCCACGAAGTCAGTACTCCCTTATTGGATATGTCTAGACGTGCTGAAAAAATTTTGGAAATGAAAACAACTTCTTACGAAAAGTATATACAGAAGCGAGCGGGCCAGCGTTTACATCGAACTCGCGCGTCTAAGGAAAATCCTTAAGTGTGTGCAGTCAAAATTTTATTTTTTATTAAGTTCCAGTTTCCCACATATTTGCATTCGAGGAGGGTGGTGGTGGCGGGGGGGTCTGCGCCTAGACCCATTATCTGCCGTTCGCGATTTTACAAAAGGAAAAACCACGCAGAAGTAAGCTGGCTTTCAGTTAAACTGTAAAGGACACCTGAATGAAGAGTACCAAGTCATCCCTATCTGTATGACTTCCGTTAACATTGCCTGCAGAAAACCCAATCCAAATACGAAATAGTGTTTCCAAGCTATGATTTTTGCTCCATTTTGCATCTGTACTTATTTCAGTACCGAACAATTTTAGAAATGAACAAATGTATCCAATCAACCCTTCTTCTAGAATATTTTTTAACCAGTTAATCCCAACCGTATCTAGAAGAAATTCCAGTACGATCCGGCCAGCGCTGTACAAGATTTGAATGAATTGCGCTTTTTGTCTTGGAGTCTGCATGTGCCAACCTCCAGAAACGAACATCCCTATTTTGAAAACGTCACGCTCAGGAGAAGAATGCTCTCCGTGGCCATGTCTGTAAATCATTCTCTATGGTGTTTTCAAGTATGATTTCATTGTTCAGGTGTCCTTTAAAGAAGTTGCAAAGGTCATGAAGAATTTGTGCAGGTGACATTGTGGCTCATTTCTGGAAGTTCAGTGTGAGATAAGAGATGGAGCGAATGAGCTATCAAATCTGTCGAGAATAGTGTACGGAAAGTGTCGTTGACGGCTTTGAAGTTTAACCGGCAGGGTAGACTGAGATGTGCAGTTTTTTCGAAAATTATCAGCATAACTAATTAATCAGAAAGACTACATGACAATTAGTGATGATGGCATTGGGATCCATTTCTGAAAGTTCATTAGGAAGATCGACTAAAACAAGGACAGGAAAGGAAAGACATGGTGCTAGAGGGCAGAGTACTGTAAAGAGGAAAGCCTACTACAAAGTGGGAAGCTGCTCCGCGAGGAAGGCGTCAAATAGGGGAGTCAGGCCCTAGCTCGTAAAATAAGCTTTCCTTCTTTTAGGTGTTGGGAATCGTGCGATTCCATTTCTCACCCTATTTGAAAATTCCGCGCTTATCCCGATTATAACACCATCTAGCAGTGTTGAGTAGAGTAACAGCAATGATCTTGATAGAACAGCTGCCAGTTCAGTTGGTATACAGCCTTCAAAAAGATTAATGGCTTGCTTTAATTAAGATATTAATTGACAATTTATGAACTATGAAGTATTGACTCATAAAGTAAAATCATGAAGTCAAAGATTCATTATTTATAGGGTTCCCAACTTTCCTGACTACATTCATTCCTGACGTGTATATTTGTAAATAGTTTATGTCGGCGCATTAAACGTTATTTAACGTTGGACCGGAAGAATGGGCGTGCCAGCTGGGGTCTTCCCAACATTAGGGTCCTGAGATTGTTTCGATTTCTTAAGGAAAACTCTTCTTTTGCGCCATGCACAAATCACCAAAGCAAAAACTACGCCGCGCCAAAAATGCGACAGGGCCCGCAACGCGAAAGTCAAAACCAGGGCTGGTCAAGAAACTACTGGAATGACAATTGGAGCGCTGCAACAACCCCAAAAGCAGAAGCCTCGCTTTCAGTAGCGTTTTCGAAGTCCTAGTCTTGCAGTCCAGCCGTCGTTTTTCTATAGCGAATTTTTCTATAGCGAATTAGCAACTTATCCGACGAAAACTGGTATTTCTCCACGGTCATCAAAGGGGTATAGGACAGATAAACATTGGGGCATAGGACCTCCAATTTTAATTTTAAATTATCGGCGCTGGATATGGGATTGACTAAAAAGATGCAAGACACGGCACGACACACTTTGGGAGGCATGAGTACTAAAAAGAGGCACGGAAACTACACTGTAAAAGAAAAATATTGCAGTATGTGCTACTCTGATTAATCTTGTCTCTTTTTAGGTAAGAATATCTCGAATTCGGAATAATCTTATCCCAGTAGAGATAAGGTTAATTCCCAGTAGCAAATTAACTTTAATCCGTTCTCGGAGAAACATTTTACAGTGTAAAAAAGGCCTTTCAGACTTCGGAGGGAGGGGCAGGAACAATGTTCTAACGTGCTTTCTTTTAGGCTCTGGAGTTACAAACTATCACTTACTTTTCTACTTCTACTATATACTTGCTCATCTATCTCTGTTTTAATACAGTTGCGTTATTTAAAAAAAAAAAAAAAGTTTCCTTGGAAATGAGAGCATGACGGCTTTAAAGTTTGAACACAAAATCGGAGTCTCGCCGCCTATTCGTCGTGTTATGACGTATCGTGCGAATAACAACCTGTAAGAAGCAAGACTCGGTTTTTATACCAAAAGTTTGAGGACTTCAAGCTCTCATTTCTGACGAAACTTTTCTACGAAACTGTGATTATACAATCACGAAATAGCAAGAAAAACCTTTTCAATCCCCTAGAGAATCAGAATAATGATTAAAACGTCATTAATTCAGTTTCGAAAGCCGAAAGCAGAAAGCCTAACAATTTTAACTATTTGACTACCCCTCTTTCCTCTTTCGTTGTTTTGCTTTCGCAGCTTTTGCAATGCGCGGTTTGTTTCACGGCTTTATTTATTTATTTATTCATTTATTTCCCTCAAAACTGAGGAGTACAATATATAAATTATAAAACAAAACCATTCCTGAATCGATTATAATCCTTTCAGTAAAATTCTGTGAAATACTAAAAAATACACATCATTTCAACAACTAACTTACAATTACTTACGTATCACATTAATCACTTGTCAAAGAATGGGTACAGGTTGTGGGTTAGGAGGGCTTCCGATGCTTTTTTGCATAGCGTGGTTTTGCTTCTCGATTTTTGCAGTCTACGTAAGAGTTTAAAGCCTTCAAGCTCTCATTTTTGATGAAAATTTTCTACGAAACTATGATTTATAACCAGGGGACCTTTCTGACAACTTACAAGCTCAGTATAGTATAGTCAAATGTTGAAAGTTCAGTCTGGAAGTCGAGTGTCCTATTTCTAATAATATTAATCTTTCTACTATGCCCCTGTCCGTTTTCGTCCGGTAGGATGCAATCTCCCTATGATGATGTTTTTGCTTTCCCAGTTTTTGTAATGCACGGTTTTGCTTTCGCGGTTTATGCAGTTGTGGCTTTGCAGTCGTGTCACTTTGACCAGTCGTGGTTTAGTATGGAGGGGTAAAGAGCTCCGCTGTCCTTCTCTCTGTGGTGCATCTTTTGCTTTCGATTTCTGTTTCGCGGTGCTGTCGGCCGAACAGAGAAAATTGTGTCACGCAAAAACTTCCTTTCTTCCGTTCCAGCTTTACTCTCTTAAGATACTTTCCGTCCGTTACATCATTTTTCTTTTTAGTATACTTTTCTCTTTTTAGTACTCTTTCCTCCTCCTTCGTTTCCTCTTTTTATTCGATCCCTTTATTATGGATAAAAGAAGGAGGGATAGCGGCCATCAAGCAGTCAAGATTTTCTGTACAGCGAAAGCTCGTTGATGTCAAAGAGAAGCTTATCCGGGAAAAGATGAAAGTACCTTGATTAGGAGACTCAAGGGAATTTTCTTTTATATATTGTCAGCATGGTAAAAAAAAAAGTAGTAGAAATTCAAAGCACAATTTGTGCATGTCTGTGACATTAAGATTCATTTCATAACGTTGGTTATAAGATATAAATGTAAGCAGTGGAGACACTGCTTACATTAGTAAGCAGTGGGTATTTTCTTTGATATATTGTCAGCATGGTAAAAAAAAAGTAGTACAAATTCAAAGCACAATTTGTGGATGTGACATTAAGGTTCATGTCATAACGTTGGTTATAAGATATAAATGTAAGCAGTGGAGACACAACCGGCAAGGTTATATCTTGTGGATTTCTGTTGATTTTATATCTTGTTGGACTCTAGGAAACAGAAGTGTTTCCTAGCACATGTGTAAGCATCTTAAGTCGAGATCACCGGAATTCCTGAACCCTCTGTCGAACTCCCCCCACAGTGCTCGGATCCGGTCCGATCTTGTCAACGATGTATCTGGGGCGTGTGCTTGTTATTCCCACGAGTTTCTTTCCGATCCATCCACTCTGAACATGTCACACGGTCCGGTTCCCCCCTCCAACTCCCCCCAGAGTCACCGGATCCATTCCGGACTTGAGCTTTGACATCTGAGACAGGAGATCTTTCCAAATATCAAGTTTCATTAACATCCGATTCCCCGTTCAAACGTTAAAAATACGTCAATATTCCGGAGTCCCCTTCCCTCCACGGTGGTCGGATCGGGGAAGTGGCTAATTCCAAGTTAGTTTGGTCGAGTCCCTAATATGCCTGCCAAGTTTCATCGTCCTAGCACATCTGGAGGTACCCTAACTCGAGATGAGTGGCCTGACAGACCGACCGACAGACCGAAAAGTGATCTGTATATAGCACTTGAGCGAAGCTGCAAGTGCCATAAAAATGGACTGGGCATGTCTCCGTATCCCTATATCGAATCCTTAATCGAGTTCAGAAGATAACTGGTTAATTCCACCAAATTTCCGGTTTTGGCCGGATTCCGGATGAGCTATTTGTTCGGCAAGAAAATACTGTTAAAAACTGGATTAAGCATGACTCCTTACCACAACGCCAAATATCCAATCAAACTGCAGAAATAATTATTTTAACTTCTAACAAATTTCTGTTTTTTTCACGGATTCCGGATGAATTAGGCTTTTTGTTTGGCAGGAACAAAACAGTTCTGATATTGATTCAGAATTTCTCCTTACCCATGAAACTCATTTGCTTTAAAAAATATTTTATTTCATCCCTTAATTTGAAACCCTCTCCCCCACCCCTAAATGTAGGGCTAGAGAGTTCATCTACGAACTTGACATGTACTTTGACCCAATGGATCCTTCTATCCCATCAAGAGTTACTGTGCTAACAGATGGACAGACTGACAACCTGTACGAAGTCATAGGTATCAAGTCACTTACGTTTTGGGATCCCAAAAAGGGCTGAAAGATTGTTCGAATACGGCTCAGATGAGGTATCTGCTTAACGCAGTCAAACATGTGCAGTCACTTGTGAATACGAAAATGTATGAATTGGTCACAAGTATTTTTTCAATGCGCTGTCGCAGATGCACATTTTAAGGATGCTTCAAGGACACCTGAATGAAGAGTACAACCAAGTATCATCCCTATCTATATGACTTCCGTTAACATTGCCTGCAGAAAACCCAATCCAAAGACGAAATAGTGTTTCCAAGCTATGATTTTTGCTCCATTTTGTATCTTTCCTTATTTCAGTACCGAACAATTTTGGAATTTAAGAAATGTCTCCAATCAACCCTTCTTCTGGAATATATTTTAACCAGTTAAGCCCAAACGTATATCTAGAAGAAATTCCAATACGATCCGGCCAGCGCTGTACACGATTTGAATGATTTGCGCTTTTTGTCTTGGAGTCTGCATGTGCAAACCTCCAGAAACGAACATCCCTATTTTGAAAACGTCACGCTCAGGAGAAGAATGCTCTCCGTGGCCATGTCTGTAAATGCATTCTCCATGGTGTGTTAAAGTATGGTTTCATTGTTCAGGTGTCCTTTAACTGCTTGCCCAAAACACAGGATCCTAAAAAGAGGAAATAGCAACGGTGGATCTTTACTCTTTCCGTTTTTAGTATCCATTTTTAGTATCCATTTCTTAGTAGGCTTATCCCCTGCACCATGCCTTTCCCGGTTTTGTTGATCTCATAAGCTCGGCACTAAAAATGTCTGCACTGCGTAACTCCGACGAAACAGCAATTTTCCGCAGCTAGGCTGGGATTGCAATTCATACCAGCTGGGTTAGAATAGTCCTTTCTCACAGTAAATAAGACGTTGAAAAAGTTTGGTTCGAATCCTTACGACACCTTTTCGGAAGAACTCCAGAAATATCAGCGAAGCTTTCTTGGAGGTTTTACTCTCTCCGGAACGACAAAAAAGGTTAATTAGGTGGGATGTTTATGAGCTGAAACAACAGCAACCAGAGACCAAATGTCTAACCAGATTGAATCTAAGTGGATGCTCTGGATTAACGTCTGGCAGTGAACTGCGCAATCATCTCATTTTAAGTTAGACCAGTTGCTGCGTTAATACATCAGTCTGTGACAGACTTGTGCAAATTTTGGGAACCTTTTTCGACTCCCCTGTTTAAATCCCACTTGTTTGCGACACGGCTGTATTGGTGCTTACTGTCTGGAAGATGGCATTGAATTCCTGCAGCTAGTTTTTCAGGACACGTCTTTCCAAACAGTCTCTTCTCCGAGTGGTTACCCACTCCCCGGCACCTGCTGTACACCCTTTTCCCGGCATCGGCCGGCACCAACCGAAATAGGCGGTGCCAGCACCGGTGCCGACAGTAAATTGGACGATTCATCTTTCAAACACTTCTAAAAATGCGTATTTTGATGTTTTAACACGTGACAACCGGTGACGGCTTGGCTTAGCTGGTGCCGGCACCGACCGGGCATCGCGGCACCGGGCACTTGCTGTACACTAAAATCGAGAGTGGGAAGCCCCTTGCTCTTCTCTTGGAAGCAGCTGTTGTTTTTGGCCGTCTCGGTATCCTCGCTAAAGTAGCTCCACGTGATGACAACTCGCTTTACTGTATCGTTTCCTTTACTTGCTGAAAAATTACCGTAGTTTCTGGGAGTTAGCGCTGTCGAAGAATGAGCAGTGCCGAAACTCTGAAGATTCTGACCTGATTACTGTCGAAGACCCCACTTGGGAGCTCATTGGCGGAGTACAGTATATCTTTCCTACTAATGCATACAACATACTTATTATGTTTGGTTGGCCGGGTTCACCCTCGGGATTCTCACAATAATCATATTATTAATGAAACAACTCTTGAAGGGGGACGGGGGTTGCTGATCGTGCGGCGGCCGCTGAACAACTGAGGAGAAACACTATGCAGACTGCAGAGGTGTCCTTGAAGGCTGACATGAAACCATGAACTTTTTATTGTTCAAGCTGTTTTGGATAGTAATTCGTATGGCTAACACTCATAATGCCTACGATTACGATGCCCACGACTGAAAATGTCCACGGTTAAAATACCCACGACTAAAAATGCCCATAGTTCATCATGCCCACGATTGAATTCTTTGAAGTGTTCTGTCTGTATTAAAGTGAGAAACGAAAGGTGCAGACTGAGTATCAGAATGGCGATAATTGTCTGTTGAACCGGTATTATAATGTACAGTTCAATCGTGGACTATAATACTATGCCGAATTCTGAAAAAAAATGAATCACAAACAGCTGTTATTTCTGTCATTTCTTATGAAGAACAATTCTTATCTCTCTTTTATGTTTTCTGTAGTCGGACTTGCATGCAAGTTGGCAAGGACCCTCTGGCAAGTGCAACGGGTCGTGTTTTTTGCCCGTCGACGTCTTCCTAGTGGCTGCCAATGAAGGATGGATCATCATCCAAAATTATCATCCTCTTTCATACAAGTTTGATACTTTGTATCAAAAATTGTCCCTTTCCTTGCCTTTCTTTACCATTTCAATCTTTACAGGACTGTCCGAGTGGAAGAGTGTGCGAGGAAACTTTCTGTATAATTTACTCGAAGTTCTTCCCTCACGGAGACGCCACCAAGTACGCTGGGTACGTTTTCAGAGCCTTTGACGGGAGAAACACGGGCTGCCTCACCTTTGACGTAAGATGACTTCTATTCTATGAGTAAATGATATGAATGAATGATGATTTACTCCGTAATATTTTTAAATGTATAAAAATAGCTCTGGATATGTCAAGTCAAATAAGGAGACCACTATCAATCAACTTGACAGGTCAATATTTAAAATGTCGGCGTTCAAATAAAAGCACTCATTTCATAGAACAATTACATCAATAACAAAAGAACAGGTCAAAATTACATACCGTAGCTAGGAACAGTTAAAATGTTAGACAAAGTATGGTACAAAAGACTTCAGATAAGGCTCTTATGAATGTATTGGAGGAGGAATCAGTTGCTTCTTCTGATTCGTTGTGAGATTTTCTTCGACTAAAATCGGGAACGGAACGGAACGACACGGGGCAGGAGGAACGCGTACTAAAAACGGGAACACCGCAATAAAATATTTATGCATGCAGGAGGAACAAGTACTAAAATCGGGAATGCACGTCCCCTATTCTTTAGCCTAAGAAACGGGATTGACAGCATCCCTGTTTTTACTAAGGAGGAGCAAGTACTAAAATCGGGAATGCCCGTCCACTGTACTAAAAAACAGGGATCCTGTCAATCCCGTTTTTTGTGCTAAAGAACAGGGGATGTGCATTCCCGATTTTAGTACTTGTTCCCCTGCATGCATCGGAATATTTTATTACGGTGTTCCCGTTTTTAGTACGCGTTTCCGTTTTTAGTACGCGTTCCTCCTGGCCCGTGTCGTTCCTTTCCTTTCCCGATTTTAGTCGATCCCAGATTTTCGGCCATTCTTGCGTTTCGGCCACTTCTTTTTTCGGAGAAGTCGGGCAAAATGTCCCGATGTGATTCGGAATCTAGTATTTTATTGCCAAATCTCATGGTAAGCATATGTTCCCATGGTAAGCATATGTTCCTATGTTCCTGCCCATACAGGACGTGGATCACTCCACAGCCACCGTCCCTGGCAGGTTCTCTGCAACGTCGGGCCTGGCTGGTTCTCTGCATTGAATGTAAAAATACCGGGCCTGACTCTGCAATAAACGTAAAACTGGTTCTCTGCAATAATTGTAAAACAACCGGGCCTGACTGGTTCTCTGCAACCAACGTAAAGCCACCGAGCCCGGCTGGTTTTCTGCCATGGACATAAAGCATCCAGGCCTGGCTCTTTTCCTGCAACGGACACAAACCCACCAGGTCTGGCTGGTTTTTCTTCTACGGACATAAAGCAACGGGGTCTGGCTGGTTCTCTGCAAGAAACGTAAAGTCACCGAGCCCGGCTGGTTTTCTTCCATGGACAGAAAGCATACAGGCCTTGCCGTTTGGTCATCATTCTGAGCCCAGATGTCAATTAGACTATTCCTTGATTCTGTAATTCCATTTTTGCAAAAGAGTTTCCATGGAAGTGAGAGCATGTAGGCTTCAAAGTTTGAAAACAGAAACGCAGTCTCAAATCCTTTTGGTCCAATAGCCCAATAGGAAAACCAACCAATAGGAATCAGGATTATTTTTTGTAGCGAATGTTTGAGCCTTCAAGCTTTCATTTCTGACAAAAACTTTTCTTCAAAGCTGTGATTATACAATTAAGAAAAAGACAGCGAAATGTTTCCAATTATTTACTGGCTTAGAATAGCTATCAGATATGGATAATTCAGTCTCAAAGTCGAAAGCGAGGTCGAAAGTCCTAAGCTTCACAATGTTAATCAATCTTTTTCTACTCCTATCCGTTTTCGTTGGTTAGACTGCAATCTATCTATAGCACAAAATATATTTACAGATAGGGATGTGAGGAATAAAGAAAATGAAAAATGAAAACAGGACAGCGAGAATAATAAGGACATAAACCTTCCTTAGCTTCAGATGGGAAAAAAGATATGGCCTACTTGATATAACGACATAAGAAATCGCTCAAGTGCAATCTGGATTTGTTTTTTATGTCAATCGTCATTTCTGCACCGAAGAAGAAAGCTTTTAGCGATCATCATCTCTGGAACGGTCGGATCATCCGAAGAGATATTACCTTTTCCACTCCTGCTACGATTTGTCGATATTTTCCAATTAAAGGGAATGAGGCAGAACAAAAGTTTTTTCTTCTCTTAAAGATATAACTGAAAACCATTATCTTAGTTAAACTTGCAAATTGCAGCCTAACCGACGAAAACGGATGTTTTTACACCGTCATAGCGAAAAAGTAAAAATAAATAATTCAACATTGTAAGTTGCAGAATTTTTGACTTTGAGGTTGAATTACCAGTGTTTGGTAACCGTTCGTTACTGGAAACGATTGTCGGACTCTTATTCTGATTGTGTTATCACGGCATTTGAGAAAAGGTTAGGCCAATCAGGAATGGGATCCAGAATGTCTTTAGCTTTACAAAAAAAATAAGTCTCGCATCCTATTAGTTGGTTTTACACCTTTCCAGTAGCGTATATTAGGGGGGGCGACAGGGGCGATCGCCCCCCCCCCTCCGGAAATTCTTGAAAAAGGGATTTTTAGTGGGAAGCCCGTGTGCGAAACACGGGCGACAGGGGCGATCCTCACCCGAAATTCTCGGAAAAGGAGTTTTTTACAGTAAAAACGTACGGTAAAATACAAATTGAGAAGATCAATCGAAATTATTTACAGCACAGTTCAGTAATAGATCTCAGAATCAGTTTTTGAGTCGTAATGTGAATGATTACAAGATTAAAAGGTGTTGTTTGCACATTGTTTTTAACAAAATCGTCATTTAGAGTCGAATTTTAGTCTGGCTAGAGATGTTTTTAGTGTTAAAAACGGTCAAAAAATGAAAAAATCGCCGAAAACTTTTAGGGCTACCGGCCGGAAAGGGGGTTGGAGCTGTCGCCCCTCCCGAAACAAATTGGAATATACGCTACTGCACCTTTCAGTCAAAGCTTGGTTTCCCATTAGCCCATTCTGCCAGCCGTAACCTAGCTGTAACCTGTTTCGTAACCTGTTTCGCTGGGTTTTTGTATACGCAAAACTGGAAGCACTGACGTTCTCTGCAGTGCCCCGTGAACGTAATATTGGACATATATTGCCGAACATAAAAAGTTACAGGGTCTCTACTGCCAGAACTAAGGAAAGTTGCTGCTGACAGGACTGCTGATATTCTGAACTTTCTTCCGCCCTTCCAAATAGTTCAAATCCGGTACAAGACTCCATCTCCTCCCTTAAAACTCAACTGACAAGCATGAACATGCAAATTAATGATAGTAAGTCTTCGGTTATGAGGCTAAGCAGACTGGGAATAGATACTAGCCTACTGAATATCCGTCGAAATTCATGCTGTGTATCTCCGTGAAATGCTTGGGGTAATGATCGACGACGATCTGAAATGAAATTCTCATGTTGAGAATATTATCAATTAATCAATCAATCACATTTATTTCCAAATAGCTCAAAAATAAAGCTAGAGTAGGAAAAAAACAACAACAATATTTACAAAACACAAAAGCGGAACAATTTACTAATACACTTACAAAATTTTACCAGAAATAAATGACGGAACGAAACTATGTAAAGATTGGGAAGAGGAATTAGCCGGATATTGAGTTGAGTTGATAATATTATCAGTGAAACGAATTTTCTAATTAAATCCTTCCCTTTCTTCAAATCTTTTAGTTTTTCAAGATTTAAAGATTCTTCAAATCTTTTTAGTTAGTGCATAACAGTACTCACCAGTTTTGGTTTTGTTACCGTGAAAGTGTGAGCGAATAAATCACTATTCTACTTCTACTTCTAAATACTAAATGTGCTTCATCAGTCTGGCATTCTTTCTTTCCGCAGAGCTCTCTGATCGCCTAGAAAATATCCAAAAGAGAGCAGCAGAAATCATTCTGAGAAAATATGACATTACATATGAAGAGGCTCTCATTAAGCTAGGTGTTTGGAGTGGAAATTGGAGCCAATATGGTGTGTCCCAGACGAGCCGTCTGTTTCTCCCTAGCTCCCCCCCCCCGTCGTCTCTTCGCTAGTTCGAGAGGAACACCAGCAATCTGTTTTTGGGATCCCAAAACGTTAGTGACGGATACCTATGACATCGTAAAAGTTGTCCGTCTGTCCGTCCGTCCATCCGTCCGTCCGTCTGTCTGTAAGCACGATAACTCTCGAAGGGAATGATATATTTTGATGAAACTTGGTGTGAGGGTTCTTTGGGTCAAGAGTAAGGTCGAGTTCGTAGATGGGCACTGTAGCCCTACCTTTAGGGGTGGGGGAGGGGGTTTAAATTAAGGGACAAACAAAATATTTTGAAACAGCTAATGTGATAGTCGATTATGGGGTAAGAAGACATGCTGAACACGATAGTGAAAACCATTTTCTCGCCGGACAAGTAGTTCGCCCGGAATCCGGCCAAAACCGGAAAGTTTGTTAAAAGTAAAAGTTTTATTTGAAGTTAATTAGATGTTCGATTTAGGGGTAAGAAGACATGCCGAACACGATGGTGAAAACCATTTTTTGACCGGACAAGTAGTTGGCCCGGAATCCGGCCGAAACCGGAAAATTTGTTCAAAGCAAAAGTTTTATTTGAAGTTGATTAGATGTTCGATTTAGGGGTAAGAAGACATGCTGAACACGATGGTGAAAACCATTTTCTCGACGGACTAGTAGTTAGCCCGGAATCCGGCCGAAACCGGAAAATTTGTTAAAAGCAAAAGTTTTATTTGAAGTTGGTTAGATGTTCGATTTAGGGGTAAGAAGACATGCTGAACACGATGGTGAAAACCATTTTCTCGACGGACTAGTAGTTAGCCCGGAATCCGGCCGAAACCGGAAAATTTGTTAAAAGTAAAATTTGTATTTGAAGTTGATTAGATGATAGATTTAAGGGTAAGAAGATACGCTGAATCTGTATATGACAATCATTTTTTACCCGGACATATAGTTCGTCCGGAATCCGGTTGAAACCGGATTTTTTTATAAGTTAAAGTTTTATTTGAAGTTGATTAGACGTTCTTTATAAGGATAAGAGATGCGCTGAATTCGTTTCTGAACTATCTTTTTTTGGCTGGACAAGTAGTTCGCTCGGAATTCGGCCGAAAACGGAAATTCGGCAGAAGTAAAGCAGGAAGTTTCGAACAGCATCGTCAAAATAAATATGGCTTATACAGGTATATCTGAACTTAATTTTCTCAGACGATTAGCCTGGCGAAGACTGGATCTGGCGTAGAGAAGACGTAGTTGTCTGGTCAATTAAATTTTTGGGATCCCATCGAAACCTTTGGTCTTGTTTAATACTCTTTCAGCCTAAGCTGACAGCGAATCATAGTTGATAGTGACAAACGGATAAGTCAGCTGAATTTTATTAGAGCGATATTTCGGCCCTTCTTGGCAAGGGTTCTCTTCAGGCTTATGCCACCCAAGCTAGGAAGTGAACTTGTGGAAAAACAACCAAAGAATTTAGCTGAAGTATCGAATTTTTTTTTTTTTTTTCTGGAGATAACGTTGGTGTTGCGATTTGTTCTCGGACTTTAGTAGATTCAGCTGATGTTACCGTTTGTCAGAATCATCTGTAATCGGTTTATGTAATGTTTTGTGCCAGCATTTGTTTCAGATCGTTTCCAGAGAGTGTAGTAGTTAATTTATTGTCCGTTGTTATTAATTTTATTGGCTCTACTCTCTCCTCAACGATCTATTCCAGCTTTGGTCTGATTGGTTAATAAAGTTGATTGATTGATTAATTAATGAATAAATGCAATGGTACATGGCCGAAAATGGTACGGACCTATAACTGGCTGACCTGGGCTTGCCGCCAAGTCAATTTCGAATCATGGGTTTACCACCGTTACCACCAAGCCCACTCTTACGTTCGACATTTTGAGCGTGTTCCACCCTTCTAACAATAGTAATTATCCGTTCCAACCTCGTCAAAAGTTACTACCCTGACCGTTCCAACCTCGTCAAAATTTATTACGCTGACCGTTCCAACCTTCTCGAAATAGTAACTAACAGTAAATGTTTGCTTACCACGCTCGGGAGCGTAGTAAACGTGGTAACTACGGATCTCTGTGACGTGATTGGCCGGTTTAGCCTGTGGCACGATGTTTTGCTGAAAATAGAAAAACACTTTCCAGCCTTGTCGCAAAGAAGCCAGAATTCGTGACGTCGTGCGTAGTAACTACGGTGTGTAGGGTGAAACACGCTTTTTTTGCTTTCCAGAACAGTTCAGGGATAAGCCTACTACTCGGGCTCCCTCCACAGTGGCAATGTCATTTCTGGATCCGTAAATGACTTATGACTATTCTGCATGTCGAATCATGTCTAGATCCCTTCATCATTTATGTCTGCCAAAGACTACCATTTCCCTCCTCCCCCCATAGACGCCGGATAAGAGTCGGATCCATAGATGGTAAGCCTTCCTTATCCTTCTTGAAGAAGGGACTTGCGACCATCATCCCAGATTCTTCAATCAATCAATCAACCAAATTTACTTACAAATAGCTTAAAGCTAGAAGACGGGAATAAACAGATTTTCGAAACACACAAAACGAAAAGAAATTAACTAATACTCTTTACAAGATATGACCTGAAATAAATGTTGGAATGAAAGTGTGTAAAAATTGGCAGGATACGGCAAAAACTGATCGCCAATGTTCCTCTCGGACCGACGCACAGACGACGGGAGGGGAGGGGGGAATAAGCGGCTTATCTGGGGACAACACAGTATCTTTGCTTCAAATTTTTTAGAAAATTCTTAGTCTAACCATAGTCTTATACAGCTTGACAATTACTTCAGGTTTCCTGTCTGTGAAATTTCACTAGATCATGCAAAGCATCAGGTTTGAACTTGCCGCGATAATCTTCGAAACCCTTAGCTATCTATATTTTTATAAATGATACGCTTCTCCTGTACCGATCACTCCACTTTCAGCCTCCCCCCCCCCATAAATATTCCTTCATCCCGAAACAGACTGCGAATCACAGTCGACTGCGTTAAACGCGCTGTAAGATGATCTATCGCTAGAACAAAACAAGTTGACGTATCTGTTTAACGCAGTCAAATATAGCCTTCTTCCCCCCCCCCCATAGTTACCGGATCCATTCCGGACCAGAATCACAACATCTGGAACATGCGCTCGTTAAGATCACTGAGGCGAAAGTTATGCATGCCACAAGATTCCGGGTTCCCCCCCATCCCCCGCTTGGATGGTTGTATCCTGGAAATGACACTTGCCAAGTCAATCTGGTCAGCGTCCCTAATATGCCTGACATGTTTCATCGTCCTAGCCAATCTGGAAGTACCCTAACTCGCGATAAGCGGACCACCCGACGGCGAGACCCGAAAACCGACGCTTGAGCCAACGGATACAAGTGCAACCAAAACTAATAATTTGGGATAATTCTTTTAATAATTTGTTTTGAGCTTGGCATATCACTTTTTCGCTATGGTCAGATAATATAATCACTAATTAGCCGGCGAGAAAAGGGCTTAATTGCTCTAAAGGGTTAATGGTTATGAAGTGTTTTGGTAAAAAAAAAATCTCGTGTCTCGTCCTTTGGCACTAAAAACATTGATGATCGGAGCAGTGTTTTAACACCGCTAAATTCACAAAACAACGTCCAATTTTGTTCTTCATTCTCATAGTTTTGTATGCGGAAGACAGGGTTGACACGGGCGGTGATTTATCACAAAGTTTGGTGATATATTTTTGTTTTTATCACCAAATTACTCAGTTTTGGTGATTTTCAGCTATAAAATGCCAAAAAATTACAAAATTTCCCCAAAATGCATAAAAATAATCACACAATCGCCACATAAATAATCACCACAAAAATCACACAGTTTCCTTCAAATCCCCGTCCCAAAAATCCCCACCGAATTCCTCGATAATAATTGTAGCGATTTTCAAGTAAAAAATTAGACATAAATCTCAAAATGTCCACGCGCTTTGCCGCAATTTCTTCTTTTCGATAACGTTGTGATAACTTTTGTAAGAACTTTTATGTATTGTGGCAACTCTGTCTGAAAAGGATATCAGGAATTGCCATTAAATCAGTAATGGAAAAGCTCCATTTCATTTTCGCACGTGATCACTCAATCTCAAGTCGTCTTTCATCCGTTTTTTTTTTCGGTCATGAGAACTTTTCGGCTTTCCATAAATTATGCAAACAGGATCGAGTTTTCACATCTCTTGTGAAAGAAGTTCCTGACCTTTTCGTGGATCATAGCTTTCCGGAAGACCCTTTTTTCACTTCGGGAAAGAGAATTGTGGAGTGTAGCCTAAATGTGAGTGGTGAAACATCAAGTCGTGTTTTCTGCCAAAAGAGATCACACACCAAAAGCGCCTCCCTCCCAAGCCCTCATTTTAATAATTTGACAATTTTGATAGAAAAAAATATGGCGCTGTTTTATTCCGACACAGGAGCTTGATGAAATCACATAGAACTTGCCAATCTACTTCGCCGCAAGCCTAGGCAGAAAGGACAAAAGGCTTGGTCAGAAAACGACCAACAGACAAGTGATCAGTAAGCAATCGGTTTAATAAAACCAAAGGTTTCTATGGGATCCCAAAAATAGAAAATTTAGTTCTTGATCCAAACATCGGGCCTGCAGATTTCCGGCCTTCACCAGACCCCGTAAGCAAATTACTCTCTAACCCTAATAGCTGCTAGAAAATGTAAAAAATAATATTATACCGAATGCTGTTTTTTGACAAATTACGGTCAAACGGCTAATCCGGTTTGGATCCAAAATATATGTTTATCCCTCTGTATATCTCTAATAGCAAGCAAATAAACTTCAGAAATGAATTCGCCCCCTCATGCGAACTTCTAATCGACTTCAGAATGAACTTTTATTTTACCATATTTCCGGTTTTGGCCGGTTTCCGGGCGAACTACCTGTTCGGCGAGAAAACAAGTTCCAGTGTTCATTTTACCCCTGGATCGAAGGTCCAAACGACTTCAGAATAAAATTTTAACCCCCTTTAAAAATTTATACCTAAATCGACTATACCATTGGTTTTTAAAACAAAACAAATTTTCACCCCTCCCCCACTCCTGGATATAGGGCTACGGAGCCCATCTGCTAACTTGACCTTTAGTTTGACCCGAAGGATCCTCACACCAAATTTGAAGAAAATATCTTAAGGCCCTAAAGAGTGTTATCGGGTTAACAGACAGACAGACGGACGGACGGACAATTTTACGAAGTCATAGGTATCCCGTCACTTCGTTTTGGCATTCCAAAAACGAAAAAATAAACCAAGCGCCTTGGATGATTTGTTTGAGATAATGCGACTATTGATCGAATGCAGTTAAAGGATGGGAAAGTCCTGTCATTGAGTTTGGGAAAATCTACCCTCGGTGCAGTAAATAACACCACCAAGGCCGCTTCCAAGGGGCCCCAAACTCGGAAGGGAACGATATTTCGTAAACCACACTGGCATGAAACAAAAACAGATGAAAATGTTTTTTTTTTTTGAAGGCCAACGAAAATACTGAAAAACGAAGCGAACATTTCGAAGGGGGAAAGGAGAAAGGAAAATTCGGAAGGGGACCAGGCCATTCGCTCAAGTGGTAATTAGAATGTGTGAAAAAAGCAGAGTTGGTAATTTTCTATCTCATTTCTAGGCTTCCTCGTCTATTTTCTAAAGTCAGAATACGTTTAAATAAATAAAAAATAAATGTAAAGTTTTTTTTTTTTTTGTATTTTGCCGAAAAGTGGACCGGACTGTGCCAAGTGGTTGTGGCAGGTCTAGACACCGCAAAATTTGTCCGTCTTTCACGATATAACTACGGACGTCTCTGGATATTTTGATGAACTTGAAGCGCTTAAGGTCAATAGTAAAGTTTAGTACATGGACGAGCTTTGTACATCCTAAGGGGGATAGAACTATAGGGACAGAAAATGTGTTTTAAGTAAATCGGCTTGAGGGTCCAAAACGAGGAGATGAGGGGATTCATGACGGATAATTTAGCTAACGCAAATTGGCTAAAGAATATATTGAACGGTTATCCTAGGGAAATTACAGGACGACACACTAAGGTTTAAAGTTGTATTTTATAGGGTGTGACTAGAAAGGTCAATTATTGCAGAAAATTGATGAGAAACCATTATGAGTCGAGGGGAATGGTAGATTGTGAATACAACTCTATATTTTTCTGCGGAATCCTAACACTATAGCCAGCATTTGTTGTACATGACCAGAAACCGAAAAATTCCTTCACTGCGACTTTTCTCTCTTTCTCGACGGATAATTGGTTTGATAGGATCCCATGATCTTGGCGGACATAGTCTTTCTTCTTGAAAATGTGGTGGATTCTTAAGCAAAAGTGTTGAGACGACTTCATACAAAATCGTTTAAAGAAATGAACATTGTCAAAAGTTTAGCTTTTGTTTTCACTTACAAAAGAGTAATCAAACTTTTGAGTTTCAGTAACAAACCTGATGGGGGGGGGGGTTGCAAAATGGATCTCCCCTCAAGGCTTACTGAAATGCGCGGCACTGACTCCAAGAGGGGCAAATCTTTTTTGGGTTCAAGTTAGATCAGGTGACTCGGCACCAGGGAGTGGCAGGAAAATACTGTGATAACGTTTACTAAAAGTCTGACACGCCAAGAGCCCCGGCAAGTTTGAGTCAAAACTCTGAAGGTAAACTGGGTAGCTAAATCACTTTCTTTATACTCAGATACCAAGTCTGAATCCCTGATAAGAATTCACGGTTTTCTTGAAGCACACGGGGAAAATCAAACATTACCCTTTCTAACAGTCATTGAGGAATCCCCCCATGTAATCAGTTTATGTGGGTCCCCAACTGGCAATCGTAAATCCGTCGTAGCCGTGCGCTCGTCTGAACTCGTTGTGCTATTATTGGCTGAAAACCGCCAAAATGGCCGTTTACAACACGTAACGATTAATTGCTTCCGACACTTAAGGTCGGGCTTCACGACCCAGGTTTTTCGCCCGGATTCTGGGTTCCCTTTTTCTTCGATATCGGTATGGGGAGTGACGACAGGTCTGAAAGCACCCTGGACGCGTCCGAGAATCTGGTAGAAAAGTCTACCAGATTCCCGGATTCTGGGTGAAAAGAAGCGGGAATTTGAAAGTAGTTTTCATTTGACTTGGAGAAGTTGTGTTGAGGTGGTAAAATCTAAGAAAATGACAGAAGTGCTGAAAAATGCCCAAAAGTGGACTGTTGAAGAGACATTTGATTTGATTTGTGTTTGGGACCGTCTTCACATAATCCGGACCCAAGATTCTTGGGCGTCTGGGTAGTGAAGCCCGACCTTTTGCCACTGGAGGACCCACTTTCCATGTACTAGTTAGAGCTACCCCAGAGAAACTAAACCGGTATTCAACCCAGTGTTGCCAACGGTCGCAGAATTCTGCGATTCGTAAAAGGTATTCGACGTGTCACCAGGAGCTGTAACAAAATTTGTCGCAGTAAATCGAACCTGCCGAAAATGCCGCAAAATTGTGCTATTTCGAAGTTTTTTGCCCAGTTTCAATGTATCTTCTTCCTTTCCAACAAATCTCCTTACTTAGTAGTAAGTGTTTCATTCGTGCCTCTATCACACTGACTAACGAGCGGCCCGCATATAAATTACAGACCTCTGGGAAAGCTCAAGTTTTCTTGGAAGATTGCCATGGACCTCAATCTCATTTCACCAAGCCTCAAAGGACCCCTCGGTTTTGTTCTGCCGTCTCTATTACCGTTAGCTCACCTATGGAATAAGAAAATTCAGAAAGCTCTGCCCCCACAGTTTCGTTTTGCACCTTTGACTTTCAAGCTCTTTTTCGGCTGTCAAGTCAAGCAGTGTAATCTTCGGCGAAAGCTTTAAGGTCTACCGACAACTCTGTCAAATGTATGGACTTGTGAAGCCTCAAACTTCCATTTTGGAAGAACTGGTAGACTTAATTGTTTTTCCCACTTCTGAACCACAGCGCACTGTTTTTAAATGCAAGTATTCGTGTTTTCGAAAAACCATGTCTGAACCAGTTTGTCGTGAGCCATTCTAGTAACGGTTGCGCTTTGAGAGCGTCATATCGCGAGTATCATCAGCTGGGATTCGGATCGCTTGTAGAATTTCTACTGCACAGCGAACGACAGAAGTTAATGCACAAAAAGCTCTATGGATCACGAATGGCTAAAATAATTAACTGGAAAAAAAAAACACTGAGAATAAATCAGTAATTTCAGAACATTGTTACATGCTCCACCGCAGACCTCACACAGATTGTTCACACTGAAGAAACATCCGACTTTCCACTTTATCTGTCATAACTTATAAAGGCTAAACTGATTTTATTTTTCTACCATCTAACCTGTCAGTTAATTCGGTCACTGGTGAGGACGTCGGCGTCTCCACTAAACATGTCACGTCATCCAGCTAATTGTCTACATGATTTTTTTCTCACGAATTGCGTAGGGCCCAATTAGAAATTCAGTCTAAACAGTCAGTGTTTATGTTGATTTTTTGTGTTGTTATTTCCTTTGTTTTTGTTAACTCCTCTGTCGCCATGTGCATAGGGTAGGTAGGTACTTTTTTGTGATTAAACCGATACACGGCATTTCATAGCTGTTATAACTAAAATAAATATACTTTTACTGTAAAATGAAATTTCACAGCATTGGATTGCCGACCTTGCCGCTTTTGTCAGATACAGCGTAATAAGGTAATTATACATTATCAGGGAATAATCAGTATATATGTAGATATATATGCTAGGTAGGCTGGTCAAGTCATACTGAACCTATCTGTTCTCTTTAGGAGTTCATGCTTGGCCTCTCAACGTTAACCCGAGGCTCAACGCGAGACAAATTACGATGGGCTTTCGATTTGTATGACATCAACAAAGACGGTGTTATAACGAAAGAAGAATTACAAGAAATCGTCACTTCCGTCCACAGGCTACTTGGCCGCTCCATTTCTCCTGCTTGTACTAGCGTATCCTCAGAACAGATTATGGAATTACATACTACTAGGATTTTCCAGGTAAGAGTCATGGGTCACGGAATAAATCATCCATTAGCACACACGATTCCTTGCCGAGTCGAGCCACACTATGGTCACATATCACATCTGAGCATAATTTTGGTTACATAAATGACGACGGTGCAACTTGGCTAGCCCCACCTGTGATCGTAATGAGCAAGGCAATACGGCTAGCAACCGTAGCCTGATTTCTCAACAATTTACACCGGCCGCTTGGCCTCTCGTTTCCCCTGCCCCCCCCCCCAGCACCGGCTTAAGGGTAAAGACGGCATTGTGAAGAGTGAGTAGAAAAACCGAGTGACAAGCCACAGCACCGGGAAATTTGTGGTGACATTGACCCGAAGAGATATATAGACGTATAGGTGAAAGACAGAAGAAATGAACTAGGTGGAGCATTGCAGAGCAAAGTGCTATGGAATATATACATGGCACAACAAGCTAAAAAGACAGTAAATGTGAGAAATGCAGAAGAAAAACAACTGATCCAATTTCTTTTGCCTCAAGAATAAGAATCGTATACGATAATGCCAGACTTCACTTTCAAGATTACCAGATATCTAGGCAGAAGCCCTTTTGAGGGTCGGCGTCATGGTCTTCTTCTTAACACGTAATGTTCTCTAAATGTACATTCTATAATTCATCTCTTAGGCTTTGTAGTACCTTTTTTTTCCGTCGAACACGATTCTGCCAAGTGCTTGAAGTAGGCTGATGCCTATCTAATAACATTAAAAGATGTAGAATTCTTAAAAATAGTAAATATACATTTCCCTTCCATAATAATATGTATATATTATTTCAGAAATGTATAAAAACGGATAGATCAGGTAAGAATTTCTTCAACGATGTTTCGACCCTTCTTAAATTGGCAAGGGTCTTCCTAGGCTTGAAGAGACGAACCTGCAATAACTAAATCCGTGTAGTCTTTTTATCCTATCAGCTTGGGCTGCAGTATTTAGATACTATCGTATTTCTTAACATGTTGTATGGATGGCCACATCGTTTCCAACATAGCTACATTTACTGACAGCACTGTCTGCTGTATTTTTCTTACCGTTTCCTGTTTCAAAATAGAGATAGGTCAGTCGTAAACTTTGGAACTTTGATGGCCAAAGCAAACCCTTTAGGAAACCAATAAAAGCAAAACCCAGTTCCGTGATAGCGTGATGGACAAAGAACGCTGAAAGCAGTAATCACGGCCCAACTTTGGCGAACATGATACTGGCACGAGTTATATTTGTTGAAAATTTTTGGCGAAATATCTGATTCTTGCACAGGTACTGTCACTTTCTCTAGCTAAAATGAGCATTCTAGAAAGTCAGCATTGCAGATACTACAGAAGTAAAGCTTGATGCCCACAAGACTTGGATTCGAGTTTGCATAGGCGAATTCGGCGTAGCTAGTCGAAAAAATTCAGTTCATCATCTGATACTGATACTGATACTGATACTTTATTGTAAAACGAAACTTTCACAGCATTGGATTGCCGAACTTGTCGTTTTCGTCAGGTACATCATAATTACAAAACTAAGGTGGTTATACATAATAAAGCAATAGTCAAAAAATTATCAAACAGAATAAAAACCCTAGACAATTAAAACATTAAAGGGAAATATTTGATCAATTGTTTAAAACTTCAACAAAAGATGGTACAAAGCTCTTTCTGTAGCGTTCGGTTCTTGTACAAACAGGGTTAAGAACCGGAACTTTTTGTGCTACAACCCGAGGTAGTCGAGGTTTTGTCGGGCAATATGGGGTAGGAAATAGGTGCTCAAAACCTGAGTGGGAACGCAGACTGTTCCCGAAACTAGTACAAAGAGTAGGACGTCGGGCTGCTAAAGTAGGGAGGCGGAATTCTTTGAGGAGGAGGATATAAGGCACTTTGCCCTGGCGGTAGATGATTCTCAAGGCTCTCTTCTGAATAGTTTCAAGCCTATCAGACTGATCTACTGTCAGGCCAAAGTGCCAAACCGGACAAGCATACTCAAGTAGCGGACGGATGAAAGTAACGTAAAGGCGGAGAACATGTGATTTAGGGCACGAAAATTTGGAAAACAATTTTAGGAGAGACAGAGACGCACTGGCTTGTTTAACAATCGAACAAATGTGAGCCTCCCACTTCAAATCATTCGTCAGTGTGATCCCCAAAAGTTTGGTCTTTGTTGTAAATATTTCATTTGGTATTGGAGTAGTGAACGATGGCTTTGATTTAAGAAAACTTATGGTCATGATATTAGATTTCTGGGGATTAACTTTCATTTTCGACTCGGCTGCTTCGGCAGCGATATCGTCAAGTATTTCCATTGCGGTACTCTTTATGTTCCTTCTGCACCTTTCAAGTAATGTCATGTCGTCCACAAACTTCCAACGATCGGCTGATTCGTTAGCAAGATTGTTAATCATTACCAAAAATAATAGAGGACCCAAGAGCGTTCCCTGTGGAACCCCACAAGAAATAGGAAGTGCATCAGAATAAATATTTTTATACTTTACAACTTGACTTCTATTTGACAGAAAAGATGCAATGATATTAACTAGAAAAGGTGGTACTTTAAAATCATTTAATAATTTTTCAACTAAAACATTGTGACTAACAAGATCAAACGCTTTTTGGAGGTCAGCCAAAATAAGATTCAGCCATGTATCAGGCTCATCAAGTAGTTTATATACAGTGTCGAGAAGGCTAACCAGATAATGTGTCGTCGATAAACCTTTCATGTTACCGAACTGGTTTTCATCTATTAAATCAAGGATCGTTTCTTTGAGCCAATCTGCTAGAAAACTCTCATACATTTTGGAAAATATCGGTGTAAGAGTGATAGGACGGACTCCACTAAAATCCAGTTTAGCCCCTTTCTTCTGTATGGGAGTAACGTACCCTTTTTTCCAGCAATCAGGGAATAAATCGCTTTTGGTTATCGTGTTGAAAATATCTGATAAAGGTTTTGATAGTTTGTCGGGAAATGCTTGGACCAAATCAATCGGAATATCAAGGGGGCATATTGAAGTTCTCTTTAGTTTACGGATTTTTGCTTCAACATCCACAGGTAGTATTGCTGGATAACGTGGTCTGGTAATGGGGGAAAAGAGGTATTACTTGGGAGAGGAGGAAGAGTTTGCACAATAGCCGAAAGGTGTTTATTTAACGAATTAGCTGTGGTTTCTGGCGGTTCATCAAGGTTGAAATCAACAATTTTGACTGTTTTACCGCTAATTTTCCTGACTGTGTTGTACCACTGCTTTGGTCGGGATTTGAAGAGTTCGCTTACTTTATTACGGTAGTACTCGGATGAAGCTTTTCGGATCTGCTTTTTTATACCTTTTCTTAATAGGTTAGCTTCTTCAATTTTTCCTTGACGGAATAGCCTTAGTTTTTGGCGGATTAAATTTTTCAGTGCATCGTTTACGTACGGCTTATCATTGGAACATCTTTTCTTTTTAACTTCTGGGAAGTGAAGGACATAATGATTAAGAAGCTTTTCCTGAAAAATTTCGGCCTTCTTATTAGAATCATCAGCAGCAAGGACATCATCCCATTGCTCTTCTGACAGCCATGCCCCGAACTTAAGCAGACCACCATCAGTAATTGGACGGTATTTAAATTCATCAAATTTGTACTTTGGAATCAGGCCTTGTATTGGGTTTAGTGATAACGTGAAATGGTAGCTTCCGCCAAGCGGGGGGAGGGAATTGGGTTTTTGATAAAACTCATGCATGTTTGTGCATATTATGTCGAGTGAAGTGCCACCTTTTGTCGTTGGAATATTAACGATTTGTTTTAAATTTGCTTCCCGACAAAGGTTACTGAGGTTTAGCTCATTCCCGTCCCCTGAAAGCAGGATCCCAGCGTTAGGATGTTTTGACTGGAGGTAATCAAGAGATGCATGAAGTTTGTCCAAGAAATCTTTTCGCTGCTCTGATTTTTGGCCCGGTGAATAATAAAAGCATCCCACAATAATGTTACTGAAGGGGCGAGGTAAAATTTTTGGTTTAACTCAGGCCACAATTTTGCACCGCGCCATTTCGGCTTGCAAGTCGATTATTTTCGCATCGCGTCTCATATCACCTTAGCTGTTGGAAATCAATGAGGCAAAATTAGAGAAGAATATTATTGACAGGAATATTTTTACTAGCATCGAGAATATTGACATAGGATCACGGACATTCACACAGTCGCTGATAAAGCAATCTTCTTTTTCTTGGTTTGTAGTTTCTTCGTGAACGTATTCACTTTCGGTGGGATCGAGGCGAAAACCCATTGCGAGTTCCCCCCCTGGACATAGCCCCCCCCCCCCCCAGCGACCATACGACCCCCCGCTCCCGTTTCCAAAAAATATCTTTCGAACATAAGTTATCAAGTCTTCTTGACTTGTCTTCTGGTATTCTTGATCTTAAATCCTTTGTTGAAAGTGCCATTACAAAATCAGTGACGGTACAACAACCGAAGTAGTTCTAAATAATGTTCTGTCCAAAACACTCAAAAACAGGGTTGATACCGTTAAACGCGACTGTCGTGCGGTAAAAACTCACGCCCGTCTTAGAGCTTATGGTATAATTTTCTGTTATAATTCAGGATAACCGAAGAGGAACGAGAATCAGACAAGGGGACAAAATTCTGACGGCCCTGCGAACTGCACGAATGGGCGGCATCTTAACTGCAGCTTCTTCGCCAGGAGCGGGAAGGATTGTGAAAGGATTTGTTGGGGGGGGGATCTTTACACTGAGGGACACTAGGTTTTGATTTTCTCTTTCGGTTTTAACACTTCATCGACAACAACATCAGTGAATGCGTAGGCTATGTTCGTTCACTTCAGCAGAGCATTTCCAGCCAGGTTATTCCCCGGCATACCCTTTGATCGCGACTTTATTCTTATACTTGTTGAGATGCCGGAGTCGAGTGGGGTCGCCCTGGGTGGGGGGTTTCGTAGACACCACCACCCCCACGGGGGTGTCGGGCTACGAAACGAATTTGTTGAGAGTGAAGGAAGTTCAATTCAGTATTTATATCCGCCAAAGCTGGCGAGTTAACAAAATATAATAATAATAAGTAGGCTAAAAATAGATCTAGCCTTCGCCTCCGTATTTTCACAAAATCTGTATTGAATTGTTTTAAAGATTACAAAAAAAGAAAAGGGCAAAGTCAAACAGAAATAAAACTTCGTCCAAAAGAACAATCAATCGATGCAACGCATTGGAAATATTGTGATTTACATTACGAATTTTGAAGGAAAAATTTTCCCGTTTCTTTTCCAAAATATCAACGAAGGTCTGAAATCAGAATTTTCCATCCCGAAAGAGCCTGATTGAAATTCAGAAAACCTGCATAAAAATTTCCTAAAATTTGAAAAAGTAGTTTTAGTACGCGAAAAAGTTTTAAAGATTAAGAAAAGTAAGACAAAAGATGTAAGCAAAGTGTTGGAAGAGTAACAGTGTAAATAATCTTCGCAAGATTAGACAGAAAATCCGGAACAAAATCCTAAGCGAAAAATATTAGAGTTCTGGGGGGAAACAAGCTTACTGCGACTAGAAATGCAAGCCATTTGTATAAAGAACGGAAAATAAAGAAAGACAAAGGGACAAGGTCACGTCGTCGAACCGACTTGGCTTTGTCGGTGAAACACTGACAAGCTGCTCTTGCTAACCTTTTTTCGGAAAGAGGAGACACTCACTGCTTTTGCTTGAAGCCTCGTTCAAAATGCCCGAAGTCTCAGGGAACACAGCGGATGGACAGGGGAACATCAGTGAAACAATGTCAAGATGCTCTTACTACCCTTGTCTTAGAAGAGGGAGACACCCAATATTTTTGCTCAAAGCCTAGGTCAGAATGTCTGAAGCCTCAGAAAGACAAACGCTGGCAAGTTGCTCTTGCTATAGCCGGGTTTTGGAAGGGGTCCTCGCTTTCGATTGTTTATAAACGTCTAAGCTTTTGAATAAGCTTAGTATAAGCTCAAAGGAGTTGGGTAATTTTGCCCAATTTCTATTGGAGCTACGTATGGAGTTGCTTGGTAGGTATACTTTCGAAATGGATTTAGGAAAGTTGTTTACATTAATTTTTTTTGCTTCGGGATTACAAAACATTATATTTTTGTAGTGTAAATAATTGTGTGGATTGTTTGGTACACGGTTTCACCCTCTTATTCCTTTTTTTTGTGTGCTATTTATGAGATCCTCGATTGTGTTGTAAATGAAACTATTCTATTACTACTAATATTCTTAGAGAGGTAGATCGACCGACAAATCTTTTTATTCATCAAAACCTGTCATGTCTTTCGTCGAATTTGTTTGACAACTTCACATTACTGACATGAAAACACGGAACTATACAGTGAAAAAGTTTCTCTGAGTAAGGATTAAAGTTAACTGCAATATTTGGGATTAATATTATCTCTACTGGGATAAGACTAATCTGAATTAGAGATAATCTTATCTCAATAGAGACAAGATTAATCCCAGTAGCAAATCCTGCAAAACAACCTGGACGCCCGGGTTCTCGGGTGACTGGTTTATTTGAAGTTGTATCGTTTAGTTTTGTATTTTTTGTTACAAGTTGTTTACTGTGATTTTGTGTAAAATAAAGAATAACCCAACCTACACTGTGGCAGGGCAATACTCTCACCTTAAGCTTCGCTAATGTTAAAAAGGAAGGTATATAACTCTTCGCAAACCTACGTTTAATCAGGGACCCATAAATTTCCTTTACAGGAGGCCTGTCATATCCTATGCTTCGATATTGATATGATGACCGAACCAAATCTAGTTTCCAAAAATCCCCGCTCGAGTCGATCGGCATTCTTGTTTGCCTCATTGGGCATGCGCGCCAAAGAGACTCCTCCCTCAAGGCGCCAGCAGCCAATCCCAAATTTTGTCTATCTGGATAGTCGCGTATTCTACCACCGTGGGTATTTCTCGAACTACCGGACGGTCGATCAGGAGCGCATCAGAAATATCTTATTGATAGGCCCCCTGTACAGGAAATTTATGGGTCCCTGGTTTAATTGACTTCAACATCTCGGCCGCAGTAGCTTATACTTTGCGAGGAAGCCTTCTCGCCAGCTTTCAGAAGAGAAAATAGTTCTTTGGACTGAGGGATTCAGGGATTTGACACCCAACTCAAAGCAGATTTTCAACCTCCGTTCATGTAAGGGGCTTGAACCTTTTTTGGTTGATCATTGGTCGGAATAGCTGAAGCCTGAAAGAACATAGTGGAAAGACAGTGCTCTTACAGAGGAATAAATCAGCACTTTGGAGAAAACAGTAGATGCGAGGGTGTTGTAAACAACAAAGGAGTTTGATCCTTCAACTTACGGTAAAAAATCTTTCCTTTCTTCAGAAACAAACAGGGAAGCAGTCAGATGGTCCTAGAACAGGATGAACGCCCGTAGGTAAAAAAGGTACCCGGATTCCCGTAAAGGTGTCCGGAATTTTGGAACAACATTCCGGGCACGGAAAACGTAACGGAAATCCCGCCTGGGAGTCTTGTTTCCTGGAATTCCGCAGTTTAACGCGGAATTCCTGTCAAACCGCGGAATTCCGGGACGTTTTCCGTGCTCGGAATGTTGTTCCAAAATTCCGGACACCTTTACGGGAATCCGGGTACCTTTTTTCCCTACGGGCGGTGAAATTTTAGATAAAACAGCTGTCTTTTTTTCAGAAACTCGACGGAAATGGGGATGGCGTCGTTACGCTTGAGGAGTTTCTTGAAGCGTGCTTGCAGGACGAAACAATACCACACTCCCTAAGTTTTCTGGATACGGTGTTTTAGTGTATTACTCATTGCTTTCGAAAGTGTTGTATGTACCCAGCCACAGCGAAAATAAATAATACAAATTCTTTCCACGACGTTTACTCCTTATTATCAAACGACATCCTCTTGTTCAATAAATTCGAGATGGAACTATTTTCTTCAGTCCCGACTCCAGGGTTCAGAATGTAATACGTCTTAGTATATTTTCCACTAGCAATCGTAAGCTATCGGAAACCATCGTAACCGTTATTTTTAGCGATTTTTAGCCAATAAGAGTCCACCGGGTCTTGACGATCACGGTTACAACAGCCTTACGACTGTAAGTAGAGATCCGGCTTTATGTCAGTTCAGCGCTCAAGCGGACTACACTGTAAAAAGTTTCTCCGAATAAGGATTAAAGTTAAAGCATTTGATTCATGTGGGCCGAGACACTATCATTTTACGATGGGTCGGATTTTTACGAACACACTGTTACCTTGTTTTCTCCAAAATCTTCATGGTATCCAAGGTTATCCACAAATTACTTTCACTCCTGAAAACAAGGTCGTCAACTCGCCATTGCTAATTAAATATTCACTGATCTCTTGACGCGGGTCAGAAGAGTACTAGAAGCTTAGAAAAGATTGAGTGGCGTGTAAGAGGATTAAAACAACAAAGTATATCACCATGTGGACGATTAGATATGTTGTAAGCAGAAATCATCGGCCAGTTTGACAATTTTTGGTCTCGGAAGCTGAATATTATTTAACTCAATTTACGAATCTTCAAGAAATCGTTATAACGAATTTAGTATAGTTTACGGCGTTTGTTTATTGTGATCTGGTTTACATCCTTAATTCTTTGGACTTACGGGAATTAACAAGAGAAAAAAAGAAAAAAAAAATCAAAGAAATCGATAATACAAATAATTAGTTTGATTTTTCTACAAATTTTCCATGTGCCTGCTGCAATAAAACAATTTGTTAGATCCATAGTCAAACTATGATCCTAGCCTCCCCATGTCGGGCACTTTCGACCCGCATCACTAGATGACCCAGCGGTCGGATCGAGCCGTGTCTTCATTTTGAGTCTTGGGTGGGGGGTTCTAGACGTTGCAAGTGCTAGAATGCTTATGACGCAAATCCTTTAACTGCAGTATTGCAACTGGGATTCATCTTATCCCTGTTTTATATTAATCTCATCTCCGTAAAAATAATCCCAGTAGCAAATACTGCAGTTAACTTTAATCCTCATTCGGAGATACTTTTTGGGATCCCAAAACGTTAGTGACGGATACCAATGACATCGCAAAAGTTGTCCGTCAGTCCGTCCGTCCGTCCGACTGTCAGCACGATAACTCTCGAAGGGAATGAGATATTTTGATGAAACTTGGTGGGAGGATTCTTTGGGTCAAGAGTAAGGTCGAGTTCGTAGATGGGCTCTGTAGCCCTACATTTAGGGGTGGGGTAGGGGGTTTAAATTAAGGGGCAAATATGATGGCATTTTGACATGTGCCCTGACAACACCCTGGGATTTTGTAAACAAACTCATGATAGTTTACAGTAGCCCAACTAATTAAAACTGAATTGTCACAAAACCGGTCAAGTTTCGATTTTACACTCCTAAGTGCAGTCTGCTCGCTCATTATCCCCAAGCTGCTCTCGTAGCAGTGCTTTAGCGCCACCGGGATTTTTGCCACTGGCTATTTTTCGCCACTCTGGGTTTCCGACCCTTATCCTAATGACATGTTGAACCTTGTGTAGTTTACCTGAAGGCTTAGTCGTATTAGCAAGTATTAGTGACCTAGGATTTTTCGCCACTCTCATAACTCATCAAACAAGCCAATTAGCCTAGCCATTCAACAAGCAGAATCATATGACTTTATAAGGGCCTTGCCAGAAAGTATTTAATTTATATTTATAGAAAATACAATACGGTAAAAACACGAAAGCCGGTAAACATCTTTAAAACTTGCAAAGTGTCTAGCTCAAGTGTGGGCTACTAAATGATATACTCTTCTCGAAAAGATGAGGCACTTTCTCTCGAAATGTGGTTGCTACTGCCGTTGTTACTTCTTTACGACCACGTTTCCCTACTTTCCCTACAGAGAACCTTTCTTGGACTTGTAGCGAAACCAAAAATCCGTCAGCGATATAAATTGTATTTTCTTGGCAGCTCGTACTTTTATTAATTTTCATCAATATCGGTTAGAAGAGAAGACAGAGTGAAATAGTGTCAAATCAAAAGTTTTTCTTATAATGGTTTTCCAGAGTTAATCCTTTGTAAGTAATAGCGAGGAGTGGCGTAAAATCCTTCCGAGATTCTTTCGCTAATCCCGTAAACTGTTTTTGCCCTTTTTTACCTGCTGCGTCACCTGTAGTGGCGAAAAATACCCAGTGGCAAAAAATCACGGTGGCGCTAAAGCACGTATCTCGCTGCCCTAAAGCCATCAAACGTTACGTCCCCTGAGGATTTTCAGAACCTCACCGTCGACCGACCTAATCTGCGCAGATTTGTAGACTCAATGTTCAGCGCGAGAAATCTGCACAGGCGCCGTTTTGAGCCCAGTGTGAACCAAGCTCTACGTGCCCTTCGGGTTCGTTCCAGCTCGGCCCGAAAGCTACTAAATAGTTACTTTTCAGTCACTTTCACCGTTCCAGCTTGTCACAAAGTTACGGGGAGCACGAGGAAGACCGTCACTTCGAAGTAACTTTTTGTAAAGATAGTACCCGACGATCTTAGCTAACTTTCACTATCCAAGAGCCGTCTTGAGAAGGGAACTCGGGGCAGCAATGAGAGACAACCCGTAGTAACTTCGACCGTTCCAGGTAGTAGTTAATTTGTGACGTCACACGTAGTTACTCCGAAGTAACTACGAAGAAGAGCTGGAACGAACCCGAAGAATCGGCGTGTGCCTAGCGGAAGAGCGGAAGAGTTGGAAGCGTCACTCACCACTGCTGTCCCAACGAACGCCGTCAATTGGTTGACACAAGATTGAGTCACCGTTCGGGCGACGTTCCTTGTTCTTCTCGAGGTTCACTGGCGTTTTTTGGACTGGATAGGACGCTTTTTGTGCTATTTGAATTTGCGCTCTCATGGCGTTTCCCCAATAGATGGCAGATGTAGCCCCTGCATTTAGGGTTTTGGAAGAAGGCGAAGAAAGTCAGTAGAGCTTTTCTCTATCTGACTTTAACTCTGGTGGATTGTGTTTTCTGTGTTTCTGGTAAAATGAAGAAAACTCAGATTCTGTTCAAGCAGCACCTTCAGAGACAGTTCAAACTGAAATGGACAGCGATGGGACAGATCCGAGTGCAAGATAAGAAGGTTAAAGAGGATTGTGAAAGCCTTGGATTGAAGGTTTATGATCCGATGTTGGAGTTGGATCCAAAAATCACAGAACCACAGATGGACGTGACATCTGTGTAAGTTTCATACATAAGTTAAGCTGTGTGATTCATGTTTTCAATCACCTTTGGCTCCTTTTTTTGCTTAGGCTAATTACACAATTCCTTGCTATTTATTTGTGCCACCCTGTGTGAATGAAGTATATGCCTGCAATTCCCGTTGTTTCTTTCCAGCCTGTACACTTTCCAAATGTGTGAAATCAGGCCCAGTCATGCACAAATCCTCAATTTTTGGGCATGGTGCCAGTCTACCACAAATCCCTGATTTTGGGAAAGCCTATGCCAAACGCTGGGTATATCCAGCGTTTGGCATACCCTATGCCAAACGCTGGATACACTATGCCAAATGCTGGATACTGGGGTCCAATCAAATATTGATGATTTGAGTGAAGCTAAAAAAACAACCAATCAGAATTCACCTGTAGTGAGGTAGTTCAGGGTTAAGGTGCCAACAGCTATCCGGCGTTTGGCATAGGGTGTCCAAGGTTAAGCATAGGCTATGCCAAACGTTAGGCATATCCAGCGTTTGGCATAGGGTATCCAAAAATCAGGGGTTTGTGGCTGACTGCATGGTGCCCCAACGTCAGGGCACGTCAGGGCATGCCCCAAGGTATGGGCATGGTGCCCATACGTTGGGGCACCATGCCCTGGAGCATGGGCATGGTACTAGCAGGGTACTAGCATGGCACCCCCATGATATTTGGTTGAACTGAGATTGATTACATACCTAAATAGGGCCTTCCTCCTCTCCTAGACCACAAGATACTTGATCTTATGTTCTATCTAACCTCTTTTTCCAGTTTTAAAAATATTAGAGAACTTCCAAGAAATTTAGCCTTTAATAAAGACCACTTTTTGGGATCCCAAAACGTTAGTGACGGATACCTATGACATCGCAAAAGTTGTCCGTCTGTCTGTCCGTCTGTCCGTCTGTGCGCACGATAACTCTCGAAGGGATTGAGATATTTTGATGAAACTTGGTGGGAGGATCCTTCGGGTCAAAGTACAAGTCAAGTTCGAAGATGGGCTCTGTAGCTCTATATTTGAGGGTGGGGGAGGGGTTTCAAATTAAGGGGCAAAAAAATATTTTTTGAAAGCTGTTTAGATAGTTGATTTAGGGGTAAGGAGACACGCTGAATCCGAATATGAAAGTTATTTTCTCGCCGGACAAGTAGTTCGCCCGGAATCCGGCCAAAACCGGAAAGTTTGTTAAAAGTAAAAGTTGTATTTGAAGTTGATTAGATGTTTGATTTAGGGGTAAGAAGACATGCTGAATAAGATGGTGAAAACCATTTTCTTCCCTGACAAGTAGTTCGCCCGGAATCCGGCGAAAACCGGAAAATTTGATAAAAGCAAAATTTGTATTTGAAGTTGATTAGATATTCGATTTAGGGGTAAGTAAACGTGCTGAACACGATGGTGAAAACCATTTTCTTGCCGGACAAATAGTTCGTCCGGAATCCGGCCAAAACCGGAAAATTTGTTAAAAGCAAAATTTGTATTTGAAGTTGATTAGATGATAGATTTAAGGGTAAGAAAAAACGCTGAATCTATATATGACAATCATTTTTTAACCGGGCATATAGTTCGTCCGGAATCCGGTTGAAACCGGATTTTTTTTTTTAGAAGTTAAAGTTTTATTTGAAGTTGATTAGATGTTCTTTATAGGGATAAGGAGATACGCTGAACTCGTTTCTGAACTATTTTTTGTTTTTGCTGGGCAAGTAGTTTGCTCGGAATTCGGCCGAAACCGGAAATTTGGCAGAAGTACACCAGGAAGTATCGATCAGTATCGTCAAATAGATATGGCTTATACAGGTATATCTGAAATTGGTTTTCTCAGATGATTAGCCTGGCGAAGACTGGATTTGGCGAAGACAAGACGTAGTTAATATTACATTTTTGGGATCCCATCGAAAACTTTGGTCTTGTTTTCACCGAAACAAAACCTTAACAATAGTGCTGCGCCTACATTACCTGGCCAATCAATAGTAGCAGTTTTTGGGATCCCAAAACGTTAGTGACGGATACCTATGACATCGCAAAAGTTGTCCGTCTGTCTGTCCGTCTGTCCGTCTGTCCGTCTGTCCGTCTGTCCGTCTGTCAGTCTGTCCGTCTGTCCGTCTGTGCGCACGATAACTCTCGAAGGGATTGAGATATTTTGATGAAACTTGGTGGGAGGATCCTTCGGGTCAAAGTACAAGTCAAGTTCGAAGATGGGCTCTGTAGCTCTATATTTGAGGGTGGGGAGGGGTTTCAAATTAAGGGGCAAAAAAATATTTTTTGAAAGCTGTTTAGATAGTGGATTTAGGGGTAAGGAGACACGCTGAATCTGAATATGAAAGTTATTTTCTCTCCGGACAAGTAGTTCGCCCGGAATCCGGCCAAAACCGGAAAGTTTGTTAAAAGTAAAAGTTGTGTTTGAAGTTGATTAGATGTTTGATTTAGGGGTAAGAAGACATGCTGAATACGATGGTGAAAACCATTTTGTTCCCTGACAAGTAGTTCGCCCGGAATCCGGCGAAAACCGGAAAATTTGATAAAAGCAAAATTTGTATTTGAAGTTGATTAGATATTCGATTTAGGGGTAAGTAAACGTGCTGAACACGATGGGGAAAACCATTTTCTTGCCGGACAAATAGTTCGTCCGGAATCCGGCCAAAACCGGAAAATTTGTTAAAAGCAAAATTTGTATTTGAAGTTGATTAGATGATAGATTTAAGGGTAAGAAAAAACGCTGAATCTATATATGACAATCATTTTTTAACCGGGCATATAGTTCGTCCGGAATCCGGTTGAAACCGGATTTTTTTTTTTTAGAAGTTAAAGTTTTATTTGAAGTTGATTAGATGTTCTTTATAGGGATAAGGAGATACGCTGAACTCGTTTCTGAACTATTTTTTGTTTTTGCTGGGCAAGTAGTTTGCTCGGAATTCGGCCGAAACTGGAAATTTGGCAGAAGTACACCAGGAAGTTTCGATGAGTATCGTCAAATAGATATGGCTTATACAAGTATATCTGAAATTGGTTTTCTCAGATGATTAGCCTGGCGAAGACTGGATTTGGCGAAGACAAGACGTAGTTAATATTACATTTTTGGGATCCCATCGAAAACTTTGGTCTTGTTCCTATTGGTTTACCTATCCATTTCAAGGGAAAAAGGGGAATTCATTCATTTCTTGGAAGCTCTCTAATATTTTTAAAATTGGAAAAAGAGGTTAGATAGAACATAAGATCAAGTATCTTGTGGTCTAGGAGAGGAAGAAGGCCCTATTTAGGTATGTAATAAATCTCAGTTCAACCAAATATCATGGGGGTGCCATGCTAGTACCATGCCCATGCTCCAGGGCATGGTGCCCCAACGTATGGGCACCATGCCCATACCTTGGGGCATGCCCTGACGTTGGGGCACCATGCCCAAAAATTGAGGATTTGTGCTTGACTGATCAGGCCTTGATTGAACAGTCTAATGAATAACATCAAAATATATCCATCCTGTCAAATTAATTGATATCAAAGCTGATCAAATGTCACCCACTTACCTTAAATTAAGATGAGTTAACTTATGCTACTTCTCCTCCCACTTACTTCTGTTCCTTCTTTGAAGAATTGCCCTGTGGCCTGAAATTCCCTGGTGCAAAACAAAGTAAAAAAGGCACAAATATCATGCAACAGAAAAATGTTCGAAGAGGTGATGCAAATAGTCACAGTCGTGCTAATTGGTTCAGAATTGGGTTAGTCTGGTAAAGGCTCAAAGAAAATTGGAAGCAGAAGCTGGCGCAAAAGTAATTCAGCCATAGTCAGTAGGTCTTTAGAAAAAAGGCGTTAGGCAATGCTGCAACTTTGTTCAATGAAAATGGAGAAAATATATGCTGTAGAGAATAAGTAGAGCTTTCAATCAAGGTTCAATTTCACATATTTGGTAAGTCTAGAGCTTGAAAGAAACAGTGGGAATTGCAAGTATATGTTTCATTCATGGGAGAGGGGGCAAATAGCAAGGTATACTATAGTTTTGGGTTCTGCTTTTGCTAGTGATCTCCCCCCTTCCTGGCACCTCCTTGGGCAGCTTTTAAAACAGGGTTGACGCCTGCGTCAAATAACCCCTACATTAACCAAGTGGAAATTTTTGGTGAGAAGTATAGGGTATTAAATGGATACTGGTTCATGCAGAACAAATTTCTGTAACTTGTAAGGAAGTAATTGTTTGCTAGCTCGAGTCATTTTCTTTCGTTTTTCAGAACTCCTCCAGCCACTCTGGGAGACATCCCAGCTGAGTTTCCAAGAAACCCTACTAACCCAAACTGGAAAGATGTTCCAGTTCATTGCTACAATGCTGAAACATTGCTTCCAGGAGGATTGGAACAAGCCCAGTGTTTAACAAACAGTGTTGTTGTCCAGGGACTCCCGAAAAGAGTCCAAGACCTTGTTGAGGACCCACTTGCCCAAGTTAATGATGACACTGTTGAGAGGTAGGCCATTTTTAGAAGTAGTGAACTGAAAGACAAAAATGCTCCTCAGCCGGGATTTAAACCCAGGACCCTCTGATTACAAGGCAGGCGCTCTAACCGTTTGAGCTACTGAGGGGCTTGTGAACAGAGTTCGCAAACCACTACAATAGTCCGGTAGAAGCTGGCCATAGGAACAGTGATCTTGGCCGAAGGCAAATTCATCTAATCAGTTCACATCCACAAGTCACGGAAATTATTTTTTTGGTAGGCCATTGGTATTTCTTAAATCACAACTCTTATTAAAAACGATCTTTTCAAGGTAAAATGGCTCAGACATATCTTTTTCAAAAATACTGTTACTTTCCATGAGGAATTAGCAATTTTCTTGTTAGCGCTTGTCGACTCTATCCAGCCTCCCTCTCTCCAATGACGTGGCTGGACGCAAAATATTTGAAAATCAGACGCGCTGTTAAAAAACGGGAAACCAAGCAGAACAAAAGAAGTCCAAAACAGAAGGCATACCTGATGTCTGCCTTGTCTTCCAAAATTATATATACTACTTTGAAGCTTTGCATTTCATTATTTGTGAAGTAGTTGTTGACGGACCTTTGAAGCTTTCAGCTAAGTTTGTGTTGTGTAGCGTAACTTTCAAAACTCAGCTAAGCCCAAAAAGCGTTAAAAAGTCATAGGTACGAAACGAAACAATGACAAACGGTGGAGATTTCAGAATCTCATAATCCCATAAGGAAGCTAGGTATAATATGAAAGGCAGAATAACCAAGAGGGGTCCTTCAAATTCTTCTCTGGTTCATTGCTAGATTCAGTTGTAATTTGGGACTTCATGGAGGACGCTTGTCCAGAAGTGGTTGAATATTGCCTTATAATATTTGGATGCAAACTGATAGTGATTAGCCATGCACAGTACGCTAGAGGTATGTTACGTTGAATGTTACTGAACTTTGAACAGCGCCAAAGAACATGAAGAAATTTTAAACCTAGCAACGGTACAGTAATGAGCGCAGACAATTGGATCAAATAAAGTAAAAAGTCACGAACAAATTTTTTAATCTGTTGCGCCGTTTTGCTCAGTTTCTTTTGTATATCCACTAGTAACAACTGACGATATCCATTGCTAGTATTTTTTTTTATTTTACACAAGAAGTTGTTGCTATAATTTCAGAATGTTCAACCTAGGACCTGTCATGATAACAATTATAGTATCGTGCAAAAAATAGGCCATCTGCCTCAACGGAGCTCATCTGAAGCACTTTTCATCATAAGTTATTTCGGAGGAATTTTCCATGGAATCCTTGAAAGCTGAGATTTTGATTATAAATTTTGTAATTTCTTCTTTTTACAAGGCTATAACTCTTATAGGCTGATCATGCGAAGCCATATCTTAGATGCAGTCCAGGACAAACTACCCAGGATATACAATGGACCTTGGATGATCAATCCCAGAAAAGGGCTGCTAGACTATGGGCCTACGAAAAGGAGACGAAAGTAAGTCGTTCTCGTAGCAAACTTCCTTGTCAAAACCATGAAGATTTTCTTTGTCGTCTGCCGGTCTTTTTTTCATTATCGCGGTGTCGGGATTCAGAAATTCCTTCAGATGTTTGTATTTGCCGATTCACACTTTTTGCGTTTTTGATCGAAGTTTGAAGTCAAATTCGAAACGCAACTACTGTATAAGAGTCTAGATTACAAGCTGCAAAAGCTGCCCCGTCTGAAAAGCATAGGTTTTTAAAGTTCAACTGAAAGTTGTCCCCTTAAAGCTTAATTGAAAGGCATAGCTCTTCCGAAGGACACAGTTGAAGAACAACTGAAGGTTTTACCCTTAAAACCTAATTGACGGGCATAGTTTTTAAAGTTCAGCTGAAGGGCTGTACTACCGGGGCTGCAAGGGTTGTAGCATTAAAAACACGAGCCGAAGACGGGGCAGTGCCCACAAAACAAGTCTCATGCCGAATTATGCCGAGGTTTTTCTGAAGAAAAAAAGAAGGGTTGCGCATACTTACCTCTGGAGTTCGGGAATGGTTTGAAAGGGCTTGGAAACCCCGCCCTTTTTCTTCTAATTTTAATGAAGTTTTAATATGTATTTTATAATAATGGAAAGACAAAATGAACGCTACTGACGGAAGGAAGCAATTCTTACGTGCATTCCTGAATATAAGATGACGAAGTGATATTTTTCTATATTTTTTAGCTTTAGGGTTGCTTAGAGTTTATTAAGTTAGTTCTCTCCTTATTCGCCCTCTATTGCACCGGATCCTCGCATCACGGTTATAATTTGAAAACTCTTGTACTTTAATTTGTAATTAATATTTTAGCCACAATATGGTGCAGCAAATGATCACGAGTGCAGACAGAGTCACCTCTTCATCGAAGCCGGAACTTTGCTCCAGGGTTTTAAGGAAACTACCAGAGAGTGCCGTAACCCTTGATGTGCATGGGAGAAAAATCCTTTTCCATGGTAAGTATCCCATAGAACTAGCAGAAACTGACAATCCCCTTGGAATAACTGGTATTTTCTGAAAGTTCACCACAAACCTGTCGGATCTAAAAGAGTTGGGCACAACCGACACGGCCTTCAAAAAATCTACACAAGTTTTTTGCTCCTCCTCTGTGCTATTCTTTGCTGCTTCTCTGTTATTCTCAGGAAGGATGGCACCAGTCGAATTCGAACTTGTTTCTTCAAATAACTATGTTTTCGTCTATGCGTTCCTCGCCGCGCGCAATCAACGAATCATGGCGAAGTTTTCTGTCTTGGACCCAACTGTGAAATAACAAGAGCTAGAAGCTCATATGGCACTTGCAAGGCTGGTCCAGAGGATGAAATATAGAGTTTGCCTTTTCGTGGGTTTGTTCTGATCATTTGTAAGCAAAACCCTTGAGACAAGAATGGTCATGGACCCTTCGAAATCACGTGAACGTGTCGTTTGGTAAAAAGTATTTTATTTTTGAACTTGGCTGTAATGATGCGCACTTTAAAGGCGCTAGAAATTCATCTGAAAGCAAAACCCTTGAGACAAAAAAGATAATAGGCCCTTGGGGATCATTGATATATATCGTTTGGATCAAATCGTCATGGGCCGAAATGTATCGTTTGATCTAAAGTACTTTTCGACTTTGCAGTTAAGATGCGCACTTTAAGGGAGCTAGAAATTCATTTGTAAGCAAAACCGTTGAGGTGAAACCCATGGGCTCATGGGGATCATGAAAATGTATATAGTTCGCTTAAAAGTATTTTTTTTTACTTTGCGGTTAAGATTAGTACTTGACGGAATGGTTTGGAAGTGACGACTTCTAAGCCAATCTTTTCGAATCTCAAATTTTCCAGCCAAGTTTCGTCGTGAAAATCCCCAAAACCGCCATCACCAGTTCCGGGAAACCCCCCTCCACCCCCCCCCCAAAGTGTCCGGATTCAGTCTAATTGTGTAAACGATTCGTCTAGAGCAGATGCTTGTTCCTCCCAGCAAGTTTCACTCCGATCCATCCATTATAATCGTTTCTCAAGATTTCCGGTCTTCCCGCCCCTCCAACTCCCCCACATTTGTCGAATCCGGTCCGGTCCCCTTCAAATAAGACGTCAGAGAATGTCATCAATCCAATTATTAAGTTTCATTCAATCCGATCACCCGGTCGAAGTTACGCACTACTGAATTTTCCGGATTCCCCATCCCTTTACCCCCCCCCTAGATGGTCGGATCGGGAAACTCATTATGTCCAAGTTATTTTGATCAGGTCTCTAATATTATGCCTGGCAAGTCTCATCGTCTAGCACATCTGGAAGTACCCTAACTCGCAATCGTGGGACAGACCGACCGACAGACGGAATTGCAATCGGTATATGGCACTTGAGCCAGAGGCTGCAAGTACCATAAAAAGAGATGTGTGACAGCTTTTTACAATCACAGTTACAATTCAATGATTGATCCATAAAAAGCACTCGATATGCTTTTGTCATCATCGAGCCGCCTTCCTTCCCACCGCGCGAATTCATTAAATTCAGCGTTGTATTTCTTGTTATGCGTTTTGTTTTTTCTTTCTGCGTAATAAAATCATTCGGTAATTCAAATAGGAGCTGCCAAACCCAACCATGTATCAAATCAGCTGCAGGTCCTTGCCTGGTTCTGCCTCGATTCCTTTCCTTTCTTCCTTCGATCCACTTCGACCTTTCATACCTCGACTTTGTCGCATTTTAGGTAGCAGCTCCGCTGGGATCGGATCATAATACCTAGGCTATAGCTCTGCATCATATGTAAGGGCACCACTATATCGAACTGCATCATACGTAAGGACACCACTATATCGAATCAGGTTCAGGTTCATTTTTTGTGCGAATGGGAGGGTAGGCATGAAGAATGGATGTGCAGTGTCATGGGGACAGTTGGCGAGGTTTCTCAGGGTAGCTCTGACCCAGTTGGATAGGACTGTATCTGTTTTAGTATATTTTGTTTAAATATTCGTTTAGTCAAATCCGTGTATGTCATTTTGAGTCAACGTGGTCAAAGTGTACTTGAAGATTGTAAACATTTTTAAAGTTTAACCGAAAAGGGCTGGGATAGGACAATCTAGTTATCCATCACTTATTCACTTAAATTGGCTTGAAGACCCGCTGAAAATGCGTTACTTCGTTGTTCCACTGCTCACGAATAAAGGATTTTCAAATAGTGGAATTTCCTTGTGATTTGTAGTACTGAATTTTTGTTGTATGCTTTACGAGAAAGATTTATCATTTTTTTTTCAGGCGCAATCTTCACCAATCTCACCACTGCCCACTGAAAAGCCGCATTTGTGTTGAGATTAAAATTTCCCGCGTCATAGTAGAATTTACGCTGTGGGGACGGCCGGAGATAGTCTGAGCCTCACAACTGGAGCAGATAGTGTAAAATCAAAAAAACACTTTGCAGAATCCAAATAATTCAGTGTATCCAATTAAATGACACACAAATAAGTTGGCTTTTCAGTTAAACTTTAATGTTTTTAAGTTTTGTTTCAAGTGTTTCAGTCGTGCCTTTTCCTTTTACATTACTCTGATGAACCCAGGAAGCGGGTTATAAATATATGAATACAAAAATAAATAGGGATAGTTGCCTCTGGGTGGTGCCGTAGGCCCTATATATTATGTTAATCGTATATATGTGTGAATATATATCTGTATATATATGAAAACATTGTAAGTACGTTATCATTTGTGTCTATCTGTGTTTATTCTTTATGTATTTGCCAAGGCCGTTGGCTCTTAGAGCAAATAAATACTTTCTTCTTTATAATTGGTTTTAATTTCATTCATGGACCTTGGTACAGATTCAAAAAGCATCTTTTTTTTTCAGTGGAGCCTCCCGCTTTATTGCTCAGTCATACCCCTCTTGCTCCCTACGCCAATAGCTCTATGGTCCAAGAGCTCAGCAAAGTGAAGCTTCCAGACATATACCCTATTGCTCCAACAGCCCATATTCTGGAGACAAACTTGTACGAGGATCAGCCCAAACTCTGTAAGTTTTTGTTTTACTGTTAAAGCGTCCACACAATCGTGTTGCTAGTAAGTAACCCTCGCGTATCCAGCTGACACTAACGACAGAAAGCGGTTTTTTGGTTACTAAGTTGTATCGGAATTACATACAAGCATGAGGTGACGCCCATTTGATCTATTTTACCTCAGAAAACGAAAAACTGTAGTTTATTCCTATCGGTGAATATATATTTTAATATACATGTATAGAGCCGAACGGCCAGCGAGGCGCCGGTCGCGTTATAAAACAAATTAGGGACAACGAAATCCTATGTTGGGTCCTCAATCCCTCGACGTCACTACTCGACACCCAATCACTCGACATCACTCGACGCCACGTCACGACTGTATGGAATTCCGATACAGTTTAGTCGGTACAGTTTTTCTTGGTTCTACTTGTTCTTCATGCCAGTACAAGGCAGCCAGTAATTTTGGCTTATAGAAACATCATCTGCTTCTTTCCGAGTCACGCGCTGCCACCTTAGCGTTGACTAGAAACACATAGAAAGTCTCGTAACCGGTATTTTTAACCAATGAGATCCTCGGAAGCAGTACGCGACACCGTGGTTCGCGTCGAAAAGATGCAGATATGGCAAATGCAGAAGTCAGTGTAGTGGTTAGAGTCGATAAAAATGACATCGGACATAGAAATGAGAATGGATGGAACGGTTAATGCGGCCGCGACAGGTGCTTTAGAGGTTGTTCCTATAGTGTCAATGCAACCCTTGGTCCCGAATTTTAATATGTTAAATTTTATAATTATAATTTTCTTGTCCTAAAATTTTGGTGTTGATGTGTGATAGTTGTTCGTTTGTTTTTATGGCACTTGCCTTTCGGCCAAGTGCCATATAGCGATCGCAATTTCTGTCCGTCAGTCGGTCTGTCGGTCCCGGTTTTGCTAGTTCGGGCACTTCCAGGTAAGATAGGACGATGAAACTTGGCAGGCGTAACAGGGACCGGACCAGATTAAATTAGAAATAGGGGCACTTCCCCGATCCGACCATCTGGGGGGGTGGTGGAGGGAGGGGGAATCCGGAAAAATTGGGTATTTTTAACTTACGAACGGATGATCGGATCTTCCATTGACAAAACGCTCGAAGTAATATTCACTATTGATGCTCGAAATTTGGCGGTAAATGCAAATTTAAGTACACATAATGAAATGGTTATTTTGTAAAGTGGATAGATACAAAGGTGAATATCATTCTGGGACAGAATGGTAAGGGCGCAATTACGATGCTCTGTTTATTGAGGTTTGATTTTTTTTCTTCTGTTTTATGCAGTGAAAAGACTGTAAAAAAACGGACAAAATTGCGTTCCTTCGAATTTCAGCTTATGGTTCAAGTGTCTCGTATTTGTTTCCGTGTCGAAGATCTAAAATGTTTGGGTTGGGTTGGGACACACATATTCCGCGGAAAACACGGTATAGTACTTCTTGTTAGTGCTGCCTAGCGGACATTGGAGCAACTTGCCTTTGTACTGTTACTTTCCCATAGATGGCGGACCACTGCACTTGTTTCATAGACGACTCCACGGAAAAACAGGAAAGTTCGAGTTCTTTTCAAAAATTGCAAAAATTAACACAAGAAAAAGTGAACAAACGTACTGAGGCTACGTGCGTATACGGACGACTGACTCGCACAAACTTCAACCTTCGAACAGCATTATAACCGAAAGAACCAGTTTGGCAGAGAGTAGAGTCGGATGGCCAAATATTTATACAAAAAAAAAGTTCCTTGTAAAAACTAATAGGCTACGCAATTTGAGGTATTCAGTATCAAGAACAAATAAGCCAATAGAACCTTTGGTCACATGCACTGACTATGGATACCCCAACAAAACTTAGCAGAGCTAGAGCAACTTCCTGAGCTTTGAGTTGATGCCCGTCTGCTTCCCTCTTGGCCGCTGAGAATTGAGAGGAAAAGACCATTGCATAGTGACGTCAGAAGTGTTCATTCTTTGTTTATTATGAACAATCCACTCTTGCGGCCGCCGTGGCTGTTTTTCGGTTTTCACCGTTTTTGTGTCATCCATAAGTTGTGAATCATGACAGGTATGAAGTGGAAACTTCGTTTACTTGTGGACGTTGGGTCTAGTTGTGTCATTTGGGGGCCCCACACCCACCTGGTTCAGGGGCAACTGGGCCTAGGTTGCCCAGAGACTAATATTTGTAACTTGGCCGCTGGAGATAGGATGATGAAATTCCTTGTACTTGTAGATCCTAGGGTCGGGAAGATACTTTTCGAGTTGCACTTCCCCCAACCCCCACTCATGGGCAACTAGGCCCGCAGGTTGCCCATGAGTTAAGTTCTCGAATCGTGAAAAGTACAAAATGTAAATCTTGGCATACTTCTGGTCATCCCGGTTTAGGTTTGTGCTTTGTGACGTCCCATCCCCCTCACCTTTCAGGGGCAACTGGAATGGGACCACTTCTGAGTTTGCGAACAGTGAATGGCATCAGTGTTGAACTTCGTATACTTGTTGACATTGGGGTTTATTCATGCTTTTGGGGGGTCCCCCCCCCCAGACCAATCCGGTTCAGGGGCAATTGTTTGGGCCCAGATTGCTCAGTGACTAATATTCGTTACTTGACCATGCTGGAGATATGACGGTGAAGTTTTATGCGCTGATAGATCCTAGGATCTGGAATTGCTTTTGCACCTACCCAACCGTTATCGTTCATAGGCAAGTGAGCCCAGGTAGCCCAGTGAGTAAGTTCGTGACCTGACAACGGGTATCAAGATCAGATTTAATATACTTGTCGGCGTTTAGGTCTAGATAAGCATTTTGGGGTCTGACCCCCCCGCACCCATCCGGTTCAAGGGCAACTAGTTCTTAGGCTGTTTGTATACAAGATATTGTAAAATTTTACTTTTACACTCCACGTTTGAGCGCTTGCGTACTTGTCTTTCTGTTTAGTTTCTGATTATGCGTCTTTGTATGTGCAAAGGCGGCTAGCCTTTCCAGTAAATATATTAGATGGTGCGGACCCTTGTGAACCTCCTTCTGACCGAAATAGGTGGTCAGTATAATTTTGCCAGCACTGGTGACGTGGATCGCCTACCTTCTAATATAACTAACTACCTTTGGTCTGCCACTGCCATTTTCTACTCTTTCTGTCGCCGCAGACTAAGTCGACACACTTGTTATATTACGTGTCTGTGATACCTTCTGTGTTAACTTCCAAACACCTTATAACCGTGTAGCGTGTACCCGAGCAGTTGGTACGTAGGCTGACTATAGTGGTAGCCTGAGTGGTATCCTCGAAGGGTTGGTTCGGGGCTGTGGAGGGGGGAGCTTGGACGGTCGGCCCTAGGTCCCTACATTCAACAAACCATGTTTTACAAAACACACTTACTTTTATTGTTGAAGTTCACCATACAGAATAATCATCGGTAATCCAACTGAACTATTACATTTAAGACTAAGACTGCGTCTGCGACTCAACTGCGACTGCGACTGCAACTGCGACTGCAACTGCCCCACTAGTGCGAACACCCTGGCTTATATGCTAATCTTAGAGTTGCTCACAATTGTGGTTCGGAACCACAATTGTTCACCAAATGTGAGGAGATACAAATACTGCTGACTACAATTGTGTAGAACCACACTTCCGGTAAAGCACAAAAGTAGTCGCAGTACAAATTGTTCACGATAGAAGGTGCCTAGGGGTTTCTCACTTGCGGGGTCCATTTAAAGCACTATTAGTAAAGCACTAATAAAGAGCTGATCTGTTATGAAAAAGAAGCGAGGGAATGCTTACGACGAAATATCTCCTTTCTCTCAGTTTGTTAGAGATTAATTCGTTACAATCCTCCCTCCTTAGAAAAAGTGTCTCCTGACACAGCTTTATAAATACATACCCTAAACCTATACAAAGGCTATCCCAAAACGCGTGTCCTAATATAATCTTAAGATACATATACATCAGGAAGAAAGTTGTTAGATCAGCTTTGCTTAGTAATTAAATTAGCTTTCCCAAAAATCTGATTTCAAGAACTATTTTTATATCGCGAGATCAGCGCATTCCAATCTGGTAAGTGGTAGACCTGTCACTACGATGCTCATTTCTTTTTGTTCGGCCACTATATATCTCTTGTAAAGTCTAGTAACGGCGGCCAATGGCAACACTTGTGGTAGCCAAAATACATAAGTAAATGGCTCAATTTAGGTTGCCAGATTTCTGTGGCGAAGTTAATTCTCCCCACTAATCCTCTAGTTTAGCTCACGCCATTACTTGACACTGGGTATTCTTTTTGAGCCCTTGTCAGCCGCAGGCCAACCGCATCCAGTGTGTGAACACCTCTTCATAGTGGCCTCTTTTCTGAACCGAGTGGCGAGTCTACCTTCAACTGGACTGCCAACCTCCTATTAATTAATTTGAAATTTGTCCTTACTGAAATCAGAACTTTCAGGTTTTTACTTTATACTTCCCTTCCCCCCTTAAGAAAGAAAAGAATAGCGCCTATATGACAACTTTCAACTGGGAAATCCTATCCAATCTATCCTAGTCGATACAGGGCACTTCTAAATAATTACTGTCTCAAATATTTCAGAGGTTCATTATAAACTAAAAAAAAAACCTATGCACTTATAACTCAATCCTATTATCTTTACTTACTACTGGGGCAACCAACTTTAGTTATAAGCTGAACTCTTAACCCCAAAGCCTAAATCCTAAAACAACTGTTCACTTCAAAAATAGGGGAAAATTAACTTTAAATTCCCAAATCACTAGCTTTTACTTGCCAATCGTTTAGGCAAATCGTCTTTTGACATAAGGATTTCTTATCCTATTCCGACCATAGCTATGGTCACTTTTGCCGATGTCTGAATGTTCAAAATACGGTAAGTTCAGACTTACGCATCCGGCAACGTCTTTGGCTTTCTTCAAGCTATTGTCTTCTTTCGGGACTAAGCATCCGGGTCCCAGCTGTCTCGTGATGGACCTGCGCCATCTTCCTTCTATCAACGGTCACCTCTTCTTCCGACGTTTCATATGGCTTCTTCCGTTGTCTGATTGTGTTTTCCTTTTCTTCTTCAGTGGCTATGTCTGCTTGTGTTCTCTTCTGCATAGCCTCTTCTTGGCTAGAGAACCGTTTTTCTTCTTCTTGTTACAAGGTTTGTAGTCAGCCTTGCTTGAAAGTCATCTTCGGGCACGATTAGCTGCGATGTCAGCTATCCGACATCTCTGTGCTGAAGACTACTGGGTCGATCCTATGTAAGGTTGTCCTTCCGCTCGCTTGTGGGTGCGAGCACTTCTGGTATGATGAACTCATCGTTGGTGTCTCTCTTACTCGACTGAATTGTAACTCGGACCTAACCCACAATATTAGCTGCTTATTTGCTTAAACTCCTGGGAACCTAGCTGTTGACCCCTTTATAGTTTAATTCTTTAAACCATCCCAGCTTTCCCTTACAGCAATTTCTCGTTTTGCTCAACCAACGGAGCTCTTTTCAAACCCTTCCATCTTGAAGGTTTCTAACGCAGCTTCTGGTCTTTCAAAATTTTCTTATGACAACCTTATTATTATTCTTTGTCCGCAGTTACCAGTTATTTCAGAGAGACACATCACCTGTAAAATATAAAACAGATTAATCCAAATCTGTTAATCTTGGCGGGTACTTCTTCCCGCCCAGGGGTGACCAAAAACTCACCCCCCGCTTTCTTGAAGCATTTTCTCAAAGGAGAAATCTGATTATCCTGGCGGTTACTTCTTCCCGCCCAGGGGTGACCAAACTCACCCCTCGCTAACTATTAGCATTTACTCGAATGAAACTTGGCCAAAGTTCCATTTAATTTTAGTGGTGTTCCACTTGCTTTTCAGTCAGGAGTACATTCTCTTAAAGCACAAGTTATTAGTTCTTTACTGGGAACTCTAGGGAAAATTCAAAAAATCAACCACGGGGAATAAATCAAATCCTGTGGATTAAATCAAATCCGAGGAATAAAACAAACCTAGTTCTTGTATATCTCACAGCGTTAACCAAGGAGACCAACAGTGACCGAGCTCACTCAAGGTTTGTTGGAGCATGACAACACTGAACAATACAATTCTTTACCTTAACCACAAAGGAATAGGGTAAGGATAAACATCTTTTAAAATTTTAGGTTTTTACGTTCAAATGCGATTAAGTGCGCTCAAGTGAAAGACAGCTCCGGATCTGTGATTCACTCAGCTCGCAGTAATCGTGACAATTTGTATCCCTATTTCTGCGTCCCACCTCCCAGTTTTGTGTATGTTAACTTGTCTGGCTGCTTTCTGTCCCGTAGTGGTCTCGACTGTCTACTTGAGAGCGACTCAAGATACAGTTTGTACTCCTCCTGTTTTGCTTTCTTTGATGCTTGTTCTGCTGTCCGTGTAGCATCTAAATCTGGCCTTCCTCTTTTGCTCGATGTGGCTTGAATGAAAGCATCGACGGCGATTAAATTTTCCTCGTAACAGTCGTCTCCAATCTTTAAAAATTCTGTAATGCCACCTGTAACGTCAAAACCGTGCCCTGAAGCACATTTCATAAAAGTGGAGTACGCGACGAGTCTCTCCTGGACTCGGTGTGGCAACCTCCTGAAGAGGGCCCTGAGAGGGCTTATACCGGAACTCGTGCCCGCCGATGCCTCTAACTGTACTCCAAACAAAATGACGCCAACAAAAAGTGCATCCTTAGCGCATTTGTACGCACTAATACAAGACGGACGACGGAACCTGCGGAACGCCTGACTCATTCTTACTCTGGAGTCTTCGCGATTTAATGCGTCGATGAATCATTCAATCTTTGCCATTTCTTGCAACGTGGCCTGCCTTTGCACATTTCGCACAGATCGGTTTTCCTCAAGGATTATACGAATAGCTCAACTTGAACAGATCTGGGGGCTCTGAGGATTCTTTGTTACAACTTTTCACACAAAAGGCGATCTATCTTTTGACCTGCTGACCTCCGCCGCAAAAAAAACCCCACTAAATTACCCTTTTCTTCTCTGAAAAAAATAAAAATAAAAAATAACGGCAGCCTATGGCATTAATGGCCTATTTACGCAATATCTACTGGGTCCCTAATTTAATTTATGCTGATGCCGGAACCTGACCATCTAGAAAAAAAAAAAAAAAACTGAACTTTTCTGAACTCTCCCCTCCACAGGAAATAGCTGTCACCAGTGTTATATTACGTGTCTGTGATACCTTCTGTGTTAACTTCCAAACACCTTATAACCGTGTAGCGTGTACCCGAGCAGTTGGTACGTAGGCTGACTATAGTGGTAGCCTGAGTGGTATCCTCGAAGGGTTGGTTCGGGGCTGTGGAGGGGGGAGCTTGGACGGTCGGCCCTAGGTCCCTACATTCAACAAACCATGTTTTACAAAACACACTTACTTTTATTGTTGAAGTTCACCATACAGAATAATCATCGGTAATCCAACTGAACTATTACATTTAAGACTAAGACTGCGTCTGCGACTCAACTGCGACTGCGACTGCAACTGCGACTGCAACTGCCCCACTAGTGCGAACACCCTGGCTTATATGCTAATCTTAGAGTTGCTCACAATTGTGGTTCGGAACCACAATTGTTCACCAAATGTGAGGAGATACAAATACTGCTGACTACAATTGTGTAGAACCACACTTCCGGTAAAGCACAAAAGTAGTCGCAGTACAAATTGTTCACGATAGAAGGTGCCTAGGGGTTTCTCACTTGCGGGGTCCATTTAAAGCACTATTAGTAAAGCACTAATAAAGAGCTGATCTGTTATGAAAAAGAAGCGAGGGAATGCTTACGACGAAATATCTCCTTTCGCTCAGTTTGTTAGAGATTAATTCGTTACACACTGCGGCTAAGTGTCACAGCTTTTATAAAAATAAAAGCTAAAATATAAGAAACAATAATGTTTCTTTTTACTTTTGTTCTAAAAAGAAGTACTTTTGAATGAGCTTCTTACTTGTATGTTCGCTCCCATAGGCTGCATTGCTTTTTTTTTTAGGCGGACATGCAGTTTGTTCCAGAAATTATATGACTTTTTGTGATAATAAATAATCTGAATCTTGTCGCCAGCTCAATTTTTTGAACTAAAAGCTTAATAGACACGTCGTAGCCTACTTATAATAATAATAATAATATAATTGCATCAGAAGGCTTTCGCCTCTATAAATTTCTCTATACACTAAATTGAATTTCAGCCAGGTGGCGATCTACACCTGCTTTCAATTGATTGATGTTTTCGGCATTCACGACACTTTCTGGTAGGTTATTCCAATGTTCGACTATTCGGTTCTTGAAGCTCCATTTTCCAATGTCTTTTCGGAATTTTTCACCGCACAGTTTCAAGTTGTGTCCTCTGAGACCATTGTGGTTAAAACTGAGGACATCATCAGGACTTATGTTATCATAATAATTATGACAAATTTTAAAAGTCTCGATTAAATCACCTCGGAGAAATCTGTAAGATAAACTGGGTAATCGCAAAATTTGAAGCCGATTTTCATAAGGCAGATGGCGAATGGCTGGCACTGTTTTCGTAGCTCTTCTCTGGACTTGTTCTATGGCGATAATGTCCTTGTTATAGAAAGGTCTTGTTGTTGCATGGCCATATTCAATTAGTGGGCGAGCTAGGGCCTTAAATAAAGTAGGAAATAGGGAATTGTCCTTGAATGTAAATGTCCTTCTCATGAGGTTCACAATTCTTGTAGTTTTCTTGATAATAGTTTCATAATGTGTTGAAAATTTTAAATCTGTGTCCATAACTACCCCGAGGTCACGCTCAGAGGTGGTAATCGAAATCGTCCTTCCGTCCAAGGTGTACCGATGGTCATGGATGGTAGGGCCAAGACGAAGATGGTGACATTTTTCAGTATTCGAAGTATATAGAAGTAATTCCTTCTAGTTCAGTAATATTTCCATCCATTTTCGTTCCGGAGATTCTACACTTCATAAGTGTATCCTATCTCCTCTGTTAGCATTACACTGATGATCACGCTTGCCACGTTTGTTCTCTTTACGTGACGTTTGAGGCCCCAGATCTTTGTTTCTGAGAAGCTTATTAGCCGAAGACGGGTATTGCAAATTTTTGACAAGTTTATCATCGAAGTTAGGCGACATGGAAAGAGGCTAAAAACAGCCGAAGCCTTGTGTAATTTTCTGTAAGCATAACTAAGTTTTAATGTACTCAGCTATCTCAGAACATGTAAGCAGAAACACTACTTAGTCCGAGGTGTCCTTAAAATAAAAGATTTTGCCCATTGTCCTAAGCGCCAAATAGTTCAGTAAATTTAGTGTATTCTTTTCAGTTGTTGTTTACTTTTTTTGTCTTTGTTTATGATGAAGATAAATTCCTTGCCCATTCGTATGACAGAACTTCGCCTTAAATGGAGTATGTTGAAAGAAGAAAACGAAACAAAGAAAAGAAAAACGATGGCCAAAATTAAGTATACACTTGTCAGCTTTAAGTGACAGTTATATTACAACATAGCAGGATGGAGACTATAGTGAGAGAGTACCAAACATCTTCTTAATAGTTGACTGCGCTAAAAGGATACGTCGTTCGATTTTATTCAAGCGATATTTCAGCTCTTCTCGGCAAGACCCTTCCAAAAAGGGCCGAAATATAGCTCTAATAAAATTCAGCTGACACATCCGTTTTACACTGACAAATATGATTCGCGGTCAGCCTAGGCTGAAGGAATATTTATTGTCTTAAGTGGAGTATAAGAGAAGAACAAAAATAAAGAAAGATTATAAAACGATGGAGAAAAATGCGTAAGCACTTGCTCTCTCTAAGTGACAAATAGCGACAGAAAACAAAACATCTTCTTAAATGAGTACAAGAAAAGAAGAAAAAGAAAAAATATGGCCAAGAATTAGTACATACTTGCTAACTCCAAGCAGGCACAAATAATCTACAAGAACCTCCGTCTCCCCATCTCTGTAATACGACCATTCGGAGTCGAATATATTCTGATACCGTACCCGATGCAAACGAGCAGAGGAGGGGCTACGCAGAACATCATAATTTGTTACCTTTACAAACAGCTATAACGCAAACCCAGTACAACTCCGCAGAAGAATATGAACGCCGTCCGAGTCGTCCTTTACCACTGATTGGTTGTCTACCATTGTGACGTCACGTTCAACTCCGAGTCCTCCACCCCTGCAGGCATCCTACGGTTTTCATCTGGCATCTGGCACCTATAGTGGCACCTCACAGCATGTATCTCTAGCTCCTCTCAGTTTTATCGGGGTATCGATAAGGCGTATTCTCGCCGTACCCCGAGGACTCCTTTTGAGGAGTCCCCGCGTTTTTTTTTTGTCCCAGGGACTGACTCCCCGTATTCTCGCGAGTCCCCACGGACGGGGAATGCTCCGATTATCATCACCATCATAAAAAAGGACTCCGTTTCAGATTCGGAGGGGTCTGCTGGTGTTGGTGCAATGTAAAATTAATTAAAAACAATCCGAAAACAAAAAAAAAGATCCAGTCTAATTCTGTCGACTGCATATTTTTTTTGAACAAAATCCAATTTGGGAAGCATTCCTCGTGTTCTCGTTGTTTTCCAGAGGCGGATTCCGCGTGGAGTGACTCCCTCTACTCTCGCCGTTCCCCTTGATTATAAAGTCGCTGCATGGGACCAAAGACAGGAGGTTCTATCAGACTATTTGTTCGTGCTCCAAACAAATAAATGACAACGTAGCAGCATGGAGACTACGGCTATAGAGAGAAAGGTAGATCAGTATATTGGAAACCATCGTAGCATATTAACTAACTCCCCACAACTAACTCCTTTACATACAAACAAAAACACTGAGACTTCGTATCAAAACTTTGAGGTAAAAAGACACAAACGAGTTTTCGTATCGATTTATTCGCACTTTCAGAGGTGGAAGTTTATTTTGTTGCCGGGCTCGATGGTTGGGAGGGGCTGTCTCCGATTATAGCGAGTCTATAGTATTGCATCTATAGTAGTATGATTTTGATGAGTTACCGATTATAGTACTAACCAGGTTATAAAGGATTATATATCAAGTTTTCGTCCATCACGATCTCGACGATTGAAAAGGATGCAGTTCGGCCTTTTTCAGGGGATTAAAGATTGTCATCAGTTTTCTTGCAGATAAAAAGAAATCTTCTTTGGTTCCGATGGTTTAACAACTTGAGCTTTCAATCGACAGCGAAGAAACTAAACCACAGTGATCGGTGGTACCAGCAGTATTACAGAAAGCGTGTAAACTCATTAATTTTTTTTTCTCATTTTAGATGTGGGCCCTGAGGGAGCCAAGAGGGCGCCACATATCCATTTCGCCTTCTTCACTAGTGACATCTACAAAAAGGGTGAAATAGACCCCCCGACAAAACCTGAAGCTGACATGCTGGTCAACTCGTTCGCGATAGCAGTGGCCCAAGCCAAGCTCCTATACGGGGTGAGTCATTTTTCGTACTGCTCAAGCCCCCGGTTATATGCCGGGATGTTCGGTCTTTAAGTTCAGACCAATGCATAAAACAGATACGTCAGCTACAGTTATTATTGCAAGTTCGTTTCTACCCCAACGTTGTCCCTTACGTTCAACAGCCTGACGAGGACCTTTGCCAAGAAGGGCCGAAATATCGCTGCCAAAGCATTGTGGCTAGCGCATCCGTTTTATGCATCGTTTGCCCGATGAATAATTTGTAGCCTGTGTAGATGAATGAATGAATGAATACTTTTAATTCAGCAAATTGCCATAGACGAAAAAAACAACACATACCATACAAAGAAAACAACAACAAGAAAAAATAACGAAATCACGAAGTCTGTTCCTGCTGCTGCGTTGCATGATGTATGGTAGTTGTACGAAAAAGTTGCACGTATTGATATGCAGTTCTACAGAATACTTTAATTTAATTTGCCTCACGCTGGGCTAATCTTAAGCAGTAGAGTTCAATAGCATCCCGCCTTGATCTAGTCTTGCCATAGTAGTAGGTAGTAACATCAGTTGGTACTGCATGCTACTTGTTCGTACAACTTCATACTACTGTTTTGAGATAATTTTTCATCGGGTGAATATATATTTCCCAGTCAGCGTGGGCTGGGGGAGTATTTATGTTTGGTCTGTTTTGACCCCTCACGTATTGTCAACTCCCTGAACCATGTTTTCTCACTGAAAAAGTTTCTGACAAAGCACGTATATCCAGCTAATTGAATTTTACGCCAGTACTGTGGACTACTCCAAAGAAAGATATTCCCGAAATATCGCCGGGTAAAAAATTTCGGAGGACCAATCCGTTTAGCGTTTAGCACCGCCAGACAAGATATTCCTCGCGATGCCACATTCTATCTAAGCTTATGAAAGGTCCGGACCCACACCAGATTTTTGCGAGTATCAGTTTAAATTGAAATTCTTTTTATTTTCAAAAAAAAGCCCAAAGGCGGCAACAAAGCCGAACTTTTGTTTTGTCGCAAAAATGAATACGATAAAAAAAAAAATCGGTGGCCAGATAGATTAAACATTAGAGCACAACTCTTACTAGAAATGATCGTTTAACGATGAAATGGCTCGGTAATCTCGTTTTTCGAAAATACAGCGAATTGCCACGTGAAATTAACGATTTTCTTGTTAGTGTTTGTCGACTTTAAATTGGTACCAGAAAGCTCTCTGCGGAATTTTGAGACCAGAAACATGTCGTCCAGATGCATCCTATCTGCGCTTTTTTTTAATTCGGTGACCCTCTCCGCACTGACTGGTGGTGGGATGCATAGGATGGATGATGCGACATTTAAAGAACGTGTTCCACCCTTCTAACAATAATAACTATTACTTACTCTTTTTGTCCCAACCTCATGAGAAGTTACTACACTGACAGTTCCAACCTTCTCGAAATAGTATCTGTTTGCTTACCACGCTCGGGAGCGTAGTTAGCGTGGTATCTTTGTGACGTGGTTGGCCGGACCAGCCCGCAGCACGATATTTTGCCAAAAATAGGAAAATTCGTTCCAGCCTTAACTCCAAGAAGCCACGATCCGTGACGTCATGCGTAGTAACTACGATAAGCAGGGTGGAACACGATCAAAGTGTCGGGATAAGAATGGGACAGGCAGGGGAGGAAATTATGAGCAGAACCATAAGTAGTCTGCTGCATTTTCTGGGACCGAAACATTTATACGAAACGTGTTTTGTTTTTTTCGCAAGAGAGGGATTTTGTATCAGATACGGGAAGAAGGGTTTTGGTGACCCCGGAAGATCGGGTAGATTGTATATGGTAGGTCTTTATGGTATTCTTATGGTGGGCTATATAGTGAGTTGTATCAGTAGAATTACAGATTTAACTCACTAGATATAACTAGCTTTATCTTCTTTTTTTTCCCGTCATGGCCCATGGGCTTTATTGGGAATGAATACATTCATTCATACCAAGTCTACCACGGACCGTGAGCACCTGCTTTAAAACTTATTTTTTTCTATAGCTTGATGTAAAAACACTTCCACATCCTATTACCATCAACACTGCTCACTTTGAGCTCTCGAGATGGCTGTTCGGATCGTACCAGTTGAACACGCTAGATGTCAGTGAAGAAAGCACGAAAAATATTTTCTGGCTTCAAAGAACTCCGGAGGTTTTTACGGAGTCTAAAGTGATTGCGGGTAAACCCACCTTGGGCGAGTTTAATGCCGAGTTTTATAGGCACTTTTTAGCTTTGTATTCATCGAGTTAATAATAAATGCGTATCGTCAGACTTTTCGTATAGTTGCTCATTTCTTTGGTTGAGAATCGGTCGGGAACGTCCGTCCTGGCCTAACAGTTTGCACGTCGAACTCGCAAGCGGAGGATCGCTGGTTTGAGTCTCATTGGTGCCGACCGCTTGGTTTGGGGAGGGAGTCAGCGGCATAACCTGCCAGCCGTTGGATTATCAGCATATCATCATTCACAGAGAGAGAGTTTTGCTTCTCTGTGATAGAGCAAATAGGATGAGATTAGAAACTGCCATCTAATTTCTAGACTGCTGATTCTGCAAACCTAGGATATAGCCCAGAATAATCGTCATAAATTCTGATTATATCTTTCTTTTTTGAAAAGACGCCTGTCGTGGATAGAAAATGGGTCTTCGCCTGTTATTTAAATTTGAAATTTACACTCGAAAGAAGTCGCTTCGTATTGAAATTACTCGCAGTCCTATTTCTCAATCCTACGAGGGAGAACGAAACCTTCTAAGAAAAATCGATGTCTTTGATGAACAAGACCCAACCTTTCGGTGGCATCCCAAATAGGGAAGTTTATTTTAACCTTCTTAACCGTGCGGTGGAACTGTAGTAACCATTTCATTCCTTTTGGGCCACGACAATCTACTTGGGTTTATCGTGCATCGAACTCCGTTGGAATAAGTGGTATGACCGGGTTCGGAACTCAAGCATTCTGCGTTGGTTTTCCTCAGCACCCCTCAACGTATAACCCGGATTGAAGATTTGTTATTCAGACTCACGGCGTCTCCTAACTTGATAGCTTTTTCATTAAAGTCAGGCTTCACCTTCCAGATTCCCATGCGCCCAGTGTGCAGCCGGTGTGCAGTTCCGCACACTGCACAGTCAAGCCAAACCTTTCAGGTCTTTGTGATAGTAATGACAGCAAATTTGCTATTCTTCAACATTTCCTACATGTCCCCTTCGCATTTTAAATATAGTTTCCATCCCCAATCACAAATCGATCACTCTCCCTGTTTTTCCTACGTTTGCATTATTTGTTGTGTCTCTCGAATGTGTTGTGTCTCTCGAAGGCACCTTCCAGACCTCCGGAATCTTCGGTGTCCAACATCCTAGACTTCAAGACGTGTTGTGCCTGGCTTTACTTTCCATACCCTTCTCGACGGAAACGGCTGTCTGGAATCCGGAAGAAAAATCTGGAAATTTAAGTCTTGGAAGTCGAGATTTAAATTATCTTCCGGAAACAACAAAAATCTATTTCGAATAACATATTGTGTTCTACAATTACAAAACAAAACGTTGGTGATCCGTCACTCCGTTGGTATGGCCATATGTTTCGTTTGTGGGTACCATCAAGAACAATTAATCAGAAAAACTTCTGTCTTTAGTCGCATGCAGCGACTATGGAAACCCTGACAAATCTGAGCGGACCCTAGAGGTATTTACTCTAGCTTTGAGCTGGTGTTGATACCCGTTTACTTCTCTTCCGGCTTCACCGTTGCTTATTGCACAAGAAATATAGAAAGAGGCTAGCAGGAGGCGTACTCCGCGCGCTGACCCACTCTGGAGCGCGTCCATAGAACCAATCGGCGTTGACTTCTAGATTTCCTCTTTAGCGACTTAACAGCGATTTAGCTATTTTGTAGAGGTAACGAAACGTGATGTGGCGCGAAGCTAGTAACCTCCGCTCGTTTGCGTCGGGAGTCGGCCGTATTTTACTCGACTCAGCATGTTTGTATGACCGAGATAAAGAGACAGCAGTTCTGTCTCGTTATTTGTTCTTGATACCATACCAGCAAGAGTTTGTTGTCCACGATTTCAGCAGAACAGTTCACCGCTGGGGACGCAAACGAGGTCATACCAAAGTATTGTTTATTACGTAGGGTCAACAGGTTCCTCTGGTACTCTGCGTTCTCACATATCGGTAAAAAACGTATTCTGGACTAGTGTATCAGTTGGAACTGAGAATATACTCAACTACGCACAAGAGGGAGACAATCTTAACAGGACTGAAAGGGCCAAGGTCCTAATCCAAGGTGTTGTTTTTGGGATCCCAAAACGTTAGTGACGGATACCTATGACATCGCAAAAGTTGTCCGTCTGTCCATCCGTCTGTCAGCAAGATAACTCTCGAAGGGAATGAGATATTTTGATGAAACTTGGTGTAAGGATTCTTTGAGTCAAGAGTAAGGTCGAGTTCGTAGATGGGCTCTGTAGCCCTACATTTGGGGGTGGGGAAGGGGGTTTAAAGTAAGGGGCAAGCAAAATATTTTGAAACAGCTAATGTGATAGTCGATTATAGGGTAATAAGAAGACATGCTGAACACGATGGTGAAAACCGAAGACAAGTAGTTCGCCCGGAATCCGTCCAAAAGGGTAAAACTTGTTAAAAGTAAAAGTTTTACTTGAAGTTAATTAGATGTTCGATTTAGGAGTAAGATGACATGCTAAACACGAAAACATTTTCTCGCCGGACAAGTAGTTCGCCCGGAATCCGGCCAAAACCCGAAAACTTGTTAAAAGTAAAAGTTTTATTTGAAGTTGATTAGATGTTCGATTTAAGGGTAAGAAGACATGCTGAACACGATAGTGAAAACCATTTTCTCGCCGGACAAGTAGTTCGCCCGGAATCCGGCCGAAACCTGAAAATTTGTTAAAAGCAAAATTTGTATTTGAAGTTGATTAGATGGCAGGTTTAAGGATAAGAAGATACGCTGAATCTGTATAATAATAATGTATATTCAGAAAAAACCCGAAGGCCATATACACAAACACATTACATATATGTACGTACACAAACTTAAACAAATCAATAAATCTCCTAACCAAATTCAAGTTTTAATGCACTATCAATGTATCGCCCTACTTTACAAATTACCTGCGCAGAAGTACTTAATAAGATACCAGGGAGGGCAACACTAATTCTCCGAAACGTATCCTCCCAATCATTTTTTACCCAGACATATAGTTCGTCCGGAATCCGGTTAAAACAGGATTTTTATTTGAAGTTGATGAGATGTTCTTTATAGGGATAAGGAGATACGCTAAATTCGTTTCTGAACTATCTTTTTATGATGGACTAAGTAGTTCGCTTGGAATTCGGCCGAGACCGGATATTTGGCAGAAGTAAAGCTGGAAGTTTCGATCAGTATCGTCAAAATAGATATGGCTTATAAAGGTATATCTGAACTTGGTTTTCTCAGTGGATTAGCCTGGCTAAGACTGGATCGAAGACGAGACCTAGTTGTCTGGATCAAATATTAAATTTTTGGGATCCCATCGAAACCTTTGGTCTTGTTTACGTAGCGTCAACAGGTTAGTCTGGTACTTTGCATTCTCACATATCGGTAAAAAACGTATTCTGGACAAGTGTATCAGTTGGAACCAAGAATATACTCAACTACGCACGAGAGGGAGAAAGTCTTAACAGGACTGAAAGGGTCAAGGTCCTAATCCAAGGTGTTGTTTTTGGGATCCCAAAACGTTAGTGACGGATACCTATGACATCGTAAAAGTTGTCCGTCTGTCCGTCCGTCCGTCCGTCTGTCAGCACGATAACTCTCGAAGGGAATGAGATGTTTTGATGAAACTTGGTGTGAGGATTCTTTGGGTCAAGAGTAAGGTCGAGTTCGTAGATGGGCACTGTAGCCCTACATTTAGGGGTGGGGGAGGGGGTTTAAATTAAGGGACAAACAATATATTTTGAAACAGCTAATGTGATAGTCGATTATGGGGTAAGAAGACATGCTGAACACGATAGTGAAAACCATTTTCTCGCCGGACAAGTAGTTCGCCCGGAATCCGGCCAAAACCGGAAAGTTTGTTAAAAGTAAAAGTTTTATTTGAAGTTAATTAGATGTTCGATTTAGAGGTAAGAAGACATGCTGAACACGATGGTGAAAACCATTTTTTGACCGGACAAGTAGTTAGCCCGAAATCCGGCCGAAACCGGAAAATTTGTTCAAAGCAAAAGTTTTATTTGAAGTTGATTAGATGTTTGATTTAGGGGTAAGAAAACATGCTGAACACGATGGTGAAAACCATTTTCTCGACGGACTAGTAGTTAGCCCGGAATCCGGCCGAAACCGGAAAATTTGTTAAAAGCAAAAGTTTTATTTGAAGTTGATTAGATGTTCGATTTAGGGGTAAGAAGACATGCTGAACACGATGGTGAAAACCATTTTCTCGCCGGACAAGTAGTTCGCCCGGAATCCGTCCGAAACCGGACAATTTGTTAAAAGTAAAATTTGTATTTGAAGTTGATTAGATGGTAGATTTAAGGGTAAGAAGATACGCTGAATCTGTATATGACAATCATTTTTTACCCGGACATATAGTTCGTCCGGAATCCGGCTGAAACCGGATTTTTTTTATAAGTTAAAGTTTTATTTGAAGTCGATTAGACGTTCTTTATACGGATAAGGAGATGCGCTGAATTCGTTTCTGAACTATCTTTTTTTGGCTGGACAAGTAGTTCGCTCGGAATTCGGCCGAAAACGGAAATTCGGCAGAAGTAAAGCAGGAAGTTTCGATCAGTATCGTCAAAATAAATATGGGTTATACATGTATATGTGAACTTAATTTTCTCAGATGATTAGCCTGGCGAAGACTGGATCTTGCGTAGAGAAGACGTAGTTGTCTGGTCAAATATTAAATTTTTGGGATCCCATCGAAACCTTTGGTCTTGTTTACGTAGCGTCAACAGGTTCCTATAGTACTTTCTGGAGAGGTGTATCTGAACTTGGTTTCTCAGATGATTAGCCTGGCGAAGACTGGATCTGGCGAAGGTAAGACCCAATTGCCTGGATCTGGCGAAGATAAGACCCAATTGTCTGGATCAGATATTCAGTTTTTAGAATCCCATCGAAACCTTTGGTCTTGTTACCCATACTGTGACGCTACAATCAATTTGGTTGCTCATTTTGTTTCGACCTGCGATTGTCGGGTTTAGGGTCTAGAGACTTACCAAGCCTAACCAAGTTTCTACACAATATCTCTATCCGTTCTGGAGTTCTTTTTGTGCCTGTGAGACGAACGGAAATTTGATAGATAGATCGAAAGTCGTATTTCGCAAATCGATGGTTGCAGAATCGAATTTTGCGAATACTGTCAACACAAATATTTACAATATCTGTGTCAATATACATAAAAAAAATCAGTTACGTCGCGTTAAAAAGTTATCAACTCTGGAATAAATTTTTTGTCTTTCTGACGTGTTTTTCTAGGTATAAGCAGGGACCCATACATTTCCTTTACAGGGGGCTTGTCAATAAGAGATTTCTGATGCTATGTTGACCGCACAGAAGATAGTTCGAGAAATACCCACGGTCCAATCATGTTCATGACCAGATAGACAAAATTTGGGATTGGCTGCTGGCGCCTTGAGGGAGGAGTCTCTTTGGCGCGCACGTCCAATGAGGCAAACAAGAATGCAGATTCGACCCTAGTGGGATTTTTGGAAAGTAGGACTGGTTCGGTCAACATAGAAGTATAGGAAATGACAAGCCCCTTTAAAGGAAATGTATGGGTCCCTGGTATAAGGCATAGTTTGGTACCGTAGAACTTGCCATTCGTCCTGGTTGTTCTCTGATGTTACGGTAGGCGATGGAGTATTCGGAGGTGGAGAGGGTGAGATACCATGGCTGATCCGAAGTCGGTGCTTTGCTTCTTTCTGCGCTTACTGTTTTTTGGTTGCAATCTCTTAAAGGGTAGATTGTGGAAGGCTCGGTTCGCTGGTAATAATAAGAAGAATTCTGTCCAGTTTGAATCCTTGTGCCTGCTATAATGAAAAGTGCCAAATATGCGCTGCGTGTTCAAGGGTGGTTCGAAGGAAAGACGTAGAAAGGAAGTAGCACTGGGATATTTTCAGTCTTGAAAGGAGTTTTATATTTTTTAATCCCGCATTGGCATGTTTCAGCATGTCGTGTAAAGTGTGGATCTAATTTTATATTTAGGGGTTGAGGTTACACCGAGTAACTTAATTGTGAACAAATTCTTAGTGTCGTTTCATATTCACTCTGTGCTAGGAGGCTCCTGAGTTTTTGTGTCTATTTACTTGATTCGTGCCAGTGCTATTCGTTTCTGGATAATTATGGCTAATTAATAAATTTGATTTGATTAAGTTGCTAATATTGTTTTCTGAGCATGATCATTTGCATCTAAATTTGAATTTCCCGCCAAAATCGAGCCACAAAATCGAAAGCCACCTCGACAGTTGTTTGTCGAACTCGGGCTTCAAAGCGAGCTTGTTATTGGTCGCGGAAATACACCTGTGGGCTACACAGACGACCGCGGAAACAGTGTTTTGAGGCACAAACGAGCAAACACTTGTGGGATTGCGAACAAAAACGCATATAGGCATCCTTAAAGGACATTTCTTACCTATAATACTAACGCAACTTACTTCCGTAATCACTCCATTCAGACTACGTCCATTTTAAACCCGGAGACCCGAATTTCGCACGGCACATTCTAACCCCTGTAACAAATCCTCGCTGATTTTCTCACTTGCCGTGGTTGCTACCTTCGATGCGTATCAAGCTGCCAAAGGTTGTTTGGGGGAAGTTTTACCATCGTAAGAAACGTTTATGTAAATTTGTCCCTTTTTCTGGAAGTTGAAGAGTAAACAGTGCGAGGGGTCCTTTAACTTTTGTTTTTGATCCTAGACGCTAGTCACGCAAACTGCTTTTCCCGTAAATCCCTCCTCCCCTATACTTCAAGCTGAAAGTCTTAAGAGGGACTGTACGCCCGTGATCGGAAATTGCAACGATGGTCCTTTCAACGAGTCTTTAAAGCACCTCCTTTTGAGCGTGTTAACTATTAGTTACTATTTCCGTTCCAGCCTAACGAAAAGTTACTACGCTGACCGTTCCAACCTTCTCGAAATAGTAACTAATAGTAACTATTTCCTTACCATGATCGGGATCGTAGTAACTAAGCGTAGTGGATTACCCCGTGGAGTGACGTTTTACCGAAAATTTAAAAAAGCGTTCCAGCCTTGACGTAAAATAGCCAAAATTCGTGACGTCATGTGTTGTAACTACGGTAAGTAGGGTGGAACATACTCTTTATGTTCCAGAATTTATAATGTGGTTTAGATTATGCAGTGTGTTGTAAGAATTTATAATGAAGATTTATGTTTTGTTGTTTTGCGTGTGGCCCTAAGGCTTTAAAGTTTAACCGAAAAGGGCTAGGATAGGACAATCTAGTTACCCATCACTTATTCACTTAAATTGGCTTGAAGACCCGCTGAAACTGAGTTACTTCGTTGCTCCGCTGTTCACCAATAATCGATTTTCAAATAGTGGAATTTCCGCGTGATTTGTGATGCCTGTATGCGCTTTTGTTTTTGTTGCATGCCCTACGAGAAAGATTCATCATATTTTTTTCTGTTCAGGCACTAAACAATCTTCACCAATCTCACTACTGCCCACTGAAAAGCCGCATTTGTGTTGGGATTACATTTTCCCGCGTCATAGTAGAATTTACGCTGTGGGGACGGCCGGAGATATTCTGAGCCTCATAACTAGAGCAAATAGTGGAAAATAAAAAAAATCCCTTTGCAGGATCCAAATAATTCAGATAAGATAATAATTCAAATAATTCCAAATAATTCACAAATAAGTTGGCTTTTCAGTTAAACTTTAAATACATTATTATAATGGTTGAATACGTACTTTTACAATTACACACAGCCTTGTTTTAAAGTTTAACTGAAAACCGGCTAATTTTTATATCTTGTATTTGAATCCACTGAATTATTTTGACTCTGCTAGGCGATTGTAGATTTTTTCGTCTTGGGCTCTAATAGTAGCGTTCCGAAGAGGCACTGCCGGCCTGACAAGGCAAAGTGCACCTCGACGCGGAGAATTCGAATTTAAACAAAAGCGTGCATTTCATTGGCTTATGAAGCGAAGCTCAGGAAATGTTCACTTTCAAATTGTAATGTCACTTCTTGTCGTGAGACTTTACCGAATAAAATTCCGTTCTCTTGCTTTAAGAATTGATGCAGTGAGCTACCTTCCGCGAGATGATCACTGGCCACTGAAAAGCCGCGTTTGTATTGAGATTCAAATTTTCCGCGTCATTGTAGAATTTTGCGCTGTGAGGACGGTCGTAGATATTCTGAACTTGATACTAGAGCAAATAGTGAAAAATAAATAAAAAATCCCTTAACACAATCCAAATAATGCAGTGTATACAAAAACTTGAATGATACAAAAACAGTTGGCTTTTCAGTTAAACTTTAAGAAGCCGCTAAACTTGCTTCGCAGGCCAGTAGTAGGACATGTTTAAACTTTAGAGAAAGCACCCAATTTTTAGAACATCTAATCCCGTTTCCATGGAAACGCACTAGAAAACACAAACTGAGAAAAAGATTTTCGGAAAGGGAAAATTCAAAACAACAGCCTTGTCCAAAATGAAATCGCACCACCAGCTTATAATCATATCTGTTATGACCATAAAGCAGTCGAGTTGAGAAGTATTTTAGTTTTCCATATTATTTGTTTATTTCTAATGTATTGTTTTGCAATTTTGTTTGCCATGGCCATCGGCTTTTTTGGTAATATATTCTGTTCTATATGGCCTTCAGGTTTTTCAGTACATAGATTAATAAACATTCGCATTGGTTAATCGGCGAAATTATGTCTTGGCTGACGTATAAAACTATCTATCTCTCGAAAGTATCCCGTTGCTTTGACCCCTTAGTTAAGAAGGGGAACAAAGTATAAGCTGTCATCGAATCCTTGATCTAATTAAGGAGGAAATAAAGGATAGAGATCCTAATGAACCAACTCATTAAGAGGTCGCATCGACCTCTCCTTGTCTTAAAAGATCCTGTGGAGTAAAAGATAACAATTACCTTAGCCTACCTTAAATCGCACTTCGAGCGAGAATTGATAAAGTATGTATATGAGGTTACAGCCTGATTGTTAGAATTCAACAACGATAAGTGTAAGTGGTTGATTTGGGATACGTCATTCGTCTGTGCGGCGTGACTAAGAACTCGGGTAACGTGGATGTCTTGGAGTCTGCTGAAGAGGAGAGGGACCGTCGGTCTAGTGTTGATTCCTGATTTGCGTTCCTGTGTTGATTCCTGACTGCGAGCTTGAGCGTAAACAAGATTGAAAGCTTAGAAACTCCTCGCGCTATTTAGGCTACTGTTATATTCAAATTTTCAGAACCATTTGAATAGGCTACTGTAAAACTAAGTTCTGCTTTTAACAGATTATCCACGGCTTTGGCTGTTTTAAGCCTTTTCCCAGGCCCGTTAACTTTTAGCAATAACTCGGCAAAATTCAAATAACCGGTTGTACGCATCAATAGCACGATACGCTAACACTCGTCTGGAGTGAGTGAGGTGTCGTTAGCGGTTTTGGAATGTAACGTTTGAAATTTGGGTCTCCGGGGTAAGAATCAATGAATGCAATATCGGAAGTAGGTTGCATTTCAACAGGTTGCGTCAAGAACCTCTGACTGCTCAGCCGTCAACCCGCAGTGCCACACAAGGCAACACTGCTCCAGGCATGGTGGATTCAGATCGCTCTCGTCAAAGATCGAGACCAACAAACTGTTTTCCACCCCCCTGAGCAGCAACCTTCTCGAAACCGACCAACTTCCTAAAACAACCCCTTGACCCCGAGAAAGTTGTATTCCTGACGATGAGAGTTTTGCCCCACCCTTCAGTTTAAAAAGTGAACGCTACTCTTTTTTGTTCATTAGCTTGTGAATCTGTTGTACTAATTTCTGTGTAATAGATATTGATAATAAGAGAAGAAGGGATTGCAGTAAACATCATATCATATCATATCAGATAGCCTTAGGAATTCTCCTCAAACCGTATGGCAAGTCTCCGGAATTGGCTTACAAAAAACAACGCTGTTACGGAGTTAACAAAGGCGACGCCTCGTAAGTGAGTGAAATGGTAAGGCGCGAGGTAAGGCGTGAAAGCAAGACTGGACAGTCCAAACCCTTAAACCAGAATGTGATCGAGTGGCACGAGCTGTCGAGCAGCATGATGGAAAGCTCCAAGCGGTTATTGCCTCTCTTATTTTCTGCTTTTACAAGTTTTCATAGAATTTCGCTGTACGACTGGAAGCTCTGATCCTGTTGACCTGCAGGGCTGAATGCCCTTGAAACCTGTGTCTTGCTGAGAGAGCTGAGAGAAATCCTCGATTGGCATGAGGAGCATCCAACATGACGAAAATTGTCAACATAAATAACGAAGTGTAATTGCTCGATCTGTCGAAACCAAAAATAATAACCATATTTTGGAAAATCCTTCTCCATTTACGTCGAATGGAATTAAACAAAAAATATACGATAAGGTTAGGTAAAGTAAGGTACAATTTTAATGTGTCATTGGGAAGTGAACCATTCAGACAAACTTGCCTGCTCATCTATTCCGCTTTCTGTCTGGTGACTGTATTGATTTGGTATGTTCACAAGCCCTTCGGTTGCACAGTGGTTACCACAGCGGGAATTGAAGCCGAATGTCGCAGTGTCAAACCTCGCCCGAGGAGTGTTTCTGTCTTCGGTTCTCTACTTATAGTGCAAATGTGTCCTTCCCGATATTTTGTAAGTGCTCCTGATCCAGCTACTCTATTTCGAAGTTGAACACCTTGTTTTGATCATTCTACTGTACAGTGTACTGTACCGTACCTTTTATAGCGCTTGCCTTCCGGCCAAGTGCCATGGACCGATCACTTTTCCGTCGGTCTGTCTGTCAGTCCGGTGTTTGCGAGTTAGGGTACTTCCAGATGTGCTAGGACAATGAAATTTGGCAGGCATATTAGGGACCCGACCAAACTAACTTGGAAATAGTCACTTGCCCGATCCGACCATTGTGGGGTAGGGAGGGGAGCCGGAATCCGGAATTTAGTGGCATGCATAACTTTCGAACGGGTGATCGGATCTTAATGAAACTTGATATTTGGAAAGACGTCATGTCTCAGATGTCCCATTTCAAGTTCAAAACGAATCCGATGAATGGGGGGGGGAACCGGTGGAAGAATCCTGAATCTTGAGTTATGTATAGCTTTTGAACGGGTGATCGGATCTGAATGAAACCTGATATTTGGAAAGACCTCATGTCTCAAATATCCAGTTTAAATTCCGGATGTAATCCGATGAATGTTGGGGGAAGGTGTAGGGGAGAACCGGAAATCTTGTGACACGCTTAGAGTGGAGAGATTGGGATGAAACTTGGTTGGAAGAACAAACACAATCTCTAGATACATCAGTGACAGAACCAGACCAGGTTAGGGCATTTTGGGGGGAGTTAGAGGGGGTCCTGAATTCCGGCGATCGCGAATCAAGGTACTTCCACATGCGATAGGACGATGAAACTTGGCTTGGAAATTATGCACTAGACAAGATTGTCTTAGAAATTTTCAGTTCCCAGATCCGACCATCCCTTAAAATACTAATCCTAACCGCAAAGTACAAAAAATACTTTTAAGCAAAATATGCATTTCCGTGATCCCTATGAGCCCATGATCATTTTTGCCCCAAGGATTTTGCTTACAACTGAATTCCTTAAAGTACAAACAATACTTTTGAGTAAAATATATATCTTCGTGCTCCCGATGAGCTCATCATCGCTTTTGCTTCAAGAGTTTTGATTACAGATGAATTTCTAGCGCCCATAAGTGCGAACAGCCAAATGCATCACCAAACGATACATTCTCGTGATTTCCAAGGTCCCATGATCATTCTTATCTCAAGGGTTTTGCTTACAAATGATCACAAAAAAAAAACCACGAATTGACGAATTCCTACTTTCATCCTCTAGCCCAGCCTTGCAAGTGCCATATGAGCTTCCATCTCTTGTTTTTTCGTCCTTTTGGTTGGATTAAAGATGGGATATTCGAAAATGTGGCTATGGTACAGAGTTTGATCGCAATCTGGTTTTGTACCAAAATATATGTATTTCTATGGCACTTGCAGCCTCTGGCTCAAGTACCATATACCAATCGCAATTCCGTCTGTCGGTCGGTCGGTCCGAGTTTTTTGTCATACTTTTTCGAATTAGGGTACTTCCAGATGTGCTAGGACGATGAAACTTGGCAGGCATATCAGGGACCCGATCAAACTAACCTGGAAATAATCAGTTTCCCGATCCGACCATCTAGGGGGGGGTGGAGGGCGGGGGTATCCTGAGAATTGAGTATTTTGTCACACTTTTTCGAGTTAGGGTACTTCCAGATGTGCTAGGACGATGAAACTTGACAGGCGTATCAGGGACCCGACCAAACTAACCTGGAAATAATCAGTTTCCCGATCTGACCATCTGATGGGGAGTGGAAGGGGGGAAATCCAGAAAATTGAGTAGTTTTTGTCACACTTTTTCGAGTTAGGGTACTTCCAGATGTGCTAGGACGATGCAACTTGGCAGGGATATCAGGGACCCGACCAAACTAACCTGGAAATAATCAGTTTTCCGATCCGACCATCTGGGGGGAGTGGAGGGCGGGGGAATCCGGAAAATTGAGTAGTGTGTAACTTTCGAACGGATGATCGGATTGGAATGAAACTGAATAAATGTCATATCTCTGATGTCCCATTTGAAGTCCGGACAGGATTCGACGGCTATGGGGGAGTTGGGGGGAACACCGGAAATCACGAGAAACGGTTAGAATGGAGGGATCGGAGTGAAACTTGCCGGGAAGAACAAGAATCTGCTCTAGATATATCGTTTACACAATTGGACTGGATTCGGACACTTGGGGGGTGGGGGTGGAGGGGAGTTTCCCGGAATTCCGGTGATGGCGGTTTTGGGGATTTTCACGCCGAAACTTGGGAAGCGTATCAGGGACCCGATCAAATTGACTTTTAAATAAAAAATTACTCGATCCGATAGTCGTGGCGGGAGTAGAGAGAGGGGGAATCCAGAATATTGAGGCATGCGTAACTTTGGAACGGGTGATCGGATTCAAGTGAAATTTAATAATTGAACAGAGGACTGTCTCGGGTGATCTTTTTCATGTCCGGACTGGATCGGACAACTATTGGGGGGGGGGGCGGAAAATACTTGACCGGTGTAGACTGGAGATCGGGATGGAAATTTGTGGGAATAACAGACAGATGCTCTGAATAAATCATTTACATAACCGGATTGGCTCCGGGCACTGTGGGGGATTTAGGGGGGGTCCGGAATTCCGGTCATCGCGAGTTAAGGTACTTCCAGATTTGCTAGGATGATGAAACTTGGCTGGAATATTAGAGATTCGACAAGGTTGGCACGGAAGTCGCCACTTTTCAAACCCGACTATTCCTTAAAGTACCAATCTTGACCGCAAAGGAAGAAAAATATTTTTAAGCAAAATATTACAACATTATCCCATATTATCCCATGAGCCCATTATCATTTTTGCCCAAGGGTTTTGCTTACAAATGAAGTTCTAACTCCCTTACAGTGCGCATCTTAACCGCAAGATCGAACAGTACTTTTGATCAAACGATACATCTCAACCAATGATCATTTGTGCCACAATGGTCTTTCTGAAAAAATTATTTCTAGCACCCTTAAAGTGCGCATCTTAACCGAAAAATGAAAAAAAGAATACTTTTGACCAAACGATGTATATCAATGATCTCTAAGGGCCTGTTATCGATTTGCCTCAAGGGTTTTGCTTACAGATGAATTTCTAGCGCCTTTAAAGTGCGCATATCTCATCACAGCCAGGTTAAAAAAAATATCCTTTTTACAAAACAATACATTCTCGTGATTTTCCGAGTTCATGGTCATTCTTATCTCAAGGGTTTTGCTTTCAAATGACGCGAAAAAGGCAAATTCTATATTTCCTTTTCTCAACCAGCCTTGCAATTGTCATATGAGCTACTAGCTCTTTTTATTCTTTCCCTGGCTTTCACAGTACTATCAACATCTGCAGTAGTAGTGAAAAGTGAAAAAAATTATCTCAGATCTAATCTCCCTACGAGATTGTAACGTCTTCTTTTCTTCTTCGCGACCTACATAAAAAGCTGTCCCTTTATTATTGAGATTTTCAAGTCTCATGTACGTGCTTTTTGGAGAATTTGCTAGTGATTTTTCACCTGATTTCACGATACAATACCAAGCTTTCCCCGAGGAACGTCCCGAGGGGGGAATCTGCAGGAGCAAATGAGCAGATCCTTTGAAAAAGAAATCCAGTTTCCTTTGGATGCGAAATTTTCTATTTCTTTATGCGGGACGCTGTTTAGAACAGCAAAAGTTCTCTGTGATAAGCCTGACAATCCTGCTGAAACGAGTTCGTTTAATGAGCTAATACTTACCATCCAGGGAGATACCCCTTGTTCGCTTCAAACCGGCCTGTCACACCATTGATTGTCCCTAGAACGGTTTATAAGTGTAAACGCGTCTGGCGCCTCGCTGGCCGCTCGGCTCTACATATAGCAGCCAATCAAAAATAGTCTAATAGGCCGCTTTGAAGCGAACAAAGGGTATCTCCCTGGATGGTAAGAATTAGGTGATTAAATGGTATAACCGTTGGTTCCCATTGCTGCGGTTTACCGCAAAATTCTACGTTACGTTACATATGACCAAGAACAATCAGATAGAAGCTCCTAACTCTGTAATATGACTGTGCGGAATCGAATATTTTCACGTACCCTGTCCGCTGCGAGCGAGCGGAGGTTAGTAGCTTCGCGCCACATCACGTTTCGTTACCTCTACAAATGGCTATATCGCTGTTTAGCCGCATTGAAGAAAAGTAGAAGTCCAATCCGATTGGTTCTATGGACGCGCTAAAAAGCGGGTCAGCGCGCGGAGTACTCCTCCTGCATTCTTTTTCTCTGCGATGAGCAACGGCGATGATGGAATATGAGTAGACGGCTATCATCATCAGCGCAAAGCTAGAGGAAATACCTCTGCGTCCGCTCAGTTTTGTCGGGGCATGAGTCGCTGCATGAGACTAAAGACTATTCTATCTGATTATTTGTTCTTGATACGACTTAAATCGTGTGACAAGCAACGCAAAACTTCGTGTTTGTTACAGTATCCGATGTGATGAAGTATTTCAACTGGAAACGCATACAATTTGGGAGGGAAAAGAAAAGAAAAAACAACAACATTAATTTCAAGATTAAAAGTTGATCCACCTTTTTTTGAAACAAAATGTTTCAGTCGAAGGGTAGCTCAACACAAAATATCTTCCAGTAAATCTTGTTAACCTGGTTTGAACTACACTGTGAGAGCAATGCATGTTTTCGGGTATTCAGACCTGTTTGAGTACAAAAAGTTAGTCGTATTCGGATTTTCCTATTTCAGCCCAGTTCCTTGAAATTAACACTTGCAGTATAGATTCACCCTTTTACCCCGAGTGCCACAGCAAAATAACACTAGGGAGTAGTGCCGAGAATTGAAGAAAGTGACACACACTTGAATAGTAGCGCCACTAGAGAACGTCCCTGCTGAAAATCAATCAGCTGTGCACCAGCGCTGGCTCCATTAACTTAAAATTGTGGACACAGTAAAAAAAAAGAAACAACCTCCCCTGTTTCTTCGATGTGTGCAGACCGTATCTTAGCTTTACTAGAAATTTCTAAACCAGAAAGTTTGTCTCGCGTTAAATACCACAAGCGTAGTGGGCGGCACTACAATTATTGCCCGATTGTGAAGAATGGAAAGTATAGGTCTTGGCGCTGCTGCCTAGAGTTATTTTGCTGTGTTCCGAACACAGCAAAAAAAAAAATATACAACCTCCCCGTTTTCCTTGATGTGTGCGCGCATCGATATGGTCGATGTGTGAAGACCGCTTCTTCGTTGTACTAGACATTTTTGAATGTCCCGAGCTTAGTGGGTGGCGCCACGAGTATGGCCCGTTTCCGATACATGGAAAGCACATGTATCGTCTCTACTCCCTAGTGTTAGTTTGCTGTGCAGAGTTCTTAACCCTGATAATTTGGTTTTCTATCTTTTATGTCAGGATTCTTCATAGCAACATTTTTAACGATGTTTTCCTCTACATCGTACTTTGATTTCTTTTTTGAAGTACCATCTGCATAGCCATAACCTGGGAGACCGGTTTGCGGGAAGTGCCTCGGTTTTCCCATGGGAAATTTTGAAGTTAAAGCAAAGTCGCTCTTGACAGAGCTTCGATCCCAATATTCTGACATACGTGACCGTTTGAGGCTATGCTGGATTTTTCAAAGGATGAAAAGCCCGTTCCGGCTGTTCCAGCCGAAGGGTTGCCCAATCTCGATCTAGGGCACAGAGATTGCCCTGTGCCACGGTGCCCCCTGAAACCATATCTGAATATGGCTTGTTACGGGACAAGGAATTCGTCCGAAACCTGGCAACACCGGAAAAATTCGATAAAAGTGGAAGTTAATTCTGAAGTTGTACAGAACTTTGTTGAATCCACATATGTTATTAGTCGGTCAGTCGTTTAGCCCTGATACGCGGAAAATAAGCGCTTTCACTCTTTGAGCATGTCTTGCAGAGCTGGTGGACTCGGACTCTGGACTCGTCTCGAGACGCCTTTTTCAAGACTCGGAGTTGTCTCGGACTCGGATTTGCTGGACTCGCAGCAGCTCTGATGTCTTGTAAATCTCTCTGTCAGTTTATTTCTGTGGATATAAAGATGATAAGTCTGAACCTATTTGTCCGCTTTGCATGTCTTGCAGAGCTGGTGGACTCGGACTCTGGACTCGTCTCGAGACGCCTTTTTCAAGGACTCGGACTTGTCTCGGACTCGTCTTTCACGGAGCTGTCCGTCCGCCAGATCTGGTGGACTCGGACACTGGACTCGTCTCGAGACGCCTTTTTCGAGGACTCGGAGTTGTCTCGGACTCGGATTTGCTGGACTCGCAGCAGCTCTGATGTCTTGTAAATCTCTCTGTCAGTTTATTTCTGTTGATATAAAGATGATAAGCCTGAACCCATTTGTCCGCTTTGCATCACTACCCGCGCAACGACCAGAATCGAATATAAACCGGAAATGTCAGAAAAAGACAGATCCCCCGTTAAAATGTACGAGATGGTGTATGCAGAGATACAGAACATGTCAGACACTTTTACTGGTTTTTGACATATGATTGGTTCTGATGATTATCTGACCACAAACTTGTATGTGTGTGAAAAACTTGTTTACGGGATCTGGGACAAGGTCCAGGTACGCTTATGTGAAGACTGAAATCCACAAGACCCGGATTATCTGGATGAAGTCCGATAAATATTAACTTTTAGGATCGTAACCTTTGATCTTGTTCAATAGGCCATGTAAAATGGTGGGTATACCCATAGTTTGGAATAGCCTAGGCCAAGCTCGGTTACCTTATGCCAAATGATGGGCACCCTAACCCTGACCGAGCCCACTGTAACGGAATTCTCATAGATAGATAGATAGATAAATCTTTTTATTGACCAAAAATCTTTCATGGCTTACGCCAAATTTGTTTGGTATAGTCAGTAGCCTATGAGCATACAAATAAATAATAATAGACCTAAATAGAGTTACAACAGTCATACATATCGTTAAAAATTTAAACAAGCAGCTCAGTTTGCACTTCGTTGTACAACCTTAGAAAAGAGGGAACGAAACTCTTCGCAAACCTCTTTGGTTGCTTCCTGACCTACACTTGAGTTATAAGTATTTAGTTGGGTGACGCTGCGGATACAGGATTGTGATTTCCGAGGTGATTTCCTGGCCGAATTTTCTACATTTAATCACAAAGCTGAAAAAGTCGCAACCTTTGATTAATTTCGATGAATTGATGACTCGGCCAAAATTCCAGCCACCCGACCCGGACATAGCAGGATGGTTCTTCCGGAGATTCTGATTGTTTGTTTCCGACCTTCATTCGAGTCATCAGTATTTGTGTGGGTTTCGCTGCCGATACAAGACCGGGATTTCCGCAGAGGCCAACATTGGCCATAGGGTAACTCAGGGAAATTGGTCTGCATAGGTTATTCCTAATTGTGGGTTTACCAAGAACAAAATAAGCACCAGAATCTGCAAACGAGCAGAGAGTAGGAGCTACGCGGAACATCACAGTTTCATTTATACCTCTACAAATAGCTACATCACAGTAGAGCACCGGTGAAGAAAGTTCGAGAGCACCAGCTGATTGGTTGTCTACCATTACGTCACATGTGACGCGCTGCAGATTGAGTCACGCACGGCTGCTGATGTTTTTCCTCTGATATGCGCAGCGGCGAAGAGGGAAGTAGACGGGCATCAACTCAAAGCTCAGCAGGAACTGATGATGGTGATGACATCCCATGTGGACACAAACAAACTTAAGTTCAGAAAAACAGACAATTCTCCTAGACAGAGTGATCAGAACAACAGAAAAAGACTTGAATCCTACCTAAGGAAACACCACGGTTCCGATTCTGAAATCAGTTTTGAAGCTGGAAGTACCCAAGTACTGGAACTAGAGCTGGAAACCAAAGCTCTTAACGAACGTTATATCAACGTCTGCCGCTGTTGCTGTTGTGTTGAGGTGATGTAAACAAAACAATAACAAACGACCACAACAAACAAAGCAACATGGAATAACAAAAACATTATCCAGTGTGACAACAACAATATAAACAATCCGCCAAGTTGCTCTCCCGAAATTTTGAAATCCCTCAGGTTGCAGTTATTGAATTTTGAAATTTCCGTGCGCGGAAAGAACAATGGAAAAATCAGCTGCAAAAAGGAAGAACATAAGCCCCACAAAAGGAACGGATCACTGTGCGGCGTGCAATGAAGGACTTGACGAGAACTCCTGTGCATTACAATGTGACAACTGCGACAATTGGTTGTGCATAGAGTGTCTTGACATGCCTAAACCGGAGTATGTCCTCTTCACTAAAATGACGCGGCGCGTCGCGTGCATATGGGTGTGTACAGTTTGTAAAAACACCGATCCAAATGCTGTGTTCCTTGGAGCCAAAAACACGCCAACTCTCGACGAGATTCAGGGGATTATTACCACTTCGATGAAGACTGCCAGTGAAAAAATCACTGACAACCAACTCAGTCAGCTCCAGGTCACAATCAAGAAAGTCGTCTGTGACTCATTTGCGGAATACGGAAAGACGGTAGCAGACGACATCGCTGCTCGCATCCAAGTGATAAGTGACAAAATTTCAACCCTGGAAAGTGAAGTGGCCTCAAAATGCACGCTTCAGGAAGTCAAGGGTGAAATAGACAATCTGGTCAGCAAAAGAGTAGCGGAAATGACTGTGGACATCAAGGAAGAAGTGCGCAAGGAAATGTCTCGAGAGAGGGACAGACAACAGCGTAGATTGAACATCGTGGCGTATGGTGTGGTCCCACAGACCAACGATGCGCAGTTCATAAAAGCGCATTTAGAGACTGATTACGGGATGCCTGATGTGGAAATTTCCGGCGTGAAAAGGCTGGGAACGGCGAAAGGGAACCCAAATAACCCTGGAAAGGAGCGCCCAGTTCCTATCCTATTTACTGTCAAGGACATGACGACCAAGAGAAGCATCCTTCAAAAGTCGTTCGAGCTGAAGGCAGACATCCAGTTCCGGGGGGATGCCTCCAAGGACGAAAGGCTCGAGCGAAAGGAGTTAGTTTCGGAACTACGAGATCGCACAGCAAAAGGGGAAAAAGACTTGGTGATTCAGCGTGGAAGGATAGTGTCAAAAAACTTGCAGCCTGCGGGTGGGAGCCCAGCCCGCAGTGGAACGGAAGCTATGATTTTGTGAACAGCCCAGAGAAAGACCATGTAAATAATGTTAGCAGCAGTAATAGTGTAGCAAGTGTTTCAAGCGCGTCAAGTGTTTCATTAACTGTTCAAAGTGTTACGTCATCAATGGTTGAATTTAATACATGTGCTGCATCTTATGAGCCTTTACCTGTTCTACCACCACCCAACGGCGATTGCCGTGACGGCCCCACAAAAAGAAGGGTAAAACTGTCACCGAAACGGCAATTAAGGATTTTTAGCTCAAATGTCGACAGCCTACCTAATAAATTGCAAGAGGCGACACTGTTCATCGAAGAAAAGACTATCGATATTGCAGCTTTTGTTGAGATTAAGCCTAAAAATACTAGGTTCTGTCTCAGTGATGATTGTATTGTGATTCCTGGCTTCAAACTATTTACCAATTTGGATGACAAACAAACAAGGAGAGGAATTGCAGTATACGTCAGAGAAGACCTTGAGGTGAGCTTAGTTAGTATACCTAATACTAATAATCCTTGGGTGGAAGGTGTGTGGTTAAATGTAGACCTGCCCAATGAAAGTGTCCTTTTTGGGTGTTTGTACAGAAGTCCTAGTGCACCAAGTAGGCAGGAAAGTGAAAAGGCAGTAAGTGAAATGATAAACGGATTGAAACTTTGCAGTAATTCAACCCTACTGATTGTTGGTGACTTTAATTTACCTGATATACAGTGGGTGGATGGCATTGGGCATATGAGCTCTTCCACTGAGAGTCCACTATTATCTTGCCTCGCAGATAATTTTTTGCATCAGCAGGTAAACTTCCAGACAAGGCTGAGGCAGGGCCAAGCGCCGTCAACCCTTGACCTAGTCATAACTAGTGACCCGGAAAAAATTGCAGCTTGTGAGCAATATCCCCCCTTAGGAGCCAGTGACCATGCATCTATTATCACGTCAATGTTATTGTACCCAGATGCAAACAATTACAGACTGAGCAAGTTTACAGATTATGATGCAATACGCAGGGACATTCAGTTAATCGATTGGAATAAAGATTCAAGCAATGTAGAAGAAATGTGGGGAGAATTCAGGGACTTGTTACTGACACTCGAAGAAAAACACACCCAAGTGAAGTGGAACCGCAAGCCCAAGACATTACCATTCCTGACCAAAACAGTGAAAAGGCTCATGAACCAAAAAGATAGAGCTTGGAAAAAGTACAAGAAGGCAACCACAGATCTTAATTGGGAGAAGTACAAATCCATAAGAAACAAACTTAGAAACGAGACGAGAAACTTAGCAGCAAAGTATGAAAACACTGTTGCAAAAGACAGCAAGATTAATCCCAAGAAGTTCTGGCGATATGTCTCTTCAAAAAAGCCAGGGAGACATGCAGTTCCAGATCTCACAGATAATGGACAAAAAATCACAGATCCAACAGAAAAAGCAAATCTTCTCAACAAACAGTTTGAAATGGCGTTTTCAACCGACGATGCGCAGGACAGTCCCACACCGCCAAATTACAATATCACTTCACCCATGGAAGAGATCAAAATCAGTGCTGAGTGTGTTCTGAAGAAACTAAAGAAACTTGATCCCCAGAAATCTAAGGGACCGGATGGGCTGCACCCTCGACTACTGAAGGAAGTGGCAGTGCAAATTGCTGGACCATTAGCGAAACTCTTCAATCTCTCACTGAAAACTGAGACGATCCCCTCAGATTGGAAAAAGGCACATGTCACCCCAATACACAAAAAAGGAAAGAAGGATTCGCCCATCAATTACAGGCCAATAAGTATCACGTCTGTTGTCTGCAAAATACTTGAGTTCCTAATTAACAACGCTATTATGAAGCACCTTGCAGAGAACAAGTTAGAATATGAAGGACAACATGGTTTCAGAACTGGAAGATCTGTGGACACAAACCTCATAGAATCATATGACTTTGTGACAAAACTGGTTGATTTAGGTTTCCCAGTTGATATTGCACTGTTCGATCTAGCAAAGGCTTTTGACAAGGTATCACACAGACTTTTGATACTCAAACTACAAGCCCTAGGAATACATGTCTCAACAGTAGCTTGGATTAAAGACTTCCTAACTGGCCGGACCCAACAAGTGAAGATAGCAACAGCTCCAGGAAGTTCAGTCTTGTCAGAAGCTATTCCAGTGACAAGTGGAGTCCCGCAAGGTAGTGTGCTTGGTCCAAGTCTCTTCAACCTGTATATCAACGATGCCCCCATGGGAATCAGTAGCAAAATCACATTATATGCAGACGATTCAAAACTTATGGGGTCAGTTGAAAATGCAAGGAAGGTTGAGACTCTGCAGGAGGATATCGACAAGCTCGCCAGTTGGGTGAACAAATGGCAACTACAGTTGAACATTGAAAAATGCAAACTAGTACATATTGGCAGCAACAACCCCAAGTCAGTGTATACCATAACCAGTCAAGATGGCTCCAGATTCCCCATAACATCAGCTGAAGAGGAGAGAGATCTTGGAGTCATGGTTGACAACAAACTTAAGTTCAGCAACCATGCCAAAAAACTAGCAGCCAAAGCCAATCAGACACTTGGCATAATCAAACGCACATTCACTAGCCGATCCAAACTGGTAGTTACAAAGCTTTATAAAAGCCTTGTTAGACCAAAGCTGGAGGTTGGTATGTCGGTTGCCAGTCCAGGTCTGAAAAAGGACTGCGAAGTACTTGAAAAGGTGCAGAGAAGAGCCACAAAATTAGTTCATGGCCTTACAAACAAGCCCTACAGTGAGAGACTCCAAGATCTCAACCTACCAAGCCTTACATACAGAAGAAGAAGAGGAGATGCAATCCAGACATTCAAAATCGTTGACAAGCAAGTAATGCCTCAACTCTTCAACTTCAGTACATCAACGAGGAACAGGGGTCACTCGAAGAAGATAGTCAAGCCATCCACCAGTACCAGAGCAAGAAACCAGTTCTTCGCAACTCGAGTTATCAACAACTGGAACTCGTTGTCCGAGGATACTGTTAAAGCTGAAACAGTGGATGCCTTCAAAGCCAAGCTGGACAAGGAATGGTCATCAAAACCCTGGAAATACGAATGGGATGCAGCAGAGTCATCAACCAGAAACTAGTTCTGCAACCATCAAGCCAACCAACCACAAAAACCAACCAGTCCACAAACCAACCAATGATGAAAAAAAAAAAAATCATCACTCAACCAGCGACTCTACAGGAGCATTGGCACCTTTGTCGCTGGTCAATGCGATTTAAGGTAATTTAAGGTACCTCTAGCTCTGCTTAGTTTTGTCAGGGTATCCATAGTCGCTGCATGGGACTAAAGACGGATGTTCTATTGGGTGGAATCAAAACCGAGACTCGGATCGTTGTATGTACAACAAGCTCACAACTTGTTGTATGGTTTTTATTCGGTCTCCTGTGAGAAATAATCCCACTCAATATCTATAATAGATGGATATAATTCTGCTGTTGTCTGTGGATGGATATAATTTCACTTCCAGAGTTTTTCGAAAGCTGGAGGTTATTTTCATTTTGTGTAACCTACCTCTTTTCTTTATATTTCACAGCTTCAAACGGATAGATCAGCTGAGTTTGATTCTAGCGATACTTCGGCCCTTCTTGGCAAGGGTCCTCTTCAGGCTGAAACCACAAAAATGAACCAGTGATCACTTTTCATAGACTGGAAATGCGAATATGATTTGCAGTCAGACTGGACTGAAGGAATATGTACCAAAAGGGGAGGTAGGCAAGGGTTGTGCGGTCCCATGATCGGGTTACTCCTATTTGCTTCACATGCTTTAGAATTTGAATTCTGCAGATTTGACTATTTTTATTTAGATCGCCTACGATTTCAGAAAAAAACTTTTTTGAGTTGAACGGTAAAGCAAGGAAATGATGGAATAGTATAGCTTATCCTATAGGAATAAATAAAAAAGTAAATAATGCATGAAACGTGAGAAAAAATCAGTTTGTCCAGAGACGGGCAAAGCACAGGAAGAAATTACGGGTAAAAAAACAAGAAAAGAACGTGGGTTCAAAAGACGTGCTACTAGTCTCTAGTTACAAAAATACATCTTTATTATATAGTTTTACAAGAGGCAACGTTTAACAGTGAAAAACGCTACATACCAAAACATGTAAACAAAAAATATAGGCTACGTGCTTTAGACTCCAAACTTCTAAAGGCGACCCCGAAGGGTATGTTCATGACAGCAATGTTCCCTGGCTATGTAGACATGACACATAACCTAATATCAAATATCAATAACTCACGAGAACACTGGCTGGCCACCAAAACCCACTGTTATAGGCTACTACATAAACAACATCTGAAGCAACTGGACAAATGAAAGAGTTCTTTTGAACGATACCCGTTTTGAGGGGATAGTAAACGCGGAGTCAAATTTGACTGCCTTGTCTCGGTAAGCTCCTTGTTTGTAAAGAGAGTCAAGGTTGCCACTGGTGGTGATTTATCAACGAATTTTATGATTCTCACATAACAAATGCCAAAAAATCAGCAAATTCCTCAGAATCTCAAATTATCAAGGCCGGGGTTGCCATGAGTGGTAAATTATCATCGAATTGTCTGATTTTAAAATGTCCTCGCAGCTAGCTAATGAATGCGTGATTGCGTGGGTGCTTGCGTGGCAACCCGGAAGAAGGCCTTCCGAAAAAAGCCAGGGTTGCCACACGTGGTGATGAATCACCAAGTTTGGGGATTTTCAGGTAGGAAATGCCACAAAACTCCCCAAAAATCAAGTTGTAAAAAATTTCGCCACGACTTCGCCACGGTTTCTTTCTTTTTGTGATTTTAAACGGGGGATTTTTTTTTTCTGGTGTGGCAACCCTGAGAAAGCATCTCAACGTTTCACTGAAGATTCAAGTGCTTCGAATACTCGAGATCCTGCCATCTATTTCCCCTCAATTTCTTTGTTCAGCGGTTTTCAGTTTTGAAAGTCGAGTCTCAGTCTGACGAAAAGAACGTGCGTTATCTACTTCCATCTCCCTGTATTCTAAAAGAGTTACAGATTTTGTAAATTAGAAGAATCAAAGCGAGAAAGCTACTTGTACCCACTCAAGATAAAAATTTAACGGGAATCTAAGATGAGGTCAATCACTTAAAAACGTTAAATTAAGCAGATCTGGTGGTCTACCTCAAAGTGTTATCTTCTTGGAAGATGATCGCTACTTTTTAACTTGGTTTTGACGTTTTGGGTTACTGCTTGCGGTTCGTTTAGCAGTTATTTATCAAAGCAGTCAAATTGGTAGAAGGTCGTCTGTTTTAAACAGCTGAATATCAATACTCATGGGACTTTTAATTTTACTATAATTTTTTAATGATTTTCAATTTAATTTAATTTTTTTAATTTTTAATGATTTTTTCCTTCACGTTCGATTAGTATTTTCAAACATTGAATTACAATTAGAAATACAGAATCTTCTCCTGTCCTAAGATGACAGGCGTTTCCTTTGCCCGATAGTTAGTTTCTGCAAGAGAAAAAAAAGGCCTTGTGACCGTACTGTCTCACAAATTTTAGCCAAAAGTGGGAAGACCAAATTGTTTACCTGGTTTAGCTTACCTAGAACATTTTACTGAAGTTGAAACAGCGATTTGGAATAACAAACAGCCTTTTTTCTGAAACTTAGCTCGCTTCCAAGTGAGTTCGTGAAATATTCTACAAGCAGTCAAGCGCACTTGAACGAGCGTCAACAAGGCTCTTTTGAAGAAGCATGTGATTTGGGTCCGTCTCTATCTTGAGGAGGGTCCGGGTGAACTATGGTCAACGTCGGGGTCTTGTAGGAAGTTCAAAGACTCCAAAATGGAGCTTTCAGAGAGGCAAGCGCGCAGAAAATCATCTTCGGCGATGGACCCGTTGTCGTCAACGTCAAGTTTCTGGAAGAGAGAGAACGGTCGCTTCTTTGTCAGAATGCAAATACTTGTACAACAATGTCATACTTAAAGCTGTCAAGCAGCTTTTGTAGTTGCATCATTACACTCCGGGCTGTCTCTGTTTTTTCTTCATGGCGAACAGGGAAGTAGACGGGCAGCAACTCAATGCTCAGCAAATATCTCCAGCTCAGCTCCGTTTTGTCGGGGTATCCATAGTCGCTGCATGGGACCAAGGACGGAGGTTCTATTGGCTTATTTGTTCTTAGTGATAGCAGGGACCCATAAATTTCCTGTAATGCCTCGCCATTCAGGGGGCTTGTCTATAAGAGATTTCTGATGCGATCTTGACCGACCAACCGGTAGTTCGAGAAATACCCACGGGGATAGAATTCGCGACTATCCAGATAGACAACATTTGGGATTGGCTGCTGGTGCCTTGAGGGAGGAGTATCTTTGGCGCTCACGTCCAATGAGGCAAACAAGAACGCCGATTCGACCCAAGCGGAATTTTCGGAAAGTAGGAGTAGGTCGGGCAACATAGCAACATAGAAGCATAGGAAATGACAAGCCCCGTGAATGGCGAGGAGTTACAGGAAATATATGGGTCCCTGGTGACAGTCGTTCGTGTTGTTAGACATCTGCAGTACCTTACCTTCCAAATCCTGTCCACATGCCTCTCTACGAGATTGTGGTAGACGAGATTAATGCTGCTTCCGCATTTCTTGGGCAATACGAGCTTGTGGACGGCGGTAATGATCTGGTATAGTTCATCTCTGTCTATTGTTCCATTCCCATCTATATCGTACAGCCGAAAAACGAAACGAAGCTTGTCAGCAGGAGAACCTCGACAGATGGTAGACAGCATGGAAGCGAAGTCCTGAGAAAAGAGGGAGACATTAGTAGTTAGTTATTTAGTCCTTAGAATTAGGAGTTGAGTGCTGAATATTTGGATTGGTACAGTTGGAGTGCTTATTTATTTTTGTCCCGCCATGGCCCTAAGGGCTTTTTGGGGAATACATGAATTCTTTCGTTCATTAGTCATTAGACACAATAACGTCATGTTGAAGTTATTTTTGGTTTTACTGTCTTTCGTGTGCACTCGAGCTCTGCTCTCAGCAGCGGAAAATGCTAAAGATACATTTGTTTGTAAATAAAATAACCTTGAACCTAACCTTGAACCATGACTTCAGAAGTTCTTTCACGATCCCATAAGGAAGCTGTGGACGCGGGTGGGTGGTTAAAATCATACTTTCTCACGACTAGGCTACACTAATTACGACCAAGCACTTAAAACTTTCCGGCTTGAACCGTTAAAGACAAGACGCCAAAATATAACAACTCATTTTGGTAAGAAAATTTTGCAGTCAGTTAGATTCCGCCATCTCCTTCCCAAAAATCTCCCTGAACCGAGTTACTCAACAAGAAATTCAAATTTACTTAAACCATTTCCAGCATCAAGTACCGCCCGTCGGCTCCACTCATTCCCCCCCTTTTCACATCCATATCCAAAGAAATTTTCACGTTTTTGTTCATTTGTACCTGTTCGGTTCTTTGAATTGTTATTGTATTTTGTTTTAAGTTTCGTTGTTGATAGTAAATTATTTAGATGTTAGTAGCCAGTGATGTGTGTTTATTTATTTTCTCTTTGTTGCCTACTATTTAGCTTTTTTTTTTATTGTGGCAATTTTTTCCATTAAACCATTAACATTTCAGTTAGTCACCGTAACTTGAGACGTTTTCCCGGGATCCCAGAAAGAAGCTGTATCTTGAAAAGTCTATTGTCCCAATCCCGTCTACATCGGAAAGCCGGCAGACGAAATGAAGCTTGTCAGTGAAACAAAGTCCTGATTAGTCATCGTGACTTGAGACGTTTTTCCTCTATCCCAGAAACAAATTGTTGCTTCGAAAGAGAGTTCATCTCTGGCTATCGTTTCATTCCTGTCTATCTCGGAGGATAAAATAGAAACGAAGCTTGTCAGTGAAGCAAAGTTCTGAGAAAAGGGGGAGATGTTAGTCATAGATACTTGATACGTTTCGCCGCAATTCCGCAAAGAGGCTGTGGCTCGAAAAAAGTGTCTCCGCGATCATCTGTGGCCCACAATCTGTCTCCGGAACCAAAATGGTTCTTACAGCTCAAATTCGGAAAATAATATACGAGGCCCCCGATGAAAAATTTGAAGCCTGCGTAGTTGTATGATAGTTGTACGAAAAAGTTGCATGTATTTATATGTAATAATACCGAATACTATCATTTAATGTGCTTCAGACTGGGCCAATCTTAAGCAGTAGTATCCAGTGGCATCCTGTCTTGCTATAGTAGTATCCAGTCTTGCTAATAGTAGCATGCAGTAGAATGCAGTAACACGGTAGCTATGACATAGAAGCATGTAGTAGCATCAGTTAGTACTGCATGCTACTTTTTCGTACAACTTCATACTACTAATTTGAGATAATTTTCATCAGGGATATCGATTTCGTGGCTCATAATTTGTGGAAAATTCAACCTTCTTACCAGAAATCTTTAGCCAGAATAATAAAATTCCTTCAGTTCAAATTGACAGCGAATCACCTTTGACTATGCATGTCAGTTGGTATTTATTCAAGATATTTCGGCCCTTCTTGGCAAGAGTCCTTTTCTGGGTCAAGCTAGATCACAGGCTCATCTTCTAGCTTAAGCCTGAAAAAGACTTATCAGGAAGGGCCGAAAGACCGCTTGAATAAATTTCAACTGACTTGGGAACTGACATATCAATTTAGCGAAGTAAAAGTAAAATGAGCTATTTTATCAAGCAGAAAAGCGCGAGCACAAAGATAGCTGGAAATATGATTCCGGGGCAAAAACGTCTTGATCAAAGCGAGGGGTCGACGACTTTCCCGGAATGGTGTACAAGTTCCGAAGAAATAATCCGGAATGGTCAGGATTATTCCATTATTCCGGAATGGTGTATATCAAAATGAGAGTCGTCGAACCCTCGCTCGCCGCAGGACAGACCGAATGGGATGAATTAAATGCGGACTAAACAAAAGTTGGTGAATTATCGAACTCGATAAAGAATGGGAGGATATGGAATGGTTAGGAATAATCCCGAACGGTCAGGATTATTCCGTTATTCCGGAATGGTGTACATAAAAAATGAGAGTCGTCTACCCCTCGGATCAAAGTTAGTGGAGTGTCAATTGAAGTGCAAGTCGATACGGGGATTTTAAATTCTTCTTCACTTTCTCAAGAATGTTTCTCGATCTTCTATCCATTACGTCTATGAAAGATACGATTTGATAAGACATTTTGTCAGATCGACAAGTATAATATCTTCAATTCAGTGCTCTTAGCGGCTTAAAGAATGATTAGAATCGCTACATCGAGTTGATGCGTAAGACTCGTCACTAAAACAGGGCTGATAGTTCAAGAATGGTCAGGCTAGATGATTGGTTAGGAAAAAGAAACCTATGGCAATCTAATAGTAAGAATCGATTATGTACAAGAAAAGCTGTAACATCATAATGATAAACTGATTTAGCCAAAGTTTTCAGGCGTCAAATCGGAGTAGCGTTTTCAGTCGTACTTGATCGGCTGGGCTTATTTGGACAATAGCGAAATGGAGTCCGACAAATCTGCCACGTACACCGGATCAGCCACTGCAGTACAGACAAAGGCAACCGTGTAAACGGTGAGTTCCGTTTCATTACCTAGGAAACCCTATATTGACCGACCAATAAAATACCGTAGTTTGAGATCCCATCGAATATTTTGCTCTTGTTGACGACAATTATTCTAATTGTCTGTTTCCTGGAAGCAAAGGCAACCGTGACAAAGGCAACCGTGTAAACGGTGAGTTCCGTTTCATTACCTAGGAAACCCTATATTGACTGACCAATAAAATACCGTAGTTTGAGATCCCATCGAATATTTTGCTCTTGTTGACGACAATTATTCTAATTGTCTGTTTCCTGGAAGCAAAACTAGGCGACGAGATATTTCTTGCAAACCCTTTCTGCAAGTTGGTTAGTGAAATTGACGCTCGCGTAACATGTTTTGAACTCATCCCAAGTCTTTTATTGCATTTTTCATTTTTTCATTAGCGAAATGAACAGGAGGACCGCACTTACGAAGCTTCGACGTAAACAAGGATGACATTGGAAGTCCATTACACCGAGTGAAGTCTGTAGAAAGAAAAAAAAACATTTTAAGCAAAGATTCGCTATTTACGTCCTCGAAACGTACGTTTCAGAAAAAGACAAATAGTTGAGCTTTTCAATGCGTGTATCACGAGTTTGCACATCATAGGTTTCAGTAGAACTCAAACCTATCGTCGCCTATTGTCGATTTTCTTTTCAAATTTGTGTTCGTTCTTTTGAGCTTTAGCTAAAAGTAATGTTTTCATAGAGAAACTTTCACAACTATAGCCTAGTGAGAAATTTTCACAATTAGAGGTGGGTCTTATGAGCCCTACCTATAGCGTCGCACCTGACAGCGAGGGAAACTGGAGGATGGGTGCGTGGGACAGTTGTTTGTGTCCCCATTTATGAGTGAACTGGCGTACTTTATGTTGATTTCTACAATATATTTACTTTCCTGGACCATCTACCCTTAAGGCGCATTCTCGCCGTTCCCTGAGGACCGCACTTGAGGAGTCCCCGCGTTTTTGTTTGTCCCGGAGACTCACTCCCCATATTCTTGCGCCTCCCCACGGACGGGGAATGCTTCGATTTTCCGATTAACCAGACTACTTTCCAACCTCATCTGCGACCTTTGATTTTGAATCCGTTTTGGCTTTGCACTTGGCCTGTTTCCTTGTTTCATCTGGCAATATCCGCTTGCCCTATGTGGCAATCATCGGCACAAAGCTCTAGATTTCAGCAGTAATCCTATTGACCAAGGATGTTCAATTACTGGCGTTCGTCAAGCTGTTATTAGATTTCTTTCGAGGAACCGGTAATCGGGACCCATTGAGTTGGAAATACTGCACGGATACTTTTTAATAACTTTCTTTCGTTTCTTTGGAAGACGGAAATCGATTTAGGAAGTTAAGGGATCCTGGACGCTAAGACCATATTGCTCCTCAGTTCTTGATCTGTTACAGGACACCTCGCACTGCACTGTGTTTCTGCTCAGATGTTCTGAGGGCTAACACTCAAAATGCCCACGATCATAATGCCCACGACTCAAAATGCCCACTAAAAATGCCAACAACTCAAAATGCCCACGACTCAAAATGCCCACGACTCAAAATGCCCACGACTCATAATGCCCACGACTCATAATGCCCACGACTCAAAATGCCCACGGTTCAGAATGCCCACGATTGGATTATTTGAGGTGTTCAGAACGTAGAAAACTTGAATTAGGTGTGAGTGAGCAACGGGAAGAGTATAATAGACGGAGTATCAGAATGACGATGATCGTATGTGGAACTGGTATAATATCAATTATAATATAATTCTGGTAAAATACTTACAAGAAACATGTGTATTGGCTCGTGGTTAATTGCCGCAAAAGCGCTGTGCTTTCTTGAGGAAGCCTCTGCCTGTCGATAAGGACCCCCCCTTGGAACTTTTCTTTGAGAGCTTTAACTTGCTGGTCTTTTTGGATCGTTCTTCAAGAAACAATAAAATAATTCCTTTCAAAACCTTTTCCGTGATTAATCCTACCCCTTGTAATCTCGTAGTCCGCATTTCCAGGATGATGTTGGCCTCCCCTGTGGACAGTTTCAGCCGTCGGCATTTTGAACCAAGACGATATTAGCCTCCCCTGTGACCATTTTGAACTGTTGGCATTTGGAAACTGTCGGCATTTTTAAGCCGCCAGCATTTCGGACGATTTCGATTTCGGGTGTTCCACATCTGAATTGTGGGCATTTTGAGTCGTGGGCATTTTGAGTCGTGGGCATTTTGAGCCGTGGGCATTTTAATCGTGGGCATTTTGATCGTGGACATTTTGACCCGTGGGCATTTTGATCGTGGTCATTCTGAGCGTGGGCATTGTGAGAGTGGGCAAAAAGATCGTGGTGATTTTGGGAACCACCCGTTCTGAGATAGTTGACCACTTTACATGACGAAGTCCAGAAAACGCCAATGATCCTCAGGAAGAACGATAAAACGTCTCACTAACGACTCAAAATCAGCAACTCAAATCGTGTTTCTATCACGGGGATCGTTAGGGCATAGCTGTGATGCCGCTTCCGGCTCTTCCGCTAGGTACCCATGCGATGTCGCATCGACAAGGAGAGTTAGTCATCAAGAGTATTAAGCTATGCTTACAGAAAATCACAGACGGGTTTGCTGTTTTTAGCCTCTTTTCATGCCTCTTGCCTTGGACAACCTTGGCAAAACTTGCATAGCTGGTCTGCGGACGAATATGCTATTTGGCAACAATGATCGGGCGATGAGTCACGTAAAGAGAACAAACGTGGCAAGCGTGATGATCAGTGTACTGTTTGCTAATAAAGGAGATAGGATAGACTTATGAACTGAAGAATTCAAGAATACATGGAAACACTCCTGAAAGTAGAATGAATTAGTATCATAATAAGTGCGACGTGTCCTTTAGAGCAGTGGTTACCAACCGGTGGTACGCGTACCCAAAGGGGTACGAGAGACCCGCGTAAGGGGTACGCGAAGGTCCCAAAGTCAAGTTAATCTGGAGCTTCAATATCTCGTCTCAATCTTTTACGAGTCTTCTAACTTAATTTCAGTAGTGTCCTCAAGATCAAATACCCCATATCGTACGCAATTTCAGATACACATTTATGCCTTATTATTGATGACAATAAATATCAGATTGTGGTTAAATAGTAAAACAACGATTTGTCAAAAAGAGGCACGCAACGTTTTTGAACTTCTAGGGGTACGCGGTACGGAAAAGGTTGGGAATCACTGCTTTATGTCTTATTTATTTATTTCAAAATATAGCCTCTGGGGCTGCTACATAACAACTCAATTTATATACATTAAACAAAACAAAAAAGAAAAAGTATGCTGAAGGCATGAAGCCTCCAACAACAAAAAAGTAGCCTACACAACACAATCAAGATGGGTCGAGCTCACACGAAACTCAATCAGGATGGGTCGAACCCACAGTAAATTTCTTTACCCCATGATTGAGGCAGAGACAGGCGCATTTGCGGTCCGCACAGGATCACCAGCAGAGGATTGCTCGACGCCAGAATTCGAGACTGAAGAGAATTTAAAGAACGGAGGAACGACGTATTTCAGGGAGAGAAGGAACTCCTTCACCAACAAACATACCCGAAGCACTACACTACAGTTCCATCTAAACCCACGTAACCACCGGAAAGAGTTGTTATACAGGACGCGAAAGGTCTTTTCGCGCTTGTGAGATTGGTTAGTCACAAGAGAGTAACAATATAGTTGGGAACAGTACGTTTTGAAAAGGAACGTCTTCACAGACGCATTGCATGACCCAAACCTACGAATAAGAAGATTCGCTCTAGCGCTCAGTGACCTTGCTAAAGCATCAACATGGTGATCATCATTCAAAGTTGGTGTAAAAATAATCCATGATACTTAAAAGTATCGACGAATTTTAGTGTCCGGCCAGACAGTAGAACGAGGGGGGGGGGATGAACCAGCTTCAGGCCACGTGGGACGAATGCCATGCAAAGGTTTTTTTCCGTGTTGAATACCACGTCATGTGCCGACGCAAAAACATCACAAAGTTTCATCAACTCGTCTAAAGCATGGTAGTACCCATCACCACCAAATCATCCTTTAGAGGAGTGAATCGATATTACGTAAAATAGCAGAGAAACCATCACCAGACACAGTCAAACAGAACCTGCCAATTCGCAAAGCAGCCAACCAAATAGGCGATAAAATTAAATAAATATAATACAAATAATAATAGTAACAATAACATACTAATAATAACAATAGACATCCAAATGGGGGTTTGAAGTGTTGAGTCGCCGAAAGGAGTTGGATTACAAAAGTAATTGTTGGAGAAGTAAATTTCTTTGGTTTAATTGTTTATTGTAATGAACATTTGGTAGTGAAAGTTGGATTTTAAATGTGTTCTCTTTGTTTGTGTTGCTGTTTTCACTTTTAGAGGGAGAATTAGCGTTGTGTTCGTTTGTTATAAAAATTCTGAATCATAATAACGAATGAATCAGCCAAGAAAAAAAAATGTTAACCCTATTCCACTAAAGTCTTTCTACAATAATCCTTGTTGCAACCCGACACAGGTACCGTGTCGTGCACTCAAGGGCCTCGGCTAGTGTTCCTGACCAAATTCCGGTACCCTCTCAACCACCGAATTTCACACTAAGAAACTGCTTGAAAATAGATCCGATGGTTCTAGACGGAGAAGTCAGCTCAGATTTATCCTACAAGATTTCGGCCTTTCTTTGCAAGGGTCCTTTTCGAGCTATAGCTAGAAAACTAACGTGCGATCCTTGGCAAGAAGGACCGAAATATAGCTTGAATAATTTCATCTGACTTGTCTGACACCATCATCGCAAGTTCGTGTAACTAGTACAACCTGAAGAGGACCCATATCAAGAAGGGCCGAAATATTACTACACTGTCAGAAGTTTCATAACAGATCGCGCGTAACGCTTTCAAGAATAATGCCTTTTCACTTAGAAATAAAGTGTTATGACCAATTAAGTTTACACTATTTCGTGCCTAGATCTCCAACAACACCTTCAATTAGCAAAAATACTACACTGTCAGAAGTTACATAACGACAACAGAAGGATGCCCGGTTTCAACAGATAACATTTTTGGATGTTATCTGTTATGTTTCTTTCGTTCCCGTTAGTATTTTTACCAATTGAAGGTGTTGTTGGAGATCTAGGCACGAAATAGTATAAACCTAATTGGGATCAGGTTACTTTATTTCGTGAAAAGGTGTTATTCTTGAAAGTGTTTATGCGCTATCTGTCATGAAACTTCTGACAGTGTAGAATAAATATCAGCTGACTCACTCGTTCAGCATCATCAAACATGATTCACAGTCAGTTCGGGCTGAAGGACCCCTCCCCCGAAAAAACTTCACCCAGGAAAAATTATATCCTTTCGAATAGGGTCACTGGAAAACCGGAACCCCGGAACCTCCCTAACCTAACCTACTTAACCTAACCTAACAACCAAAAGGTTAGGTAAAACTAACCAAAAGGTTAGGTAAAACTAACCAAAAGGTTAGGTAAAACTAACCAAAAGGTTAGGTAAAAGGTTAGGCTAGGTTAACCTTTTACCTAACCTTTTGGTTAGGGAGGTTCCGGTGTTCCGGTTTTCTAGTGACCCTTCGAATACGTCTTCACTGAAAACAGTTTGAACTGTTGCATTGTTGACATTCAAAGTTCTTTGAAATTCCATTTTCATAGAAGTCACGTATTTACTGATTTTATATAGGTCATTCCAAAATGAACGAGAGGGTAAGGCACGGAGATCAACTAGGGCTCCGATCAAGGCCGTATCCAGAGGGGTTAGGGGGTTCAGCCGACAAAAATAATCGTTTTTTGTAGGTTTTAACCTCTGATCTATGCCTTTTTTGGACTATTTGGTCCGACCCGCGGGCAACCCCCCCCCCCCCCCCCCCCCCCCCCCCCCCGAAATAAATTCCTGGATACGAACCTGCCTCCGATCTTCTTCTTTCTTTACTCTCTTTGATGGTTCTCAAGTCTCGTAATTTTATCTGCGGTATCTGTATTTCATCCAGTCAGCACCTATCGGTTTTCTATAAATTTTCTGTCATATATTGACGTGTATCTTCCATGGTTACGGAGATAAAGAAACACTTTTCTATGGAAACTAGGATTTAATTGCCATACAATGTTACGCTTTGCTCTTCAATAGCTGCGTTCGTTGTCTGGTGACTGCTCACTGGTGCTTCTTATAAAACGTTTTTTGCATTCACCGGTGACTACTCACCAGACTTATAGCGTGTCCGAAAGCTCGGAAACGAACGAACATGCTGAATTAATTCAGCATTTTATGCAGCATTTCGCTTTCGGACTTAAATTTTCGCTAAGTTAATGCAGCATTAATTCAGTATAAAATTCATCGAAAAATTCAGCGAAGATGCTAAATTTTACGCTGAATTTTTAAGAAGAAACTTGGGAGCTGGCGATTAAGGCTAAATATCGGAATTAGAAGTGTCAGAGAAGAAATAAAGAACGTGTCCGAAAGCTTTTAGTGCTGTAAATGCTGCATTTAGTGCTGCATATAAGGTAAGAGCTTTCGGACGAAAAAAATAAAAATGCAGCATTAAATGCAGCATTTACAGTCTTGAAAGCTTTCGGACACGCTCTTATAACCCGTTTTTATGGCACTTGCCCTTCGGCCAAGTGCCATATAGCGATCGCAATTTCTGTCCGTCCGTCGGTCGGTCTGTCGGTCGGTCTGTCGGTCGGTCTGTCGGTCTGTCGGTCGGTCTGTCGGTCGGTCTGTCGGTCGGTCCGGGTTTTGCTAGTTCGGGCACTTCCACATAAGCTAGGATGACGAAACTTGGCAGGCATATCAGGGACCTCAAATGATTAAGTTGGAAATAGTCACTTTCCCGATCCGACCATCGTGGGGGGAGGGAGGGGAGCCGGAATCCGGAATTTAGTGGCATGCATAACTTTCGAACGGGTGATCAGATCTTAATGAAACTTGATATCTGGAAAGACGTCATGCTTCAGATGTCCCATATCAAGTCCGGACCGAATCCGATGTATGTGGGGAGGGGGGTCGGAGGGGGGAACCGGAAAGCATGTTAAACGCTTAGAGTGGAGCGATCAGGATGAAACTTGGTGGGAGGAACAAGCACAACCCCTAGATACATCATTGACAGAACCGGACCGGATTCGTGCACTGGGGGGGGAGTTGGAGTGGGGTTCCGGAATTCCGGCGATACGGAGTTGAGTCACTTCCAGGTGGGCTAGGACAATGAAACTCGGCAGGTAAATCAGGGACACGACCAGATTAACCTGGAAATAGTCAGCTTCCTGATCCGACCATCGTGGGGGGGTGGGGTGGAGGGAGGGGAAATCCGGAATCTTGAGGTATGTATAACTTCCGAACGGGTGATCGGATCATAATGAAACTTGATATGTAGACTGACAACATATCTCGGATGTCCCATTTCAAGTACGGACCGGATCCGATGAAGCTGGGGGGGGGGGGGTCGGAGGTGGATCCGGAAACCTTGTGATATGCTTGGAGGGAAGCGATCGGAATGAAACTTGGTGGGAAGAACAAGCACAAGCCCTATGTAGATCAGTGACAGAACCGGACCGGATTCGGGCATTGTGGGGGAGTTAGAGGGGGAGGGTCCGGAATTCCGGTGATCGCAAGTTAAGGTACTTCCAGACTTGACATGATTGGCTTAGAAATAGTTAGTTCCCAGATCCGGCCATTCCTTAAAGTACTAATGCTAACCGCAAAGTACAAAAAAATACTTTTAAGCAAAATATACATTTTCGTGATCCCTATGAGCCCATGATCATTTTTGCCTCAAGGGTTTTGCTTACAACTAAATTCCCTCAAGTACAAACAATACTTTTGAGCAAAATATACATTTTCGTGCTCCTGATGATCATCTTTTTTGCTTCAAGAGTTTTGATTACAGATGATTTTCTATAACTTGGAAATAATCACTTGCCCGATCCGACCATCGTGGGGGGAGGGAGGGGAGCCGGAATCCGGAATTTAGTGACATGCATAATTTTCAAACGGGTGATCGGATCTTAATGAAACTTGATATTTGGAAAGACCTTATGTCTCAGATGTCCCGATCCGAGTCCGGACCGAATCCAATGAATGTGGGGGGGGGGGTCGGAGGGGGGAACCGGAAATCATGTGACAGGCTTACAGTGGAGCGATCGGGATGAAACTTGGTGGGAGGAACAAAAAGAATCCCTAGGTTCATCATTGACAGAACCGGACTGGATTCGTGCACTACGGGGGAGTTGGAGTGGGGTTCCGGAATTCCGGTGTTACGGAGTTATAAGTTACTTCCAGATGTTCTAGGACGATGAAACTTGGCAGGTGTATAATGGACTCGGCCAAATTAACTTGGAAATAATCACTTGCGCGATCCGACCATAATGGGGGGAGGGAGGGGAGCCGGAATCCGGAATCCGGAATTTATTGACATTCATAATTTTCGAACGGGTGATTGAATCTTAATAAAACTTGGTATTTGGAAAGACCTCATGTCTCAGATATACCATTTCAAGTCGAGACCGGATCCGATGAATGTGGGGGGGGGGGGGTCGGAGAGAGGAACCGAAAATCATGTGACACGGTTAGAATGGAGCGATCGGAACCTCCCGAGCGTCACCGTCGAAAAGGAAGTGCTTGAAAATTTCGCTGATTTTTCCATAAGATGTCAAAATATTTAAAACAAATTGTTCAAATATATTATACAACAGCAAATATAACTAAGTGACCATTTCTTTTGAACGTAACTGTAGTACCAAACAACCCATCACACTGATAAAGCTACTACCCATTCACATCCTACTACGATAACTTGAATACAAGCTAAAAAGCTTGCAAGTGCCATATGAGCTTGCAGCTCTTGTTTGAACTAGCCAGTGTCCGGTTTTACCTCACCGGTGCGGAATAACCAGAACCTTCTCGGAAGACCGGCTTTGCCGAGGAGTGAACCAAAAAAACGCGTTATAAGAGAAGAACCGGACACTGGTGACAAAACACCGGAGACAGCCCGGATTGCAACGAACTCAGCTAATAAAATCTTGACGCGCTACCACTGATGGCCTGTGTGTTTGTGTGTGTGGTTGAAGATGGTCTCAGACTATACTATTTCTGCTTGAAACAAAGTCGGCTGTCTGTTTCGTTAAAGTTCAACCGAGAAGGGTTGAGATAGAACAATCTGGTTACCCATCACTTTTTAACGTAAAGAGGCTTGAAGACCCCGTGAAAATCCGTTACTTTGTTGCTACGCTTAACGAATAATCGATTTTTATATAGTGGAATTTCCTTGTGATTTGAAGTGCCTCTATCTGCTTGTGTCTGTGTTGTATGCTTGACGAAAAAGATTTACGAAAAATAAGTGTTCACGCAGTGAGCCCCATTCCTCAAGCTAATCACTGACCACTGAAAAGCCGCATTTGTATTGAGATTCAGTTTTTCTGCGTCATAGCAGAATTTTGCGTTGTGAGGACGGCCGTAGATTTCTGAACATCATACCAGAGCAAATAGTGGAAATAAAAAAATCCCTTAACACAGTCAAAATGATGCAGTGTAGTCAGTAAAACGATACAAAAATAAATTGGCTTTTCAGTTAAAATTTAAATATTTATGCGCCTGTCTTTTTCACTTCCAAACTTAGCGGTTATGTTAACGGACAGAGATTCGGCAGAAGATGCAATTTATCTAGAAGGCAGGCAGGACTATTTGGAATTATATTTAGTCTTGTGGCTAGCCGACACGTACATCAAGCCAACGGCGCTGTCCTAGTCTTAGACTGTGGAACCCCTTTGATGAAAAGCAGTGATCCCCGGGAAATAGGATTTATTGCTAGTCAGTATCGTTCCTATTCCAGGAAGGGATGTTCCGGAACGATTAAGTGATTAGCAACTTGCATGATCCCTTTTTGCGATAATCGTGGTTGCTCACACGCCAGTGAGATCTTTGGATTTGCACTTGTAATGTAAACACAAGAGGTGTCACGTGTGGGGGCGACCCCCCCCCCCCCCGTTGTCGATACCTCGGCAGAAAGAATGAAACGGTAAAACCGCGCCGCGACTTCTTTGACGGCACCCCAATTTTATAATAGCTTAATTAAATAAAGAAGATGAAATTACTGACATAACAACTTCGGAAATCTTGATCTCGGTCGGTAAATGCAGCAACTTAAAAAATAAGTCCGCAGGCGCTCAATCGGGGAGTGTAAAAGTAAAATGTTTGACTAATCTCTGGAGGGTGTAGGAGAAAGGGTCAGAACCCGTCAAGATGCACACTCAGACCGATATATTCACAAGTGTACCAAATTTGGCTTGATACCATGAGTCACGGTTCACAAGCCCAGTTGCCCATGAAGGGGGGTGTGGGGGGAGGGGTCAACTCAAAAAGTATCTTCCCAACCCTATGATCTAAAAGCACAAATAATTCCATCGTCCTATCTTCATCTATTAAGAACAATAATCACTGGACAATCTGGGCCCTATTGCCCCTGAACCAAGCGGATCTGGGGGCTGGGCCCCCAAAAGGCATTAAGAGACCCTAGTGCCCACGAGCCTGACACATTTCAACTTGATACCGATCGATGCCTGTTACGGGTCACGAACTTTACTTTTGGGCAATCTGGGCTCAGTTGCCCATATGTGGGTAGAGTGGGCAGGGGCGTCGCGAGGGGGGTGTGGGGGGGGGGGGGTGCTGCACCCCCCCAGAAGGCCTGTGGGAAAAAATTCCGGTAAATTTTGACTGGTGCGGCGAAGCCGCGCCAGTTAAAATTTGACAAATTCACCTGAACTTGACGATTTTTAGGGAATCTACCGGATTATTGTTCAGGGAACCTACCGGATTTCGCTCAGGGAATCTACTGAAACCTTTCACAAGGAATCTACCGGAACTTGACTTAGGGAATCTGTCGGAACGTGTCTCAGGGGATCTACCGGAATTTGCCCCACAGAATCTTCCAGAATTCGGCTGAGGGAATCTAGCCTACCGGAATTTTCGCTCAGGGAATCTAACGAAACCTTTCACAAGGAATCTACCGGAACTTGACTTAGGGAATCTGTTGGAACGTGTTTCAGGGGATCTACCGGAATATGCCGCGCGGAATTTTCCAAAATTCGGCTCAGGGAATCTACCGGAATTTTGCTGCTTACCGCTTACAGGGATGACCGCGAAGCACAACTTATCAGAGTGAATCGTGCAGACGGACAAAACATCGAACCTGGACGTTCACCGGGTGATTCCGGTAATCTCCAAAACTTCTGTAGCTTTCAAAAATTAGGCAACCTACCAAAATTTACACCATTTCCAGCTACAAATATTGTTCCAGGAATAAAATCACAGTACCATCTACTCTAGATTCGACAGCCTTCTCGACTCACAAGTTAGCCTTGTTTCGACATGATCTCGGAAGTCCCCAGGACAGCTTCGGAACAAAAAAAAGTTTGAAGAAATATGGTATTCGAATTCTTTCGTGAATTTTAGTTAAAATTTAACGTTCGTCAACTAGATCGGTTTCACATGCGATTAGTAACAGACTCTCATGAAAGAGTCAGAATATTTCAGTGTTTTCAAATATCAGAAGTAAAAATAAGCTATGCCTTTGCAGTTAAACTTCAACGAGCCTGTCTTTGTTTACCGTCGTTTGTAACACACAATCTAAGTCAGAACACAACAGTATTCTAGAGTTCCTGCAGACAGAGGCGTTACTAGCCAAAATGTTTGAGGGGGACAAGGTATTTCCCGACTGGCTGGTCATTTTTACCGACGGTTTTTGCAGATAAAAACGACTATTATTGAGAAAAAAAACGACTGTGTTGACGAAAAATCGGCTGATTTTAAGAAAAAACGACTATTTTTAAGAAAAAACGACTCTATTTCTAAGAGAAAAATTGACTGCGTTTTTACTAAAAATCGCGGCGCTTTGCGCCGACTCGGCTATTTTTTACCGACTGGCCGAAAACATTGGGGGTGTCGACCCCCCCCCCCTAGTAGTGACGCCTGTGCCTGCATAGATATTCACTATGGAAAATCTCCGGCAAAATCTTGAAAAATTCCGGTAAAATCCCGAAAAATTCCGGTAAAATTCCGAAGCCGCACCCCCCCCCCCCCATCAGGAAGGTGTCGCGACGCCCCTGAGAGTGGGAATGATGAAATTCAAAAAGTATCCACCAACCCTAAGTCCCAAAGGCACAAGTAATTCTCGTCCTATCTGCAACTGTGGTCAAGGTGGGAGCAGTAGTCACTGGCAAATTGGGTCCAATTTTTGTGCTGGTCTCTATGTCAAGCGCTTAACTAACTTCGTGTACATACCGAAGTGAACATGATCCTCGGGTACCTCCTAGAATTTAATTGCACAAGTGACGGCGCCCTTACTTACCCGCCGCCTTACACGCATCGGTTCACGCTACCATAAGCATTTATCGTACGGTCCATCTTCAGTTACAGCATAATCGTCCCTGAACCAAGTGGATGTGGGGGGGTAGGAGTGTAGGACCCCTGGAAGGCACAACTACAGAGACCCCAAGGCCTACAAGTTCACCAAGTTTCAACTTGGTACCTGTCATGGTTCACGAGTTAAAACCGATAATGGAAAACCGAAAACCGGCTACCTCTTCCGCAAGATTGGACTGTTCTTAAATGAACAGTCCACTAAAAATGAAATGACCTTCCAGCCTGTAAAACACCTTGGTCCCCCCACACATTTTCGCTCGTAACGCATCTTGTAGACACTGCAAAGTTAAATGAGAAATAATAGCAGATTCATGATTTCCCGACTCCAGACAAAACCAAGTTTTCATCGTCGCCGGGATTAAAAAGAGAATTCATTATATTGGTTCACATTCCAGGAATATCACATTCCCGACGTGAAGACAATCCTTTATGGACTGTAAAGAATAAAGATGAAAATAATGTGTCAGCAGCCATTTAGTTTCTGTCCGACCATGACAAAAAATTCACAATCAAAACCTGCCAGAAGGCGAAGGAAGAGGAGAAAAAAAAAGTCTGGAATATGGGACGTGAAAACCAAATGATTTCTCCCGCAGACTGCAGATGGTTCTGGATTTGAACTAAAACGTCATTCATATGTCGAGCTTCTCGTCATTCAAGCTGATAACTGTCGTGACAACATATCTTGAAATATGAAGTCAATGTATATGAGTTGTTAGCCATAACTCTTTTCTGGAAGGGCAAGGTTTTTACCGACTGGCTAGTCTTTTTTACCGACTGTTTGATAGGAATTGTTTGAATATGAGTCGACAGCCCTTTCTGGTCAATATTTTTGAAAAACAAGAGATACTCCTGTTTATTGAATATATAATGAGGATATTAAAGGTTAACTTCAGACATCGAGGCTGATATCGGAAAATAACAGCGAGATGGACATTGAAAATAACCTGTCCGAGCCGAAGGCGAGGCAGGTTATGGAAAATATCAGCCGAGCCGAAGGCGAGGTTGATATTTTGAAATGGCCGTCGAGCTTGTGATTCCGATATCAGTCGAGATGGAGGTATGTTAACTATTATAACTTTTTCGAACAGAATTTCCGCTTTTCGGGGCTGAAAATAATCCAGCCAATCACGTTTCAGAATTAGTCATAACAACCTCCGGGGAGGTTGATATGACAAATAGCAACCTCTCCAGCAGGTTGTTATGACTAATTCTGAAATGTGATTGGCTGGATTTTCCGTGGCGTTTTCATTGTGAAGTTTATCGTAATATAACTGACCGTGGGTCATAGGAAGATATACATTACACACCTGTTCGAGAAAAGTTATTAAAGGTTAACTTCAGACATCGAGGCTGATATCGGAAAATAACAGCGAGATGGACATTGAAAATAACCTGTCCGAGCCGAAGGCGAGGTTGACATTTTGAAATGGCCGTCGAGGCTATTCTGATATGAATCGAGGTGAAGGTATGTTATCTCTTATTACTTTTTGGGATCCCAAAACGTTAGTGACGGATACCTATGACATCGCAAAAGTTGTCCGTCTGTCCGTCTGTCCGTCTGTAAGCACGATAACTCTCGAAGGGATTGAGATATTTTGATGAAACTTGGTGGGAGGATCCTTTGGGTCAAAGTACAAGTCAAGTTCGAAGATGGGCTGTGTAGCCATATATTTGAGGGTGGGGGAGGGGTTTCAAATTAAGGGGCAAGAAAAATATTTTTTAAAAGCTATTTAGATAGTTGATTTAGGGGTAAGGAGACACGCTGAATCCGAATATGAAAGTTATTTTCTCGTCGGACAAGTAGTTCGGCCGGAATCCGGCCAAAACCGGAAGTTTGTTAAAAGTAAAAGTTTTATTCGAAGTTGATTAGATGATTGATTTAGAGGTGGGAAGACATGCTGAACACGATGGTGAAAACTATTTTTTGACCGGACAAGTAGTTAGCCCGGAATCCGGCCGAAACCGGAAAATTTGTTCAAAGCAAAAGTTTTATTTGAAGTTGATTAGATGTTCGATTTAGGGGTAAGAAGACATGCTGAACACGATGGTGAAAACCATTTTCTCGACAAACTAGTAGTTAGCCCGGAATCCGGCCGAAACCGGAAAATTTGTTAGAAGCAAAAGTTTTATTTGAAGTTGATTAGATGTTCGATTTAGGGGTAAGAAGACATGCTGAACATGATGGTGAAAACCATTTTCTCACCGGACAAGTAGTTCGCCCGGAATCCGTCCGAAACCGGAAAATTTGTTAAAAGTAAAATTTGTATTTGAAGTTGATTAGATGATAGATTTAAGGGTGAGAAGATACGCTGAATCTGTATATGACAATCATTTTTTACCCGGACATATAGTTCGTCCGGAATCCGGTTGAAACCGGATTTTTTTTATAAGTTAAAGTTTTATTTGAGGTTGATTAGACGTTCTTTATAGGGATAAGGAGATGCGCTGAATTCGTTTCTGAACTATCTTTTTTTGGCTGGACAAGTAGTTCGCTCGGAATTCCGCCGAAAACGGAAATTCGGCAGAAGTAAAGCAGGAAGTTTCGATCAGCATCGTCAAAATAAATATGGCTTATACAGGTATATCTGAAATTAATTTTCTCAGATGTTTAGCCTGGCGAAGACTGGATCTGGCATAGAGAAGACGTAGTTGTCTAGTCAAATATTAAATTTTTGGGATCCCATCGAAACCTTTGGTCTTGTTCGAAAAGAAAATTGTTTATAGGTAAGACTTATTCTTTTTTTGTTGTACTTTTTTGCTACGGGGGAAAGGAATTTTATTTTAGTGAAGTAGCAACCCAAGTGGACCTACTAAAATGAATGACGACTGTTGTGACCTGAGCACTTCTGTTTCTATCGACAAAGTCTTTTACTTTGTTGGTGATGCAGATGCCCTCTAGCAGTCGTGGAAGCCTGCTGTATATCTACTAAAATGACTACTCAAGGGGTCGTCGAAGTAGCATCACCGGAACCAGTGTTGCCACTGACAAGCGAAATTCTGTGATTTCTCACAGATGTTAGCTTCTCCGACACAGCAAGCCGGGATTCTGCGACTGGTTCCATACCAGCGCATACAATAATGAAGCAGAAAAGTTGAGGCATCTCATTATGAAGCTGATAAAGCGAGATATCTCGTTACTAGGTGGTAAAAAGTACCCAGATTCATAGGCGCCAGAATATCGCTGTTTTTTGCTACCGCAAGTCACAGGTTCCGTCAGAGTGTTGGCTCTTGAGAAAACAAAGAAAAATTGAAAAAAAAGACAGTGATCAATGCTGAATAACTAGCTTTTGGAAAGCAAGGGATAGTAGGATGTGTAGTTGTGTAGCTCACTTCCGATGTGTAGCTGTATTTTCAGTGGAAATCTGATTGTGACAAGGTATGTGTACAAGGTACCTAGGGCATAGGCTGGTTGTCTAAGAAAATGTTTTATCATTTTATAACCGCCGGACGGGGGAAAGTAAAGTAGGTAGCGCGAGCAAGGCCCCCGGATAATCAAACCCTCCCGGAAGGCCACCCCTCCGCCCAGGAGTTATAGCAGATCCATATAAGAAGAATAGATACCGGCAATTAGTTTTATTTATAAAACGAAGTAACGAAATAAAAAGATAAAAGAGACGAAAGAGTGATCACAATAATTATTCACTGAATTTACTCCCAATGAATTTACGCCTACTGGCCGACCTTCCTAAAGAACCGACTTCCAAGACACCCCGCAATGCACGGATGTCCCTACGCCCGACAGAGTCTCGGAATGCCCAGATGACCTGATGCCTTTCGGACACGAGGGCACGTAGGCACCGGAAACCCTCAGAACGCCGAGACACGAATGCACGGAGGGAGTTGAGAAGCCTATCCCTCTAAAAGGGACCATCCTATCTGATGAGTCTTGATGCTCCTACAGGAATCCCCTTGTCTAACAATAATTAACACTCCCAAAGTACACTGAAATCACAATAGGTTGTCGAAGTACACTATCGCCTTATTTAGAGAGACAGGAATAAACTAGAAATAACAATTTATATGATTTTACTGTCTTAGAAATTAATGATTATTTTTACTATGTATGAGAACAAATACCTTATATGTGAAAAGATAGTTACGTTACCTATAAACTACATCGTAAAAGAGAACTGAACTCTTTGAGAGCCAAGACAAGTCTCCCGAAGGATTCTCAACACGAAGCCTACGAAAGCTATTGTTATTGTTGGTCGAGGAAACGTCGGTCTATCTGTGCCTTGGCTATACCCAGCCTATGTGTTTACACTTTATAGTTTCACGAATACCTTCGCCACTCTGGTCTAGACGGATGCTTATGCACTGTATGGGAAATATTACTTGTTGACAAAATACTGCAAGAGACATAGCTACGCTTTCTTTCGTTGATCCTTAACTAATTAATAGACATAATTGACTGATATTTAGAATAATTCTTTAATCGAAGATTACAATTTTTTCAACATTTTTTTTCAATAATGTTTTAAGTGTTTTTTTTACTGAAAGTAATGTTTTTATTTACTTTTTGGAGTTCAGCTTCTACTTTTTCGTATCTGAGGAAAAGTGCCCGATAAAAATCTGCGGAGGTTGATACGGCTTCGTATCAGCCTCTCTGGAGGATGATACGATATCGCCTCAACAAAAGTAATTGTCATAATATAGCTTCCTCTGGGACATAGAAAAATATGCATTGCATATCTTTTCGAGAAAAGTTATATCATCATGAATCAGTAGAGGATATCATAAATCTATCTAGCCGACACTGAGATGTCCATATCAATTGTACAAAAGATATACTCAGGAAAGAGGGCCTATGACGCTTACGTTTCAGGTACAGTTCCGTTCTTGCTAAGCTTGCCTCGTTGCTTGCCAAACGGCTGCCTGATCCGTCTTTTCTCAATCCCCGACTCGTATTTGATTATGCAAACTTGTCCTCGAAACGATCTCCTCCGATTGGCCGCCAAACCCATTCCTTTAGCTCAGTTCTCATTTGTTATAAGCCTTTCTGAGGTTTATTTGAGTGTGTTTTATGTTTCTGATCTGTGTACTACACTTAGAGTACTCATGAGGTGGGAGGAGCTTTCTAATTTAACTATTAGAAAGCGGTATTTTTTTTTTATGAAAATCGTGTGGGGATGAGCTACTTCGATGTATCCTAAGGTCTGGGTCACCTATAAGTGTATAGCCTAGTTTGTTTCACCAATATGATTGAAAAAGGGATTAGTTTATCAGAAGATTTGTAGCTGTTACTTAGTTATGAATGTGAAAAAGTGAGGATGTCTTGGTATGTTTTTGTGATTAAGCATGTTCTTAACAGCTTTAATTATATATACATATATATGTAATATGTATTTGTATATTACTGTACGTCTATACGTACACAAACGTCAGAGAAGATTTCACTTCCAAAAACTCGCATGCGTAATTCTTGCTGCAATGGCAATTCTCCATTCGTCGGAATAATAACTGTCTGAAGTAATTCTAGATACAGAAAACAAATAATCATTTTTGTCGGCTTGTAGTTTCACCCTATTTTTTGCTATATCAAACAATTCCTTTATTTCGATTAAACTGTTTGTCAGGACGCATAATAATATCGTTTTTCTTCTCAGTCTTCCAAGAAATAAGGGCACCCTTGGCAACACTGCACACTCAAAATTCTCCTTAGTAACCTCCCCGGAGCCTTGTCATGGATTGTACAAGGGTTCCGGTACGCGGGTAGGATTTCAGTTAAAAGCGGTTTTTTGGTTTTTGCAGAAGAAAGTATCTGTTTAGAATAAGCATTCCTGTCCGTTGTAAGGGTTTTTCCATAGTGTTTTTTCATATTGATTATTGCAGATCTCGTTCTGCTAAATTTGTTGTAAGGACGCATCATGTTATCGCTGCTCAAAACCAAGTTATTGCTTGTCTTCGTAATCTTCCAGAAAACAAAGGAAACCCTTGGCAACACTGCACTATCAGAGTCTCCTAGAATCTAGGAGACTCTGATAGTGCACCTAGGACCTAGATAAGCCTCCCCGGAGCCTTGGTAACGGATTGTACGGATTCTGGTACGCGGGTTGGATTTCAGTAAGACTGAAAGTGGTATTTTCGAGTTTTACAGAGAGAGGTACAGTTCTGTTCAGAAAAAGTATTCCTGTCGGATGTAACAATCGTTCACAATTTTGCCGTATTAAAGATATCTTTATTTCTACTTAATTTGTTGTCAGGACGCATCGTAATATCGCTGCGCAAAACCGATAAATTGCTTGTCTTCGTAATCTTCCAGAAAATAAAGGAAACCCTTGGCAACACTGCACTATCAAAGTCTCCTAGGTAAACCTCCCCGGAGCCTGGGTACGGATTGTACAAGGATTCCGGTACGCGGGTAGGATTTCAGTTAGACTGAAAGGACGCAGCATAGTATCGCTGTACGGAGTAGTATATACTGAGTATATACGGTAGTATATACGGAGTAGTATATACATAGTATTACTGAGAAGTTGACTGATCTGCAGGAAAAGCTCTCAGAAACGACGAATCTCACCACGGTTTGATCCGTTTGTTTTACTAAAGTTATTGAACCTGTGTTTTTTTTTTCACATCCTGTTCCGTTTTTTTCTTCAAGTTTCTACTCCACTATTTATCTTTTTGATGTAAGTGGGTAATAAATAAATATTATATTATAATAGAGTAATTGCTTCTCTTCTTAATCTTCCGCGGAATAAAGGACACCCTTGGCAACACTGCACTATCACAATCTTCTTGGTAAACCTCCCCGGAGCCTTGGTAACAGATTATACAAGGATTCCGGTACGCGGGTAGAATTTCAGTTAGACGCACCATAATACGCTGCCCAGAACAGAGTAATTGCTCGTATTTTTAATCTTCCGGGAAATATAGGACACCCTTGGCAACATCGCACAATCAAAGTCTCCTTGGTAAACCTCCCCGGAGCCTTGGTAACGGATTGTACAAGGATTCCGGTACGAGGGTAGGATTTCAGTAGATTGAAATTTCTAGTCTCCCTGGAGGGGTCAGAGTGTATCTCAATGGATCCTTTGAGAATCACGAGAGCAGAAAAATCAGTGGAGAGTCTTTGTCCCCGCTGCGTAGATTAATTTCGGGGAAACGTTTGCTTTACTCTATCGCTGAGATCCATTCGAGATCAAAGCCAGTATGGAAATCCTTCTTGAATCTACCTTATACAAGTACACAAAGACAAAGGGGTCATTTCAGTATTGACTAGCCACAACTGGAGACGATCGGTGGCCATACAATTAGCTTGCAAAATGAGATTGCACAACAACTCGCCGGATAGACAACTGATCTCAGTAGCAACTTACGACAGAGATAACTGCCACATTTACTTCCTGTCACTTCCTCGGCTGATATCTCGGTACCGGCTAGTTCTGAAAATCGCTCCCGAGACTGAAGCTTTCTCAGGTTTCTGCCGTTCGCAACACTGTCAGAAGTTTCATAACAGATAGCGCATAACACTTTCGAGAATAACACCTTTTCACTTAGAAATAAAGTGTTACGACCAATTAAGTTTACACTATTTCGTGCCTAGATCTTCAACAACACCTTCAATTGGTAAAAATACTAACGGGAACGAAAGAAACATAACAGATAACATCCCAAAGTGTTATCTGTTGAAACCGGGCATCCTTCTGTTGTCGTTATGTAACTTCTGACAGTGTTGTATTTTTACCAGTTGAAGGTGTTGTTGGAGATCTAGGCACGAAATAGTGTAAACTTAATTGGTTATAACACTTTATTTCTAAGTGAAAAGGTGTTATTCTTGAAAGTGTTATGCGCAATCTGTTATGAAACTTCTGACAGTGAATGGAGACAAATGCCAGTTTCGGGTACCAGCTAGTCTCGGACTCGAGTTGCAATCAGTCCAGCTTTTGAAGGTACTCGCCAATCAGATTATTTTGGGGAATATTCTGTTTGGCTAGTTTCAAACCAAGCCCAGTAGATAAAAACACATCCACTCCTTGCTGTCCTGAAAACCAAAAGTGAATTTAGGTCACTGTTATTCGGTCTGACTTGGTTCAGCACTATCCAATCAGAAATCCCTCAATATTCCCCTAAGTAATCTGATTGGCTAGTACCCTCAAAAGTTGAACTGATTTCATCTTGGGTCTGAGACTAGCTGGTACCCGAAATCGGTCACTGCGAATGGCAGAAAGCTTCGGTCTCGGGAGCGATTTTCAGAACTAGCTGGTACCGAGTATTAACTAAAACCCGTTGTGAATGGGCCTTTACTTTCGCTTCTGCGAATTTTGAAGTGTCGTGCAGGCGGCGCATATTCTGACCATTATCACAGAGCTCCGGGTGGAAAAATACAAAATTCTTTCGATGAGTCAAAATAATTCGGTGTGTTCAAATACCAACATGTAAACTGAGGCTGCCTTTTCAGTTGAATTTTAAAGGCCACTACCAACATATCTTCCCTTTTGGACTGGAAGAACGTGTTGATGTTGCGGAGATCCGACTGATCCGACAAAGGGCGCCTCTTTTTCTAGATCCCTCCGATTGCCACTGGAGGATTGCGTCCATGAGTGTGGTGCATCATATCAACAGGACCCAGAACCCTTCATCGACGGATCTTGATAACTTCAGCAATAAGGGGTTGCCCTGTCATCTTTATGACCGCCAGGTTGTGACTTTTCTGTCCAGCGTATGTTAAGATCCGTCTCAGGCAGGTGTTTTCAAAGGCTAGAAGAGCTTTTCATACTGTTGGTTGAGGTGCCAGGTCTCGGATACGTGCAGAAGTACGGGAGAACATCGGTAATTTACAGTAAATACACATTAAAACTTCTGCCAGCTGGGAATAATTGGAAAGTGGTGTCCTTTTCGCGGGAATCTTAGGAACACATGATGACCCTCTGGGACATGGTCGAGTCTCTCCGAATCTGTTTTTCCTAACCGACATCCAATTTGGAGTGGTCCTGATCAGAACCAATTACAGGCGCTAGAAACAGAGTTGAGTCTCGTCCAAGTAATTGCTATGACCTGTCCGGAGGGAAGACAGGATCACAACTAATTCCGACGTGGATAATTTGAGGAGTGTCGCTCCCAGCACTGGGGACGCTGGGGTTTACACTCAGTTTTCTAATGACTTGAGGGATGTCAAAGCTTCGGCGTGCAGATTCAAGCTTTAGAACTAGACTGAGGGTTAAGAAAGGCTCGCTGTCTCCTCGAGCACATAGCAGTAACAAAAGACCACGTGGCGCTACAGACCAGTGTTGTCACTTAACTACTCAGTCAAGGAGGCACACTCGTGCCTCTTTAAAGAGGCGAACCACGACAATGTTAAGCGATCTTCGGTTCCAGTGGTCGCAGAGGGATGGGGAGGGATGCATTTCGTAGCCCGAGCTCCAACTAAGAAACCTGCCAAATTTCATCCCCCTCCGACTTTTCCTTCATGGGGAAAATCTGGCCGAAAGTTTCGACCCCCCAACCCCACCCCCCCTTTAACGTTGTCCGATCGGGCTGAAATTCACAAGTTAAGGTCCCCTAGGGCCCAGGAGCTTATCCGCGAAATTTCAGCTCGATCCGATAACTCCTTCCCTGTTTTCCAGAAACCACGCATAGCCACTTAATGTTCATGTTCTCCTTTTGTTTTTTTTCTGCCACGCCTACAGGTCACAGCCGACATCGGATCTGGGTGTACGAAGACTCATTCGACGCGGAATTCCCCGAGTAATTTTGCTTGAAAGTTTCGTCGGAAAATCTTAACCCCCCGATTTTCTAGCTTAGAAAAACCCCATTTCCCCATAAGAGCCCATGTTAAGTTTTTTGTTGTTAAAAGTTACGAATTTCAACATTCAAGTACATCAAAATGATCAGCTCGACATGGTGAGACTGACTGCAAGCTTCAAAAAATCCGTAAAATTTTTATTTGAGAAAAATGACAGAAACCCTTTTTTTTCTGCCACGCCTACAGGTCACAGCCGACATCGGATCTGGGTGTACGAAGACTCATTCGACGCGGAATTCTCCGAGTAATTTTCCTGGAAAGTTTCGTCGGAAAATCTTAACCCCCCGATTTTCTAGCTTAGAAAAACCCCATTTCCCCATAAGAGCCCATGTTAATTTTTGAAATTCTTAAAAGTTACGAATTTCAACATTCAAGTACATCAAAATGATCAGCTCGACATGGAACATTTTTCGAAGTTATTCCATTATTCATTCATTTCAGTTTTTTGTTAATTAAAAGAGGGCCTTTCCGAAGCCAAGAGCGGGGGGTTAGCGGGGGGCGGCAGCCCCCCAAATGCCTCTCCTAATTCCTGTACGTTTTAAGGTTCGACTTTGGGACGCAGCCTCTTTAACTCTTTAAGAAAACGAAGTTTTTTTCATATTATTTTCTAATGAATTGAGGGATGTCAAAGCTTCGGCGTGCAGATTCAAGCTTTAGAACTAGACTGAGGGTTAAGAAAGGCTCGCTGTCTCCTCGAGCGGATAGCAGTAACAAAAGACCACGTGGGGCTACAAACCAGTATTGCTACTTTACTACGTCAGAACTTGTGACACACAGCCCCAAAAACCTGTGATATTCTGGCTCCTATGAATCTCCGTCCTCTTTTTTAACCAATTATTAACGAGAAATCTCGCTTTTTCGGCTTCAAAATCATATGCTTCTGCTTCGCACCGGTCGCAGGATTCTCGCTCATTTGTCGAAAAAGTCGCAGAATCCTGCGATAAGTGGCAACACTGCTACAGACTTGTGAGAGAATACTGCTTAAAGTACGTATTGGTACCTGACCGGGTGCATCTGCAATCTCCGTGCATTTTTAAACCCACAGACCGTAATTTAATCCGGTACCTTCTTACCCCCAAACGACAACTACACGATTTTCACACTTTTCGCTATTTTCGCTCGTTTACGAGAAAACAATTACGTAATGTGTCCCTGTTTTTAAGTCAATGGGCCTTGAGAAGTTTAACTGAAAAGGCAGCTTATTTTTACATCTGGATGCACTGAAATATTTTTGATCATCTGAGGGATTTTATATTTTCTTACCCGTTGCTCTAGTAATAACGTTCAGAATGTACGCTGTTAGCACGACAACACAAAATTCATTCAGACGCGGAGGATTTGAATCTGAAAAATAAGTCTGCATTTCCAGTAAAGACGCTAAGCCCTCAACAGTCACGGAGAATGAGTAGGAAAATGATGACTTGCACAGAATCTTTCATTTCTAGTTTCTTTTTCGGCAATGGCTTACCTTTGTATCTGATCAATATTTCAGGCACAGGTGCATAGAGGTACCACAAATCCGAAAGAATAGGTTCATTTGATGAAATCGGTTATTTGTGAATTGTGAACAAACGGAATAACGTATACTGTCGGGTCTCAGCCCTATTCGGTTAAACTTTAAAATTGCAAAAGTGTGCAGAGCCTGGTTTTGTAGCATTCAGCTATTTTAGGATAGTGTAACGTTCAACAGTAATTAGTGCGAGGCTTTAAGCGTCTTCGCGGCGACGGAGACCACAAAAGTATGGGAATGCGTTCAGCTTGCCGGCTGCTGCTTTTTTTTTTTACTTCCCGTAGCATCTTTTTTAATTTAACTTCTTTTTTATATTATTTACAATAATAAAATCACATTTCCTACTTTTTTTTAGCTACTCCTCCATCCCTGAGTGACGTTAATTTTAATCTTTTTTTTTTACCCACTTGTAACTATACACGTCACCTTACTTTTCAAAATAAACCCATATTTTATTTACTATTCTTCCCCCTAATATACTAATTTCCCCCGGCTGCTGCTTTAAAGCGCTGTCTAAACATGACAGATTGCATGTGTGTTTCACTTTAATCAAGATCATAAAATAACAGAAGGGAGAGAAATTTAAATAAAAGCGGACAAATCAGCTACGACATAACGTATAGATACTTTCGTAGATGAATTTCCGTTCTGATTTTACGATATATTAGATAGATAATATTGTAGCTGATTTAGTTTTGAGTCATTTTTATCCATAATTTTGGAACTGCTTTGGACATTACTGCCAGACGTTGCGGTCAAACTTTTTTTGGAAAATAATACTGTAGCAACAACCAAACAAATTTGGTTAATTGAACTAAATGACGACTTGGGTCACTCGAAGACAACACGCAAACGAAAAAGATGATTGTTAAAGCACCCGCGCAAGTAACTACGTCCATTCATTCTTTGTCCCTACTCCCGTTTTGTATTTTTAGTCACTAAATTCTTTTCACTTAATTTATTTCTCCCTATCGCACACATTTCTTAGCAAAACCTTTATTGACCCAATCTCGCAAGTCGTCCAGATCAATAGAACGCTCGAAATTTCAGAATCATGAAGCCAATGGCGTTTTAACGTTCCAGTTCCAGAATCTTCTTCTGAAAGTCTTATACTTAAACTGACAATAGAATTGCATGGATTTTTGAATATTAAAAACGAAACGAGAAGAAGTGCAAAATAATTCCGATCGTTCATGTCGATGTTTTGAAATACACACCGTCACTTCCCCAGCACCATTCTCAGTCAGATAAACAGAAATGAACATGTACTGGTCAGCTGCTTATAGTGCAAAAAATCGATGGCCTGTTCATAGATTTTAAAATCCCTACAATTACACTAAAGGATTAGACCGACTGTTGGCCCTCCGCGTGGTTTACTCGCAAGTGGTTTTCTTGTGTCAAGCAGCAGCTTTTGTGTAAAGATAAGTTAAAGGAAAGTTATAAATCAGGTGAAAGATACAAACTGAAGTCCTTTGTGCTTTAAAGAATCCGTCGTACTTATAATACGAATCCACTGTACTTCAGTGATCTTTCTCCAAGTCTTAGAAATACTTCAATTATTAGGTATATTCCATCCCCCTATTGGTACTACACTGAAATTCACACTTGCCGTGTTTGACCCTTTTCTAAGGTCTCAGGCTTTTGAGTGTTTCTCAAGGAAGTTCATTGGTCAGAAAAACCGGTTATGATGCTGCGTTTATCGTCCAAGCCAAGGGGCCTGGAGAAAGGCTAAAAACAGCGGAATCCGTGTGGTGGAAAGCACAGCTGAGTTTTCGAGTATAGTCAATAGCAAGGTCTATATGACCAGGGACCCATAAATTTCCTGTAATGCCTCGCCATTCAGGGGGCTTGTCATTTCCTATGCTTCTATGTTGCTATGTTGCCCGACCAACTCCTACTTTCCAAAAATTCCGCTTGGGTCGAATCGGCGTTCTTGTTTGCCTCATTGGACGTGATCGCCATAGAGACTCCTCCCTCAAGGCGATGAAAAATTTCTGAGAATTAGTCGTATGGAGTAGTACGAAAAAGCAGCATGCAGTAGTAACTGTTGCTACTACATGCTACTACTAGCAAACTGTATGCAATGGGGACTGCTACATAAGGTTAACCCAGTCGGAGACATGTTTATCAAAAGTATTCCATACTACTACATATCACTATTCAAACTATTCCATACTACTACATATCATTCCATGCAACTCTTTCGTACAACTACCATAAAACTACACAGTCAAAGAATTTTTCATCGGGTAGTCGCGTATTCTGTCCCTGTGGGTATTTCTCGAACTACCGGACGGTCGGTCAAACGCGCATCAGAAATCTCTTATTGACAAGCCCCCTGAATGGCGAGGCATTACAGGAAATTTATGGGTCCCTGACATGACCAAGTCCAAAACACGACTACTGCAAGGTGTCTTCAAGCACTAAAACTGTAGTTCAAATTTGGGCTCGTTGTACATTCATCAAAGTGGAAGAGACAAAATAAACCTTCGAGACTACTTCTTGTCAAGGACTCCGAGAGACTGGGGAGAATTATGGCCCTGAGGCTTCAGCTCTTAATACCGTTTCCGGCAGACGACTATCAAGTCTTCATTTCTACAGCATAAGCGCAAATTTAAATATCCGTTTTTACCATTTTTCACAGTATTTCCCACTGAGCTTTGGACGAAGAACAATATACTTTTGTGAAAAGATAACATGGAATTAAACGAATTATAAATTCTAAAGGGTTAAATCGGAGGCACTCAAGTTCTTACAGTGCTTGTATGAACCCCATCCAAGTCACGGGGTCTGGCTAAGATGCCCTGGCGGAAAAAAAAACGGACAAACCCTTCCTCCAAACCCCCGGCGATCCCCCTGTACCCCCCGTACTACCCCCCCTGGCGAAAACCCCTCCGGTACCAACCCCCTGACATGTCAAGAAACATACAGACGAGCGGCCATGCGTACTTCGCGTGTCTAGGGAAAATCCTTGACTGCTCGCGGTCAAAACTGCAGTTTCCAATAAGATTTTATAATTTCTTATATATTTGCATTCGTGGGGGTGGGTAACTTTTGCCGGGGAGAGGGGGGGTGGCAGGGGGGTTGTATGTCCGGGGTTGTTTCCGCCTAGACCCCAAGTCGCTGGTTCAAACCTCTGAACTTTGGTATAACCGTGGGTCGTGCGACCATCTAGTCGTGCGACTCGGAAGCACTCCAATAGATCCTAACAAGAAAAACAGGCAAAAAGAAACACAGATAGCTGGTTTATTGAACAATATGTAGATAAATATTTGGCAGTGTCTCTTTACTTCAATAATTTGTTTTGCGGTATTTAGGCTATCATCCATATTTTAAAGAAGAAAAGTTGTTTATTTGTTTCTAGCTATACGGTTCTGAGGTGCAGATGGACGTGGGAACCCGGAAGTGAACACCATCCTTCAAATACCTGCTTTCTAAGTTTTCCAGTTTTATAACTGTCAGTTGTGGTAAACAAATAGGATACCCAAGCAAGACTCACCTCAAATCCTAAGAAGCCAAGATGGCGGGAATCAAAGGCTCTGAAGACCAGGTGGGCGTAGAACGAAGTGTCTAAAACAAAACAGTTATCTTAAAGTTTAACCGAAAAGGGCTGAGATATGACGATCTTGTTACCCATCACTGTTCAGTAAAAGAGCTTGAAGACCCGATGAAAATGCGTTACATCGTTGCTCCGCTATTCATGAATAATAGATTTTCATATAGTGGAATTTCTCTGTCGGATTGTGGTGGTACCTCTATGCGCTTGTGCCTATGTTGTGTTCTTGACGAAAGCGATTTCTGAAAAAAATAAGTGTTCACGAAGTGAGCTACCTTCCGCGAGCTGCTCACTGGCCAGTGAAAGCTTTCTAAACGTCATACTAGAACAAATAGTTAATAATAAATAAATCCCTTAACACAATCCAAATAATGTAGTGTATTCAGTTAAATGATACAAAAATAAGTTGGCTTTCCAGTTAAACTTTAAGTCCATTTTTCTGAACGTGTTAATCCCAACCCAATTCTTAGCTGTTGCTTCATACAAACCCGGCTTCTAATCGTTACCATCATCAAAATCAGACAAATTTCAGGCATCAAAAATTTTATCCAAACCGAATCAAAATTCAGGCAGAAAAAAAAAAAATGAAAGAAGATTCAGAATATATGCAAGGATTAATAATTGTTTGCAAGTTGACGGACAAAATCACGAACATGACATTGCTAATTAACGATCTGAAATAAGTAGGTGAATGAGAAGTTCTATCATTGTTATGAACCTTCTGGGGGAGAAAAGCGTATCAGGAAACAGAGAGAACAGTTGGATGTGAGCCAGAGAGGGGCGAATCCTAATCCGGATTCGTCCTTTTGGCCGGATTCGAACCTTCTGCTTGTCAGGCTGGATTCGGATTCGGATTCTAAACCTTCAGTTTTACGAATCCGCTCAAATTTCTAGTCTACACCTTTCCAGTTTCTGTTTCCCAATTTTTGCACAGTGAGCTTAGACTATCCAACTTTTTTATCTCCACCACCAACCATCTTCAGTTATCAATCACGTTATCTGATTACCTTAGATATCAGGGCTTTTTTGGTCACCTCTGATTTTTAAACTATAACCTATGTACATGACTCGAATTTTGCTAAGGTCGGATTCAAATCCCCAGCATGAAATGGTGGATTCGTACCTAGCCCTGGATTCTCGAATCCTTTCATGATCGCATTCGCCCATCTCTAATGTGAGCAGAAACAAAGTATTTTGAGCCCTTCTTTAATAGGGCAAGTGCATTTATGGACGTATTTATGTAACGCCTGCAACCACCAATTTTAAAGCGAAGTTACCGATGAACCCATTTTTGATAGTTCCGGTACCCTGCTTTTATTGTCTGATTTCCGCAGCTTATCTCAAGGAACAAGACATACAAACCATTGTGCGAATCCCCAAATTTGTATACCCTGCGAACGGCCAGCTACAGACCTTTAAAAAGACATCTGCTCGTAAAACTTTCCAGAACGATCGTTAAAGCACAAATCTCGGTAGCTAATTTTTTTGTTCCGACATTCTAACATACATGACTCCTTTCACATTATAAATCCCGTTTTTAGCTTTCCCCGATCGATCCCTTGGATTCCAAGAGAAACATAGACAATTTTGCACAACCGGTATTTCTGACAAATGAGCTCCTTGGAAGCTATAGGTTGGGTCTGATTCGTCTCGAAAGCGCCAATAAAGCGTAAAAGCCAGGCTTCATCTTCCAGATTTTTCTTCCGGATCCCAGATAGCCGTTTTCGTCGAGACGGATCTGGAAGGTGAAGCCAGGCCAAAAACGTCTGGAAGTCCAGGGTGTTGGACACCCCAGATTCTGGATGTCTGGAAGGTAACATAGAGGTAACCCGTTCGAGAGACACAAAAAATATGCAGATGAAGGAAGAAAAGGGAAAGTGATTGACAGTTGTGATTGGGAAGCAAGAAGTATTTGAAATGTAAAAGGGACATCCAGGAAGTGTTGAAGATCAGCAAATGTAGCTGTCATCATTATCATAAAAAACTGGATGGACTGGCTTGACTATGCGGAAGCCCCGGACGTCTGGGAATCTGGAAGGTGAAGCCTGGCTTTAAGAGCGAACCGACGGAACCGAAGTAAATTGCAGTCTCGATTTGACAAAATAATATGCACGCTGAGTCCCAGGTCATTTCAAAAAGTCTTCCCCTTGATGTAACTCACGTTTTTATTTCCCAAGAGAAGGGTTTTCCAACGGCTTTTACTCTTCAAAGCATGAGAGCAAATTATGGGGGGGCTGTTAGACACACAGAAGAGAGTGTTCGTGGATTTAAAATGGTTTGGTTAGATAACAAAGGTCTACGTTTGTCAAGACATGAAAGGTTGGAGCCATCCGATGTTCTGCAAACACGAAGCGTATGGAATGAAACAGTAAGAAGTTTCTGTGACCCCTAACTTCTGAAAGTAGATGCTGGTAAAGAAGGTGATCCTTTGTACAAAGTGTAATATCAAACTTAAGAAACTGTTAATTAACATTGGTTGCGATCCTGCCCTAGCCAAGCACACCTTTCTTTGCTTTTCTGGAAAGAATTTGACATTGGTTGTGTTTTTTGTTTAAATATAATTAAGTTAAACTGAAACTTAATAATATTCTCTTTTAAGACGAAAAAGACGCACAAAAAGGTCTTTAGTTTCAGTTTTTTAATTCTTAACACTAGAACTTTGCTGGTCATTTTAACGACAACTTTTCAGAATAACCGACTATTTTTCCGAAAGATTGACTATTTTAAAGAAAAGTCGATGTTATTTTAGCAAAAATTTACTGTTTATACCGAAACTCCCGGTTTACTGACTGGCCGAAAATACGGGAGGGGGGCTCTACCCTGTACGTGACGCCCCCCTGGAAGGGTATCCTTCTGTACACCTATTGAATGGGGTAGATTTCGCCACGGGGCCCAGGCACTTCGACGCGCAGGAAGTAGGCGGGACCCTTTTTTTTGTTACAGTCGCCTTGTGCATCTGGTGGGTATTATATATTATCGCCCGAAGAAAAGCAAGGGCGATAATGATTATAACACTAGTACACTTTGCAGCCCCATGATACCTCCTGGCGGAAATTCGGTAAAAAAGCAACTGTTTTATTTCAGTCTTTTCTTAAAAATTATCCGTTTGTCATTATCAACTGTCTTTTACCTTCACAAGGTTGTCGCTGAAGGGCTGGTTGAGCAGCGTCTTTTTCTGGATTTCTGATTAGTGAAATTGCCATCCTAGCTTAAGTCCGGTCTTCACCTCCCAGAAATTCCGGAATCTGGGCTTCCAGATTATTCTTCGACGTCTTCTGTAAATTGCATCTGGAACATGAACCGGTCCGAAAGTATATCAAAATAATCCGGAAAAAATGGGCTTTTGAACTTCCAGATTTCCGGAATTATTAAGCATCGCCGAAGAAATTCAAAAAAAATCTCGGAAAATCTGGGAACCCAGATTCCGGAAGGTGAAGACCCAACTTTACTGTTGAAGTGTCAAAACGACTCAACACCATCTATTTTATTTGCGGTAAAGTAGATGCCATCTAGCGGCAGATTCTGAGGGAGATAGAATTGATAAAGCTCAAACCGGTGTTGCCACTGGTTGCAGAATTCTGCAATGTATCATACATTTCGTTTCTTCGACAGAGTGAGCAAGAACTCTGCGACTGGGTCCTTAGCAACAAATACAAAAATAAAGTATAAAAGTTGAGGCGCATAATTGTGAAGATGATAGGCTATAGCGAGATTTCTTGTTAATAGTTTGTGAAAAAGACATAATTTCGTAGGTGCCAAAATATCATTGTTTTTTTCTGGCCAAAAGTCACAGGTTCCATCAGAAAAAGTGGGAACAGTGTTTATTATGATGAAATGTTTAGGCTATCAGAAACTTTTTGATTTGCTCAGTAGCTGCCTTTTGGAGACTAGAGGAAAACAAGTTAGAGTAAGTTGGAAGTAATGGTGTTTCAGTTGACAAGTTCCATTTCCAGTGGGAATGTGACTGTAACAAGGTATAACCCAGGTTGGCTGGCTAGGAAAGCAACATTTTTTTTTTCAGTTTTTAAAGACTTTTCTACAACGTTTTCCAACATTTTTGTTTACTGTATTATTTTTTTGTGTTTTTTTGTTTTTCCTCCTGAAAGTGATGTCTTTTATTCATTTTTTGGAGATCAGGCTCTATTTTTCAGTACTTGTGGGAAAATGCTCGATGAACTTGATGAACCGACCGACCGTGCGTTATCACTTTTTACCGCACGGCTGGCTGTGCGGTATCACTTTTTACTGCACGGCTGGCTGTGTGGGAAAATGCATGATGAACCGACCAACCGTGCGGTATCACTTTTTACCGCACGGCTGGCTGTGCGGTATCACTTTTTACCGCACGGTTGGAACTTTTTTTCTTTTAACATCAGGGCAATACCAGAAAATTTTGGCACTGGGTACGATAGGACTGATATCATGGGACTGCACGGTGTACTGGTGTTATTATATATATATATATATAATAGTGATAGTAATAACAATTAATAATAATGAAGGACTCTTAGTGGAATCGAGGGAGAAGCTGCAGTAACTTTGATGGAAAATTACCTTGGGCAAAGAATACGGAAATGAAATTAATATCAGTGAGAGAGAGTAGAAGATTGGGAATATGGTAAAGTATTGGGAAAGGTTAGTTTCCTTGCCAAATAAGAGACTAGTAAGGAAAGCGTTTGAATTGGCATTCGAGGATAAAAGGAAAGGTCTATGGAGGTAAAATTATTTCAAGAAAGTTTTGGACTTTCGTCGCTATGGAATGTGAGGAAGGCTAAGGGGATCAGATAGGTTCCATATCGAACGTGGTTAGAGAGTGGCTGGAATACCAAGACATATTATTTAGACAGGTCTAAAAGCAAATAGAAAAAAACTTTCGCATGCTCAAGGTTCGCGTGGCGCAGGTGCTGATCGTGTGGACAGGCGATAGCGATACTGAGCACTTCATGAATGTTTCGAAGAACTAAAAGATTAAGGAGGAAATGGTTGATATGCAGGATGTTAGAAAAATCTTTCTCTCGAAATTACAAAATATTGAAAGTTTTCTCTGTTAGCGAATGTCACACACGAAGCATAGTGCTGCAAAAGCAACATTGGTTTTGTTCCGTTTTTTTCCTATGCCGCCGATTTTACCTTATTGCTGGAAAGTGGTAAGCATTTTTTATAGAAAGTGTGGACCTTAGGCCGGATTGACGAATATGATATACAAATTTTGGAAATATTCGTGGAACTATTGCCTGGGACCAAAAATTATGGTTTTTGCTTGTCCTCGAGCCAGAGTCTACCGTGTGTGAAGTGAAGTGGAGTTATATAGCCGACGTGAGAGAGGACTATCCGAAGTTATGCAACCAAGCTTTCATTTCCCAAAACCATGTTTCTGCTTTCGATGGGAAGTTCCTTTCTAACAGGCAGACACCAGTTTTAAATTGAAAATGGACTGAAATCTGTGAAAACGGCTGAGTAGTTTCGCGTCTGTCATCCGCTCAGTTAAATTCGTCTTATTCGACTTCTTAACTTCCAAGCGGACTAGTTTCAGAAAGTCCCCCATTGTCTGATTATCAAGACTTTTGACAGAGAGATAGTAAAATATGGATCCACAAGTTAATGAGCAGAACATAATAGCTTTTCTGTTCTACTCCAAAGACCGTGTAAAACGTCGAGTGCGTTCCAGGCAGTTATTCCAAGGTATGACGATGAGAGGAGGAGCCAGTTCTTTATTGTGGTAGTTACAACGGTTTCTGGAACATAACAGCGCAAACATGTCAACACTATTATGGGAGTCCCTGCTGAACCGATGGTTATTTTCACTTATGATGCTCCCTACCATCGTAAGTGAATTGTAATGATCGTGACAGTCGTGGAGCGAAATGAAGGAGGAGCTATTTTTTAACCTCACAAACATGACCCCGTCAACAGCAAATAACGTTCTTTAAACCAATTCGTAGAGCTGCCAAAATGTTCTTTTAAGAGTGGACTGAAAAGTTTCATACTGGAATCTGCTTGCAGTAAAACAAAATTTTAATCTGGTTGTTTTCGTTTTTGAGGGTTTCGCTCCACTTACGGCACTTCACTAAAATAAGAACTTCTTTCGAAATGCAGCAAAAATGCAGCAAAAACTGCTGCATCCTTTCGTGTTTTCTTTGTCACTACGAGGGTTGTTGTTCTCGAGGTTGTTCTTCTGTCCTTGTCTCCTCATTTGGTCAAGTCGAAGTAGTTGATACACAATGATTTTCTTCTGCTTAGGCAACAAAACTAAACTAAACTATCCCGGTTGTCTCTGGTACGAAAATTATAACAAGAATCGTAACTAATACTTAATTCATTAAATATTTTAATTGTGAACTCATTCGCTGTACTAAATATTTATTTATTCATTCATAATAACTCGGTGCGGAACGTTACCTTCCATTGAGATTTCATATTTTCTGCTCATGAGCTTGTGGATCTATTTGACTATATCCGTCAATCCTCTATTCGAATAAGCCCGAAACGCGCTCACCCAATCAAATCCTGAAATCCTATGTAAACCAATCCACAACGTATGTTGTCGTGACGTTTCTGGTTCCTCGCTAGGCACGCGGCTAGTCTTTGGAGGTACCAAGAACAAATAATCCAATGGAACCTCCGTCTTTGGCCCAATGCAGCGACCATGGATACCCCGACAAAACTGAGCGGAGCTAGAGGTACTTGCTGTGAGCTTTGAGTTGATACCGTCTACTTCCCTCTTCGCCGCTGCACATACCAGCTGAAAAACTGTAGTATGCCTGCAGGCGTGGAGAACCCGGTCTGTATAGCGAGTCAGATGTGACGTTACAGTGGTGGACAGCCAATCAGCTATAGAGGACGACTGAAACGGCAAATTTTTCTTCGGGGCTCTATGCGATATAGAGCGTGTTCCACCCCTCTACCAATAATAACTATTAGTTACTATTTCAGTTCCAGCCTCACTAAAAGTTACTACGCTGAAAGTTCCAACCTTCTCGAAATAGTAACTAACAGTAACTATTTGCTTACCACGCTCAGGACGTAGAAAGCATAGTAACTATACATCTCTGTAACGTGATTGGTCCGACCAGCCCGCGGTCAGATATTTGACCGAAAAAAAGAAAAAGCGTTCCAGCCTTGACGCCAAGAAGTGTAGTAATCACGGTGACTCGCGTAGTAACTACGGTAAGTAGGGTGGAACACGCTCATAGATGTTTGTAAAGGTAACGAATTATGATGTTCCGCGTAGCTCCTGCCCTCCGCTCGTTTTCATTGGGTAGGGTAGCGAGAATATATTCGACTCCGCATGGTCGATTACAGTGATAGGGAGACGGAGGTTCTTGTGATTATTTGTTCTTGTCGGTATGAAGAGTTCGTGATCAAGAGTATTGTTGATAAGAAGCCGATAGGGGACATTCAGAAATCAGTCCGCTAGGAAGCCCTGAACTGGAATATACTGAATTCAGTGGCTCCTAAAATCGCGGCAATCGGACAAAGAAAGAGGCAATAAACTTGTCTCACCTCCGTTGGGAAATAAACTGGCGAGAAGAACGTGGAAAGTGCCTTCGGAGATCACCCCACTGGGACATTCCTGCAATAGAGATACGATTGGAAGAAATTGTCTGACAAATGGCTTGAACGTGATTTGATTAGCTGCTCCTTCAAGTCCATATCAAAGCCTGGACATACTTGTCCTAATCTGACGCTAAGCTTCTAATTGATTTGATGTGGTTTCCAACCGAGGTCTCAGGCACGAAATGCGAGATCGACTGAAAAGAGGCACGGCACGGTATAGTTTAGGAGGCACGAGTAGTAAAAATACTTTCGAGAACTAAAAGTGCCCTTTCAGGCTTCATACACTGTCAGAAGTTTGAACAGATAGCGCATAACACTTTCAAGAATAACACCTTTACACTTAGAAATCAAGTGTTGTGACCAATTAAGTTTACACTATTTGGTGCCTAGATCTCCAACAACACCTTCAATTGGTAAAAATAATAACGGGAACGAAAGAAACATAACAGATAACATCCCAAAGTGTTATCTGTTGAAACCGGGCATCCTTCTGTTGTCGTTATGTAACTTCTGACAGTGTAGTGAGGGGCAGGAAAGGAGAGGATGTTGTGCCTTCTTTTAGGCTCTGGAGTTGTGAACTCTAACTTCCTTGTCTACATCTACTTCCTGCTAATCTCTTTTTATTACTCGTGCCTCCTGCTCAATGCCGTGCCATGCCTCTTTTTAGTCGATCCCACGAAATCCTAGATAGTGACACCTTTCTGACATGAACTTTCTGAAGTGACACCTTTCTCACGATGACGCCTTTAAGGTGTATTCTCGCCGTTCCCCGAGGACTCCTCTTGAGGAGTCCCCGCGTTTTTGTTTGTCCCGGGGACTCACTCCCCGTATTCTCGCGAATCCCTACGGACGGGGAATGCTCCGATTATCATCACCACCATCAAAATGGACTCCCTTTCAGATTCGGAGGGGAATCAATTTTTGCTGGTGTTGGTGCAATGTAAAATTAATTAAAACATTCAGAATAAAAAATAAAAAAAAATAAAGTTGATCTAGACTAATTTTGTTAACTGCATATTCTGTTTTCGAACAAAATCCATTTTAAAAGCATTCCCCGTGTTCTCGCTGTATTCTGTACGCGGAGTCCGCGTGGAGTGACTCCCTCTATTCTCGCCGTTCCCTTCGATTCCCCGAGGAGTCCTCAGGGAACGGCGAGAATACGCCTTAAGGCAGTAAGTGTCAAATAACAGCAAGACGGTAAAACTTGTACATAATTAGTACGGACGACATCTTTTGTTATCACATTGGTTCTGTAGCTGAGAAGCAGTATTTTCCAACTGCAATTCAGTATCAACGTGAAGGAAGAAAAGTGAGTACAGAGAGAGTAAAATAATACCAAACCTAATCTACTGTAAGCCTAGTCTGTTTGTTTCTAATCTACCCTAGGAGATAGACCCGCCTCCACGCTTCAATACCATACGTCCAACAACTCCCCCAATACAGAGGTCAATTTGTTTTATAATTTCCCAGTCACTGATTCCTTCATTGTGCCACCCATGCCCTCGACAAGCTCCACAATCGTAAATAAAGGAATCAAAAGCTAGCAGACGTTCCGGGAGACAGAGTTACCCTCATCTGATTCTTTACATAAAGATGTTCGTTGGAGGTGCTCATGATATTAGGAGCGCCATGGTGACAGATAGCAAGATCAACGCTTTGACGGCTTTTGCAGTAGGAAACGAACTTAAGTCGCTAATGGAACAGCGGAGCCAATTTTAGACTATTCCATAGGCAAAGTATTCAATACTCTCTAGGGATGCTTTCAACGGTTGGAGCTTCACGGCGACGAAAGTTTAATGGTTTTTATTTCTTTCCGTTTAACAAGTTTTGAAAGGTTTTATTATATCATTATTTGCAGCCGCATCGGGAGCAGAGGCTCTAGAGATACTTTCGAAGTATAGCGACAAATGGCTTAATCCGATACTGATGGAATAGTATCGGTTCGTCGAACTCTTAGTAGTTCTGTTTTCTTTACGCACTAATGTTTCATCTACAAGGAGTTTTAGGCCCCACCGGCACCGGGTAACTTCAATCTAGAACCAGAGCTGTTGGACTCGGACTCTGGACTCGTCTCGAGACGCCATTTTCAAGGACTCAGACTTGTCTCGGACTCGTCTTTCACGGAGCTGTCCGTCCGCTAGAGCTGTGGACTCGGACTCGACTGGACTCGTCTCGAAACGCCTTTTTCAAGGACTCGGACTCGGATTTGCTGGACTCGCAGCAGCTCTGCCTAGAACCCACCTTCCGACCAGGTTCTGACTATAATCCGCACTGTTGAAGGAACAACCGACACTGGTGAGCCCAAAAACGGTTTAGAACACTAGGAAGTAGTCGCCAGTGAATCCAAAACGACTTTAGGCGTATTCTCGCCGTTCCCCGAGGACTCCACTTGAGGAGTCCCAGCGTTTTCGATTGTCCCGGGGACTTGCTCACCGTATTCTCGCGAGTCCCCACGGACGGGGAATGCTCTGATTAGCATCACCATCATCAAAAAGGACTCCCCTTCAGAATCGGAGGGGAATCAATTTTCGCTGCTGTTGGTGCAATGTAAAATTAATTAAAAATAATCACAATGAACAAAACCAAAAATAAAGTGGATCCAGACTAATTTTGTCAAGTGCATATTTTGTATAAGAACAAAATCCGTTTTGGAAGCAGTTCCCGTGTTCTCGCTGTTTTCTGTACGCGGAGTCCGCGTGGAGTGACTCCCTTTATTCTCGCCGTTCCCTTCGATTCCCCCAGGAGTCCTCGGGGAACGGCGACAACACGCCTTTAAAGGAAAAACCCAGGATTGTAACACCAGTTAATTTATCTTTTTACTAATATCGACAAAAAGTGGGAAATAGTGAAGACTGGATATGTACAAGACACAATAGCCTGAATGAAGAAGTTATATTCCCCTTTTCCAGAGGTTCCTATCGAAATCTTTGGTCTTGTTTTGCTTGATTTCTTGGTCTAAATCACGACTGTAACAAAAGCAAGGAACTGAGATCTGCAGAAACGAGCCTAGCGTTATGGAAAAAAATAACTGCTAGTATGTATTTAGAATTGCGGGTTTCCTCACGGTGACGATAATTTCGAATGCGTATTTTCGCTCGCGAAAACCCATCAAAATTGATAGTTATTCTTTGTTTCGCAATATTTGCACGGTATCCCGCAGCGCTGGTGCATGTCTTAAGTATGGAACGGCACGAATTAAAGCAATACAAAAGCAAGGCCCCTAAAAATTTTCACAGAATTTGATTTCTTGTGTGTAAAAAGAACACCATGTACCGACGAGTCGACCAACGCCCGACAAAAGCATACCAAATTTTATTTCTCCTGTGTTTGGACCGGAGTTCCATACTTAAGTTCAATTTCTGTAATCTATGAAAAGATACGTTGTTGTCGTACTGGGTAGGTTACTATTTCGTCCGTCCGTATGTGGCCGAATGGTTAGGGCGCAGAACTCGTAAGTGAAGGGTCGCTGGTTCGAGTCTCGGTGGTGCATACTGTTTGGTTGGGGACGGTGCTGGGGTTTTTGGCGTAACCCTGTAAGAGGGATGCTTTCAACGGTTGCTTAATAGCATTGTCACGAAGTTGTCTCATTGTCACATTGTCTTGCTTTATTGAAAATCGGCTTGCTTGCTTATCTTTGATAAGCATAAGCGAACCAAGAAAACTTCGACGAACATTCAATGATTTTCTTTTGAAGGGGGGGGGGGTGCCATAAGAAAATAAAAGTAAATTTGTGGCCTGTGTTCCCTAAAAGGAGGAGGGGAGGGGGGAGAATACCTTGACCACTTTTTATGTCTTGTCGTGCTATGTCTGCTTGTGCTTGTCAGATAATACCAGGCAATGGTCACCACCGATTGACCGTTTAAAAAAAAGAAGTCGACGAACATTCAATAATTTTCTTTTGAGTGTGGGGGATTGCTATAAGGAAAGAAAAACAAATTAGTGGCCGATTCAAGTAAAAAAGGGAGGGGTGCAAAATAAGAGAGAAGACTGACTCTGTGTTACGTCTTGTCAAGCTGCCTCTAGGAACAGTCGTTTTTTTTTGTTCCAGTAGGCAGACCGCTTTGCCCACCTGACCAATAGGTAGGTGGTGGGATAAAGAAAAGGGGCTTACAATTCTAACGGATTGAATGAATTATAAACGCTCATAGTGAAACTAGGAAGCTGGAAATATTGTGCTTAGAGACGTACATTCTGGTATTTTTCCTTTAGGAATTCCGGATCAAGTTTAGATCACACTGAGCAGGCATTGCAAACTGTCGATACGGTCCATCTGACCTAAGTACAAGTACAACTATGCTTCCGCACTTCTAATTTACTTCAAAGTTAGGCTACTTTATTTTGGACCATTCTTCTTTATAATATTCTATTATTATGCTTCTATTCTATTATGATTTCCAAATATTTGCTGGCTGGGCAAAGGTTGCACACACTTTCAATTGTACTAACATCTCTGTAGTTTGGCAGAAAACAGGCTGTTTTTCTAAACTTATGACGTGACTTTGTTTCAGATTTTTCTTTTTCTTTTCGTCTCTTATGACTTGCAACCTCTTAGCCCTGGACAGTGAAAGAAATAAAATTTATTTTCTTCACTTCCAGTAAAGATTTCTCCGTGTTCATCATCTGTTAGAACAGTCACACTTCCTCCGTTCGTCAAAAAGTCAGAGCTTTCAGTCCACTTTGAATTTAATCAAGCAGGAAGGGCCTTTATTGATACCCTCTTTTTTCATCAGCTTCCGAGATGATTTTCCGGCAAGAGACTTTCAGTTTGAAAGCTCTTTTGAGAAAATTCAAGCATTAGACTTTTCACTTGGTGAATAATTGGAGGGGAAGCTTTCATCAATGTGTCCCGAAGTATAAAAGGAGATCTCCCTTTAATCACGTCCTCTATCTTCGATGACGGCTACTTTACTTCTTCGACTTTTTGTGGAAAAAAAAACAGGACCGAAAAGGGAAGCGGATTGGCTGCCATGTTTGGCGGTGAAGTTGACTGACCTCAATGTAGGGTTTAAAGTCCATATCAAACGTCGACTCCCAATCTAACCTTCTGCTTTCCCTTCAATCATACTTCTTCATTCTTACAAACAAGGCTATTTGCGAGGCCCAGGATTGGCTGAAGGATACGAGTTGGGGAGGAGTCAAGTGGTGACAAGTGACGGGTAGCCCGCTTTGGGGGAGGAGCCAAAATGATCAAAAAGTGCATCATCTGTTGGGAGTCACCGTAGGGCGAGACAAGAGTTCAAGTATCAAACATTCTTGTTTGATACTTTCAACAGCAAATCATTTAAATGAAGACAGAAAAAGAAAGAAGACGTCCAGAATTCTAGCAAGCATCACAACAAACGAGAAGAAACTCTGAACTAAAAACCGAGCTAAAAACAGCAAATAAAGTTGAAAGAGCCTGATATCATTCTTATGTCAAAAAGAAAGCTAAAACAACTCTTGGGCTCTTAGAATTAATCATTCCCACTTGACTATTTCAGAAACGAAAAAAAAACCAAGGTAGTCCGAAATTTAGAGGTGTTCAAAGAAACAGACCTCTACACAAAGGCCTCACGTATGGGGTAGATGCCCCCCTCCCCTTTTTTGCCACTCGGCAGAAACAACCGAGTTGGTAAAATCTGGCCCCGAAAAGCCACGATTGTCGCCCGTCTAACGACACCTCATTGATTTCTCATTTGCCTTGTTGCGCTACCGTCGATGCGTATCATGCTGTAGACGGCTGTTTGCGAGAAGCTCATTGACCAGAAAAACGGTTATGTAAGTTTTCCCGTCCTGGGATGTCAAAACGTCAGTGACAGGATATCCATGATATCGTAAAGTTTGTCCGTCCGTCTGTTAGCACGAGGACTCTCGAAGGGATTGAAATATTGTGTTCAAACTACATGGTGTGAGGATCTTTTGAGTCAAAGTAAAGGTCAAGTCCGTAGATGGGCTCCGTAGCCCTATATTTAGGATTTGGGGAGGGGTTTCGAATTAAGGGGCGAAAAAAAAGTTTTTTTTCAAAAGTTAATGGGATAGTCGATTAAGGGGTAAGGCAGGAGACTGCTGAGTCCTGATATGAATCCTGGATCCATATGAATCCTGGATCCGAAGCTTAACAAAACTAAAATTTGTTAATTTGTTGTTTATTGTTATTTGTCATCTGTTAAGTTGTTAATTTGGTGTAAATTTTTTTTTGCAACATAAACAGCGAATAGTGCAAGAGGTTCTTTAACACGAAAAAAGGAAAAGAAGCAATACCTGTTTGAAAGACCGGTACATTTGCTGCAATTCTTTTCTTGAGAACCTCGTGTGTAAGCAAAGGCTTTCCAGGTCAGGAGGGGGGCATCTTTGAGGGAGACGACCTTCTCGATGGTCTATAGCTGAAAGAAATTACACTGAACCTACTACATAAGGTGTATTAGTTTCTAGTAGACCTATTGGACTAATATACTTTTGGGAGGACTATGTCACCGAGCATCCCCGGGTCGATCGAGTGAACAGCGAGAGGAGAGAGGGGAGAGAGCTAGTCGGAAAAACACGACCTGATGTCCCCTTTGGCGAAACTACCCTGTAACTCTACGTTTGTATTCTACACGTTAAAAAAAAGTTTCGGGTTAAAAAAGCCCCATGCTTTTATATTTGGCACCGAAAATACCGCAAGGCGAGGGAGGAAAACGACTTGAAAGAAAAATAAATCGGGTTAAAAAAGCCCCATGCTTTTAAATTTGGCACCGAAAATATCGCAAGGCGAGGGAGAAAAACGACTTGAAAGAAAAATAAATCAACAGATTAATATGAAAAGTTCAGACAGTTTTAGTTAGAGGAAACTTACTCGCTTAAATTTCGTCTTGGAAAAAAAAAACTTTCATTTCTCCTTGTCTTTCCAGCTCGTACGAAAAAATGGTTTCTAAAATAAGCTATCCACTTCGGTCAAAGTAAGTGTACAGGTAGTGGTCGTGTAGCTAAGCAGATGTGGTGTAAAAATATTTTGGCTTCACGCCAAATGTACCAATAAATAAATTAAATAAAAAAATAATTGACAAATAAATTAACGAAAGAAATAGACACGAAAAAAAACGAAACCGGAAGATCGAAAAGCGACTTAACAAGAGGCCTATATAGATTTCCAATCTTCATCGGATTCTGTCCGTAGTATCAGACCAAGCAGGAACACAAACATGAAAGATCGTTTCAGCAGTTCAGCTTACCCCGTTGGTCATTCTAATGACTTTATCAAGAATTTTAAGTACTACAGAAATTCCGCGTTATTTGGTGATTTCTCGGTTCTGGGCAATCTATTTGTCCAGCAATGAAAGCTCAAAAATAGCTTTAATGTGTATTCTTAAACGACCCGCCGTGCGTATACTGCCAATGCAACCTATTTCCGTAACTGCATTTAATAACCCTTAAACAAGATACCCAAATTTCGTATGTAACATTCTAAGCCCGGTGACGAAACCTCACCAATCTTTGCACTTTCCATGATCCCCCATTTTTCGTGCGCATTATGCTCCTGACGAGTGTTCGTCTCGTGCTCCGATGTTTTATGATTAAGCCTTTACTTCCAAAAATTTCCAGTTTCGGACGGTTTCCAGACAAACTACTTGTCAGACGAGAAAATAAATTTATGTTTGTATGTATATTCCTTATAGCTCGTTGCAGTAATTTAAATTTACAACAACAACATACATTGTAAGTTAATTACAATAATCACATAAGAAAATTTTGGAATTTCGACTTTCATGAACTGGAAACGGATGTATGAGCGTATAGTCTTTATAACCCGTACACAAAGAATAATTGTATTAAATTCCAGGTTTCAGATCACCATGTCTCGTTAAATCAATACTTGTTGACCCCTTAATTTGAAACCCCCTCTCCACTCCTAAATGTAGTGCTACGAGGCCCACCTCCCAGTTTGACCTATAGTCTGACCCAAAGGAACCTCGAAACAGCAACTTCGAACAAATAATTTCAACCCCTTCGAGAGTTATCGTGCTAAAATACAGACAGACGGACAGACGGATGGACAAATATTATGGAGTCACAGGTATGTCAAATTTATGATTTATAGGCAGGTCCATATCCAGAAATTTTTTTCGGAGGGGGTTTTCCCCGCGTGTCGGACCTAGTCTATAGCAAAAAGTACTAAAAAGATACAGATCAGAGTTACAGTCTATAAAAACTGATTATTTTTGCATGTTTCGGAAGGGGTTTGAACCCCCTTCTGGATACGGCCCTGTTCATAGGTATGTGAAGTCACTGGGATCCCAAAACTCTGTCGTGAACATTCTCCGTGACTAATCGTTTGCTCGCCAAGGAGTTGTCAAATGAGTCATTCTTTTTAAAAGTTTGGTGTCTCTTGAATGTCTTTTTGTACTCATGAAGTGGAGATAACCAAGACATTTATAATTATGTGATTATAGAGCATGCCAAGTGACAACAGGTGCGTCATACGAGTCTCGTATTGAGATTAACAGTTTACACGCAAGAATGTAAATAAATAGTGGAAAAATATAAATCCCCAGAAAAATTTTAAATAATACGCTTTCTAATACTGTTTTTTTGTCAACGAAAAGCCGTTATCTTGACAAGAAACTTTAGGCACCTAGATATAGGTCTGCTAAAAATTGCCTACACATGTCACAGCATTTTGTTGACATTGTCCTATGCTATTTTTCACAACGAAGAATTACGGAAAAATAGAGTGCTAACTGAACTATAACTGAACTGAATATCCAATCCTCTGAGGAGTTAATGAGCTTAATAGACTGACATAATATCTTTAATGAAGGGTTAATAAGACTTTTGTTTTTACGAATAAGGTTGACTTCGTGTTAGGATTTTGAACAAAAAAGGGTACGGTCCGTTCACAATAATCGCTCTTGTTGACTGATAATAGTTTCTCCACTATTTTTGACCCGATCAATGAATTCTGGCTGGCCTTGTCAGTATAAAACACCAGCTGACGTACCGGTTTTATACACTCAGATCCATGTATACCCCAGAGGTCTAGGCGCAAACCACTCCGGACTTAACCCCACCGCCAAACACCCCTGCTGAAACCCCCCGGGTACCAAACTCCCCGGCCACCCCACCCCCGCCCGAATGCAAACATATAGCAAATTAGAAAAATCTTCTTAAAAACTGTAGTTTGGACCGCGAGTACTTGAGGATTTCCCTAGACACTCGAGCTAGATTGACGTCGGCTCGCTGGCCGCTCGCCTCTATAGATACTTTTCATAGATATTTTATTCTATTAACACTGTGTGTGTGGGAGGAGGGTGGCCGGGGGGTTGGTACCGGGGGTTTTTCGGTGGGAGGGATGGTGGCTTTGTCCGGGGGGTCGCCGGGGGAGTCTTAGCCGGAACCCACCCGAGGATCCGAATAGATGAAACTCTACTCGAGGGGTTTTAGGAGAGCTTTTGAGAATCGCTTGCCATATCGACTGACCCGCAGTAGGTTTATGCTCATTTGAACAATTACTCACCTTAACTTTGAGCAGTGCACTTTTTTGCTCAATAAAATAAAACACGCTCTCAGGAGAACTTAGGTTTGACTGGTCAGTGTTTTACTTCTAACGCATCAAGTGTTCGAAATGGCACTGATCGACGTTACACTACTGTACACAGAAACGTACCTATACTGTGAGCAGGTCGTGTCCAGGGGAGGAAAGTGGATTCACCCCCTTTTAACAGAAAAAATAATCGTTTTTCATAGGCTTTAACCTCTGATCTATGTCTTTTTTGTACCATTTGATCCGACCCGTGGGCAACCCCCCCCGAAATAAATTCCTGGATACGGACCTGACTGTAGGACTACTAACCAAGACCCTGGACTATAAAGGATCTGTACAACTCAGCGGCACCTTGTGGAACTCTCTCAACACTTTCTCTTTCCTTGTAGGTTTGGTTGAAGCATGATGGCGCCCTGCTGCGCCCCCCCCCCAATTGCGCCTCTGGATGAGTCCCTCCCGAATCCAAGATCGGTCACCGATGGTGGTCTCTCCTCTCGAACTTCTTTATCCTTCAGCGACAATCCATGTTTACCGATTAATTTCTGACATGAAAAACTGTTCTCTGCGGCTTAACACAAATAAATTCCAGAAGCGCACAACGCCAGGAGAGTGTCCTGAGGTTCTGTTTCTATCTTAATTTTATGTTCTAATTAAAAGGGAAGCCGCTAATTCTGGCCATGCATATTCAGCTTATCTCTGCTCCTTTCTAATTTATGATGTTCGCGTGAATTACGGGCCACAACTCGAGCTGGAAATTGAGCCGGAGAGGGCTCATTAGAGATTTCGAGGATGCGCTGGCGGTGTGATAATCCTCACAGGCTAGACGGTAAAGTGATGTGACTTACTCTTGATTATTAAAGGCACAGAAAACTTGACTACGCAACTTTCGGCCATCAAACCGACCTGAGGGCTTAGATAAATAAACAGGGACTTACTGTCGACAGACCCCCCCTTCTTTGTTATCTCGAACCCCCTCCTTAGTGTTTCCAAAGCTAGCTGGCAGGCCCTTGCCCCTTATGCACTGTAATTATGCACTTATGTACTGTAAAAGTTCGCCTTTGTACGTGTAGACTAACGACTAACGACACACCAGCAAGAGGTCGTGCGTTCGATTCCTAGTCCCGCCACACAAACCTTTTGCTTTTTTTCTACTAACTCAAAGCCGAATTCTCGGAAACTACACGGAAACTGCAATGGTCGTAACGAGAATTTTTCTTACTCTCAATATCGACTCAGGGTACATTCTTGATATGTCAGCTAGCTCCCCTAGTCAAGTTTGAGTCAAGTTTTCTGTTCGTTTAAAGGGCGATTCTGGCGATCTCGCGGATTTACTTTCTGAAAAGCAAAGCGAGAATCCGCCGAGCGCAAGAACAAACGTCAAGTCGTTGCGCCTCAGTTGCACCTTTAAAGGGCGGTTCTGACGGTCTAGAAAGCGACGTGAGCTTATGCGCCAGCTGTTCTTGCGACTTCAGCTAAAAGTCGCTTCGCTTTCCAGAGCTCTTCTCGCACTCCGCTAGTTTCCGCGAGCATTTGGAAAGTGAATCCACTTCGCGAGTGGAAAGTGGTTTCGGCAGGTCAGCGAGAAGGCAACGACTTTTTTGCTTGTTCTTGCGCTCGGCGGATTCTCGCTTTGCTTTCGGAAAGCGAATCCTAGAGACCGCCAGAATCGCCCTTAAAACTTCTCGCTGACTTGCCGAGATCACTTTCCACTCGCGTAGTGGCTTCGCTTTTCAAATCACTCGCGGAGACTAGCGGAGCGCAAGAACAGCTCTGGATAGCGAAGCGGGTTTTAGTCGAAGTCGCAAAAACAGCCAGCGCATAAGCGCGCGGAACTTTCCAGACCGCCAGAATCACCCTTAACTGGCGAAACGTCGCTGGCGAGACACGCAACAAACTTTGTTGATTGTTTGACATAGGATTTGAATACCCTTGATGACTAACTCTCCTTACTGATGCAAAAACGCCGTGAACCCTAGCGGAAGAGCCGGAAGCGGCATCACAGCTGTCCCCAAAGATCGCCGTGATTGGTTGACACAGGATTTGAGTTGTTGAGTTTGAGTCGTTAGGGAGACGTTTTCTCTTTCTTCCTGAGGATCACTGGCGTGTTTTGGACTTAGTCATATAGAGTATTAAGTTCGAGGATTCGTTTGGGTGACGTTTCTCGTTCTTCCCGAGATTCACTGGCGTGTTCCGGACTCGTATAGAGAATAAGGGTCATCGGTCACACGAATTTCCCAATGTGGGCCCGTAGAAAGGCAGTATGTTTGTTGTCAAATTGTATTAAGAGTACAAACCTGCAAGATGTACTCTGAATTGTAGATATAGCATAGATCCATGTCGGTGTTTTCATACCGACATAATTTATTTTCACCGATATATCGAAAAGCAAATATTATCAAGGAGAAGTCAAAGAAGGAAAGTGCCACTGAAATTTGATTGAGCCAGTAGGCTATTCTCAGTACGACGTCTTTGTCGAACCCCCCCCATATCTTATTACGTTTGACAAGGCCAGATGGCTGAAGTTCAGATCATGTTTGTGACAAGGTCAGAAAGCTACATATCGATCAAAGAAGTGAGCAAAATCTACTGAGAATACGCACGTACACGGGCGATTGACTCCCCCAAACGTCAACCTTCAAACAACAACAACATAAGGGTTACCGCCAGGGCCGTATCCAGGAATTTATTTCGGGGGGGGGGGTTTGCTCGCGGAATTTATTTCGGGGGGGGTTTGTCCACGGATCGTACCAAAAAGTACAAAAAATACATAGATCAGAGGTTAAAACCTACAAAAAACTATTACTTTTGTGGGTTTCGGGGGGGGTTTGAACCCCCTAACCCCCCCCCCCCCCTGGATACGGCCTTGGTTACCGCGTTCTTTGCGAACCTCTATTCATCTTGTTTATACGACGCAAAGGTAGGCGAAACACTGTGGAATAGAATGTGTTACATGGATACTTTGTTGTTGCGGAAATAAAAATAAATTACGAAACGGATTTTCTCAGCGTTAGAATACCGAACTTTTTGTTTTGTCCGCTACAGTGTGACTAGCATTATAAGGTCCGTCAGGAAATGACCAGTCAAAGTGAAACACTAATGCTACTTTCACATTGACGCGTTTATCTTGCGTAATCTGATGCGTACGCGTCGACGCAACGCAAAAATAGAGCCGCTTTCACATTGACGCGTTTATCTTGCGTAATTTGATGCGTACGCGTCGACGCAACAGAAGAATAGCGTTGCATCGACGCGTACGCATCAGATTACGCAAGATAAACGCGTCAATGTGAACGCGGCTTAACAAGACAAAACATTATAGGTCATTCGTCATTTATTCAAACTTTCAACGAATGCTGGCACCAAGCTCTTACTATGTCGTTCGGTTTGACGGGGTTAAGAACCGGAACTAATGTGCTTTGGCTCGAGGTAATCGAGGTTTTGGTGGGCAATATAGAGCTGGAATGGGTGTTGAAAACGTGTGTAGGATGGCAGATTGTTCCCGATCTTGGTACAAAGGCCAACACATAGGGGTGCTCATTTTTCATAAATTCTGAGGAAATGTACAAAGATATTATATGATTAATTTGATCTATTTTATTAGCCATGTGTGATGGATGCTGATAATTAGCCAAGGCAGGACAAGCAGAGGTTAGACCCCTGAAGTTAGACCCCAAATTCATAGTCAGTTGTCAATACGCTGAGCTTTCGGTAGGCTAACAAAGTCTCGCCACTTCTTTCGTAGCACTGACAGTGTTATGAATGTTTCACTGATTTTGGTACAGTTTTTTTTCTTCTCTACTGTATTACTCCTCAGTTTTGAGATGAAAATAAATACACTAGCCTACTAAATGTAAATAATATTATTATTCCATTTTCAGATCTGACTGCGAATTTTGGATTTCAGTCGGTGTGATTTTCCACTGATTTTTACCAAGAAAAGCTGAGTATAAACAATAAGGAAAACCGTAGATTTTCTACGCTGAAATGCAGTCTGCGTGAACCAGGTTCATGCCTGCTTAGCCGTCTTAATAATTTCAGAAAATATTAAATATTCCTTCAGCCCAAGCTGACTGCGAATCATAGTTGACAGTGCAAAACGGATACGTCAGCTAAATTTTATTCGAGCTATATTTCGGCCCTTCTTGGCAAGGGTCCTCTTCAGGCTCAAAACCGCTCAAGTTGGAAAAACGAACTGTGGAAGAACAAGTTCATAAGTTCGTTGTTCACAAGTTCGTTTTCCCAACTTGAGCGGTTTTGAGCCTGAAGAGGACCCTTGCCAAGAACGGCCGAAATATAGCTCGAATAAAATTTAGCTGACGTATCCGTTTTGCACTATCAAATCAGAAAATATTTTCTTTTTGCCAGAAATAAGCTGTGGTGTTCAGATGCGATCGGATGGGACAGGCTAGGCAAGGGTGATACAAGCTTTCAGGGAGTCATAAACAAAACAAGTTTGTATCTACTGTGTGGGTAAAACTAAAAAAATGACACGCCTAGCTACTACTAGCACGGGCCCACGGTTCGAGGTCATCGCTCATAATTTCGAGGGCATGTGACTGCAATCGTTTCTACCGGCCCATGTGGACGATGCAAGGGACGATGACGTCCATGAGCTAGCTTGATACAGATAGCCTACAGCATATTCATACAGTATAATAGTGACAAGAGTCTATAGTAAGATCTTGACTTGGTTACTAACGAAGGTAACTAACAAATGCCTTTACCGCCTATCCTCAAACAGAACAAGTTTTCTTTCCCCTTTTATTGAAATTTAACTGAAAAGCCAGCTTTTTTTTTTTTTTTTTTTACCATTCTTTATATTTATATTTAGGCCTACATAAGTGTCTACCTAGTATGAAGCTGCAGGGATTTTCTTTTCTGCTTGTATCGAATAAACTACTTTATTAAACTATCTTCGTATTATCTGATACCAATTCAAACCTAATCTGTTTTCTGTATATCAAAGACAGAGACCAGCGGTTCATCAAGTGGTTGTCGACGAAACCTGTAAGGGGTCAAGAAAATACCTGGTAAAATCTGATAGCGGAAGACCTTTGTGAATAACTAGGAACAAAGCATTATGGGCCCTCGAAAATAAACGAGAGTAGTAACCGAGTGCGTCGGATAACGCGGATGATAGTTTATAAAAGTTTTTCTTTCTGGTGACAGCAAAGTCCCACAAAACAGGCAGTATTGCTTTTGTGGAGACCAAACTTTGAGGAATGTGACAGTTCCTAGAATAGGGATAGACATACCCGCTGCATCATGAGTAATGACAAAACAAATAACATCGCAGCCCGTGCTAGTTTTTAGTCTCACTAGAGGGGGTGAGGGTGGGGGAGAAGTCAGACATGCTATTGGACTTACAATTCCTATGATAGAATCCAACTCTTGGTCTACTGTAAGCAGTTGTTGTACCTGGAAATTAGTTATGTTTTAATGTACTGGAATTTTTCTCAGCTTCGTCGAAGAGATGAAGATAGATGCTCAGGATGGTATGCGATACACAATAAGGTGTGAGTATTCCTTGTTGGCATGAGTATTCTTTCAGCCCAGGCTGACCGCGAATCAGATTTGGGAGAAAAATGTATCACTGTTTCCTGGGCAGGGCGCTTCCAATACGGGCTTTAGCTGAAGCAATATAAAAGGAGAGGTCAGCTATAATAAACAAACGTGCGGACTTGTCCGTTTAGGGACGCAAAATATCGCTCTGACCACAACCGAACAAAATGATTGGCGCGAGAGACTGGTCCGATCTAAAGCACCCGAGCACCCTAATAGCGCCCTTGAAGCGCCCGAGTCTTCAGTTCTCAGCACGTATTGTGGTCACCAGAGAATCTACTGGGCTAGTTGCAAAAAGAAGTACAATACTGTTTAAGAAGGTCTCTGCAGTGTCTGCAGCATTTCTCCCACAACTAGCAAAGCCCACTTCCTGATTGGAATGTCTACTTTTTTGCTGCCGCAGCTAACGTATCCGATGATCCGGGTTTTGAAGGTAAGAAGTATAAGGGAAAAATGCAGATGAGAAAATAGCTAACAGAAATGTTGTTTTTAATTTCTTAATAAATGTTTGATTTGTTAATGAAATTTGTTACAACCTGGTATTTTATTTACGATGTATATCATTGTTATTATTATTATTAGTGAGTGGGGTTGGTGTGTTATCGTTGGTCATAGGTGAATAAAACTTTTTGTACCCTTCACGGGACTGTTATGCATGTTGTTTTGTAGAATGAGTGGGAAAAATAAAATTAACTAAATTGAGTTAATTTAATAGAATGAAATTTGAATAGGCTAAGTTTTTAATTTACAAAAAAAAAAATCTTTATAAACAGTTTTTGCTAATTTGTTTTCCGTCTTGCACAGGTAAACTGTTGTCACTTGCTAAGACGGGCTATTGCTAAATGTATATGTTGGATGTTAGTCAAGTTGAAGAAGAAACAATCGAACATTGAAACTGAAACTGAAAATTCGTATAAATCACTGTAAGCGACGCTAAGTAATGAATTTTAATGTTTCGATAATTGTTTTTAACGTTACTGATTGGAAGTGGAGACGTAGCCACTCGCATTGGTTCACTCCATTATGAGGGCAAACGAAAACGGAGCCTCGGGCTTATTAAAATGCATACTTCTCGAAGGTTACAAGAACTATATTTCATTCTCATGAGTTATATTTTTGACGTTACGAAACAAATTTGGCGTAAGCCTTGACAGGTTTTGGTGGATGAAACGATCTATATATCTGCCAAGTGTGGTCAAAGTGGTATTTCGGTTACGTCATGGATTTTTTGATTTGTTCTTACATGGTTTATTACAGCAAGGCTAGCCATGAGGTAGAATGGTAGATATGTTCGTCCCGCTTGACCGACCCCTTTCGCGTGCTTGGGTACTTCTACGATCGCTCCATGGACTCACCAGTTTAAAACCTTTTAGTTAAACCAACAACTGGCCATTTCTTTCTACTTTCCTCTTGGAACTAATTCCCACGAGGCCTATCAGAGGAAAGACGAACTGACACTAGCATTTGACCCACATCGTGTCTGTTTGCCCGAATTCTCCCAGAAAAATAACCAAAGTTTTCGGAACATTTACTGGGCTTCTTGATCCAGACAATCGGGTCTTTTACTTTTGTAAAGTCTTTTACTTTAACCAAAGTCCTCGTTTCAGCTCCATTCCAGGCAAATTGTATGCAGTCGAGTCAAAGAGCTGGTGACATCGAGAGGCGAACCAAGAACTTCTCGGTCTGCATTCTGAGGCTCTAGCGGTTGAGCTAACCTTCTCTGTGTTATGTTGAGACTTTCCGACAATGAATAATATTTGACTTAAAAGTTTCACTTTTCAAGTCTTCCAAATTACCTTGTTTCGGCAATTTCGGCCGAATTACTTGTCTGACCAGAAAATAAAGTTCAGAAATGGATTCACCCAGTGTTCTTACCCACAATACCAACCTCTAATCGAATTAAGAATGAACTTTTCTGTTATACATTTCCGCTTTGGCTGGATTCCGGATAAACTTCTTGTCCAGCGAAAAACATTAGTATCAGATCTGGATTCAGCATGTCTCCCTTCCTTCTATCAACTATTTCATTATGATTTAAAACTTCCTATTAAATATCCGTTTTCGACCGGATTCCGGGCGAACTATCTGTCCGGCAAGAAAATAAAGTTCAAAAACGAATTCAGCATGTCTCGTTACCCCTAAATCGAACCTCTAGTCAACTTTAGAGAAAACTTTACTTTTAACACATTTTCTGGTTTTGACCAAAATTCCGGGTGAAATGGTCCGGTGATGTCTCGTTACTTCTAATTCAACTATCCCAATAGCTTTCGAAAAAAAAACGTTTCACCCCTTAATTTGCCCCCCCCCCCCCCCCCCCTCCACCACTAAATATAGGGCTACGGAGCCCATCTGCAAACCTGACTTGTATTTTGGCCAAAAGGATCCGCACACCAAGTTTGAACAAAATATCTCAATCTCTTCGAGAGTTGTCGTGCTAACAGACGGACAGACGGATAAGCTAAACCCTTTACGATGTCACAGGCTGTCATAGATTTTATAAAAATTTCACACTTCGGAAGAAAAACCACTTCCTCCTCCTTTAAATTCATCCAAGCGTTACCAGCAAACTTTCGCACCAATTTTTTGAAAAATTTCAAATTTTCTAACTGTGTAATTCTGACCAGTTTTCTTTGATATTTTGATGTATTATGCCCCTTTTATTTATGAACTAAAAAAGTTTAAACATCCAAATCACATTCTAAATATATTGTGGATTTCATCATCATTATGTATTTATATTTTGATTCCATTTGTTCGCAACGAAAATGATTGCTACGGTGACTACCAAGAATTTAATACATGTAAAAATATTAGACAAAATACATTATGTAATTATATTACATTCCATTTGTTCGCTTTGTAACTGATTGTTAGTGTGACCACTATGACTTTTAGGAATTAAGACATCCGAAAATATTGGACAAAATATAATAGCCGAGTCCATTGCTGCTGCAAGTTTTTCAAAAGCTTCGGGAAAAGTTGCTTCAGAATACCTATATACGTTATCGTCTATGTCGTACCTATCGACAAGATCGAAGCTGAGTAGCCCCTGCACGTAATATCAACTCTAATACCACACGAACTTCCTTTTTGCATGAAACCCGCTCGAAGAGTAACATCCACACAGCCAAATGACATTCTTCATGAACATGCTTCTTTTCTTTAGTAAGATTCCTTGACGTTTTTGTTTATTAAGCTCAATAAAGGATGGCGCCACTCGGGAAATTTTTCGGTATCTCATTCTGCCTAGACCGGGAAAGGACGAATCGTGAGGGTGGTCACGATGATTCTAAAGGGAACATCTCTCGCTTTGTGATTCATCCGTATGTATTTTATCGCAAAAATTAAACAGGCAGTGAGCTGCTTTGAAAAGACATAGTTTTGTTTTATTAATTTGTTTAAACTAAGAAACGACCAACTAGGGTCAAAAATATTTGGAGATCCATGGAGAGTCTATGGTCGCATTAAAAACAAAACAAAAAATGGCCTACTCCACAGAATAATAATAATAATAAAGGTCATTTGTTTAGTACATTCCTTAATATTCAGAGTGCGGGTGGAGGAAGGTTAAAAACTTGTTTCAAATTAATGAATATGGATAATGGACAAATTAATGGTTAAAAATTAATTTTTCAATGAGTTTATTTGTACTTCCTAGCAAGTGTCAGCTTCTGGAAGGCAGTTTGGAGTCTCGGCTCTCGAGGCCGACTATTCGAATTCTCAAGTTTTCATCACAGTGAATCCAAATAAAACCGTAATATATTAAAGCTATTTTTAATAATAAAATCGGTTTATCTCCGTGCTTGACCGAGAAGCGGTGACAATGGTCACAAAATTCTGCGATTTGCCACAGATTGAGCAAAAAAAATACAAACGATTATAAAGCTTAAAAAGAGAGACAGTTGGTAAAAAGGACAAAGTTTCGTAGGCGTTAGAATGTCTCAAGTTTTTGCACCAAAAGTCACAGGATAACACAATAGAATAAAAAAAGGCCCGAGGGCCATGGCAACAAAAATTGAGCAAGTACACCAGCATCTATAAAACTAAAAAAACACCCCCTATCCTAAAATTTTCGTTCTATGCTCCATCACAAACCTCAAGTAACTCCCAAGTCTTTGTTGATGGTGGTAGATAGACAATAATGAATTCAATAGACGCTAAGACATCCAGCTTAATCTGAAAAACGCTTACCCGCAAACCTCACTTCTCTAAACGCTGTACAGAATTTCCTCCACATTCGTCCTTTCGATGTGATACTCGAGGCTTCCGGAAGTGAAGTCTGAGGTCCATTTTGTCCGAGGGGCAGTAAAATAGAAGCTCGGTGGGGTGTGAGTTCGACCCCATTCCAGTCGTACGTGGGTTGAAGGATGTCGCTTTCAGCATAGCCGTCATCGAAGTCGTTGGAATCGAAGTAGTCGTCACCGGTGGACATTATACGCCTTTATTACCGTATCACCATAATATTTCTGAAAGTAAAAAGAACTTTAAAGGTTCGCTGAACGGTTTAGTAGGGATGATCTTCATTTGTTTATTTATTATAGCCAAAAGTGGCAAGTCGTTAAGTTTATCACTATAAGCTTTTATATCCTGTTTAAACAAAAATGAAACAGGTCATTTCTACGTTTTAATGTTTATCTTGCAAGCAGCGGAGTTTCCCAACATCGCTACTAGACAACGCGACGAAAAAAAATCCCTCAGAGGAGTCAAAATAATTTAGGGTATTCAAATCAAAGGTATAAAAATGAGTTGGCTTTTCAGTTAAACTTTAAGTAGCTACTGTACCTCATATTTACCTTAATGTTTCAATGTTTCATGGGTTTTTAGACTCAAGCGCCATATAGTAATCGTAATGTCTATCGATCTATTGAAAAATCCAAATATCATCCAACACCATTAAATGTGAAACTTTGGTTCACATCCTCTGTGACCCCTGTCCTGGTATCCTTACTGACAGCCTCACTACAGACAAATTGCTATCAAAGTGACAGTCCCTGTTTGCTCAAGGCTCACCAATAACAATTGCGCGTGCGCCACAGGGAGCATTGAGCAAATTTAATGCAAATTCCAGTGGCAAGGCCGCCATTACTCTCGTAGTGCGGGATCTCCAAAGGATTTTCTCGAGGATTTTGTTATTCGGTTAAGATAATGTTATGTATTTGCATACCCAAACTTTCAAATTAGTCCTATGTCATACTTCCCTGCACACATACGCCTATATATATACTGACGTAAATATTATTGACGAAGACTACAGAGAAAACACTTACGTTACTTTGAAACGTTAGAAATTCTTATGGACGGCACCGGTACCGGCACCGCTAATTTCGGTCGGTGCCGGCCGTTGCCGAGATAGGGTGTACAGCAGGTGCCGGGGAGTCGGTAACCCCTCTAAAGCAAAGCGAGAATCCGCCAAGCGCAAGAACAAGCAAAAAGTCGTTGCGCCGCAATTGCACCTTTACAACTTCTCGCTGACTTGCCGAAATCACTTTCCACTCGCGAAGTAAATTCGCTTTCCAAGTACTGGCGGAAACTAGCGGAGCGCGAGAACAGCTCTGGAAAGCGAAGTGACTTTTAGCCAAAGTCGCAAGAACAGCCGGCGCATAAGGCGTTTTTCCGTGCTCCCACAGACAGGTTGTGGGTCGATTGTGGCTCGAAAAAACCGTTTCCGCGGCCTTTCGTACGGCCCACAAGTGTGTGGGACGACCAAAAGATTTTCGTGGTCAAATTCGACAAACAACTGCCGAGGTGACTGTCATTATTGCGGCTCGATCTTGGCGGGAAATTCAAATTTAGCAGCAAAATAACGTCAAAACAATAAAATTAAAAACTTTCTTAAGTATACAGACATAAAAGAGAAGATCCTTTTTGCACGGAATGATAAGGATGAAAGCCTGAGTTACATTTATTGAGATTTTTACATGATTTTACTTGTATATTCAGACATTAGAAATTACCACCCAAAAATTAGGAAAACAGCGTTTCCACGAGTTTCAACTTGTGGCTCGACTGTGTGGCACACAATCGCGTTCCCGCGAAAAACACTCAGAAGTGTGTGGCTCACAGCTGTGTCACGGAAAAACGCCATAAGCTCGTGTAGCTTTCCAGACCGCCAGAATCGCCCTAAACTGGCGCAAAGCCTCGGCCTCGGAGCGATTTACAGAACTATAGCTGGTACCGTTGGGAATGGGCCAGGTTCTCGTTCATCTGTCACACGTCGGACATAGGTAAGGGCCGGGCATGACGGGAACCATAGTTGTATTAGGCTATTTATAAACTGATGCCTCATTTTTAGGTTGCTGTCGCGATTTGTTAATGCACTACATAACTCTATCATAAAAATCATAAGAAATAACATAAAGTGTCAAATAATCTAAAGCAGGTGTGGAATGTCTCCTGGCCGACATTCAGTTTAGTGTTGAAAGTATCCTGGGAATTTATAGAGGTGAAAGCTTTTTTGTGGCATTTTTGTTATTATTATAGAAAAATTCATTCCACCTTCTTTCCGAGTCGAGGACAACTTGACAGTGAACGCTGCCGAATGACTACACATTGTAAGAAAAAATCCTGCAGTATTTGCTACTGGGATTAATCTTGTTTCTACTGAGAAATCTTTTCTCTAATTCGGATTAATCTTATCCCAGTAGAGATAAGATTAATCCCAGTGTCAAATACTGCAGTTAACTTTAATCCTTGCTCGGAGAAACTTTTTTAAAGTGTAAGCTGATAACTGTTTGAAAGTATTATATTAATATATCCAGGGACCCATACATTTCCTGTAATGCCTCGCAGGCTTGTCATTTCCTATGCTTCTATGTTGCTATGTTGCCCGACCTACTCCTACTTTCCAAAAATTCCGCTTGGGTCGAATCGGCGTTCTTGTTTGCCTCATTGGACGTTACGCCAAAGAGACTCCTCCCGCAAGGCGCCAGCAGCCAATCCCAAATTTTGTCTATCTGGCCTTGGACGTGATTGGACCGTGGGTATTTCTCGAACTATCGTCCGGTCGGCCAACATAGCATCAGAAATCTCTTATTGACAAGCCCCCTGAATGGCGAGGCATTACAGGAAATTTATGGGTCCCTGACTCCCTGGTACATCTTAGATATAGGTAGCACATGCGCTAGGAAAATGAGCAAAAAATGCGCTATATGGATCGTTCCCATTCGCCTAGCTGTTGTCTCCCGGTGAAGCGGTCAGCCGGATATCCAGTCTTGCGAACTGCACTTATAGGGGCTGGAAACCCCCCTTAGACCCCGAACCAAATGGCGGGGGGTGCTAGACTCACTGCTGAGTTCTTCAATTCTCAGGGTTGTCATGATTGGTAATTTATAACCAAATTTGGTGGTTTTTATGTCTGTTTCACCAAAGAATTTCACAGAATTCGAAATTAAACCACCAAATTTTATGAAGAATCTTTCTGTCTGTCTCGAACTTAATTTGGATCCTTTCTGTCTGTAATACCAACTGTGTGTCATCATTTAATCAGGACACGGACACAGGACACGGTTGTCCCTTCTTGGGAGCGTTCTTTTTTTTTAAGGATTGTTGAAATTAAATGAATTGAACTGAACTGAGTCATTTCTGCTGATTTTCACACATATCGAAAAAAAATGGGTGATGCCTTCCTTGCACCCGACGCTGGCGTAAGACTGCGCCCTGCAGCTGATGTAGTCCCGCCTTAATCCTCTGAGCCCTATATTTGTCTCACCGCAGGATCTTACCTATATTACTGATTCACTCTACATCACAAATTGTTCTATATATTTGAATTTCTGCCAGTTGAACTTCCTTTGTAATTTCCTCTGATTTTGTTTGACTCTTTTCGAGAGGGATCAGGGCTCCATTTATTGCTTCTGTTCAGCTCATTGGTCAGGAATCCCGGTTATACAAGTTTTTCCGTGTTTCTCATAAAGCCGAAAGGCGATGCTGAAAACATCCAGGACGGGTTTGTCATTCTTGACAAGCCCGAGGCAGAGTTTCCAGGTCTTCAAGAACATTGGAATAAAAACTGTTTCTGCTGGGAATTGTTTTTTTCTCTTTTGTACAAGAGTTAAATGGTCGAATTTGGCGATTCGTGACCAGTCACTCTCCATCGCATGTTGTGGGAAAAAGACTTTGAGCCAAGGGATCTCCCTGTAGCGTGACGTGAGGTTTTTGCCGAATCGGTTGGCCAAAATTCCACGCACGAACGTCACGAAGAACCACGTTGAATTATTTTTATAGCCCTTTCTATGGCTATACGAGGGGTCGACGACTCTAATTTTTTATGTACACCATTCCGGAATAATCCTGACCATTCCGGATTATTCCTGGACATTCCGGATTATTCCTAACCATTCCATATCCTCCCATTCTTTATCGAGTTTGGTAATTCACCAACTTTTGTTTGGTCCGCATTTATTTCACCCCATTCGGTCTGTCCTGAACGAGGGGTCGACGACTCTCGTTTCTTATGTACACCATTCCGGAATAACGGAATAATCCTGACCATTCCGGATGATTCCTGACCATTCGGGATTATTCCTTCGGGACGTGTACACCATTCCGGGAGAGTCGTCGACCCCTTGTGGCTATACTGGTCGACCAGTAGCAAGGATAAGGACAGTGACACATACTATATAAAAGCATTTTACGCTCCCCACTTAGAATATAATATAATAGTCTTTTATTTATACCCAAATTGTGGACACGCCAAATAGGTGGTACTCGTCAAACAACATTAACATACAATAATAATAAATCATGTCAACCATTCATCTTTCATCATCGAACTAATAAAATCTAAACACGAACTAAAGTAATCAAACAAAAATGAGGTACAGTAGCTACTTAAGGTTTAACTGAAAAGCCAACTTATTTTTATACCTTTGATTTGAGTACACTGAATCATTTTGACTCCTCTAAGGGATTTTTTTTCGTCGTGTAGTCTAATAGCGACGTTGGGAATCTCCGCTGCTTGCACGACAAATAAAAATTCGTCAAGTGGCGGAGAATTTGAATATTTGCAAAAGCGTGCGTCTCAATGGCCAACAAAGTGAAGATTCTGAAATGTTCTATTCCAGAGTGCATAATCACATCAGAGTCAACATAGGCGAATGCCAAGTGCTTCCTGGTCACTTTCAATATTCAAGTCACTTTCATTTTCCTGGCTTGATCTCAGCCCTATTTGGTTAAGCTTTAACATCTTTATATTGAATTGTGATTCTCAACACACCTTGTGATAAAACTCTCCCGGTACCGGTTGGTTCTAGCTCAGACTGCTTCAGTTTTGGGAATTTTTGCGGCTGTCGCTCTTTGCGCTCTCACCGCTTCCCTAGAATACGGTGGAGGTAGGAGTTCACGGTGCAAGGGTTGAGTTAAAAGGCCTTGAAGAAGCAGAGATGCCATTTCTCATCTACGCTTCTCAAGAGAATCAGGTTTATAAGTGGAAAGAAGGAGGGAGTAAAGAACTTTAGGGCTTTTGTGAATAATCATAAGTGCTCTCTCCACTTCGGGATCCGAAAAGAAATTGAAGGCCACCTACAAGATTGCATTTCTTCGTCTGCTCAACCCGCTTATGATGAAGGTGTTATGACTGACTGAGATTTTTTTTTCTCAAAAATGTTTACCATAAAGCACACTTTTTCTGATGCGTTGCGTTGATTGATCGATGACTGTATTTTGGTTGAAGTTTAAGGTAGACATTCGTTTAGGCTAGTGTAATTTAAAATGGATTGAATGCAGAATTTCTGAAAGTGTGGTCTAGTTGTTGGTCAGTTGTGGACCTATAATTTATATATTATTATATTTTTCTACTCGCCAGCTTTGGCGGATATGAATAAATGAATTGAACTGTATTGAATATATTGATGAAATCAGAGCATGAGCTGTGAAATGATATGCCGGAAATAAATAAGTAAAACAAAACTAGCCTTTACTTTACAAAATAGTCATTCAGAGACAATTATAAAACAAATTAGAGGATAAACCACAAGTCGACAGGAATGATTTGTCGCCTTCAGACACCAGCAACATTATTCGAACTAAGAGGAAGAATGATCAACCCTCTATGAGCCAGTCGATTCCGCCCGCTCGTGAATTATTCAGTGCGTCAGATAGTGTACGATACCTTTGCGGATACCTTTCTTCCAGAAAATATGTCTAATGATATAAGAACTTCAAAACAAATTGTTGAAAAGATAAAAAATTGTACCGACTAAATGTTTTTACTTTTGTTCGTTTTTCTTGTTCAAACCTATTTTGATTTTGCCCGTATGGGTGCTACCGCATCGTCTCACTATAGACGACCCTACTGTCGTAATAGTCGTAGTATGAACTGACGACTTGGACGGGCGACTTGGAGACGTTGAGACCCTACAATAGTTGCGGTTCCACAGATACATTGGTATTTAATACCACGGCATAAAGTCGTTTTCGCAGTTACCGTGGTATCTGATAACACGGTCAAAAGGCGTTTTGGCAGTTACCACGGTATCTGGAAAGGTACAGTGGTATCTGATATACGGATATCACGGTTGGACCGTGCTAACTGATCGTGGTATCTGAAATATTCATTTCACTTTCATCATCATTAACACAAGAGTCTAGTTTTTTGCTCAAATTGGTGGGAAAGAAGTTATGTCACTCCAGATGTCAGTGGATATCAGTATTTCTTTTTGGATGATTTCTAGAAGCGCAAATCCGGCAACTGTCGTTTTTGCAGAGCAATCGTAGTGTCAGATACCACGGTAACTGAAAACACGACTAATTGCGGATCAAGTTACCGTCGTAACAGATACCATGGTATCTGCAAAAACGTAACTACTGCTTCCAATTTTGATTATTAAAGTTTAACTGAAAAATGCAATCTATTTTTAAATCTGGTATTTAAATATACTAAACTATTTTTACTCATTTTGTATTTTTCACCCTGGGGCTCTAGTAAAAAGTTCAGAATGTGCACTGCTTGCACTACAACCTAAAATTCACCCAGACGCGAAAAATTCGAAGTTCAACAAAATCCTACAATTAGTTCCATTGTTAAAGACGCTATAAGCTCGGAAAGGGCACGAAAAAGTAGGAAAATGATGTAAAGATATCGAATGCAAGGAGTGTGCCATTTTAGTTTATTTTCGGCAATGGCTTACCTTTTTATTTGCAAAATATTTCAAGCATAGCGGTACAAGTACATAGATGTGCTTTTAACTTCAACATTTAGGCACGGATGAAAAAAGTTACGATTGCTATTTGACAGTGCAAAACGGATACGTCAGCTGAATTTAATTGAGCTGTGGGTTCGTTCCAGCTCTTCTTCGTAGTTACTTCGGAGTAACTACGTGTGACGTCACAAATTAACTACTACCTGGAACGGTCGAAGTTACTACGGGACGAGATAATGCGCATTGTCTCTCATTGCTGCCCCGAGTTCCCTTCTCAAGACGGCTCTTGGAAAGTGAAAGTTAGCTAAGATGGTCGGGTACTATCTTTACAAAAAAATACTTCGAAGTGACGGTCTTCCTTGTGCTCCTCGTAACTTTGTGACAAGCTTGAACGGTGAATGTGACTGAAAAGTAACTATTTAGTAACTTTCGGGCAGAGCTGGAACGAACCCTGTATTCTGCCCTTCTTGGCAAGGGTCCTCTTCAAGCTCAAGCCGCTCACACAAATGAACTTCATTCAAAACTTTCAGCTGACTTGTCTATTTTGCACTGTCAAATAAGATTCGCAGTCAGCTTGGGCTGAAGGAATAGTTACGATCGCATGTTTGATAAGAGTGACAGGCTGAGTAAACGAAAGCCACTTATTATAGAAAGCTGGCAGTTGCAGTTTTTCTCCACACCAGGGTCTTGTCCGTTTGTTCGAAGTGTAAATTTCTATTCTAACTTAATTTTGTGTTCTTTCTTTTGTCTTTGTACTTCACCATTTCTATTTAAGGAAGAAGGTCATCAAAAATATCCCTTCATTCATTGTCTGCGATAAATAGTTATAGGAAGCCAGTCTTTGAAATTGAAAGGCGGTCGGAGGTGAAGAAGACTACTGCAGCCAGAGGGAATCATAGTGGAAACTGGCAAGTAGTCTAAGATTTTGTTCAACGAAATTTCGGTCCTTCTTGGCAACTGGCAAGGCTGTCCTCTTCATATAGGACCCTTGCCAAAAAGCGCCGAAATATGAATAAAATACTAGCTAATTTGTACGTCTTTTTTTTTCACTCTAAATTTAACTTCTCTTTTCTAAATTCATCTTCTCATTTTTCAATAAAAAAAAATCAAAAAAAATCATAAAACTCACTCCCTCTTTCAAAAACCCGCCCTCCATAATTTCTACTATCCATATCTACTTTTTTGAAAAAAAATTAACAATATTCTTTTACCTACCATATTTTACAACCATTAATTATCTTTTTCCTTTACCATTACATATTTTTAAAACCTTATAAAAACCAAACCATATATTAATTTTCTTCACTTCGAATCAAGCAGTCAAATTTTATAGGTTCGATCAGGAATTTGTATGTCTTTAGATATTTTTACATCCGGCCTCTCTTCTAATATTAGCCTACTAGGAAAATAGGCGGTTGTCAAAAATTATTGGTCTTTGACAAATTTGCTTCACTCGTCTAGTCTACGGACACGGCCCACGTGCTTTCTTGATGTATAAAATTATGTATCTGTCTTAGGCGAAAATCAAGCTGAACGCATTAGTCAGATTGGATTTTGAGTGAACAGGGCCACTGATAGACTGAGGATCAAAGGTCTTTACTACCAACGGGGGTAAATATGAAGATAGGTGAAACTAATTGAAGGTATCAGATGGCACTAAGCGGATAAGGTAGCTTGGGGACCTTTGCCAGAAAGCACATTTAAGGGGTCAGGAATTCATTTGTAAGCAAAACCCTTAAAGTTGAACTGAAAAGTCAGCTCATCTTGGATTTGAACACACTTAATTTATCTTTACTCTGCTAAGAGACTTCTTTATTTTTTGGTCTTTGGCTCTAGTGGTGACGTTCAGAATATTCAGTGCTGGCGCGTATAGACAAATTTCATCTAGAGGCGGAGAATTTGAATTTCAACAAATTTAAAGTTTAACCGAAAAGGACTGGGATAGGACAATCTAGTTACCCATCACTTATTCACTTAAATTGGCTTGAAGACCCGCTGAAAATGCGTTACTTGGTTGTTCCGCTGTTGAGGAATAATCGATTCTCAAATAGTGGAATTTCCGTGTGATTTGTGGTACCTCTAATTTGTTGTATGCCTTGCACGAAAGATTTATGACTTTATTTTTGTTCAGGCACTAAGCAATCTTCACCAACATCGCCACTGCCCACTCAAAAGCCTTGTTTGCCGCCGTCACTAGGTTTCACTGAAAAAACAGAGCGTTAAAACGCACCAAATTTTCTCTTTGGACTTGACCACCACTTTACATTGCAGCTTCTTGAAGGCAACTCGCTGTGTTTTTAGAAGAAAAAAATCCAGTAAAAATCAGGTACCAATTCGGTCAATCGCACCAGGTTCGCCCCCTCCCCAATGAAGAAAGGCTCGGAACGCCCTTGGTTACTGGCACGGACGCTTTAAGAAAGCTCGAGTGTGATTAATCAAATCAGTATCAGTAGCCTATTCATTTTGTTCTCGTCTGTTGTCAAGGGATCCTTTATAGGAGGGGGGCTCTGCCTATTTGGTTACCCTGCAACTTCTTAGGGTCCCGAGAAATTAGTCTGATCCGGGCTGAGTCTGGCTCCCTTCGAATAACTGTGACAAACAGACCATGCTAATGGGTGGGATGGAAGATTGAGATTGGACCTGCTGGTAATGGCACTGGTTCTCCGGAATATACTAAACCGGACTAGTTTTGCTCAGTTAAAGCAGAACTCACAGTAAGGATGCAGTTTCTGTTCCAATGACTCAAAGGTTGCAAACAAGCGAGGGGTTGGCAACTCTGTGTGGCACTCGTACACCCTCCGGTATGGCACTTGTGTGGCACTGTATGGCACTTGTGTGGAACTTGTGTGGCACTTGTATGGCACTTCCGATTTTAACCGTCGAAAAACATTTCGCGTCAAAATTAAGACGCGTATGGCACTGTGTGGCACTTCTGTGGCACTTGTGTGGCACTTGTATGGCACTTCTGATTTTAACCGTCGAAAAACATTTCGCGTCGAAATTAGGACGCTGTGTGGCACTTGCAAATTGTGGCACTCGTACACCCTGACGGTGAGTTGCCAACCCCTCGCAAACAAGTCCTGTTTGTTTTCTACCCCCCCCCCCCTCACCTTGGTTTTGACGAGAACCATTAAGTCGGATTGGTCCTTACTACTGCCCAATGTGTGGGGACATGAATGAGAATGTGTTGCACCTGATGTGTGAATGTGGTGAATTGGATGAGTTGAGGGACGAAGTGTTTGGAAAAGGAGTGTATGATGAGGAATGGCTGGTTAAAGTAATGAAGGATGAATGCTTTTTGGGAGTTCGCCAGTTGGGAAGATTCCTTAAGCTTTCGACGAAGTATCGAGAAAGATTTATTTAGGCCTAGTTGGAATTTAGTGAAAATTTGTTTTCCATTTTGTTTTGTATTGCCATGGCCCTCGGGCTTTTTGTGCAAATATATATCATATAATATGAAAAAAACTTCGTTTTCTTAAAGAGTTAAAGAGGCTGCGTCCCAAAGTCGAACCTTAAAACGTACAGGAATTAGGAGAGGCAGTTGGGGGGCTGCCGCCCCCCAAACCCCCCGCTTTTAAAGACTCTTTTGTACAGGTTTTTTGTTAAACCCCCCGCTCTTGGCTTCGGAAAGGCCCTCTTTTAATTAACAAAAAAGTTGAAATGAATGAATAATGGAATAACTTCGAAAAATGTTAAACACAAGAGGACAGGAGAACCATTGCGCCGAAACTAGTAATTAGTAACAATGAAGTTGACCACTCCATTTACATTTTAACATAATTATTGAAACTGTTTCCCAGACATAGAGCACACAAGCTAAGAGCTGGGGGTCGGGGTAGGGTAGCAAACAAAAACCTGTACAAAAGAGTCTTTAAAAGCGGGGGGTTTGGGGGGCGGCAGCCCCCCCAACTGCCTCTCCTAATTCCTGTACGTTTTAAGGTTCGACTTTGGGACGCAGCCTCTTTAACTCTTTAAGAAAACGAAGTTTTTTTCATATTATTTCTGTACGTTTTTCTACAATCCATGGTGGATGTAAGTTAATAATTCCTGTACTCCTCGTACAGGAATTAGGAGAGGAAGTTGGGTGGCTGCCGCCCCCCAACCCCCCCGCTTTTAAAGACTCTTTTGTACAGGTTTTTTGTTGTGGGGGGCTGCCGCCCCCCTAACCCCCCGCTCTTGGCTTCGGAAAAATTTAAGGTCATTTTTCTCAAATAAAAATTTTACGGATTAAGACAGAATTTTTTGAAGCTTGCAGTCAGTCTCACCATGTCGAGCTGATCATTTTGATGTACTTGAATGTTGAAATTCGTAACTTTTAAGAATTTCAAAAATTAACATGGGCTCTTATGGGGAAATGGGGTTTTTCTAAGCTAGAAAATCGGGGGGTTAAGATTTTCCGACGAAACTTTCCAGGAAAATTACTCGGAGAATTCCGCGTCGAATGAGTCTTCGTACACCCAGATCCGATGTCGGCTGTGACCTGTAGGCGTGGCGAAAAAAAAACAAAAGGAGAACATGAATTTTAAGTGGCTATGCGTGGTTTCTGGAAAACAGGGAAGGAGTTATCGGATCGAGCTGAAATTTCGCGGATAAGCTCCTGGGCCCTAGGGGACCTTAACTTGTGAATTTCAGCCCGATCGGACAACGTTAAAGGGGGGGTGGGGTTGGGGGGTCGAAACTTTCGGCCAGATTTTCCCCATGAAGGAAAAGTCGGAGGGGGATGAAATTTGGCAGGTTTCTTAGTTGGAGCTCGGGCTACGAAATGCATCCCTCCCCATCCCTCTGCGACCACTGGAACCGAAGATCGCTTAACATTGTCGTGGTTCGCCTCTTTAAAGAGGCACGAGTGTGCCTCCTTGATCATATCATCAGCGGGAGCCTAATCTTACTAAAAAAGAGTCAAACACGGAGAATGCAAAAATTAGTTCAAAACAGTTTATAGTAAGTATGTAAGTATATAATTTATTTTTCACTCGCCATTTTGAAAAGTCGAGTATATAAAATAAAAGAAAGAAATAAAAACAGATACAAACCACATAGGATAACACACTAAGATAACACAATTATATCTGCGATAAATTGTCTGAAGTCAGTGTATCTATTAATCTTATCAAGTGAGTTGTTGAAATTAAATGGCGAAAGTGAGGTACTGTTAAGACTTGTCCTACGGTAATGTAAGGGTCTTCCATTGGTCGAGCCCCAATTCAAGTTAATAAAAATAACTTCAAAAATTAGTGATCGATAGATAACTTGAATGGCAAGATATTACACAGGATATCGGAAATGAGACTGGATGGAACTGGTCCTTTAAATAGCACCGTCAGTATAGTGAGTAAATAATAAACGAACGATTGATATTATACACTTGAAAGCCAAACATATTACAGCATAAAGAATAATCGTGTGACTGACGTAATCGGATTCCAAATTGGTCCCTAAATTTCGCACCACAAATTTTCAGATAAAACGACTTTTTTCTACTAGGTCCAATTGTTATTTTAAATGAAATATCTTGAAGATTCTTGGAGAAGAGTCGGTACACATATTTGCTAAAACTGTCTGTAAAGTCTGCGATTGTTCTTTATAATATGAGTTGGTAGATGCGAAATTCTTTTTGCTGCAATTATATTATTCTTTTTTTGTTATATTATTATATCCAAGTGAATATATACTCAAGACCGCTCGTGATGATCTTCCAGCTCACCAACAACCTTGACAGTATACTCAAACGTTTTCTACGTTTTATTTTTATGTCTCTACCATTCCCATCGTCATGTAGAAGGACAAGAAAATGAAGTAAGAAAGACAAGGGAAAAGTATCCCAATTTATATTTGACAGTGCAAAACGGATACGTCAGCCAAATTTTATTAGAGCTATATTTCGGCCATTCTTGGCAAGGGTTCTCTTCAGGCTCAAAACCGCTTAAGTTGGAAAAACGAACTTGTGGAAAAATATTTATCCCAATTTATCTTTCTTTCTTTTCGACCTTTCGTCTTCCATTGTCTTTGTCTACACAAAAATGGAGTAGGAAAGATAAGAGAAACCTGATTATCTCTTAATTATATTTCCTTATCTTTTTTTTTTAATTATTCCCTTATCTTTGTCTCTTCTGACAAGAATAGCCTACACATGAAAGTGTTGCCGCCTTTACGCTGTTTCGAGAATATAAGAATTTGAGAACGTGAAGTCTGTTCGACTACCCCGGCTAAAAGAGAGCTTTCAGCCAACCCGAAGAAAATGGAAAAGAGGATAAACCAAATAATTTAACACTGTGAGGTATAGGGCCGACTTGTGACTAATCTGGCAACTGTTCTCGACCTGTAAATGGCTGGAAAAGTTCCTCGTTCTTGATTGTAAAATTAAGTTTTTGTAGATAAGTTTCCAAAATAAGGGCTTGAAGGCTTCAAATTTCTACTACAAAAACAATTCTTGCTTCCTCTTCTCTTTTTTCCTTACCCGTCATAACCATCCAATATACTACGAGACTCCCTTTTCTTGTCCAAACACTGAAGCAATCAAGCTCTTATTTTCAGTAACACTCTCTTACAAAATGTGATTAAATTAATTAATTAATTAATTAATTTATTAGAACAAACAAGAAAGGGCCAAATGAACGTTTATAGCTCATAATAGTGACAAAACTCCAATAATTCAGTCTCAAAGATCCTATACCCACAATGTCGGATTGTATTGTTATGCTCCCGTCGAAGATGGTGTAGAAATATCCTTTTTCTCCAGGTATGGTGCAATCTCTCGTATTAGGACAGTCTAAGACGGAAATGCGTCATACGGCCTACTTCAGCGACGTCGATTACCCCAAGATCCTTCATCAGCATTTTGTATCTTCCGTCATGGGTGGTTGCACGATACAGAATATAGACCCTGACTGGTCTGCTCGACTCGAAAACTTCAAAAAATAGCCAAAGCGTCAAATCGGCCGAGACGAGACAAAATGAAAATATCCAAGTATCATCCAAGATTACTCCTGCTAGTTAGTTTTTTCAGCTGGTTAATTACCACTTTATTAAAATTTGGCGTAAGCCACGACAAGATCTCGATAAAATAATGCAAAGATTATCTTTCGGTATAAAAGTAAAATTCAGCATCACTGTAGGAGTTCAACTAAAAGTTGGCTCAAGCAGTAACTTGCTATAATGAACAGCCTATTTTCAATGCAGATTGCAACCCCTGGTGAGTAACAACACATTTTTAACAAAAAGTAATTTTAATTTCCTTGCCTACTTGGTCCTTAGAAATAGTATCGTAGTTTTAATGTCCTTCCCTCCTTGAGAGAGAGAGAGAGTGTGTTTATTAAACGGATAATATTACATACCACATAAGGGCCACCCCAGAAAGCACTGGCCTGTCCTAGGGGGTGGCCATATCTGACCTACAAACACTATATCCCCAAAACATCCAAGTCACAACATGAACTAACCGAAATGGTACAGAGAACACAAACCAAAAACCAAAAAAGGAAACAACCGGGTAAACTAATAAATTAAAAATCATATTTATTCAATAAACATTCTTTCAGTTGTATTTTAAAATCAGCGATCTCAGTCTTTGTCTTTAGATCTGGGGCCAGAGCGTTCCAAGCTTGAGTTCCTCGATAATGAGTAGAATACTTAGAACGGGAAGTAACAATACGAGGGGTAACAATGTTACTAGAAGATCTAGTATAGTGGTGATGTGTGGAAGAAACTAAATTGACCATCCCTGCAAAACAAGCAAGCGCTTGATTATTCATCAAACGGAAAATAAACAGTAGAGTATAAAAATCTCTCAACCCCGCAGCAGGCAGGATTTTGAGACTAGAGTAAGAGGCCCGAACAGAATCTCGGTGCCCAAGACCACTCAATAATCTTACCGCGTGATTCTGAAGGACGCGAACTGGTCGAACAACTGATGGAAAAGTTCCCAACCAAACACTGCTGCAATAAAGGATATAAGGGTGGATCAGTGAAAAATAAAGAAGTCTTAGAATAGGGGTAGGAAAAATATACTTTAGTTTTCTCATAATTCCAATATTTCGCGAAAGTACTAAGGTGGGGTACTAAGGGTACACTGTCAGAAGTTTCATAACAGACCGCGCATAACACTTTCAGTAATAACACCTTTTCACTTAGAAATAAACTGTTATGACCAATTAAGTTTTATGACCAATTAAATACTAACGGGAACGAAAGAAACATAACAGATAACATCCCAAAGTGTTATCTGTTGAAACCGGGCATCCTTCTGTTGTCGTTATGTAACTTCTGACAGTGTAGTATTTTTACCAATTGAAGGTGTTGTTGGAGATCTAGGCACGAAATAGTTTAAACTTAATTGGTCATAACACTTTATTTCTAAGTGAAAAGGTGTTATTCTTGAAATTGTTATGCGCTATCTAGTATGAAACTTCTGACAGTGTAGTAATTTTAATGTTATTCCTACTTGGTACATCTTGCACTATAATACTTACTGTTTATATTCCAGTATTCAAGACTCTTTGAACAATGTACAACTAGGTTCTTCTTTAAAAAAAATTATCCATTGCTTTGCTTTGGTTGTTTTTTACCTTTTTCAAAGCCCATTACCTTCTAAAAAAAAATCAGCAAAATTCAAATAACCAATTTACGCACTAAACTAAGACAAAATGAGAAGAAAATACTTGGTAGAATTTTATTAAGTGCGGTTCTGGTCCTAAATTTTGCCGTTATGCGGAAAGATGGAAGAAGATTTTCTAAGATTTGTGTCCGTTTGGTAGATTCCTGAAGGTTGGCATGGACACAGCAAACGTTTTATCGTGGGTTTAAGTTGTGGTAGAGTAGTTATTTGTTAATTAATTTAGTGACTAAAATGTCAGAAGTTTGATAACGGACAACACAAGGATGTGCGGTTTCAACAGACAATGCGTAACAGATAATACTTGGGATGTTATCTGTTGTTTTAGAAAACGTCATGCATGAAATGTTACGAAAAACAAGCATTGCCAGGAAGAGCCAAAAAAGCAGCTGCTGACTTTTTTGTTTGTCATCATAACGCGGTAAGTGCTGAATATTTGAAATGGTGGGCTATAGTTGGACTGCTTATTTAACTTTTCATATTTTTGCCCCTCCGTGTCCGAAAGGGCGTTTCTGGAATACATTCTTTCATTCATTTCATAATTTGCGAAACCAGAGCAAGTAATATTCGAACCAAGAACATGAGTTTTTGTCCTTCCTTCTATATTACCGACGGTGAATACGACGGACAACAACTACTGAAGTCCACCCGACGGTCAAAAGTGCCTATGCCTTTGAACATACCTATTTATCAGTCTATAAGTGTGGCATCCTTAATCTCACTGACAGCTGAAGACCACATTAATCCTTTGAGGAGCATTCACCTGGGACAAACTACACATGTTTCCGAGTCGACCCTGCCTCGGTGATTGATGCGAAAGAGACGAAGCCAGGGAGATATTCCAAATGGGGACGTCTCCGCGCGGCTCTTCTATCCCAATTATACGCCACACTTACTTTACTGTCAGGACATGGTTCTCACTTTTCTGAGTTGCGGACTGTCCGTTGCCGTTTTATTCGCCAGCGGGCCGTACGCTGGGAAGGCGCGGGATGCCCGAAGTCGTTTTATTTGCTAGCGGGCCGCCCGTTGAGTGCCAGCGGACCCGCTAGTTTGTACGCTGGGTGAGGCAGGGAGTTGTTCAGCGTACCTTCTGACGTAGTCCGCCGGGAATAAAACGGCTGCTTACAGTCGCCGTCCGCTCCCGCTGTACTATGAACTTCAAATAAAACGCAACTCTGACCTTTGAAAGGAAATTGATTTGGCAAATTGGTGCGTACTTCCAGATAAAACAAGAGCTGTAAGCTCATATGGCACTTGCAAGGGTTGAGATGTATTATTTGATCAAAAGTAATTTTCGACTGTGCGGTTCAGATGCGCACTTTAAGGGAGCTAGAGAAAAAGTATTTTATCGTTGAACTTGGCTGTAATGATGCGCACTTTAAAGGCACTAGAAATTCATCTGTAAGGAAGACCCTTGAGGCAAAAATGATAGCAGGCTCTTAGGGATCATTGATATATACGTATGATCAAAAGTATTTTTTTTTCACTAATGCGGGTAAAATGCGCACTTTAAGGGTGCAAGAATTTTTTTTTTTTGCATAACCCTTCTGGGACAACTGATCATGGGTTGAGATGTATCGTTTGATAAAAAGTACTTTTCGACCTTGTGGTTAAGATGCACACTTTAAGGGAGCTAGAACTTCATTTGTAAGCAAAACCCTTGAGGCAAGAATGATCATGAGCTCATGGAAATGATGGAAATGCATATTTTGCTTAAAAGTATTTTTCTTAATTTGCGGTCATGATTGGTACTTTAAGGAATGGTCGGATTTGAAAAGTGGCGATTTCTAAGCCAATCTTGTCGAATTTCTAATATTCCAGCCAAATTTCATCGTCCTAGCACATCTGGAAGTACCTTAACTCGCGATCACCGGAATTCCGGACCCGCCCCTCAAACTCCCCCCACAGTCACCGGAGCCAATCCGGTTCAGTTTTGGACTTGTTTGTTATTCCCACAAAGTTCCATCCCGATATCTTCAGAACAATCCGGTCACGTATTCCCCCCCCCCCCCAATTGTTGTCGGATCCGGTCCGGACATGAAAAAGATCCCCACATGCACGCCCTCTGTTCAGTTATTAAATTTCACTCGAATCCGATCACCCGTTCCAAAGTTACGCATGGTTAAATATTCCGGATTCCCCCCCCCCTCCGATCACCCCACGACTATCGGATCGAGTGAATTTTTATTTACAAGTCAGTTTGATCGGGTCCCTGATACGCCTCCCAAGTTTCGTCGTGAAAATCCCAAAAACCGTCATCACCAGAATTCCGGGAAACTCCCCTCCACCTCCCCCCCCTCAAGTGTCCGGGTCCAGTCCAAACGTGTAAACGATTTATCTGGAGCAGATTCTTGTTCTTCCCAGCAAGTTTTACTCCGATCCCTCCATTATAACCGTTTCTCGAGATTTCCGGTCGTCCCCCACCCCAACTCCCCCATAGCTGTCGAATCCGGTTCGGACTTCAAATGGAACATCAGAGATATCTCATTCATTCAGGTATTAAGTTTCGTCCCAATCCGATCACCCGTTCGAAAGTTACACAACACTCAATTTTCCATATTCCCCCGCACTGCACCACAGATACAAACCCCTTTGACCCTCGAATGCACTAGCTCTTTCCAATGTTAACAGGGTGATCCGATGCAAAGAGTGACGTCACGCCGCGCGCAGACCTACTAGTGTGTAGAAAGGGGTAGTGGTTTTACAAAAACTACTAAATTCTCAGGATTCCCCCGCCCTCTACTCCCTCCACGGTGGTCGGATCAGGGAATTGACTATTTGCAAGTTAGTTTGGTCGGGTCCCTGATATGCCTGCCAAGTTTCATCGTCCTAGCACATCTGGAAGTACCCTAACTCGCGATCACCGGACTGACCGACCGACCGACCGACAGACCGACCGACGGAAAAGTGATCGGTATATGGCACTTGAGCGAAGCTGCAAGTGCCATAAAAACGGTCTCAAAATACGTTGTTTCTGCTGGAAAATAAATCGTTGTGGGGCACTCTAGCCGAAAGCTGCAAGTGTCCAAAAAAGAAAGGAGACGGTTTGCAATATTCGAAAGGGTGAATCTATTACATGCTGGTCTTTACAATTCTTGGACATACATCATGTCTAGTCGTGGCTGGTATCGACGGCTAAAGTACATGCTAATTACCATCCCAAGTGCCGTATGAGTTTTCAGCTCTTGCTATTTCTGTTCTTGCTCAAAACGTGTCACCATGTATGACAAGAAAGTTTTATGTCTTAAATCTTGGTTGGTATTGACCGCTGACCCACAAGAGTGAATTAGTCTGCATCAAACTTTGCTTAGGGGCTTACGACGTCCAAGTTTTCATACGGACTATCAGCAAGTGACATAGAGAATGTTCCACCCTTCTTACAAGAGTAACTATTAGCAAGAACAAATAAGCACCAGAACCTCCGACTCCCGGTCTCTGTAATGCAACCGTGCGGAGTCGAATAGATTCCTATACTCTGACCAATGCAAACGAGCGGAGAGTAGAAGCTACGGGGAATATCACGATTCGGTTACCCCTACAAACAGCAATATCGCAGTAAAGCCCCGGAGAAAAAAATGTCCAAAGTAAAAGCCGATTGGTTGTCTGGACGCGCTGCAGAGCGGATTAGCGCCTACTGCACTTTTTCCTCTGATATGTGCAGCGCCAGGGAAGTAGACGGGCATCAACTGTAAGCTCAGTAAATACCTCTAGCTCAGCTCAGTTTTGTCGGGGTATCCATAGTCGCTGCATGGGACGAAAGGCGGAGGTTCTATTGGCTTATTTATTCCTGCTATTAGTTATTATTTTCGTTCTGACCTCGTGATAAGTTGCTACGCTGACCATTCCAACCTTCTCGAAAAAGTAAGTAATAGTAACTATTTGCTTACCACGCTCAGGAGCGAAGTGGTAGCTACGATCTCTCAGATCTCTATCGCGCAGCTTTCGCGTGACTGGCGCGATTAGCGCGTAGAGCGATAGGGTATTTTGCCGAAAGTAGAAAAATGCGTTCCAGCCTTGACGCCAAGAATTCAAAAGTTGTGGCATCGTGAGTAGTTACTACGGTAGGTACGGTGGAGGGCGACCATCGTTGGGATGCTTGATAATCGGACGGGCTAAACTAGGTGAAATAGTTCAGCTGCTTGATAAACTTTTGGAATAACAGATTATAAAAGGACTGATCAAATTTCTCCTATTTTAGGAACCTGAACGTGACAGGCGTACAAACTTTCTAATTAGACCGATTCCAACTGCTCTCTTGGATTCCCAAGTGGGGTTCTTGATAGAAATGAAGGCAAAACGGATACGTCAGCTACATTTTATTAGAATAACCTTGTGGAAATCTCTACCCTTTCAGCGACCAAATCGAGCAGCAAAAACAGCAAATGAAATCACAGCACCAGCTTTAACTCACAAGAAATTTCAGGAAGAAACTAACAAGATCAGATATTTAAGGAAGAATCTTTAGTTGTTTTTCCACAAGTTCATTTTCCAGCTTGAGCCTGAAGAGGACCCTTGCCAAGAAGGGCCGAAATATAGCTCTAATAAGACGTAGCTGACGTATCCGTTTCCCTTTGTCAAATACGATTCGCAGTCAGCTTGCGCTGAAGGAATATTTAGAGCCAACCGATACGTCGAACATTCTTATTTATATATCTTCATTAAACCAGGGACCCATAAATTTCCTGTAATGCCTCGCCATTCAGGGGGCTTGTAATTTCCTAAGCTTCCATGTTGCTATGTTGCCCGACCCTCTCCTACTTTCCAAAAATTCCGCTTGGGTCGAATCGGCATTCTTGTTTGCCTCATTGGACGTGAGCGCCAAAGAAACTCCTCCCTCAAGGCGCCAGCAGCCAATCCCAAATTTTGTCTATCTGGATAGTCGCGTATGCTATCCCCCTGGGTATTTCTCGAACTACAGGACGGTCGGTCAAGAGCGCATCAGAAATCTCTTATTGACAAGCCCCCTGAATGGCGAGGACATTACAGGAAATATATGGGTCCCTGATTGTAAAGGCCAAGTAAGGCGACTCACAGAAAAGTACAAAAAAATGTTCCCAAAAACCTCCACGTCTGTCACAGAATTGACTTTTTCTTACCATGTGAGAAACGTATATTAGCCTATTTATAAACAAAAAATCATGTTCATTTCCAAAAAAGAAACGTTCAAACAGATAAGTTAGCTAAGAATTGATGGAGCGATATTCCGGGCCTTCTTGTCAAAGGTCCTCATCAGGAAAGATATTTGTGTAAAATACTTTTTTTTAAAGTTTATTGTAACAGTCACACATAACTTGTGTCAGATAGTACTCCAAGAAAACTTAACTTTAACCTAATTAAGAACCTAAACTATTAACACTTCTTCCGACAGTCAAACTTCCTACGTTACAAAAAAAAATAAAATATATCCAAACAAATAAATAATGACTTTTTACCGTGATGTGTATTCACAGAAATGCTAACAGATCCTAGAGTCCCTTGCCAGACTATTAAACTATGATGCACTACCCGGCCTTTCGTGTTCGGGCCTCTTTATAAATCCGGACGTCCGTTGGAAACGGAACCACACGACGCAATTCCCCTTATTTCTCTTCAGCGCTTCCAAACTGACTAGTTTCTGAAAGTCTCCATTGTCTTATTCTCAACACTTGCAACAGATGTTGTAAACTGACATCCACTGCTTCCCGACCACTGGATGTTTTGCGCTGTCTTTGGCGTAGAAAGCCTAAGCTATGTGCTGCCTATTGCCAAGAACAAATAAGCACAAGAACCACCGTCTCCCTGTCTCTATAATTCTACCATGCGGTGTCAAATAGATTCCCGACACCCCGCCCAAAGCAAACGAGCGGAGGGTAGGAGCTACACGGAACATCACAATTCGTCTACCTATACAAACAGCTATATCGCAGTAAACCCCTGGCGGAGAATATTCTCGAGAGTAAAACCGACTGGTTGTCTACCATCGTGACGCGTTGCAGAGCCGGTCTGCACGACTGCTGCACTTTTTCCTCTGATATGCGCAGCGGCGAATGCGCAGCCTCTGATATGCGCAGCCTCTATAGCTCTACTCAGTTTCGCTGGGGTATCCATAGTTGCTGCATGGGACCAAAGACGGAGGTTCTATTGGCTTCTTTGTTCTTGCTATTACCCTATGGATCCATATTCTACTATCTCTCTGTCAAGTGTTGATAATGAGACAATGGGAGACTTTCATAGACTAGTCCGCTTGTAGAAATGAGCTGGAATAAGGCAAATTTACTTTACTGGGAACACATTACTCGACGGTCGTTATGGAGTAGTCCGTGTCGAAAAGGAATAACCTTGACCAGGCATTAGCGAATGAGGAAACTCGCCAGGGAACATCCACTTGAGTTCGTCTAACGCTTACTTTGATATCCGCAAATGCTTTTTCACGGGCCTGTGGCTAAAAGGATTTCCATGTTTTAAGGAGGGTTGTGTTTGTGCGTGGTAACCTTTTAACGAGGAAAATTAACTGGGCCATCCGTAGATACTTGTTATCTTTCTTGAAAGTCATTCGTTTTTCCGGTGCTTGCATATTCCACTTTCCATGGAATGGAAATGTGACTTTATATGTCAATCAATTTATTGTGTCCCTGGTAGCAACTGGATATCATGGGAAGACTTCGGAAAACAATTATGCGAACAGTACGAATGATAAACAAACAAATAATATGAAACCAAAATAAACATCAGATACAATTAAACTATTTTGTGAGATATGGAACGAATGTTTTAACTCATTATCACGGGCATGCTACGAGGCATGCTGGAGACCTGGTAAGTGAGCCAAGAAGTACGGTTCGTTCTAGCCATATGGCAAGGCAAGGCATTCGGGTCCGGTGGTCTGGAATACTTTTCCAGACTCGATTCGAGAAGCGGAAAGCGTACCGCAATTTAAAAATCGGTTAAAGTTTAACTGAAAAGCCAACTTTTTTTTGTGTCATTTAGTTGAATACACTGAATTATTTGGATTCTGCAAAGGGATTTTTTTGTTTTCCAACATCTGCCCTAGTTATGACGTTCAGAATAACTGCGGCCGTCCCCACAGCGAAAATTCTACTATGACGCGGGAAATTTTTATCTAAACACAAACAAGGCTTTTCAGTGGGCAGTGGCGATATTGATGATGATTGCTTAGTGCCTGAACAAAAAGAAGTCATAAATCTTTCTTGTAAGGCATACAACAAATCAGAGGTACCACAAATCACACGGAAATTCCACTATTTGAAAATCGATTATTCCTGAATAGCGGAACAACCAAGTAACGCATTTTCAGCGGGTCTTCAAGCCAATTTAAGTGAATAAGTGATGGGCAACTAGATTGTACTATCCCAGTCCTTTTCGGTTAAACTTTAAAGAAACACCTCCTTGAGGGTAGTTGGTGAGTGGAGGTTTGGAAGACGAAAGAGGGTAAATAAATTAATTTTTCGTTTATTTTAGTGAAGGGTTGATTAGTTATATAATATGGTAGTAAATGTGTACTGGTTGCGTTTTTCAAGCACGTATGCGCTTTGTTTGTAACCAGTCGTCAAGCCGGCATGATTTTTTTTAGTAAAGTTGTTGAATCCTGAATGACTTTGGATATCGCTCTGACGACTTGATTGGCGGAGGAAGGAGGTTGGGTCTCGAGTCAGTCTTCCCTGTCGGTTCTACTTGAAACATATCTTTCCTTCTATTGTTCTCCGTACTTTTTCGCGGCTTTTGCTCTGTCTGGATTAGTTGTGTCCCCGTTTTGTGTTCGAGGGAGCAATCAAGGCTCGGTGAAAGCCAATCTCGTTCCTAGGTGATTCATTGCGTCACGTAACACCTGAACTACTGTCAATTGGGGGGGGGGGGGGGGGCTGAATTTGGTCTCATAAAAGGTCCAAGTCCCCCTTGAGAGTTAGGGTTGCTAGGTTACCCCTCTTGAGAAAAAATAGCCAAGGGCGGAGATAAGCCATCGGGAGAAAAGACTTTAGAGTGATTATCTGTAATGCTGTTCTGTTTTGGAAAAGCGGACAGCCTTAGGATCATCGGTTTAAGGCAAAGTGCTCTGGCAAGCCGGGGTGGCCACGACGGTGAATTTTTCGTGCTACTAAAGATTGGAAAAAGTGTCATTTTTCTGAATTTGAGTAACAAATTTCACGTTGCAACAGTTTGATGCATACTTGTGTGCAAAAGTACTCTAATTGACGTATGGATAGCACTGTTCCTCTAACTAATCTTGTGCTTTTAAAGCAATCGGAACAGAACAAAAAGGGCTCTTCTGAAGAAAAATTGTAACTTCGATTAGAAAGTGGTATATTTCCTTTAAGTATTACTTTCAGTTAAAAGTGGCACTTTCATGCGACCTGTGGCAACACTGCTGACCAGGCTAGCAAATCCTGTGTGACAAAACCGTCGATAAAAGCGAGATAAAACGTCCCAAGCGAAACCTCCAACATCCACATAACAAAGTATCCCCTTACAAGAACGTCCCAAGCATAGATTTTTTTTTTGTCTGAATTTTAGAACGATTATACGGGTAACGCACCTTCGAAGCTTGTCTCTACAGATTTTTGTTGTCCGTCTGTCAGCACGATTAACTCTCGAAGGGGTTGAGATATTTTGTTCAAACTTGGTATGAGGATCCATTTGGTCAAAGTAAAGGTCAAGTTTGTAGATGGACTCCGTAGCCTTATATGTACGGGTGGGGGAGGGGTTTCAAATTCAGGGGCGAACAAAGAGGTTTTTTCAAGCTCAGGGGCGAGCAAAAAGGTTTTTACAAGCTAGCTTTTTCTTCTTGCCGAGAAATAGTTAACTGAAACCGGCCAATACCGAACTTTTGGTAGAAGCTGTTTTAGATAGATGTTTTGAGAGATTCGAAATAGTGATAAAGAGACAAGCTTAATCCATTTCTTTACTTTATTTTCTTGACGGATAAGTAGTCCGACCGGAAAACGGCTAAAACCGGAAATTTTCTAGAAGTCAAAAAAAATCTGACGTCGATTAGAGATTCGATTTAGGAGTAAAAATAAATTCTAAATCCGTATCTGAGGTTTAATTTTACACCGGACAAGGAATTCGTCTGAGATCCTGCAACCCGGAAATTTTATAAAAGTGAAAGTTAATTATGAAGTCGCTTTGTTATCTCAGCGGATAGCCGTCTATGTCGAAAACCAGCACTTTTACTCTTTGTAGATTTGTAAGAAATCTGTCAGGTTATTTGTCGGTATAAAGATACTAGGACTAAATCGATCTATCTACTTTGAATCGGAAACAATCTGGAAATTTCAGAATGAAACAAAATCCCCCGATAAAATTTACAAGTTGGTGCAAAGAGTGGTGATCATAATAGTTCATGACTTTCGATTAGCGTTGGTATTTGGTTCGCAATCTTACACCAATGTGAATAATCTGAGCTGGGGAAAAGCAAATGTTTTGGGATCTGGCAAGGACAGAAAATCTACAAGACCCGATTCCAGTCCAAAATATATTCACCTTTTGAATCCCACCGAACCTTTGGTCTTGTTCTTAAAGGCCGATTTGGGACCAGCGGTTAAGTATAAGTCCGTTTCCCCAAAATATACCTTGCCACCTCTATTGTTGATGTGGTGTAACAGAGAAGAAGGTGAAATAGTACAGAAATCGTTTCCTGGGCAGTCTCGACCGCCCCTGATTCACCATTAGCAATTCTAGATTGTCTAATGAGATCAATCCGATAGGACTGGTTTTCCATTTGCTACGACATAGCCTAATACATGTACACTACGAAATCTTAAGGCGCTCGAGGTCCCAGGAGGGATCAACCCCCTCCGGAAGCATAGATTATAGGAGCTGTAGGCGACCTCCACAATACCTATAGGTGGTTTTAGTCAAATATTTCCAACGGCGTGGTCTTCAAATTACTCTGATTTAAAATAATGCGGGGTCTGATAAAAAGTTTGAATTCCAAAAAGGCCATACTCCCCCCAAAAAGGCCACCCTCCCCCCTAGTAGTGACGCCTCTGGTCATTAGCTCCTGCCTGCAGGGGCGTCACTAGCCTTTTAACTTTGGGGGGGCGTCCGGTTTGTGCCGACGGACTCAAAAGTGTGCCGACAATTTTTAGCGACTTCAGTCTCAGTACGGGATTTAACTTTAGTCGGTATAAAGATACTAGGACTAAATCGATCTGTCTACTTTGAATCGTAAATAATCTGGAAATTTCAGAATGAAACAAAATCCCCCGATAAAATTTACAAGTTGGTGCAAAGAGTTGTGATCATAATAGTTCATGATTTTCGATTAGCGTTGGTATTCGGTTCGCAATCTTACACCAATGTGAATAATCTGAGCTGGGGAAAAGCAAAATGTTTTGGGATCTGGCAAGGACAGAAAAACTACAAGACCCGATTCCAGTCCAATATACATTCACCTTTTGGATCCCACCGAACCTTTCGTCTCCCTTTCTTATTCTGCCTTTTATATTATCCCTAGCTTTCTCATGGGATTTCTGGAAACCACGCCTTTCGCCGTTGTTTCGTTTTGTACATATGGCTTTTTAGCGCTTTTTCGGTCTACCCAAGTTTTGACAGTCACACAACGCAAACTTCGCTGAAAGCTTCAAGTTCCCCGACAACTCTTTGACGCATAAGACATGAGAAGCTTCAAATATTGTTTTCATTTTGGAAGATCAGGTCCACCTTCTGTTTTGTTCTGTAGAGTTACTTCTTAAAGGACACCTGAATGAAGAGTACCAAGTATCATCCCTATCTGTATGACTTCCGTTAACGTTGCCTGCAGAAAACCCAATCGAAATACGAAGTAGTGTTTCCAAGCTATGATTTTTGCTCCATTTTGCATCTGTCCTTATTTCAGTACCGAACAGTTTTAAAAATGAACAAATGTCTCCAATCAATCTTTCTTCTGGAATATTTTTTAACCAGTTAAGCCAAACGTATATATAGAAGAAATTCCAATACGATCCGGCCAGCGGTGTACAAGATTTGAATGAATTGCGCTTTTTGTCTTGGAGTCTGCATGTGCAAACCTCCAGAAACGAACATCCCTATTTTGAAGACGTCACGCTCAGGAGAAGAATGCTCTCCGTGGCCATGTCTGTAAATGAATTCTCCATGGTGTGTTCAAGTATGGTTTCACTGTTCAGGTGTCATTTAACCACTGCACATTCAATTTTTAATATTTCCAGCCGCCGCGTCGGAGAGCAGGATGGCTGGTTAGAGTCGACAAAAGCTAATAAGAAAATCGCCCATTTCAGGTAGCAAGTTATGGTATTTTTGAAAGCCGATATTTCTGAGCCAAATCATCATAAAAAGATCATTTCTAGTAAGAGATGTGCTTTAATGAGTGGATAAGTTGTAGACGGTGAACTTTTGGTTGGGGACTTTTTTTTATAGCGGCCATTTTTACACGGGAACATTTTCATGGGGACTTTTTGGGGACAGATTTTTTTTTTTTTTTTTAAGTTTAACTGAAAAGCCAACTCAATGGGGTGTCATTTCACTCGATACACTGAATTATTTGGATTCTGCGAAGGGATTTTTTTTATTTTTCCACTATCTGCTCTAGTTATGAGGCTCAGAATATCTCCAGCCGTCCCCACAGCATAAATTCTACTACGACGCGGGAAATTTTAATCTCAACACAAATGCGGCTTTTCAGTGGGCAGTGGTGACATTGGTGAAGATTACTTATTGCCTGAACAAAAAAAATTGATAAATCTTTCTCGTAAGGCATACAGCAAAAATGCAAGCGCATAGAGGCACCACAAATCACACGGAAATTCCACTATTCGAAAACCGATTACTCGTGAATAGCGGAACAACAAAGTAACTCATTTTCAGCGGGTCTTCAAGCCAACTTAAGTGAATAAGGGATAGGTAACTAGATTGTCCTATCCTAGCCCTTTTAGGTTGAACTTTAAGTCAGACAACCCCGGGCTTAGTTGTGAAACTTCCAGGATAAAGTGTCCCCAGGACAAAAAGTCTCCCCCAAGCATTGGTTTGTAGTTCATCATCTAAGTAATAAATAAAGTCTTACATCACAGATTTTGGGACGAAGTCTCATAGGCAATAGACTTAAAGCTTAGCTCTAAACACCTTCATTCGTTATTGGGGAGGGGGAGGTGACTGAGGAGGATGGTCTTAAACTGATTCTGAGCTAAACTGTACTGGGCTACTTTTGAGCCATTGTGTATTTTCTTTATTTTAATCACTGTGTAACAGCTCTAAAAAACAATTTCGCGTAATTAAAATTTCTATAGCGAGGTTTGCCGAGCCGTTCAGAGCCGATGTCCGGACCTGCCCCCCCCCTCTCCCGTTTAAACCACCCCATATTGTCTATGCTAGAAATTTGTGAATAGTTCTTTGGTGGTAGGCCTATGTAGAAAAAAGCGACGAAAAATACGAGAGGTGCACATAGTCTGATAAAATCTTCTGGAGTAATTAAAGTTAAAAAAAAAGAAAATATAAACAAGAACCGTAATACAGTAGTGCGAGCTGAAAAAAAAGCGATCTGCGGTAGGTTCTAGCTTCAAACATTTTTCTAGCTCGACTTCAAGAATCTACCAAAACCGTCCTCCTTGTAGAGCCATCTTTGATTTTCTTTTGAATTCTATTCTTTGCACCGCGTGGCGCGGAGGTATCGACGGCAGGTGGCTCTGGCAGATTTTCTCTCTTTGGTTTGGTCAGGACGACGTACGACTTTGGCGTCTATGACGTGAAAGGATGTGCAAGTTTCTGTATTTGGTGTCCTACAGATCAACGTTTAACTGAAGCATTTGACACAAATATCATGTGTGTGACACAAAGACGTTACCTATGGGAGAACAAATCACAGGGAACCAGTGTCAACTTCCAGATCATAAGAACCGGAGGCTACACAGCCTTGTCTCTAGCAAGTGCGATTTAAGGTAAGCGAATAGCCTTTCTTAGAGGATGTGTTTATACATCTGAATCTGAATTATTTGAAGATAGGTATGGAAGATAGGTGGAGGATTGTCAAAATTGCGATGATTTCTTTGTTCTGACTTCCTTTTGAATTTTTACCTCAGTTGGCATTTCTTTGTGGTTTTTGTTTTGAACGAAGTAGGAGTTAGTCTTCTGAGACATCTGTGTATTCTAAATACAGTAGAGGCAGGCTTCTTTGAACGTTAGTTAATCTTGAACAGTGCTGTTTCGGGCTATATGACAAAAATCAAGACCCAAAACAGCCATTCATGTGTTTGTAGGAGCTTTTGATTAGATACAGTAGATGTCCAGGTAGATGTATGTTTATTTGAACAGTTACTTAAATGTGAACAGTGCAGTTTTGGGCTAAATGGTAGAATGAAGATCCAAAACTCCTACTGAGGTGTTTCCAGAGGCACTTGATTACCTAGCCCGATTAAAAATATCCAAGTATTAGTCGTATGGAGTAGTACGAAAAAGTAGCATGCAGTAGTAACTGTTGCTACTACATGCTACTACTAGCAAACTGGATGCTATCGGATACTACTATATAAGATTAACCCAGTCGGAGTCGGAGGCATGTTTATCAAAGTATTCCATACTACTAACTACATTTCACTAATCAAACTAATCCATACCATTCCATGCAACTTTTTCGTACAACTACCATACTACTACACAGTCAAAGAATTTTTCATCGGGAGCTCGTACTTGACTTTAGTTTAGTCACATGAAGTGCATGGAAATGGCAAAGTCCAAAGTCAACAAACGTCCAAAGGAGCATACCTCTACTGTACTTTGGCCTACTGGTAGTTGACTTTTGTCGCAGCAAGTGGAAGAAAATGGCACTGTAAAACATTAACTAATGTCCAAAGTCAAAGAAGTATACCTGTGGCTGTGCTATAAGTATAACTTTTCAGGCAAGCCGCTAGGCTTGCCTTAGTACAGTAGTATGATTGTCCTTCTTATAAAGATACTTATTTTCATTACCTTGAAAATTCACATTCCAGCTCTTCCAGAACTTATCGGAAACGACCAATACCTTTACAGGGTAACACTCCGCTCATTGTTTCTTCTGTTTCGATGATGATGATGAACGAATTGAAGACCCCTCTTGACTACTAGGTCACCTGGGTCTTCTGTCCTTAAATCTGTAACACTTCTTAATTGATAATTGTTCAAGAAACAACTCTATCACATTCACTTATCATAATTATTGTCCTCTTCATCACATCTTAAAATCCCTCCCGATCGCAGTTAAAAATTGTGCAACCAGCTTTAAAATCTCTATATTGTCACCATCATTCACAAAACCCCCCAATATCATGTTTACATTCAGCTGTAGTCCTCTATCATGAAAAAATGTACTGATCTCACGTCTTTGGGGTGAGTACTGATCACACACTATGAGAAGATGCTCCAGATTTTCTTCCATGTCGCAGAAGTCGCAATTAGGTGACTCTCCATAAAACTTTGCCAGATACGTTTTTGTAGCTGCATGGCCTGAACGTAGACGGAAAGCCAATCTACTCTCTTTCCTACTTAATCCTTGGTAAACTTGTTTATCGAACTTTCTAGCCTCTTTACGCGTAACAAACCAGTTGCCAGATTGGTTTCTGTTTTCCACAAAATCGTACTGTCTCACTGATTTGATCAATCTGTCTATTTGCATTACAGTCTGGGGAGTTGATCCACTCACTAAATCAGTTGTCATATCACATGCCTGTTTAGCTGCCTGATCAGCCCTCTCGTTTCCCTGAATCTCAACATGTGCAGGGATCCACTGGAGACATACGTTTGTTGTTTGTGCGAACGATGCTATCTCCAAGTAGCATGATGCTACATCCCGTGAGATTTTCCCATAAGAATCAAAATTGGCAAGTGCCTCTAAGGCACTTTTCGAATCCGAACAGAGTATTATATTAGACTGATCACAAAGGTTTTCTTTTGCAAATCTAATGGCTTCCTTTATGGCTAGTACTTCGGCTTGGAAAATCGTTGCTTCTGTCGTCTGAATCGTTTCTTCTGTTTCATTGACCATGGGATTAGCTTTCAAATATTTCGCTCTTTGATCCAATCTGGCGGGCAATTTCTGTTGTTTTTTTGTTTTCAGTTGACTTCGAGCGTGTTCCATCCTACTTACCGTAGTTACTACGCTAGTTACCGTAGTTACTACGCTAGGCTGGAACGCTTTTTGAATTTTTTCGGTCAAATATCAGGCCGCGGGCTGATCGACCAATCACGTTGCAGAGATGCGTAGTTACTACGCTTACTACGCTCCCGAGCGTGGTAAGCAAATAGTTACTATTAGTTACTATTTTGAGAAGGGTGGAACGGTCAGCGTAGTAACTTTTCGTGAGGCTGGAACGGAAATAGTAACTAATAGTTACTATTGGTAGAGGGGTGGAACACGCTCTTCGCTAGGCCAGTGTTGCCAGATTGGGCGCAATTGCGCCATTTGGGCGCATTTTGAAATTCCTTGGCGCATATTTTTTTCAGAAATGCGCCTGCGCACTTTTTGGCGTAATTCTAAAATTCAACCGGCGCATTTGGGCGCATTTCCATTTTCCCGTTGCAAGAACGTGAAAACGCAATTTCTCACTTCCGACCTTGTTTTTATGGCACTTGCAGCTTCGCTCAAGTGCCATATACCGATCACTTTTCCGTCGGTCGGTCGGTCGGTCGGTCTGTCGGTCCGCTGATTGCGAGTTAGGGTACTTGCAGATGTGCTAGGACGATGAAACTTGGCAGGCATATCAGGGACCCAACCAAACTAACTTGCAAATAGTCACTTCCCCGATCCGACCACCGTGGAGGGAGTAGAGGGCGAGGGAATCCTGAGAATTTAGTAGTTTTTGTAAAACCCCTACCCCTTTCTTCACACTAGTAGGTCTGGGCGTGGGGTGACGTCACTCTTTGCATCGGATCACTCTGTTAACATCGGAAAGAGCTAGTGCATTCGAGGGTCAAAGGGGTTTGTATATGTGGTTCAGTGCGGGGGAATATGGAAAATTGAGTGTTGTGTAACTTTTGAACGGGTGATCGGATTGGGATGAAACTTAATACCTGAATGAATGACATATCTCTGATGTCCCATTTGAAGTCCGAACCGGATTCTACGGCTATGGGGGAGTTGGGGGGGGGGGAAGACCGGAAATCTCGAGAAACGGTTATAATGGAGGGGTCGGAGTAAAACTTGCTGGGAAGAACAATAATCTGCTCCAGATAAATCGTTTACACGTTTGGACTGGACCCGGATACTTGGGGGGGGGGAGGTGGAGGGGAGTTTCCCGGAATTCTGGTAATCACGATTTTTGGGATTTTCACGACGAAACTTGGGAGGCGTATCAGGGACCCGATCAAACTGACTTGTAAATAAAAGCGACTGTGGGGGGAGTTTGAGGGGCGGGTCCGGAATTCCGGTGATCGCGAGTTAAGGTACTTCCAGATGTGCTAGGACGATGAAATTTGGCTGGAGTATTAGAAATTCGACAAGATTGGCTTAGAATTCGCCACTTTTCAAATCCGACCATTCCTTAAAGTACCAATCATGACAGCAAATTAAGAAAAATACTTTTAAGCAAGACATGCATTTCCATGATCCCCATGAGCCCATTATCATTTTTGCCTCAAGGGTTTTGCTTACAAATGAAGTTCTAGCTCCCTTCAATTGTGCATCTTAACCGCAAGGTCGAAAAGTACTTTTTATGAAACGATACATCTCAACCCATGATCATTTGTGCCACAAGGGTTTTGCAAAAAAAAAAAAAATATTTCTAGCACCGTTAAAGTGCGCATTTTACCCGCATTAGTGGAAAAAAAATACTTTTGATCATACGTATATATCAATGATCCTTAAGAGCCTGCTTTCGTTTTTGCCTCAAGGGTCTTGCTTACAGATGAATTTCTAGTGCCTTTAAAGTGCGCATCATCACAGCCAAGTTCAACGATAAAATACTTTTTCTCTAGCTCCCTTAAAGTGCGCATCTGAACCGCACAGTCGAAAATTACTTTTGATCAAATAATACAACTCAAAACCCATGCAAGTGCCATATGAGCTTACAGCTCTTGTTATTTTCTCACAACACCATTTCGTCATTTAAACGACGTGTAATGCCGCTAGTAGGGCGGAATCGTAGGATTTTTAGGGCCTTATAGTTCATCTGAAACCCCTGTGTCATTCTGACTCTCCAACAACGACCTTGCCCCCAACTTTCGCGCCAATAATAGCCCACAATCGAAGAATCACTGTATTTTCTAGCAGATTCCCGTACGCCTCAGGTTGAAAACATATTTGTCTCACCAAGCGTGAATGTGCTCAAAGAAAAACGGAATCCAGGATCAGGCAAAAGTGTGGGCAGCCAAGCCCGACCTTGGAACAAGGAAATTATCACTTTTCAAAAAGTAAAAAATGCGCCCAATTGGGCGCACTTTTGCCAAAAAAAAATTGGCCTTGCGGCCGAAAGAGAAATTTCCGCAAAAATTGCGCCGTTCGGCGCAATTTTGCTAAGGGGCTGCGCAATTTCACAAAAAGGATCTGGCAACACTGCGCTAGGCTTCTCTGGTTGGTTTCAAGACGATGGCGGCGTTTTTAAATCGGTAAAGAGCCGCGGCTAGAGAATGGAATTCTTTTTTTTTGAAATGACTAATCTAATGAAGTTAGTACACGCAGCTTTGTGGGTTGTATGGGTAAGCTAAGCCTATCATCCCTAAACGCTAGACCATAGGTCGTTCTTTCAGGATCTGTACAGTACTCTCTGACTCTGTCAAGTCTTGACTCAAGACCAAGTCACAAGAAGCAAAATCGGATAGCCCATCCCATAGTCAGCCATAGATCACTGCGTGCAACTGCATATTTCAGAAGTGATTTTACATACTTATTTCTGTTTGTTTGAAAGCAACGGAACTTCTGGATTGATTTCTTAAACTCTTAAAGTTTAACTGAAAAGCCAACTCATTTTTGTGTCATTTGATTGAATACACTGCACTGAATTATTGGATTCTGCAAAAGGATTTTTTTTATTTTCCACTATCTGCTCTAGTTATGACATTCAGAATATCTGCAGCTGTCCCCACAGCGTAAATTCTACTATGACGCGGGAAATTTAAATCTCAACACAAAAGCGGGTTTTCAGTGGGCCGTGGTGAGATTGGCGAAGATAGCTTAGTGCCTGAACAAAAAAAAAACCCATAAATCTTGCTCGTAAAGCATACAACAAAAATTCAGTACCATAAACCACAAGGAAATTCCACTATTTGAAAATCGATTAGTCGTGAATAGCGGAACAACAAAGTAACGCATTTTCAGAGGGTCTTCAAGCCAATTTAAGTGAATAAGGGATGGGTAACTAGATTATCATATCCCTGACCTTTTTGGTTAAACTTTAACAGTTACAGGATCACCCACTATTTGCATCTGTTTTTAATTCCGTACATGTGCTGTACGTAATTTGAAAACACATGGTAACTGATGATGATGCAGAAAATGTTGCCGTTGAGGTATAAAAATGGCTGACCCCAGATGAAAACCAGCCAATCAGGTTCAAGACTTTTGAAGTAGCCAATGGGATAAGAGTGTTTTGAACAAGAAATCAGAATTTTCAGTAAGAAGATCTGCCATGACGGAAATATATCTGAGCTGTAGTACTGGAGTTGTTATTGTACTTTTACTATTCTGGGAATACTATTAAGATAGGTCAGAAGGAAAAATATTGGGAAAAAAGAAGAAAAGTAGATCTTTCTTTCAAGATATTTCTATCATTTTTTGGACAACTATGAAGTATCACAGGAACATTCGAAGTTTGACAATGTTATTACTAGATTGAAAACATGATGGAAATACCAAGTGATCCTGTAGGTCTGTCGAATGTAGGCTAATTTTCTTTTAAATTTAGAACGACTTTTAGCGTGCAAGTGAAAATTGTTTCAGGACCTGTAAAGGACAAACAAAGTTAGGCCAGACTTGGAGATCATTCTACAGTAGAGGTATGCTTATGTGAACGTTTTTAACTTCGGATTTTGCCATTTCATTCACTTGCTGTGTGAAAAGCTAAATATCAGTTAGCCAAAGTAGGTAAGAAGGGCAGCTGAAAACACCTGTAGCCTACAGGTATTTTGGATCTTCAGTCTACCATTTAGCCCAAAACTGCAGTGTTCACATTAAAGTAACTGTTCACATAAGCATACCTCTACTGTACATGTCAAGGACCTCAAGGTTTTGTCCAAGCGGGCAGAGATTTCAGGCTGAGCTGACGGTTGTTTTCGGAAGTCTTACTAGTCAGTCCTTCAAATAGCCTGTATTTACAAATTTTTAATAGTATTTTAGAAGCATCTGTGTAGCTTGGTTTACATTTTAATTTTTCTTTGAACCTACGCTTCAGGTCTGGAAATTTTTAATCCTTGAAAACTTGATAAAAAAAAAATGTTTAGGGAACAAAATCGGCAGTGAACGTAGTTTTCACCGCTTCGTAGCCAAAGGTGACAACACGTATGGACTATGCAAATGATTAACGTTTGAGCAGGTTCGATCCCACTTCGGTGCCATTTCTTTTTGGCCATAGCAGGCTGCATAGAGGAAACGTCTTAAGGAAAAGATCCCCAATTTCGCTTCAGGTTTTGAGGAACACGGAAAATTTATACACCACAAAACAATGGGTCAGTGCCTATTTTCTCCTCAAATTGGATCCACACTCTCAACTTTAGTGTACAGCAAGTGTCCAGTTTCAAGTGTCCGGTGTACACTGAAAAAAAGAATCTGCAGTATTTGCTACTGAGATTAAACTTGTCTTTACCGAGATAATATTATCTCAACTTCGAATCCCAGTAGCAAATACTGTAGTTAACTTTAATCAGTACTTGGAGAAACTTTTTACAGTGTACCCGTCCGGGACTGGCAACGGTACCGGTAGTATACCGGTACCGGTATCCCAGTAGCAAATACTGCAGTTAACTTTAATCAGTACTTGGAGAAACTTTTTACAGTGTACCCGTCCGGGACTGGCACCGGTACCGGTTGCCACGTGTTAGAATATTAATAGTTGCGTTTTAGCTGATACCATGGTATCAGATATACGGTCTAAAGTCGTTTTTGCAGTTATCGTGGTATCTGATACCACGGTCAAAAGGCGTTTTTGCAGTCGTCGTGGTATCTGGCCAGTTACCGTGGTAACAGATATTCAGATATCACGGTCCGACCGTGGTATCTGGTCGTAGTATCTCGAAAACGCATCTCACTTTCATCAAATTTTGTCAAATTGGCGAGAAAGAAGTTCAGCACTTAGTGATGAAATTGGATATCATTTTTTATTTTAGGATGACTCCGAAAAGTGCAATTTCGTCTATAGTCGTTTTTGCAGTAAACCGTATATCAGATACTACGGTAACTGCAAAAACGACTAATTGCAGATCCAGTTACCGTGGTAACAGATACCATGGTATCCGCAAAAACGCAACTAATATCAGCAGTTTTCGAAGCGTGAACCGAGGGGTTGCTCACTCCCCGCCACCGATGTACACCTCCTCGCGGCACCGGCACGGAACCGCAGCACCGGCACGGCACCGAGACAGAGAAGTGGTGTGAGATGTGCATGTCGAGGTGCATGTTAAACTGTAAAAGTTCTCTCACTAGTCTCACTACTAAAGAAATTGGAGCTTATCCTTCGCTCCTTTCAAAGTTGCGATATTAGAAAGTCGGTCTTTTGAACTAATACAGAAAAAAAAAATTGTGATCGATAGCTCTTGATGAGCTCTTTTTGTGGAAAAAATCCTTCAAGAGATATACCAATTTGAAAGTTTTGAGGGGTTGACAACTTCAGTGGTAAGGTATGCACACTGAAAAAAAAGTCTTATCCAGATTGTGAGCCATGTCAGGGACTTGTATGAAAAATCGGTTGTTAGACCATAACTATCTTCGGCGGTGAGGGGTTTGCAACTTTTGCTAGTTGGCGTACCGTACCTATTGTTTGTTTCCGGTGTTTTTGATGATAAAAATGATTTGGTTCAATGTCTATCACGGGGACCGGGACTTGGTAAGAATATGTTGTAGAGCATTGTCATTTTCACGAGGGACCAGAAGCTTGTGAAATTAGTGCACATTAGTTGCGTTTTTTGCCTTTTCTCCGTACAACCGACCTATTTGCCACTATTGACCGTTTTTTCGTCTAGCCAGTCGGTTCGACTGAGCTCTAAAAAACGGCTTATAAGAGAAAATGGCGTCTTCCCGTCGCCGGCGCCTATCTCTCCAATGAGAATTTTGAATTTCGCGCTATGCCAAGAGCGTAGGTCGGTTGGATGGAGCTCCCGCCTCAGTCCACAGGTCGGTTAACCGACCGGCGAACGGAGCAAAAAAAAACAGCTTATAAAAACTTAAGTCGGTTAACCGAAGGAAGAAAATGACTTATAGTGGGAAATCTTGTAGGTCGGTTAACTGGATGAACGCAAAAAACACAACTAATGTTCCAAGTTTCCATCCGTCACGATTTCTACGATTGAAAAGGATAAAGTTCAACTGGCTGCAAAGTCAATGTACAAACGATATTCTGTTGTTGTTGTTGTGATCCCAAATCGTAAGTGGAGGGATATAGGTATCCCTCATACGTATGACATCGCAAAAGTTGTCCGTCTGTCCGTCCGTCTGTCTGTGAGCACGAACTGTCATAGGGAATGAGGTATTTTGATGAAACTTGGTGGGAGGATCCTTTGTGTCAAGGGAAAGGTCGATTTCGTAGAGGGGCTCTGTAGCCCTACATTTAGGGGCGGGGGAGGGGGTTCAAATTAACAGACAAACAAAATATTTTTAAACAGCTAATGAGATAGTCGATTAAGGGGTAAGAAGACATTCTGAACTTGAATATGGAAACCATTTTTGGCAAGAACAGACAATACATTCAATTATACAGAACTTTGCAAAACTATCAACTGTTTTTGGTTCTGCTTGATTTAAAATAAATATTGCATCATTGAGAGAAAAAGCTACTATCTTCAGTACTCCTTTTAAAGGTTCGGCTCACTTCCAGGTTTCCGGTTCGTCGAAGCGGATCGGGTTACATGAAGGTGCAGGCTATACGTCTGAAAGTCCGAGACAAAATAAATATGCAAGTTATCGTGGCAGAAGAAAAGAAGATAAGGCTTCTCGTCCTTGAGCGTAGCTCAAGTTCCTTCGACGATTCCCTTCTCGTCCTTGAGCGTAGCTCATTAAAAACGCCAATATATCTCCTGGAATCGTCTGATACCGACTTTTCGCTCCTCGTGTCTGAGCACAGCTCATCACCAACTCCCACATCTCTGCTCGAAGCTTCTGCTCCCCCATACGATCAGACAAACAACGACTCCAACACCGACTTTTCTCTCCTCGTCCCTGATTTGCCGAAAATCCAAGACCTAAGCAAAGATTCGGACCTAGACGAATCCCTAGACGACTCCCTCCTCGTCGATCGAAGGGAACCTTTTATTGAACCAGAAGACCTTGACACCTCTTTCACTGATTTCGTGCCAGAAGATGACATATTGTATAACAGAGAGGATCCCGAAGACCACCTCGAAGATATCCTGGCAGCGGAACCACAAAACGAATAAACCGACGATCCGACCTTTACAAATCGTTCGACTTTCATCAAAGAAATTAGAGCGATAATCCTTTCAGATCTCGATACGATGCCCAGGAAGCTTTTGCCCCAGCACGTACTCGAGTACATCCCTGAGGTGTGGCTCGCTCAAAGACCCAAAGAAGTTCAAGACTACGTCGTAGAACTCTTCGATGTAGGTCGGAAAAGCAAGTCGAAGTCCCTCAAGGAGATACTAGAGACGAATGCTAGTATTGAAATGCTGTACGCGCGGATCTCAAAACGGATCATGCCGTACCATTTCTCGGTAAAACTCTTCCAGTACGACCTGTCCAGGTCTAAGTATACAGTTGCATGTGACCACGGACCGGGGGATCGTATACTCATCTGATCCAGTTTAAGAAACTGCTGGCCAAACCAATTGCGACGCCGGATGATTTGGTCAAGGTTGCATCCGACAACCAACAGGTCATCGGATCCACTATAACTTTAGTGCAGACAATCGCACGGCCTCATCTATCATAACCAGTTTTCTGTATTTCGGGCTAGAAAACAGGAAGCACGTTATGCGTAGCGTGGAATCACAACCCAAAAGCTGGCTGTACGGAACATCAATCCAAGACATCTTGAACTATTATGAGCAGATAAAAGAAGCATCGAGGAAAACAACGGCACGATACTTCGATCAGGCGATGGAAGGGCTACAGGGGGACAGCCACAAAATCCTCCGTATGGAGAGGCGCCTGGAAGCAATCAGGGCTAACCATACCGCATCGCTGCTAACCCAGTGCTGCCACATCAACGGCTGTCTCAATCCTCCTGACGTCGACCGATGCACCAACTGCATGTCAACGGTGGCCCCAATGGAGCTCAACATTCACAAGGAGATACAAAAATTGGATGATACATTTTTGCCTTTGGAATCTTTCACCTCCCGTCCAGCACCAATGAAGTCTCGGTGGTTACTGGGGATTCTGGGGAACCGCTGAATCGCTGATGGTCAACCCAGCAGAGTATAAGAATATCGAGTTCGTCCTTCAGCAGGTCAGTAAACAAGCACAGCTTACGTATCTAGGCAGTTCTGCAAGCTCGATTTCTTTTTGAGACACAGTGGCGCGGGAGCAACAACCATGCGAAGTGCAGTGACGTCGTGATTAGATAGGTAAGTGGAAGCAGCCAAACAAAATTGCGCTCCCGCCTATGGTGTTAGTCACGATCTACGGAGGCGCCAAGTTCAGAGCTGTGTACCAAAAGCTTCTCATGGGGAAGATAGGAATTAGGAGCTTGCTTAACTGCCTAGATACATAAGCTGTGGTAAACAAGCAACCGATTTCTTCCGTAACTTTTTATCACGATATATTTTTTGAAGCAATCCATGCTTCACAATCGGGCTATACTTGCAGTGCCGCCCACTACGCTTGCGGCATTTAAAGCGAGACAAACTTGCGAGCTTAGAAATTTTTTAGTCAAGCTACGATGCGGTCTGCACACATCGAAGAAAAAGGGGAGCTTTTATTTTTTTTTTGCTCTGTTCAGAATTTTAAGTTATTGCAGCCAGCGCTGGTGCTCGGCTGATTGAGTTTCCGAAGGGACGTTCTCTATCACTAGTGGTGCTAGTGTCGCTGCTATTCTAGTGTGTGTCACTTTTTTCAAGTCTTCGCGCTAGTCACTAGTGTTATTTTGCTCTGGTCAAGACCTATGCTTTCCTTGCTTCGTAAACGATTCCTCTCTCTAAGCTTGCAGCATTTAAGCGACACAAACTTGCGGGGTTAGAAATTTCTAGTAAAGCTAAGATGCGGCCTGCACACATCGAGGAAAACAGAGGATGTTGTATCTTTTTTTTGCTGTGTTTAAAATATGATGTTACTGAAGCCAGCACTGGTGCACGACTTTTGCGTTTCAGTAGGGACATTCACTATCGCTAGTGGTGCTAGTGTCGCTGCTGTTCGACTGTATGTCAATTATTTCAAGTCTTGGCGCTATTTTGCTCTGACTGGCCCAAAGGTAGAATAGAATAGAATATATTACCAAAAAAGCCCGTGGGCCATGGCAAAAAAAAAATGTAAATAAATGAACTTACTTCTACAACTAACATACTCCTCCTATTCTAGGAATCTTGTTCTATGCTCCATCGCAAGCCTCAAATAACGTCCAAATTTTTTCACGGTAACAAAACACTCATCCTTCATCATCCTTACCATCCATTCTTCATTAAATACTCTCTCACCGAATACCTCCTTTCTCCATTCATTCAATTCCAAACATTTACACATCAGATGAACTACGCTTTCATCCTCCTGACCGCACATAAGACAGGAGTAAGGACCAAATCTCTCTTTTACTTTACCAATATACTTTCTCCTTGCCCCAAGTGGTAAACTATCAGCCCTCATCTCTATGATATATTTTATTTCCTCCTAACTTTAACCTGCTTTAAACATAATTCCTTCCCCCCCAAGTCTCTTTGGCCGCCTCAAAGACCTCAAGGACACTGGAATGACCTTATGAAATTGCCAAGCTTGAATCTCTTGGTCTTTTAACGCGGTACTTACCATTTTACCTATTTCTCCAACGTCTATATCTATCCCTAGCCCCACTCTTCCATACCACAATCCTGCAGAATTTTTCTAACCGAGGCCACGCTTTTGGTGAATCATCCTTCAGAGCCTCCAGGTACGCTGATTTTAGTAATCTTATTCTTGGCATTTTTATCACTCTCTCCCAAAATCTTATCATATTTACTAGCCTAACATTTCTTAAAGAAAATAAACCTAATTCCCCTCTCACTACTAGACTGTTCGTATACTTACTGAGTCCTAACCACCTCTTAAAATAACCTAGCTGAATTGTCTCTTTTTTTTTCCCTTTCTCATATCCCCACACCTCAGACCCGTAATGCATTACAGAAACTACCTTACTTCTAAACATCTCCTTTTGAATTTTAATATTCTTAAATTCCCTCAAATGACTTCTTAAAATTAAATATAGGGGTTTTCTCAAGACGTGGGGGAAGCTCACTTTAACGATCGTTTTTCGCTCAGGACACTAACAATAACTCATAACTAAAAATTTACTTGGGGACAAAAAACAAAAAAACGAAATATGAAAGAATGGAGCACCCTGTGGTTTAACTAACTAATAAAAACAAAAATTACACACATACTCAAGAAATTTTTTAATCATAGGATTAAGTGCAACCCAGAGCCATCACAGACAGTCTCTGACATCGATGATTGGCCTGGGGTACATCCTGTCGAGGGGTTGCCCACTAAGTTTTTGGGTGCACAGCAGGTGCCCGGTGCCGGCGGTGCCGGCTGGTGCCGACCGGTGCCGGCTGGTGCCGACCGGTGCCGGCTGGTGCCGACCGGTGCCGGCTGGTGCCGACCGGTGCCGGCTGGTGCCGACCGGTGCCGGCTGGTGCCGACCGGTGCCGGCTGGTGCCGACCGGTGCCGGCTGGTGCCGTCCGGTGCCGGCTGGTGCCGTCCGGTACTGGACTCTGTTGAACTTATCAATTCGAAAAGGGGAGCGGCTTGTAGAAACGAGAGGGCATTTTGATTCGTGGGCATTTTGAGCCGTGGGCATTTTAATCGTGGGCATTTTGATCGTTGGCATTTTTAACCGTGGGCATTTTGATCGTGGGCATTGTGAGAGTGGGCAAAAAGATCGTGGTGATTTTGGGAACCACCCTTCTGCTTTACTTCTGCCAAATTTCCGGTTTCGGCCGAATTCTGAGCGAACTACTTGTCCAGCAAAAAAAAAAGAGAAAGTTCAGAAACGAAATCAGCGTATCTCCTTAACCCTATAAAGAATATCTAATCAACTTCAAATAAAACTTTCTTATACAAAAAAAATCCTATTTCAACCGGATTCCGGACGAACTATATGTCCGCATATACAGATTCAGCGTCTCTTCTTACCCTTAAACTGTCATCTAATCAACTTCAAATAAAAGTTTTTATTTTAACAAATTTTCCGGTTTTGGCCGGATTCCGGTCGGACTACTTGTCCGGCGAGAAAATGGTTTTCACCATCCTGTTCAGCATGTCTTCTTACCCCTAAATCAAACATCTAATCAACTTCAAATAAAACTTTTACTTTTAACAAACTTTCCGGTGTTGGTCGGATTCCGGGCGAACTACTTTTACTTTCACACTCCACGTTTGAGCGCTTGCGCACTTGTTTCTCCGACGTGTTACCTTCACTCTATATAGCCCAAGCCCCGACTTGTGGGGCGCCATATCATTTTAAGGGCTACTTGTTTTGAGTCTTTGTTGTCAAGATCGTCGGAAACGCACTAGATAGGTTTTTGAATTTAAAAGCCCATTGTGAGACCACTAGCAAAGAGAGCTACTATCGTGACTCATGGGAATATACGTTTGTTGCCCCCCCCTTTTTTTTTGCCGACGCGCAGCTGGCTTACCCTGGATAAGGTTTGTTTGTTCGGAAGTTCATTGGTTTGGGCTTCGAAAAAAAAAAAAAAAAAAGCATCGATTATGGAGCGTGATGCCTCCTCCCAAAAAAGAGAAACTTATTTCGGTTACATATGTTGGGCTTGTCAATATCAGCCGTATGGTTTGAAGCTGGAAGCCACAGAACATTGTTTTGTTTCGTTGCTGGTTGTTTTGTTTGGTTTATGAGATGCTCAGAAGTCCTGCGAGAAAATGGTTTTCACCATCGTGTTCAGCATGTCTTCTTACCCCATAATCGACTATCACATTAGCTGTTTCAAAATTTTGTTTGCCCCTTAATTTAAACCTCCTCCCCACCCCTAAATGTCGGGCTACAAAGCCCATCTATGAACTCGACCTTACTCTTGACCCAAAGAATCCTCACCCCAAGTTTCATCAAAATATCTCATTCCCTTCGAGAGTTATTGTGCTTACAGACGGACGGACGGACAGACAGACAAATTTTGCGATGCCATAGGTATCCCTCACTTACGTTTTGGGATCCCAAAAACCGTTCGCATAGGCATACCTCTACTGTAACCTTAACAGATGAAATGACACTTGTTTCAGTACCTTACAATACTTAGTCCTTCAAATTAAACAGGCTAAAGGACGGCTCAGACGGCGTTCGTAAAGTGCGTAAAGTCGTTTGTAAAGTTCCTCCGCTAACCCGCGCAAAGTACTTGACGGAGGCAGGCAAGAAGTTCAACTTTAGTTAACTTTTTTCGTAAAGTTCGGAAGGTTGACCAATAGGAGAAGAGATCGAAAACAAGTTATGAAAATAAATTTGAAAATGATGAGATGATGACTCTTGTGGTTTGTATGATAATAATAATAATAAGGTCGAATAACGAATAATCTTTTAACGATTAATCTTTTTCTTTCTAGAACAAATCGCCATAAAAAATTCTCGTAATGTCATCTAAGTCAAATTCCCGTCTAAGCGGCGACAAGTTTACGGAGCATACTTTGCGAAAAACTTTGTAAAGAAGTCGTCCTTAAAGTTGTCAATACTAGGTCCCATTTTAAAGTTCACGTTTCTTCTGTTTCTAATGAAACAATAAGACCAAAGGTTTCGGTGGGATCCCAAAAATTTAATATTTGAACCAGACAACTAGGTCTTGTCTTCGCCAGATCCAGTCTTCGCCGGGCTAATCATCTGAGAAAACCAAGTTCAGATATACCTGTATAAGCCATATCTATTTTGACGATACTGATCGAAACTTCCTGCTTTAGTTCTGCCAAATTTCCGGCTTCGGCCGAATTCCGAGCGAACTACTTGCCCAGAAAAAAAAAATATAGTTCAGAAACGAATTCAGCGTATCTCCTTATCCCTATAAAGAACATTTAGTCAACTTCAAATAAAACTTTAACTTCTGAAAAAAAAATCCGGTTTCAACCGGATTCCGGACGAACTATATGTCCGGGTAAAAAATGATTGTCATACACAGATTCAGCGTCTTTTCATACCCTTAAATCTATCATCTAATCAACTTCAAATAATAGTTTTGCTTTTAAAAAAATTTCCGGTTTTGGCCGGATTACGGACGAACTACTTGTCCTTACCCCTAAATCAACTATCTAAACAGCTTTCAAAAAATATTTTTTTTGCCCCTTAATTTGAAACCCCTCCCCCACTCTCAAATATAGGGCTGCAGAGCCCATCTTTGAACCTGACCTGTACTTTGACCCAACCAGTCCTCCCGCCAAGTTTCATCAAAATAAAATATCTCCCACCACTTACGTTTTGGGCTCCCAAAAAGCTGCAGCCGCTATTTTTCAAAATTAAAATCCTGAATTCTCGTGGTGAACGAAACCTTTTTAGTGAAATGATTTTGTTCTGAACAGGTTCATAAAGCCAGTGCCGGCCGGTGCCGGCTGGTGCCGGCTGGTGCCGGCTGGTGCCGGCTGGTGCCGGCTGGTGCCGGCTGGTGCCGGCTGGTGCCGGCTGGTGCCGGCTGGTGCCGGCTGGTGCCGGCTGGTGCCGGCTGGTGCCGGCCGGCCTGGTGCCGGTGCCGGCCGGTGCCGAGTCGGGGGTGCACAGCAGGTGCCGAGGAGTGGGCAACCCCTCGCATCCTGTCCCTGATACCATCTAGGTGGACGATTGTTTGTTTTGCTCCTTAAATAAACTAGGTAGCGTTGGTGTGTTCCTGAGTTCTAATAATAATGATAATGTACAAATAATTTTTTGCCCACTCAAAAGACAGAGATGTCAATAGCGAACTAAGTAAAGAAAATAAATAAAGAACAACAAACATTTCCCGATAAAAGGCTTTTTCTACATACTCATGCATCAATTTTCTACATATTCATACTCAATCATGCATGATGTGCTTGCTGTGCTTATGCTTACTGTGCTCGTACCTGCTTGCGCAGTTGCTATATTATGCTTTTTGTTCCAGATGGGTTTAAATAAACTGATGATTTGGTAAAACGCCACGGGGAGAGAGAGAGAGAGTTTATTGAAAGGATAAACATGAATAAGCCCACTTTAAATGGGCCATCCCAGAAAGCACTGGCCTGTTCTAAGGGGTGGCCGAAAAAACATTACAAACAAAACAGTTATAATCACATGTTATAAAAGTAGCGGCTCGAACACACCAAATAAGGACAAAGAAAAAAAAAACTCCCCAAAAAATCGGAAGTCCACCCACTGGATCCGATTGTCTGGAGTCTAATAAATATTCTCCTTTGGGATCCCATCATAACCTTCGGTCCTGTTAATATACACTGAAATGTTTTTGCGACCCTTTCTTGATCATATAAGGGAGCTCAAATCTAAGCAGCATGTTTAAAAGTGCTCTTCAGTCATGTTTGCACGTTTTGCCCCTCGTGAACATTCTTCATTCCCCTGGGAAAAAACACACTTCCCTAATTATGACACATCTCTGGCCCCTCTGAAATATTCCCGGAGAAAAGCCAGCATGGGGAATCTCCAGACGAGTCGCTAACAGAGCTTTCTCATTTCTAGCGCTAGAGGGAATGCGCGGCCGAAGAGGAATTTGCGACAAAAGGAATTTGTCGGTGCCATGGGAAAGGTTGGCGACTGGTTCCAGGCTTGATATGGGGTCAGAAGTACAACGTGCAAATACAACTCAAATTTCGCTACGGTGTGGAGGATGGACTTGTCCGGCAGCAAAATTAAGAGGTAAGGAAACTTTCAATTGCGATTTCAACTCCACGCTTATTTGTACCATCAGGCTGGCTTTTCACGGTTTCCTACGCATTTTTCGGTGACACGTGTAGTTTTGGTCAACGAAAGGCTTAGTGTAATTTTTTCGCAATTTGCTCTGAAACATTAGCCTACTCATGTAAACCGATAAGTAACGAAAACAAGACTAAAGGTTTCGATGGGATCCCAAAGGGAAAATGCGAGACCCAACTGGTAATAGTTTTCAGCGGAAAGACCAACGGATAATTAAGTTCATTCGGAAATTTCCGGCTTTGGCCGGATTTAGACCAGACTGTCCTTCCGAGCCGACAACAAAATTAATAGTATTTCGCGACTCACCGTGTCTCTTATCAACTTCCAAAAGATTCTAATCGACTTCCAAAAAACTTCAGCTTTTACTGAATTATCAGTTTTGGCCTGATTCCGTTGTCTGGCGAGAAACGAAGTTTGGATTCAGGATTTCTCCTTACCTCTAGATTGACTGTCATAATAGCACACAGAAAATGCCTTTTCACGCCTTAATTTGAAACGTCCTCCCGTACCCCTAAAAATTGGGCTACCGGCTCCATCGACGATCTTGACCAGTACTTTGACCCAAAGGTTACTAGGTAGGATTTTAACCCTCAACAGAAAAACAACAGGAGTCCGTTTACTACCCTAATAGAGTCTGATTTCGAATATAAAGTTTGTTCTTGCAGTTCCAATTGGCCGGACAGTTTCCGGAACAGGGACGCAGGGGTTGCACCCCTCTTTATAGAAATGATACCTCTAAGGGGAGTGCGTGACTCCAGAGACGGGAATCCACGCACTGTTATGAATTTGCCGGTTTCCAGCCTTTAGTAGCTTGGAAATAGTGCCGTTGGAAGGGAGGGATTGTGAAAATTGAAGGATTTAAGTGTTGAGTGGATTGTCAAATTTAAGAGGTAAACTTTAGATTAGATTTCAATTCCCTTAGCACAACTCTTACTAGAAAGAACATTTTCCCTACGAAACGGATCAGAAAAAAACATTTTCGAAAATACCATTACTTTCCATCTGAAATTAGCGATTTTCTTGTTAGCGCCTGTCGACTATGTCCAGCCTTCCTGCTCTACGACGCGGCGGCTGGGCGCAAAACATTTGAAAACTGATCGCGCCGTGGTTCAAAAGTGTGAAAACTAAGCAAATAAAAGAAGTAATAAACAAAAGCTTCTCAGATCCTTATGTGTGAAAGAGTTGTCAGCAGACGTTTATGATCCCGGCAAACGTTTCGTTGTGTGACCGGCAAAACTCGGCAAGGCCAAAAAAGCGTTAAATTTCTTAGGCACAAAACAAAACAATGGAGAAAGGTGGGGATTTTAGAAGCTTATAATTCTGTATGGGAGCTAGATATATTATAAAAAGCAGAATAAGCAAGAGGGGTCCTTTAACACCAGAAACAGAAAAGTGCAAGTAAGTCATTGTAATAAAGATAAAGTATTCTAATAACTTATCTTTTTTCTTAATTAAATGGGTCAACCAACACTAAAACACCCAACTCGTCGTTACCCAGAGGCTAGTCTGTAAGGGTAGCCTGTGTTTGTCAGTATATTTCAGATTTACATGCCGTGTCATTGATGACAATACATATCATCTTTTCTTCGTACTGATCATGGTAAAAAAGAAAAGAAAAAGCAAAACAACGATTCGTAAAAAAAGGGGTACGGAACCTTTTTGAACATTGATTAGGGGTACGCAACCTTTTTGAAGCTTGATTAGGGGCACGCGGGACGGAAAAGGTTGGGAACCAAAGCCGTATCCAGGGGGGGGTGTTAGGGGGTTCGACCCCCCCCCCGAAACCCACAAAAGTAATAGTTTTTTGTAGGCTTTAACCTCTGATATATGTATTTTTTGTACTTTTTGGTCCGACCCGTGGGCAACCCCCCCCCCCCGAAATAAATTCCGCGGGCAACTCCCCCCCCGAAATAAATTCCGCGGGCAACCCCCCCCCCCCCCCCCCCCCCGAAATAAATTCCTTGATACGGGCCTGTTGGGAACCACTGGATATCAACGATAACAACTCTGGTAGCCGCCTATGGTTTAGTAAAAATAATCCTGTTTTGGGACTGCCATGAATTGCAAAGTGCTGTAACCCCGTTGCTCATCACCTCTGTCCTTCAGTTTCGTTACCCTGAGATCCTCATATTTTTTATTGGTTTATGGTTTATTGAAATTCCTACCTCGCAGTTGCAGATATTATCAGGAATGATTAGTAATGATGTGCTAGCGAGTTTCAGATGTCAGCCTATTTATACTTCGTCCTTGCGAATGCTTCTAGTGTCTTCTCTAATTTTTATTATCTTGCTTGCTTGAAATGTGAATCTTGAAATGTTTGATGAAATCTTGTCGACGTGGACCGCAACAGAGTCTGGGCGTGTCTAAAGAAACGCTGTGGATCCGTAAGAAGTCTAGGTCTGCACACGGGCTCAAAGGAACAGAAAACTTGACTCAAACTTGACTCGGGGAGCTAGCTAACATATCAAGAATGTACCCTGAGTCGATATTGAGAGTAAGAAAAATTCTCGTTACGACCATTGCAGTTTCCGGGCAGTTTCCGAGAATTCGACTTTTGAGCAAAAGGTTTGCAAAAGCAAAAGGTTTGTGTGCCGCGACTAGGAATCGAACCCCGGCCGTCTTGTCGTGGAGGTCGTTACTCTGTGGTCTACATGTAAAAAGGCGAACTTTTACAGTACATAAGTGCATAATTACAGTGCATAAGGGGCAAGGGCCTGCCAGCTAGCTTTGGGAACACTAAGGAGGGGGTTCGAGATAACAAAAAAGGGGGGCCTGTCGACAGTAAGACCCTGTATATTTATCTAAGCCCCCCGGGCGATTCGATGGCCGAAAGTTGCGTAGTCAAGTTTACTGTTCCTTTAAAGCAACAAATGAGCGGATTGACAGCGCTGTTGCACGGAAACGACAAGTAAAAAAAATAACATAGACAATATAAATAAACATTTACAAACACATAAACAAACATAAACAAAACAAGATGTAGAAGCTCATATGGCACTTGCAAGTTGTGTCAGAGGATGAAAGTGGGAATATAGGTTTATTGTAATTCTTCGCAAGCAAAACCGTTGAAGCACGAATAATCTCAAGCTCTTGGTGACCATAAAACGTATAGTTTAGTCAAAAGCAATTTTTTTGCATTTTGTTGGGGATGATAGGCTGCGCACTCTAAGAGGACTAAGAATTTATTTGTAAGCAGGACCCTTGAGGAACAAATGATCATGGGTCCTTTGAGATAAGGAAAATGTATCGTTTGGTCAAAATTATTTGACTTTGCGGTTAGGATGCTCACTGTAAGAGCGCTAAAAATTCATTTGTAACCTAAACCCCTAAGGCGGAAATGATTATGGGCCCTCCCTCCCCCCCCCATTCGTCGGATCCGGTCCGGACTTGAAATGGGACATCTGAGACACGAAATCCTTCCAGATATTAAGTTTCATTAAGATCTGATTGCCCATTCGAAAGTTACTCACACCTCAGGATTCCGGATTCCCCCTCCGTCCACTCCCCCACGATGGTTGGATCAGGGAACTGATTGTTTCAGAGTTAACTTTGTCGGCTCCCCCACTCCAACTCCCCCACAGTACCCAAATCCGGCCCGATTCTGTCACTGATGTACGAAGGGCTTGTGCTTGTTTCTTCCCACCAAGTTTCATCCCGATCACTCCACTCCAAGCGTGTCACAAGATTTTCGGTCCCCCCTCCGCCACCCAGATTCATCGGATCAGGTCCAGACTTCAAATAGGACATCTGAGACACGAGGTCTTTCCAAATATCAAGTTTGATTAAAATCCGATCACCCGCTCGAAAGTTATACACATATCGAGATTCCGGATTCCCCCTCGTTCCACTCTCCCCGCAATGGTCGGATTGGGGAACTGACTACTTCCAAGTGAATCTGGTCGGGTCCCTGATCTGCCTTGTAGGCTACTAGCCCACCTGGAAGTACCTTGACCCCACATCACTGGAATTCGGGAATCCCCCTCCAACTCCCCACACAGCAACCAAATCCGGTCCAATTCTGTCAGTGATGTACCTAGGGCTTGTGCTTGTTCTTCCCACCAAGTTTCGTCTCGATCGCTCCAGTCTAAGCGTGTCACAAGATTTCCGGTTCCCCCTCCGACTTCCCCCATTCATGGGATCCGGTCTGGACTTGAAATGGATCATCTGAGACACTGGTTCTTTCCGAATGTTAAGTTTCATTATGATCCGATCACCCATTCGAAAGTTATGCATGCCACTAAATACCGGATTCCGCCTTCCCTCCTCCCCCACGATGGTCGGATCGGGCAAGTGACTATTTCCAAGTTAGTCTGGTCGAGTCCCTGATGCGCCTGCCAAGATTCACTGTCACATTTGGAAGTACCCTAACCCTAGGTTCACACAGAGCAAATCGCGGCGATGAACGAGATTTTTCAATCGCAGCGACAGAAGATTTTTATCGCCTGGATGTTCGCATTGAATTTTCGTCGGCAGCAGAATTTAACGCGAAAAATTAGTCTTTATGTCCCTTTTCCAGGGTTCCGTTTTTGCCGGCTAAAATTGATTTTTACCATACCGGCGGTTTTAATCGGCTTTTATTAATAAAAACCGATTTTTGCCGGCTAAAACTGGCTAAAATCAAATCGCACTGATCTTTTCTACGTATCAATCTTTTCTTCGTTGTTTTCCGACTATTTTTCAACCAGTGTTGATTGGGGAACATTCTACAGGTTCAGCCATTGGGGTTACCGACTCTGATTCGGAAAGTGCTGACTACATCATGTTGGGAGACCCCTGAACTAACGAGGAAGTTTTCGTTTTGTTTTACTATTGAAGTTGAATGTCTGCTCTATAATTTGATTAATGTGACTTAATGGACATTTAATTTAACCTTAGTTGGTTAATTTGTTTCTGCCATATTCGAAGCTGATTTCGTTTTAGTGATAACAGTGCAATGAGGCAATTTTTGGGATCCCGTTAGTGACGGATACCTATGACATCGCAAAAGATGTCCGTCTGTCCGTCCGTCCGTCCGTCCGTCTGTCTGTAAGCACGATAACTCTCGAAGGGAATGAGATATTTTGATGAAACTTGGTGTGAGGATTCTTTGGGTCAAGAGTAAGGTCAAGTTCGTAGATGGGCACTGTAGCTCTACATTTAGGGGTGAGGGAGGGGGTTTAAATTAAGGAGCAAACAAAATATTTTGAAACAGCTAATGTGATAGTCGATTATGGGGTAAGAAGACATGCTGAACACGATGGTGAAAACCATTTTCTCGCCGGACAAGTAGTTCGTCCGGAATCCGGCCAAAACCGGAAAGTTTGTTAAAAGTAAAAGTTTTATTTGAAGTTAATTAGATGTTCGATTTAGGGGTAAGACGACATGCCAAACACGATAGTGAAAATCATTTTTTGGCCGGACAAGTAGTTAGCCCGGAATCCGGCCGAAACCGGAAAATTTGTTAAAAGCAAAAGTTTCATTTGAAGTTGATTAGATGTTCGATTTAGGGGTAAGAAGACATGCTGAACACGATGGTGAAAACCATTTTCTCGACGGACTAGTAGTTAGCCCGGAAGCCGGCCGAAACCGGAAAATTTGTTAAAAGCAAAAAGTTTTATTTGAAGTTGATTAGATGTTCGATTTAGAGGTAAGAAGACATGCTGAACACGATGGTGAAACTTATTTACTCGCCGGTCAAGTATTTCGCCCGGAATCCGGCCAAAATCGGAAAATTTGTTAAAAGTAAAATTCGTATTTGAAGTTGATTAGATGATAGATTTTAGGGTAAGAAGAGACGCTGGATCTGTATATGACAATCATTTTTTACCCGGACGCATAGTTCGTCCGGAATCCGGTTGAAACCGGATTTTTTTATAAGTTAAAGTTTTACTTGAAGTTGATTAGATGTTCTTTACAGGGCTAGGAGATGCGCTGAATTCGTTTCTGAACTATCTTTTTTGGCTGGACAAGTAGTTCGCTCGGAATTTGGCCGAAACCGGAAATTTGGCAGAAGTAAAGCAGGAAGTTTCGATCAGTTTCGTCAAAATAAATATGGCTTATACATGTATATCTGAACTTAATTTTCTCAGATGATTAGCCTGGCGAAGACTGGATCTGGCGTAGATAAGACGTAGTTGTCTGGGTCAAATATTAAATTTTTGGGATCCCATCGAAACCTTTGGTCTTGTTTCTTTGAGAAGTGCAACAAAGAAGTTTTACAGATTATTTTCGAATAAAGAAGTACTCTATATACGAGACGCTGGGATCAGTTAATTAAGCTTGTTTGAGTTCTTCTAGGTTTCTTTAATACCTGAAAGAAGTATGACAGTTAGCGGAGTGCTACCAAAATCACATAGTAGCAGCTAGAAATTTGATTTTAGCCAGTTATTTGATTTTGTCCATGCCACTTGATTTTAACCATACCGGCAGAAATCACCTTTTAGCCGGTATTAACCGGCTGGTATTTTAGCCACCCGGGAACCCTGCCCTTTTCTCGCTTTTCATACAAAATGGGGTAGAACTGAACAGCAACAATTAATTTTTCTAAAGGTGAATCATCAAAAGGGTCGTCCATGTTGCTGTTGCGTGCATAAAATCGTACTGTCGCCCGATTAAAGTTGAATTTTTCCAACATTGAAAATCGCCTTACGAAGCAACAGAAATCGCCGATTTTGGCGACGAAAATCTCGGTGATGGCCGATATCGCCTCAGTGTGAAAGTCTGTGTGAACCTAGGGTAACTCGCAATCGTGGGACCGAACGACATAATTGCGATCGGTATATGGCTCGTGGCCGAAAGGCAAGTGCCACAAAAAACTAAAAAAAAAAAAAAAATCAAATGAGTGCCGGTTTCTGAGAAATACAGCGATGAAAGAATAGGCTATCTTACTGATAATATCGCCGATTTCTGACACAGGGACTTTGACTGCCCTTTGCCACCCTCAGGAAGTCCTTGGTATAATTTTCAGTTTGTTCCCCACTTCATTTCAGATAGAAAATCGTCACACATCCTTGGAAGTGGGCTACTTCCAAGGATGTGTGACGATTTTCTATCTGAATTTTTTATAGCCAAGTTAGGAAGTCGCGCTCTTTGAGCTGTCACTGATAACTAATCTATATGACATGCGCAACCCAGAATTTTTTTTCGCTTTATATAAAACCCGAACAAGTGAATTGGAACGAGCTACTGCCTAAAGCATTGATGTCACAAACTACAACTTCAATAAAAATAATCGATTAAGACGGTGAACCCAATGCTCCATCTCTAAGGGCCAACTAGGGCTACTCAGACAAACGTAATACATCATTAACAAAGTGTAGCCTACACGGTTAATTAGGTATAATTAGTAACTACTGAGGCGCAGATGAGGCATTATAGTTTTCCTGCCGTTACTTCCGTATCCTCTCCAAGAAACCCCAGTTTTTCTCCTATTTATAGCCCTTGGAACGCCCCCACCCCCCGCCGGCAACAAAAGTTGCCATGTGAGCCTTTCTCTACACTACATTGAGGTCAAGTGCGAACGACCAAAAACTTTACCACCCCCCTCTCGCTGTTCGATGTAAACTAGTTGTCAACACTATCGTTTTATTTGAATCGAGCAACTATTAACCATTTCGCAAGCAACCAAATGTGGAGTGTGAAAGAATTGATTTAAGTTTGTTTTGGCCTTTCCTGACATGTATCTCGTAAATGGAATTGCCGCCAACAGTTGAGCTCTCAATCTCCAAATACAATTGTGTCAATCTTTCTAGCTTCAGTTTTGCTATATAGAAGTACTGTACTCATGTTCCCTAGAGTGATGGTTTAACTTTAATCAGTCATGAATGACCTTACAGTCACTTCGTTTGTTACATCATGCCCAAAAATACTAATGATAAAGCCCTAAATTTGAAACCCCTTTCTCACACTTCACACGCGACAACACATGTCAGGCTAATTGAGAAGCGATGAACACCCCACTTGACGGTTCTTACTTGTCTGACAGTGTGTCAGTATGTGGGAACATGACAGCACACATGGGTTTTGCTTAGGTTCGAGTTTTTTGCAGGTAGGGTATCGGGTTGAATGCAAGCGCTAACAAGGCGGTAGTTTTTTTTTCGAGCCCGCATAATATTCCCATTTTTTACTTGCTCCGACTCCTCCACCCGGCGACGTTAGTTTTTTTCGTCAGCGTCTTACGTCACTTGCTCTTTTCAGAATAAAACATGCACACTTACTTTACTAATTCTTCTGAAAATAGGATAAATAGAACATTTTGGTCTAATTTCCATTTTTCAAGTAGCCTATTTATTTTTTACGCTGTTTCGTTATACTTCAATTTACCAATTCAAGATTTTTCTTTCATCATTGTTACGGTACTTTTTATTCTTATTTTCCTATAATAATTATATACATTTTTGGGGATCCCAAAAGGCAAGCGGAGGGATACAACAACTCTCGAAGGGAATGAGATATTTTGATGAAACTTGGTGTAAGGATTCTGCGGGTCAAGGCTCAAGGGACAGGTCAAGTTCGTAGGTGGGCCCCAATGCTTTATATGTAGGGGCGGGGGAGGGGTTTCAGTAAGGGCGAAAATAAATATCTTTTAAAAGCGAATGAGATAGTCGATCTAGGGGTAATGAGGCATGCTGAATCCGGATATGAAAATTATTTCTCGACGGACAAGTAGTTCGCCGTGAATCCGGAAATTTAGCATAAAGTTTGAAACTCAATTGTATAGTCGATATAGCGTGAGGAGACATGCTGTTGCAACTTTCGGACATACTAATGATAAACAAAAGTGTATGCGATCAGTTTAGTGATCTCCAAAGTCCCAACCGGCATTTACTGGGTCGAAAAGGCAGAATGCATCCGACAACTGTTGGTGAACAACTTACCCGACAGTTAGTCGGATGAGAAAAAAAAATCTAAAAGACCTTTCTGAAGTCGATTAGAGAAGAGATATTGAAGTAAACATGCTTGCTGAATCCATATTTGAACTTGGTTTTCTCATTTGATTAGTTGTTTGGTCGTGCGAGCTGTAAAAAAAAAAAAATGGTAACATTTTTGTGTACATATTCAAGCGGTTGGTTGTGAATAAATCGCAAAATGTTAAAGGTGTCTGGCGAAGACTCGGAAATGTACAAAATTCGATTGTCTGGATCAATAAGTCTAGTAAATATAATTTTTTGGGGATCCCATCGAAACCTTTGGTCTTGTTTTTCTTGTCCTATAATCTCCAAATAATGAGAATCACGCATATAAGAATTCAAACCTTAATTAAAGTTACTAATGCAACTAAGACGGTAGTAAGTTGTATAAGGTAGTATCGCTCAGTTGCTGCGCGTACTGGACCCCTCATAGGAAGGTGACGGGTCGTCAACTTCTCACGGGTAACATTGCCAAATTTGGAAAAAGCTAATGTTCTGTCACTGAAACAAATAATGATGTCGAAAACCTTGCGAAACTCGAGTCTCTTGAACGAGCGGTTTCGGGTGGGTGGCGGTGCATTGGAGTCTTCACCGGAAGGTTGATTCTCGCAAACCTGGGGGCATGAGATTTTCAACCTCGGGATTTTTGCTTTAAGAGAACACGAATTTTAGTTTGTTTTACCAGTTCTAAAAAATTTAATTAAATAACATGTAGGCTATATCTAAGTATTCCCAGGGACCCATAAATTTCCTTTACAGGGGGCCTGTCAATAAGAGATTTCTGATGCTATCTTGAGCGCACGGAATGTAGTTCGAGAAATACCCACGGTCAAATTACGTTCACGACCAGATAGACACAATTTGGGATTGGCTGCTGGCGCCTTGAGGGAGGAGTCTCTTTGGCGCGCATGTCCAATGAGGCAAACAAGAATACCGATCGACTCAAGTGGGGATTCTTGGAAACTGGATGGTTCGGTCATCATATCAACATAGAAGCATAGGAAATGACAGGCCCCCTGTAAGGAAATTTATGGGTCCCTGGTATTCCGCTGTAAGAAGTGGCAGGAAGTCACCTCCGCAAGACGGAATAAACTCATTACTCTAACCTTCTAACATCCCTCCATATACTCTCCTCCTGAATTTCGAAGCCTTATTCTTATCGGGGGCTGCCCACTCTCGATATTAGTGTGCAGCAAGTGCCCGGTGCCAGCACCAGCTGACACTTCCCGGCACCAACTGCCACTTGTTAGAACATTAAAATCATCATTTTTAGAATCGTGAATCGCCTAATTTGTGGTCGGCATGGCTGGTTTCGGTGGGTGCAGTCGGAACAGGGTGTATAGGAAGTGCCAGGAGTGTGTAACCCCTAGCTATTTCCTATTTTCCATCATCTCGTCTCCACTTCAAAATCATTAAGTTAAACCATACTATTGCAGAAAGATCAAAAAGAAATCCTCAAAATACGCTGTTTCTGGTTAAAACCAACTCATCTGAGTATTTTATGTCGTGATACCCGGTGGGTTACCCACTCCCGTGTCCTGCTGTACACTCTTTCTCGGCACCGGCCAAAACCAGTGGTGCCGGCACCGTTGCCAGCCATAAATTAGGCGATTCATTTTTCAAACGCTTCTAAACATGCTGATTTTGATGTTTTAACACTTGGTAACTTTTGCCGACTGGTCGAGGCCGGTGCCAGCACCGGGCACTTGCTGTACACTAAAGTCGAGAGCGGACAACCCCTCTGTGATACCAGTAGCCTTCCTTCCACGAAAGTTCCCTAGTTCCATAAAGTTCAAAAAGAAATTCTACAAAATCACTCATGCATTCACTTCCTTCGGGTTGTGTAGTTAGTGGCGTATTCTAGTTTTAGTTTGTAGCTGTGAAATGCCGTGTATCGGTTTAATCACAAATAAAGTACCTACCTACCTCCTTCGCAGGTAGTTAAAGGGCCCCTCGTACCTATAGTACCAATGCAGCCTACTTCCGTAACTGCATTCATTCATTTCTAAACCCGGAGACCCTAATTCATATGTTACATTCTGAACCCACTAACGACACCTCACTAATCTTTGTTCTTGCCACGATTCATTGGTTTCAATGCGCATTATGTTCCCGACGAGTGTTCGACTATCATGTTGTTGATGCGTAAAACCGTTTTTCTGAATTTTGCCAAGTTTTCGCTAAAATCATTGGGTCTGGGAAAGGGCTTAAAGAATCCAAAGCCGTGGTTGATTTGTTGAAAGTAGAGCTTGGTTTTACAGTATTCAGATAGTTTTGAATATCAGAAAATAAAGAGTAAATCTTGCGAGGTGTCCTTTGACCTTATCTTACGGCAAGTCAGTCAATCATTTATTCTTCAAAGAACAGTTGTAACCAGGCTCTAACGGTAATAAACAATTTCCCAACTTTCGTCTTTTCGTCAGATTCTCTTAGAGCGTGTTCCACCCCTCTAACAATAGTAACTATTAGTTACTATTTCCGTTCCAGCCTCACGAGAAGTTACGACGCTGGCCGTTCCAACCTTCTCGAAATAGTAACTATTTGCTTACCATGCTCGGGAGCGTGTAGTAAGCGAAGTAACTACGGATCTCTGTAACGTGATTGGCTGGATTTCCCCGTGGAGTGACGTTTTACCGAAAAATAAAAAACGCGTTCCAGCCTTGACGCAAAATAGCCTATATTCGTGACGCCATGCGTAGTAACTACGGTAAGTAGGGTGGAACGCGCTCTTAGACAGTTGAATTCGCAGATCGGCAAACAATTAAAGTAAGATTCTGACGAAATAAATCTTTCTCGTTTAAATAATTTACAGCTACGAAAGGCGTTATCTTTATTATCATACCTGCGAACGGAAACGTGTAAAATATCTCCATGGTGAACTACGAAAATATTCCACTTCCTCTTGAAGAAAATTCGGAAGAAATGGAAAAAATTTAACTTGAAGTACAAAGGGCGTCGTCCGTGAATTACGAATCAAATCAATATTTCCAGAGCAAATCCGCCTCTAAAACTGTCCGGGTTATCGAACCCATTAAACAACCAAACCCGACCTGTTGCCCTATCCATCAAATTTAAGACAAATTTATGAGCGAAGGCATCATCTAACCTTTAAACCTGCTTTTGTAACAGTAGAGATTATTTGCCAACATAAACGTGCATGTTCATCAACAGAATCGTCAGCTCATCTCGTGCCGGAATGGGAGGTCATCAAGAATCAGAATGATATGAATATTTTATTATCAGTTTAAATAATAGTAATAATATAATTGCAGCAAAAAACTCTCGTATTGATGCGAAAATGAAGAACATTTTCTGCGCAAATTAAAGAGGATTAGGTCTAAATATGCCGCAAGCACTACTTTTTTTATGGCACTTGCAGCTTCGCTCAAGTGCCATATACCGATCACTTTTCGGTCTGTCGGTCGGTCGGGCGGTCCACTGTTCTCGAGTTAGGGTACTTCCAGAAGAGCTAGGACGATGAAACTTGGCAGGCATATCAGGGACCCGACCAAACTAACCTAGAAATAGTCACTTCCCCGATCCGACCACCGTGGGAGGAGTGGAGGGATGGGGAATCCGGAATTTTGAGGAAAGTTTAACTTTCGAACGGGTGATCGGATCTTAATGAAACTTTATATTCGGAAAGACCTCGTGTCTCAGACGTCACAATTCGACTCCGGAATGAATCTAGTGACTTTGGGGGGAGCTGGAGGGGGGGGGGGGCGAAAATCGTGTGACATGCTCAGAGTGGACGGATCGGGATCAAACTTAGTGGGAAGAACAAGCACGAGTCCTAGATACATAGTTGACAAGACTAGACCGGATTCAAGCACTGTGGGGGGAGTTGGAGGGAGGGTTCCGGAATTCCGGTGATCCCGACTAAGATGCTTACACACGAGCTAGGAAGCTGAAACTTGGCAGGCATATTAGGGACCCGACCAAACTAACTTGGAAATAGTCACTTCCCCGAACCGACCACCGTGGGGGGAGTGGAGGGATGGGGAATCCGGAATCTTGAGGCAAGTATAACTTTCGAACGGGTGGTCTGATCTTAATGAAACTTTATATTGGGAAAGACCTCGTGTCTCAGATATCACACTTCAAGTCCGGAATGGATCTAGTGACTTTGGGGAGAGTTGGAGGGGGGGGTGGATCGGAAACTGTGTGACATGTTCAGAGTGGACGGATCGGGATGAAACTTGGTGGGAAGAACAAGCACAAGCCTTAGATACATAGTTGACAAGATCGGACCGGATCCGAGTACTGTGGGGGGAGTTAGAGGGAGGGTTCCGGAATTCCAGTGATCCCGACTTAAGATGCTTACACGTGTGCTAGGACGACGAAACTTGGCAGGCATATCAGGGACTTTACAATTTTAACTTAGGAATAGTTGTTTCTCCGATGTGCCCATCGTGGGGGAGTGGAGGAGGGGGAATCCAAATCTTGAGGTTGTCCAACTTTTGAACGGGTGATCGGAACTTAATGAAGCTTGATATTCGGAAAGAACTAATGTCTCAGATGTCCAATGACACGCTTAGAATACAGCGATTGGGATGACACTTGGTGGGAAGAACAAGCTTAAGCCCTAGATACATCAGTAATAGAACTGGACCGGATTCGGTAACTCTGCGGTGAGCTGGAGGGGGATCCAGAATTCCGGTTATCGCAATTTAAGGTACTTCAAGATCTGCTAGGACGATGAAACTTGGCTTGAACATTAGAGACTTGACAAGATTGGCTTATAAATTGTCACTTCCCAGATCCGACCTTCCCTTAAAGTACTCATCTTAACCGCAAAGTCCAAAATATAATTTTAAGCAAAACCTACATTTTCATGATCCCCATGAGCCCGTGATCATTTTTGCCTCAAGGGTTTTGCTTAGAAATAAATTTCTACCACCCTTAAAGTGCGCATCTTAACCGAAAAGCAAAAAAAAATTCTTTTCACCAAACCATATAGGCTATTCATGATCCTAATGGGCCCAGGATCATATTCCAAGCCTTGCAAGTGCCATATGAGCTTACAGCTCTTGTTTCATGAAAATAGCACTTTTATTATGACCCGTAGAAAAGCACAAGCCAGAGACGAAGTAAAGAAAAACAAAGAAAAGGAGAGAGAGCACAATTATAACAAGACCAAAGGTTTCGATGGGATCCCAAAAATTCATAATTGATCCAGACAATTGGATATTCTAGATATCCGGTCTTCGCAAGAATCCCTGAAAATTTTACTATTAAAATTTGGAAACAGATTAAGGACAATGGCTATGATCTGAGAAAATCAAGTTCAGATATGGATTCAGTGTTTGTGTTTACCCCTATACGTATCTGTACTTCGACGAAATTGATCAAAACTTCCAGCTGCCTTACTTCTGCCAAATTTCCGGTTTCTGTCGGACTCGGGGCGAACTGGGCTTAACCGAATAAGGCCAAGATCACAGTCTAATGCGTTACTTCGTTTGTCCGCTATTCACAGATAATCGGTTTCATCGAATGAACTTATTCTTTCGGATTCATGGCACCTCTATGTGCTTGTCCCTCTATGCTTGAAATATTTAGCAACTACAAAGATAAGCCACTACCGAAAAAAATAACAGTCATAAAACAAAAAGACATATCTTATCTTCACTTTCCTACTTTTTGCATCAGTGAATTTTATAGCTTAGCGTCCGTAACACATGGAAATGCGGGCTTTTGTTGAAACTAAATTCTCCGCGTCTGGGTGAATTTTGGTCTGTCGTGGAAGCAGCGCACATTCCGAACGTTATTACTAGAGCCCCGGCTGGAAAAAATACAAAAATCCTGTAGATGCGTCAAATAATTCAGTGTATAATAGCCTAATATCGGATGTAAAAATAACTGCCTTTCCAGTTAAACTAAGAAGTCCCGAAAACCAGAATCCTTGCCGTAAAAAAACTCGCAAGTCTCCTATTATCTAGGTAGATGATTCAACATTATTTGGTGTTACTGGACAAAAAAAGACGAACAAGTCGGATAGGCCTTCATCAACGATGTAGGATGTCATCAGATAATCATGGAGCTATAAAAAAGTAACGGCATGAATGATCTTTGATAACTTGAGGCGCTTTTCTTTGCGCTCCATTCACACTTGAGCGCAAACGAGAAACACGAGATCAGCTTTAGCGCCGATGCGCGTGCAATAGTCTCAGTCGAAGCTTGTCTTCCGCATAAGTTGCTGATGGTTTTGATCCTGCAGTGATTGCTCTGAGAGACGTTTTACCTGCGCGATTAAGCGTTTGATAGCTGAAGTTCTTGACATCCTTAAAAGTTGTCCATGCTTTTCGTGAAAATTCGTTTGTAGTTCTGTATTTGCAATGACGACTTCGTCATCTCTTCGATGTGACTAATTATTTGCTAGCTGGATTATAATAAAGGTGCCTACGCTTCTGGTCTAATTGACTAAGATCAGTCGCTGGTAGTTCTAAATCAGCAGTGACGACTCCCTCCGCGATATCTTTTATTGCGCGACTGAATGTTTGCTGCCTGGAATAGACATAACGAAAATTTGCTCACGCTTCTCGTGTGACTGGTGAATTCAGTTGCATGTAGTTCTGAATCTCAGTGATGACTCTTGTGATAACTTCGTCTGTGTTACTAAACATTTGCTAGCTGCGTTAAACATTTTTAAATGTTATCCACGCTTCTATTGGAACTTTTTTGTTGAACCACTGGAAGTTATGAATCTATAGTGACAACTCTGCAATCTCTTCAACTGTGTAGCTAGTACTGAGTGATAAAAGGAGACTAAAAGTCTCGTGATTGACACAGAAAATTTATTTTTTCTACATTTTCGTGTATCACGAACCATCAAATATTCCCACCAACCAAGGATATCATAATAATTTGCCGATCAACTCTTGGTAGACATTTTGAATTTGACAGGCTTCCTCAGTTTAGGGGCACGTGAAACACAAGACAATCGTGACAGCTGTTTAAGAAGTGAAAAGGAAAGGAAACATCTAGAATTTGTATACTTGGTATATGTTGTTTCAAGTGTTACCCGGGAATACAGTTGTGACTTTGGAATTACACACAAGTAAACGTATCGTCGTGATTTTCATTTGGAAGAATTCTGCCGACAACATAAACTAGGCCTTTGTGTTTCTATTGGGATTTGTTCAAGAAGCAAAGACGCCTATTATTTCCTGTGAATTTAATCTCAACAACCGGTGAATTTGATGCCACTAAACTTCATTAATCTCAAAGTAAACGTCATTGATGTGCGCATTAGTGACAATGTTCTTCGAACGTGAGAAGTTTCAAATGAGATGAAATCTGCAAACAGGAATCCCAACTGACAGCTCGCAATCTTGCAACATTCGGATGGTTAGTCTGAATAATCTCTGACACTGTGATTGTGAAATTGCAAAGGTCGAAATACCTTAATGCAGCTTTGCATAATCCGTAAATAAGTAAACAAATTATGGTGATCCTACAGGCGTCACAAGACCCGGTTGGGGTCGAGAATTTGGGCTTCAAGCATTCGCTGGAGAATCTACGGAGCACCAAATTAGCACAAGAGGTGAGAGTACGCTGCAGTCAACTAAAGTGTTAGACTGCGTCTTTGTTTTTCCACTCATCGTTTCGAGTTATGTTCGTAAAAACTCTTGTGATTCATACCCCCAGACACACCCCTCCCGCTTTTTTTGGACACAGACAAGAAAACGTTGTTTTCAGTATAATAATAGGTTTATTGTTAGTATTTGAAAAGGCTTGGCTAAGTCAAATAGCGCTGGAACTATGTATACAACACAAAAAATGGAAAAAGGTCATCGAGAATTGTGTATTTTGTTTTTAACCGCCCATCAGTTTGTTGAATCGGTAGTAGAAAAGGTGGAAAATGCCATGCGGTTTTTTTTTTAATAATTTGTATTCAATATTTTGTTTCAGACATTCGTTTGCATGTCTTTGTGTAAGATATAATCTAAACTTATGATGTCTTCAAAAATTTTTACTGTCACCATATACAGAGAGACATAACCTTGATGCATCTGTACTCTTGTCAATAGATAAGAGTATTGCGTCTGTATATCCACTATCCAATAATGTGCAGAATTGCCAAAAGTCTCATTAGCGAAGCTGGTTGTCGACACCAGTCAATGTCATGCCTTGCCTCTCGTTTAGAATGAAAACAAGTTTGTTTTGTTTTTTAAGATCATTTATTCCAAACAAGTTGTTAGTTTGGCACGTGTTTTCAAGTCCAAGCCGAGCCAAGGGTCATCTCTAACTTTGGGCGCTTCCTGAGGGGTAGATCGCTCCTTGAGATGGTATAAATGCGTGGTAACATTGAACGGCTGCCGCGAAGAAGAACTGTTTTGGCTTAGAGAGAAAGAATTGACTTAACACCATAATTTCTTCTGTCATTTGATCGGGTGGTTCCCAAAATCACCACGATCTTTTTGCCCACTCTCACAATGCCCACGCTCAGAATGCCCACGATCAAAATGCCCACTGCTCAAAATGTCCAGACTCGGGTCGAACACCTGGAATGGAAATCGTCCGAAATGTCGGCGGCCCAAAATGTCGACAGTTCAAAATGATCACATGGGAGTAGTGTTGTAAATGGTAAAATTGGTCACGGTAAAATTCGGTATTTTACGTATTTTACCGTAATTTTACGGACCCCCGTAAAATTGGTATTTTACCAATTTTACTATTTTACGTAATTTACGTATTTTACCGGTATTTTACGTAGTTTACCCGTATTTTACTGCCATTTTTACACATGTTGACGGGAAAAACCACCCAGGGCATGCAGGGAGGACTAGGAAACCGGGTTTTCAAACATCATTGTACGAATTTACCCGTATTTCACTGACATCTTTACATGACATCTGATTTTCAAAGAAAAACACCGTGAATAGAAGAGCGGAATTTGGAAGAAAGTGACAGTAGTAGCCCTACCAATTGTGTTTTATGGGCAAGTGCTATGTTGTATTTTAACTTAGTGTCGCCTAATTAGTGTTGTCATGTGTTATTGTGTTGCTACCTGCAGTATGCAGGCATTGACATGAAGCCCATGTCCAAAGAAAAGGAAATAATGCACAGAGATTAGGCCAATATGCCTTAGGCTACTACCAAGAACAAATAATAGCTTTTATTTGTTCTTGCTACTACTGAAAGTTCTGGACACACAGTATTAGAGGATCAAACTGGTTGATTTGGTTACCGACTCCATGAAAGTTTTTTTTTTTAGCTCGATAGGGTAATAAGAAGAGAACGGAACAATTAGGGATTTCTTCGAGTTACTCCTCAAGTCAAATTGAGCTATTTTATTACTTTATTACTGTGATCAAAGTGTTAATCTCACTTTTTCTATTTATATTTGGAACTTAACGGAAAAGTAAATTCTCTGAAGTTCCTCAAAATCAATTTTGCCAGCTGCAAATAATGCAATTGCACAATCATTCGAACTGCACTAGATGCAAATAAATATTTAATCGATAGATATTTTTATTGATCTAACTCGTAGCGCCGACATGATACTAAATACGTCGACCTCGTCTCAATCCAGGTCTGAATCCTGTGAGCTACTCTAAAACATCAATTTTACCCTATATATTCCATGGAATACCTTATTTTACCCTATTTTACCTATTTTACCTTATTTTACCAATTTTACCTATTTTACTTACCGGGTTTTTATTTTACGGTAATTTTACAACACTACATGGGAGGCTAAGATCGTCTTGGTTCAAAATGCCGACGGCTGAAACTGTCCACAGGGGAGGCCAAAGTCATCCTGGGACAACGGACTACGAGATTATAAGGGATAGGGTTAAATAATTTTTATTAAATACAAGTAGTAGTAGTTGCAATAATATGTTAGTCTTGTCATTTTATTTCATGTTTATATTTTGGTTAAAAATAAAACCTACCTACCACGGAAAAGATTTTGAAAGGAATTGTTTCCGAGATTGTTTCGTTGTTTCTTGATCAGTTCAGAATTCTTTGCGTGAAAGTACAGAACTCTTGCGTGATCAGTTCAGAATTCAGTTAAAATTTTTATTTGTATAAATTGTGCCAACTACACAGAAAGCAAAATCAAGCGATCCAAGTCCTCCAGTTAACTAGCATCATGCAGATAAGGGTTACTCCTTAATTAAAAACATCAGTTTTTAGATCACTGTTTTGGACAGTTAGTCTGTTCAGTATTTCTTGTAAATATTTTACCAGTATTATCAGGGCCGTATCCAGGGGGGGGGCTAGGGGGTTCGAACCCCCTCCGAAACATGCAAAAATAATCGTTTTTTTCATGGGCTTTAGCCTCTAATCCGTATCTTTTGAACTTTTTGGTATGGACTAGTCCGATCCGCAGGTAAACCCGAAATAAATTCCTGGATACGGGCCTGAGTATTGTATTATAACTTCAATATACGATCGTCGTCATTTTGATACTCGGTCTACTCCTCCCGTTGCGCGCTCTCCTCTAATTCAAGTTTACTTCGGTCTGAACATCTCAAATAATCTAACCGTGGGCATTTTTAGTCGTGGGCATTTTGAGTGTTAGCCATGTTTTAGCCAAACCTATGTAGGAGCAAACAATAGTGCCAGCATAGATGGTTTAGTGCCCCTTTCACCAAAATGGAGCCTGTGGGGGCATATCCGCTGAAACGAATATGGTTTAGGTAGTGTACACATATTTTTGGACCGAATGCCCCCGACTTGGAGCGTAAGGTTTATTTTTATTGTTTGATCACACTGACACATGCTGATGGATTGCAAAATTTGCTCATTAATATGCATTGATTTTCAGGGAGTATTGACCGGCTTCGAGGGGCTACTAACTTCGTTAGTGTATATTCCAGCGGTTTATACGAGTATCTACGGTTTTGTCCATGTGTGACCGAATGTGGCTGGATCAGATATCGCTGAATCAAGAAGTTAAACTTTATGCCCAAAAAATAAAATAAAGATAAACATTATTTAAATTCTGATTCTTGTGTTAAAAATGGTCAGTGAAGGAAATGAATATTTCATGTTTATCCCGGCGACTAAAAAATTAACTAATTCTCATGGGATTCTTTGATAATATTATTTTTAATTTAGCCGAAAGCCTTGCGACAACTACGAATGTCTGCAAATATACAAAATACTAAAGCATTCAAAACAATAAACGGTTACACATTCCCCGATCTGAATTATCTTTCTGTAAGAAATGCAAGTGCTTTATGTACCAATTTCACCGACACCACAGCATAATGAATCATCAGTGATACTTAGAAACTGCAGTTGAGCTAGTCCTGGAAACGCTTCACCCTTTCGAATATTGCATATATTCTTTAAATAAAATAATCCTTGAGCCCAAGCTTACTGTGTCGTTGTTTGAATATATTCTTTAAAGTTTAACCGAAAAGGACTGGGATAGGACAATCTAGTCACCCATCGCTTATTCACTTAAATTGGCTTGAAGTCCCTCTGAAATTGCGTTACTTGGTTTTTCCGCTATTCAGGAATAATCGATTTTCAAATAGTGGAATTTCCGTGTGATTTGTAGTACCTCTAATTTGTTGTATGCCTTACAAGAAAGATTTATGACTTTTTTTTTTGTTCAGGCACTAAGCAATCTTCACCAATATCGCCACTGCCTGAAAAGCCTTGTTTGTGTTTAGATAAAAATTTCCCGCGTCATAGTAAAATTTTCGCTGTGGGGACAGCCGCAGATATTCTGAACGTCATAACTAGAGCAGATAGTGGGAAACAAAAAAATCCCTTTGCAGAATCCAAATAATTCAGTGTATTCAACTAAATGACACAAACATAAAGGTGGCTTTTCAGTTAAACTTTAAGTTTATTATTTTTTGCTCGGAGTAAATTCTTTGAACGAGCATATTTCAAGCTTATCCGGCCTAGACCATGAACCACAACATAGGTTCGGTTAACATGAAATAAAAGCCGAAGGTTCTATTAGCATTAAGAAGTCAAGCTTTTGATACCGACTTTAATTTACAGAACCAGTGGTCTTTTGCCGACCGGGTCAAGTCGACGGAGGTCAACTGGCCCACAGCCCCCAATCTGGGGATTAACTGGGCGGCAGTTCGGAAAGGTCTGAAAGAGCTGGGTCTCTTCTCGTCGGGACGAAACAACTCGTCCGTTAGTTCGTCCCCAAAGTTGAAGATGCCGGTGGGCCGGTCAAAGAGAAGCTGGTGCGGTTGCTTCCAGGTAAGTTACCAATCTTCGGTAATTTTTTCCAATGATGAGTGGCGTACCGTTTTGTTTTGTAGGATATGTAATCTGTTTGCCGCTTTGTGGTATTCCCAACCTAGAAGCCAATAACGAAACAGGGCTCCTGTCTTAAGGAAGAAGAAGAAGAAAACCATCGGAACAGGGGTCCTGCCCTTCCTCGTTTTTTTTTCGCGGCAGCTGGAAATACTCGATATAATTAAGACCAAAACACGCCAATGAACCCCGGGAATAACGAGAAACGTCACTCGAACGATATATATAGCCTTCGATTTTTCAGTGCAGCTTTTTTTTAATTATAATTGTATTAACTAACAGTGCTCACTTAAAGCCTACAGTCTTAGGCAGCTGGAATTTCGGGGCTCCGTCGCTAAATATGTTTTAATATGGTTTCACTTTTACCAACAAACGGATTAATAAACTTATCGTACAACGAAAAAAAAAACAGTTATCAAGGTCGTCAAATTAAAATCGATTATTTTCATTTTGATAATTAAAAATGTCTTAGTTTTTCGGTAAAAAATAACCGAGTCGGCGCGAAGCTGCGATTTTTCGTAAAAAGAGTCGATTTTTTCTTGGAGACAGTCGACTTTTCTTAAAATCAGTCGATTTTCCGTCAGAACACTATTTTTTTTCTAAAAACAGTCGGTTTTTCTGCAAAAAACAGTCAGTAAAAATGACCAGCCAGTCGGTAAATACCTTGTAATGCCGCTGGTTGGCCCAACTGTGGATAGGAGGTGCAATTGAAGCACAGCACGACACAACACAATTATCACTTGTATGCTTTCAGTGAAATAATTTTATTCTGTTATTTTTTTTTAAGATTTTGAAGATTCGTCCCTGCTGTTGCTGCGATTTTTTTAGTTTATTTTCCTATTGTCTGAATGACGGATGGTTCACTTTCGTTTCTGTTATTTTTATTGTGAGAAAAACTAAGACACAAAATCTGGTGTGTGAAATCACAGTACAAAATATGATAAATGCGTTTAGGTGTGTCGATTGCCGGTGGCTGAGTTGTCGCGTTAAAAATCGTTCATTCACTATTGACTATTTCGTCAGTAGGTAATATCACTTTTCCCATACCAATTAGGCTTTGATTGAAATGATCTCGATGATCATAATATTTTATTGGAAAAACTGAGACAGAAAAATATTCCGGATTTTATTATAAAAATTGTGCGCGGTTTTCTAACGGAAAGGCAGCAAGTTGTAAAATATAAAGGTCTTTATTCATCTACTAGTGCTATATACTGTGGTGTCCCACAAGGAACCGTGTTGGGACCTCTTTGTTTTTTGGTTATGATAAATGATGTTGCTATTGATGCTGATGACAGATGGAAGTACGTGGACGACTTGTCGCTTGTGGAAGTACTGCATCGATCTTTTAAAAGCCAAGCAATGACAATAGTCCAGGATGTAGCAACGGAAGCAAAAAATTCAAATATGGTTGTAAATGCGGATAAAACAACGGTTTTGACTTTTTCTTTTTTATCGGATGAGCCAAGGTTTCACCCTGAGTTGGATGATGGCCTCCTCTCGGAGGAAATTAATCTCCTTGGAGTGGTTGTTTCTTCTGATCTGTCGTGGAAGAAAAACACTGATAGCATGATTAGAAAAGCTAATGCGTCTATTGTTATGTTAAAAACACTCACTAAATTTAAGGTCCCTGAAAAAAAGATGTTGCGTCTGTATTGTACGTTTGTTCGTCCTCTGGTGGAGTATGCTTGTCCAGTTTGGCACTATGGTATTACGAAGGATGAATCTGATCGTATAGAGAATATTCAGAAACGTGCCCTAAGAATTGTGCACAGGGGCCCTAAAATCCCGTACTCTGGCCTCCTTTCTTTATTTGGACTGGATGCGTTGTCTAATAGGAGGCAGAAGTTGTGTCAAAACTTTGGACTAAAACTCCTTGAACACCCAACTCTCCGATCCCTTTTACCCCCTGATTTTGAGGTTGAACGCCCAAGGCCACCTAGGCAAGTTTCCACCAAAGTCCCGAAGCTCATGCCGATCGCATGTAACCGGGAAAGATATTGTAATAGCTTCATTCCGAAATTTGTGGATTTTTACAATAATGTTTTTTTTTAGTTATTTTGTTAGATTTTTTTTTTTTTTTTGGTGTTGACTTCAATGGTTTGTTTTGTTTTGAACACGAATTCGATTTTAAAAATTGTTGTATATATTACCTGACAAAGGTCAAACAATTTGGTTGGATAACCACGAAATTTTGTACCTGAATTATACAATAAATCAAAAAAAATCAAATCAAATAATGCCAAATCAGAGATACGGTACCTTTAGGACCTTAACGAAAGGCTCATATTACTTTAGGTACAGGATAGGTAAATAACCTTGGGACATCGCGTCATAAAATATCAGAATAAATAGGAATAAATATAAATTAATCATAGTTTTTTTTAATGAATAATATTGTCAAAATAACAAATATTACTTCCGAGTACTGAGCGCAAATAGATATTTGGTTAAGTGAAATCGAAGTCACAAATTGCTATGTTTAATCTTTCTACTCTGTGTTGATCTGTTTGTTCTGGACCCTTTTACGGGTGTTGCTCCTCCCCCCTATCCCCCAACACAATATTTGATTCTGGGTTAAATATTGCTTCAGGCCAAGCTGACTGTGAATCATATTTGACAGTGCAAAACGGATACATAAGCTGAATTTTATTAGAGCTATATTTCGGCCCTTCTTGGCAAGGGTCTCTCTTTGGCAAGAGCGGCTTTGAGCCTGAAGAGGGCCCTTGCCAAGAAGGGCCGAAATATAGCTCTAATAAAATTCAGCTGACGTATCCGTTTTGCACTGTCAAATATGATTCTGGGTTGTTGGGGAGAAGGATGATAATAAGAAATGCAGGCTGCTTTGAAGCTTAATGTGATGGATAAGCATTCTCTCATTTGGTATTTATTTGAGTAACCTAGAGCCAGGGCTCTTGATATTTTGCCATAAATTTTGAATTCTCCGCCAAATTGCGAGCTACTAAATCGAAAATCACCTCGTGAGTGTTTGTCAAATTTAAGCAGCAACACATTTGGAGCCACGAAAAAATATTGGTCATGGATGTTTCAATTGACTTGTGGGCCACATAAACGATCGCTGTTATACTCTTTTTGAGACACAATCGCTTTGTGGCATCGCGGAAAAACGCCTATTAATTTGAGGTCCTATATACCTTTCTTGCTTATTCTGCCTTTCATATTATCCCTACTCCCTTCTGGAATTATTAGCTTCTGAAATCCCAGCCTCGCCATCGTTTCGTTTTTACCTACGATGTTTTAGCGCTTTTCGGCCGAGCCGAGTTTTGCCGGTCACGCAACAAATACTTCGTCGAAAGCTTCAAGGTTCGACGACTACTCTTTCACACATAAAGACATGAGATGCTGCAAAGTGTCGTTTTTCGTTTTGGAAGACATCTTGTGTTTGGTTTTCCCAATTTTTAACCACGGCGCGATCAGTTTTCAAATATTTTGTCTCCATCCGCCGCGTCGGAGAGGGAGAAGGCTGGGTAGAGTCGACAAACGCTAACAAGAAAATTGCTAATTTCACGCGGCATGCAATTGTATATTTGAAAATCTATATTTCTGAGCCGTTTCACCGTGAAAAGGTAATTTCCAGTAAGAATATTTATTTACAAAACCATGAAAATGGAGATTTGAAGTCGTACAATGTTAACTGGCATAAGCCAGCCCTACGGCTTATTCTCGATGTAAGGCATTTTATTTACTAAAAATTAATTTTGTTCTCAGGCAGATGAACCCCCGGAAATCACCTATTGCGTCACTAGCCAGGGAGGAACACTACAGCTCCAATATCTCACCCCAGTCATCCCCATGCCAGACGTGGATGAAGTCAATGCTAAGTTTTTGGAAATCATCGTAAGTACTTCTTATCCGTTTGCCTCGTTTTGTCCCTTTATGTCTTTTTATTGATTTTGTTGTTCGAACCTACTTTCTCATTCTCTAGTTTAAATAACTAAAAAAAAAAGAAAAAAAAAATGCCACTGCAACTGCGTTCTTACTCCTGGGATATGTTTCCACCCAGGGCGACTATACGTCTCTTGCCTGCCCAATGGTGATGGTTTCACGTGAGCCAATTGGAGATATTCGCAGCGCTTTTACCTTCCTCTAGTCTGTCGTAAAGAGGGCCTTCAAATACTAAGGCCCATTTTATGAAAAATAGTGCCATTATACTTAAAATAAAACTTTCTCAAAAGCTGCCTCCAGGAACCTTACTAGCCTTTTCCTATCATGCAACTTCCACCACACACGTACGTCCAATCACGCTTCTCAACCACACTTCATCATTTGTTCTTTTTACACTTCTAAATATATCCACACGTAGGTCCACTAACTCACGACATTCACACATCAGATGCGTAGCAAACTTTCTCTTTGGCTTCCAACCATCGATTGGAAGAAGGGACCAGACGCCCCAGTTCATTTCCTAGATGTTCACTCCGTATCCCCATTTAACGGAGGTCGACTATACTGAATGATAGCCGCGAGTGACCCAACAAAACCTTTGTCCTTGTTTTCTATCGCTATCTGCTCGCATCCTGCTGTTCGTCTCATGTATATTTGCACGATACCGTCATTGGTAGCTCTTTGGGGTGTTCTGATGACCTCATATGATTTCAAGGGTTTTAGGGATCCCAAAACGTAAGTGGAGGGATACCTATGCGTGACATCGCAAAAGTTGTCCGTCTGTCTGTGAGCACGATACCTCTCGAAGGGAATGAGATATTTTGATGAAACTTGGTGGGACGATCTCTTGGGTCAAGGGAAAGGTCGAGTTCGTAGATGGGCTCTGTAGCTCTACACTTAGGGGTGGGGGTTCAGATTAAGGGACAAACAAAATATTTTTAAACAGCTAATAAGATAGTCGATTAGGGGGTAAGAAGACATGCTGAACACGAATATGAAAATCATTTTCTCGCTGGACAAGTAGTTCGCCCGGAATCCGGCCAAAACCGGAGAGTTTGTTAAAAGTAAAAGTTTTATTTGAAGTTGATTAGATCTTCGAGTTAGGGGTAAGAAAATAAGCTGAATCCATATATGACAATCATTTTTTTGCCAGACATAAAGTTCGTCCGGAATCTGGTTGAAACCGGAAAATTTGCTATAAGTTATATTTTTATTTGAAGTTGATTAGATGTTGAATGTAGGGGTAAGGAGATAGGGGTAAAGGGTAAGGAGAAAAGTGGCAGAAGTGAGGCAGGATCGTTTCGATCGGTTTCGTCAAAAATAGATATAACTTTAAGGGGAAACAAACATGCTGAATCCATGTCTGAACTTGGTTTTCTCAGATGATTAGCTACTTGGTCTTAATCTGTTTCTAAATTTCAAAGAGTAGAAATGTTCAAGGAGTCTGGCGAAGACTGGATCTGGCGAAAACAAAACCTAATTGTCTGGATCAGATATTGAATTTTTGGGATCCCGTCGAAACCTTTGGTCTTGTTCTTTATCGCGAGTTACTAGAGGCAAGCAGTGGCGATCTTCTGCAAACAGTGGCAGATGCCTTATAGGGCCCCAACCTCGGAATGTGGTCCCGGCCAGGGGCCAGGGTGGTAAGTGTGAAAATTATAATGTTTACAAAAGTATAGTTGAAACTTTGTATATTTCATTTCTAAGCCAGCCTGTCTATTTCTGAAGTCGAAGTACGTTTATATAATGTTTTAAATGTGTGTTTTCTTTTATTTTTTCTTAGTATTTTGTTCTTGTTCTTGTTTGTGTGTCGCTTTTTTCTGTCTTTCATACTCCTTCTTGTTTCCTTGTAATCGTGTGACGGGTTGCAACTAAAACTCATTCATTCGAGTTTTAGTCGAATGAATGAGTTTCATTCGATTCTCATTCATCGAGAGAGATGAATGAGAATCTATCTCTATAATAATATATAAATAATAAATATTATTATTTATTATTAATAATAAATGATAATACAATAATTTATTATTTTATTAAATAATAAATTATTTTATAATATAATTTATATTTTATTAATATAAATTAATTTATTAATTTATATTAATAAAATATATAATTAATTTATTAATTTATATTAATAAAATATATAAATAAATTTCACGTTTATATATGAAAGTTGTTTATTCATATATAAATGAATAAACAACTTCTTTGCTAAATTACCAAAAAACAGAGCCCCGCGCCTCTGTTGAAACAACTGCACAAGGGCCCCGGATCAAGACTATGTTGCTATGTGCAGCAATCGTTTTCCAAACTTTGTAATCAATTTATAGTGCCACAGAAACTTTCAGTTTCTTACCATGCTGTGTGGGAACTTGTCATCAGCATCTGAAACATGTAACTGCTGTACTTGCGTAATTAGATCAAGCACCAAAACAGCAGCCGTGTTCAGAATGAAATCGTGGCACTAGCTGTAACCTCCAGCAGCTTCGAAGAATTAACTCCCCAAATTAATTATTCACAGTTGCTAGATTGATTGATTTATTGCTATTCAGCTTTCCAGTGACAAACAAACATTAATGAAAAAAAAACACTCATTCCTGTAAAAGTGGAGAGGACCACCTGAACAAGAGGAAATGTTTTTAATCGAACTATCACTACAACAAATATTCTATCACACAAAACCATCAAACCAAACCAACTTTCTTCACAGACCATTCTTTTTATGACCCCTCCTATAAAGAAACTATTAGCCTACTACTAAAACCACCGAAACTACTTCAAATAACCCCCACTCCCCGTTCAAAAAGCAAAGTTAAGGCTTCCTCAATAATTTTTTTTAAAAACTTATTCTTAGTAATTAGATGGTTTTCCGAATCCATGATCTGGAAAGGGTAGACACATCATTTCTTTAAACCATCTGGGGGGTGGGGGTGGAGAGAGGGGGAATCCGAAAAGTGAGGTATTTTTAACTTGCGAACGGGTGATCGGATCTTGATGAAACTTGACGTATAGAAAGATCTCGTGTCTCAGACGCCCCATTTTAATCCGAACCGGATCCGGTGATATTGGGGGGGGAGTCGGACGGGGGAACCGGAAATCTTGGGAAACGCTTAGAGTGGAGGGTTTGGGATGAAAGTTGGTGGGAAGAGCAAGTGAATAGCATAACCGAAATGGATCCGGTCACTGTGGGCGAGTTGGAGGGGACCCGAGTTTGTAGTAATCCCACGAGTTCGGTACTTCCTGATGTGCAAGGACAATGAACTTGGCATGCTTGTCAGGTACCCGAACTATTGACTTGAGAATGTCGTTTCCCCGATCCGACCGTCGAGGGGGAGTGTACAAAAGGGGAATCCGGAATCCAGTGGCAAGCTCAGCTATTGAACGGGTTATCGGATTTAACCGAAACTTGATATTTAGGAAGGTCTCGTGTCTCAGACATCCCATTTTAAATCCGGACCAGATCCGGTGACATTGGGAGGAGTTGGAGGGGCGAACCGGAAATCTTTGTAATCGCTTAGAGTGGAGGGATCGGGAGGAAACTTGGTGGGAAGAACAAGCATAGGTTCTAAGTACGTCATCTGGAGCTTTCAGACTGAATGAACCTAGATGTCCTATTTTTGAATGGCGGGGTGTTTATTTTGAAGTTCTCTCTTACTTTCTCGTACCACTACTCGTAACAAGTGCCATATGAGCTCGTAGTTCTTGTTTTGGGGGGGGGATAGTTAGCAGTGTGTTTGGTCTCGTTTTTTTCATATATTTTGTTTTGTTGATGTTTTAGGCGTATTTAGTCCCTTGCAGGTTAGCCTCTAGGCATTGATGAGTTCGTTTTAATTGGTTGGAACGAACGAAGCAACTGATTTGTTTGGGTCTCCCCGTGCGTCAGAATAGATATTCCTTACGTCGCAGGTGATGCAGAACACGTCGAAGTTTATCTTCTATTCCGTTGCATTCCGACTTCTCCACTAGCAAGGTGAACGCCATAAAATATATCCGCTGTTAATTACAATGCGGTCGTGGACTTCTCCCGTCTTATTTCAGTTCTAAATGAAATTTGTATTTAATGCTTCACAGAGCCTTGTCATTCTTGGTGTTATCTCGGTTGTTAAATCCAATTTTTCACCAAAAAACGCTTTGGCAGTTTCGCCAACCAACATTCCGTATCCCACATTTCTAAATTTCTTCCTCACTTGACAAAGACAAAACAGGCCGGAATGTTTCTGCTGTTTCATTCAGTCGTGAACTTTCCCCACTTCTTTATCTCCTACTCAAAATTCTTGTTTACATCTGAAGCTCCAAACAGCTTTGTCACAGTTGATTGTTATTCTAATTTCTTGCCCAGAATTTATGAAATTCTCTCGTCATTCATTATTTGCTTGGTCCTTCCCAAACTTTGACAATCCAAGGTAGCACAAAAGATGGACAGCCCTTGCGATTAATCTTGCTTTTGACGGCTCAATCTATGTCAAGGTGTTGCTCAGAAAAAAAAGAATCTAAAATTAGTTTAGCACACAACAGCTCTCAATGTTGCGAACAGCCCTGGACTCGCAACAATTAGAAGAACAGTTATGAAATTTAGTTCAAGAAAAACGCCCGTGGACCAAGTGCATATAACTTGTTCCCATTGTAGCCCATCTCCCACAGGGGGAAAGATGAAAGTTGAAATTTGGTCCTTACTTTTGCCCTCGGTGCCGTTCTCAAGGGAAGGATACATTCCACTGAGTGGGTCGATCAGTCAAGCTAAAAAATCTCAGATCAAAGACTTTCGGGCGAGATACGATGGAAGATGCTCATTTGAGTAATATTATGGAGAACAAAAATTTGCTGGCCTTCGTCGGCTTGGGGGAGGGGCGGAGTCCTCAGGCAGGTTATGGAGCATCCGGAGCGTTTTTTTTTAAGTAATTGTTTTCTCCATTTGGTGTTTTTTTTTGTTTTCCCGCCCCGGCTCCACGGACATTTTGGGAATATATTTAGTCATTCACTGAAATAGTAACTGCAAAAAAACTATACAGAAAAAAAACACAAAAATCAAACAGACATGCATTCAATAAAATCAAAACCTGTACTTCTTAGTCTTAATCAAATCTTCAGCTTTTGCCTCACGCAAACTATTATTGTGGCCCATGGTCAAGACCGGACAAGACGTCAAGCATTGAACCTTTCCATTCTAAAAAATTATCAACTATTTTTTAGCAAGAAAGATAATTAAAATTAAAGAAGAGATTCAAAAATAGTCGTCAGGATTTGATGTTTTAAGGAAATATCTCACTGCTTTCATTATTAATTCGTATTCACTGATAATTCTTTATGCTAATGCAAGAAATATAAAATCCTGTACTGAAGACTCACGGAATAGAGTGACATATGATGAGCAAAGGGTTAGGGACGTTATGACCATGAGCCTGAAGGAAGTGAGATTCGATGGCAGAAAAGGCGTGTATGTATCACCTACCAGAAAGCAGGTTTTGTTTCAAGCTGATACAGCTTGTCTTTTGAGGCCGTGTTTAAACCCTCCAGAACGAAACATTGGTTTTCCCATCTATAGTAACTTCGAAAAATTCTTCACATGTACACGAACTTCGTCTGTGCTCGTTGTACTGCGACGCTAGGTGATAATTTTCCTTGGCATTCTTGGGGGGGGGGGTGAGTCGGTGCATCATTACTTGACTCGCTTAACCTGTTGAAGCTTAGATATTTGACAAACAAAATCGTTACCGGGGGGAAGGGGGGGGGGCTGACTCCCCTTCCCAGAGCCTCGTTTTTGTTGCAATAGCGCTGCCGCGTCGCTGCTGCAGCACTTCTTTGCTTTTGCACAATATGTGTATTTGGGTTCACTTTCTTCTTGGTTGAAGCGGCAGGCAGCGGCAGCTGCAGCACCTTGCAGGGAAGTACGGACTTGATTGGTGAGGAAGTCCGCGATTCTCGAGAAGCGCTGCCGTCTTCCTCGGAAGCACTGCAATGCAGAAACGGATGTGGAAGGAATCAGTCCGGAAGCGGCCGAGAAGTGGACCTGCAGCGTGCAACAAAAACGAGGCTTGGATGGTAGCTTGCACAAACGCTAGCTGTGTCGTTTTGAAACTAACCACTGCGAAGAATCAGTTATTCCATAAAATACGATGCTAATATGGATACGGTTGCGCTATCATTCTTTTTATTCTTTTAACTAGTATGGATTCGAATCACAGCAGATAGAAGGTTTGGGTGGTCTAGGATTAGTTGGAGAAAATGAGGTCGTTTTCCATTGTTTTCGCGAGAAAAGATATTCTGGGATTTGCGCTGTCATTCGTCCTTTTACTTTAGTTAAGAAGACCTCGTGACAGAACAAAAAAGGCTCTTAATTGTCATTTCTGAGGGGCAGGTGAAATAACTTGAATTGGTGTACAGAGATAGGTCATGTTTCTGCGAGTTGTTGACGGAAAAAGAATTGACAATTTTTGATATTTTGAATGTGATAAATATAAATAAAGTACAGAGATAGCTCGTGTTTCTGCGAGTTGTTGACAGAAAAAGAATTGACAATTTTTGATATTTTGAATGTGAGATATAGAAATAAAGTTTATGTTCGTTCGTTTTTTCTTGCATTCAGCGTTAGTCAATCAGTAATTATATTAACCCACATAAGCATTGGCCTCTATATGGATATTCCATGTAGAGTATTTGAAAAACAATATAAGAAGAAGAAAGAAATAGATTAGACTAAACTGATTAACTGAATAAACGGACTATGATATGGGTGGCTTCGTTCTAGACAAGAAACAAACTCGGGACGGTGTTATAGCAAATTTAAGCAACTTCTAACAAACAACGCAGATGCCTCACGGCATACTTAAGCGCGTAAATTAACTCAAAAAAAAAAAAATAACCGTCTTAACCTAGCCTAAACACAATAAATAATAGAACTCCTTCGAAATACCACAACTAAAGATATGTACATACACTTTATTGCTTGCAAGAATCAATAATATGACACCACACCGCAGATGGATTAGACAAACCGTACGGTCGCGTAATGGTGGGGGGTTTTAGCCGGAACCCGGTACATTTACACGCTGCGTAAAATCCGAGCGTATTTTGAAATCCGAGCGTATTTTACGCACGTATTCGAGCTAGAAAAGGTTTCTAGCAATATGGACGTATTTGTATATAAAACGGACCGATTTCTCAAATACGTCCGCATTGCTAGAGATCTTTTCAAGCCCAAACACGGACGTTTTTCAAAATACGGTCGGATTTACGCAGCGTGTAAATGCACCATAACTTTGTGGTTACGAGCCCATAGAGTACTTGGCGATTATGTATTCTGCGATTGTGTACCATTTTTATAGTATAAGGAATATAAACTTAAAAAAAATTCCATAAAAGAACTTCCGGAAAAAATTGAAATTCGCGTTTTTGTACGAAAAATTTGTAGTGTTGATGTGTAATTGTACGAAATACTTTCATTTAACTGTGCTTCATTTAGGATATTCTTAATCGGTAGTATCCAGTAGCACCCAGTCTTGCTATAATAGCATGCAGTGGCAACAGTTACTGCTTTATGCTACCAAAGCTTACATTGTCAAATAACTAATTTTTGAATTTGTCTCGTTTGGTTGGAATCGGCCACGGACAGAATAGGCAGTACGAATAGTATTTCTGTCTACTATATTCTATTTGTAGGCTACGTTGAATATTCCGTACGAAATAGTGGAACTATTTGACTTAACCGTATTTCGAAGCTGTATTTGCCCTCAGTAAAGTATCCCCCCCCCCTCCGGTCAGGGAAACTACACTGCAAAAAGCTTCTCCGAGTAAGGATTAAAGTAAACTGCAGTATTTGCAACTGGGATTAATCTTATCTCTACTGGGATAAGATTAATCCGAATTAAAGATAATCTTATCTCAGTAGAGACAAGATTAATCCCAGTAGCAAAAACTGCAAGATTTTTTTTACAGTGTAGTAAGGATCATCTACCCGGCGTAAAGATAAAAATAGGCTACTACTCCTATGAATTTAACTGATGGAAGTTGCTGTCACTTTTTTTCCGAATCTGCAATTTTTTTTAGTATTAAATAATACGTAGGGTAGGCTATTGGTATTTTATGGGCCATTTTGAATATATTCCTTCCAGAATATATATGCCGCCTTGTCCAATTTCCAATGCGCCTGATCGTTCAGCAAATTCATTATTTTTTGTGTTTGGTACAAAACCCATTCAGTTTTCCTACTGCGCAATAGTCTTCCCGAAAAATCATTACCTTTACATCTTAGACCAGAACGTGAAAACTCGCCCAACAGTCCCATTACTCCAACACATGAAGGTGCTGAAAGAGTTTTGTTCCGTGTTTTGCTGAGCTCTACTGTAATTGAACAACCATAATCAAATCACGGGTTTTTTACCATCATTTTAGATTTTATTTATGACGAATTGTTGCCGATTTACGAGAAGTTGTTTTTCTCACATTTAGGCTAAGCGTTTCTTTTTATGTTGACTACAAAGTCAAATTCGATGTCTTCGCTGTAAAGGTTACTTTTCGATAATTTATTTTCTATTCTATTGTTGCGCATTTTCATATGTTTTACTTTTTTCTTGCTTTGGTGTACTGTGTGAATTACCTAGTATACTATATTAGGTAGCGTGTAATAAATTCATTCATTCATCCACATCCTTCTGAAAACTCCTTCCTCAGATTCGAAACGCTCACATTCAAAACACCTCCCTTTCCTCCCCCCACACTTTAAAGGCCACGCGCAGGTCCTCGAAGTTGAAATCCAGAAGCGAACACTGTTGATTGGTTGTCATCAATCGTTTTTTCTTTGATACTTACATTTTTTTACATTTAATTTTAGGATGAGCTTGACCTGGCAGGACCCAAAAAGGCTGCAATGCTGAGTCTTCCTCCTGAAAAAAAGTGGCAGATATTCCTCAATAGAACGAATAAGGTAAGTTTAAATAAAAAAATAAATTAGACCTTTCGTGCAGGCGTGCAACTAAGTCCAGAGATAGAAGCAGTATATGTTTTCTGCACCGGGATCTTTAAAAAAATGATATATTTTTTTTCAACAGATGCTCCGTATCTTATAAATGATATATTTTTTTTCAACAGATGCTTGGAAGTTTTTTTTGTTCATCAGTAAGAAATCTTCAATATCGTGAAGCAAAGTTTTCCGCGAATCGCACTTTCTTGTATCTATTTTCGATTGAGCAATTTATATGTAGCCTATAGCTGTTTATGGTCTTCTATTTTCTGCATCAATTTCAGATATTTTGCCCCGTATTTTTGTCGTGAAGAGTGACATTTGAGATTGGAACATTGCAGTCTTCGTTTGTCGCTACATATTAGAAGGCTTTTTACCTGTCTGTAAATCTCTTCCACTTTAACAGTCAATTCCGTCGGTATTACACGATAAGACGGTCTAATCGAGGTCCTTCATTCAATTCCGCTCAATTCTTATTTATTTTTTTACCAAACACGCGTTTAACAAAATCCAAAAAAGTAGCTTCTCAATTTGTCATTCTGGCACAAAATTACGGAATTAATTGCTTGAAAATAAGTGCCATTTTTGCATGCCACTAGCAGACATATAGGCTACCTTGTCTATATCCTGTGAATCCCGGAAATTGTATCCCCTCGTTCGGCTACCGGCAATATCCTGCCTGCTTGTTAGAGTCGTTAGCTGGAAACTTAATGAATTACAAGCGTGTGCCGGGCCGCGTGCTGGGGTCAATCGGAAGGGGACCTGTCATGCTGACTGATTGATTTTAAACTTTGTGATAGTCTCCCCTACGAGATTTCTGGAGATCGATACATTCCCAAAGCACGTCTGGGACTCTGTCGTTCCCGTGTTGAAAATACAGTACACTCCCTTTGATGTATGACTTGTCAACAGCAATGACGCTAGGTAGTAGTGAAGCATTGGAAATTTGGTTAATTTACGTGATATTTTCAATAATAAAAAACCTAGCTCGAGTTTTTAATGCTGTGATTTACCAAATGTTTTAATTGCATCCCCATGGTTTGAAAGTTTATGGATTAGTCAGAGAACAAGCATTCGTGCGTTCTGTTTCAGTTTTGGGAAATTTCTCTGTCCGTTTAATCGTTACGAATCCAACACAGAAATGATTAATGATTACAATATGGAAGATCTTACGACTGTTATAAGAAAGAAAACAAACTTAAAAACCGGTTCGCTTCTTTAAATAATATTTCGGCGCCGTTATACTTAATTACTTGCCGTCGTTATGAAGTATTTAGGATTAGTGTGTTTCCATGAGGTTTATTGTTTAGATAAATATGAATACGCGTAGGCTACTTATTGTTCTGTGTGTGCACGCCAATTTTGGTGGATAGAAAAACAAGACCAAAGGTTTCGATGGGATCCCAAAAATTTAATATTTGACCCAGACAAATAGGCCTTGTCTTCGCCAGGATAATCATCTGAGAAAATCAAGTTCAGATATACCTGTATAAGCCATATCTATTTTGACAATACTGATCGAAACTTCCTGCTTTACTTCTGCCAAATTTCCGGTTTCGGCCGAATTCCGAGCGAACTACTTGTCCAGCCAAAAAAAGATAGTTCAGAAACGAATTCAGCGTATCTCCTTATCCCTATAAAGAACATCTAATCAACTTCAAATAAAACTTTAACTTAAAAAAAAAATCCGGTTTCAACCGGATTCCGGACGAACTACATGTCCGGGTAAAAAATCATTGTCATATACAGATTCAGCGTCTCTTCTTACCCTTAAATCTATCATCTAATCAACTTCAAAGAAAAATTTAACTTTTAACAAATTTTCCGGTTTCGGCCGGATTCCGGGCGAACTACTTGTCCGGAGAGAAAATGGTTTTCACCATCGTGTTCAGCATGTCTTCTTACCCCTAAATCGAACATCTATTCAACTTCAAATAAACCTTTTGCTTTTAACAAATTTTCCGGTTTCGGCCGGATTCCGGGCTAACTACTTGTCCGGCGAGAAAATGGTTTCACCATTGTGTTCAGCATGTCTTCTTACCCCTGAATCAAACATCTAATCAACTTCAAATAAAACTTTTACTTTTAAAAACTTTCCGGTTTTTGCCGGATTCCGGGCGAACTACTTGTCCGGCGAGAAAATGGTTTTCACCATCGTGTTCAGCATGTCTTCTTACCCCGTAATCGACTATCACATTAGCTGTTTCAAAATATTTTGTTTGCCCCTTAATTTAAACCCCCTCCCCCACCCCTAAATTTAGGACTACAGAGCCCATCTACGAACTCGACCTTACTCTTGACCCAAAGAATCCTCACACCAAGTTTCATCAAAATATCTCATTCCCTTCGAGAGTTATCGTGCTCACAGACGGACAGACGGACGGACAACTTTTGCGATGTCATAGGTATCCGTCACTAACGTTTTGGGATCCCAAAAAAGCTCGATTCGCCGTCAATTCTAAGATAGACATAGGCAGATAGACAGTTTCGGATTATGTGAATAAAATCTAAATGGCCTCATAATTCGCAAAGTAATACATTTGCAGGAACGTGAGTTTTCTGCGGAAAAATAATGCTTGATGGAAAGAAAATGTGTGCCTGCTGGCGCTCGACTGATGAAGTTAGCTAAAGTTTTATTTCAGTAATATGTTGGGCCTTCTTGACGAGGTGTCTCTTGAAGGTGTAGCTAGGATCTGTTGTCAGGCTGATACGATCTGAATAAAAATACAAACTTTGAATCAAAAGAGTGTTATTTTGCTCGTGGCAAACAAAGGCAGCCACCAAGGATTTAATGAGTTAAAGACTTTTAAGCCGCCAAAATAAAAAAAAAATTAGAAGGTGTACTCTCATGGTTCAGATACTGACATCTCCTAATCGTGAAACAAATGGACAGAGTATCCAGTTATGAATGAAACATTTGAAGAAGAAAAATACCAACGGAGGAACACTCCCGGGCCGGGCAAATAAGTTGCATCCACCTAGACTTTAATTGATTAAAGACATTTCGTCCACCAAAATGACGAGACAAACAAGACCAAAGGTTTCGATGGGATCCCAAAAATTTAATATTTGACACAACTACGTCTTCTCTACGCCAGACCCAGTCTTCGCCAGGCTAATCATCTGAGAAAATTAAGTTCAGATATACAGATATACCTGTATAAGCCATATTTATTTTGACGATACTGATCGAAACTTCCTGCTTTACTTCTGCCGAATTTCCGTTGTCGGCCGAATTCCGAGCGAACTACTTGTCCAGCCAAAAAAAGATAGTTCAGAAACGAATTCAGCGCATCTCCTTATCCCTATAAGGAACCTCTAATCAACTTAAAATAAAAATTTAACTTATAAAAAAAAATCCGGTTTCAACCGGATGGACGAACTATATGTCCGGGTAAACAAGTTCAGATATACCTCAAATATACCTCAGATATACCAGTCTTCGCTATCTCCTTATCCCTATAAAGAACATCTAATCAACTTCAAATAAAACTTTAACTTGTAAAAAAAAATCAGGTTTCAACCGGATTCCGGACGAACTATATGTCCGAGTAAAAAATGATTGTCATATACAGATTCAGCGTCTCTTCTTACCCATAAATCTGTCATCTAATCAACTTCAAATACAAATTTTACTTTTAACAAATTTTCCGGTTTCGGCCGGATTCCGGGCGAACTACTTATCCGGCGAGAAAATGGTTTTCACCATCGCGTTCAGCATGTCTTCTTACCCCTAAATCGAACATCTAATCAACTTCAAGTAAAATATTTGCTTTTAACAAATTTTCCGATTTCGGCCGGATTCCGGGCTAACTACTTGTCTGGCGAGGAAATGGTTTTCACCATCGTGTTCAGCATGCCTTCTTACCTCTAAATCGAACATCTAATCAACTTCAAATACAAATTTTGCTTTTAACAAATTTTCCGGATTTCGCCGGATTCCGGGCGAACTACTTGTCCGGCGAGAAAATAACTTTCATATTCGGATTCAGCGTGTCTCCTTACCCCTAAATCAACTATCTAAAAAGCTTTCAAAAAATATTTTTTTTGCCCCTTAATTTGAAACCCCTCCCCCACCCTCAAATATAGGGCTACAGAGCCCATCTTCGAACTTGACCTGTACTTTGACCCAACCAATCCTCCCGCCAAGTTTCATCAAAATATCTCAATCCCTTCGAGAGTTATCGTGCTTACAGACAGACGGACAGACGGACAACTTTTGCGATGTCATAGGTATCCGTCACTAACGTTTTGGGATCCCAAAAACAAAAATAGAAGGTATACGCCTGTGTGTGGCATAAGATACTACGCTCTCCAAAACGCAACTACTGCTTCCGTAGTTCCCAAATTGGTTCCTTTTCTGTATCTATCTTTTGTTGTTTAAGAAGCACTTAGGTGAGTTACTGGAGGCTGTTCAAACAGCACTTCCGATAAGACCGGCTAATCTTAGGGCAATCACGCTGGAAGCACAATAGTGGGTAAGGTCTTTAGATAAAGTAGCGATCTCCGCGGCACTCCTTTATTTTTTTCTTCTTCACTTCCACTCAAGGCGTGTCTTGTTAAGCTTTCAAAAAAGTTCTGTAGATTAATTCAAATCTCGAGGCGTATTTGAGAACTAACTTCCGACGTGTTGCCGTTTTGAGATTATTATAGGGGCAAATGTTACTGCTTCCGTATTCTTTACAGCTTCCTGTTCGAGCTTTTACTTTCTGCCAAAATTCCGTTACTTTCTTTCCTTTTTGGGATCCCAAAACGTAAGTGACGGGATACCTATGATTTTCTAAAAGTCGTCCGTCTGTTAGCATGATAACTCTCGAAGGGGTTGATATATTTTATTCAAACTTGGCGTGAGGACTCTTTGGGTCAAAGTACAGGTCAATTTCGTAGATGGGCCCTGTAGCCCCGTATTTAGGGGTGGTGGAGGGGTTTCAAGCTAAGGGACGAAAAATGTTTTAGAAAGCCAGTGAGATAATCGATCTATGGGTAAGGAAACATGCTGAGTCCATATCTGAAACTTGTTTTCTGACTGGACAAATAGTTCCTCCGGAATCCGGCCAAAACCGGAAAATTTGTTAAAAGTAATAAGTTTTATTTGAAGTTAATTAAATGTTCAATTTTGGGGTAAGAAGACATGCTGAATCCTTATATGACAATCGTTTTCTACCCGGACATTTAGTTCGCCCAGAATCCGACCGAAACCAGAAAATCTTAAAAAATTGTATCTGAAGTTGATTAGATTTGATGTAGTGGTAAGGAGGCATGCTGAATCTGTATATCAAAACTATTTTCTCGCCGGACAAATAGTTCGCCCGGAATAAGGGTAGGCCTAAAGCGATGTGCTGACTTCATTTTGAGCTTTATTTTTTTGCCGGACAAGTATTCATCCAGAATCCGGCCGAACCCGGATATTTGGCAGAAGTAAGGCAGGAAGTCTCGATCATTTCTTCAAAGTAGACATGACATATAGGGGTAAACACATGCGGAATCCATACCTGAACTTGGGTTTTCACAGATAACTAGCCATTGGCGTTAATCTGTTTCTATTTTAATAGTAAAAATGTTAATAGGTAAAAGTAAAAGAATTAAATTCCCGGATAGGCCTATATAAGACGTAATTTGTCTGGATAAAATATTAAATTTTTGGGATCCGATTGAAACCTTTGATCTTGTTTTCTTTTGACTCAAAGTGTTCGTCGAAGGGGTGACTTTTTCTAAAGTTAAACGCCAATTCTTACCTAGGACTCGCTGTCAGCTTGGGCTGAGGGAGTAGAACTGCAGGACTATTTCCAAATACAATTTCTCGTTATTGCAATCCTCCCCAGTCAGCTGAAAAATCATATAATTTGTTTCTGTTTACACCTATGAATTAATTGGATAAAAAAAATCCGCTAGATACCGCGAACTTTCAATTTCTTGATCCTCCAAATTTGTATTTCAGACAGGTAAAAAATGATTTGTTCCTTACTGAACCCTTTGCGAATGAAAAGCTTCGTCTCTTCTTGAGAAATCATCTAACCGAGAAGTTTCCCTTCAGCCCAGTAACAGGTTGTGTATACAAGGGAGCCTAGGTAAACAGGGGGGAAAAGGTCGCTTTGCCGTAGCAAGAAGATGGGTCACGTATGGGGGGAGCGGGGGGCGCCCCTCACTGCCGTCCGCCATTCGGTAACAAAATTGAGTCGGTAAAATCCTAGGTTCTCACTTCGCCACAAGTTTCTAGTCAGTTAAATAAAGCAGAGGAAAATACTGACAAAATATCTACCGAAATCTCGATCTCGGTCGGTAAATGCAGTGGTCATAGTGTGTAAATTAATTATTGGAAAACAAAACATCGGTAAAAATGACCAGCCGAGGCGATGAAATACCTTTCCACGCCAAAAAACATTTTTGGCTAGCAAGGCTCAACTTGTTATGGATCCTTGGTTAACACACATTTGAATGGCCTTTAAAGCACAAGTCCCAGTTTATAGGTTTTATCCCAACATTTTAGCATACTCCTTTGAAATTGTATTGTTTTTTTCAGTGATTACAAACCCGGCTTGCTCGTACCCTTGGTTTTGGTGAGAAATACGGATTAACTTACATAACCGGTATTTCTAACCATTGAGCCCTCGATAACAGTTTGCGGGAAAAATATGAATAATTCTAATGGCATGCGAGACTTTTCTTGATTTGCAAAGTAATTTTTCAGTTCATGTCTTACCATTTTACCATGCATTCAGCATTTTCGTGTTAATGTTTTAGTTGATCTTTTTGAAGTAGCCTATAAATGAATTCCTTCAGCCCGATCTGACTGCGAGTCATCTGCAGATCGCAGGTTCGTTTCTCTGGCCTGAATCAGGGTCCATGTCAAGGACGGCCGAAATATCACTTTATATCTTCTTTTTAACTATAATGACATGTCCAGCACTATTTTTTTTTCCTAAAAGATATTTATGGATAAATAAACCGAATTGTAATTGTAATTATTTATTTATTATTACATTTGGCTTGATTAAATCTCAGCTGACTTGTCCGCCATCAAATACCCTTTCAGCATAGTAAATAGCTGGTTGATTTGTTAAATTTGGCTCTGTATTTTTTCTCTCAGATGAGCAGCTTTCTCGGACATTGCCTCCTCTAAATGGACATTTTGTTTGAAGGACCGTTTGAAAAATCGGAAGAAAACTCTCAGGCTGAATTCGACCAGGCAGAAGATTTATTCTCACGCATGCTGATCTATAGGATAAGAAACTTAGCGTAATAGTAAAGAGTAAAGATATCAACCTGGCATCAACCTGGAAAGGCCTTACTGTCGAGGCTGATCTCCGATTCTCTGCCCTCAGCCAGGAAGTGAATTGGGCGTTTGGGAGCAAGTCATCTTGATGCTTTCGGCAGGGGCGTCACGACTGGGGGGGGGGGAGGGGGACGCTCCCCCCCCCCAATGTTGTCGGCCAGTCGGTAAAAAATAACCGAGTCGGCGCGAAGCGCTGTATTTTTTCGTCGAAACAGTTGATTTTTTTCATGAAAACAGTCATTTTTTTCTGAAAACCAGTAGATTTTTCGTCAAAACTTTCGTTTTTTCTTGAAGACAGTCGTTTTTTCTGATGAGTCGGTAAGAAGTACCAGCCAGTCGGTAAATACCTTGCCCCCCCCAAACATTTTAGCTAGTAACGCCTCTGGGTTTCGGACACCCTTTCTATCACCTTCCTCTTATTACCCTAGGTAGCCTACCCGTTTGAAACTGGGCCGACTTTGACTTGTTTTGCCCCTGCATGGTTCCCAAATGCTAAGTTATGCCAAGAACAAATAAGCCCATAGAACCTCCGTCTTTGGTCCCATGTACAGACTACTGATACCCCGACGAAACTAAGCAGAACTGGAGTTACTTGCTGAGCTTTGAGTTGACGCCCGTCTACATCCCTCTTACCCATTGTGCATTGAGAGGAAAAGAACATAGCATAGTAACGTCAAAATGCTAAACGGCCAATAGTGGCTTTATACTCTCGACTTTCTTCTCGGGGGCTCTACTGCGATGAGCTGTTTGTAGAGGTAAAGAATTTGATGTTACGCGTAGCTCCTAACCTCCGCTAGTTTAAATCGGGCAGGGCATCGGGATCTATTCGCCACCGCATGGTCGTATTACAAGATCAAGAGACGGAGCTAGGCTCTTTCGCTTATTTATTTGTTCTTGGTTATGCGACACGATTTTTTTTTTTTTTTTATCTTTTTTTTTTTCTTTTGACGGCAAATAAGAGTCGTTGTCAGGTGTTCGTCTTGTACCTGTTCGTCTATTTTATTTCTTATTTTTATTCCCTCTACTATGTTTTGTTCAATTTTCTTTATTTCGTCCCGTGTTTCGAAATACTCCGTGGTCACCGATAGTCCTCTGTTAATCTCTAGCTTGAGGAGATATAAAGCTTGGTATAGGTGCTTAATATGTTGCTGCTGTGATCCCGCATCCGTGTAGATCTTTCGACATTTCCTTTGCTGCCATTGTTATTAACGGTTTTGCTGTATTTTCCCAATGTTTTACAAGTTGTCCTTCTGGTGTGTTTCTCATTTCTTCAACAATGTTTCAAAATTCATTTCGTTTTATCTTTTTGAAGAACAATCCGTTTAAAATCTGGGTCTTTAATTATGTTAGTGTTCACTCGAGTGTTCATTTTCCAAGGAAGGTGTTTCTTATTTCTTTTCGTTTTATCTTTTCGCTCGCCTATTTCCATTATTACTGCATAATGATCTGATAATGCTGTATATACGTGCTCAATCTCCTTAACATTTTCTAGTATGCCTTAGGACACGTATATTCTGTCTAGCCTAGATCTCCGCCATGTTTTTCTTTTATTTTGTAACGTACGACCAAATAGCACGGATATTCCCATCGCAAAGCAAACGCTAACGCTAACTTCGCTTGTCTGCCAAGCTGAGGCGTTACTAGCCGAAATGTGTGGGGGTGGGCAAGGTAATTACCGACTGGCTGCTTATTTTTACCGACTGTTTTTGCAGGAAAAAACTAGGTACTGTTTTCAAGAGAAACGACGAAAAATTTACTGGTTTTCAGAAAATCCGACTATTTTTTAGATAAAACCCATTGTTTTAACGAAAAATCTACTGATTCCAGAAAAACAGACTGTTTCAATGAAAAATCAACTGTTTTTACGAAAAACCGCGGTGCTTCGCGCAGAATTAGTTATTTTTACGACTGGCCGACAACATTCCGGGGGGTGTCCCCCCTCCATCCCCCGGTACGTGATGCCCCTGCTGTCAGGATGAATCTGCAGGGGCAAAGTAACCCTCTGGTGATTATACTCTGAAGACCCTGGGGACAAAATCTTTATGGGAATTTGAATCAAACTGCATGTCATCTTGTTCAGATCGGATTGAATGAAGGTTTACTGCATCCTATTTAGAAAATATTTGTATTCAGACGTGCAAGCATTACATTGTTTTCTTTCATAAAATTTGGGAGAAACCTTAGTCTCGAAAATCAACAAACTTTGTTTTTTCTTCCTTTTCCCCCAAAAAGCACATGTGTTTTGTCCGGACGAATTAAAATTTTTCAACGCATCCGACACTGCGTCGAAACGTAATGTTGTGCGTTGCTTGTCGCACGATTTGTGTCGATGTCGCAAACGCAGGATTTTGCGCGAAATCGCAGCAGTTTGAACCAAGGGTTACAGGTCGCACCACTATAAACCCCCGCCCTAAACCAAACAATAGGCACCAGCGAGACTCGAACCTGCGCTTCGAGGGGATCAGGAAAAGTTCCATTCCAGGGTATCATAAGCCCCAAACGCGTGCATTTTACGAAACAAACATGTGTAATGGTCAAACTAGTTGAGCAGTTCCAACATGGCTATAATAACGGTAGGCAAACTGTGTATTTTATTGTAGCGCGCAAAAGAAATAAAGAAGAAACAAAAGTACGATTTGTACGAAATACAAATAACCATCTAGATTGTGTCTTTCTTGATAGATTTTGTCCATTTATTTGTATTTTTAACCCGCTGAGAAGAACCAAACAGTGGACCAACTTAAGTGAAAATAAATAAGACCTATCAAACAACAAACAATAAAAGTGACGCAGAAGACGAGAAAAACTGTCGGGATCGACTAAAAACTGGAATGGAACGGAACGACACGGTGCAGGAGGAACGCGTACTAAAAACTGGAACGCGTACTAAAATCTGGAACGCTGCATCAGGAGGAAGGCTATAAGAAGGGGGAACAATGCACCAACCTTCCTTCTTTTAGTAGTTTTTCTGGGAACGAGTTTCAGATCATTCCGATGCATGCAGGGGGAACAAGTACTAAAATCTGGAAGGCCCGTCCTCTGTTGTTTAGCACTTGGTTATTCGTCAGAAGCCAGTACTAAAAACGGGAACGAGGATCCCTGTTCTTTAGCACTTGTATTCGTCCTCAGGAGCTTCTGACGAACTGACGGGCTTCTGACGAAGAACCAAGAGCTAAACAACAGAGGACGGGCCTTCCAGATTTTAGTACTTGTTCCTCCTGCATGCATAGGAATTATCCAAAACTAGTTCCCAGACAAAATACTAAAAAAAGGAAGGATGGTGCTTTGTTCCCCCTTTTAGCACTGTTCCTCCTGGTGTAGAGATCTGGATTTTTGTTCCGTGTTCCAGATTTTAGTACGTGTTCCAGTTTTTAGTACGGGTTCCTCCTGCACCGTCTCGTTCCGTTCCATTCCAGTTTTTAGTCGATCCCAAAACTGTCATATGAAAGTGGGAGGATTTTTTTTCTTTTTACCAAGGGGTAGGAAAGTCAGAGAACATGCGCGTTTGGGCAAAAAAAGCGGAGGGGGAGGAAAAAAATAGTTGTGACTATATTGATGCTTGTACCCCCCCCCCCCTCCCGTGAAGGAATCGACTCCAACTGTTAGGAAAGGTGGATTCCAAACTATAACTGACATCTTTTTTTTAGGAATTGAACCCCAGCAATGAAGTCATCCCTCCAGGTCAGTACATCGATCGAGTCCGAGCCATTTCTGGGGTAAGTGTCACTTTCATGGTCTTATTGCGGATACTGAAAGAATTTAGTTTATTTATATGTAAACAAATACATCGTCGGTGTCAAGCGGAAACCACGTATCTTTAAATTTGCGATTTCCACTTTTTGACGCAGTTCTACTCGCCGAAAAATTCTGCGTCGAACGGTGCGTATCTCGATCTTCTCCGACTCATAGTTCGGGAGATACAACCAAGCTGGAAATCTCGGTATCTCGGATTAACATTGACATAACCACGTATCTCGGATTAACAAATTATGTTTGTCTCACCTCCTGAAAAACTTTGAAAAAGGGTGATACGTGGTTTACGCTTGACACCGACGACATGTACTGAAAAGATTTTCCACACAAAGTGAGCGCTGCCCGTAGCCTGTTCTTATGGGATTGGCAAACTCTTAAGCCGCTTTCACACTGACGCATTGAGCCTTTCACGCTGAGCTACGCAAAACCTGCGTCGACGCGTACGCGACAGATTTTTCAGTGAAAAATGGAAGTTTCTGAAGAAAAACTTACTAATGATGAAAGAAACGAAAATTCAGCAGAAGAAACCGAAAAAGGAAAACGTAAATAGGCATCCAGCATGATAGCTTCCATCGCAGGTGTGAAAGATACGCTACGCGACCTGTACGCAACGCAAGAAAGACGCAGACACAACGCATCGCAACGACGCGTCAGTGTGAAAGTGGCTTTACTGAAAATCATAGATTTCTCGTGAACGCTGCACAATCACTAGATCGCGCTGTTTTTGGAGCTTCGCCCCGTGATTTTCGACTGAATTGTCATTGCTCTTCTGGAACATCGTCATTTCTGTTGCCAGGAAGCAAATGTTCGCACACTTGGATGGTTGTTCCCCACTAGTTTTCTACCACCCGTTAATCCTCTCTTAAGAGGCAGCACCAGCGTTAGCTCAGTTCGTTACCTGGCTAATAATAATTAATAACACAAACAATAATTAACTTCTGTCCGAGATTTGCACAGAAGAAAACAGTAGAGTAAAAGGAGAGAGAGTAAAAAATAAAGGATGATGTAACGACAACTCAGCTTTCTAGACAAGGTCCAATGTTTTTTCTTACCTATATATTGTTGTCTTTTTATTTTTTTATTTTTTTGGCTCTTTGATTTTCTTTTTCTTTCTTTACCGTTATTGTTTATTTTATTCAATTTGTCTCTCTAAAATATAGGTTATGAATGAAAATTAAGCACCACCATGTCAGGTTGTACCGTCTTTCGTTCAAAATTTCAATCTCATTTAGTGTTTATATATAAAAATATATGACGTTGACATATTTATATATGAGTGATTGCACGTATATATCGCGATTTCGGCAAATTTGGATTTCACCATGATAGTTCGAAAAGAATAAAAGCGATATTTATCTATCTATCTATTTAAGGTGGTAGCTATGTAGAAATACTGTTGTATTTTTGTGGATGCCAAAGCGTGAGTCATGTGATACCTATGTAGGCCTACCCGATAAATAGGGCTACCGGAATCTGATGCAAACCAGAAAGTTCAGAAAAAATACTCTTCTGATCGGACTTTATAAAGTGGTTTAAGTGCAGCTTGTGGATCATCATATTGTATGCTGTTCCAGCTCTTCTGGATAATCGGGTTGTGATCTAGGCCAGACTGAAAATTAATGACAGAACAGAATTTTATTATGAATCTGCTCAAGGTCGATTAGGGGCACAATAAAATGTTTGCGGGACCTGGCCGAGACCACAAACCCGATTATCTGTATCTAGAAGTCCGGTCTCCCTTTGGGACCCCATCAGAACCTTTAGTCTTGTTCGTTATGACAAAGTAAAATGATTATTTGCTTTGTCAGATGCCCTACCCTGCAGACAACGAGCAAGAACTTTGTCGACGAACGCAGCTGTACGACGAGGTAAAAACAGCACTGCGAACGCAGCCTCACTCCTATGTGTTGCGTTTCATAGATGACGGCGGACTGCCGACGCTACTAGAGGCGCTGACGGCAATGGATTATGATGTCCAGCAGAGTTCAATCCACTCCGCTCTGATTGGATGCTTCAAGGCACTGATGAATAATACGGTAAGCTTGTTTTCTCGTTAAAGCACAATTCTTACTAGAAATGATCTTTTCCCTATGAAAGGGATCAGAAAAGAGGTCATATAAATACCATTACGTCGACACTATACAGCCTTCCTGCCTTCCGACGCGGTGGCTGGACCAAACGCTTGAAAACTTAACGCGCCGTGGTTAAAAAGTTGGAAAATTGAGTAAATAAAAGAAGTTAAAAACAGAAGATTCTCATACCTTATGTGTGAAAGAGAGAGGAAGAGCGGACATTGAAGATTCCGGCAAACATTTGCGTTGTGTGACGGTCAAAACTCGGCATGGCCGAAAAAGCGCAAAACGAGACAACGGAGAAAGGTTGGGATTATGGAAGCTTATAATTCCGCAAGGGAGTTAGGTGTAGTGTAAAAGGCAGAATAGGCAAGAGGGGTCCTTTAAGACTCAGCAGGAACCTATAGTCCTCTATGGAGGTTGAGCAACTCCGACCCATATAATATTATGTTTTAGTCACAAGAAAAGCTTCCGGGCTATGGTAAAAATACAGAGCTACACAAAGATTGGCTAGGTTAGTAAACAAGAAAATTATCGCGATGAGCTATACCCACACTGATGAATCTGAAACAATTCTTTATGATTATTACTTAATATTATTTTTATCTTAAAGTTATTACATTATTTCTAATATTCTGTTAGACAATTCATCGTCCCTTTTCTCAACACAAAAACTTACTTTCTCTGTGTCACCAATTTAGCCTAATCATCTTTCACTCCGCACATCGGGCAAAAACTATTGACTAACCCTAACCTCTACCCCCCTCCAAATACTTGATTACTTTGGCAAACGTAAAAAAAAAATCCGCCCTAATGAAACACAGTTCAAGACAAAAAGCAAAGCTGTTCGTAACTAAGCTTAATTGGAAAAGTACCACTCCTGCAAAATCGTCTTTTTTCGCGTCTAGTAATTTGAAAAGACCATCAGAAAGCGATAATTAGTGGAAATTTAAGGCATGCCCACTCTAATTTACTAAAACTAATCTAATAAGATTGCTTCTCTGCGTCAAGCTTGTAATTAGGATTTAAAGTTTAACTGAAAAGCAAATTATTTGTGTGTCATTTAATTGGGTACACTGAATTATTTGGATTATGCAAAGGGAAATTTTGATTTTCCACTATCTGCTCTAGTTATGAGGCTCAGAATATCTCCAGCCGTCCTCACAGTCCTCAAATTTTAATCTCAAAACTAATGCGGCTTTTCAGTGGGCAGTGGTGAGATTGGTGAAGATTGCTTAGTGCCTGAACAAAAAAAAATAGATAAATCTTTCTCGAAAGGCATACAACAAAAATACAAGCGCATAGAGGCACCACAAATCACACGAAAATTCCACTATTTGAAAATCGATTATTCGTGAATAGCGGAACAACGAACTAACTCATTTTCAGCGGGTCTTCAAGCCAATTTAAGTGAATAGGTGATGGGTAACTATATTGTCTTATCCTAGCCCTTTTCGGTTAAACTTTAAGGCCACGCAATGCAGTTCATTCAGGAAGCGACGAAATAATGGAAATGACTTGCACCAGTACTTTAAGGCTTCTAATCACTTAGGAGTGTCTAAGTTAGGAGCTACAGTCTACTGCAAAGTAATTCCTCGGCAGCTCTGCTACAGCGCGCTTATTAATATGATTTACACTCCATTCAGAAGGTAACGAAATAATAAAAACTTCTGTCACTAGTGCTTTAAGGCATATCCATTACTTTAGTTCCTCCTCCACGTTACACGTATTGCTATGATTTTAGGTCACCTTGCAAAACTTCATCGACAAATAAAGGAAATTACTTTCACGGTACTTTAAGGGTTTTAATCAAATAATTTACTTCAACATAATTTACTCACCAATTCTGCTACATCATGAATATTGATATGATTTAAAGCAACCGTGTAACAGCTTCATTTTCTCGTTTGAAGATCTAGCGGTACATAATGAGTGGACAGTGACGACAAACCACCCACAGGCAGAAAATACAATGTTGCGTGTGTAAAACTCATTTGCTAAAGTGTGTTTTCTTGTTGCTTTTGTAATTAACCTTATCAGGTGGGACGTAAAACTTAATAATGCTCTGTTGGGCAGATGTGAATAATGGGGGAGTTGTGTTACATTGGTGACACATCCTTTCTGTTTTGTTGGTTAAAACCAGCTCATTATTGATTGCTGATTTGAGATTGAGAAGAAAATGCCCGAAACCATGAAAGGAACTTTGCAATAAAAATGAACTTGTAACCTTATATTTATTTATACTTTATGTTTGTATACTTTATATTTATCCGGGTCCATTTAATTGTTCTTTCCTGCCGTCGAACTTGTGACTTTTTTGGGGTTCTTTGGACTAGCCCAACAAATTGCGGTAGCATGTATCAGCATGTCAAGCATGTAGGATCAACAGCACCAATTTTGGGCCCCCGCCCCAGTTTTATTACTCAGACAAAGTTTAATGACTATTTGTAGTAAATTTAAAATAGCAGTCAAATATACCTTATAATGATAGTATTGATTTATGGGATCCCAAAACGTTAGTGACGGATACCTATGACATCGTAAAAGTTGTCCGTCCGTCCGTCCGTCTGTCTGTAAGCATGATAACTCTCGAAGGGAATGAGGTATTTTGATGAAACTTGGTGTGAGGATTCTTTGGGTCAAGAGTAAGGTCGAGTTCGTAGATGGGCACTGTAGCCCTACATTTAGGGGTGGGGGAGGGGGTTTAAATTAAGGGACAAACAAAATATTTTGAAACAGCTAATGTGATAGTCGATTATGGGGTAAGAAGACATGCTGAACACGATAGTGAAAACCATTTTCTCGCCGGACAAGTAGTTCGCCCGGGATCCGGCCAAAACCGGAAAGTTTGTTAAAAGTAAAAGTTTTATTTGAAGTTAATTAGATGTTCGATTTAGGGGTAAGAAGACATGCTGAACACGATGGTGAAAACCATTTTTTGACCGGACAAGTAGTTAGCCCGGAATCCGGCCGAAACCGGAAAATTTGTTGAAAGCAAAAGTTTTATTTGAAGTTGATTAGATCAGTGGTTCCCAACCGGGGGTACGCGTACCCAAAAGGGTACGCGAGACCCTTGCAAGGGGTACGCGAAGGAACCAAAATCTTTTAATTCGTAACTTCAAAATCTCGCCTTCCTCATTTTTGAAAGCCTAATATTACCAGCAGAGGCATAACTAGCCAAATCGTTTTGAGTTTTTACCGACTGTTTTTAAAAAAAAATAACTGTTTTTACGAAAAATCGCGGCGCTTCGCGCCGACTCGTTTCTTTTTAACCGTATGGACGACCACTTTGGGGAAGGAGTGTTGCCAACAAGTTCGTGACGCCCCTGACTACAGCTAGCCTACTGCTGTAAAATCTTTTCCTGTGTCTAGCAATATTGTTTCAAGAAGAATCAAAGACAGAACAAGTGATAGTGTCATTCCGGTTACGAATTAACCTAACGAAAACGTTTGCGATGCAGTTTGATGAAAGCACGGAGAACATCAAAACCAAACACACAAACAGGCAAGCTGTAAAAAAAAAAAATTGCCGTAAATGACGTCGAGCAGAGATTTCATAATGTTTTAGCTAAAAAGTAGCTTCAAGTGTATCATTGATTTTGTATAAATTTCTACAAATATCGTATTTTTAACGCTCTGGAAAAGGGGGTACGCAACATTTTCGAACCTTGATTAGGGGTACGCGGTACGGAAAAGGTTGGGAACCACTGGATTAGATGTTCGATTTAGGGGTAAGATGACATGCTGAACACGATGGTGAAAACCATTTTCTAGACGGACTAGTAGTTAGCCCGGAATCCGGCCGAAACCGGAAAATTTGTTAAAAACAAAAGTTTTATTTGAAGTTGATTAGATGTTCGATTTAGGTGTAAGAAGACATGCTGAACACGATGGTGAAAACCATTTTCTCGCCGGACAAGTAGTTCGCCCGGAATCCGTCCGAAACCGAAAAATTTGTTAAAAGTAAAATTTGTATTTGAAGTTGATTAGATGATAGATTTAAGGGTAAGAAGATACGCTGAATCTGTATATGACAATCATTTTTCACCCGGGCATATAGTTCGTCCGGAATCCGGTTTTATTTGAAGTTAATTAGACGTTCTTTATAGGGATAAGGAGATGCGCTGAATTCGTTTCTGAACTATCTTTTTTTGGCTGGACAAGTGGTTCGCTCGGAATTCGGCCGAAAACGGAAATTCGGCAGAAGTAAAGCAGGAAGTTTCGATCAGTATCGTCAAAATAAATATGGCTTATACAGGTATATCTGAACTTAATTTTCTCAGATGATTAGCCTGGCGAAGACTTGATCTGGCGTAGAGAAGACGTAGTTGTCTGGTCAAATATTAAATTTTTGGGATCCCATCGAAACCTTTGGTCTTGTTATTTTTGCCCGCTGAAACCTATTGAGGGGTCAAAAACAGTTTTAAGACAGAAAATATTGTACCGCTCCAAAATCTAGGGGGGCTTGGCCTCCCCTACTCGTCCCTCGAAACGGCGCCTCCGGTTGGTCCTGCGGAAAAAACAGATTGTTGGGGAATAAATTTTAGGCTTTCACCTCTGCTTTAAAAAGTGAATTTGGTAATCCAACTAAATTGTCTTAGTTCAATTAGGGTGTGTAGATGATGCTGTAAAGCCATTAGAAACATCACGAACTGCTCCTTTTTTTCTGCCGATTGAATAGTAGCGTGGGAGTTCTGGAATAAGGCCAGTGATTCGTGCCATGTAGAGCAGGAAAATACTCGAGGGTTTGCTATCGGAGCTGCGATGTTTTGACTACGTAAAATCAGTAGAAGTACAGTATTTGAACTGCACCGGAAAATGTATCAGTATGAAGCTAGTCATTGTTTTTTTTTGTTCGGAGACTGAACGCCAATAGGAACGTAAAGGGGCTTAAAGGACACCTGAATGAAGAGTACTAAGTATCATCCCTATGTGTATGACTTCCATTAACATTGCCTGCAGAAACCCAATCCAAATACGAAATAGTGTTTCCAAACTATGATTTTTGCTCCATTTTGCATCTGTCCTTATTTCAGTACCGAACAATTTTAGAAATGACAAAAATATCTCCAATCAACCCTTTTTCTGGAATATTTTTAAACCAGTTAAGCCCAAACGTATATCTACAAGATTTTCCAATACGATCCGGCCAGCGCTGTACAAGATTTGAATGAATTGCGCTTTTTGTCTTGGAGTCTGCATGTGCAAACCTCCAGAAACGAACATCCCTATTTTCAAAACGTCACGCTCAGGAGAAGAATGCTCTCCGTGGCCATGTCTGTAAATGCATTCTCCACGGTGTGTTCAAGTATGGTTTCATTGTTCAGGTGTCCTTTAACAACAACTCACTGATTTTTACGCAAGCTTTGTCTCGACATTTTCGATACGTATCGTGCCCCGATAGTTGTTTTACGAGGAGCTCCACAGTGAGAAAAAAGGTTATGCAAATCTTCCTTGTTTTTGCTTGAAGTAAACAGCGCTGGACAAAGGCTTAAAACAGCCAAAGCTGTGCTTAATTTGTTACAAGCAGAACTTAGTTTAAAGTACTTACTTTAAAGTACTTCAGATAAAATGCTGAAACAGAAACAGTCAACAGTACGAGGGGTACCAGCTCCTATCGGATCTGTATTTCGTGATACCTGTAAACTTTGCATTCCACGAAAAGACGTCATAAACAATGACAGTACTGCACATTTGTTCACTTTCTTCAGATTGCTACCTATGTGTCTGACCCTTTTTGCTCACCACCTGAATGCAGTTCGGCGACGCGGGGATTCATGATTTCCTTCCATACTTATAATGAATCATCGGTGACTGATTAGCAATGGCATATCTGAGAGTTTTGAAAATCAGCTTATAAAAAGTTCATCCTTACGAACATTTTGAAAACGTTTTGTATCTATGTATTCCAAAATCTTCTGGCCATAATACAATGAAAAACAAAGCATATTCGTTTCGTCTTCTGAGACGTGCCTTACGTTAGAGCTGGGCGACTTTGAAGAATAATAACCACCCTAAACTTTAATTAAACAAAAAAAAATACTTTTGACCAATCCCTCTATTCCCGCTGTTCCAAACTGACTTACTCCAAACGATTACAGCCTCTGTTCACCCAACCTGGCGCATTCACATACAGTGGCGTTCCCTTGGATTCGCTTTCCGAAAAACAACGCGAGAATCCGCCGAGCGCAAGCACAAACGGACAGTCGTTGCGCCAACTTCTCGCTCGCTTCTCGCACTTTCCAGTCTAGCGGAGCGCCAGAACAGCCTTGGAATGAGAAGCTAGGAGTTAGCGGCTGCCGGATAAGCTTGTGGAGCTTTCCAGACCGCGAGAATCGCCCTTAGGACACGCTCGTGTCTAACTATCCACACGTCGGATGACGCGGCCACTCAGCAAGGTTTTCCCTGCCAGAGTTTCTGCACTCTCATCATAAAGTTGAAAAAATCTCAATTTTTCCGTACGGAATGAATGGTAGACTTGAAGGAGGAATTCCAATCCACGACCGCCCGACCATGATCTCTTGTCTCAACCTTATTGGGCTTAAGGAGTTTTGAAAGAAACAATAGCGAGATTTTCGGGAGCTTTCTTAACCCTCTATGATGTTAAGCGAAGGCTACATACAGTTTCGCATATTTCAATTGTACTTTCGGCAACCGTCTTCAGCGAAGAATAAATTAAATCGTGAATTCCAAAATTAAACCAACAGAAGAGCGACGAACCATAAGATGACATGAAAGTAAGTGTACACGTTTAAAAAGGTTACTGTGCAGGACCGTATCCAGGGGGGTTAGGGGGTTCGACCCCCACCCTCCCCCCGAAACCCACAAAGTAATAGTTTTGTGTTGGCTTTAACCTCTGATCTATGTCTTTCTTCTACTTTTTGGTCCGACCCGTGGGGAACCCCCCCCCCCCCCGAAATAAATTCCTGGATACGGGCCTGTTACTGTGTATGTGTAGCCTAAAACTCTGTAATTTTTATGGCACTTGCCTTCCGGCCAAGTGCCATATACCGATCACTTTTCCGTCGGTCGGTCAGTCCGGTGATCGCGAGTTAGGGTACTTCCAGATGTGCTAGGACGATGAAGCTTGACAGGCGTATTAGGGGCCCGATGAAACTAACTTGGAAATCGTCACTTGCCCGATCCGACCATCGTGGGGGGAGGGAGGGGATCCGGAATCCGGAATTTAGTGACATGCATAACTTTCGAAAGGGTTATCGGATCTTAATGAAACTTGATATTTGGAAAGACATCATGTCTCACATGTCCCAACTCAAGTCCGGACCGAATCCGATGAATGTGGGGGGGGGGGTCGGAGGGGGGAACCGGAAATCATGTTGAACGCTTAGAGTGGAGCGATCGGGATGAAACTTGGTGGGAGGAACAAGCACAACCCCTGGGTACATCATTGACAGAACCGGACCGGATTCATGCACTGGGGGGGGGGGAGTTTGAGGGAGGTTCCGGAATTCCGGTCATACGGAGTTAAGACACTTCCAGGTAGGCTAGGACGATGAAACTTGGCAGGCAAATCAGGGACACGACCAGATTAACCTGCAAACAGTCAGCTTCCCGATCCGACCATCGTGGGGGGAGTGGAGGGAGGGGGAATCCGGACTCTTGAGGTATGTATAACTTCCGAACGGGTGATCGGATCATAATGAAACTTAATATGTAGAAAGACCACATGTCTCGGATGTCCCATTTAAAGTCCGGACCGGATCCGATGAAGCTGGGGGGGGGTCGGAGGGGGGTCCGGAAACCTTGTGACATGCTTGGAGTGGAGCGATAGGAATGAAACTTGGTGGGAAGAACAAGCACAAGCCCTATGTAGATCAGTGACAAAACCGGACCGGATTCGGGTATTGTGGGGGAGTTGTGAGGGTCCGGAATTCCGGTGATCGCAAGTTAAGGTACTTCCAGACATGCTAGGACGATGAAGCTTGGCTTGAAAATTAGAGACTTGGCATGATTGGCTAAGAAATAGTTAGTTCCCAGATGCGACCATCCTTTAAAGTACTAATGCTAACCGCAAAGTACAAAAAATACTTTTAAGCAATATATACATTTTCGTTATCCCTATGAGCCCATGATCATTTTTGTCTCAAGGGTTTTGCTTACAACTGAATTCCTTAAAGTACAAACAGTACTTTTTAGTAAAATATACATTTTCGTGCTGCTGGTGATCATCTTTTTTGCTTCAAGAGTTTTGATTACAGATGATTTTCTAGCGCCCTTAAAGTGCGCACAGCCAAATGCATTGCCAAACGATACAGTTTCGTGATTTCTAAGGACCCATGATCATTCTTATCTCAAGGGTTTTGACCCACGAATTGACGAATTCCTACTTTCATCCTCTGACCCAGCCTTGCAAGTGCCATATGAGCTTCCAGCTCTTGTTCTTTCTTTTTCTACAGTTATTTTGTGTTTATGTACACTTGGATGAGCATGGGGTATAATGTTCCCGCTGGAAAGCCCCTTTGACACAGTAAAATTGTTCTAAACTACCGGACAGAACGCCAAAAAGACTGGACGACTAAAGACGTACCAATGACCGAGATCCGACGGTGAATAGGTGATTGACTGTTATGTTTACGCTTGCGTGCGAAAATAAACTCTCATCCACAAACAAGCACGCACAGAGGTTGTTTTGGAGTCGGTAGAAGGGAGACCTCTCTATCCCTACTTGGGAGGTGCAAAATGGGAAGAGGTTCCCTTCAACATAGCTTTCAGACATTTCTTGATTTTTTTTTTAGCTTGGTCTGCTTTTATATCACGGCCTGATGATTCTCTCGGGCAAACTTATTTCGTCTTTAGGCTTCCTGTTCTTATAATGGGTTTACTCAAAATAAAACAAAAACTCTTCATAACCAGAAGCAATAGCCTACCTGTAAGGGACGAAATAGACTAATCCGAGGGCTAATCCTAAAACTACAACAAAACTAATTACTTGAAACGAGTAAAGAAAGAAACAGAACAGAAAAACAAAGAAAGAAAGGAGCTTGACTTAAATCAGGTATGGGACTCCCAATCAGCAAAAACTTTCTAACCAGACATACTGCTAACCCCCCCCCCCCCCCCCCCACAAAAACTGAATCGCTTAAAATTTCACATCAAACTCATAAACAGCAAAAAATGAACTATCAACATTTTATGGAAGTAAAAAAAAAAAACCTGCACAGTGTAAACTTAAACTACAATGATTTTATTTATTATTTTCTATGAAAGAAAAAAAAACGACAGTCAACTGAAAAATAAACCCTCTTCAAGCGGGCACTGGAGTCCTAAACTTCTAAATTCAAAATTTGTTTCTAGTCTTTGTGTCACGGTAAAAATCTCTTGCATAAGTAACATCTTCACATAATTTCTATCATGCCTTTCTACTAGAAATTTGTAATACGTTTTACTTTTAGGCTATCAATTTCATTTTTATCCTTTCTTTTGACATGGCTTTATCTCTGTACACCATGTGTATGATCGGTCATCGGTCCACGTGTACACCTCGGTGTACACTCAGTGCCCAGCGAGTGAGTAATATCTCGACTCACGCGTTTTCATCAACCATTTGAGCTCCAGCGTCATAGGATCACGACTCTGTACTTTGCTGTCATTTGCTAGTACTATGACGAGACGGAACTCCGGCTCTTCTTTGCAGCCCTTTACAAACCACTACAAACAATTACTAACTAACGCTTGTTTTGTTTTTGTTAACCTGTTAAGCAAAGCGTCATTGTAAAATCGATCGGTTCATTGGACAACTGGATGGTGTAACTGACTGAAAAAGGTGAATTGAATTCAGGTCCGTAGCGAGGAATTAATTTGGGGGGGGGGCCTACCCGCGGGTCGGACCTAATTGGTACAAACAATAAGACAAGAACATAGATCAAGGATTTTTTGATAAATATTCCTTGAGGACAAGCTGACTGGGACACATATATTCAAACAATGCATAAAACGGATACGTCAGCTACGATGCCTTGGCAGCGATATTTCGGCCCTCGTAGCAAGGGTCCTCGTCAGGCTGTCGAACATCAGGGTCAACGTTGAGGAAAGGAAAACAACGTTGGATTGCAGGTTCGCTACCAAAGCATAGTAGCCTAAGTATCCGTTTTATGCATTGTTTGAATATAGGGATTTTGTATGTTTCGGGGGGGGGGGGGTCGAACCTCCTACGCCCCTCGGACACGAACTACAGCACTTCAAAAACATTTGCGTATACGATTTGGCTCGTTTGATTTAAACCTTAGTGATGAATGTGCTAACCATTTTCTGGAAACATCTTCTAAAACGGACTATAAAATGAAAAGGACAGTGAAAAGAAAAGGGATATGAAGAACACACTTCCGTATGACAAATAACGGTTTTATGCTCTCTGTCAACATAAACGGAAACCCGGCTGATAGTTATTCTTGCAGTATTTCTTCTCTTCTTCAGCCTATAGACCCCCCTTCCCCCCCGAAACCCACAAAAGTAATCGTTTTTGCAGGTTTCAACTTCTGATCTATGTCTTTTTTGTATTTTTTGGTCCGACCCGTGGGCCCCCCCCCCCCCGAAATAAATTCCAGGATACGGGCCTACTGCTGTCTACTTGGCGCCAATTAAAAAAAATATGCACTTTATAAATTTTTTGTCTTTTTCATTTAGGAAAATGTAAAGTTGTTGAAGAAGAATAATTTGATAATATGTTTCCCAGATCACTCTGTGGCAGTTCTGTGCAAATTTTTTAAACATTTTACGACCCCCATATCTCTTGCCGGGTCTTTGAGTAGTCAGCATGCATTGAAGTCAGTCTAGCGATTAGTAGGCCCTTGTTAATGTCAGTAACTCAACTTCGGTACTCAAGAGAGAAGTGGCTGCCACATTTGGCGTGGTGGCCACGGTTGTGACACAGATGCCACAACCTTGCAAGTCAAAAACCTACGACTTTCTGATCGTTTGCTAACCTATACCTCTGTCCATTACCAAGAGTGATAAGATGCATATCAGATCATCTTAACAGCTGAGTCTTTTGGAGTCTTTTGAGCCTTTGAGAGTTCAGGTGATCCTCGAGCCTTTGAGACTTCAGCTGATCCTCTTCGGAACCCTCGAAAGGTCCCGAAGTTTGCACAGGCCTGCCATTGAGTGAGATCATGGGCGGTTGAGATGTTCATTTACCAGGGATATCTGGCGTCCCATGCCAACATTTCTAGACAAAAGGTTGACTCAGTTTTCCCCTAAGACGAAGGCCCGCATCATCGTAAATTAACGCATCAAATCAGCTCCAGCGGCAGGGGTCTCTGGATCCTTTTTAGCTGTTTAGATTTGCTCTTGCTTTTGGACGCTATGATCGTTATTTGGCCACTTCAGACAAGCTGTGGTGTTTGTTTCGAGTTATCAACAATTTGGATTCCTCCGAAAATAACCCTCTCTTTCAAAAGATTTTATACCCTAGCACTCTTTGGCCTTAGCGTAGAGATCAATCGACGGCTTACCACCTTACTTACCTCTCCTAGGGTGGTCCTTCAGCCCTGGCCATCACACCACAAGTCCTATATCCGACCGGCATCAATCAACAATACTTTGACATGATGTAACATCACTACTCTTAACTTCGCATTGATCAATAATACTTCGTTACATGATGTAACATCCTACTCTTAACTCTATTTTTCTTTTCATATCGAAGACTACGGTAGTTACTTATTTATTAAGAGACACCTGAATGAAGAGTACCAAGTATCATCCCTATCTGTGTGACTTCAGAAAACCCAATCCAAATACGAAATAGTGTTTCCAAGCTATGACTTTTGCTCCATTTTGTATCTGTCCTTATTTCAGTACCGAACAATTTTAGAAATGGACAAATGGCTCCAATCAACCCTTCTTCTGGAATATTTTTTAACCAGTTAAGCCCAAACGTTTATCTAGAAGAAATTCCAATACGATCCGGCCAGCGCTGTACAAGATTTGAATGAATTGCGCTTTTTGTCTTGGAGTCTGCATGTGCAGTCTGCACGAACATCCCTATTTTGAAAACGTCTCGCTCAAGAGAAGAATGCTCTCCGTGGCTATGTCTGTAAATGCATTCTCCATGGTGTGTTCAAGTATGGTTTCATTGTTCCGGTGTCCTTTAATGAAATTGCAAAATTAAAAGTTCCATATCTATTGCTTAGCATCCCCGTGCTCTGATCCTAACAAGAGAAGCGCAAATAGGATCCTGATGCTGTGTATTTCAGGTTAAGTTACAGTAACCTAGGTACCTTTTTCGTTCTTCAAGCGGTCCTTTTTTCGGTTTTACAAAGTCCCCATGTCCAAGCCTCTAAACTTGTGACAGTCCTGATATCAGGGCCGTATCCAAGGGGGATTAAGGGGTTCGATCCCCCCCCCCCCGAAACCCACAAAAATAATCGTTTTTATAGGCTTCAACCTCTGATCTATGACTTTTTGTACCTTTTGGTCCGACCCGCGGGCAAACCCCCCCTTTTAATAAATTCCTGAATACGGACCTGCCTGAGATAGTAGTCAAGTGAAAAAATCTGCATGACATTGTCGTGTTTGCCTGTTGATTTTTTTTCTTCTAAGGTAAAGGTAAGGTACAATTTTATTGACAACTTTTTTGAAACTGAAATAGCATAAAAGCGACAGACATGTCAGTGGCATAAGAAAATGACGCTTTGTTAATTCTGACTGATTTAAAAAAAGGAAAATTCATTAGCTAAACCCTAGCCTAAGGTGTTACAAATAAACACAAACTAACAACATCAGCACGAAAATTTTAGACAAGGTAATTAACAACTAAACAAACACGAATGCAAATACCAACCCGAGAATTTTAGGACAACAAACATACAACGAAAGAAAAAGGGAAAAAAGCTTGCGGCAGTAGTTTTATCTTCCCCCAGTAACGAACAAAATTGAATCAGAAAAATCAAACAGAAGAAATATAGTTGCTAAATAACATGTACTTTTTTAGATTATTTTTAAAAACTTTCCTGTCTTCAGACACTCTTATAGCATCGGGCAATGAGTTCCATATTTTTATACCTGTATGACGAATAGAAAAGCTAGATCTTGTACAAGGATATCGATTGGCAGAAAGATTAGACAGAAAGATTATCGTATTATAATTATAATCATGAAATTGCTTGTTCATATGAAAGAGAATTTTAAAATCAGCAGGTAGTGAATTTTCTAGTAGATAACGGTAACAAAAGTTAAATTCTATTCATAATTTCAGTATTTGTCGAGAGAGGTGAGGAGAGTGTCATTTCGGATTGTATTTCCTTTGTGGTTGAGCCTGTGGAGCCGACGAGTACGAGGCCCCTCGTTTTAATCAGGATAAAGGTTATCTCGGGACAGAACCAAAATAGAGACACGCTCACTCCTTTATTCCACCAGCATTGGCCCGTGTCCTAAACCCTTTAAGCTCTCTGGAATTTCCGCTAATGATGTAGATTATCATTAAACGCGTAAATCAACGTAATGCTGTCTTTTCTGTCTGTTGAACTGTTAGTTTTTGGCTGTAATAAAATGTGGTTCGCTATTACCATCACTTAATTAATTTATTACCAAACATGTAAAGTAAATAAAGTAAAAGAAAAGGAAGAAAATTCCAAACATGATTATACATACAAAGGTAGCCTACTGTCACACAAACACACATACTTTTTTTTATGTCGTCGTTATCGGAAAAGTCAACAGATGCTTTTTCGACGGTTTTCCGGCTATCCCTGGCAATGCTTGTTGTGCATAACATTTAATGCATAGCCTAACGTTCTCACAATCACAAACAGATGACATCCCAAGAGTTGTCTTTTGAAAAAAACTGCGCATCCTCGTGTTATCTGTTATGAAACTTCTGACGGTGTACTAGGTCGGAATTACTGTCTGTGTAGACGCTGCATTAGCCGTTCCCAACGAGCCATTAGTTGCGTTTTTTGCCTTTTCTCCGTAGGTCGGTTAACCGACCTATTTGCCACTATTGACCGTTTTTTCGTCTCGCCGGTCGGTTCGACTGAGCTCTAAAAAACGGCTTATAAGAAAACATGGCGTCATCCCTTCGCCGGCGCCTATCTTTCCAGTGAGAATTTTGAATTTCGCGCCGTGCCAAGAGCGTAGGTCGGTTGGATGGACCTCCCGCCTCAGTCCACAGATCGGTTAACCGACCTGCGAACGGAGCAAAAAAAAACGGCTTATAAGAACTCAGGTCGGTTAACCGAAGGAAAGAAAACGGCTTATAGTGGGAAATCTTGTAGGTCGGTTAACTGGATGAAGGCAAAAAACGCAACTATTCCAAAAAGTTAAAAGCTTAAGTAGTTTTGTTCACCTGAATTTGCGTTAGTCCTGAGTTGAAATTTATTTTAATTGAGAAACGTAACGTAAGGAAACGTAAGAAGTAGAAGAAGAAATCAAGTCAAATGGTTTTGCTTACAATAGTAGAATAAATAAATATTCATTATAAAATAATAAATATCTGTATTAATTTCTGTGTAAAATAATAAATATATATAAATATCTATATGAATATATCTTTAGTAGAATATTATAGTAGAAAAAAATCGTTTAGTAAAGCAGTGTTGTGAACAGATATTATAGAATCGATTAATAGCACAGGAAAAGCACTGCTTGCGATGATGTGCTATTCTGTTACACGACACAACAAAATAAACTGAATGATGAGAAGATTTCTGGTTTGTCATGGAGAGATCTTGGATCTATTAGGAACAACATAATAAGTTGCCTTCGAATAAAGCGATGTGAAAGTGAGAAGAAGAAATAAATTAGATTTTAAAAGAAATAAAAAAATCTTATTAGAATGTGCAGGCCATAGGGCTATTTGATACGGACAGAAGAAGGTCTGAGCAGAAAGGTTTTTCTTATCATGAATTGAATCTCAAATTTTATATGGTGTCTGATAGATAGATAAAGTTATTGCACAAAAAGCCTGGGGCCATGGCGAAAATGGTAGCAAAAAAACAAAAACAAAATACCTAACGAAATAATTAAACTAAACTAAACATTTTTTATACGGACCTTCAGCACATGCTGTTTTGAGAAAGGCTGTTCTGAAGGAAATGTCGCAGTTCCTAGACTGGCGGGAAGATTTGATAGCTTTTGAATTTGAAAGAACGCTATAACAATCGATATAATAAGTAGTGTCTTCATTAATCGTGTACAGAGTGATTGTTTGCCATCAACCGTTTTGGGGGAATTGGGAGAATTGGCCATTTGTGACCAGAGTTTCGGCCAACGTTTGTTGCCTACCCCACACGGAATAATAATAATTTAGCTTGAATATTGGTGCAGCATTTCATTTTTATTCCTTTTCAGGTTGGTCGGAGCCAGGTTTTGGCCCACCCTACAGCCATTCACGTGATAGCCAGAAGCCTCGCTACGGAATGTATGAAAACAAAGATCGCCGTCTTGGAGATACTGGCCGCCGTCTGTCTAGTTCCAGGAGGCCATAAAAAGGTCCTGGAATCACTGCAGTACTTCCAGGAATATGCCGGGGAAAGAACGAGGTTCCAGGTGAGTTGCGAAAATTAGCAATTTTCTAGCGGATGACTTCGAAGCCGCGTTAGAGCCGAATCGCGGGCATAACAGACGTCTTCAAAGCTTAAACCTCTTCTGTTGCTGCGCTTGTCGTACAACTCCACCATCTTGGAACGAATCCATAGCCTACTGTTTTTTTTCCACAGTTTTTTCCCACGTAGCTATCTTTTCCTCACTTTCCTTACTATCGATCGGATCGACCCCCCCCCCCCCGGCAATAACCCCACCGGTACCAAAAACCCTTGGCTAAAACCCACCGAATGTGAATATATAGTAAATTTGAAAATCTTATGAAAAACTGCAGTTTTGACTGCAAACCCCTAAGGATTTTCCTATACACTCGCCTCTATGTCAATAGTTGAGTTTTTGCTGATACCATGGTATCTGTTACCACGGTAACTGGATCTGCAGTTAGTCGTTTTTGCAGTTACCGTGGTATCTGATATACGGTCCACTGTAAAAACTACTATAGCCCAAAATGCACTTTTCGAAGTAATCCCAAAAGAAAAACTGATATCCAGTTGCATCACTTAAGTGCCAAACTTCCTTCTCACCAACTTGACAAAATTTGATGAAAGCAAGATGACTTTTCAGATACCACGACCAGATACCACGGTCGGACCGTGTTATATGAATATCTGTTACCACGGTAACTGGCCAGATACCACGACAACTGCAAAAACGCCATTTGATCTTGGTATCAGATACCACGATAACTGAAAAAACGACTTTAAACCGTATATCAGATACCATGGTATCCGCAAAAACGCAACTAATGATACACAAATCCTCAAGTTTTGGGCATGGTACCTCCATACAAATCTGTTGAACTGGGAATCTCAAATGGAAATTTGCTTTTCAAACAGATTTTTATGGGGATACCATGCCCTTGGTGCAGAGCATGGTGTTGGTGCAGAGCATGGTGTCCTAACGTATGAGCACCATGCCTGTCCGTTAGGGCATGCCCAGACGGTAAGGCACCATGCCCCAAAAATAAGCACTTGTGTATGACTGCCTCTATGTAGCCTATAGTTTTCATGAAAATATATTTTATTTTATTGACACTGTGTGTGTGGGGGTGGGTGGGTCGGTACCGGCGGGATTGTCGCCGTGGGGAGGTATGTCGGGGGGGGGGGGGGTTGCAGAACCCCGATTGAACCATAGCCCGTCACGCTCTCGTTTTTATGGCACTTGCAGCCTCTGGCTCAAGTGCCATATACCGATCGCAATTCCGTCTGTCGGTCGGTCTGTCCGAATTTTTTTGTCCCACATGTTCGAGTTAGGGTACTTCCAGATGTGCTAGGACGATGAAACTTGGCAGGAAAATCAGGGACCCGACCAAACTAACCTAGAAGTAATCAGTTTCCCGATCCGACCATCTGGGGGGAGTGGTGGGCCGGGGAAATTCTGAAAATTAAGGAGTTTTGTCACACTTTTTCGAGTTGGAGTACTTCCAGATGTGCTAGGACGATGAAACTTGGCAGGAGCATCAGGGACCCGATCGGACTAACTTGGAAACATTAAGTTTCCCAATCCGACCACCCGGGGGGGGGAGTGGAGGGCTGGGGAATCCGGAAAATTGGAGTAGTGTGTAACTTTGGAACGGGTGATCGGATTGGAATGAAACTTAATAAGTGAATAAATGGCATAGTTCCGATGTCCCGTTTCAAGTCCAGACCGGATTCGACAGCTATGGGGGAGTTGGGGGGGAGACCGGAAATTTCAAGAAACGGTTAGAATAGAGGGATCGGAGTGAAACTTGCTGGGAAGAACAAGCATCTGCTCCAGATAAATTGTTTATACATTTGGACTGGATCCGACCACCCGGGGGGGGGAGTGGAGGACTGGGGAATCCGGAAAATTGGAGTAGTGTGTTACTTTCGAACGGGTGATCAGATTGGAATGAAACTTAATAACTGAATAAATGGCACACTACTGATGTCCCGTTTGAAGTCCGGACCGGATTCGACAGCTATGGGGGAGTTGGGGGGGAGACCGGAAATTTCGAGAAACGGTTAGAATAGAGGGATCGGAGTGAAACTTGCTGGGAGGAACAAGCATCTGCTCCAGATAAATCGTTTATGCATTTGGAATTTTGGACTGGATCCAGACACTAGCGGGGTGGAGGGCTGGGGAATCCGGAAAATTGGAGTACTGTGTAACTTTCGAGCGGGTGGTCGGATTGGAATGAAACTTAATAAATGAATAAATGACATTCCTCTGATGTCCCATTTGAAGTCCGGACCGAATTCAACAGCTATGGGGGAGTTGGGGGGGGGGAGGCCGGAAATATCGGAAAACGGTTAGAATGGAGGGACCGGAGTGAAACTTGCTGGGAAGAACAAGCATCTGCTCCAGATAAATCGTTTATACATTTGGGATGGATCATGACATTAGGGGGGGGTGGAGGGGAGTTTCCCGGAATTCCGGTTATGGCGGTTTTGGGGATTTTCACGACGAATCTTGGGAGGTGAATCAGGGACCCGATCAAACTGACTTACAAAAAAAAATTTACATGATCTGATAGCCGTGGGGGGAGTAACGGGAGGGGGAATCCGGAATATTGAGTCATGCGTAACTTTGAAACGGCTGTCGATCGGATTTGAGTGAAATTTGGTAATTGAAGAGAGGACATGTTTCTGTTGATCTTTTTCATGTCCAGACAGATCCGACTGCAATTGGGGGGGGGGGGGCGAAAATACGTGACCGACTATCATTATGACAAACAAAAAAGGCAGTAGATGTGTTTTCAGTGGTGTTTCGGTTCTTCTTGTATGCATAAAGTTATAACGTTTGAAAAGCATAACAGCTAACATTCTAAATTTTATCTGCTGAAGTCGTGCATCCATGTGCTATATGTTGTGAAACTTCTGACAGTGTAGCACCAACCCACAAACCGAGGCACCAACCATTATATCCCTCAGAGCAAAAATTTGCTCTGATCTCCCTGGACTTCTCGACGGGCTTGCCCAAGACAGAGAGAAGTGAAGTCAACGTTTCCAGGTGCCGGCGGGGAAAGAGTCCCAAGATTGACACCGAGGCCGGATGGGACCAGTGTTGCCACTGGTTGCAGAATTCTGCGATTTCTCAGAAGTTTCCGACATCTTTAACAAAGCGAGTCAGAGTTCTGCGACAAGTAATACCGTAAAAAAGCAAAAATACTGCTATGAAGCTGGAAAACCGAGACTCCTCGTTAGGACTTGGTAAAAAGGACCGAGTTTCGTAGGCACCGGAAGGTCACAGGTTTTTACGACCAAATGTCACAGGTCCCGTTTGGAGAAAAGTAGAAACACCTAACGGACTTCAGATTCATTTCATCTATATTTATCAATATTTAAACAAATAGAAAATACAAATAATATAAACTGAACCTGCCATGAAGGCATGCTTGACTAAGGAATTTTGAAAAACGAACAGAATCCGGACTAACTAATTGTATAAAAAAAAAGGAGGAGACATTTAAACATTTAAACTATTAACTTTAAATAGAAAAAAAGAAGAAGAGAATGAAAACACCAAAGTTAGAAGCCCACGTCATGAATTTTGGACATTCCATAGAGATTTCCCTCGGGACCTCTTGGGGCACCGAAACCCTCTGCACCTCCGACAAGCCTCTCTGCCTTCGACAACCTCGGGGACTCTTGGTGTCCACAAAGTAGGTTTCTTGAATTTTGTGGCGCTAAAGGGTGATTCTGGCGATCTCGTGGATTCGCTTTCCGAAAAGCGAAGCGATAATCCGGCGAGCGCAAGAACAAGCAAAAAGTCGTTGCGCCTCAGTTGCACCTTTACAACTTCTCGCTGACTTGCCGAAACCACTTTCCACTCGCGAAGTGGATTCGATTTTCAAGTGCTGGCGGAAACTAGCGGAGTGCGAGAACAGCTCGGGAAAGAGAAGCGACTTTTAGCCGAAGTTTCAAGAACAGCCGGCGCATAAGCTCGCGGAACTTTCCAGACCACCAGAATCGCCCTTAAAAAGATGTCAGCCGAGACTTGTTCCAGCGATATGTCAGCCCTTCTTTGAAAGGGTCAGTCACAATCGGAAGAAACGAACTTAATCTCGTTCTTCTAGCTACAGCCTGACAAGGACCCTTGCCAAGAAGGTCCGAAATATCGCCAGAATAAATATCAGCTGAATTATTCGTGTATCGCCCCATCGAGCATCGACAATGATTCGCAGTCAGATTCAGCTGAAGAGTAGCCTACTTAAGTACCTTTCTTTCGGTTTCAGAACTATCTGATATATTTATTATCAGTAAGTTGAAAACTCTACTATTAATCCTACCACATTTACCACCACTTTCACCAAAATAGTCCAATCGTATCGTAAATATAACCGTGATTTGGTATTTGAAGATTGTTTTATTAGTTATTGTCCTACATTAGCTGGTGAAATTAGTTTTGAATTTTGCTTCGCTCTCGCTTTGAGACTAAACATGAAACTAATTGCGATTTGGCCCGTAGCATTGTTTTGTCTGTAAATCCTCTGACTGAAACACTTTTGTGTTTTGTATTTTATACCATGGAGGGTGGTCTTTATAGGGCATTATGTGAGGTTCGGTTATGAGAGCAGCCGAGAGCCTAAAGGCATGTCATGACGTTACGTGCGGTTAATGTCAAAAAGCGATCATTAGAATTTTCATTAAATAATAAGATCATGATTGTGGTTTTATTGCTATAAACAGTAAAACAGTCAGCTACTCTGTTCTCAACAATATTGTATAATAATATAATAGTAATAATATAACTGCAGCAAAAAGGCTTTCGCCTCTATAATATATCGGCCCTACTTGGCAAGGGTCTAGTCGAGCTATTGCTGGACTGGACTAAACAAACCTGCAATGTTCGCAGTTTCGTTGATTGCAAGTTCGATTTAGATTAGATTATTTTTTTTTTTTTAGATTAGATTATATTTATAAAAAACCAACGCATAACATTTGTCTGCATCACCTGCAGGGAAAGTCCCGGGGAACTTGTTAAATAACAGGCGAAAAACAAAGTTCACATCTATTTACTAATGAAGAATAAATCCTACTACTAATGAAAAATAAATACTACTACTAACAACACATTTCTAATTACTAAAGCAAATACTAAACAAAACAAAAGAAGAAAAAAGAAAACGACTGACTCTTGCTTACTCTTTTGCGAGGAAGAACCTTTTCACTGCGGCCTTGAATGCAGCAAGGTGCGGGGCCTCACGGACTTTACTTGGGATTGAATTCCAAACACTCGTAGCGAAATTCCTGATAATGAATGATGCACGATTTGTTTGCCGGATTTCATGAACTATATCCCCACACCCCCTTGTTTCATAATTGTGGTAATCACTATTCGTAGAAAAAAAATTTCAAAAGAAGAAGGCAGTAAATTATTAAAATATTTGTAAATAAAAATGCTAATATGGTAATCCCTTGTTTTTGAAACATCAAAGAGCTAATTTTTTTTAAAAAAATCAGAAGGTGTCGAATTATTAACATCATTGTGAAAAGAAGTTTTCTTGCTTTATTTTGTATTTTCTGAATTTTTTATAACACGTAATAAAGTTACTTGCCCATAGTGAGCAACCATAGCACACGTATGCATAAAATATAGCGAAATAAATTGTTTTCATAGTTTTTTCGGTCACTAAATGTTTAATGCGGCGAAGCACGCCCAGGGATCTTGATACTTTAATTGATATGGTATTAGCGTGCTCCTTCCATGATAAATTCTCATCTATGATGAACCCTAAATATTTCGTTTCCCGAACCCTACCGATTTTATTTCCATGTCGTTATATCGTAACTTATGTACACACTGAATTATTTGATTATGTTTACGGATTTTTGTTCACGAGTATAGGTATATTTCTTGTTGCCACAATAAGCTTTTTTCATGTGGTAAATAAGGAACGACAGAAAATCACGATGCTATACTGGTGGCTCAAATAGCTCAGAAGATCTGAGAATAAGCAGCCAAGTAGGTGTGCGTAATCACAGCAGATAATCCCATGCCGTTTCAAACCTGCTCTCACAGGTTCGAAAGATTTTTCACAAAAATAAAAAATCGTCGGTTAGGAGCTACGAAACAACGCATTTTCGTAGGATTTCCAAGCCTGTTTAGTTGAAAAGTTATTCGCGACTTGGTTTTCGTTTTCAGCCCTATTAGTGAACTTTCAACTAGAACTCTGCCATGAAACGTGTTTCATATGTCTTTTCAGCAGAAAACAGGTGACGTGCGGACATCCGTGATAATGGGAGTTTTGCACTACCCTTAGGTTTTTTTTTTAATTTAAATTTTCGACTCACTAACTTATGGATATGTTGTACTGTCTCTATGTGATGGAAGCTGATAATGTGGTGATGATGATGATGAAATTTTATTAACGCACTAAACAAGGAGAAGGAAATAACGCAGTATAAACTTTCGATAACGTAGTAAATGCACAGGAACAAACAAAGTTAACCGTAAAGTTAATGGACTATTTTCGTGTGGATAAACAACAAAAGGCCTAGTTCGTCGTCGCATAACGAAGATAATGCATTTAATGTAAAGATTATCTTATTCTTGTCATTTAAAAGGACACACATTGCATGTTTTGAGAAGCGACTTCCGAAACCACGGGTTTAAACAGCCGGAAATTAAAACTGTTCTTTAAGGAGCTAGCGGTTAACTGGTATCGATTTCGAATTTCGGCATGCCGTTATGGGATTCATTAATGAATATTTTTTCCAAAGTTGGAGAAAAAATAGGTTCTTACTGTTTGGCACGCAAGATTTTGTTGGTAGAATTCTACCGTAAAGAGAAAAATTGCTCGGCTACAAAAAAAAACAAAAAGAGCTAAGAGGTATGCCACGGGTGGTGATTTATCACCAAATTTGGTCGTTTTTGCTGTTTGAATCAACAAATTACCAAATTCAGGTAATTTTCACATAGAAAGTACCGAAAATCACAAAATTTCAAACATCATTGCTTTAAGAACGGGTGACTTTTTTGTCTTGCGTGGCGTTCTTCAAGTGGGGCTTTATAGGGCTTTGTCGCCAAATCGAAAATTTCGGTTTCTACTACTTGTATAAGGTGCGTTCTGACATTTTACTAATAGTCGCTCAAATCTGCTATCATTATCCAAACCTGCCACTACACCAGAGAAAAATAACACTAGGGAGTAGCGCCGAGACCTATGCTTTCCATGTTTTGCAAATGGGCCATATTCATAGCGCCGCCCACTACGCTTGCGGCATTTAAAGCGAGACAAACTTGTGGGTTTAGGAATTTCTTGTGAAGCAAAGGTGCGGTCTACACACACCAAGGAAACTATGGAGGCTGTATAATTTGTTTGCTATGTTTAGGATATGAAGTTATTGGAGCCAGCGCTGGTGAACGACTGAATGAGTTTTAGTAGGGACGTTCTCTATCGCTAGTGGTGCTAGTATCGCTGCTATTCGACTGTGTGCCAATTTTATCAAGTCTTGGCACTACTTCCTAGTGTTATTTTGCTCTGCACTACACAAACTGCTCCATCCCTCCCAAATAATTGCCGCTGGTAACATTTTACCTGACTTATCCCAGAGAATGGCAGAAGGTGGGAGCTTTGAAAACCTTTCGTGAATTTGAAAAATAAAAAGCATGAGCTTGAAAACAATTTACTGTCTAAAGTGCCTTGAACAATAACTAATGATGTAATGTGATGGGTATTTATTTGCTTGACCGACCAAATTTTAACAGAGAACTCAAATATTCGAAATAAGTTTCACATTTGTTTTAGCTTTTCTCGCGTATATTATGTTCTATACATTTTCGTGTCGACGCGAACCGGTGCACGGATCTAAGGGAATAATAAAAAAACAGCAGAATGAGGAAAGTCAAGGTGTTTTTATGGCACTTGCAGCTTCGCTCAAGTGCCATATACCGATCACTTTTCGGTCTGTCGGTCTGTCGGTCGGTCGGGCGGTCCACTGTTCTCGAGTTAGGGTACTTCCAGAAGTGCTAGGACGATTAAACTTGGCAGGCATATCAGGGACCCGACCAAACTAACTTGCAAATAGTCACTTCCCCGATCCGACCACCGTGGAGGGAGTAGAGGGCGGGGGAATCCTGAGAATTTAGTAGTTTTTGTAAAACCCCTACCCCTTTCTACACACTAGTAGGTCTGCGCGCGGCGTGACGTCACTCTTTGCATCGGATCACTCTGTTAACATTGGAAAGAGCTAGTGCATTCGAGGGTCAAAGGGGTTTGTATATGTGGTGCAGTGCGGGGGAATATGGAAAATTGAGTGTTGTGTAACTTTCGAACGGGTGATCGGATTGGGACGAAACTTAATACCTGAATGAATGACATATCTCTGATGTTCCATTTGAAGTCCGAACCGGATTCGACAGCTATGGGGGAGTTGGAGTTGGGGAAGACCGAAAATCTCGAGAAACGGTTATAATGGAGGGATCGGAGTAAAACTTGCTGGGAACAACAAGAATCTGCTCCAGATAAATCGTTTACACGTTTGGACTGGACCCGGACACTTGGGGGGGGGAGGTGGAGGGGAGTTTCCCGGAATTTGTGATGACGGTTTTTGGGATTTTCACGACGAAACTTGGGAGGCGTATCAGGGACCCGATCAAACTGACTTGTAAATAAAAATTCACTGATCCGATAGTCGTGGGGGGATCGGAGGGAGGGGGAATCCGGAATATTTAGCCATGCGTAACTTTGGAACGGGTGATCGGATTCGAGTGAAATTTAATAACTGAACAGAGGGCGTGCATGTGGTGATCTTTTTCATGTCCGGACCGGATCCGACAACAATTGGGGGGGGGGGGATACGTGACAGGATTGGACTGGAGAGATCGGGATGGAACTTTGTGGGAATAACAAACAAGTCCAAAACTGAACCGGATTGGCTCCGGCGACTGTGGGGGGAGTTTGAGGGGCGGGTCCGGAATTCCGGTGATCGTGAGTTAAGGTACTTCCAGATGTGCTAGGACGATGAAATTTGGCTGGAATATTAGAAATTCGACAAGATTGGCTTAGAAATCGCCACTTTTCAAATCCGACCATTCCTTAAAGTACCAATCATGACCGCAAATTAAGAAAAATACTTTTAAGCAAAATATGCATTTCCATCATCCAGATGAGCTCATGATCATTTTTGCCTCAAGGGTTTTGCTTACAAATGAAGTTGTAGCTCCCTTAAAGTGTGCATCTTAACCGCAAGGTCGAAAAGTACTTTTTATCAAACGATACATCTCAACCCATGATCAGTTGTCCCACAAGGGTTTTGCAAAAAAAAAATAATTTCTTGCACCCTTAAAGTGCGCATTTTACCCGCATTAGTGGAAAAAAAAATACTTTTGATCATACGTATATATCAATGATCCCTAAGAGCCTGCTATCGTTTTTGCCTCAAGGGTCTTGCTTACAGATGAATTTCTAGTGCCTTTAAAGTGCGCATCATCACAGCCAAGTTCAACGATAAAATACTTTTTATCTAGCTCCCTTAAAGTGCGCATGTGAACCGCACAGTCGAAAATTACTTTTGATCAAATAATACATCTCAACCCATGCAAGTGCCATGTGAGCTTACAGCTTTTGTTTGTTTTGTTTTTCAGTTTGATTGGATTGGTTCCAGGCTCAACATAGTTTATTCCTCGTTACTTATGACTACTTACAAAAATATGGATGAATGAATGGATAGTTTAATTTTTCCATTGTAGATAGAAGGCCTAAACATTCCTTAAAGCACAACTCTTACTAGAGATAATATTTTCCCTATGAAATGGATCAGAAAAAAACATTTTCGAAAATACCATTACTTTCCATCTGAAATTAGCGATTTTCTTGTTAGCGCCTGTCGACTATGTCCAGCCTTCCTGCTCTCCGACGCGGCGGCTGGGCGCAAAACATTCGAAAACTGATCGCACCGTGGTTCAAAAGTGTGAAACTAAGCAAATAAAAGAAGTAATAAACAATAGCTTCTCAGATCCTTGTGTGTGAAAGAGTTGTCAGCAGACGTTGATGATCCCGGCAAACGTTTCGTTGTGTGACGGGCAAAACTCGGCAACGCCAAAAAGCGCTAAACTTTCGTAGGCACAAAACGAAACAATGGAGAAAGGTGGGGATTTTAGAAGCTTATAATTCTGTATGGGAGCTAGATATATTATAAAAAGCAGAATAAGCAAGAGGGGTCCTTTAAGCTCGAGCTGACTGCGAATCAAAGTTGACTGCGCTAAACGGATACGTCAGCTGAAATCCAGCTGACGTATCGGTTTAGGAAAATAGAGAGTCGTAGCTTACCCACAAAAACAAACAAGGTAGAAAAGGCATATTAAAACAACTAAGAGACAGTGAATGCAAATATTTTACATTTAAAAAAAAACGCTAGCGTTCCGTAGCAATGATAAATGATGATGAAACTTTATTTACGCACTACACAAGAAAAGGGAAATAGCGCAGTACAGAGAAAGAAAAGGAAAAAATTACACTGAGCTTTCAGTAACGGAGTAAATGCACAAGATAAAAAAAAGTAAGCATAACAAATGAAAAGGGACTAATCGGGTCTAAAAATCTTTAATGTCGAGAAATGGTCAAGGGCAGGAACATGGAGGTCCTGTGCAATGGAAGATAACTTTGCATAAAGGTCCGAGGGCAAACAAAATTGCAGTTACGCGGGAATTCCTATAACGTCGAGGAAGGTACAAAAGAAATTTACAATATTTGAAATAAAAAGCCCTGATATATTTCAAATCTTTCGTCTCAGAATGCCACAAATTCTGGAAAGGGTGCAAACAGAGGGAGGACAGAAGCTATTATATAATTTACCAAGGGGTTTTCTGTTTAACCCTCCTCTGTTTAGAAATATTTGTCGATGTCCGACACGAATGAAACCGCGAACAGCCGAAATATTGTTATCGCAGGGTTTTTTTTTTTTTTATGGCACTTGCAGCCTCTGGCTCAAGTGCCATATACCGATCGCAATTCCGTCCGTCGGTCGGTCGGTCCGAATTTTTTTGTCCCACATGTTCCAGTTAGGGTACTTCCAGATGTGTTAGGACGATGAAACTTGGCAGGAAAATCAGGGACCCGACCAAACTAACCTGGAAATAATCAGTTTCCCGATTCGACCATCTGGGGGGGGGGGGGCGGGGAATTCTGAAAATTAAGTAGTTTTTTTTTCACACTTTTCCGAGTTGGGGTACTTCCAGATGTGCTAGGACGATGAAACTTGGCAGGAGCATCAGGGACCCGACCGGGCTAACCTGGAAATAATCAGTTTCCCAATCCGACCACCTGGGGGGGAGTGGCGGAGGGCTGGGGAATCCGGAAATCTGGAGTAGTGTGTAACTTTCGAACGGGTGATTGGATTGGAATGAAACTTAATAACTGAATAAATGGTATACCTCTGATGTCCCATTTGAAGTCCGGACCGGATTCGACAGCTATGGGGGAGTTGGGGGGGAGACCGGAAATCTCGAGAAACGGATAGAATGGAGGGATCGCAGTGAAACTTGCTGGGAAGAACAAACATTTGCTCCAGATAAATCATTTATACATTTGGACTGGATCCGGACACTGGGGGGGGGGTGGAGGGGAGTTTACCGGAATTCCGGTAATGGCGGTTTTGGGGATTTTCACAACGAAACTTGGGAGGCGAATCAGAGACCCGATCAAAATGACTTATAAATAAAAATTTACATGATCCGATAGTCGTGGGGGGAGTAGCGGGAGGGGGAATCCGGAATATTGAGTCATGCGTAACTTTGGAACGGTTGATCGGATTTGAGTGAAATTTGATAATTGATCAGAGGACATGTCTCTGGTGATCTTTGCCATGTCCGGACCGGATTCGACAACAATGGGGGGGGGGGTACGTGACCGGCTCAGATTGGGGAGATCGGGATGGAACTTTGTGGGAATAATAAAGAGATGCTCTGGATAAATCACTTTCAGATCCGGATTGGCTCCAGCGACTGTGGGGGAGTTTGAGGGGGGGTCTGGAATTCCGGTGATCGCGATTTAAGGTACTTCCAGATGTGCTAGGACGATGGAACTGGGCTGAAATATTAGAGATTCGATAAGATTGGCTCAGAAATCGCCACTTTCCAAATCCGACATTCCTTAAAGTACCAATCTTGACCGTTAATTTTGAAATATACTTTTAAGCAAATTATACATTTTCATGATCCCCATGAGCCCATTATCATTTTTGCCTCAAGGGTTTTGCTTACAAATGAAGTTCTAGCTCCCTTATAGTGTGAATCTGAACCGCAAGGTCGAAAACTACTTTTTTTTATCAAACGATACATCTCAACCCATGATCAATTGTGCCACAAGAGTTTTGCTTAAAAATTTATGTTATCACCCTTAAGTGCACATTTTAACCGAAAAGTGAAAAAAAAACTTTTTACCAAACGGTATATATCAATGATCCCTAAGGGCCTGTGATCGTTTTGTCTCAATAGTTTTTGGGATCCCAAAACGTAAGTGGAGGGATACCTATGACATCGCAAAAGTTTTCCGTCCGTCCGCCCGTCTGTCCGTCCGTCCTCTAACTCTAACTCTCGAAGGGAATGAGATATTTTGATGAAACTTGGTGTTAGCATTCTTTGGGTCAAGAGTAAGGTCGAGTTCGTAGATGGGCCCTGTAGCCCTACATTTAGGGGTGGGGGAGGGGGTTCAAATTAAGGGGCAAGCAAAAAAATTTTAAACAGCTAATGTGATAGTCGATTATGAGGTAAGAAGACACGCTGAACACGAATATGAAAACCGTTTTCTCGCCGGACAAGTAGTTCGCCCGGAATTCGGCCAAAACCGGAAAGTTTGTTGAAAGTAAAGGTTTTGTTTGAAGTTGATTAGATGTTTGATTTAGGGGTAAGAAGGCATGCTAAACACGAATATGAAAACTGTTTTTTCGCCAGACAAGAAGTTCGCCCGGAATCCGGCCAAAACCGGAAAGTTTGTTAAAAGTAAAAGTTTTATTTGAAGTTGATTAGATGTCCGATTTAGGGGTACGACGAGATGCTTAACCCGTATATGACAATAATTTTTTTGCCTGACATATAGTTCGTCCGGATATCCGGTTGAAACCGGAAAATTTGTGATAAGTTAAATTCTTATTTGAAGTTGATTAGATGTTGGAAATAGGGGTAACTAGATACGCTGAATTTGTTTTTGAGCTTTAGTTTTTCGTCGGACAAGTAGTTCTGGAATTCCGCCAGAAACCGGAAAATTCGCAGAAGTAAGCCAGGATCGGTTCAATCGACTTATAGGGGTAAACACACAAGCTGAATCCATATCAGAACTTGGTTTTCTTAATGATTAGCTGTTTGGCCTTAATCTGTTTCTAAATTTTAAGAGTATAAATGTTCATGGAGTCTGGCGAAGACCGGATTTGACGAAGACAAAACCTAATTGTCTGGATCAAATATCGAAGTTTTGGGATCCCATCGGAACCTTTGGTCTTGTTCTTACAGATGAATTTCTAGCGCCTATAAAGTGCGTAACATAACAGCCAAGTTCTAAAACAAAATACGTTTTCTCTAGCTCCCTTAAAGTGCGCATCTGAACCGCAAAGGTAACCTTAAAAGTACTTTTGATCAAACACTACAGCTCAACCCATGCAAGTACCATATGAGCTTACAGCTCTTGTTTTTTTAAGGGAACAGTTACATTATATTTTGCTGAAATTCGGGTCCGAGGTGGGAAATTCCAGATGCACTTTAACTACTAAAACAAAGTGAACCTTTTGCGGATCTTATCGCTTATCGATGAAAATAATCCAAAAAGGCGAAAGCGCTAGTAGCCCACAATAGAGACAACAAAATCGTCATAATAGAGGCGAACAAATACTACAATTACAACGTACTTCGCAAGAAACCAAAGCACCATACGCTTCACGAGCTTTTACGGAACTTACTCAACTGAGTTTATTCCCCGTTACTTATGACTTACAAAAATATGGGTTTGAGATTGGCCTAAGTGGTTTTCGCGTTGCTCGATAATCATAGAAAGAATACCTGCAACTTATTAGCGTTAAGAGCCCTTAATGAGCGGAAGTTAGCATGTTTCAGCCATGGCATACTTGGCTACCGATACTATCGTTAATTGCATTGCGGAATTACTCTAATTATAGTCAATAGCTTCGTGCCCTTGGTGAGATTATGTTTTTATCTAAGCTATGAGATTGAATTGAACTATTGAATCGGAACAGGAAGTACAAGTAAAGCCTTTCCTGGCCTGTGTCACCTAACCCAAAGCCAGGCTTCACCTTCCAAAATTCCGGATATTACAGTCAATCAAACCCTTCCGGATTTTTGCGATAATGATGATAGCTAATTTTACTATTCTTGAACGTTTGATAGGTATCCCGTTCAAATATCTTTTGCATCTCAGTCACAATCGTCAATCACACTTTGTTTTTCTCGTACCCCATTTGTGTGGTTTCTTGTTTCTGTTGTTTCTCGAATTTGCTGCCTCTGTGACAGCCATCCGGATTTCAGAATCTGGTGTCTCCAGTACCCCGGAATTCCGGAAGTTTTGGCTTGTCTTCATCTTCTCGATCCATATCGGCGAACACGGTTGTGTGGAATTGCGGAGAAGATCCTGGAAGCTGAAAGTCCTTCAAGGCTCAGTCTGATGCTAAGAAAGGGTGGAACAAGGATGGATAGGTAGTGCAGGCCGTAGTGAATTCATGAAACAAAATACTGTTGACCCTTTGCTGCGCCCCGTCCCCTGAGTTGCCACGTCACAACTGAAGCAACTGATGGATTCAGGATTAACTTTTTGGCTATTCGAGGTGCCAACAGCTCTTTTTTCTGATGTTTCATTTGTGCATCTTCTAGTGAATTTTTTTTTTTTTTTTTTTATGTTTCAAAGCATGTCAGAGTGTCTGTCATGGAGGCCTTGCTGAAGTGAATGGCACTGGCCTCAGAGTTATTCTTGATTAAGCAGAATCTGAAGCAGATATAGCAGAGGCAACTCAAGGTTCATAAACAAAGGTTCAACGGTCCCTTACGAACTCCTTTGAAATATTGAGCAAGTAGCATAAGTAGCTTTTGTGTTTGAGTTTGTTAAGATGAAATAATTGATTGGGACAGGATTTACCTATGTTTAATTTGACCTTAACCACCCATTTGGCCTGCCCGCCATTTTGGCTTTAATCTAAAGATTAGTCGTGTTCCTTCTGTTCTTATTTTTGTGTGTGAAAAAAATCCGAGGTTCCCTTTCCGCCCCCAGCGGCGTCACTTGGTAGTCAGGTGCCCTACCACCAAACCGCCGATGGTGCTAAACAACACGTTTTTCTGTATCAACCTCAGCGAATGGCACTTCGTCAATGCCATTTGGTTTAGGTTACATCAGGGACCCATAAATTTCCTTTACAGGGGGCCTGTCGTTTCCTATGCTTCTATATTGCTATGATGACCGAACCAAATCCAGTGAACTCAATCTTCTAGACGATCGTCAACGATCTCGGTCGTACCCACCGGAACTTCACTGACGAAGTCGCCGTCAAAACCGCCATAATGTGCCTTATCAACGCGGTCCTCAACTACGGACCGGGTGAGGAAAGCCTGGAATTCCGGCTTCACCTCCGCTATGAGCTGGTAATTTTGGGGATCGAACCCGTACTGGACAAACTGAGAAGGCTGGAGAACACGACGCTGGACAAACATCTTGATTTCTTCGAGATGGTTCGGCATGATGACGAGAAGGAGTTGTCAAGGAGGTTTGATGAGGTTAGTTCGTTTTTCTCACCGTTAGAGTAGACTGAACTTTGGTTTAGTTTCTCTGCTATCGTTTAACGCTGAAATTGTCAAGTGTCAACCCCTCGAGATTTTTAGCATGTTGTGTCTCAAGAAAAAAAATCCTCAAAAAGTGATTATACATTCCTTATTCAACTGATCAGTGACTGTTGTCCAGTGCTGTATGAAAAGGTTGTTAGGGGGCTGTTTGAACCCAAAAATACCAACAAATAAATTCAATATTAAGCGATTGAATATCGACAACAAATATGGCACTTACATAATGCTAGCGACGAGCTCTTTTCTTAAACAGTAAGTTTAAGATTACTTTTTCCACAATCTTTACTGATGAGAAGGAGTTGTCAAAAGGTTTGATGAGGGTGGTCCGTTTTTGACAGCTATAATGGGGTGGCAGCTTAGATTCAGTTTTACCGAAGGTCTCCGGTTTCTTCGGCGTGTGTGTGGGCGAAGTATGCAAGTTCGGATGTACAGTAGACGTATAATAATTCGGACGTTGCCTAACTTTGAACGGTGCCAAAGAGTTTGAATAATCAAATCCCAAAATATTTGTATATAATGCTAAGCGCAAATGGTCAGGTTTAGTAAAAGAAAATCAAATTAAAGCCACAAAATGCTGTTGTTGAATTATTTCTGATGAATATCCCATTCATTCATTCTTAGGGTCAGATGAATGGCAACAGCTTTTCATTACTTTTACCACCTCCTAAGTACACAGATCTGAAAGAGGCAGACAAAAAAGCGGCCGGAGCCAAGAAACAAAGATAAATAATAATTTAAAATATAAATAAAAGTGTTAAAAATAAAAGACCAGACGACCATTCAGTGAGCGTTTGGAGTTTCTAATTATTTCCCCTCTAACTGTGAAGTATTGATACTTTTCGGATCGGAATACATAGTTACTTCAGTCAGGACACCGGCTTTGAGCTTCCCTGGCATCCAAGAGTTGTTCCGTAGTCAAATCCTTGGCGGTCTTGGGTCAATCCCTGTGTTAGTTCAAGCAAGGGGTCTAGGCGACCCTCCCCGGACATACCTCCCCCTCTTGGTACCAAAACCCCCTCGGCAAAAACCCGCCGGTGTCGAATCCTCCGACGCGTTGCCTGCCGGGAATGGCGTGTGGCAGGCTGGATTCTTCTTTCTGGGCTTGAGAATATGTTTAACCCATAGTTCCACAGGCCATGGCTGCAAGGCTGTTGCAGACGCGGATCTGGTTAGGAGGTCCCGTGAGAGGTCCACGTCCCTTCGCCATTTTGAGGCCATGCATGCAGGGTTCGGAGGTTAAAAGTGATTCAGAATGCATTTTTCAACGGAATTCACGAACTATGAAGCTTCACAAATTTAGTGTTGGATCATCGGAATCATCTTCGGGAAGCTTATTGCACGGAGAAACTCGAATGGGTGGGCATTCAGTTTTAGGTTAAGAAGTCCCTGATAAATTTATAGACCGCAGCCACTTCTTGCGCCCGTATTTGTGCTGTAAATATAGTCAACTATTGTAGTAAAGAGCAACAATGTAGTAATTAATGAATTAAATATTTGATTGTCCTACCCATGAACAACCAAAAGGAGGAAAAGTTAAAAACAACAACACAAAGAAGACAACATTAACCTTTATACAAAATAAAACAAATCTCATTAGAAAAAGAATACCCATTCAGGGTTGAGCAACATCCTTATAACTGAGGCTCGCGACAAGATCATCAACACTTAGATTAGGGTATGAGTACTTTTGGATCAAGGAAGTTGAAGAAGACATTTAGCAAATTTGTAAAACAACTTTATTTTATCTTATTTTATTCTGATTTTATTATCTGTAGCGTTCAGAACATCCTCAAGTGGAGCCACAAATAGTAAACAAGGCAAAGAAACAGCTTTGCAAGAACGGTTTCTGGTCACCTTTTCCGCACCAAAAAAGTCGAATAATTGTCTTGAAACCTACGCATGTAGGCCTAGGGGCTTTTTCGGAATGTGCCCCAACCCATTCTAAAGCCCTCTTTTTGTTTCAGATGTCCCTTGATATTAAGAGCGCCTCGTCTATGTTCGAGTATCTGCGAAAGCGGCTTACCCACACCCCAGCCTATCCGCATTTTCTGTCAATGCTACAACATTGCCTCCTCCTCCCACGTAAGGATTTAATCGGTATTTTTGCCTTTTTTGCGAATTTTGGGAGCTTTTAAATCGAAATTCCCATTGAGAGCTATTCGCATCGCTGTGCGAATTTTGTTTCGGTCCCTGAGTGCCTTTTTATGCATTTTCTGGTTAATAGTGCGAACAGACGATCGGGTTTTCCGGATGGATTTACAGCTGTTTCGCCATAAAGGTGAAAAATCTCAGTTCTTCCTTACGGAATAGATGATGGTGTCGAAAGTCCGGGCAGAAATTCCCGCCAGCGACCGCCCGACCCTGTTCATGTGTCCGCAATATACGGGAAATTTGTAGTGTGAAATATCTTTGACGATGCAAAACGGATGCGTCAGCTTCATTTTATTAGAGCTATATTTCGGCCACTCTTGGCAAGGGTCCTCTTCAGGCTCACCTGTCCCTTCTTCTTCTTTCCAGCTAAGATGGATACTTGTCGGCGGCATGTATGGGCGACCTGTAGTAATGTAAAATGTAGCTGACGTATCCGTTTTGCATCGTCAAATATGATTCGCAGTCAACTTGGACTGAGGAATATCTATCACCGAAGTACGGAACCTCTGGGCCAACCCAGTTCAGGAGTGGGCAAAACGGACACAAATATCAAGTTGATATGAAGAAAGAGGAAGAGTTCAGTTCAGTTCAGTTCAGTTTTATTCTTAAAAATGATAAGCACCATTAACTCATTATGACCCCACCATAAGGCCTAACATAAGGCCTGGCAAAGGGCGGGGCTTATTCATTATTCATGTAGTCTTAAAGGACCCCTCTTGCTTATTCTGCTTTTTATGGCACTTGCCTTCCGGCCAAGTGCCATATACCGATCACTTTTCCGTCGGTCGTTCGGTCGGTCGGTCGGTCGGTCAGTCCGGTGATCGCGAGTTAGGGTACTTCCAGATGTGCTAGGACGATGAAACTTGGCAGGCGTATTAGGGGCCCGACCAAACTAACTTCGGAATCGTCACTTGCCCGATCCGACCATCGTGGGGGGAGGGAGGGGAGCCGGAATCCGGAATTTAGTGACATGCATAACTTTCGAACGGGTAACCGGATCTTAATGAAACTTGATATTTGGAAAGACACCATGTCTCACATGTCCCAACTCAAGTCCGGCCGAATCCGATGAATGTGGGGGGGGGGTCGGAGGGGGGAACCGGAAATCATGTTAAACGCTTAGAGTGGAGCGATCGGGATGAAACTTGGTGGGAGTAACAAGCACAACCCCTAGGTACATCATTGACAGAACCGGACCGGATTCGTGCACTGGGGGGGGAGTTGGAGGGAGGTTCCAAAATTCCGGTCTTACGGAGTTAAGATACTTCTAGGTGGGCTAGGACGATGAAACTTGGCAGGCAAATGGGACACGACCAGATTAACCTGGAAACAGTCAGCTTCCCGATCCGACCATCGTGGGGGAGTGGAGGGAGGGGGAATCCGGACTCTTGAGGTATGTATAACTTCCGAACGGGTGATCGGATCATTATGAAACTTGATATGTAGAAAGACCACATGTCTCGGATGTCCCATTTCAAGTCCTAATCGGATCCGATGAAGCTGGGGGGGTCGGAGGGGGGGGGGGGGGGTCCGGAAACCTTGTGACATGCTTGGAATGGAGCGATCGGAATGAAACTTGGTGGGAAGAACAAGCACAAGCCCTACGTGGATCAGTGACAGAACCGGACCGGATTCGGGTATTGTGGGGGGTTAGGGGGGGTCCGGAATTCCGGTGATCGCAAGTTAAGGTACTTCCAGACATGCTAGGACGATGAAACTTGGCTTGAAAATTAGATACTTGACATGATTGGCTAAGAAACAGTTAGTTCCCAGATCCGACCATCCCTTAAAGTACTAATGCTAACCGCAAAGTACAAAAAATACTTTTAAGCAATATATACATTTTCGTTATCCCTATGAGCCCATGATCATTTTTGCCTCAAGGGTTTTGCTTACAACTGAATTCCTTAAAGTGCAAACAATACTTTTGAGTAAAATATACATTTTCGTGCTCCTGGTGATCATTTTTTTTGCTTCAAGAGTTTTGATTACAGATGATTTTCTAGCGCCCTTAAAGTGCGCACAGCCAAATGCATTGCCAAACGATACAGTCTCTTTCCAAGGACCCATGATCATTCTTATCTCAATGGTTTTGCTTACAAATGATCAAAAGAAACCCACGAATTGACGAATTCCTACTTTCATCCTCTGACCTAGCCTTGCAAGTGCCATATGAGCTTCCAGCTCTTGTTATAATACATCTAGCTCCCATACAGAATTATAAGCTTCTATAATCCCCACCTTTCTCCATTGTTTCGTTTTGTGCCTACGAAATTTTAGCGCTTTTTTGGCCTTGCCGAGTTTTGCCCGTCACACAACGAAACGTTTGCCGGGATCATAAACGTCTGCTGACAACTCTTTCACACATAAAGATCTGAGAAGCTTTTGTTTATTACTTCTTTTATTTGCTTAGTTTTCACACTTTTGAACCACGGCGCGATCAGTTTTCAGACGTTTTGCGCCCAGCCGCCGCGTCGGAGAGCAGGAAGGCTGGACATAGTCGACAGGCGCTAACAAGAAAATCGCTAATTTCAGATGGAAAGTAACGGTATTTTCGAAAATGTTTTTTTCTGATCCATTTCGGAGGGAAAATATTCTTTCTAGTAAGAGTTGTGCTTTAAGGGAAACGAACCAAGAATAATAATTTCAACTAAGATCCTGGACTAGATCGTGTTTTACTTAAAATCCAACTACAATTCTCTTGAAGGAGATTAAAAATCGCTCTTAAAACAGACTGAACCCAAAGGTTGCCTTACGTGGTGTTTCCGGGAGTTGTAAAGCTTAATCCGTTAACTTCAAAATTTGGTTGTAGTTGACTACGGTTCCCACCCCCAGCATTGGCTTCTTTTCGACCGAATTGTGCAGCAGATTGTCCTTCAGAGCGAAAGCGGCGAAGATGCTGACATCAGCCCACTGGACATCAACGTCCGAGAGGTGATCCACCTGTAAGTAGCGCTCATTAAGCCCCCTCCCGCCGCCAAACATTCGTTTGAACTATAAATTAGGCTAGTCTTTTGCTGTACCCTTTTAACCCGCGTAAAAGTGAGGATGATTTTTTTTTTTGCAAATTGAAATCTGACAGCGCCGGGAGAGTTTACGCCGCAACCCCTCCCGTCAGGTATAAACCATATGCAAATTGGGGAAAAAATAGCCTTCCGTTGTAACTTGAAATAAGAGTGAATGAAACACTACCAGAAAAGACTGGAAGTATCATTATGTTCACGAAGTCATGTTTTCTCTAAATATATTAGTGTCACGTTTCTAATTCCAGCCATAATTTACTTTTCTAGCCCGAGGAGCTTTTCGTGAAATAGCGCTATACACTGTAAAAAATTTCTCCAAATACGGATGCAGTATTTGCTACTGGGGTTAACCTTATCTCTATGGGGATAAGAATGATCCGAATCAGAAATAATCTTATCTGAAAAGAGAAGATTAATCCCAGTAGCAAATACTGCAAGATTTTTTTTTTTATAGTGTATGTATCAGTAAAGTTTCAGGGATTTGCTTCCCAGTTCCTCGTAAGAAAGAGCATGGTCATTGCAACTTGCACAGGCAGTCCAAAGTTCGACGCTGGATCCAAAATCGAATTGAAGTCTGTATTGAACATTTCCGTAGATCTGTCAGTAAAATGTATTGTAAAATTGCTGCCGGCGCATTATAAACATGTATACGGCATGCACAATGCTAATTTAGGTTTACCCGAACGGCCAAACCCAACTTGTGTCCAACAATTAATAACTTAAACTTAATAAATAAATATGTGATAAACAAACTACTAACAGTCGGTGTTCATACTTCTTACGTTACAAAAATAGAAGACAAATACGATAAATATACATTATCACAACTTTGAATTGCTAGTCATACAGAAAAAATCACGACTACCGGTGTTGTAACGGCTTACGAAATGGGGGAGGAATTTGCTTAACCCCTGTCCTAGCCAGATATGGGCGAATCCGAATCCGTGTTCGGATTCAAATCCAGGATTCGTCCTTTTGGCCGGATTCGAATCTTCTGCTTGTCAGGTTGGATTAGGATTCGCTCAAATTTCTAGTCTACATTCTTCCAGTTTCCGTTCCTCAATTTTAGACAATCCAACTTTTTGATCTCCACCACCATCCATCCTCAGTAATCTATCACGTTATCTGATCGCCTTAGATATCAGTGCTTTTTTTTCACCTCTAATTTTTAAACTATAACCTATGTACATGATTTGATTTTTGCTGACGTCGGATTCGAATCCGGATTCGAATCCTCAGCATGAAATGGTGGATCCGGATTCGGAATCGGATTCGTACCTAGCCCTGGGTTCGGATTCGGATTCGAATCCTTTCATGATCGGATTCGCCCATATCTGGTCCTAGCCAGGTAGCGTAGGAAGGTGACCTTAATTAAAGAGGATGAGGTGGAGAGCTAATTGAAGAGCTAATTGAACCCTTGATGCGACGTAATCCCGAATGAAAATTTGTAGTCTGTATGGTTCAATGGTAGTTGTACGAAAAAGTTGCATGTATTTATTTTATTTTTTTTGAATCCCGCGTAGCTTCTTTTTCCATTTCACACATGTATTGATATGCAGTAGTACATAATACTTTAATTTAATGTGCAACGTGCTATATAGTAGAATGTAGTAGCATCAGTTGGTACTGCATGCTACTTTTTCGTACAACTACACACTAATACTTTGAGATAATTTTTCATTGGGATTATGGATGGTCTTTTGCAGTCTTGCCACCGAAGAAGAGTTGCTGGCCGCTCAGAGTCGCGCTGAAGAGTTGGAAAGAGAAAACGTCGATCTGGTGACGAAACTTACAACCCGAGAGCAGGACCTCGAAGCCAAAATTCAAGAAAAGGTAAGCTTTTGACTTCTCATACCTAATTCCCTCCCACATTGATGAAAAATTAATGAATTCAGAGCGCCAGAAAGCATGTTAGAGTCAGTTCGCCATATCCCGCTTCCAAGCCAACTAGTTCTCTATTGTCTGATTATCAACACTTGTGACAGATGTAGCAAAAAAAGGTCCAAAAGTTAATGAGTAGAAAACCTTAAATCTGCTTCCTTCTGAGCCGTTGCTATTGTTATTTTTATTATTTCAAAAAATGGTAAGCTAAAAGCTTGTCGCTATTATTTAAAGCAGAAAAGGTGCAAGTCACTACAAAACTCAATACCTGTGTCCTACGCATGTCCGACATTGTCTTCGTGCATTTTAAAAGCGTGGACTGATTGGGCTGGCTAGACTTGGGACGTAATTTCGTTCAACGTCTCAACAATGAGGTTTCCAAACCTCCACTTGAAGCGCTGAGAGCTAAGCTCGAACCTGTGGCGCTTGATGTTGGGTGCGTTGAGAGTAAGAAGTTAGCCTACCAGGCTTAACAAGTCAGTGTAAATTTTATCGACGAGCAATTAAATCCTACTCCTTAAAGTGACTCTTTTGTTGCAGGAAGACATCGAGAACGCTTTGGGTCGTGTTAAGGAAAAACTCGAACGTGAAACGCTCGGTCACCTTGAATTCAAGCAGAAAGCAGGTGAACTCGAATACCGCCTCAGTGAAATCAATGAACAACTTGGCTCAGAGAGATCACGAAACCAGAGGCTTGAGCAAATTATTTCATCGGGGAGTATACCAGATGACGCAAAGGCTAGAATCCCCTCGCCCACTGGAATTGCTCCTCCTCTGAAGCTGGACGCTCCGAGACCTCCTCCCCCACCTATGATGGCAGGTAAGAATCTTTCGTCCATTGTGATTGTACAGTTAGGTTGTATAGTAGTGTGATGGTCTCTGTACAGCAGAGGCAGAGCTATATCCAGGAATTTGGTATGTCCCCCCTATATTCCCCCTCCCCCAACCCACGGGTCGGACGTAGTCCATACCCAACAGTAGAACAAAAAATTAGATCAGAGGTTAATGCCTATGGAAAATGACTTTCTTCGGATGATTCAGGAGGGGGGGACTCCCTAACTCAGTGGATACAGCCTTGAGAAGAGGCATGCTTCTTGCTGTTGTTTATGTTTGTGTGGTAAGCTTCTTTGATCGTAGTTATTCGTAGTTAACCTTGAACACTTTGATTTTTGGCCGTTTGCACACAGCAGAGGTATGTTTATTTGAACAGTTACTTAAATGTGAACAGTGCAGTCTAAATGGTAGAATTTAAGATCCAAAATACCTATTCAGGTATTATCAGAGGCGTTCTAATAAGAATACCTCTACTGTACAAGTCAGTCACATAAGTCAGTCCGTTTACATTTATCCGTTTCACACGTCAACTTACCAGTCAGCCAAAGTAGCTAGTTATGGGCTCCTAAGAACGCCTGAATGGGTCTTTCGTGTCTTCATTATTATCATTCGTTAGACTTCGTTATTACCATTCATGGCAAAACTGCACTGTTCAGGGTTAACTAAGATTCAAAGAAGCATATCTCTACTGAGGACCTTTTTTTTTAACTTCTCCTATTATAACACCAGTACACTGTGCAGTCCCATGATAACAGTACTATCCTACCCAGTGCCAAAACTTTCTGGTATTCCCCTGATGTTAAAAGAAAAAAGTTCCAACCGTGTGATATTAAGTGATAGCGCACGGCCAGCTATGCGATATCAAGTGATAGCGCACGGTTGGAACTTTTTTCTTTTAACATCAGGGGAATACCACAAAAGTAAAACAAGTGTACTAGCAGGGGGGCACAGCACAGGTATTAAAATCTTTGACATCTAGGGGGTGGGTGGTTTGGTCTCAAGATTGCGGATTTAATCCGGGGTGGGTTTCCTTGTAGGATTTCCAGGCTAAGTTTGAACTTGTAAATTCAAAGTTGGATACCTCTCCTGTATAGCTGAGGGTTATTTTAGTTCAATTGCAAGTTCATTTTGAAAAGTGTTTGAATGTCGCACTATGCCATAATCTTACTGAGACATTATCGACTAGAACCAACTCAAACAAAATAGCTTACCCAGCATGGTTCCTGTGGAATCCAGAACGGCATGCCGGCAGTGCTTTTCAAATATCACGCTAGGCATTACAGTGTTGTCGCTTGCGCTTATTTCGATTTTTCGAGTGTACTGGTGTTATAATCATTATTGCCCTTGCTTTTCTTCGGGCGATAATATATAGTAACTTTGTTATGACTTCACGTGTCATGTTCGTAGGTATCGTGTCGTAGAAACGGTCTAGCGGTAGGTCAGACAGAGATGTTTACTATCAAACATTTGGTACAAAACTCAGCGCCTACACTGAACGAATAGTCTGGTCTAAACCGGGTCGAAAATACTAAATCGCTAACCTCTTTAAACTTCTCTTTGTACTTTCAAAATATTTATCTGTCACAACTATTTTCATCCACGCTTTATCAGATTCACACTCTCCATACAGTTATTTCCCCCATTCCCTCAGTGGTCCCACCTCCCCACCAAAAGTACCCATTTTAACTATATCATATCATCCGCTTATCTGTGCTCATTTCCAGGACCTCCCCCTCCACCACCACCCGGTGCGCCCCCTCCACCCCCTGGTGGCCCTGGGTTGTTCCAGTCATCGGTGAAACCTGTCGTAAAGAAGGACATACCCGCTTCATCCGCTCCCCTCAAGTCTTTCAATTGGGCGAAGTTGCCAGACCATAAGCTCAGTGGAACCGTATGGGCGGAGCTTGACGAGCAGAAGTTGTACAGGGTTTTGGATCTGAAGGATTTTGACCGCATGTTCTCAGCATACCAGAAGAATGGAGTGACGGTAAGGCTTCTCTCGACTTTAAGACCGATTAGGCGCGTTCGTTTTCGTCGTTCGGTTCGCCGTGTCACTATAAGCGTTTTCTGTATAACGCCGTTCATGTACGGCGTTGAACTGCTGAAAATAAGGCGTTTTGTTTGTTCGGTTGAACTGCCGTTTCATTCGTTGTTCCTGAAACGACGAACGGAGGCGGAAAGTCAGTTGTGAAAGTCAGTCACGGAGTATCTCGGTTTGGTAATTAGGCGCGAATTTTTGAAACTCGCGAACAAACAAGTTAAACTTGTAAGCCAGGTTTAAAAACAGTGGGCCTGTGACAAACGTTTTTACAAACGTAGAGATACCCTAAAAAAAAATCCGCTGCTGAAAACAGACCTCTAGCGCAAAAGAAAAAAATTAACTTTAACCACCAGTACCCAGTCACACAAATCATCACACCAACTCTCGTCGCAACCCCTCCATTTTAAGCATGCCACGACATTTCCGGTGCTTAGCTCCTCTATCACCAATCCACAGTTGTCGGATTCGGCTCGGGGTTCAAATGCAACATCTGAGATATGTGCTGTCACCACTCATCAAGTTTCATTTACATTTGATGACCGGTTTGAAAGTTATGCATGCCACAAGTTTCTGGATTCTCCCTCCCTCAACTCAGCCCAAAATGTTCAGACCCTGGAGACGACAATTTCTCGTGTGATCTGATCGGGTTTCGTATATGGCTGCGAAGTTTTGTCCTAGCGCATCTGGAAGCACCCGAACTCGTAGCACCGTAATTCCGGTAACCCCCTCAAAGTCGATCACAGTTTCTGGGTCTGTTCCGGCTCCTGAAATAGTGTATCTATGGCTTATGCTTGTTCTTCTTTCATTTCTGGTTACGATCCCTCCACTTCAAGCGTGTCGGGAGATTTCCGGTGCCCCTTCACCCCCCCCCCCCCCACAGTCGTCAGATCCGGTCCGAACATGCAAATCTGATCAAAGCAAAAACTTTCGCATGCAAATCGGCAAGTGCGTAGCGCATGTCTCCCGATACTCTGTCCCCGGCCAGGAGAGCGATGCGTGGTTGGGGACAAATCATCCGACGCCTCCCGTGCTTTTCCCCAGATTTCTCTAGGTATCCATTTGAAGCTGGGTGGACTTTGGGCTTATCTTACGGGGAAACGCCACTAACCGTCGCACTCGCCACAAACGGTCGGCACTCGGCACCACCGATACTCGAACCGTGCGACCCTCCGCTTGGGATTTTGGCGCCAACCCAATTGGGCAAGGACGGGCAGAACTTATCAACAATTCGGAATTTACGCACGCCTAGAGAATTTGCATTCCCCTCTCCTCCGCTTCCCCCAGAAAGTCCGGATCAGGGCAGTGACTAAGTCAATTTGGTCGGGTTTCAAATACGCCTGCCAAGTTCCGTCGTTCTAGCACATCTGGAAGTACCCTAACGCGCGATCCCCGACGAAACACAAGTAATGTAAAGTGTTAGTGTTAAATTTTTCGATTTTCTCATTCTAGGACGGATCTGTTGAAGACTTGCGTCAAGTTACTCGTACAAAATCGAAAGCCCTGAGCCTTATAGACCCTCGTCGAGCGCAGAACTGCAACATTCTGCTCTCCAAACTGAAAGTGACCAACGACGAAATCATCCGGGTGATTTTGAGCATGGACTCTTCCGACCAAATGCCGCTCGATATGGTTGAACAGCTGCTGAAATTCGTCCCCACCGCCGACGAGCGGGCGCTGCTCGACGAGCACTCGGACTACTGTGATTCCCTCTCGCGTGCGGACCGGTTTCTCTACGACATTTCGCGAATAACGCACTTCGAGCAGCGACTTTCCGCCCTATACTATAAGAAGCGGTTTCCGATTCAGCTGAATGAGCTCTGGCCTCGCGTCTTAGCAGTCCTCGAAGCTTCAAAAGAAATAGTGCGCAGTAAACGATTTAAGCGCGTGCTTGAGCTTATTCTGGCTGTGGGTAATTATATGAACAGAGGCGCTAGAGGGAATGCGATTGGGTTTAAGCTGTCAAGCTTAAATAAGATGGCGGATACCAAATCCGGTACCACGAAGCTGACTCTGCTACATTACGTTGTGGACACAATGGAGACCAAGCTGAAAGATCTGTTGAGGGTCGAAGAGGATCTGCCGCATATTAAGGATGCAGCTAAAGTGAGGTGAGGATTTCGCGAACCGAACTCGAGACAAACCGTAAGATGTAACCGTAACCATCTTAGGGTTTTTGTCGGGTCCGTCGTTTGTTCTTCGCTCGAAGACGATTGCCGAAAGCGCACTCGGAAGATTCGAACTTGTATTTATCCTGATAACATCTTAGAGGGATAATTAGATGATCCCCCGAAAATCTCGTTTTTGTGCTTGTATTGTGAATGTTCGGCTTTAAACCTTATAATGAATCGCAGTCAGAAGGAATACTTATAACGAAGTCTGAAACGATCTTTTTTGCCATTAATTACTGTTTTGCAGATGTCATGGTATATGATACCACGGTAACTGGATTTGCATTTTGTCGTTTTTGCAGATACCATGGTAACTGGATTTGCATTTTGTCGTTTTTGCAGTTAACGCGAACTTTGTAAAAATGATAGTTGCCGGATTTGTGTTTCGGAAGTTATCCCAAAAGAAATACTAATATACACTCACATCACAAGTACCAACCCCCCCCCCCCCCCTCCGAATGCAAATTTGTAGGAAATTAGAAAACATTATTAAAATCTGCAGTTTGGACCGCGAGCACTTAAGGATTTTCCCTAGACACACGAGTTAAATGTAAACGCGTAACGGCGGCTCGCTGGCCGCTCGCCTATATATGTATATTTTCCATAAAAATATATTATGTTTATTAACACTGTGTTTTGGTCGGGGGATTGTGGTAGCCGTATTTTTTTCGCCAGGGGGTTTTTGGTACTGTTTTTTTTTGCGGGGGGGATATTTATCGAGAGGGTCTTCGACCGGGGGGGTCGCCGGAGGGTTTTAGCCGGAACCCCTAGTTACAGCGCTTACTATGCTCCAGAGCGTTCAAAGCAAATAGTTACTAATAGTTACTATTTCGAGAAGGTGGGAACGGACATCGTAGTAACTTTTCACGATGTTGGAACGAAAATAGTAACTAATAGTTACTGTTTTAAGAACGGTGGAACGCGCACTTAATCTTCCGGATCCACCTCGACAAAAACGGATATCTGAAAGGTGAAGCATAGCTTTAACCCTGTATCTTTCTTTTAGTTTGAGTGAGCTTGAGAAAGATGTCATACAACTCCGTGCCGGACTGAGGGACGTCGAGCGTGAGATGGAGTTCCACCGGACGCAGCCAATGCCACTTCTGCCGGGTGATCGCTTCATTTCTTCTGTTCAGGAATTCCTGGCGTCGGCGACATGCCGACTGTCTGAACTCGAGGATGCATTTAGCGACATGAAGGCTAGGGTAAGTCAAGGAAAATATTTCATTAAAGTATAACTGAAAGCCACAGATTTTAGTGACATGACAGCTGGGGTAGATCAAGAATATTGTCTGCTTAAAGTTTAATTGAAAAGATGAACAGCTATTTTATTTTTTCATCTTGGGCTCTAGTAAGGACGTTCAGAATATGCACTGATGGCCCGTAAAGACGAAGTTCATCCCGATGGGGAGAATTCGAATTTCCACAAAAGCGTGCATTTGAACGGTTGATGAAGCGAAGCTCAGGAAATGTTCAGTTCCAGATTGTAAGGTTACTCTCAGAAAACAACCCACTAGTGAATGTGACCCGAAAAAAGATATTTTTTCGGCAATTTGTTCCGTTGTAGTTGCTAAATATTTCAACCATAGAGATACAAGCTGATAGAGGTACCATAAATGATATTTGACAGTGCAAAACGGATACGTCAGCTAAATTTCATTAGAGCTGTATGTCGGTCGTTTCTTGGCTGACTCTTCAGGCTCAATACCGCTCAAGTTGGAAAAACAAACTAAAGATTCTAGCTTAGCGTTAAATATCTGACTTCATGAATTCCTTTGTGAAAGTTGCTTGGAGTTCAAAAGGTTGCTGTGATTTCATTTTGGACACGGCTGCTTTTTTTGCTGCTCGATTGGGCTGTTGATCGGGTAGACGTTTTTCTGCATTTGAAGCAAGGAACAGGTACAATAAATATGAAAGAAAATGTTCATTCGATGAAAGGTTTGGGATGAAAGGGAATTGATTTCGATTATGGGAAGTAAGTGTTTTGGTGATCTCCGAAGGCTGGGTAGATTCCTGAAGATAGCTATGACCCACCGTGAACTATTTTTATAGAAGTTGATTTTTGGTTTGTTTTGGAGTGTATGATATTTATTTATTTTTTTATTGTTTTATGTTTCCCGCCATGGCCCTTGGGCTTTTTATGGCACTTGCAGCTTCGCTCAAGTGCCATATACCGATCACTTTTCCGTCGGTCGGTCTGTCGGTCGGTCGGTCGGTCGGTCCGGTGATCGCGAGTTAGGGTACTTGCAGATGTGCTAGGACGATGAAACTTGGCAGGCATATCAGGGACCCGACCAAACTAACTTGCAAATTGTCACTTCCCCGATCCGACCACCGTGGAGGGAGTAGAGGGCGGGGGAATCCTGAGAATTTAGTAGTTTTTGTAAAACCCCTACCCCTTTCTACACACTAGTAGGTCTGCGCGCGGCGTGACGTCACTCTTTGCATCGGATCGCTCTGTTATCATTGGAAAGAGCTAGTGCATTCGAGGGTCAAAGGGGTTTGTATATGTGGTGCAGGCGTATCAGGGACTCGATCAAACTAGCTTGTAAATAAAAATTCACTCGATCCGATAGTCGTGGGGGGATCGGAGGGAGGGGGAATCCAGAATATCTAGCCATGCGTAACTTTGGAACGGGTGATCGGATTCGAGTGAAATTTAATAACTGAACAGAGGGCGTGCATGTGGTGATCTTTTTCATGTCCGGACCGGATCCGACAACAATTGGGGGGGGGGAATACGTGACCGGATTGGACTGGAGAGATCGGGATGGAACTTTGTGGGAATAACAAACAAGTCCAAAACTGAACCGGATTGGCTCCGGCGACTGTGGGGGGAGTTTGAGGGGCGGGTCCGGAATTCCGGTGATCGCGAGTTAAGGTACTTCCAGATGTGCTAGGACGATGAAATTTGGCTGGAATATTAGAAATTCGACAAGATTGGCTTAGAAATCGCCACTTTTCAAATCCGACCATTCCTTAAAGTACCAATCATGACCACAAATTAAGAAAAATACTTTTAAGCAAAATATGCATTTCCATCATCCAAATGAGCTCATGATCATTTTTGCCTCAAGGGTTTTGCTTACAAATGAAGTTCTAGCTCCCTTAAAGTGTGCATCTTAACCGCAAGGTCGAAAAGTACTTTTTATCAAACGATACATCTCAACCCATGATCAGTTGTCCCACAAGAGTTTTGCAAAAAATAATTTCTTGCACCCTTAAAGTGCGCATTTTACCCGCATTAGTGGGAAAAAAAATACTTTTGATCATACGTATATATCAATGATCCCTAAGAGCCTGCTATCGTTTTTGCCTCAAGGGTCTTCCTTACAGATGAATTTCTAGTGCCTTTAAAGTGCGCATCATTACAGCCAAGTTCAACGATAAAATACTTTTTCTCTAGCTCCCTTAAAGTGCGCATCTGAACCGCACAGTCGAAAATTACTTTTGATCAAATAATACATCTCAACCCTTGCAAGTGCCATATGAGCTTACAGCTCTTGTTTGGGATTAAATTCATTCATTCATTCATGACTAGCTGAGCAACGAAGCAACGCTTTTTCTTCGGGTCTCCGAGCCTATTTAAGTGAATAAGTGATGGGTAGCGTTATTGTCGTATCCCAGCCCTTTTTGGTTAAACTTTGAGGGTTCTTCTTCTTCAGTCCGTGTGTAAGACTAGTATTTAAAACCGCTTCTGTGATAATAGAGGCAATTTTTATGGTTTGTTTGTCCTTTTTAGTTTGAGAAATCCGTCGCAATGTTCGGCGACGATCCGGCCGTGACGACTCCCGACGAATTTTTCGGCATCATGGACTCTTTCCTGGCAGCACTTTCTGAAGCACGGCAAGAAAACGAAATCGCCAGAAAGAAGAGAGAAGAGGAAGAAAAGAGGAGGATACAGGACGAAGAGGTACAAAATGGAGATTCTTTTCCATTCACTCAGTTGTTTGCTTTGAAAACACCACGACAGGTTCTGTGAAACCGTTACTTGGATATAGATGGATAAACCTTTTGACTGACAAAAAATCTGTCATAGCTTCCGCTAAGTTTTTATGGCACTTGCAGCTTCGCTCAAGTGCCATATACCGATCACTTTTCCGTCGGTCGGTCTGTCGGTCGGTCGGTCGGTCCGGTGATCGCGAGTTAGGGTACTTGCAGATGTGCTAGGACGATGAAACTTGGCAGGCATATCAGGGACCCGACCAAACTAACTTGCAAATAATCACTTCCCCGATCCGACCACCGTGGAGGGAGTAGAGGGCGGGGGAATCCGGAAAATTTAGTAGTTTTTGTAAAACCCCTACCCCTTTCTTTACACTAGTAGGTCTGCGCGCGGCGTGACGTCACTCTTTGCATCGGATCACTGTGTTAACATTGGAAAGAGCTAGTGCATTCGAGGGTCAAAGGGGTTTGTATCTGTGGTGCAGTGCGGGGGAATATGGAAAATTGAGTGTTGCGTAACTTTCGAACGGGTGATCGGATTGGGACGAAACTTAATATCTGAATGAATGACATATATCTGATGTTCCATTTGAAGTCCGAACCGGATTCGACAGCTATGGGGGAATTGGGGTGGGGGAAGACCGGAAATCTCGAGAAACGGTTATAATGGAGGGATCGGAGTAAAACTTGCTGGGAAGAACAAGAATCTGCTCCAGATAATTTGTTTACACGTTTGGACTGGACCCGGACACTTGGGGGGGGGAGGTGGAGGGGAGTTTCACGGAATTCTGGTGATGACAGTTTTTGGGATTTTCACGACGAAACTTGGGAGGCGTATCAGGGACTCGATCAAACTGACTTGTAAATAAAAATTCACTCGATCCGATAGTCGTGGGGGGATCGGAGGGAGGGGGAATCCGGAATATTTAGCCATGCGTAACTTTGGAACGGGTGATCGGATTCGAGTGAAATTTAATAACTGAACAGAGGGCGTGCCTGTGGTGATCTTTTTCATGTCCGGACCGGATCCGACAACAATTGGGTGGGGGGGGGAATACGTGACCGGATTGGACTGGAGAGATCGGGATGGAACTTTGTGGGAATAACAAACAAGTCCAAACTGAACCGGATTGGCTCCGGCGACTGTGGGGGGAGTTTGAGGGGCGGGTCCGGAATTCCGGTGATCGCGAGTTAAGGTACTTCCAGATGTGCTAGGACGATGAAATTTGGCTGGAATATTAGAAATTCGACAAGATTGGCTTAGAAATCGCCACTTTTCAAATCCGACCATTCCCTAAAGTACCAATCATGACCGCAAATTAAGAAAAATACTTTCAAGCAAAATATGCATTTCCATGATCCCCATGAGCTCATGATCATTTTTGCCTCAAGGGTTTTGCTTACGAATGAAGTTCTAGCTCCCTTAAAGTGTGCATCTTAACCGCAAGGTCGAAAAGTACTTTTTATCAAATGATACATCTCAACCAGGGCCGTATCCAGGAATTTATTTCGGGGGGGTTTTGCTCGCGGAATTTATTTCGGGGGGGGTTTTGTCCACGGATCGGACCAAAAAGTACAAAAAATACATAGATCAGAGGTTAAAACCTGCAAAAAACTATTACTTTTGTGGGTTTCCCCCTGGATACGGCCTTGATCTCAACCCATGATCAGTTGTCCCACAAGGGTTTTGCAAAAAAAATAATTTCTTGCACCCTTAAAGTGCGCAAATTAGTGGAAAAAAAAAATACTTCTGATCATACGTATATATCAATGATCCCTAAGAGCCTGCTATCGTTTTTGCCTCAAGGGTCTTCCTTACAGATGAATTTCTAGTGCCTCTAAAGTGCGCATCATTACAGCCAAGTTCAACGATTATATACTTTTTCTCTAGCTCCCTTGAAGTGCGCATCTGAACCGCACAGTCGAAAATTACTTTTGATCAAATAATACATCTCAACCCTTGCAAGTGCCATATGAGCTTACAGCTCTTGTTATGATAACATTATAGATTTTACTGATAAGCACAAAATACCATACAAATCGTAAATCATACATTTTGTAATAAAAGATACAGCATTATTGTAAAGGTCAGGTCATAAATTTAAACAAACGGTACAAAACTCTTTGCAAATCTCCGGTGGGCACAGCGGATTGATTCCAATTTTTCAATCACGGTCGCTACCTTACGAAGGAGTCTTTTTGACAGATTTTCAGGGGGGGGGGGAATAAGCCTATGAGTTACAAGAGTGATGCGTCAGACCACCCACCAAAATGGCTATTTTGTAGTAAAATATTTATAGAAAATATTGACCATATCGTAAAACTCGCTAAAAATCTTTTATTCATCGTCTTCAACTATCCAGGAATTCTTTGTTCTACGTTTTCAGTTATGTACTTCGTTCAAAAAGAACTTTAAAGGACACCTGAATGAAGAGTACCAAGTATCATCCCTATCTGTATGACTTCCGTTAACATTGCCTGCAGAAAACCCAGTCCAAATACGAAATAGTGTTTCCAAGCTATGATTTTTGCTCCATTTTGCATCTGTCCTTATTTCAGTACCGAACAGTTTTAGAAATGAACAAATGTCTCCAATCAACCCTTCTTCTGGAATATTTTTTAACCAGTTAAGCCCAAACGTATATCTAGAAGAAATTCCAATACGATCCGGCCAGCGCTGTACAAGATTTGAATGAGTTGCGCTTTTTGTCTTGGAGTCTGCATGTGCAAACCTCCAGAAACGAACATCCCTATTTTGAAAACGTCACGCTCAGGAGAAGAATGCTCTCCGTGGCCATGTCTGTAAATGCATTCTCCATGGTGTGTTCAAGTATGGTTTCATTGTTCAGGTGTCTTTTAACGTGTAGGCTATAGGACCGCGGAACCGGCCCTAACGCCATCTGACGGGATATTAAAAGATCAGAGCTAGTTGCGCTTCTGTCCCGATCTATTAATTCTTCTATTGGTTCTATTAATTTTTTTCTATTTTAATTACAAAAATGTATTTTCTCAGCTGCCTCCCCCGCCAACGATCGTCAGACTTTGGTCGGTAAACACACTTGTGTCATATGAATTTGCGGCAATTCTTTTACCACGACTGCAGTTAACGTCAGTTTTGTAAGACGGAACTCTCGAAGATCTTGATTACGTACCCAAGTAGATAGTTAAAGGCGTTAAAGATCATTTTAACGCCTCGCTTTTTAACTTCTTGTGTGGAGAGGTTTTATTTCATTTACGGTTTAGACTTGAAGGGGGTTTAGACAAGTGAGGCTCTTGACAGTATTACAGTGCCACGTCAGAGTGTCTTAACCGCTCGTTTCTCAAAAGGACCGGTGGTAGATATAGGTCGTGAGATGTTCCGAAAATTTGTAAAAGCCGGCCACAGAGTAACGTGTCCAGATGAATGAAAAATAAAGCGAAGAAATTTTATCAGGAAGCTGAAATCAGTTTCATTTCACATGACATTTCCCCTCGCGTCAGTACATATAGCCTACTGTTAGCCATCCTTACATGTGAAGAAATCATAGTTGACTGCGCTAAGCCACTTTCACAGGAACACATATAGAAATTTCAACCTTAACTGAACATTTCTATGACTATGAAAACTGCAACTGCAAGTGCCGTCATCGCCATTTGTTTAGTAACTAGTTTATCAATTTATTGTTACGTTTTTCTTTCAAGATGAAGCAGCGTACGTACGACCGTCGTTCTAGCCGAGACATGCTCTCAAACAACCGGATGTCGACGTCCCATAACGGCACGATCAGCGGATCAACGCAGAAAGACGGAGAGTTTGACGATTTAATTTCCGCTTTACGCGCCGGCGACGTCTTCGGCGAAGATGTGGTGAAAATGCGACGAAATCGTCGCCGGATTTCAACGACGGACTCACCTGTACGGCCGTCTAGTGCCAAAGTTTCGCGAGATGAAAGCAGAGACAGAGTGCTCAATAGTCCAAGGCGGTGAAACTTCGGGAAAGTCATTGCCGGATTTTCTTCGGCGAAATCACCAGTAATGCCATCTCAGATAGTGCCAGAGTACTGCGGCTCTCACCTTTACAAGCTTGTAGTTCCAGATTTACGTGGGATGAAAGCAGGCACAGACTGCTCATAGTAAAATGAGCTAAAAAGTTAGCCCGGTTCGAAATCGTCGCCGAGTTTTCCACGACCGATTCGCAGTATGACAATATGGTGCCAGAGTGTCGCAGTATGAAATAGTCCAAGGCGCTGAAAGTCAGATCCGGTCAAAGTCGTCGCCGGACCACAGATTTGCCAGTAAGTACGGCCGTCTAGTGCCACGGTTTCACGAGATGAGAAGGAGTCGAAATCGTCGCCGGATTCTATTCGTCGGTTTCGCCAGTACGACCATCTGGTATAGGGACAACTCTCTCAATAGTCCAAGGCGCTGAATGTCAGATCCAGTCAAAGTCGTCACCGGACCACAGATAAGTACGGCCGTCTAGTGCCACGGTTTCACGAGATAGAAGGAGTCGAAATCGACGTCGGATTCTGCTCGTCGGTTTCGCCAGTACGACCATCTGGTATAGTGCCAGAGTGCCGCGAAATAAGCGCAGGGATAGAATGGGCAATCATCTGGAGTGTCAGGCGGATTCGATATCGTCTCCGGGTTATGTATGGCGGACTGACCGGCTAAATATACCAAGGTGCTGAAGTGACTGTCAGATCCTTGTGCAGATTTACACTATGTCCCTGTAATAAGGACAGCTGGGTAAGAACTTTAGCAGTGCTCAGTGTCCCTTCCAATCCGGCAAGCGCGGTCGAAACGGTCACCGGATTTCTTGGACTGACTTGCGATTACGAACATCTATTTTAATCCCAGAGTGCCGGGGATGAGAGTGGGAACGCATTGCCCAGTCTTCCAAGACTATTTCAATGTGTCAGGCGAGTCAAAGTCACGGCCGTATTTACTACGACTGTCTCGTCAGTATGGCTGTCTAGTGCTCTGACTTTACTGAGTGCCCAAATTGTCCAGGAAGCTTTCAACATCGATTTCTAGAGAAGTACGTATTAGAAGTCAGAGTATCGTGGAATGAGAGTCACGATCGACGGCATAGTAGTCAAAGACGCTAAAACCATGGCTTATAAAGAAGTCTGTGCCTTCAGAATTCAGGCATACTTATGTATGGCACTCCGAAATTGGCAGTGGATACAGTCGCACCAAAAATGACTGCCCCAAAACATGAGCCGTGGGTTTCTGCCAAAGCTTTGCCGGGTGTAGAACTTACTTACTTAAGTCCCGTCCATCCTCGTGGGACGTTTTGGGGCCACTCCTTTCGACAGGGCATGAACTAGGGCTCGGTATGTTGTTCTGTCGTGTGCATTTCGGGTCAACTGTACGATGCGGTTTCGGTCGAAGTTTTCAATGCACCTCTTACGAGGTCTTCCTCGGGGTCGGGATCCATCTATGGTTCCTTCGAGGGAGATTTTTGGTAGACGGTCGTGGTCCATTCTCTTCACATGCCCAAGCCATCGCAGTTGCTGCCGTTTGATTTTGTTGAGGATTGTGTCGGAGGACTTCAGCCCTCTTCGCACCTCCTCATTTGTCACATGCTCGATGTAAGTGATTTTTGCGATGCCGCGGAGACATCTCATCTCGAATGCAAGTAGGTTGGATAACAGTTTTCTCCAAAACCGCAGAAGATTATAGTTTTCTCCAAAACTGTTGTCGTCCGGTCGGGATGTTTCAGTTCCCTGTGTGTAAGCTTTGCATTTGAAAATGCCAAGTGGCCCGGAAAGACGCCGTTGTCCACTCCTATAGTTGCAATGAAGAATCCCGGGGACATTCCGGGACGTTTGAATCTGTCTATTTGCGTTGAAGAAACCCGCGGACACCAGTTTCGCAAGATGTTTGAGTGTCGTGTGAAAATTGTATAGTATTAAACTAGGCCTATCTTTGTAATTTTTGAAGATGAATTTTACGCTCTCTTTATGAAAAGTCTAGTCAGTTTGTTTTCGCCTTGTTAACGTTCTCTTTTTTCATATACCCTTATTCCGGAATATATAGTTGAATAAACAATGTTTCGTATAAAACACACCAAGGGCTCTGCGCTAAGGCTTTTCTACTAAGATACCAATTAGGGCGCAGATCCTGAAAGTGCAAGTCCCGGTAGAAACAGGTTCCTATTCCGATATTCAAACGTGAATGAATGACTGCTGTTTTCGACTACGCCCCCTGATATTGATGAGAAACACAGAAAACTTGCGTAGACGGTATTTCTGACCTGTGACCTGTATGTTTATGACCGCGGAAGCTGAAACGGCAGCCTGTTCTGCCTTAAAAGAGCCAGACATGGCAAATTAAAAAAATAATCAGCTTAATGCCGCTAGTGCGAAAAAACGACGTTCGAAATCTTAGAAATAGAAACAGACGGTAAGATTAGGGGCGCAGAGTGAAGCAGTATGAAAGATAAGATGGGTCCTTTGTCTGTTAAGTCAGAGCCCCATCCTTTCCAGAATGACCCTTACTCTTTTCAATCGATAAGAGCGTAAAATCAAAGAGATCCTGTTTAGAACAAGAGAACAATACAGATGGTGTTAATCTTAGCTTATCGCCGTTCAACTTAACTAGCATTGTTCCACAAAAACGAATATATATATCAGACAACAAAAGCCATACTAAATAATACAAAGCTATATCGAACTACAAAATCTTCTAATTAAAAAGGAGTTTCTAATAAATTAAACATCTGTACGCTACCTGATTCGACTACTTCAGCTAACTATTTCAAGTAACCTAATCACGAAAGAACACTGAGACAGTATGACGGAGGCTATTTAAAACAGACCCTAGAGATCAGAGCAAAACATAAACATTAGTCAGTAAAATATGTCGGAGTGCCGTAACAGAAATCGCGAGCAAATATCGTCGGTGTCTAGCGGAAACCACGTATCTGGTCGAATTTGCGATTTCCACTTTTTGACACAGTTCTACTCGCCGAAAAATTCTGCGTCGAACGGTGCGCATCTCGATTGCCTCCGACTCATAGTTTGGGAGATACAACCAAGCTGGAAACCACGTATCTCGGATTAACATTGACATAACCACGTATCTCGGATTAACAGATTATGTTTTTTTCACCTCCTGAAAAATTTTGAAAAAGGGAGATACGTGTTTTGCGCTTGACAGCGACGACATATACCTTTCAAAAAAAAACAAGAGCTGTAAGCTCATATGGCACTTGCATGGGTTAAGATGTACGGTATTGTTTGATCAAACATACTTTTCGACTTTGTGGTTAAGATGCGCGCTCTAAGGGAGCTAGAGAAAAGTATTTTATTTTTGAACTTGGCTGTTACGATGCGCACTTTAAAGGCACTAGAAATTCATGTGTAAGCAAAACCCTTGAGGCAAAAACGATAACAGGCCCTTAGGGATAATTGATGTCAAAAGTATTTTTTTCACTTTTCAATTAAAATGCGCACTTTAAGGGTGCTAAAAATAAATTTTTCAGCAGAACCCTTGTTTCACAAATGAATGGGTTGAGATGTATCGTTTGATAAAAAGTCTTTTTCGACCTTGCGGTTAAGATGCTTCATTTGTAAAGATATTTCATTTGTTAAAGGACCCCTGTTGCTTATTCTGCTTTTTATAATATATCTAGCTCCCATATAGAATTATAAGCTTCTAAAATCCCCACCTTTCTCCATTGTTTCGTTTTGTGCCTACGAAATTTTAGCGCTTTTTTGGCCTTGCCGGAGTTTTGCCCGTCACACAACGAAACGTTTGCCGGGATCATCAACGTCTGCTGACAACTCTTTCACACATAAAGATCTGAGAAGCTTTTGTTTATTACTTCTTTTATTTGCTTAGTTTTCACACTTTTGAACCACGGCGAGATCAGTTTTCAAATGTTTTGCGCCCAGCCGCCGCGTCGAAGAGCAGGAAGGCTGGACATAGTCGACAGGCGCTAACAAGAAAATCGCTAATTTCAGATGGAAAGTAATGGTATTTTCGAAAATGTTTTTTTCTGATCCATTTCATAGGGAAAATATTATTTCTAGTAAGAGTTGTGCTTTAAAGTTCAACCGAAAGGGGTTAAGACCCGACAGTCAAGTTACATATCACGTATTGACTTAAATAGGCCTGAAAAAACGATAAAAATGCATTACTCCGTTTGTCTGCTTCCCACAAATAAAGGATTTCATCGAATGAACAATCTTTCGCATTTGGGGTACCTCTAGTGCCTGTCCTTCTCTGCTGAAATGTTTACCAGCTACAAAGGTAGGCCATTGCAGGAAAGTAAACTAAAAATGGCCGATTCCTTGCTAGACAGATCCTTGTCCGCCGCGACCTTTCCGCACTTAGCGTCTACAATCCTGCAAATGCAGGCTTGTTTTCAAATTTAAAATCCCATCCTCTGGATGAATTTGGGTTGTCGTGCAAGGAGCATACTTTCTGAACGTCGTTACTAGAGCCTCGGGTGAAAAAATACAAAATCTCTTAGACGGGCCCAAAATATTTCTGTGTATTCAAATATCAGATGTAAAAATAAGCTGGCTTTTTAGTTAAACTTTAACGAAGAGAAATTTGTGTCATTCAGGGGCGTCGCAAGTGCATTGTCGGTGGGGGGGGGGGGCAGAGCCAAAATCTTACCGGATCTCTCAAAAATTTTACCGAATCCTAAAAACTGCGAATTCGAGCTTTAGGATTACGTAGGAAGAGTAACATTAAAGGGCAGCATGAAAGACGATAAGCCAATTATTAGGTGGCGTTTTGGCGAAGCCCACTTGGAGAATATATTACCGGGCACGATTGCAGTAACTGCTACTATCTATTATACCGAAGGGGAAATTAAATCGAGCGCCGCAGGCGAAATTTGTTTTCTGTATGCTAAAATATAACTGCTTCTCTTACAAATTCTATCATTTACCGTAGATTAAATACCGATACTCTAAAGCCCAATTCACACAGAGAGCGAATTTCGCCACGCCTGGCGATATTCGTCACGCCAGGCGTTGAAAAATGGCTTCGTCAGGCTTCGGCTCCGAGCCGAAAAAATTCGCAACGCCAGGCAAATGATTTGACGCCCTCGTTGTGAATTCCGCCTAAGAAGTTCCGACGTTCCGGCAGCAGCATCTACTGTTACTGTAATCCAGTCAATAGCGCCGCAGGCGAGATTTTTTTAGTTAGCTTTTTCCTGCCAAATTTAACTATGTCCATCCAGATTCTAGCTTTTAATGTTTCGAAATCCCAATCCTAAAACTGGCTTAAACCACCAGTCAAATCACGCGCCCTTCCACGAAATAGAGAATATTCCGGAAAGCGCCGCACGCGGAATTTTCGAAATGATTAGATCTTCTTCTGGGGATCCAGGATAAAAGTAAGGACTATCGATGACATCATAGATCAGTCCTTTTGTCTGCGACCAGTGCTTCACTCGACCTCTTCCGAGTTTCGAGGTTCGTGGTAACTCTCGAATCCTGGCAGTTATACCGAATGAATTACCGAATCCCAGTTATTATGCCGAAAAAGTTTAGACCGATACCATGCTCGGGATTCTGTATAACTACCATATCCCGGTTATTATACCGAATTGTTTTGGGATCAAAAGACTACCGAATAATATTTGTATTCGGTATAATTTCGTCGAAACTGGAACAAACGTCGTGATTCGTGGTAACTACCGAATCTTGGAAATTATACCGAATAAACTGCCGAATCCCAATCATGATACCGAATAATTTTGGACCGATAGCTTATTCAGGATTCTGTGTAGCTACCGAATCTCTATAAATATACCGAATAGTTCTGGCATTGAAGAATTACCAAATAATTTCAGTAAATTCTCTCACCGAATTCGTGATAACTACCGAATACTGGCAATTATACCGAATCCCGATCATTATACCGAATAGATTTGTACCGATAGCCTGTTTGGGTTTCTGTGTAACTACCGAATCCCCGTAAATATACTGAATAGTTCTGCTATCGAAAAAATACCGAACAATTTTAGTAAAATGTTGGGCCTCTTTGTTGAACTTGTCCGCGTAGAAAACAATTGTCATATACGGATTGAGCATGTCTTCTTACCCCAAAATCGACCATTTAATCAACTTCAAATAAAACTTTTAAATTTAACGTATTTTTTGGTTTTGGCTGGATTCCGGACGAAGTAATATTGTCCGGCGAGAAAATAAGTTTTAGATATGGAATTCGTGATTTTTGTTGACCTCACTGCACAAAATAACGAGTGAGCTGAGTTCCCGAAGCAACAGGCAATGGCCCTGGTTGCTAAGACGTAAACTTGTGGAACAATCCAGATCTTCAGTTGAGCTTTAAGTCTCGAGAAGCCTGAGTTTCCTCTGAGGGCCCTAAGCTTGTAAAGAAAATGACACATTGATATAAACATTTAATACGTTTTATTTCCTCAAAAGACTAAAAAAGGTAAAAAACAATAAAAAAAAAAAACTATCGTCACGGTTTACACAGCCACACTGGAAGTCAGTTATCGTGGAGTTGATTGGTCAGTCGGCTCCACTCCAACGAAGTTCATGATGGCTAATTGCATCTCCCTAGAGAACAAGAGCTAGAAGATCATATGACACTTGCAAGGCTTCGTAAAAGGATGAAAGTACGAATTTGCCAATTCGTGGGCTTGTTGTGATCATTTGTAAGCAAGACCCTTGAGATAAGAATGATCATGTGCCCTTGGAAATCACGAGAGTGTGTCGTTTGATAAAAATTATTTTTTCATCAAAATATATTTTGTATAAAGAGTGTATACATATTCGGTTTTGCGCCTCGTCAACTCGGTTTTACAGTGGTTTTTCGTGGGTAGCTCTGGGCATGCTTGGGAAGCCAGGGGCATCAGCCTCTCTGCCCCACCAAATGATGTCCCCGGTAGCAGGGACCCATAAATTTCCTTTACAGGGGGCTTGTCATTTCCTATGCTTCTATATTGCTATGTTGACCGATCCAAATCTAGTTTCCAAAAATCCCCACTTGAGTCGAATCGGCATTCTTGTTTGCCTCATTGGACGTGCGCGCCAAAGAGACTCCTCCCTCAAGGCGCCAGCAGCCAATCCCAAATTTTGTCTATCTGGCCTTTGACGTGATTGGACCGTGGGTATTTCTCGAACTATCTTCCGACCGGTCAAGAGCGCATCAGAAATCTCTTATTGACAAGCCCCCTGTAAAGGAAATTTATGGGTCCCTGCTGGTAGTAGGTAGTCTACCGGTGTTAACTTACGTTACGAAAAGTGTCTTACCACTCCGATGTGCCTTACCACTCACCTGCAAAGTTTCACGAAACGCTGAAGCTGCGTAGTCTTTCTATTCAGCTCAGCCTTTTGCTCTCCAAGCTTTTTCTTCAGATGCCTGACCTCATTGGCAAGATCAATGTTTTCTTGTTCAAGTTGCTGCAGTCTCTCATTCTGACTGGTAATAAGTAACTTGGCGTCACTTACAGTATCAGTGATGCCATCTAGAATTCTTTGTTGGCGACCTACAAGGTTAAACGGACCTTAAAAGAGATGCCGTAGTTAAAGTTTAACTGAAACTACTGAAAGCCAACTTATTTTTCTATCTTGCATCTAAATACATTTAACTGTTTTTACAAAATTTTTATTTTTTCATCTTGGGCTCTGGCACTGACGTTCAAAATATGTTCTGACAAGCCAAAATTCATCCAGGCGTGGCGCATTTGAATGTCAGCAAAGGCGTGGATTTCAAAGGTCAACAAAGCGAAGGTTATGAAAATTCCGATTCCATACTTGATTCCAATCACGTCCAAAGAATGCTCCCTATTCCGGGTGCTGAAAAGCTACCATTTTTAATTTACTTTTCGCAGATTTGTTTTCGTTGAAAATGCTGTATGCTTTGAGCATAGAAGTAAAAGCACGTAGAGGTAAGACAGATCCCTGGACAGATCCGAAGTTCATTCGAATTTGAAAAAAAAATCAGTTATTCGGAACCAGCGAAGCCTACTTCAAGCCTACCTAAGTGAATAGGTGATGGATAACTAGACTATCGTATCTCAGCGTTAAACGTTAAGGGCGATTCTGGCGGTCTGGAAACCCGATAAAAAGCGTTACTGTACTTCGTTTATCTGCTATCCACTTATAACCGATTCCACCGAATGAACGTATTCTTTCGGATTTGTGGTACCTCTATGTGCCTGTCCCTCTATGCTTGAAATACTTACCAACTACAAAGATATCCCATTGACGAAAAACAAACTAAAATGGCAGATTCCTTGCGAGACATCCTCCCTTTCATTTTCCTACTTTCTTAAAGGACCTCTCTTACTTATTCTGCCTTTTAAAATATATCTAGCTCCCTTCTGGAATTATACGCTTCTAAAATCCCCACCTTTCTCCATTGTTTCGTTTTGTGCTCACGAATTTTTAGCGCTTTTTCTGCCCTGCCGAGTTTTGCCCGTCACACAACGAAAAGTTTGACGGAATCTTAATGTCCGCTGACGACTCTTTCATATATAAGCAATATGAGAGTCTTCTGTTTTGACTTCTTTTATTTGCTTAGTTTTTCCAACTTTTCAACCACAGCGCGTTCAGTTTTCAAACGTTTTGCGCCCAGCCGCCGCGTCGGAGAGCAGGAGTGGTGGATAGAATCGACAAGCGCTAAGCCGTGACTTTTCCGGGCTTAGCGTCTTTAACCCTGGAAATGCAGGTTTGTTTTAAATTCCAATTCTCCGGGTCTGGGCGACAGTTTTGGGTTATCGTGCAAGAAGCGCACATTCTGAATGTTATTACTAGAGCCTCGGGTGAAAAATACAAAATCCCTTAAATGTGTAAAAATATTTCATTGTATACAAATTTCTGATGTAAAAGTAAGCTGCTTTTTCAGTTAAACTTTAATGCATTCATTCATTCATGACATTTACGTCTCTACCAAGTGATTAGAACCGCCCCGGATCTTTTAGCTGCTGTCCTGAAACACAATTCCGCACTAGGCCTATTTACTAAGTTTAAGATTTGCCACATTTAAGATTTGAGATTTTTAAGATCTGAGATATTTTGACAGTGTTTAAGAATTGCCACTGAAGTTACGATCACGTCACTTCCTTATGCCTTAAACGTTATGTGCAGAGGGTTATAGTTTTTTTTTTTTTTTAGTTTATTCAAAAAAGAAAGAAAGGCTTGAGCCTGAAGATAACCCTTGCCAAGAAGGGTCGAAATATAGCTCTAATAAAAATGTAGCTGACGTATCCGTTTTGCATTGTCAAATTCGGAAAGAACGGATAAACAAGTGCTGAACCCGAGAATGAGTGCGCGTGACTATCTTACTGGTCCGAAGAAAATCCATTAAGGTCGGGCTTCACTACCCAGATTTTTTGCCCGGATTCTGGGTTCCGTTTTCTTCGATACCAGTATGGGTAGTGAAGACAGGTCTGAAAGCACCCCGGACGCGTCCGGGATTCTGGTAGAAAAATCTACCAGATTCCCGGATTCTGGGTGAAAAGAAGCGGGAATTTGAAAGTAGTTTTGATTTGACTTGGAGAAATTATTGTGCTGAGGTGGTAAAATCCAAGAAAATGACAGAAGTGCATGCCCAAAAGTGGACTGTTGAAGAGACATTTGATTTGATTTCTGTTTGGGACCGTCTTCACATAATTCGGACCCCAGATTCTGGGGCGTCTGGGTAGTGAAGCCCGACCTTTAGACTTACCTTCATTTTGCTTCTTGATTAATTCGATGAAGACTGCAACACCATCTAGTCGTTTGACAAGATCGTCCTGCATCAGGGCGGCATCTACTACGTCATCTTCAAAGTCAATGGAAAAGGATTCTTTTCCGGGTCTTGGGTCTCTGGCACTGGAAGGTTGGGTAGCAGCAGACATTTTCTTGGGATTCCGAAGGGTTATCTCAGTATTTGAAGTGGCATTTTGGAATATGCGTCGCGGTGGGTATTTCGGGTCGTCGCTTGACTCGCACTCGCGTGGGACAAGGCGAGTCCTAAGCTTGGCAGGCCGACTCATGGTGTGGATGCTTCACGAACAAATTCGTTCAAGGACTTTGATGCCTGAAAAAGAATTCTCTAGCGCATGTTGGTCCCCTCAAAAGTAAAAAAACGAACTGATAATCAACCTTTACCAACCTACCCGTAATTGTGGGTTAGACCGTGAGTCTTGGGTGGAAAGACTTCACATGGCAAACCAGCGACAATGATTTAGTGTCCAACAAATACCCAGGTATTTGTTGGTTGATCTAAAGAACGAAGCCTGGCATATGGACAACTGTCCCGGTGCGTAAGATCGGAGACCCAAACTAGGAGGCTCGCCATCTAGCGTACAGCGGCAGATCTGTCACCACAAGGCTACAGTCCAGTCCACCGATAGATAACGTGCGATAAGCGCCGAAGTTTTTATAATCCCGAAAACCAACAAACAATGGCCTTTATAACAGGGCCTTACTTACTTTTCGCATCTAAAATTAAGGCTTCTCTTCACCTAGTTTACGGCAACTCAGCTTTATTTGCAAATTCAAAACTCTGGAAATCCCGATCTTTTCTTGTTGCTTGGTAACTTGTCGATCCAAAGAGTCGCAGCGCTTTCATCAGCAGAAGAAAAATAAAAACAATGGAATGTTGCAGGGGGTGGTCTTTTGACTTTGGTGAAGGAAGGAATAGTATTTAAGGAAATAGAAGATGAAATAGTGGGAAGAAATGAGATAGGAATAATATCAGTTAAGGTAGATTCAGAGGTTAATTGGATATCAATTGTGAATTTTTATAACAGAGCTACTAGCGACTTTGACATGGCCCAGTTCAAAAAAATGATTGATAAATGTTGCGATAAAAAGTTTATAGCGGGGGATTTTAATCTCCATAATAAAATGTGGGATACGGTTTCCCCAGAAGATGGCCGTTCAAATGAACTAGCAGACCTGATTATAAACCCAGTTAATAATCTTTGTTTATTAACCCCCAAAAATCTAGGTACACGTATGAATCCCTCAACCGGAAAAACATCTACAATCGACCTAACAATGTCATCAGTTGATTTAGCTAAGGATTCAGATATATTTATCCCAGGACAGTTTGATTCAGACCACTTCCCAATAACTTCAATCCTCCAAATAGCTACTCAGACGAATAGATATGGTAATGTCCCTATATGGAGATTCAGAGACGACCTTTGGCCAACATGGAAAGCAGAAGTAGAAGAGAAATTAATTAAAACGGACCTCAACGTTTCTGTGGACGAATTGTGCAATGAAGCAACAAAAATCATCATAGAAACAAGTGAGAAGATATTTGGCTATGTAAATATGAAGAAGAAGACATTGAACTCTACCCCTGGATGGAACTCTCAATGTCAGAAGGCATACATACATAGGAAACAAGCAAGAAACCGATACAGACGAAATCCAACAGCTGAAAACAAGACCGAAATGAATAGGACGCAGGCCCAACTAAGAAGAACAATCATAGAAGAGACAAGGAACAACTGGGTCAAACTGATAGAAAATAAGTTCAACAAATCCACATCTGTGAGAGAACTATGGAGAAACTTCCAGATCTACACTGGTCAAAAACGGCGAAGGAAACTGCCTCCAATCATGACCAAAAATGGCACGATGGCCACAACTGTCGAAGAAAAACTGAATTTGTTCCTAGAAAAGTTTCAGAGCACACCTCAGAAGAGAAGCAGTCAGGACCCTCTTCCAAACAGTAACCAGTCAGACAACGAGGGAATGCAAACTACAGTGGAGGATAACCCTTCAGGTGAGAGTAGCCCCAACCAGCAGCCCCAGGCCGATGAGAGCCCATTTACATTCGAGGATTGGGAAAAAGCTACAAATAAACTGAACAGTGGAGCACCTGGGCCAGACAAGATCCACAATCAGATGTTGAAAAATCTCCCCCCACGGGCAGCAGAAGTATTGCTACATATGTTTAACAGGTCAATCTCTGAAAGCACCATCCCACAGATCTGGAAAAAAGCCACAATTGTGCCAATTGCAAAACCTGATAAGGACCCAAAATCCCCAGACTCCTACCGACCCATTGCCCTAACATCGTGCATGTGCAAGCTATTAGAACACTTAATCAAGAAGAAGATCCTGCCTATCATAGAAAATAGTGTCCAACCAGAGCAAATGGGATTCCTACCAAATAGAAGCACAACAGACGCATTGATTAGACTAGAAAACCAAATAAAACAGGGATTTAAACAAGGTAAGGATACAATGGTGGTAGTACTAGATATGACATCCGCTTTTGAGAAAGTTGATGTAGAGATATTGATAGAGAAGTTAAGGAAGTTGAGTATTAGTAGAAATATAGTTGATTGGATAAAAGAATTCCTTTCAAATAGAGAAATAGAAGTTAGTTTAGGAGATGCTAAGTCTAGACCGGTTAAAAAAGAGGATAGAGGGGTTCCACAGGGGGGGGTGTTAAGCCCCCTGTTATTCTTAGTGTATTGTAGGGACATAAACCTAGAAACAGTGTTAGGATGTAGGCTATACCTTTACGCTGATGACATAGCCACTGCTGTTACATCGCGAGACCGGAACATTTTAAGAGCGACTACTCAAAAGGCAATGGACCACTTGGCAAGTTGGGCTGAAGATAACAAGATGTCTTTCTCACCTGCAAAGTCTGCATGCATTCTATTTTCGAAGAAAAATGAAAATTGTGCACCTACCGTTTATATTGAAGGCCTGCCAATCCCCAAAAAAGAGACGGTTTGCTATCTAGGGCTGATCCTGGACTCAAAGTTAAATTGGAATGATCATATACAGTACCTGATTGGAAGTATCAAGAGTAGGGCGAACCTGATAAATGTTATGTCAATGGGAAAAAGAGGAGCCCCATACTCAGTTGTTGCCCAAATAGTGAAGGCTGTGATTATTAGTAAGCTAGACTATGGAAGCCTATTGTACAGAGAAGCAAAGAAAAATAGTTTATCCAAGCTGGACACTGCACTGCACACAGTATTAAGGAGATCCCTAGGTTGTTTGAAGTCCACCCCTATCCCAGCCATATATTGTGAATTGGGTATTGCCCCCCTGGAAAGAAGGAGGAAGACCTTACAAGTTGTTTATTTCACGAAAAAGATGGGACAACCATTACACCTTGTTACAGAAGAGATAATCCGTCCTCTAAACATGGATATCAGATACGAAAAAGGCATTGCCCCAGCTGTAGTTCAATTCACAAAGATGATGGAAGAAGTTGGGCTTCCACTTCCGACTACAGATATACTGATAGATGGGGAAGGACACACTACAATTGGGCTAGGACAAACAGTTAGGCTACTGTTAGCAAGTAGAGATGGTAAAAATAATATGCCTAGTGCAGTATTAAAGAACGAGTGGACTCATTTAGCAAGACAACTGAATGACTATACCCACGTGTATACGGACGGTTCAAGAACGAATGAGGGGGCTGGTTGTGCGGTGGTTATCCCTGGGTCAGGACTGTCATGTGGTTTTAAAGTTTCCCAGAGATTATCAATTTTCTCTATTGAGATGATTGCAATATTTAAAGCATTAGAGTTTATAAAATCGTTTGGCCGAGTTGGTAAATGGTTAATATGTTCCGACTCGTTGTCTGTGATTGATTACCTGTCGAAGTCCCAGAGCTCAGCCGGAGAAATAGCTCTGAAGATAGAATGTGCTGTGAATGAGCTGAAAGAAAATGGAAGTTCTGTGATAATAACATGGGTCCCAGCCCATGTTGGAATTAGTGGCAACGAAATGGCTGACAAATTAGCCAAATGGGGAAGTGTACACGGTGAAGAAGTTTCAGCTAAAATGTCAGTTGCGGAGTTTTTAAATGCGTATAAGCTTCGCTGATAAAAAACGAACAAGAAGAATTTGCAAGAAGATCTCAAAACCCAATATTAAGCCTGTATGAGTGCAGACAGCCCCCGGCTGACTTGATCCACCCAGAAAGAAAAATTGCATCAACAATATTCAGGTTGAGGACTGGCCATGCAAAAACAAGGAAAACTTTGTTCAGATGGAACCAATCTGAATCCGATAAATGCAGTGAATGTGATGTAGTAGAAGATGTAAGGCACATCTTATTAGCGTGTAAAAAGTATGATGCCCAACGAGTGATCCTGAAAGGAAATATGATCAGAAAATTTGGTGCTTTTACCCTACGGTCAACCCTTGGCCACTCAAATGCCCCGGCATGGGCCAGAAAATTGTCTGTGATATATTTGGGAAATTTTATAAAAAGTACAAAGTTGTATAGGATACTGTAGGTTAAGATGACTTAAATTGTAAATAGTTAATATGTGTATTTTAGACGACCCCAGAGGAATTAATGTTTTAATGAAATTTAATATTGTCGTAGATTGGTGAGTGAAGACGAGATTTGAAAATTGGATAAGAAGATACAGTGAGGAACGCTTACCCAGATTCAGACGACGTCTTGAGAAAGACCCCCTCATTTTAAAGTATTGACAGCCGATAGGCGAAAAGTATATTGACTAAATAGTCAAATTGATTATCAAAAGTGGTGAAAGAAAGAAAAGTCATTCAAACTTAGTGGCACGAGCGTGAATGAGCTGAAGCTCGCGAGACGTCAACCTTCAAACAACAACAACAATGTTAAGAAAAAACTTGAAGTAAGTAAACTATGGTAGCGTTCCAGTGAAGTTATTACAAGTTACGATGATAAGAGGAGGAGGGATCGTCGTATTGTGGTAGTTATCACACTCTCTGGAACGCAAATAATAACAACGCGTACATACAGGAGGGGTACCTGACCTCGTTTTTACGCAACCTCGAATTTTGCCGCGAAAATGTTAAAATGAAACTTCAGTGCTATCCTGACAGTCAAGAAGCAAAATCTGATTTTTTTTTCAACAGTTATGTCCCAAAATATTACAATTATTTGTCTTTTCTTTGTTTTGAACTTGGTTTAAAAATTAAAATTAAAAAGGGATTTTCTGGTTATTAGCCTTATAACCTCTATCTTTTTCATCACTTTGCAAGCAATCTGACCTCATGTAAAAATGGGTGAAACAGTTTGAAAAGAAAATTATATTTAACTGGAAATATTGAAGTAAAATCTATATCCCCAACATGTAAACCATTCTATTAGCTTCACTCTAGTGGTTTTGTAATGTTTTTTGGTTCCTTTTTAAGCCAGATATACAGGAGAGGTACCCAACCTCAGACAAAATTTCAAATTTCCAGAGAAATATTTCTTTAGTGAAATCTATCTGGCTTAAAAAGGAACCAAAAAACATGACAAAAATACTAGAGTGAAGCTAATAGAATTGTTTAAATGCTGGGAAAATAAATATTACTTCAATATTTCTAGTTAAATATATTTTATTTTCAAACAGTTTCACCCTCTTTTACATGAGGTCAGATTGCTAGCAAAAGTAATGAAAAAGATAGAGGTAATATAGCTAATAACCAGAAAATCCCTTTTAAACCAGGTTCAAAACAAAGAAAAGACAAATAACTGTAATATTTTGGGACATAATTGTTGAAAAATACAAATCAGACTTTGCTTCTTGACTGTCAGGATAGCATGGAAAGTTCATTTCAGCATTTTCGCGGCAAAATTCGAGGTTGCGTAAAAACGAGGTCAGGTACCCCTCCTGTAGCTCACTAAAAAAAGATTTCTCTGGAAATTTGAAATCTTGTCTGAGGTTGGGTACCTCTCCTGTACGTCATCACTCTTACGGAGTTCCTGCAGAACCAATGGCAATAGTTATTATCACTTATGATGCTCGCGACCATCATAAGTAAATCGTAACAGTCCTGGAACGAATCACAAGAAAACAACCAAGAAACCAACGAAATGGGGTTTGTAAAGGCCAATGAATGTACTAAAATAAACAGCGAATATTTCGGGAGGACAACCGCCAAGTATTGGTGAGTGGCTCGCTGTTTTTGTTTTAGGCTTTGAATTCTTCCAATTTTGGTTCTATTTTTTGGTTTCTTGTTGGTTTTCTGCTTCGTTTCGGTTTTCTGGTTTTTGATCGGCGTCCTCGTTTTGGCATTTTTCATCAAAATTTTCTGTCTGCGCTGAAGAAGGGAGGCGGTTGTCCTCCCGAAATATTCGCTGTTTATTTTAGTACATTCGTTGGCCTTTACAAACCCCATTTTCGTTGGTTTCTTGGTTGTTTTCTTGTGATATGTCAGGCCAATGTGGTTTACGAAATTATCTTCCTGGAACGAAAATAATAAGTGGGAGGAACCAATTTACTTATTACGGAATAACAAAAATAGTAACAATCGTAACTAATATTACGGTTCGGGAACTCACCTATATCTGTTCCTACATCATTCTAGACAAACAGGAGTCGTCCAACTCAGGTTCAGCTACTGTAAAATGTAGTGTCGTTTCATTTAGGCTATTTCTAGTTTGTTCCTCATTATTTCCTACAGATTCTACTCTAGATCTGCTCCAGATACACTATCCTACTATGTACTGACTATGTATAGGTGAAATAAAAACAATGCTTGTGGTACAGGATACATTGCTGTTTGCGGTACCAAATAGCAAATAGCAATGAAATGCTTGATATTATTCTCTACAAAATAATAATTTTTCCTTTTTCGTTGCACGAAGTTGCAGCATTGCCAGATGTGTTTCTTCTAAACATCTGCTGACCATGGCCAAATTGTCTGTTTCCAATTTTCTTTTGTGCATGTTGAAGATTTATTTGAGCTATCAGGTTAATCCAAATAGCTTGAGCCAGGCTTGAGCGTGACTATTTGAGCCAGCATTTTTCTGTTACATGTAATTGCACCTTTTTGACTTTGTCAGTCCCCAAACTTTTCAAATTTGTGTTAAGCCCTTTTTGTTGAACCTCAGCAATTCCTCAACTTGATGCATGTGTAATAACTTTATTTTATTTTTGGGGGGCTGAAAATTTAATTACTATTTACATTCGGGGCTATGCTTTTAGCTTATTGCCAGTTTGCAAAGTATTTTGTAGCAAAATTTCTCTGGGATTGTTTCAGAGTTTTCTTCTGCAAAGTTCACTGTAAGCCGACTTTCAAATAAGACTACTGCATATCCTCATAACATTTAACAAAAAGATGTACAAACATATAATGTTATCTGGCATAAAACTGCAGCCAAATCACATTCAGAAATCTGAGATTAAATTTTCTCCAATGTTTTTTACTTCTTGTCTTTCGACTGAATAAAAATTACAACAGCTTCAGTTTCATTTATCTGCATTCTTACAGAAACACAACATAGCGGCTACAACTAACCTACCAGGAAAGCACAAGAAGAAGATGTGCTTTGCTAGCCTAGCCTGGGGCAGTAAACTAAATAATTTTAATTGAAAAAAAAAAATGATCAGCAGATTAACTGAATATATCAAGAAAAAAAGAACCTGTGGTTTTAAGAAGGAAAACCTGGAGGAGGACCACACTAAACTCAACTATGAAACACTTTCTCTGCAACGATCGTATGCTGCGCGCTTTAACGAAATAAGATTCAGGGACTTCTAAGAGGAGTGAATTTTAAAAATCCAACTAACAAGAAGTCCTATTTGTTGACGGCACTTCTTGCAATATAAGATTGATAATAACAGTACTATAACTGGGCAGAAAAGATATTCTATGACTCCAGAGTAAAGTTTTTCATTCCAAACAGAGTAATGTCAAAAGAATGTACATCTGCTTCATGGTCAAAACGTCTTCTTTTTATTTCAGACATCCTGTTCTGCTTGTGACAGCAATCAAGTAACTTAAACAGTATTAAGCCACAGTAAATATGTTTTCAAAGAAAAAGAAGAAACCTGTGATTTCCCCGCCATCAAACTTCGAGCACAGAGTCCACACAGGATTTGATTGGAGAGAAGGAAAGTTTGTTGGATTGCCGCCGCAATGGCAGGGGATTGTAAATCCAGCAGTTGCTGGAAAGCGGCCAGCCCCCCTTGTAGACCCATCAGAGATTACTCCCACAGAAATAGTTGATTTGAAGGTAAGCGTTCCATGTATTTTGTTTATATATTTAACCACAGATTGGCCATCATTGCAGTCTGAAACAGACAATGGGAAAAATAACAGAATATATATTACACCATTCACACTTCCTGAATGGCTGCGTTTTGTTTAAATTGTCTCTAACATAAACTCCCAGCAGTTTTTGTAATTTTGGAATTTGTGAATGTCAAAATAACCCAGAAAGATCTCATTATTCCCAACCTGATGTAGGAAACCTTTTCCTAGAAGATGAAATTGAACATGGAATAAATTGGTCAACTGTGTCAGCATTCTCTTTTGTGAACTGGAGTCGTTGGACCCTGGAACAGCCCTACCAAAAATGCGGTTAATTTTTATTTGCTATTTAATGGCTTGAAGTCCATAGTGGACAGGACTTTCCACTTCGCTCTGTTCACTCTATAACAGTGCAGTTAGTGCCTATTTGTAGTATAACAGCTTCCAGTTCATAGAAGGGCAAATTTTAATTGTTCAACTAGGATTATTCTATTCAGAATATTTTTTTTTCTGTAAAGATGAAGGACGTTTGTGTTGCAGTATCTTATTGTTGATATTATGGGAGATAGGGCAGATAGGGCTTAGTCTGTTCGATACGAATTTCTGGGGATTATGAAATGTCGGGAACAAATCATGAACTTTTGACAAGAACCGGTAGATAGGGGAAATCACCATGTGCAGTTAGATTGTACCCTAGGAGTGTTGTGCTCTGGAGAGAAGGTGTGGGAAGGGTAAAAAGAAATTATACCCGATGATAAGGTGGGTCGAACTCCAGCCTGCCAGTAGCGTGGGCAAAGGAGGGCATGGCCTGTCAGTATACTGTAATCAGTTTAGTAGCATTATCATCGGGTATAATTCATATCATAAGGTATAATTACCTTAAATTGCAGGTTGGAGCAAAATTAGGATTTCTCCTGTAGAATTCGCTCCGTAGTTGACTCTGGTTGGTTGATACGTACGATGGTTTGTTTGTTTTGTGGTGAAACTCCCATCCCATTTCAGCTTCCACTCGATGTCTTCCCACTCCGCATCAACGTTTTTGAAAGATTAAACTGTTTCACAGTTTACTTTTTATTTCCAGAGAGGGAATTCCAAAGGGGTATTGCTCTGGTAGAGAAGAACATGTCCGATTCTTGTTGGAGCATGGGGTTTTTGAATTCTTCTACTGTTTTCACGCGTTTTGATGGCTGTGTTTGGTGCGAAGACTTTGGGAGACTGGCTAGTTTGGAGGAGCTTATAGGCCTGGATGGCGTCTCCTCTTTTTCGGCTGTATGTTAGACTTAGGGAGATTCAACCTCTACAGTCGCTCATTGTACGGGAGATCCTTCAGGCCTTGGATCATTTTTGAGGCTCGCTTCTGCACACGTTCAAGGATGAATTTATCCATTTTGAAAGCAGGACTGGCAACAACCAATAACCATACCAACGTGTACGTGTAATTGAAGGTTTTTTGTCCGGGAGATTTTTCCGGAAAGTTTTCCTCGTTAGTGAGATTTCTCCTTCTTACTTCCAGCTTCATCGATTAATACTCGAACTATTGTCGAAAAGTGACTACTGGCTAGTCATTGTCCCCCCCCCCCATACGTGACGCCCCTGCTCCCTCTTCGTCACCTTCCACGAAACATATTTGACAGTGCAAAACGAATACGTCAGCTAAATTTTATTAGAACTATATTTCGGCCCTTCTTGGCAAGGGTCCTCTTCAGGCTCAAAACCGCTCAAGTTGGAAAAACGAAGTTGTGGAAAAAACATGAAACGCAATAGACTACATGCTACTCACGAAACTTTGCGTTGTCCAAGGATATACCGTGAGAGTATGTTCGCGTCTTTGACAATGGCTTGGTCTGATGCACCTAGTCTCTACGGAGGCGATACTCGATTCGTAGGTCAACAACATATCCCAATATAATACATCAATATACAGCAATAGCCGGTTCTTTGCACTCAACCCTGGGACAAGGTTACGTCTGTAACTGAGACTAGAGACTAAAAGTTAAACTAGACTGGACTGTTGAGACCGAGATTTGGCTATAACTGAATGCTTAACTGGAGAATCTGTTCTTTTATAGGATCATCAGCCAATAGGGTAAATGATCTATTGTTGTATTGCAGGAAATTTGACTTGTTACCTTTTAACAAATAGCGATTAATATGTCACCTTGTTTAACCGGATAAGGTCAACTGCTCTTTTGCTCGCTGGGGGAATATTCTGACCCTTTTTTTCCATTGGAGAAACAGTAGTACTTCCTCCCGTTTAAGGATAGCAGGGGCGTTAGAGCTAGATAGTCAGTATAGAGACAGGAAATAAGAGAGCTTTTTTCGAAAGTGCAGAGGTCTTGTTTGGCCATAGTTACATACTAATATAACACGCTCGCAATCTCGCAAATTGCAACGCTTTCAAGTCGGTAAGAACGCGATAAGGAGTGGTGGAATAAGTGATGCTTTCATCAGTTGTGTTTTAGAGTGATGTTTTACCAGAAATTGTTAACTGGGGGATTGAGACAATGGGTCATTTGTGGCCTTAGTTTCGGCAGTCTTAGCTCACCGACTAATAATAATAAACTATCACATTCATATTAGTACTGTGCTAATAATCTCTCCATCAATTCTAGATCATCGTGCGTGGTGCAGAAAAAGGAAAGCCGTACGGTCAAGGCTTACCCAAATCTTCTAGCGTCTCGAGGAGTAACTCTCTACGATCACAGTCACCACTACAGCAAGCTCGCAAGGAGATCAAGCCTATGATGCCACTGGCGGAAGGAAACGAAAGCTTTGAATATTCAGGCTCCACCTATGATTCGAGGGAGAGGCCGCATCGGGAGCAACTGCAGGGAATGGAGGATCCAAGAGGAGGCAGATTTGAGGTTAGTACCTTAAAGCACAAAATAAAGGACCAGAAGGCTCCTCGAACCTTGCCCGAACCCCAGAAATCAGATGGCCACACCGCGCGTACTTATTGTAGAACTTTTGTCTTCTGGTGAGAATTGTTGAATTGTTTCGTCTGCCTGGAAGAACTTTGTACGCGTTTCGTAATCCAGGATTTACACTGGGTCCGAAGTCCTTTCACAATTGCAAACGCATCCACGAATGATAGAATTTGTTTATCAACAAATTTGATAACAGTAAAAAAAAGGAAAAAGAAAAACGTAGGCTACGATAAACTTTCCAAGTAACTAGCCATTAACACACAGTACAAGGCCATACATAAACGCGCAGGTCAGAAAAGACGCCTTTCCAGTCATGAGGGCTCTCATAATCATCTGGATATTTAAATGGTTTATCTTATTCTGAGATACGTTTTACTCTACCACTGTATCCATTAATTTAGGTCAACAAGAAGTCCTCTTCTCGGCCCTGTTTGTGCGGAACTTGCAGCCTTCGGCTCAACTGCCGTATACCAATCGCTTTTCCGTCCCTCTGTCGGTCGGTTTCGCCGCTGATCCGCTTTTTTGGCCCAGCCAAGAAGTGGAAACTTCACAGAGAGCCTCAAATCCTGTCGACAGCTCTTTAAAAATATAAGGGCATATTTTATACACCAACAGGTCTATTGTGCGTTTCGAACTTCTTTTATGTTGCTTGGCTTTTTTTTCTCGGCGCGGACAGTTTTCAAAAATAACGTCGAACCTTCGCTTCAGAGAGCGGGAAGCCTGTGCAGACACCACAAGCACCAACAACAGATCGCTCCAACAAAATACGCTGATTATCACGCTTGCCACGTTTGTCCTCTTTACGTGACATATCGCGCTCCCGGTCATTGTTTCCGAGGAGCGTGTTAGTCCTGAGACCGGTTATGAAAATTTTGCCAAGATTGTCATCCAAGGCAAGGGACATAGACAGAGGTTAAAACAACCGAAGCCGTGTGTAATTTTCTATAAGCATAGCTTAGTTGTAAAGTGTCAACTATTTAGAAAATTTGAGCCGAAACGCTATGTAGTGCGAGGTCTCGTTTAAGGAAAAATCTCGATAGAATTGCTGTTTAGCTCTTGAATCTGTAAATGTCGTTACAGCCAAACCCATCACAATTCAGAGAATCGTTCCACGAGAAACATGGCGACACTATGCAAAGGCCCCCTCCACAAATTGCTAAACGCCACCCGGACCCGAGAGAGAGGATACCATCACCAGTCAGGGGCTACCCACCTCAAGATCAACAGCATTATGCAAATGGGAACATGTTCCAAACGGTAAGCAGTCTTTCAGTTTTGTAAACGTCCGTCGATATTCCAGACAAATGCGTTTTTTTGCGATCCCGCAAAGAGCGTGTTCCACCTTACTTGCCCTAGTTACTACGTATGACGTCGCGGATCCTGACTTCTTGGCGTCAAGGCACACAACGTCAGTCACGTCACAGAGATCGTAGTTACCACGCTGACTGCGCCTCCGAGCGTGGTAAGCAAATAGTTACTATTTCTAGAAGGCTGGAACGGTCAGTGTAGTAACTTTTCACGGGGTTTGAACGAAAATAGTAACTAATAGTTACTAGAGTTAGAAGGGTGGAACACGCTTGGAGAGTCTGTGACCCTAAAGGCGTATTCTCGCCGTTCCTCGAGGACTCCACTAGGGGAGTCCCCGCGTTTTCGTTTGTCCCGGGGACTCACTCCCCGTATTCTAGCGCGTCCCCACGGACGGGGAATGCTCCGATTATCATCACCATCATCAAAAAGGACTCCCTTTCAGATTCGGAGGGGAATCAGTTTTTGCTGGTGTTGTGCAATGTAAAATTAATTAAAAACAATCAGAAAAGAGACAAAAAATACAAAGGATTCATACATATAAATTTTTTTCGAACAAGATCCATTTTTTAAGCATTCCCCGTGTTCTCGCTATTTCCTGTACGTGGAGCGTGGAGTGACACCCTCTATTCTCGCCGTTCCCTTCGATTCCTCGGGAAACGGCGAGAATACGCCGTAAAAGAGTATTTCTGCAATCGTTTGTGTGCTCCACGCGTCTGTTTCCGCCACCAATAAGGTATTTGTGGCGCGCAATGTGGCTCGAATTAACCAACAACTCTCGAGGTGATTTTCGATTTTGTGGCTCTAAACTCGGCGAGAATTTCTAAAGTAGAGGCAATTAAAGTCTAAATAACAAACCGAGCTGAGCTGCTTTGCCAAGCAGATAGACATACAACTGAGGATCCTTTTAGCAAAGAATGATAAGGGGAGTAATTTTGCAAAATTCAGTCAGTTTCGAGACACAGGATTGGCCGATGGATTTGAGTTGGCTCCTCCTTTGGGAGGAGTCAAGGAGTGACAGGTTTCCCGCCTTGAGGAGGAGTCAAGGAACCTGCCGTTCTGTTTATTAAGATTTTGGGGATTTGTTTTCTGTTGTCATGCGTTCCAAATTAATGAAAAAACAGAGTTGCCAAATTCGTCACCCAAGGCAAGGGACATGGAAAGAGGCTAAAAACACATACAAGTTCTAAAGAAACACTAAGTAGTGCGAGATGTCCTTTAAGGGTTTTATTCTTCAAGAGAAAGAAGCTGAGCAGATATTTCGAAGAACTGGGAATGAAGGTTCCTGTATCAGCATCCATCTTGCCCCTACATTTCAGGCTCACACACGACCTTTGCACCCTCCACCACCCACCAACCCCCCTCCTGCCAGTCTGCCGAACCGAGTGCCTAATGGAAACCCTGCGAATTATCCGCAGTATGCTAATCGTGACGCACTTCCTCACCCTGTAAGCAGCGATGGATACATCCCTGGCGGGTCGAGAGAGATGGGCCCCCCTCCTATCCCCCCTCATGGTCATATCCCGGCGCCACAACCAGAATTAAGGGTAAGTCCATGCCGCCTCCCCTCCGTTAATTTAATGTGAACAGTGCAGTTTTGGGCTAAATGGTGACCACTGTAAACAAACGTTCACATAAGCAGACCTCTACTGTATGTTGAACTGTTGTGGTTACACCCCATAACACTTAGCTCTGCAGAGGTCCTCCCAGTTTACTTATTCCCTGTGTATCCTACTTTTCTATATATATCTTCGGTTTTCATCGCCATCAGTAACTTCCCGGTATCATGGCATCGGTCTTTATCCCCCAGCCCCAGTTAGCTGATATCCAAGGCCATAGTATTTCATTCAAGCGTTTTGCTACAGAATTAATCCTTAGCGTGACGCAGTTCTGTTTGGCCTTTGGTCCGACCAGGACCACTATTACATCACACATTATGGTAAGGATTAGTTTAGTGTTTAGTTAGGACCCCAACGCTGTACATTATATGTATATATGTTGTCCACTACTGTAAATGGTTTCTTCTTAATCACTGCAATGGTCCATCTCGGCTAGTACGCCCTGCGCTTGACTGGATATGTGATTTCCAGCTTTGCTAGGATGTGTGAACCAGCTTGATTAGGGGATTGACTGGGGTTGTCCCTTACATCCGGTTTCCTGAATGGTCCTGGGGCTAGTGGGCACCTATGGTGTCAGAATGTCTTCACCCCACACCTCAGGACCGTTGGCGTCGCCTACCAAATCATCTTCTCAGAACGTGGGATTCCGTGGAAAACATTGAACGTGTCCGAAAGCTCCGAAAAGAACGAGGATGCTGAATTAATTCAGGATTTATGCAGCATTTCACTTTCGGACTTAAATTTTCGCTTAATTAATGCAGCATTAATTCAGCATGAAATCGAAAAATTAAGCAAAGATGCTAAATTTTACGCTGAATTTTCAAGAAGAAACTGGGAAAAAACTTACAGCACTAAAAAGCTTTCGGACACGCTCATTATTTCGTCAGCGCAAACAGAGAACAAACTCCAGCGCTTCGCTAGCTATTTGTTCCTGGAGTTTTAAGTGCAGTTCTGGCCCCTGAGGAACCTTTGGAAATATTCGTCGGGCACACCGAGGAACCTCTGGAAATGTTCGTCAGACACACCCCTAGGTGTTTCAAAAAGGGTTCGGGCCGTAGCGCTCTTTTTCGTAGCTTTGCGATGTTTCAAGTTATGCATTCAATTCCAATGTCATGCGCGATTTCGGAATTATTGACCCAACATAAAGTGTGAGAGAGTAGAAAGGCAAGCTGCATCACGGGCCTTTAAACATCTGGCTGAGTTTACGCTGACCGCCTAATGTTTTAATTATTAGGTGGATCTAGGTCGGTCGTGATTCATTGTGTTTTTTGTACCTATAGGCTACTTGTTTTTTTTTTGTGTTTCTTTTTTGCAACTCCGTCGTGTACGGGCATCAGTTAATAACAATAATAATTCTTTGGACCGATTTGGGTTTGCGTTCAAAGTCCCGTATGTAGACGAATCAGGTTGAATCTAAATTTTCTCCTTCCATTTTTTTTCTTGATGTTTACGTTGCGTTGTGGGATGCAACATAGCAATAGCCTTGGCGAAGATGCTGTTAGTTATGAGTCGATCATTAGCTTCTGTAACTTCCACACTAACGGCCTCTAGAATTATTCCTGTATTTTCCATGTTCGGCGCGTTTCGAGCCAGATGAGGCTTGCGCCTATCGCGTCCAAGATGCTGATTGGTCAGCAGTACCGGCTGTGCAAGTTTCGTCGTGTTTCTCTTGAAAACCAAGAGTCTATGATCGGCGCGTTTCGAGCTAAATGATGTTTCCGCGTATCACTTCCGAGAAACTGATTGGTCAGCAGTACCGGTTATGCAAATTTCTCCGTGTTTGTCACCAAAACCAAGAGGCTGCGTTACGGATTAATAATCTTTGGACAAACCAGCAGAGTTTCAAAGGAGTTGTGTATGTTCCAGTACTTGAATCGACAATTAACACGTTTTTTAACATGTTAAAATTAATACTTAAATAATTAGCTGGGGGGGGGGGGACCAAAGAGAAGTTTGTTTCAGGGATAATGGCAGTACAGCCACTGCCCGGAGAGCCAGGCTTTATTTTTGAAGCACTTAATTTTTGTCGTGGCACAGCTGAATTTTTCTTTAGTTTGCTATTTTTTAAATCTATTTTCTAATGTCCGTCCGTGGACGAATGGTTAACGCGCCGAACTCACGAGCGAAGGGTCGCTGGTTCGATTCTTGGTTGTGCCGACCGTTTGGTTTAGGGCGAGGGTTAGTGGCATTTCCCCGTAAGACAAGCCAAAAGTCCACCCAGCTTCAAATGGGTACCTAGAGAAATCTAGGGAAAAGCACGGGAAAGCGTCGGATGATTTGCCCCCAACCACGCATTGCACCCCGGCCGATGGTGCAGTATCAGGAGATCGGCACCTGCTCTACGCGAACCTTAACCGGTTTGCATGCGAAAGTTTGCTTTTTTTGTATTTTTTAAATCAGTTTCTTTTTCAGCCTCCTAGCGAAGGCCCTCCAGTTTCACAACTCCCTCCTAAGCCTGGTGTGAACCAACCAAACCCTGGTGCTTACCCTCCAATTAGGACCCTCCCGCCTGGTCCCAGTCCTGGCGCGCAAAGTTCCGGTTCCGCCAGTTCGCAGGGGACAGATCAGAACCAGAACAAAGTGCCGTCGCCGACGGACAGTGCCGAGAGTCGGCAGGACAAGCAGCAGGACCAGCATAGGCTGACGCATGAGCAGGTATTTGTCGTTTGATTTTTTTGTTCCGGTTCGGTCCCACACTTTGTAACTCACACGGACTCCCACTTGACACTGCCGGAACTGGATATATATTTTGCGTGAATAGAAACCTGACGGATTCTTCAAGAGACTTTTTAGGGATGTGACAGATAGTCACGTCATTAATGATGTTAACTTAATACTCTATATGACTAAGTCCAAAACACGCCAGTGATCCTCAGGAAGAAGGAGTAAACGTCTCCGTAACGACTCAAACTCAACAGCTCAAATCCTGTGTCAATCACGGCGATCTTAGGAGCAGCTGTGATCAGGGGCGTCACTATGGGGGGGGACTCCCCCCCCCCAAAGGTCCTGAGAAAGTTCACTTGTTTGTCGGCGCGGAGCGCCGGCAAAACCAGAAGAAATAAAATTTTGCATGCTTTTCGTCGGGCGTCGGTCGACTCGTCGGAACATCGGGTTCTTTTTATGCATAAGAAATTCAATTTTGTACGCTTTCGGCGGGCGTCAGTAGACTCGTCGGCACATTGGGTTCTTTTTATACACAAGAAATCAAATTCGGCAAACACTTGTCGGGCAAAATACAGAAGAAATTAACTTCTGTATGCTTTTGTCGGGCGTCGGTCGACTCGTCGGCACATCGGGTTCTGTTGATCTGTGATAAATCAATTGCAGCAAACATTTGTCATGCGCGCCGGGAAAGAACCGGGAAGTTCAAGTATCGTCGGCACATCGGGTTCTTTTTATACGTAAGGAACCAAATTCTGTAAACGTTTATCAGGCGCATCCCGAAAGTTTGTTTTGTCGGCACATCGGCTTCTATTTACACGTAAGAAATAAAGCCCTTTACAGTTTTGTTGGGCAAAACAAATAAGAATTTGAATTCTGAATGCTTTAGTCAGGCGTCGGTATTCTTGTCGTCCCTTCGGGATATTTTAATTCGCAAGAAATCGAATTCTTCAAACATTTATCGGACGCACCCGGAAATTTTAATTCCGTTCGGAAGATACGAATCTCATTACACGTAATAGATCTAATCCGTAAACTTTTTTCCAATCCAAAAAGTTACGTCTCGTCGGCAAAACGAGAATTTTCTACACACAAGAATCAACTTTCTGCCTACTTTCTTATGGATGGCCACCACTTTTTTGGCGGAAAGATCTGTGATTTCACTTTTATTTGGGATCGCTCATCACCGTTTCCACAAAATTTCGCCTGCGGCGCATTTCGTAGTATTTTCTGTTTCGAAGAATGGTGTTTCATTTAGTTGGCGTTTTGGGATCGAAGTTCTTGGGGGTTGGAAACACATTAAAAGCTAGAACCTGTAAAGTATAGGTATGGAATAGCCTAAAATTTTTCGGAGAGCTTCGCATTTTAGCGACAGGTGAAAAGAAAAGCTGAATATGTAAATTTGACTATACGAATTTTGTATTAAAGGAATAATCTCAACAAATACATTACAGTTAGTTTTACAAAAAATTTCGCCTGCGGCGTAGTTCGTAGTATTCTTTATTTCGAAGAACGGTGTTTCATTTAGTTGGCGTTTAAGATTGAAATTCTTGGGGTTGAACACCTTAAAAGCTAGAACTTGTAAGCTAAAATTTTCCAGAGAAAAAGGCAGTTTTAGAAACTTCGCCTGCAGCGATTAATTTAACATGTTCTGGGTAGGCTACAGCCGTTGAAAGCTTCGAAAATTTTTCCAGAGAAAAAGGCATATTTTAAACATTTCGCCTGCTGCGAATACTTTCTTCTGCGTACAGTCGTTGGAAGCTTCAGTTTTTAGCGAAAGCTTCAATTAACACCCGAATATGTGAATTTAAATTTAAGAATTGAACGGCGTTTTTTGTCGGCACATTTTTGAGTCCGTTGGCACGAACTGGACGTCCCCTCCCCAAAGGTAAAAGGCTAGTGACGCCCCTGGCTGTGATACCCGAGGTGATAGCGCGTCTGGCTCTTCCGCAGGTACCCGGCGATTTTGCACCGACAAGGAGGTATAGTCATCACGAGTATAAAGTAGCAGATTGTCTCTCTGCATAATTTGGATAATGCGAGATGTGGAACCAGTAAACTTGTAAATTAATCACCAGATAAGAAGAAGGAAGCGAGCTGAAGTTGGAGCATTTTGAGCAGCAAGCAGACCCAAGGGATTACCCTCTCTCCGGCACCTGCTGTACACTCTTTCCCGACCGTAAATTAGGCGATACACCTTTCAAGCGCTTCTAAACATGCTGATTTTGATGTTGTGACACGTGACAACAGGTGCCGACTGATCTAGGCCGGCACCGGCTTGGCACCACGGAACCGGACACTTGCTGCACACTAAAGTTGAGAGTGAGCAACCCCTCGAGCAGACCTAGACATACGTTTGAGAGAAACAGAACCGAGTTGGTTGGTGAATAAGTATATATTTACCCAATATAGCTTACTTTCAAACGGAAGACTACCTTCCCTCTGCATCTGTGAAGAATTTCGTATACTCCCCCACCACTCGAAAGCGAGTAGAAACAACTTGCTAAATAGACCGCTAGGCTTGAAGATGTGTAAGGATGACAAGTGCTTTAGCGTTTTCAGCTCGGAAGTTTTTGCTTGAAAATGAAAAAGTGAGAGTTCGTGAATAAAGTGTCAATTGAGAATAACGAGACTGTTAGACAAGATATTTCCGTGTGAAACGATTGAGAAGGGTAGTTGTCGGTAGACCTGGCTAGGCCGGCGCTAACCGTGTATGCTTTTTACCTTAAGACGGAATCCCGTAACTAATGGAGCTAATTACTTCATTTCAGTTCCGCGCAACCCTTCAGATGGTAGTCAACCCCGGCGACCCAAGAGGCAACCTGGAGAATTTTATAAAAATCGGTGAAGGCTCTACTGGTATCGTCTGCATCGCAAACGATAACAGCGCTGGACAGCAGGTTGCTGTAAAGAAGATGGACCTGAGAAGGCAACAGAGGAGAGAATTGCTCTTCAATGAGGTAAGACCCCCCCCCCCCACACACACACAGATTTTGCAGAGACTTAACGATGTCAGAAGTTTGAAAACATAAAGATGAGCAGTTTCATCATGCTGCGGTGGTGGATGTTACCCTTGCAGTGTTACGACCTTATTGTTTTAGTTTCAGTGTTTGCACTACAAACCATGACTAGTAGCCTACCATGTCTTGCGAAGATAATACTCTCTGCCGGATTTGTTTAAATAAAATTAGTGATGGTAGGGAAAAATAAAAAAATTTAACACAGTGGCTCATAAGAGAAATTTTGTAATGCTAGCGTATGATAACGTAACTGTGAACCATTTGAGCCAAGTCTAGGCCTTCTTAAGTTCGTGCCAGTTTTGTTTAAAAAACTTTGGGATGTGAACTGTAAGCGGATAACAGTTTTACCCGTTTACTTTATCTTCGGCATTTTGGCCGAATAAATTTTCTTGATTATTAAATATATAAAAATGACTAAAAACGGGAAAAGTGAGCTAGGATTTTCTTCAGTGATATTTCGGCCCTCCTTGGCGAGGGTCCTCTTCAGGCTGTAGCTGGAAGAAAAGAACCTGGAATCAGAAGGTTCCAGCAAGCAACCAATCATTACAGGTTCATTTTAAGTCCCAGCGAGATTGGGTTGAGTGAGTCTTTATTATTATAGTACCCAAAGGTTTGTCTGTTGAAACTGCGCATCCTTCTGTTAAATGTTACGAAACTTAATTTTATCAGTTTACTATAGTCACGTGATTGATACCCTTGCTTCTCTAGCTTTAAGGACCCGTCTGGCTTATTCTGCCTTTTAGTTTATCCCTAGCTCCCTTATGGAAATATAAGCTTCTGATAACCCCCTTTCGCCATTGCATCGTTTTTAGCGCTTTTTCGGCCTAGCCGAGTTTTGCTAGGCACGCAACGCAAATTTCGCCGAAAGCTTCAAGGTCCGCCGACAATTCTTTCACACAAGGTCATGATCAGCTTCAAAGCTTTTTTTTTTAAGACATGGTAGCATCAAGCCTATCGTCTGTTTTGGACTTCTTTTGTTAAGCTTTTCCCTCTTTTTAACCACGGCGCACTCAGTTTTCAAATTTTTGCGTCCAGCTGCCGAGTCGGCGACCGGGAAGGCTGGATAGAGTTGATAAGCGCTAACTAGAAAATCGCTTTTTGCACGTGGAAGGTAATGGTATTTTCGAAAACAGATATCTCTGGGCCATTTCATCTTGAATAGATCATTTCTGGTAAGGGTTGTGCTTTAAGGTACGTGTATACACAGTCCGGTTTTCGCAGTTGAATACAAATTTCTTCCTTCGCTCCGAAATTTTGACGCATCGCATACGTTCCTCATAAAATCCAATGACGAATTGACACCAGATGCGCTAGAGAAACAATAACAATCACACGTGAGATCCAGGGATAAGTTATCTGAAGGGTGAATAAGCGATTAGGCTTTCTCTTCATTCCGAGTCGCGCATTAGCCCCGTTGAAAAGTCAACTAGCGCTCAGCACTGAAGTAGCCAGAATTGACAACTTGATGAAGTTTGACAGAACAGAGTTTGGTAGAGCACAAATAGAGGCAGAAGCATTTTAAACAGTTTCAAACATGGCTGGGCCTAAGAGGAATTGAAAATAGCCAAACAAACCTGAATAAACGTACACCCGAAAGTAACGTGTCATTGTTTATTTTATGCTAGCGCATCTAGCGGCCAAAAATGAACGAATCTGGAAGGAATTTTGTGAAGAGCCTATTCAGGTCCATATAGTGGTGCGAATTTTGCATGCGAAATCTTATTGACATGTGTGTGCATGTAGCTCTAGCGAATAAGAAGTTTCTGACTAATTGACTTGATTTTTGTATGTGTAATCTTGTGTTGTACCGACAGAATAATCAAGGTAATTACAAAGCAATCAACGTTCACAGGTGGTCATCATGCGAGACTACCACCACCCCAACATCGTCGAGATGTTCGACAGTTACCTGGTGGGCGACGAACTGTGGGTGGTTATGGAATACTTAGAGGGTGGTGCTCTAACGGACGTGGTCACCCACTCCCGCATGGATGAAGACCAAATTGCCACCGTCTGCCAGCAATGCCTTAAAGCCCTGGCGTATTTGCACTCTCAAGGTGTAATTCATAGAGATATCAAGTCGGACTCGATTCTGCTTGCCGCGGACGGACGAGTGAGTATTCTATCTTTTCCGAGAGAGAGTGAGAGAGAGAGAGACGGGTTTAATGAAAACAAGCGGCAGTTAGACACTGAAAGGGTTGTACAAAAAGGTTTGACCAAACTTCACACAGGCCAGAAGTCTTCTACCGTCGAGTTGTTCTAGTTTTAGTTCTAGTAGTTCAAGGTTCAAGGAAGAAGGTTTGAAAGAATGAATGAAGGATTTATGACGCACTGCCCAAGGGCGTAAGTGCAGTAAAAAAGGACAAAGAAATATAAAATAGTCGCAACACACCATAATCGCAATTTCCATAAAGGTTCACAAATTTAGAATCACATTGATGGTGGATCGTGGACCGGTAAGTTTCGAATCAAACAAAATGATGAAAACGAGATTTTCGGGGTTTCTTTTTGATCAGCTAAATTATCCCTCTAAGATGATGTGCGAGGGATAAATCAATTTCGGATATTTCGGCTGCACTTCCGGCAAACCGTCCTCAGCGAAAACACAAACAAAAACTAAATCATAACATCCACAACAATACCAACAGGACAACGATGCGAAGCCAACAACAAGAAAATGGCATGAAACTCAAAAACCAGAAAGAAACGATGCGGATTAAAACGACATGCAGATAAAATAACGAAAGATAAAAGTGCGTGTTAAAATGTGTTTGTACAATTCTGAGATTATTTACAATTAGAGTTCTGTGCAAATGTTTATATATACACAATCTGCCTGGGAAAGCGCAGAAGCTTTCACCCAGAAAACGGAAAAATCCAGTGAACCATCATTAAAAATTACCACCACTTCACTCAAACACTTCCACAGAACCTGTTCCCACAGAACCTGTTCTGTGGAAGTGTTTGAGTGAAGTGGTGGTAATTTTTAATGATGGTTCACTGGATTTTTCCGTTTTCTGGGTGAAAGCTTCTGCGCTTTCCCAGGCAGATTGTGTATATATAAACATTTGCACAGAACTCTAATTGTAAATAATCTCAGAATTGTACAAACACATTTTAACACGCACTTTTATCTTTCGTTATTTTATCTGCATGTCGTTTTAATCCGCATCGTTTCTTTCTGGTTTTTGAGTTTCATGCCATTTTCTTGTTGTTGGCTTCGCATCGTTGTCCTGTTGGTATTGTTGTGGATGTTATGATTTAGTTTTTGTTTGTGTTTTCGCTGAGGACGGTTTGCCGGAAGTGCAGCCGAAATATCCGAAATTGATTTATCCCTCGCACATCATCTTAGAGGGATAATTTAGCTGATCAAAAAGAAACCCCGAAAATCTCGTTTTCATCATTTTGTTTGCAATGAATGGTCAGCTTGGCTTCAAAACCTTATATAAGTTTCGAATCGGAGAACACAAATTAGAAGAGAGGGATTCAAGCGTCAACAGTGGGTCAGAAATTAACAAACGACGGATCAGGTAGCGGTTCCGCGTGAGCCGTGGTAGGTTTCAGTTTCAGTTTTCAATTTATTTTCAAAATTTCTTCACGGGCAAGTCGAACACTGGATTTTTCGTCGTAAATATATTAACATCAACATCTTTGTCATAATTTTGTCGTAAATATATACAATTTGAATCATTGTAAGTGATCATTTACGATTACACTGATATCAGAACTAAAAATCAAATAACTATAAATAAACAAGAGTTACGACGAATTATGTATTTCGACGAATGAGTTACGACAAATTTTGCATTTCGACGAATGACGTCACATTACACATGTATCAAAACTAGGAGTCAAACAATTATAAAATAAGCAAGAATTACAATGAGTTATACATTTCGACGAATGTCGGTACGAAGCTTTTTTTGTATCGGTCATGAGATGCAGAAACAGGATGTAACTTAGGAATGGGCTGCGAAACCATTCGCGCGGGTGTAGGTCTAACGGGTTCGAACTCGGGCGGGAAACTGTCTCGCAGACGAGGATTCTCAAGCGTCTTAACTCCAAATTTAAGGCACATTTTTTCCCGACGTTGGGCCAAAGATTCCAGCTTGAAACTCCGAAGAAGCTCAATGTATGGCACCTTTAAAAGAGTAGAGAAGAAGTCTCAGGTGTCGAAGGTCGTCTTTTCTGAGTATAGAATGTGATCCAGCAAGGAAGTTAACATACGGTGTAGTTGACATACATTTATTCCGACTGCTGATTAAAGTCCGCATCAAACGTGAATGTATTTCACGTTTTAAACGTGAATGTAATGTATTTTGCCATGGCCTCAGGCTTTTTGTGCATTAAATTCTATTCTATTCTATCTGGCAAGGTTTCTAAAGGTAGCTCTAGCCCACAGAGAGAATTTCCTTTAGTTTAGTTTTATTATTTCGTATAAGTGTTTTCTTTTTTGTTACCATTTTTGCCATGGCCTCAGGCTTTTTGTGCATTAAATTCTATTCTATTCTATTCGGGTCTGGTCGAAAACCCCACGGACATTACCCCCCGCCAACCCCCTGTACCCCCAAGCCCCGTTACGAAAACCGAACTTCAGTTTGGACTAATCTTCCCTAGACACGCGAGCTGAACGTAAACACGTGACGGCCGCTCCCCTCGTCGCTGTCACGCATTAAGTTTTTCTTAATTGCACTTTTATAGATTAGTAATGACCGGGGCCGTTTTAAGAACCGGCAGTCGAGTACTATATTGAGGAATTCCGAGGTCATCATCAATTATGACTTTTAAATCATTATTATTTGTTTATAATGTATAAAATTTGAATAAAATGTATCGATCATTCCTTAATTCCAGTCCTCCAGCCAATGGCTTGTTCTGAAACTGCAGCCGGGCGATTCCAGTCATTGATATTTGGTAATTACAAAAAAAAAATATATATATATAAGCTGTGTATATACCTGTAAAGCCAAGTCATCGTACACACTTTCCAAGTTTATATACAACAGTTACAAAAAGCCGTACTGTTTTTCTTATATAAACTATTAAGGGAAAAAGGGTTATTTAGTACTACAATTAATATTTACTATAAAATGTTAATGGAATAGTGTCATCGTACACACTTTCAAAGTTTATATACAACAGTTACAAAAGCCGTACTGTTTTTCTTATATAAATTATTACGGAAAAAAGGGTTATTTAGTACTACAATTAATATTTACTAAAAAACGTTAATGGAATAGTGTTTTCAGATCAGTTCTAACGATGCCCGATTTCTAGGTAAAACTATCAGACTTTGGGTTTTGTGCCCAGGTCTCAGAAGAGCTCCCGAAAAGGAAGTCCCTGGTAGGAACGCCATATTGGATGTCCCCCGAGGTTATCTCACGTCTCCCCTATGGTCCCGAAGTTGACATCTGGTCTCTTGGTAAGATCTTTTTATTTCTAGCGTCCCCCTTCCCCCGTTATAGCTCTGCGCTTATAATGTTTTCGACCCTTATTCGACCCTTCGTCGCACTTTAGCCGAAACAGCTTATCTCAGACCCTTATACCCTTTAGCAGAGATGGGCGAATCCGATCATGAAAGAATTCGAATCCGAATCCAGGGCTAGGTATGAGTCCGAATCCATGGCTAGGTACGAATCCGATTCCGAATCCACCATTCATGCTGAGGATTCAAATCCGGAACCGAATCCGGATTCAAATGCGAACCTAACAAAAATTCAAATCATGTACATAGGTAACAGTTTAAAAATCAGGGGTTACAACAAAGCACTGATGCCTAAAGCAAATGAGACGGTATGTAAATCATATTTCTAGGTTTGTCATAGTATGTCGTAAGCATAGTGTGTAAAAATTGGGTAACGAATAGAAATTGGAGCGGATTCGTAAGATTCAAGGTTTAGAATCCGAGGACGAATCCAGCCTGGCAAGCAGAAGATTTAAATCCGGACAGAACGGCAAATCGTGGATTCGAATCAGGATTCCGATTCGCCCATCTCTGCCCTCCAGTGATTGTTGTTCACAAGTCATCTGTCATTTGTGCATATTTCCGTTTTGCGCATTTTCTTCTTGGTTAGCCCCCTTGAACTAAACATAGTTATCGAATTAATAAATTCCGTTGATATTTCGTAGCTCTGTAGCTCTGTAATGAACGGCCACAAGATGTTAGTTCTTCTATGTCAATTTTACTTCACTCTTAGTCAGCGTTGTTTTATACTGTATCTTTCGGGCGTCTCGCCCTCCATTGTTTGTGGATTGGCCAAAATAAATTGAATTACAATCCTAGACTTGCAGGCAGAATGAGAAGGTAGATGAGTTGGAGTATTCGCTGGATATGGCTGCTACTGTTTTGATTGTCTTCTAAATATTTATTTTGTTTCTAGGCATAATGGTGATCGAGATGGTTGACGGCGAACCACCCTTCTTTAACGAACCCCCCTTACAAGCGATGAGACGTATTCGCGACATGCCCCCACCAAAGCTTCGTAACTCTCAAAAGGTAAATTCAGTGTTTTCTTCCTTTGAAACTGCTTTTGCTAATACTGGCAAGTGGACGCTACATTATGTCCAACCGGGTTCCGAATAATCATTGATTTTCATTTCTCCTTGCACTGCTTCGCTTCAAGCTCTGTTCGGATCATGAGTTGTTCCGTCATCCCAGTGTAGTAGTTTCTTACCACATGTTCGCTCCCATAGGCTGCATGGCTTTTTTTAGGCGGACATGTAGATTGTTCCAGGAATTATATTATTTTTTGTGTTAATAAATAATCTGAATCTGAATCTGAAATCACAGCTCTCGGAGCCGTTTTAAGACGTTAATAAAATAAATTATAAATAATCTTTAATTTCCTTAATAGCTCGTGCAGTTCACTCGCTAGCATTGGATTGTCATACAGTTAACCACCGATATATATAAATTATAATAGCACTATTTAAAACATTTTGATAATAAGTTTAAAGATCCTCTATTGATACTTAATATGTACAATTTACCTTGTTAATTACTGGATAGAATTGAAGTGTACGAAGTAGGGTCAAAGGTCAAAGGGTGACAGGGTAGGGTAATAATAACGTTTATTTCCTGAATAGCTCATATAATTACTCGCTAGCATCGGATCGTCACACAATTATTAACACGGCTAAAACTTAGCCTAATAATCACTTCTCAATAATTGCCTTAAAATATTTATATGTATGTACAATTAATAACGAATATGTCACAGTTCAGAATTGAAATACTCCACGAAATATGGTACAAATGACGAAAGATACCGGTCAGTAGAGTGGATATCGGGGCGAACAAGTCTGGTACAATTACGGGTTGCAGCGCGAAGCCTTGTTTCAGGTCGAGTCGGGTTTGGGGCTACGTAATCCGGCAGGAGAGATCTATGAAGATCAGAGGACAAGCAATGACATAGACGTTAATGTTTATGACGTAGAAACATCACATGAACCAATCACGAGGGCTCGTTCGCTCACCTGGTTTAACCTTCGGCTGGACTCTTAGGGGTTTCGGTTTCAGTCATAGTGTTAATAAGTTGTATCGCTCAACAGTTCAGGTTCATTTAAGCAGGGACCCGTAAATTTCCTGTAATGACTCGCCATTCAGGGTGCTTGTCAATAATAGATTTCTGACGCGCTCTTGACCAAACGTCAGATAGTTCGAGAAATACCCACGGGGATAAAATATTGCCTTGAGGGAGGAGTCTCTTTGGTCTCACGTCCAAGGAGGCCCGGGATTGGCTCTATCTGAGGGCAACATAGCAATATAGAAGCATAGGAAATGACAAGCCCCCTGAATGGCGAGTCATTACAGGAAATGTATGTGTCCCTGATTTAAGAGTTAGGGCTCAGATTAAGAGGTGAAACAAATACTTTTTTCAAGCTGGCAGTGGACTCTGGGGCGGGGGGGGGGGGTAAGGGGGCATGTTGAATCCATATTTGAACTTTATTTTCTTGCCGGACAAGTTGTTCGCCCGGAATCAGATTCTCTGCGATTTTACACGAGGGCCAACGGCTATTGAGAAAGCTGATTGAGCATGCTGAATTCTAACATGAAAGTTATTTTCTCGTCGAAGAAGTAGTTCACCCGGAATCCGGTGAAAACCGGACACAAAATTTGTCGACCAATTTTCAGCCATAGCAGTCCATACCCCTTTGTTCAGACAATCGAAAGCTCTGAGCGTGGATGGTGTCATTCTTTGTTTATGAACGTCGGAGGGCTTCAGTCGCGTGTATAACGCGCAGAGATGGGTGTAATCGAAGGTCGAAGGAGTTGATATTGTTCAAACTTCGTATGTGGATTCATTGGCAAAGTATAGGTCAAGTTCTTAGATGGGTCCTTTAGTCCTATGTTTAAAGGCAGAGGAGGGGTTTCGAATTTACGGTAAAAACACGCATGTTTTATAAGCTAGTAAGATATTCATTGCAGGGGTAAGGAGGTCCGCTGAATCCATATCTGAACTTAGTTTTCTTGCTGGACAAATGACTCATCACGAATTCAGCCGAAACTGGAAATTTGGTTGAAGCTCAAAGTTGTTTCTGAAGTCGAGTAGAGATTTGGTATCGGGCAAGAAGACATGCTGAATCCATTTTTGAACTTTATTTTACCAGTAAAAATCTTCAAGGAATCTGACTAAGACGTGAGTGGTGAAGACAAGACCCAGTTGTTTGGATCAAAGATTATGTTTTTGGGATCCCATCGAAACTTTTGGTCTTGTTATCCTTGATTGTGAAGGAGTACTTTGACAGGATTTTTAATCCCATTGATATTTGAATGTTTTTTCTCCCACCCCGTGGTCAGATGAAATTCGAGCGTTGCCATGCTTTCGGACGTGGTCACAAACCTCCGTTAGCAGTTACAAGTCGTTTGTCACCCTCGACGAAAAGAAGTCATTTCGCGCACCTATCCGCCTAGGTGGTTTCTTCAGTTTTGTGGGAAGTCGCCATGTTGTGTTAGTGTATGTACACCATACTTAATTTAAACTGGTCTAACGTCTACCATGTTATTTTTTGCAGGTGTCAGCTAGACTCCAAGGCTTCCTTGACCGTATGCTAGTCCGAGACCCTGCGCAGCGTGCTACAGCTGTGGAACTACTCCACCACCCCTTCTTACGCCAAGCTGGACCACCATCTCTTCTAGTGCCTCTGATGCGGTCCTTTCGCGCCTCACCAAGTTAAATAGGTGGTATGGTGGTCGATTAAGAAACAAGGTGGTTTTTTAGACTGCAAGCAGTGGTAGTGGCAGATCTTGTGGCAGAACGATGCCACCCGTGGACTTCCATCTCCTAGTGCCTCTGGTGCCGTCCTTCCGATCCTCGCCAAGTTAACTAAATAGGTGGTATGGTGGTCGAGTAAGAGACAAAGTGGCTCAGTTACGATAGATTCTTTGACGGAAAGCCAGTGATAGTGGCACATCATTTGACAGAACCACGCCACCCGTGGACCACCATCTCGTAGTGCCTCTGACGCCGTCCTTTCGATTCTCCCCAAGTTAACTAATTAGGTGGTATGGTGGTCGAGATAAGGCGGAAAAGATAAGATAGATTTATTAGACTAAAGGCCAGTGATCAGATCATGAGAGAGCGAGCCTAAGGGTGTTACCCAGTCATTCCACCCGTGTACCACCCTCTGTCCTTGTGCCTCTGGCGCCTTCCTTTGGATCCTTGCAAAGTTAACGAAGTAGGTGGTATGGGGGTTGAAAAGGAGCCAATGAGATGTGGGTACATAAGTGTTAGTAGGCAATAAGGCAACCCGTTGACCCCACCGTCTCCTATTGCCTCCAGTGCGGCCCTTTGGACCCTCGCGTTAAGTGGGTGGAATGGTGGTCGAGCAAGCCAAAGTGGCAAATATGCATTGCGCTACCAGAGTTACCGATAAATTGGCCACCCTGTCTTCTTGTGTCTATAATGCGGTCGTTGCTCGCCTTGCCACATCAATGAAGTGGTGTTATTGTGATCAAGTGAGATACAAATTATGCCAGCGTGGCCACGAGTGTTACCGAGAAGACCTCCTCGCTAATTATCCGTAGCTGACGGGATGGCAGAGTCGGAGCCACCTTTTTTTGGGTAGTTTTGCGTAATCGTACTCCAGAGGTGATACCCAATTACTTAAATAGAATAGGAGATATAAGGGGTATGACGCAGGCTGCTGCTTCTCCCAGAAACGGAAAAGTGGCATCTCGACTGATCGGCAGCTTTAAACGTTATGATGGTTAAATTAAGTGAATTGGTTGCCTTGCTGCCACGAAGGAGTCTGTCCATCATAGAGCGGTATGGTGCATGCCGGAAGCAGGATCACCCATCGTCTAACTCTGGCGAAAGTTGGTGTCTGAAGCAGCAGTACCAGTCGTGGAGTTCAGTTGTTTAAATAAGCCTGTGATAAGCATACGTCAGTTCGTCCACACATCAGTCTGCCACACGTCCGTTCGCCCACGCGTCAGTTATGGCGTAGTAACGGTTACCCGCTGAGATATTGAAGTCGTATTATTATCATTTCTTACTAATACTGACAATCGCCGACCAATAGGTCATGTGTGTTTTACTAGATTGTCTACTCAGCGAGCCATGGGAGATAGTAGTGACAGAATTTGCGAAACCTTTGAACTGCTGGTGAACGTAGAACCATGGATTTAGGGCTGAAAGACGTCCGTCCGGACTGCAACAATTTGAGGAGAGAAGGGTTGCATGAGATTAGCTCAAAGTAAGCTTACCATAATGGGGCCCACAGAGCAGCAGCTGAAATATTGATGGCAGCTTAATTTAAGTACCTTGAACCTCAAAGCAACCGAAAATGCCTTAGCAGAAGGACTGGGCATCGATTTTTGACCCCGTATCGTACGCGCGTCGAAGACAGAAACGAAGAAGAAATGTTGGGCTTTGTGATAGCAAGCGATGATTAAGCGGTTGGCTTAATTTGTAGGAAGGGTGGCCAGTTTCCTTGCCTGTTCAAGGTATATTCAGATTTTGGGATTTTGCCCCGTTTATAAAGTAATTTCTTCATTCAATCTGCAAAATTCCAGAATCAACCAGATTTTGTGTTTTTAGGGGATGGGTTGACGAGCTTAACCTAAGGCTACGAAATATGCCACCCACTCATGATTGACTGTGTGCTTACCGACACTGTACATAACACATATCAAAGACCATATGATGAACTTGTCCTTAAGAGATTTCTTAGAAAAGATTCTACCGTTTTGCTGACAAATTTTTTCTATGTAAAAATAGACTACAAATGACAGTCTAAAGTGGTAGTTAGAGCTTCGAGTTTGCACTTGTGTCCGTCCACACTGAAGTGCCTATTGTGACTGTGTTTTGCCTTAGATAATCCCTCCACCGTTGATTGTGAATATGATAATCATTTAATTAGGGAGTTGCATATTGTGTGATTTCTTTTCCCTGTGAGTGTTTTGAGACTAAGGGTGTTTGTTATCAAGAACAAATAATCAGGACGAACTTCTGTCTTTAGTCGCATGCAGCGACTATGAAAACCCCGACAAACCCGAGCGGACCCTAGAGGTATTTACTCTGGCTTTGAGCTGGTGTTGCACAAGAAATATAGAAAGAGGCTAGCAGGAGGCGTACTCCGCGCGTCCATAGAACCAATCAGCGTTGACTTCTAGATTTCCTCTTTAGCGACTTAACAGCGATTTAGCTATTTGTAAAGGTAACGAAACGTGATGTGGCGCGAAGCTAGTAACCTCCGCTCGTTTGCGTAGGAGTCGGCCGAATTTTACTCGACTCAGCATGTTTGTATGACCAGGGACCCATAAATTTCCTTACAGGGGACCTGTCATTTCATTTCCTATGCCTCTATATTGATATGATGACCGAACCAAATCCAGTTTCCAAAAATCCCTGCTTGAGTCGATCAGCATTCTTGTTTGCCTCATTGGACGTGCGCGCCGAAGAGACTCCTCCCTCAAGGCGCCAGCAGCCAATCCCAAATTTTGTCTATCTGGTCTTGAACGTCATTGGACCGTGGGTATTTCTCGAACTACATTCCGTGCGCTCAAGATAGCATCAGACTGACAGGCCCCCTGCAAAGGAAATTGATGGGTCCCTGGTATGACCGAGATAGGAAGACAGCAGTTCTGTCTCGTTATTTGTTCTTGTTGTTATTGCGATTAGTGGTGTTGAAGTCAGCCGTAGTCCTGTTGGTGCCGAGAGAACGATTCAAACTTTACCTCCGAAACATATGAAAAGAAATACTCGAAACTGATTAGTCAGCTATGGTTTTCTTTAGCGATATTCCAACCCTTCTTGGCAAGGGTCCTCTTTGGGCTATAGTAAAACGAACTATATGACTCTCAGTCAGCTTGGGCTGAAGAAATAGCCTATAAATACCCCCGAAACGTTGAAATCCGTGAGTTTGAAACATTCCCCAGGGACATATTTTCGTAAGTCGCGATGGGCATATTTTTCGTAGTGCAGACTCTCGCTTGTCAGGTTGCGGTCATCATTAAATTGTCTATATGACTAAGTCCAAAACACGCCAGTAATCCTCAAACGAGTAAACATCTCACTAACGACTCAAATCAACAACTCAAATCCTGTGTCAACCAATCACCGCGATCTTTGGGAGCAGCTGTGATACCGCTTCCGCTCTTCCGCTAGGTACCCGGCGATTTTGCATCGGCAAGGAGAGTTAGTCATCAAGAGTATTGTTGCGATTTAGGCAAGCAGTAGGGTTGAGGCGAGCAGCATGATCGTCATAGTGAATAGCCAGACAGCAATAAGAGGGCAATGCACTGTCGTATGTTCCGTAATATTTGCAGAAGGGTGCGCAATTTCTGCAATTACAGAATGTGTCAACGCTACGAATACCTTTTGTGTGTTATTATTAATTAATGGTGTTTATTCCGGCGGAAAGACGAGATACAAATGAAAGAAATGCAAAGCTTATTTATTTACAATTCTGACCCGACATGAAGATCTCAGAAAAAAAAATCTGTAACACTGAAATAAAATAATAGATTACAAACACATAATTTTAAAACTTTAATACAAATAGTAACGAAGTTTTTTTTTTATATGACAATAACTTAACATGTTTGATGTGAGTTTTTGTAGCAACCTGTATTTTTACAAAAACACATAAGACTTAAAGTTTAACCGAAAAGGAATGTAATTGCAGAATCTAGGTACCCATGACTTATTCACTTAAAGAGGCTTGAAGACACGATGAAAATGCGTCACTTCGTTCTTTAGCCATTCACGAATAATCGATTTTCAAATAGTGGTATTTCTCTCTGATTTGTGGTACCTCTATCTACTTGTGTCTGTGTTGTATGCTTGGCGAAAACGATTTGCGAAAAATAAGTTTTCAAGCAGTGAGCCACCTCGAGCTGATCACTGACCACTGAAAAGCCGCGTTTGTATTGAGATTCAGTTTTTCTGCGTCATAGTAGAATTTTGCGTTGTGAGGACGGCCGTAGATGTTCTGAACATCATACTAGAGCAAATTGTGAAAATAAAAAAAAATCCCTTAACACAATCAAAATAATGCAGTGTAGTCAGTCAAATGATACAAAAATAAGCTGGCTTTTCAGTTGAACTTTAAGGGCCATTACATAATTTGTTTGCGCTACGAAGTCATTGCGTGAAAAGCGAGACCGTCGAAACATACGACGATAATCCTTGGGGGAATGTTTTTCAAAAAGATTTCGGAAGTGGAAAATGGATGAGTTTTAGTGACGTGCTCCACCACAGGAAATCAGTGAAGATAGTGATGCCAAGTCCCTTGTGTCGTAAAGCGTCATAGCGTATGTTGATATTAGGTTTGGATTGAATAGGGGTAGGATAGCAACCGAGTAGTTTTGGGCTTTTACGCACCGTGTCCCTGTTGTTCCGTCGGTAAGAAGTTTTGGTACTCGGTGACTTCTCACTAGAACCGGCCTTCAGGTTCTGGTTAGTCCGCACAGGTCCGGTAAAACAGAAGTCGCCATTGTGGGACTTCGAATTTCAAAATCTTCGTCCATGGTGCTGCTTTTTTGGCCGCGAAGTAGGTTTCAAAGTGCAAAATTCAAAGCACTGACGACTCTACCACAAAAAGAGTAATTAAATGTGGAGTCTGCAATAAATTTGGAATCTGGGGCCCAAAATTGATTTTTGCCCCACCCCCCCCCCCCCCCCCCCCCCCCCCCGAAAGTTTACTGAAATGGTGCCACTTAGTTAAAACCAGACACTGGTGAATCCGAAAACGCTTTAAAGGAAAAAAGAGAGACCACTGTGTACTGGGTAAAGAATGCAGCTAGTGTGTTTATAGAAAGAGCTTATGAATTGGGAACCTTAGTTATTTTTCATCGTTGGACATTCCATGGTACGGTTTCTGAAGTTTTGTTTTATTGCAGTTCTATTGTCTATTTTTTGTTGAAACTATAGTAAAGAACCTTCATGCACTGACTTTTATTTTGCGCAAGTGTTGTTTTTCGATTTTTTTTTTCGGTACTGGTATTTGCCTGTGCGTTTCGTTACAGATATAACCCGGTTTCCCTGTTGCTTCTCATATTCACGACTATGCGTTTATTATACTTTCGGGATATGTATCATCTATCAAACACCTTGACTTTAACTAGAACACTGCGCACAGGGTTGCCATGCCAGACTAAAGTAAATCAACCGTTCACAAACAAAAATTACCAAATAAGTAGCCTAATAGTGGCGAAGCCGCGCAGAAATTCTTGGAAGCTTTTCGTGAGTTTTATGTGAAAAAAAAATAAATTAAAATATATCGTTATTGACCAAAATAACTAATACTGCTACAGCAAAGGTAAATTAACCTAATAAACCTTCAACAAAATCAAATACAGTATTAAATGGTCAATGACAAATAATTCACCCGAGATTCATTTCAAGAGGACCGGAATTCCTTTCATCATGAAAGGAACTCTCGTCCCGCTAGACTTTTTTTCTAGTCGTCTTCGCGAACGGAATCCTTCCAAGTCCACCGGAATTCCTTTCTACTCGACGGGATTTCTTGTCCGTGTAAACGCTACATAAGACTAATGAACGAAAAATACCCCGTTTGATAAGAGGTTAAAGCTTAACCGAAAAGGGCTGTATAGGACAATCTATAGTTACCCATCACTTATTCACTAAAATTGGCTTGAAGACCCGCTAAAAGTGCGTTACTTCGTTGTTCCGCTATTCACGAATAATCGATTTTCAAATAGTGGAATTTCAGTGTGATTTGTGGTACCGCTGTGCGCTTGTATTTTTGTTGTATGCCTTACGAGAAAGATTTATGATTTTTTTTTGTTCAGGCACTAAGCCATCTTCACCAATCTCACCACTGCCCACTGAAAAGCCGCGTTTGTGTTGAGATTAAAATTTCCCGCATCATAGTAGAATTTTCGTTGTGGGGATGGCTGCAGATATTCTGAACGTCATAACTAGAGCAAATAGTGGAAAATAAAAAAATCCCTTTGCAGAATCCAAATGATTCAATGGATTCAATTAAATGACACAAAAAGAAGTTGGCTTTTCAGTTAAGCTTTAACCAAGAATGAATAAGGGAATAAATAAATAAATAATTAGAATAAATAAATAATTATTTATTCTTGCTTTAACGGTCAAGAAGGAGTCTTTCTTTTTATCCCGGCTGAATGCCACGCTCGCAGTTGTGCCTTCGACAGACGATCAGGGTCGGTTGCTCGTGGAATTCCTGTCGGATTTTCAGCACCGTCATCAAGTTTAGATTTTTTCAACATGGTGATGAAAATACAGAAAGTCCGGTCGAGAAAATCCTGATTTTATGTTTGCACTGCAAGCAAGAACAAATAACCTGACAGAACCTCCGTCTCCCTATCTCTGTAATATGACTATGCGGGGTCGAATATTTCCCCATACCCTGTCCGCTACGAACGAGCGGAGGTTAGTAACTTCGCGCCACACTACTTTTCGTTATCTCTACAAATAGCTAAATCGCTGTGAAGCCGCCGTGAGGAAAAGTAGAAGTCAAAGCTGATTGGTTCTATGGACGCGCTCCAGAGCGGGTCAGTGCGCGGAGTACGCCTCCTGCCAGCCTCCTGCACTATTTTTTCTGCGATGAGCAACGGCGAAGACGGAAGATAAGTAAACGGGTATGAACATCAGCTCAAAGCAAGAGTAAATACCTCTAGGTCCGCTCAGTTTTGTCGGGGTATTCATAGTCGCTGCATGGGACTAAAGACAGAGATTCCATTTGATTATTTGTTCTTGCTACAAGTAAAGTTTGTATCCTTCCGTGAGGCGCTAGCGGCTTAAGAGGCGAAGTGACCCGGCGCAAGGAGTCCGTCCTTCGATGCCGAATAACCGAATTCGTGGGACACCGTAGCTTTCGCATCCGCTTAGAAGTGCACGGCAGCGCGAACTCCCTGAATAGGAGCCAGCCCTGGTAGTTACAACTGACAACGATCTCTGGAACGAAAATAATAATAACGCGGACAATCATTTATTTTATTTCATTTAATAATAAAGCAAAACATATCTTTCGTGGGAAGAGCCCAAATACGATGTTTTTTGGTCATAAACAAAAATAAAATAAGTTGTTATCAAACAACTTTTGTTATGCTACGTTTACACACTGCGTAAATCCGAGGCGTATTTTGAAATACGAGCGTAGTATACGCACGTATTTGGGCTTGAAAAGATCTCTAGCAATACGGACGTATTTGAGAAATCGGTCGGTTTTGTATATAAATACGTCCGTATTGCTAGAAATCTTTTCTGTTCTGAATCTGAATGCTGTTCCCCAAGGAACCCGATGTTGTCTTGGCGGAATGCAGATGATCGTGCCGTATGTCGTTTACAGCTAAGCTAGGTTATATTTTCGGCTGCGGTCCTAAGTAAATATCCACGTTATTGTGGTTCTGTCCCATTTTTTTTTCCTATGCCGCCGATTTCAGCTTATTCCTGGAAACTGGTCAGGGTCTAACCTGTGCGGTTTTTACGGAAAGTGAGGACCTCAGGCCGGATTGATGAATATGACATTGGATTTTGGAAAGCTCCGTAGAACTCTTGCCTGTGGCCAAAAAGGATGGCTTTTGCTTGTCCTCGAGCCAGGGACTATGGTGTGCGAAGTGAAGTGGAGCTGTATAGCCTATGTCAGAGTGGAGTACCTGAAGTTGTGCAGCCAACCTTTCGTTTCGTCAACCCATGTTTCTGATTTCGAGTGAAAACCTTCGTTCTAGCAGGCAGGCATCAGTTTCAAACTGAAGATGGACTAAAATCTAGAAGTGTTAAATATGTGCGGCAGTTACCCGGCCCCACTGCCAATATATCTTTTTTGAGTGATAAATTGAAAAATTTACAGAATAAAAAAAGTGGCATTTTCCCACGGGTCCGAAAGTGCTGCCATCTGTTATTTCTAACCATTTCTGTTCGTGATTTCAGCTGAGTTTATCATTCGGTTTTTCGCACTCGGGATTGCAGTAGAGAAATGGTATCACATGTGCCTCTTAAACTTTAAAAGTTATCTCGGGGGTCAAGAAATTAGAACTTATCCTTTGCTCCTTTCTAGGTGGTGACATTAGAAAGTTGGCCTACGGCAAAAAATTCAACTACAGATATAATATTTTTTTTCGACGTCAATCGATAGCCCTTGTTGAGCTGATCAAAGTATGTGCCATCCATTTTTGGTACACAAATTCTTTCATGAGATACACCAGTTTGAAAGTTTCAAGGGGTTGACAACTTCAGTAGTAGCCTAAGGTACACACTGAAACCAAAAATAGGCCGATACCAAATTGTGAGACACGTATAGGGACTTGTAAGCAAAAGTCGGCTGTTAGCTCATAATCATCTTCGGCAATGATGGGTTTGAAACTTTGCTAGTTGTTGTACCTTTTGTTTCCGGTGTATTTGATGGTACGAACGATTTGGTTCCCAGTTGTAAGACATGTAGGGGTCGTGTAAGTAATAATCAGCTGTCAGGCTACAATCATCTTCAGCGATGAGGGGCTTGCAACTTTTGCTAGTTGATGTACCAATTATTTGTTTCCGGTGAACTTGATGTGTATCACGGGAGAGGGACTTGTAAGTAAGAATCAATTCACGGGGGGGTTGGAAACCTGTGCAAATTGGTGCACATTGTATTCGATCTCTATAAATCTGACGGTAAGAAAGTTCGTATCGATGGTCTATCACTGTAACCTAGAATTAAGTGTTTACGCAACGGGTACAAACGATAATGTAAAACAATGAGTTAGTTTCGTAATAATTAATAGTGTCCTCCAGAGCAAAATAACACTAGGGACACTGGGAAAAACATAAACAGGGCTATTCCTCACAAGGAGTCCTCGGGGAACGGCGAGGATACGCCTCTAGGCAAAAGAGTACATCTTCGGCTAGTTCGACTTCGCACTACGATGAATCTCTTATGCCATCGATTCTATCTGGTTTTGTACCTCTATGCTTTCTCTCGTTATCGCAAAAGGTTTGAAAGTTAAAGCTGAGGGTACGCGCCATGAGTTAAAGCTTTTGTATTCTAAAAGTCCTTTGGATTGCAAAGGAATCGGGAAGTTGTCTACAAACTGCTTAGGTAATCTCTGAGTATCGAAGATTTTAAGCAGAGAGGGAATTGTTTATTCAATACAGGAGGGGTACCTAGTGTTGTAAAATTACCGTAAAATAAAAAGTCGGTAAGTAAATTCGTAAAATAAGGTAAAATCGGTCAAATTGGTAAAATATGGTAAAATAAGTATTTCACGGAGAATATATGGTGAGATTGGTATTTCAGAGTAGCTAAAATAATTTGACACATTTTTAAAATTTTTTGGAAGCTTGTTGGATTGATCTGTAGAGATTTTAAGGGACAGTCACTTTTCCTGCACTTCTGAAATAATAAACTACTACAGGATGTGCACCAAATTCCGCCCACCACGACCGCGAATATGTACAAAATCCAGCCTCCCATTTAATTTCAGTGCTTTAAACTTGTCTAAACTTACTTTCCGATATCTTGAAAGAAAGCTCTGCTTCTGTTCTTCCAGACACTATTTTTTCTATCTGGCTAATGCGTCTCAGCGTTGCAAGATAAGCGTTTCAACAGAAGGACCATTTTTTTTTGGCAGAACTCAATTCCGCCTCCGAAACGAATTTCCGCCCACTGTGCGATCAAATTTCGCCCAAAAATCCAAGACGCTGAATAAAACATGCTGATTATTGGCAAGTCATGCTGATTACTTCGCAGGTTGCGATCTGATTCGATTCAAGCTTTTATCAGCTTTTATAGAGTTCTTTTGAAGTCTCGATTTGTTTTCCCGCTGATTTTACAACATGTGTTTCTTTTCCCGCTGTTTAAAAACATGAGCTTCTTTTCCCGGTGTTGTGCTGTTGCCAGATAAGAAGCGGCTAATATTAGTGGCGTTTTTGATCGCCGATTAGTTCGACGGTAGCATAGCCGTTTGATTTTTTGGTGTTTTCGACGTTCGCCGGAAGTCGATTGCCGTAGCTGTTTATCTTATTTTGTGTTTTCGTTCTAATCGGCTAACGTGTATCGCCTAAATTCGTGTTCATCACCCATCGGCCGAGGACTTGCTGTAAGCCGTTGACACCAAATTTATCCATCTGATGCACAGAACGCGATCTTTTCTGCCACGAGGCGCGAAACAAATTCGACTTGGAGTTGAAACGGCACGGCAGAATTTTTTTCCGCTCGCGACGTCAAATTCGCCCAGGCGAACGCGAATTCGCGTTCTGTGGGCACCTAGCTTAATATTGTTTTCGATAGCCGATAGCCTTTGGCGATCATCGATGTTTCTGGGTGCGCAAAAAGAGTTTCTCATTTTTGAAAATACCGCCTAATCCTCAAACGAAATCCATACGTCAACGGCTATCGGCGAGTCCTTGGCCAATGGGCGACGGACACAAAGTTAAGGGCGATCTCTTGGCGCTTTCCGAAAAGCAAAGCAAGAATACGCCGAGCGCAAGAACAAGCAAAAAGTCGTTGCGCCTTTACAACTTCTCGCTGACTTGCCGAAACCACTTTCCACTCGCGAAGTGGATTCGCTTTCGAAGTACTCGCGGAAACTAGCGGAGCGCCAGAACAGCTCTGGAAAGCTAAGCGGCTTTTAGCCGAAGTCGCAAGAACAGCCAGCGCATAAGCTCGCGGAGCTTTCCAGACCACCAGTATCGCCCTTTAGGCGATACACGTTAGCCGATCAGAATGAAAACAGAAAATAAGATAAACAGCTACGGCAAGCGTCTTCCAGCGAACGTCGAAAACATCAAAAAATCAATCGGCTACGCAATCTTCGACTAATCGGCGATCAAAAACGCCACTAGTATTCGCTGCAGTGACGGGGGAAATTGTTAAGCCGCTTGTTACTCCAAACATGTCCGTGAAATTTCTGATCTGACAGTTTTCTACACTGTGTCCAAAATCCGCCCACCAGAGGTCTCATTTCCGCCGTTCGCACCTTCGAAGAAGAAAGAGATTCTCCTTGAAAGGATTTGAAGGGAGATTTTTTCATCAGTAGATAGGTGGAGTTATGGTCATTCAGAAACCAGCTAATATATTCAGTATCTGTCAAATTTATCTAGGGGGCGGAAATCAGACGGGGGCGGAATTTATGGCACGTCCTGTAAGTGCTATGGAGTCGGGAATCCCTTCGACCGGTTGCTCATATAATACATTGCGTCCATGCCTTCGGTAATAGCACGACGAAAGTAGCATAAGCTAATTTTCCCGCATTATTTTCTTATCGCTGGATAAGTTGAAACACACAACCGGGTTTTACAGCCACACCTGCGTAGGCATAGTAGCACTAATTCACAGCTGAAATAATCAACAGTATAGCAGTTGTCGACAAAACCTATCACGGCAGACCCACACAAATTAGCAACATATTCGCTTTCTTTATCATTCACCTCTCATTAATTTGAAAATCTGAAGACATTTTCAGACTTTCCTGGTGCCTCCCTGGTCCCTGATTCCCTGGTTTATTCTGTGTGGCAAGAAGTATTAGGTTGTCAGTAAAATATGAGTAAATTAGGTAAAATGTTTCTGAATTTTTTTTTTAACCTGCTTCTGATACTGTAAACTATCAGTAAAATACGGGTAAAATTTGTAAAGTACTGGTAGCATACGCAAATTAGGTAAAGTGGTAAAATACCAATTTTACGGGGGTCCGTAAAATTACGGTAAAATACGTAAAATACCAAATTTTACTGTGACCAATTTTACCGTTTAGAACAGTAGGGGTACCTGACCTCGTTTTTACACTACCTCGATTTTTGCTGCGAAAATGTTAAAACGAATGGTACAAGCCAATTTTACCGTTTAGAACAGTAGGGGTACCTGACCTCGTTTTTACACTACCTCGATTTTTGCTGCGAAAATGTTAAAACGAATGGTACAAGCTGTCCTGACAGTCAAGAGGCAAGATATGACTTTTTTCAAAGTCATATGACCAAAAATATTCAAATTGTGTGCCTTTTCTCCATTTAGTAGCAGTTATGAAAAGCTGTTTTCTGGCTATTGACTTGGCTAACTCTTCCTTTTTCATCATTTTTACATAAATCGAGGTGAGATTAGAATGAAGTAATCTTGTTTGAAAAGAAAAATAAATTTAACTATAAGGATTGAAGCAATATTTATTTATCCAATATGTAAACCATTCAATTAGCTTCAGTCTAGTATTTTTGTCATATTTGTTGGTTCCTTTTTAAGCCAGATGGATTATTCTGAAGGAAAGACTTCTCGGGAAATTTGAAACCTTGTCTGAGGTTGGATACCCCTCCTATACAGGAGAGATAGAATGATCTCTCTGGCTTAAAAAGGAACCAACAAATAAAAGACGAACATACTTGATTGAAGCTAATTGAATCATTTACATATTGGATAAATAAATGTTGCTTCAAAATTTCTAGTTAAACATACGTTTATGTTCAAACAACCTCACCTCATTCTAACTTAATCTGACCTCGTATTTCTTGCTGTGATTTATACAAAGACAAAGTGATGAAAAAGGTAGAGTTACCAAAGTTAATAGCAAGAAAAATCCTTTTTCAAAGCAGCTTTGAAACAAAGAAAAGGCACAGAATTTGAATATTTTTAGACACATCACTGTTGAAAAAGAAATCATATTATGCCTCTTGACTGTCAGGATAGCATGGGCATTTCATTTTAACTTTATCGTGCCATCATACGAGGTAGTTCAGGTACGCCTCTTGTAGTTTGAAGGGTGAAAATTTGCTATTGTGGTTTGCAAAGGGTTGTTGTATACTGATACAAGTTAAAGTCTTGTATCAGTAGTTATTAAAAGCCTGCTGTATCTGCAATGAAGGTGAATGCAATGTGCTATCTACAGTCAAGTTAGGGTAGGGCAGCCTCAAAAGCACCATCGGCAGCAGTATAAATTTGCTGATTTTCTGTGATGAAAAGATGAATTGCTGTGAATTTGTCTGATTTTTTTTTTTCAGTTTTAACAGTCTAGAACAGCCTCCAGAAATGTTTAAAATACACCACAGCATTCATGACTAAATTATCTATTTAATAAGGCCAGCAGTAAGATGTCTTGACTAAATTACATGAAAAGTAATATTACATGTAAATCCAGGTATAAAAAAAGTAACTTAACTTGCCTAGAAAAAATTGTTGATACCAAGGACTGAATAGGCCAGCTACACCAGTAAATTTCCTGTTTTTACCACTCAGTTATCACTTGAGCCTCATATTCACACTTCCTCCTATAATCCTATTTGCAGCCATTACCAATAATGGTAATGGCTCTCCCCCCCCCATATGTGATGCCACTAGTCTGACTAATCTGTTCTGAATCTGTTTAGTATTAGGAAATATGATTTCCGACACCTTTCTGAATAATTATTCATTCCAGTTGTATTATGTTTTGAATTGTAATGAGCAAATTGTGCTCCAGAGGCAAATCTATAAAGTGAGGTAAGAGATAATTATTGAAGGGTTGACATTTTTAAGACAGACGATTAGGTTTTCCGAGCCAGATATTCTTCATGTCCATGATGAAGTTGGACAAATATAACATTTCCAAAGCGAATCAATAATTTTGCTGAAAATCCCGTCAGGAATTCTAGATGGCAACTACCCAAACCTGATTGTCTGTTTGGTGGATCAGACATTAAAAATCATTGATCATCCTGAATCTGTATTAGAAAAAGATTAGAAACTAACAAAGTAAGTGTAACTTATGCTGCAGAGCTAAAAATTGTAGTGAGAAGAAATTGTACAAATCAACATAAAGTTAAAAAAAAAATCAAATAATGACATTGGGCCTACCGGTAACGCCTTTATTTTTTTTAGCTTACGCCTCTGAATTTTCTTGGTCTCATGGATGGCTTTTCAGAAGACACTGCTCCAATTGCCTTGGCCCATCTTGAATCTTACATAGAAAACCAGGATGAGAAGATATTGGTTAAGTTTAATGACATTTACAGTAATAATGGGTCTGCCATGACAGGGATTGAAACCAAGTGGGAAATTCTTTTCGACTATTGGCAGCAGTTGAAGAATTCTCTTATTGTGGATGAAAGTGATGATTCAGAGGATGTTGCAGTAGGAGCAGAAGAGACCAACCATGGTTTGAAGAGAAAAAGACAAGCAGAATCACCATCCTTTGGGTTGAGTTGGAAGAAAAGCAAAAATAAAAGCCTGACTCAAATGGAAGATTCAAGAGAAAGAGCAGCTGGGATTTTTCAGTGGATGACATCTCCAGTGACTACTGAAAAATTCATGTAAGTTTTCAGATGATAGATTCATTTTGCATCCCATAGACCTGTTCCTGAATCCTTTTCTCATAGGCCTGTTTATTGGACTGTAGAAACATTGTCTCCATTATTTTTTTTTCAGGTCTGACTACTGGGAGAAAGATTTTCTTCATGTCAAAAGGAACAACGAGAAATACTACAAGAAGGTATTTTCAACAGCGAAGTTAGATAGCATCTTCAAAAAGGTGAGCTAAATCTTTGCTTTATCTTGTAGCCTATTCAAATGTTTGGCGCCTTTCGAGGTGGATCAAGCTCCCGCTTATTGCTTATTAGGAGCTCGTTGACCTGAAATACCTATTAGCACGAACACGAACAAATAATTTAATAGAACCTCCGTCTTTGGTCCCATGCAGCGACTATGGATACCCCGATAAAACTGAGCTGAGCTACAGGTCCTTGCTGTGAGGTTTGGGTTGATATCCGTCTACTTCCCTCTTCGCCGGCGCATACCGGATCGAAATCGTAGGGTGCCTGCAGGGGTGGAGAACCCGGTCTGCAACGAGTTAGTCGTGATGCCACAATGGTAGACAACCAATCACCTGTGAAGGACGAATCAGACAGCGTTCGTATTCTTCTGCGGAGTTGTACTGCCGACAAAGCTGTTTGTAGAGGTAACAAATTATGATGTTGCGCGTAGCTCCTCCTCCGCTCGTTTGCATCGGGTAGGGTATCAGAATATATTCGACCCAGCATGGCCGTATGACAGAGATAGGGAGACGGAGGTTCTTGTAGATTATTTTGTCTTGCTATTAGGTCAGTTTACCATGTTTCTCATTGAAACCAAAGGGTGGGGGAGGGGGGAGCGAGGCTGAAATCAGCAGGAACGGGTTCGTAATCTTGGGGAAACCCAGAAGAGTGTCAAAAGAATCACTTATTTGAAAATTGGAATAAAAACCTTATCTACCGCAACTTGTCTTGTTCACTTCCAGATGTGCTAGGACGATGAAACTTGGACCCAGGACCCGATCAAACTAACTTGGAAATAATCAGTTTGCCCTCGATAAGAGTAATGGTTCGTGGTCGCGCCTTTATTGGCTTTCTGAAGGTCCGTGGCAGACTTTTTGCATTTATAAATCTTACGCTGTATCCAAGAGGAAAGCTACGAGAAGTGGAGGAACTCTTGTACTGTGCTGAAATTCTTGCGGGCGGGTATCTGGGGGTAATCTGTATTAAAAAACCCGATAGCCATATGCAGTATAAATAAACAACATACATAAATAACTAGCAACTAAGAAACATTAGTTGTGTTTTTGCAGATACCATGGTATCTGATATACGGTCTTAAGTTGTTTTTGCAGTTATCGTGGTATCAGATACCACGGTCAAAAGGCGTTTTTGCCGTTATCGTTGTATCTGGCCAGATACCATGGTAACTGATCGTGGTATCTGGAAAAGTCATCTCACTTTCATCAGGTTTGTCAAATTGGTGGGAAAGAAATTTGACACTTAGTGATGAGACTGAATATCAGTTTTTCTTTTGGGATGACTTCGAAAAGCGCAATTTCGGCAGCTGTCGTTTTTGAAGAGCAACCATATATGAGATACCACGGTAACAGCAAAAACGACTAATTGCCGATCCAGTTACCGTGGTAGCAGATACCATGGTATCTGCAAAAACGCAACTATTACTTCTCAACTCAAGTACTTTATGGAGAAGATTACTAAACACAAAAAATCAGTATTGCTGACGTAATTCCGATACTAAGAAGCTGTCCATGTCACGCTCACAGATTACGAAAGACTCGATCGAATTCTTGGTATCAAAACTGTCAAACATCAAACTGTCCCCTATTTTTCCAGAACCATCTCCTGTTCTCAAAGAACATAGATGTCACCACATACGTCGACGGGGTTCGTGATACCCACAACCCAGAGGGTAGGGCATACTCTTCTGTCATTTGGGACATGTATTCTACGGGTGCCAGTGTGAGATTTCTCAACCCTCAGACGTATTGTAATTCCGTCTGGAAATTATGTGAAGGCCTTCAGGATGCCTTCAACTGCTTCGTTGGCGCTAATGTGTGAGTATTTGTCTAGGGTAGAATATTATGGAATAATCATTTAATTTAAAACTCAGTAGTCCGTGGTAAACCAAATGTGTGAACGAAGTGGTATGAGTTATCTGCACAAAAAAATATTATGGAATAATCATTTAATTTAAACTCAGTATTCCGAGGTTAACCGAATGTGTTAACGAAATGCTATTAATTATCTGCACAAAAAGTATTATGGAATAATCATTTAATTTAAAACTCAGTATTCCGTGGTAAACCAAATGTGTTAACGAAGTGTTATTAATTATCCGCACAAAAAATATTATGGAATAATCTTTAATTTAAAACTCAGTATTCCGTGGTAAACCGAATGTGTCAACGAGGTGTTATTAATTATCTGCACAAAAAATATTATGGAATAATCATTTAATTTAAAACTCAGTATTCCGTGGTAAACCAAATGTGTTAACGAAGTGTTATTAATTATCTGCACAAAACACTCCATGGACCACAACGGTCTCAGAAGACACAGCTGGAAACTGCGTGGTGAGAAATTTCGAAAAGATATCGGAAAGTGGAGCTTCAGAAACCGGGTAGTTGAATACTGGAATCATCTCCCCGAAAGTGTCTTAAATGCAGTCAATACTTTACTTTACTAAAATATTAAACAGTTTGAGGCAGGGGTTGACCGTCACCGGGCTGACGTCGAATTTAGTGTACATGATGTCGTGAGAAATTTATAGAGGCGAAAGCTTTGTAGGTGCAGTTGTACTGTTATTATTATTACTATAATATTATTATCATTATTGAACATTGACGTGTACCTTATTTGCAGGTATCTAACCCCTCCTGGAACTCAGGGGTTTGCCCCCCACTACGATGATATTGAGGCTTTCGTTTTGCAGTTAGAAGGGAAGAAGAGATGGCGAGTCTATTCGCCAAGGTAATCGAGTTGATCCCCAAATCCGTCGCCCCGCCCCTTGCTATTAGTCTTATTGTTCTTTAATATAATATAATAATAATAATATTTATTTATTACCCACTTACATCAGACAGATTAATAGTGGAGTATAAACTTGAAGAAAAAGAAAAACGGAAAAAGACATGAAACAAAAACTAAAGTCGACAAAACATTAATCAAACAAACGGATCAAACCGTGGTGAGGCGACAGACGCCGATACGCTGTTTCTGACAGCTTTTTGTGTAGATCAGTCAGCTTCTCGGTAATATTCGGAAGATAAAACTTTTTTACTATCTTTCGATTCTTGTACCACAGAGGAAGATAGAGAAGAAATTTACAGAACCGGAAATAAGAAGATCGAATATCACTAATATCTTTTTTCTTAAATATAGGGTAAAGCCCAGAAAGGTAAAGAACAGAATGATCGGAGAAAGTAGAATAAAGCTTACCAAGGGCGACACGATTGTATTTCCCTCGATTGGCTACAATTTTAGAGTAACCAATCTGGATTTTCACTCTAGCATCCCGTACAGCACGCTCCCGAAGGGTTTTAAGATTTTTTGTAAGTGTAATACCCAACCACCGGATCGAATCTACGTGTGGGATAGAGAAATTTTGAGAACTTAGAGGTCTAGTAGAGGAAGGAACGTTGAAAGAAAGATACTCGCATTTATCAACATTAAGCGAAAGACCGATTTTAGTAAAAGAAGAAGAAACTTTATGAACCATCTGCGATAGACTGAGTTTAGACCGACTAATTAGAAGAATGTCATCAGCATAAGCAAGGTAGGAGATATCACTCAAACCAACAAAACACATAGAAGAAATATTCTCAAGAATACCAGAAATACAAAATTTGAAAATACTAGGAGATAACACTCCACCCTGCCGTACGCCCCGACGAACAAGAACATTAGAAGATGAAAGGGCACCATTAGTGAACCTTTGCGAACCAAGTAGACCACTTTGTTACCAAATCTTACGTGTGACCGGGCTTCGAGTGTGTCTGTCCTGCCCGGTGCAGCTATTTTTTATTGTGGAACTCCTGCAGGAGAGAGAGCCTTGGGAGGCACCAAGGCCATCAATAAATAGGCGCCGCTCTTCTCTTGGGTGGGCTGCTGGCAGTAAATCTTCCCTCAGGTTGCAGACTTTCAAGGTTCCTCTGGTAAGTGCGACGGATCGTGTTTCTTCATCTTCCAGCGATGGGCGAATCCGAATCCAGGGCTAGGTACGAATCCGATTCCGAATCCACCATTTGATGCTGAGGATTCGAGTGCGACCTTCATAAAAATCAAATTATGTAAACCGCATAGGCTAGACTACAGTTTAAAACTCAGAGTTGAAAAAAAAGCACTGACGTCTAAGGCAAATGGTTACAGTTAATTGGACGATGTAAACTATATTTCTAGGTTTTCGTGTGTGCTTGTTGCATTATGGGTTTCCACTCGGCAACCAGGAATGGATTTGAAACTTGGGAAAAATCTTTGGAAAATATAGGAATTGGAGTGGATTCGTAAGACTCAAGGTTTGGAAGCCGAGTCCGAATCCGAATCCAGCCTGACAAGCAGAAGATTTGAATTCCGGATTCGAATCCGGCCAAAAGGGCGAATCCTGGATTCAAATCCGAATCCGGATTCCGATTCGCCCATCTCTGCATCTTCCCCGTAGACGCCAGTTTAGGATGGGTCGTGTGTGCTTGTTGCAGTATGGGTTTCCTCTCGGCAACCAGGAATGAATTTGGGGCTCGTAAGGCTCAGTTTATAAAACTTGGGAAAATAAGGAATTGGAGTGGATTCGTAAGATTCAAGGTTTGGAATCCGAATCCGAATCCAGCCTGACAAGCAGAAGGTTCGAATTCCGGAATCGAGTCCGGCCAAAAGGGCGAATCCTGGATTCAAATCCGAATCCGCGTTCCGATTCGCCCATCTCTGCATCTTCCCCGTAGACGCCAGTTTAGGATGGGTCTGGCCACCTGAGCCGAGTATCGCCAGAAGAGAGCCTGCAAGGTTATTCGAGGCCACGCGTACTTCTCTTGTGAGGAGTGCTTGGATATACTCAAAATACACAACTTGAAACTGAGTGGACAGAAATTCCGAAAAGAAATTGGAAAATGGAGCTTTAGGAACCGAATAGTAGACTATTGGAACAATCTCCCAGAAAGTGTTGTGAATGCCGAAAATATCAACCAATTCAAAGCAGCTGTCGACTACCACCTGGCTGAAATTCAATTTAGTGTGTAAAGTGTCCCGAGAAATTTATAGAGGCGAAAGCCTTATTATTGGAATTTTATTATTATTATAAAATACCGTCTCTTTCTCTTTTTCGTGCAGGATTGCCTCCTGTCCTGTCCCGTGACCATGAGGATGCACTATCCGTACCCCGCCCAAACGGAAAAAATCGACATTAACACGTCATGGGACTAAATGCGAGAAGCTCTTCCGGGCTGACCCACCTGTACATTCATCCCAGCGTGATTTGAACCCAACGTGGTTTGAACTCAGAGTAGGGGCAGTATCAGTCAGTCAATAATTTTATTTGAAACCGAACCCGACATTGGTTTTCCATCGCTGTCATAAATACACATACAAATTAGATATATACATAGACATCCATGCTTCCAATCAGAACTAACAATTGCAAACTTTAGTAATGAAATTACTAACGTTAAAACCGGCGAAAATCAAATGAACAGTTTTGCAGAACTTATTTCCGTCATTCAGCAAGGCTATCAGTATTATGCGATATACGAAGGAGGGGGAAGAGTACCGTGAAGTCAAGAGCCTTAATGCCTTAGTATTTCTGCTATTTTTTTTTGCTTTTACAGTTCAGTGTTATTCTATTCGAATATTTGGGATAATCTAAATAGGTGACCCAACCTCAGCTGTATTGCATCTAATTAAACAGATTGTTTCAGGTCCCCCGACGAAGAGCTGCCACTTGTTTCATCACCCAACTTCGATGAGAAAGACTTGGGAGAACCAGACGTAGACGTAGTCCTTGAAAGTGGAGACCTGCTGTACTTTCCGCGTGGGTTTATCCATCAGGCCAACGCCCTGCCAGACACTCATTCTCTACACATTACGGTGTCGTGTTACCAGAAGAATTCCTGGGCAGAATTCCTTGGAAAGGTAAGTTTTCTACGTCAGCTCCTTTCGGGTTCACTTGATATCTAAAAAAAAAAAATTACCAAAAATAATAGCATATGAATATAAATATATGACACAAAACAAAACTTGGGCCATGGCATGGCATTCGTCCGGAATCTGGCTGAAACCGGAAAATTTGTTACAAGTTAAGTCTTTATTTGAAGTTGATTAGATGTTGAATATAGGAGTAAGGAGATACGCTGAATTCGTTTTTGAGCTTTATTTTTTCGCCGGACAAGTAGTTCTGGAATTTCGCTGAAACCGGAAAATTCGCATAAGTAAGGCAGGATCGTTTCGATCGGCTTTTAGGGGTAAACACACATGCTGAATTCGTATCTGAACTTGGTTTTCTTAGATGATTAGCTATTTGGCCTTAATCTGTTTCTAAATTTTAAGAGTAAAAATGTTCAAGGAGTCTAGAGAAGACTGGTTCTGGCGAAAGCAAAACCTAATTGTCTGGAACAAATATTGAATTTTTGGGATCCCACCGAAGCCTTTGGTCTTGTTATGATATACCTAGCTCCCTTGTGGAATTATTAGCTTCTAAAATCCCCACCTTTCTCCATTGTTTCGTTTTGTGCCTACGAATTCTTAGCGCTTTTTCGGCTGTGCCGAGTTTTGCCCGTCACACAACGCAAAGTTTGCCGGAATATTCAACGTCCGCTGACAACTCTTTCACATATAAGGATATGATAATCTTCTGTTTTTCTTCTTTTATTTGCTTGGTTGTCCAACTATTTAACCATGGCGCGTTCACTTTTCAAACGTTTTGCGCCCAGCCGCCGCGTCGGAGAGCAGGGGGGCTGGATAGAGTCGACAAGCGCTATCAAGGAAATCGCTATTTTAGGTGAAAATTAATGGTATTTTCTGAAAACATTTTTTCTGACCCATTTCACAGTGAGAAGATCATTTCTAGTAAAAGCTGTGCTAAAAAAAAAGTGCTGGAAATCTTGTCAAAGTTACATGGATCAACCAAGAGATTTATTTGTGAATTTACAGTTCAAACCTTAAGTTATACATACATATACAGTTCACAATATTAAATACAAATCATCAATATCAAACACGAACTAAACTGAGAGGTTAAAAGAATTACAAAGGTTTACAAAGAAGAATTACAAAGAAGACTAAAAAACGGTAATCGGTATGAGAATGGAGAAGCGAGAACTGAGAATTCAGATAAAAAATGCAACTACTGCGTTGTTCTTTAGCTATATAGGCCTACACAAGTGTCTCCCCCTTTCAAGCCAGTAAATCTTGTTGCCCTGAGTTGGAGTTTCTTCTAGTACGTAAATTTACTTGAATATTTGTCAAATTAGTGTGATAATTGTGTCAGATAATTAAAAAATCTTGAAAAATCCTTCTAGGCCGTACCTGCTGCTCTAGCCTTAACCACCGAAGAGAACCTTGAGCTCCGACGTGGTCTGCCACGTGACTACCTGAACTACATGGGCCTAGTGCACAGTGATACGGAGAACCCCGAATTGGCGGCCTCAAGGACTTTGTTCAGAGGGAGAGCCCGATATCTTCTGGATCTTATGGCAGACAACATGCCCCTCGATAGTGCGGCAGACCAGATGGGGAAAAAACTACTTCATGACGCCTTGCCTCCTGCGTTAACTGAAGGTAAAGTCGCAATTTAGGTTTCATTTGCTCGGGAGGGGGGGGGGTTAGAAGAGCGGCACAGCCCTACCAATCCCTATGATCAGAGATGGGTGAATCCGATCATGAAAGGATTCGAATCCGAATCCAGGGCTAGGTACGAATCCGATTCCGAATCCACCATTTCATGCTGAGGATTCGAATCCGGAATCGAATCCGGCCTCAACAAAATATCAAATTTGTGTGTAGGTTATAGTTTAAAAGTCAGAGGTGACAAAAGGCACTGATATCCGTAATGAATTACTGAGGATGGTTGGCGGTGGAGACCAAAAAGTTACCCAAGGTAATATAGAAATATTATATAGAAATATTATTCTGCGTTTCCACCGATTTTGCAGTTTTCTTTTGATTCCGCCCGAAAGATCGACCTCGCTGAAGAGCAAGTAAATAAACCGGGACTGTTTGTCGTCTTACTTGTATTTCCACTCAGTTAGATGTTAGACACATCTTCGACAGTGCAGAACTTTAGACACAGCTTTTCGTTTAAAGGGCTATTCAGTTCACTTCCAAAAAGCTAAACAAAATCCGTCACGCGTCATTGACAGATAGCGCTTCCGGCTATTCCCAATATTCCGGACTTCCTGTGTACCGTTGCTCTTAACTACTTGCTCTTAGCTGCTCTTAACTTTCAGACGAGAAGGTTCGGACAGTTTTCGGCGGTGGCGAATTTTGGGAAGATGGAGAGGTGGTGAATCACGTCGAGATGTCGCCGGACACGGAAATCCGGTTACTGAGAGCTAATATTGCCAGGTAGGCTCTAAAATATTTTTGTCCTGAGAGGTTAGATCTTCTCCATAGTTGGACCTAAGTCTGCAGCTCTGAGTTTGCGGAGGATTTATACGTCTGGTTCGGCCACAAGTCCTAGCTTGGTCACTCCATCCAAAGACCGTAACAGTGGAAAGGCAGGAAACTCCCATAAGACCCAGGGGTCGCAATAATTAGCGCTTCCTAGCGGTAGTAATGCAGTCATACACAAAGCCTCAATCTTTGGGATGGTGCTCGAACGGTTGGGGACCATGCTCCGCAGCACGTTAGGGCACAATGCCCTGCAGCAAGGTCATGGTACCCTCTTAAAAATCTGTTTGAAAAGCAAATTTCCAATTCAGATTCACAATCCAACAGTTGACAGCAGATTTGTATGAGGGTAACCTGCCCTTGCTGCCATGCCCTTAGTGCCGTACGTTGGGGCATGCCCTGACGTTGGGGCACCATGCCCAAAATTTTAGTGTTTGTGTGTGACTTTTGTAATGTCGGTAAAACATCTCTCTGTTGACGTTTCGACCGGTCCCTTCTGACAAATCATCGTCAAACCAAGAACAAAAAATCTGAACCTCCGTCTCCCTATCTCTGTAATATGACTATTCGGAGTCGAATATATCCCCATACCCTGTCCGCTACGAACGAGTAGCTTCGCGCTACATCACGTTTCGTTACCTCTACAAATAGCTAATCGCTGTGAACCAGCTGGTGAGAAAAAGTAGGAGTCAAAGCTGATTGGTTCTATGGACCCGCTCCAGAGCGGGTCAGCGCGCGGAGTACGCCTCCTTCACTATTTTTTCTGCGACAAGCAACGGCGAAGACGGAAGGTGAGTAAACGGGCATCCACATCAGCTCAAAACTAGGGTAAATGCCTCTAGGTCTGCTCAGTTTTGTCGGAGAATTCATAGTCTCTGCATGGGACTAAAGACAGAAGTTCTATCAGATTATTTGTTCTTGGTCAAACCTCACGTGTCATCTGCTGTTGTCTCCAAATTTTGTTTGCTTGTTTTCATCGCTTAAAGTTGAGGTCCAAACGCTAGGTACGCAGCTCCATTTTCAGCGACGGAATTTCAGCGGAGTTTCCTCTCTTTACCACTGTTACGGTCTTTGGATTGATCCACCTGAATCTTTTCCTCTAAACGACTGAACTTGATCGAAAATCTCCTGAGATTTCTTACCTTATCGGGAAAATTCTATTACACATCCATTCGATAGAAAAAGAGCAACAAGCTCATATGGCACTTGTTACGAACAGATGACATTTAATATAGGAAATTCTTGGAAACGCTCCAGTCAGTGGTATGATCCTTACGCGAGAAAACAACATTGTTGGGAGAGCCCTCCGAATCTCCCTTCCGTGTCCGCTTTAGTTGAGACCCACGAATGGCAAACCTAGGGCATCTGCTCCTACCAACCATCCAGTTTCATTCGACTCGTACATTTCCGGCAAGTCCGGTACCTCCCTCCAACTCTGCCCTCTGAACTTGGATCTGGCCTGGACCCCAATATAATTCATGTAAATTATTTGTCCTTATAGTCGTACCGTCCAAGTTTCATCAATATCCCTCCACTCGTTTTATCCCTACATGCCACACTTCAACCCTCACACCGTGGTCGGATGCGGTTCGGCACATAAACAGTACACCTCGGCAGAGGCGTTACTATTAGCCAAAATGTTTTTTTTTTTTTTTTTTTGGGGGGGGGAGGTATTTACCGACTGGCTCGTCAATTTTGCCGACTGTTTTTGCAGAAAAAATCGACTGTTTTGACGAAGAATTTACTGATTTTCGATTATTTTTTACGAAAAACCGACTCCCCCCGTCCCTGCATCTCGGGTATCTGCTCCTGCCATCGATCTCAAATTGGATCACCCGTTCGCTACTTACCCATGTCACGAAGTTCCGGATCCAGCCGAATTGTAATGTCCGCCATATTGTAATGTCTAGCCAAAGGACATTACGAGCGTGTTCCACCCTACTTACCGTAGTTACTACGCTAGTTACCGTAGTTACTACGCTAGTTACCGTAGTTACTACGCTAGTTACCGTAGTTACTACGCTAGTTACCGTAGTTACTACGCTAGTTACCGTAGTTACTACGCTAGTTACCGTAGTTACTACGCTAGTTACCGTAGTTACTACGCTAGTTACCGTAGTTACTACGCTAGTTACCGTAGTTAATACGCTAGTTACCGTAGTTGATACGCTAGTTACCGTAGTTAATACGCTAGTTACCGTAGTTGATACGCTAGTTACCGTAGTTACTACGCTAGTTACCGTAGTTACTACGCTAGGCTGGAACGCTTTTTTATTTTTCGGTCAAATATCAGGCCGCGGGCTGATCGGACCAATCACGTTGGAGAGATGCGTAGTTACTACGCTTACTACGCTCCCGAGCGTGGTAAGTAAATAGTTACTATTAGTTACTATTTTGAGAAGGTTTGAACGGTCAGCGTAGTAACTTTTCGTGATGCAGGAAAGGAAATGGTAACCAATAGTTACTATTGGTAGAGGGGCGGAACACGCTCTACATCATACAAAATTGTGATTACTTATGGAGTCCACGGAATCTTGATGATTCCGATGAAGAATCGCCGTGTGCCCAGCAAAGAGCCTGAAGTCATAACAACAAACGTTGTTGATTGGTTACACAGAATTTGAATCGCTTTGAGGGTTCGTTTGGGTGACGCTTCTTGTTCTTCTTGAGGTTCACTGGCTTGTTTCGTACTTGTTTTACTGATTAAAAATCATTTTGTTTGTATTTGTTATGTTGTTTCTTTTTAGTGCTTATACTTGTCTGCAACATGACGAGTTACAAATCAGATTAATTTAAGTTGATATTCGTAGGTTAATCATGGAGGGGGAAGAAATCCGTCTGTATTTTTCTGCCGAAAATTCGAGGGAGTACCACGAGTTGTTCCCAGAAGAGCCGCCATACTTATTAATTGAGAGCCATCTGGCGCCTGCTATCGAATACCTGATCAGCACTTTCCCAAAGTACAAAAAGGTGTCGAAGTTACCACTAGAGGAATTGTCGGATAAGGTAAGAAATTTTGGATTCCAGGTCTTCGTTTTCATCGGTGGACGTTGAAGGACCAGCCAGGCTAAAAACCCCGGAAAAACGGGGCATTGAACCCCAGATTCTGGATCTGGATGCGTGTTAAAGAGTAAACACATTTAAATAAATAAATGTTTTCTTTATTTCTATAATAGGTCAACATAGTATGGCTAGAATATATTCAATAGAATATTATTAATAGAATATATTACTAGATATATTAAAGGTTTAACTTCAGACATCGAGGCTGATATCGGAAAATAACAGCGAGATGGACATTGAAAATAACCTGTCCGAGCCGAAGGCGAGGCAGGTTATGGAAAATATCAGCCGAGCCGAAGGCGAGGTTGATATTTTGAAATGGCCGTCGAGCTTGTGATTCCGATATCAGTCGAGATGGAGGTATGTTAACTATTATAACTTTTTCGTACAGAACTGGTTTGTTTCAGGGCTGAAAATAATCCAGCCAATCACGTTTCAGAATTAGTCATATCAGCGTCCGGGGAGGATGATATGACAAAATAACATCCTCTCCGGAGGCTGTTATTACTAATTCTGAAACGTGATTGGCTGGATTTTCCGTGGCGTTTTCTGTGTGAAGATTATCGTAATATAACTGACCGTGGGTCATAGGAAGATATGCATTACGCGCCTGTTCGAAAAAAGTTATATGAATATATTAATAGACCCATCACACCTATAGTACATAAATTACCTTAAATTGCAGTTGCAAGCTGTAAGGATGTGGAATAACTCCACGTCAAATTATTCGCTCTGTACTTATTCCGAGAGTTCAGACTTCCCATGTACCCACCCTAACGACACTACGCCGATTCTTGCATTTTTCTTGTCAGGCTCTTTTCGAGGGGAATCAGGCTCCCGCTTATTGCTTCCGAAGAGCTCATTGGTCATAAATACCCGTTGTGCAAGTTTTCGTGTTTCTCATCCAAACCAAAGGGGTTAAGTGCGGCTGAAAAAGCCAAGACGGGTTTATGATCTTTTGATAAAAACGATGCTAGGATATTGGAAGAGAGACTGTAGGCTATCTACTGTGACCAGTGCTTAAATGTGCGAATGGATGGATTGGGGGAATTGAAGAGTGATCGGGACTGTTCATCCTCGTGAATCCTGTATTTGAAGATAGGCCAGAACGTCTGTGAAGTCGAGGAAATGGACTCCCTAGATTCCGGAATCTGGAAGGGTGTAACGGAGTTAATCATGTCCATTCCCTACCCGGTCACTAATTATTCAGTGAAACGGATTGCATTCATTGAGCTGAGTCAGCACACCTTTTCTTCTCGAAAATATGGGCGATTTTAAGCAGAAACGGTACGAAAGCCTCAAACATTTTGTTGAAGGAATAGACACTGCCAAATAATTTGCTTTGTTACTTTTTGACACATACACAAGTCAAGTATTGTCAAGTAGGTATTCGTCTTTCGCTTTGATTTTTTTTTTCTGGGAGTTATTCTGACAGCGCCCATCCATGTACTCAAGACTCATCCAACGGTCGTACCGAGTTTTAGGTTGAGCTAGTGGCTTGAATGTGGATGGATGCTGCCAAACTCAAACATGGTTTCTAGTGAAGAAAGAGTTATAGCAACATTTTCTAGCGGTATCTTTATTTTAGTTATTTATTCAGCTCCTTTAAAGCATTGGATTCGCGCATTTGGTTCTACTCACAGTCGGCTGGTTATCAGTCCGAAGTTTCCATCTAGATAAGATAGGATAGTTCTTTGGTATGTGCTTAATCGCTTATGGCCAATCGCTTATGGCCAATCAAGAAAAGTCTGAGGCTTCCGCAAAGCCAGTCCTTCCGGACTTTCATGAAATAGATGCAAGTCTAAATTCAGATTCTCTGATGTCCATTTCGCGTTTCCTTGTCTCCTGTCCTGACCATGCTAAAGGGTTAATTCGGTACAGGTGTGTTCACAATAATCATTCCTGTCGATTGGCATTTATTTTGTTTGGTTTTGAGTTGTAAAGCTGTAAAGCTCTTCTGTTTCTGTTCAGCTCTTTCTATCACAAGCCTACTTAAAAACATCAGCATTATCCTTAAAATAGCTAAAGGTGTGTCCCGTTAAACGTCATTTCAAAAAAATAGTAGCATTATCCTGAAAACAACAATATTTAGAACATCGTTCCGAAAAACATTAGCATCGTTATTAAAACAACAAAATGCTTTCTCTTTTAATATCATTTCGAAAAACAGTAGCATTATCGTTAAAACAACGGTATTGTTTCTCTTTAAACATGATTTCGAAAAACTCTGTAGCATTTTGATCTAAACGACAATATTGTTTTCTCTTTAGATTTCATTCCGTAAAACATTAAATTGTCCTATAGTTAAATAAACAAAATGTTGGCCCTATAAACATATTTTGTTAAAACATAAGTATTATATTTAAAACATCAAAATGTTTGTCTCTTTTTGAAAAACACTTGAAAACCTCAAAACAACAAAATTTTGTACTTTCAAACGTTATTCCGAAAACATTCTAACAATTCGTTTCGCCCCAAGACTTTTTAGAAATATTAAAGTTTAACCGAAAAGGGTTAGGATAGGACAATCTAGTTACCCATCACTTATTCACTTTTGGCTTGAAAACCCGCTGAAAATGAGTTACTTCGTTGTTCCGCTATTCACGAATAATCGATTTTCAAATAGTGGAATTTCCGTGTGATTTGTGGTGCCTCTATGTGCTTGTTATTGCTGTATGCCTTACGAGAAAGATTTATCATTTTTTTTTGTTCAGGCACTAAGCAATCGTCACCAATCTCACTACTGCCCACTGAAAAGCCGCATTTGTGTTGAGATTAAAATTTCCCGCGTCATAGTAGAATTTACGCTGTGGGGACGGCCGGAGATATTCTGAGCCTCATAACCAGAGCAGATAGTGGAAAATAAAAAAAATCCCTTTGCAGAATCCAAATGATTCAGTGTATCCAACTAAATGACACACAAATAAGTTGGCTTTTCAGTTAAACTTTAACATTTTCCTTGAAACGAAAAATTTGGCCCCGATAAGCATCATTTTAAAAAACATTAGCTTTCTCCTGAAGCCAGCTAAATTGTCGTGACGTCGTCCGCTCTAGGTGTGCAGCGCTTCGCTCGGAGCCGAATGAATGAATGGAATGGCTCTGAGTCTGAGCTCCCGGAAACAAATCAGTCGCTTTTGGTCAGTCGAATTGTAAGGAGTGAAATTGCAGAAAGTGATGTGTTTTTTGTTTTGTTTAAGTGAAATGATATAGAGTGATGAGTGATTTAAAGGAAAGGGGATATTTTTTGCACAATGTGAGTTTTTGAAAATAGTTACAAATTATCTCTTTGATGTTTGAAGCCGTAAAAATGGATAGATAATCATCGCTCAGAAGAATGTTCAGCGTCTATAATCGTAATGTTTCGTAGAAGCATGACCGTATCTCTTAATTTTAAATAGCCATTAACTTATCTGTGTTTTTTTAAATTATATTTTGTTCCCATCAAAGTTAAAAAGAACACACGATGGAGTAGCCTACAAAGGAAGGAAAAAAATAGAAAGAAACAACTTTAAGACACTTAAAACTTGTAGACCAACATTATAGCAATAATAATTTTAACAATAACCTATTTGTAACCCGCTTATTTTAATCAGTGTAGTGTTGACTTGACTTGCTTTATTTGCTTATAATTATAAAATAAACTATATATAATAAACTACACAACCGCCCGGGGAAGGCTCAAACAGCCTGATGATGGACGGCTGTTGGTGACAGCACCAACATTACAGTCAGTTGCCAGTGCGAAGCCAAAGCTAAGAAATGGTTTCAGAAATATTTCGGCAGGCTTTCCATTTGAGCTCTTCTGTGTTTACGGAAGGGAAACCATGAAAACTGGAAAGAACTCTTATACCCTTCCATTTGCTAGCGAGTTGAAATCCCTCACTTTGGAGCACAAGCTGAATATTCCGTAGTCTTGAATTAACTATTCTTGGTATCGGTATGTTGTTTGAATTTCACATGGGGGGGGGGGTAAAGCTATAACCAATCAGTAGGAATGATTATTATGAACACGACTTTACCTTTGCTCTTTGTAAAATCCTAACACCAGCCATCGCTGTTCACAAAAGCAGAAGAGCAAATTCGTTATTTATTCTACAGCAACAAGTCAGTTAGTCTCGTCCGCTCATTAATTATTCAATACGTCAGATTGTATTGACAAAACTCACAACAAATTGTTGAAAAAACAAACAGATCCTGCCAAAATGTCTAGCTACATTTTCTAAGTCTGATTGATTTAGCCTACCAGCTAAACGCCTGCAAATTTGCAATTGAAGGCGAGTAGGATTTCTTCTAACATACGCCTTTATGGGCGCTGCCTTGTTCAGATTTCCGGTCGAATCTCCACGGTTTGCCTGACCACTCCTTGTCCAATTGTTTTTTTTGCCTGACCACTCCTTGTCCTAATGTTTTTTGAAACTATTTGTTGTTTGGCAGGTAACAGTGGAGTCTGCTAGTGAGTTCCCCAGATTGACTGATGTGCTTGTGAAGAAGGTCTGTGCTTGCCGCTTGAGTACTGGCCTATTCATCAGCCCTTTTTGAGTGACCCCAGGTGTTTCTTCCTGTGTTTGGCACAAGTATGCTGGGTGGGATGTTGTTGCTCAAATTTGTGTGCACAGCTTGCTCTTCTTTTTGTCTGCTATTCTTATTAAAGGACCCGTCTTACCTAAAATGCCACCTACTTCCGTAATTCTCTCGGGTCTAGGCGAAAACCCCCCCGGCGAAAACCCCCCCGGACAAACCCCCCCCCGCCAAACCCCCCCCGGCTAAAACCCCCCCGTTCCCAAAACCCCCCGGACCAAAACCCCCCCGGTACCAAAACCCCCCCGACCAAAACCCCCCGGTACCAAACCCCCCCCCCGCATAAAAAAGACGGGTATGTAAGAGTAGAGTAACTGAAGAATATACCCCCCCCCCCCGGTACCCCCCCGGCGAAAAACCCCCCGAATCCTTAGACACTCACACATATTAAGACTGGGAATTACTGGGCAACAAAACGAACAACCATGTGACAGTTTTACCATTGACAAGCACGAGTAAGGTGAAGAGCTGGTAGAATATTTCTGGGACTATCTTGAAAGTACTATCACAAAACGAGCTCAACCTTTCCCTTGACCCAAAGGATCCTCCCATCAAGTCTTATAAAAATATTCATTCCCTTCGAGAGTTATCCTGCTCACAGACGGATAGCATGACAACTTTTGCGGTGTCATAGGTATCCCTCCGCTTATTGCCCATCTTCGAGTTTCTGGTATGAATCAGGGATAACTAAAGAGCAATCGGGCAAGGGGAGCTTCACATTGCACCAATGGGTGGCATCGTAACTGCAGCTTCCTCGCCAAGAAGGGTGAGGCATTGGGAAAGGATCTGTTGGGGGGATCGTTACACAGAGTGGAACTGGCTTTGATTTGATGATTCACATTTAACACCTCACTGACAACAGCTTCAGTTGAATGCGGGTGTTTGGTGACTTCAGCAATTAGTCTGTCACCATCAACCTTCACCTTCGCCTTACACTCCCTTTGTTTATCATTGTTCTGATACCCACTTCAGGCATTCTTGTAGAGTCAAGTTTGCGAAAGAAGTTTATTCTACTCTTACTCTCTACCTACCAGTTACTCTACTCTTGCATACCCGTCTTTTTTTTTATGCGGGGGGTTTTGGTACCGGGGGGTTTTGGTACCGGGGGGGTTTTGGTCCGGGGGGTTTTGGTAACGGGGGGGTTTTAGCCGGGGGGGTTTTGGCGGGGGGGTTTTCGCCGGGGGGGTTTTAGCCGGAACCCATTCTCTCGCTGCCTGTTTGGGTGAAAATGTATGAGCCAGAAGGTTGTCGCTGATTTTCGGGTATTCCCTCGTTATCATATATATCTTTGTTTAGTGTCAGTATATTATGGTTTCTTACCGGATTAAAATTGTTGAATTATATCCATTGATTTTTGGGATCCCAAAACGTAAGGGGAGCGATACCTGTGACATCGTAAAAGTTGTCCGTCTGTACTTCCGTCTGTAAGCACGATAACTCTCGAAGAGAATGAATATTTTGTTCAAACTTGGTGTGAGGATTCTTTGGATCAGAGGACAGGGCAAATTCGTAGATGGGCTCCGTAGCTCTATATTTGGGGGTGGGGGTTCAAATTAAGGGCCCAACAAAGTATTTTTTAAAAGCTAATGAGGGTTAAGCCAACATGCTGAATCCGTGTATTTCTCACCGGACATATAGTTCGCCCGGAATCTGGCCAAAACTGAAAATTTGTTAAAAGTAACAGTTTTGTCTGAAGTTGAGCCGTTTGGCCGTAATGTTTCAATAAAACAAGACTACGGTATCATTTATATTTATTTTACAACGGCTGATAAATAGTAAAATGCTGACGTCTGGGTCTGCAATAGTCGTTTTTGCAGTTACCGTGGTATCCTGGTGGTATCTGATACTACGGTTGCTTTGCAAAAACGGCCATTGCCGAAATTGCGCTTTTCGAAGTCATCCCAAAAGAAAAACTTTCATCCAGTCACATCATTAAGTGCCAAACTTCTTTCCCACCAATTTGACAAAAATTGATCAAAGTGATATGACTTCTTCAGATACCCCGATCAGTTACCACGGTCGGGCCGTGGTATCGGAATATCGGATACCACGATAACTGGCCAGATACCACGGTAATTGCAAAAACGCCTTTTGACCGTGGTATCAGAGACCACGGTAACTGCAAAAACGACTTTAAACAGTGGTATCAGATACCACGGTACCTGCTAAAACGCAACTCGTGGTATCTGAAAAATTCATCTTCACTCATCATCAATAATACATGAGTCTAGTTTTTTGTCAGATTGGTGGGAAAAAAATTATGCGTAGTATCAGATACCCCGGTAACTGTGAAAACGTCTAATTGTAGATCCAGTTTTCGTGGTAACAGATACCGGATGGTATCTGCAAAAATTGTGTGAATGAATATTCAAGTCTGAAAAGGTTAACTTTAAATGCTGATAAAACAGTAATGATGGTTTTTCGCGAAGAGGGGGAGGGGATTGCTACTAAGGACAGGGTGAGTTCGGACGGTAAAGATATAGAGATTAAGGAATCATTCTTTTTTTCGGGGGTTAAATTACCATCGAATGGGTAGTTTGGTAAGCACTTGTATAGTGTCTTGGTGAAGGGTAACAACTGTGTGAACGGTATTCTGCGTAATAATTTGAAAGATATTAAGAACAGGGTGTTTCATAAAGGAATTATTATTACGAAAGTGACATCATCGGCTATGCACTATGGAGCAGAGTTGTGGGGTTTAATGCAGGTGATATGCTAGGTTAGAAGTTGTACAAAATGGATATTTTGAACGTTTAACGTTTTTTAGTTTTAATGGGTGATCTAGGATTGTTTTCCTTGCATGTAGGATTGTCCGGATGGTAGCCTAAGATTTTGAGGAAATCATAAGTTTACCTAGAATAAGACCTTTGAAATCCGCTTACTTAGAGGCTCTCGGAGACCCAACAAGTGATTCATGGCCACTCCAGATAAAACGTATCCTTGACCAATTCGGGATATCTGACCAGTGGTGTGACAGCCAGGGTTCAGGGGCCACCCCAGGCGAGGTAAGGTCTTACAAGACCAAGAAATCCAAAAACGGCACCACGAGAATGATTCTAAGACGTCGTTGTATTTTTACCCTAAGGCCAAAGAGTGCTGGGGTTTAGAGATGTTCTTAAGGGAGGGTTTGGAGGAATTAAAATTGATGGTTAGTGCTCGTACGATAGCCTTCCCCTCGGAATTCGGAGAAAATATCTGGGAAGTGTAAAGGGGCGGTCTATAGTGGTTTTACTTTTGCCCAATGTGTGGTTGTGTGGATGAGAATTTGTTTCATTTTAGTTTAATGATTTGGGGTTGAAATGTTTGGGGAAGGAAGGTTGTTACTCTTACTAGAAATAATCTTTTCCCCGTGAAATGGATCAGAAATAAACATTTTCGAAAATACCATTACTTTCCATCTGAAATTAGCGATTTTCTTGTTAGCGCCTGTCGACTATGTCCAACCTTCCTGATCTCCGACGCGGCGGCTGGGCGCAAAACATTTGAAAACTGATCGCGCGGTGGTTAAAAAGTGTGAAAACTAAGCAAATAAAAGAAGTAATAAACAAAAGCTTCTCATATCCTTATGTGTGAAAGAGTTGTCAGCAGACGTTGATGATCCCGACAAACGTTTCGTTGTGTGACGGGCAAAACTCGGCAAGGCAAAAAAGCGCTAAAATTTCGCAGGTACAAAACGAAACAGTGGAGAAAGGTGGGGATTTTAGAAGCTTATAATTCTGTATGGGAGCTAGATGTATTATAAAAAGCAGAATAAGAAAGAGGGGTCCCTTTAAGGAGAAAAGTCTGTTTTGGGTTAGTCAACTTGGTCTTTCTTGCGGATAGGTTGGAAGCACAGAGAAGAGTTTTTGTAGTTAGGCTTCATTAGAAGAGATGCTTGTTTGATTGTTTTTATTTGTTTTGGATTCGATAGGCCCTCGGGCCTTAAGTAATGTATATCAAATCATGTTTGGAATAGCAGACGTTTGAGGAGGCAGTCATCACGTTTCTACCTAAAACATCAGATTAATTTTTTTATTTATATATATATATAGCCTATATATAGGCTAATTATATTTTGTTTTTAGATTGAGCTGGCCACTGCACTGTGGGACAAGGGAATCATCATATCCAAAGACGCGCTCGTTTCAGGATTCGATGGCTGAAGTATTTTGATCTTACTCAAGGTAAATGCCAAGAGTTTTTATACCACCTTTGTTGAAAATAAGTTCAGTTGTCAATTTCAAGCGTATGTGATCTTTTGTGACAATAAAAGGGGTTGCCTGGACTCCAGAAACAAAAACACATTTCCTCCGATTTTGCGTAGCCCTGGGAAGTAAAGGAGTCTGCAAAAGACGAAAAAATCAGGAAATGTCGGGCTTCGCTCAGTTGGTCCTCCATTTGTAGGCTCTCCTTGTCGTGGAGTAGGACATGAGCAGATTTTTTTACCGCCTTATTCCGTAGGAATATGAAGGGGCAGCCCATCATATCTATGTTTATTTAAGTGCATAATATTTGTACTGATAACAAAGAGAGACAATTCTTGCACTTACCGTGCACAGGGTTATCCGTCACTATTTCAAACTAGTAACGAAATACTCCAACTTTCAATGTCTCTTTCTCACTTCACATTGGTAAACAAAAATGAAAGGAATATCCTGAAAGAACAATCTGATCTTCTTGTTCGTTCAAGCATTTTTCCATCAGACTCCTTTTGACAGTATTGCCAAATCGGAAACATATATGACAACACCCAAATTTGAGGGAATAATTTTTGCTGTTAGGGGACGGCGGTTTATCAGGATGCTCGCATGTTATTGGTCAGTACAAAAAAAAATCGCTCGCTATTGGTTAATTAATAGCCTGTCTTTTGCCGTCGGCAGCAGCTTATATATTTAAGTTACGGCCTGAAAGGGTCCGGATATGAACAAAAATAATTGTGAAACCTTTTTAATGCAGTTTACCCTCAAAGTACCCTTTTCGGTACAGTTTGAACATATATTTGATGGGTTTGAACCACTGTGGTTTGAACGGGTCAGTCGGCTGAGCGGGTTCGTTCTTGTAGCTACAGCGCGATGAGCACCCTTGCCAAAGGTCGAATTATGTTTATTTGTTTGCTGGAACGAATCTCAGCCGACTTATCTGTTCTATCCCGTTTTTCTATCCCTTGTGTGTCACAGAGGCGTCATTTCGCGAAAATCTAAGGGGTGGCAGTGACAAATCTAGGGGGTGGCAGTGACATCCTTCTGGGCCCCCCTTGCTATTTTCATGTTCGGAACTACATAGGTAAGACCACGGCTGAAGAGCGGAAACTAACTAGAACTCGCTGGACGAACTTCTAACGATTTTTGGCCAGAAAATGCAAGCAGCGCCGCAGGCAAAAAAAAATGTTGAATTTGCATGTTTTCTAACAAAATTTAACTACTTCCTGAACAAATTTTAGGTTCTAAAATGGCCCTCCCCCAAACTGCAAGTCCAAACCTCAAAGTAAACAGAGCATACTACAAGCGGCGCAGGCGAAAGTTTTGGATTTCTTTATGATCAGAGGGCCTTTTTGGATCACAAATGAAAGCAGGGGCAACGACTTATAATGTTTGGTCACGACACATTTCAAACAATGTGAGACATTAAACTGAAAACTGGTAGATGATGGTGCTTCAACTCGACCCTTTCCAAATAAAATGACCTTCCGAAAAAAAAAATTAAAACAGGTTAGCATTTGCTGCAACACACGTTAAACGCATATTTAAAACTCTTTTTACCATTTTACAAAATAAACAAGCTGGGGTTAAGTGAAAAAGCACTTAGTGTTTGATGACCCTCTCCCCTTCCTACTCTTACATTTTGTGCTCCGTCGGGAAGGTGCCCCCACCTGAATTTCCAAGGGGGGCCTCAGCTATCCAGGAACAAATCACAATATGAGACTGAATGCCACGTTATAAAAATAATGTCTCGCTCTTCATGTTCAGAGTTCAGACACACAACACAACTGATCCAGCCTCAAACGCGCCTTGAAGACATTCGATCCTCGAACAATGGGTCATTATCTCGGAAAAGGTTCAATTTTCATCAGTGACTTAAGATCTACTGGTATGGCGCAACGAGATGTCACAGTTGTGATGAAAAACTGACTTTTTCAGGCTATTTTCCTGGGTAGCTAGCTGCCCCCCCCCCCCAAATGACGCCTCTGGTGTGTCAAAAATCCGTTAGCTCGGTATTTCTGTGACAGAAACAGTTTCAGGTTTTCGACAGCAAGCAGTTCTTGATACCAAAAACCAAATTGAGTCTGTATATGCTTAAATTGTTGCGAACCGGGGAAAATATAACCGCCGAGCTCTTGCCAAGCTCTACGCGTACTGCGACCACTCGGTCCTTTACCTTTCTGGACTCTACCCCCCTGCTGAAGAAAAAAGATGTCGCTGCTATTCGAATTGAATATTTCCGTTAACTGTAATTCCTCCTCTACTTGCCAATTTGGTATAAAAACCGAAAAAGGATTAATAAATTTAGTCACAAATATAACCGTTGAACTTGACGAGCTGCATAGAAAGCTGTCGGTTGTGGCGTTTTCTCCACATCGTGGTCTTGTCCGTTTGTTTGAAGCGTAATTTTGTTGAAGTTTAAAATTTGTATTCTAGTTCAAGTTGTGTGCTTTCTTTTCTTTGTGTAGGCTACTCCACTATTTCTATTTTGTAGAAGTGGGTAAATAAAAGATTCGTTCATTCATTGACTCATTAACACCATCCGATATGATTTGCAGATAGCTTGGGCTGAAGGAATAGTTTGAACTTCTTCAGTTTACTTTTCATTTTAATAGTGATAAAATTCATTAGCCTTTGTTGGTCCTTCTTCCTAAAATGTATTCTGAGTAGCTGAGGAGACCGTTTCCGTCGAGGTCGTCGTCTTCCAGTACACCGTCGATCATTTCTGAAAAATAAATGTGAAGTTTAGTTTATTTTATTCACAGATAAGCTGTGACAACATTTATTTCTCGAGCCTCTTCATCAGGCTTACCGCCTGGCAGGGGGAATTCATTTTCATGAAATTAATCAAATTCATCAAGATCCACATCCCGGCTGAGGAGCATTTTTGTCTTTCAGTTCACTACTTATAACAAGACCAAAGTTTTCGATGGAATCCAAAAATTCCAATATTCGTTGGATTTCTTAATCCAAACAGTCAATCTCGAAGATTTCCGGTCTTCGCCAGGGCCCATTAAAGTAGTTGATTCATGTGGGCCGAGAAGGTGGGAGACACTATCATTTTATGATGTGTCGAATATTTACGAACACACTGTTACCTTTGTTTTCTCCAAAATCTTCATGGTATCCAAGGTTATCCACAAATTACTTTCACTCTTGAAAACAAGGTCGTCAACTCGCCATTATTCATTAAATATTCACTGATCTCCTGCTGCTGGTCAGATGTATACTAAAATCTTCGAGAAGATCGAGGGGCGTGTAAGAGGATTAAAACAACGAAATATATCACCCTGTGGACATTTAGATATGTCAGAAGTAGAAACCCTCGGCCAGTTTGACAATTTTTGGTCTCGGAAGCTGAATATTATTTAGCTTAGTTTCATAATCTCTAAGAAATCGTTATAACGAATTTAGTATAATTTACGGCGTTTGTTTATTGCGATCTGGTTTACATCCTTAATTCTTTGGACTTACGGGAATCAACAAGAAAAAAACAGAAAACAAAATACTCAAAGAAATTGATAATGCAAATAATTAGTTTGATTTTTCTACACATTTTCTATGTCCCCGCTACAATAAAAACAAATTGTTAGATCCATAGTCAAACTATGATCCCACTGATCCCAGCCTCCCCATGTCGTGCACTTCCGACCCGCGCCACTAGATGACCCAGCGGTCGGATCGAGTCGTGTCTTCATCTTGGGTCTTGGGTGGGGGGTTCTAGACGTTGCAAGTGCTAGAATGCTTATGATGCAACTCCTTTAAAAACGTCACTATTTATCCCTATCCAACAGCTTGAAAAAACAATGATAAGTGGTGTTTTTTGACCAATTGCGACCAAACAGGTAATCAGCTGAGAAAACCAAGTTAAGATATGGTTTCAGCATGTATGTTTACCCCGTATATTTCTTCTCTGATCGACTTCAGAAAAGTGTTTTACTTTAAAAAAAAATTGCTTGTTTATCTGTATTCCGGGTGAACTGTATACTTCTCCGAAAGGAAAGTAAACTTCAAAAACAGATTCGGATTGCCTCATTACCCTCGTGTCGACCCTTTGACCAATTTATACTTCGCCCCGAATCCCTCCGAAACCGGAAAATGTGTTCAAAGTAAAAGTTTTTTTTTTTTTTTAGTTTAATACCCTTTATTAGACAAACCACTTTTACATATACTAAACTACATGAAACAAACTTTTTATAATACTCTTACCATTCCTTATACATGTAGTCATACCTCTGGGCTCCGACTGAAGGAAAGCCCGAATGGGCCTGTGGGGGCAGTCAAAAAACAAACAAACTTCACTTAACATTAATTTTAACATTCGATTACGGGTTCGATGTAGGGGTAAACATGCTGAATTCGTTTTTATGGCACTTGCAGCCTCTGGCTCAAGTGCCATATACCGATCGCAATTCCGTCTGTCGGTCGGTCTGTCGGTCTGTCGGTCGGTCTGTCCGAATTTTTTTGTCCCACATGTTCGAGTTAGGGTACTTCCAGATGTGCTAGGGCGATGAAACTTGGCAGGAAAATCAGGGACCCGACCAAACTAACCTAGAAGTAATCAGTTTCCCGATCCGACCATCTGGGGGGGAGTGGTGGGTTGGGGAAATTCTGAAAATTAAGGAGTTTTGTCACACTTTTTCGAGTTGGAGTACTTCCAGATGTGCTAGGACGATGAAACTTGGCAGGAGCATCAGGGACCCGATCGGACTAACTTGGAAACATTCAGTTTCCCAATCCGACCACCCGGGCGGGGAGTGGAGGGCTGGGGAATCCGGAAAATTCGAGTAGTGTGTAACTTCGGAACGGGTGATCGGATTGGAATGAAACTTAATAACTGAATAAATGGCATAGTTCCGATGTCCCGTTTCAAGTCCAGACCGGATTCGACAGCTATGGGGGAGTTGGGGGGGGGAGACCGGAAATTTCGAGAAACGGTTAGAATAGAGGGATCGGAGTGAAACTTGCTGGGAAGAACAAGCATCTGCTCCAGATAAATTGTTTATACATTTGGACTGGATCCGACCGCCCGGGGGGGGAGTGGAGGACTGGGGGATCCGGAAAATTGGAGTAGTGTGTTACTTTCGAACGGGTGATCAGATTGGAATGAAACTTAATAACTGAATAAATGGCACACTACTGATGTCCTGTTTGAAGTCGGGACCGGATTCGACAGCTATGGGGGAGTTGGGGGGGGGGAGACCGGAAATTTCGAGAAACGGTTAGAATAGAGGGATCGGAGTGAAACTTGCTGGGGGGAACAAGCATCTGCTCCAGATAAATCGTTTATACATTTGGAATTTTGGACTGGATCCAGACACTAGCGGGGTGGAGGGCTGGGGAATCCGGAAAATTGGAGTACTGTGTAACTTTCGAGCGGGTGGTCGGATTGGAATGAAACTTAATAACTGAATAAATGACATTCCTCTGATGTCCCATTTGAAGTTCGGACCGAATTCAACAGCTATGGGGGAGTTGGGGGGGGAGGCCGGAAATATCGGAAAACGGTTAGAATGGAGGGATCGGAGTGAAACTTGCTGGGAAGAACAAGCATCTGCTCCAGATAAATCGTTTATACATTTGGGATGGATCATGACATTAGGGGGGGGGGTGGAGGGGAGTTTCCCGGAATTCCGGTTATGTCGGTTTTGGGGATTTTCACGACGAATCTTGGGAGGCGAATCAGGGACCCGATCAAACTGACTTATAAAGAAAAATTTACATGATCTGATAGCCGTGGGGGGAGTAACGGGAGGGGGAATCCGGAACATTGAGTCATGCGTAACTTTGAAACGGCTGATCGGATTTGAGTGAAATTTAGTAATTGAAGAGAGGACATGTTTCTGTTGATCTTTTTCATGTCCGGACAGATCCGACAGCAATTGGGGGGGGGGGGGGCCGAAAATACGTGACCGACTTAGACTGGTGAGATCGGGATGGAACTTTGTGAAAATAACAAACAGATGCTCTGGATAAACACTTACGGAACCGGATTGGCTCCGGCGACTGTGGGGAAGTTTGAGGGGGGGAGATCCGGGATTCCGGTGATCACGATTTAAGGTACTTCCAGATAATCTAGGACGATGGAACTTGGCTGTAATATTAGAGATTTGACAAGATTGACTCAAAAATTGCCACTTTCCAAACCCGACCATTCGTTAAAGTACTAACCTTGACTGCAAATTTAGAAAAATACTTTTAAACCAAATTCATATTTTCATGATCCCCATGAGCCCATTATCATTTTTGCCTCAAGGGTTTTGTTTACAAATGACGTTCTAGCTCCCTTAAAGTGTGAATCTGAACGGCCAGGTCGAAAAGTACTTTATTTCTAACAATACATCTCAACCCATGATCATTTGTGCCACAAGGGTTTTGCTTAAAAATTTATTTCTGTCACCCTTAAAGTGCGCATTTGAAATGAAAAGCGAAAAAAAACTTTTGACGAAACGGTATACATCAAGGATCCCTAAGGGCCTGTGATCGTTTTTGCCTCAAGGGTTTTGCATACAGATGCATTTCTAGCGCCTTTAAAGTGCGCATCATTACACCCAAGTTCAAAAATAAAATACTTTTTATCTAGCTCCCTTAAAGTGCGCATTTTAACCACAAAGTCGAAAAATACATTTTATCAAACAAAACATCTCAACACATGCAAGTGCCATATGAGCTTACAGCTCTTGTTGGGTTTTAGTTTCTTGCCGCAGGACCAGTAGTTCGCCTGGAATCCGACCGAAACCGGAACTTCGGCTGAAGTAGGCCAAGGCAGGAAATTTTCGAACCCGATGAGATGAATCCATATCTGAAGTTGGTTTTCTCAGGTGATTAACCGTAATATGAATAAAATACCACTATGGTATCGTTTGTGTTTATTTCCGATCAGTGACAATAAGTAACAATGTTTAAGAAGTTAGGCGAAGAGCTGAAATCTACAAGACCCGATTGTCTGGATCGAAAAGTCCAACAAGTTATTAAATTTTTGGGATCCCATCGAAACCTTTGGTCTTGTTTCGCTAGATTTAAGTTAACACTGCCAAGTCAACGAAATGGTGGATGATGATTATGTTGCTTTATAACGCGGTAATTAGTATCTCATCCAGAAGGTTGATAATTTTTTTGCTGCCATCCCCTCCATGGTTTTCTGGCCAGGCTAGCCTTTGAGCAACGTCAACTAATATAATACATAATATATGTATATACACTATAATATCGAAATGATATTTCTGGCCAGGTCAGGCCTTTAGCGACGTAATCTAATATATGCATAAAACAGGGTAAAATATTATATAATATCGAAATGATACCCAGGGATAAAATAACTGCCGGTTAAACTGCAGGAATTCCCCTTTTTTACCAGTAAAATTGGCCAAAACGCGATATCTGCTCTGCAGCGAACACCGATTCTTCTATAGGTGGGCTACGATAATGGATTAACAAAAAAAAATCCACCTGCTTTTCTTCTCGGAAAAAAAAAACATGTTTTGAATCCCGCCGACGGGTTCCGGCTTAGACCCCGCGCCACCCCCACCCAGTGCAAAAAGGCCCCTGGCGAAAACCTCCCCGGGTATCAAACCCTCCCCCCAATTTTAATAAAAATATATTTTTATGAAAAGTATCTGTAGAGGCGAGCAGCCGTCACGCGTTTACATGTAGCTGTCGTGTCTAGGGAAAAGTCGCGGTCCATACTACAGGTTTTAGTAAGATTTTTATAATTTCCTGTATATTTACATTGGGGGGGGGCAGGGGGGTTTCACCAGGGGGGAGGGTTCGCCTAGTGCTGAAAAACTTACCTAATGGAACTGGATAACGGGTCATTGTACAGATGAAGTATGTTTAAGAGACTAACCGGGGAATGTGCAAGACCCGATTCAAAATATGCTATCTTTGCCTACATCAAACTTGCCGTCCATTTTCTGGTACGTTAAAACTTTTCCTTTGTGTTATAAACAATGCCAAAACCTCTCATGCGCAGAGTCTCTAACTCCCTAACTCATCGCCCGTCACCCCTTTCTCCCGAGTCGACGATGCCAAATTTCCCAAATGCATTGCCAAACTATACATTCTCGTGATTTCCAAGGACCCATGATCATTCGTATCTCAAGGGTTTCGCTTACAAATGATCACAACAAACCCACGAATTGGCAAAAACCTACTTTCATCCTTTTCCCAAGCCTTGCAAGTGCCATGTGAGCTTCCAGCTCTTGTTTCAGAGACGGGCGAATCCGATCATGAAAGAATTCGAATCCGAATACTGCATTGTTTTGTCACCGTATCGTTTGTCTATCTTGTTTGTTTTTTCCCTCCTATCTTCCTTCTCCACTGGTTTTGTTCAAAACCTTTGTGTGGGTAATAAAAAAAAAACAAAAAAAATATGTGTATTCCCTATTTGAGGTCCTGCCGAAAACTTTGGTCTTTTTCGTTTCGACGGAGGGCTACAGGCTGTAACACGCGTGGTAATTTTGAAATGCCATTGGCCCTGCGCGAAAGTTGGAATGAGTAAATAGTTGCGTTTTCGCTGATACCATGGTATCTGTTACCACGGTAACTGGATCTGCAATTCGTCGTTTTTTTCAGTTACCGTGGTATGTGATATACGGTCCACTGCAAAAACGACTATTGCCGAAATTGCACTTTTCGAAGTCACCCCAAAAGAAAAACTGATATCCAGTTACATCAGTAAGTGTTGAACTTCTTTCTCACCAATTTGACAAAATTTGATGAAAGTGAGATGACTTTTCAGATACCACGACCAGATAGCACGGTCGGACCGTGATATCTGAATATCTGTTACCACGGTAACTGGCCAGATACCATGACAACTGCGAAAACGCCTTTTGACCGTGGTATCAGATACCACGATAACTGCAAAAACGACTTCAGACCGTATATCAGATACCATGGTATCAGCAACAAGAGCTGTAAGCTCATATGGCACTTGCGTGGGTTGATTTGATTAAAAGTAATTTTCGACTGCGCGGTTCAGATGCGCACTTTAAGGAAGCTAGAGAAAAAGTATTTTATCGTAGAACTTGGCTGTAATGATGCACACTTTAAAGGCACTAGAAATTCATCTGTAAGGAAGACCCTTGAGGCAAAAACGATATCAGGCTCTTAGGGATCATTGATATATACGTATGATCAAAAGTTTTTTTTTTCCGCTAATGCGGGTAAAATGCGCACTTTAAGGGTGCTAGAAAACCCTTGTGGCACAAATGATCATAGGTTGAGATGTATCGTTTGATAAAAAGTACTTTTCGACCTTGCGGTTAAGATGCACACTTTAAGGGAGCTAGAACTTCATTTGTAAGCAAAACCCTTGAGGCAAAAATGATCATGGACTCATGGGGATCATGGCAATGCATATTTTGCTTAAAAGCATTTTTCTTAATTTGCGGTCATGATTGGTACTTTAGGGAATGGTCGGATTTGAAAAGTGGCGATTTCTAAGCCAATCTTGTCAAATTTCTAATATTCCAGCCAAATTTCATCGTCCTAGCACATCTGGAAGTACCTTAACTCGCGATCACCGGAATTCCGGACCCGCCCCTCAAACTCCCCCCACAGTCGCCGGAGCCAATCCGGTTCGGTTTTGGACTTGTTTGTTATTCCCACAAAGTTCCATCCCGATCTCTCCAGTCCAATCCGGTTACGTATTCCCCCCCCCCCAATTGTTGTCGGATTCGGTCCGGACATGAAAAAGATCACCACAGGCCCTCTGTTCAGTTATTCAATTTCACTCGAATCCGATCACCCGTTCCAAAGTTACGCATGGCTAAATATTCCGGATTCCCCCTCCCTCCGATCCCCCCACGACTATCGGATCGAGTGAATTTTTATTTACAAGTTAGTTTGATCGGGTCCCTGATACGCCTCCCAAGTTTCGTCGTGAAAATCCCAAAAACTGTCATCACCAGTATTCCAGGAAAATCCCCTCCCCCCCCCCCAAGTGTCCGGGTCCAGTCCAAACGTGTAAACGATTTATATGGAGCAGATTCTTGTTCTTCCCAGCAAGTTTTACTCCAATCCCTCCACTATAACCGTCTCTCGAGATTTCCGGTCTTCCCCCCCCCCCCAACTCCCCATAGCTGTCGAATCCGGTTCGGACTACAAATGGAAGATCAGAGATATGTCATTCATTCAGGTATTAAGTTTCGTCCCAATCCGATCACCCGTTCGAAAGTTACACAACACTCAATTTTCCATATTCCCCCGCACTGAATCACACATACAAACCCCTTTGACCCTCGAATGCACTAGCTCTTTCCGATGTTAACAGAGTGATCCGATGCAAAGAGTGACGTCACGCCGCGCGCAGACCTACTAGTGAGAAGAAAGGGGTAGGGGTTTTACAAAAACTACTAAATTCTCAGGATTCCCCGGCCCACCACTCCCCCCCAGATGGTCGGATCGTGAAACTGATTATTTCCAGGTTAGTTATATCGGGTCCCTGATATGCCTGCCAAGTTTCATCGTCCTAGGACATCTGGAAGTACCCTAACTCGAAAACAGTGGACCGCCCGACCGACCGACAGACCGACCGACCGACCGACCGAAAAGCGATCGGTATATGGCACTTGAGCGGAGCTGCAAGTGCCATAAAAACGCGACTAATGTCTTTGGACTTACTGACATAAAACTTCAGATTTTGTTCGTTCTGACGCTGAAGCATGGCCAGTTGCCGCTGTTTCTCTTCTTCGGGTAGTGCCGGGTCAAATTCGGGTTCTGGTAGGACGTGGCTGATTGCTGATAGGAGTTCGAGTCCGTCTAACTGCATGTTTCCGTCGTAATCATGGACCCTGAAACGGCCGTCAGCTTTATTTGAAAGAACTTCGGCTCCCACATGATGATCAAATGGGAATGGACTAAGGACTCAATGCCAAGTGTGCCAGGTTCTTTTGACACGTATTGAATTAGGTTCGTTTGATTTCGTCTCCTTTTTTTCGAATGTTCTGCTTGTTTCCGTAATTTTGCCGTTTTGAGGACACAGCTTAGCAAAAAAGCAAAACATATAAATATTATCGGATGAAAAATTTGTAGCCTGTGTAGTTGTATGGTAGCTGTACGAAAAAGTTGCATGTATTGATATGCAGTAGTACAGAATACATTAATTTAATGTGCCCCAGACTGGGCTAATCTCAAGCAGTAGTATTCAATAGCATCCCGCCTTGCTCCAGTAGCATCCAGTCTTCCTATAGTAGCATGTAGTAGCATCAGTTGGTACTGCATGCTACTTTTTCGTACAACTTAAAATATTTTGAGAAAATTTTTCATCCGGTTGGTAGCCTATCGTATACCATATACCATAATCCGACTTTTTCTTACTTAAGTTGTAATTTGCGCGGATTAATGTTTGCTAGGTTTAAATTTCATTGTATTCTTCGGAGCCGTTAAAAGTTAGGCAATGTTCAAAGTAACATAGTAACATGTATTCTGGCTTCTGTTGTGGAGATCCACCGAGGCAAAGTACAGCTCGAGTCCGCAGAAGGGCTCTATATGGGGGGGGGTAGAGATTAAGGACTGTCTCGATCGGGTAGTTCGTGTCTTGTCAAAGCTAAGGCCAAAATATTTGCTTTAAAGTTTAACCGAAAAGGGCTAGGATAGGACAATCTAGTTACCCATCACTTATTCACTTAAATTGGCTTGAAGACCCGCTGAAAATGAGTTACTTCATTGTTCCGCTATTCACGAATAATCGATTTTTATATAGTGGAATTTTCGTATGATTTGTGGTGGCTCTATGCGCTTGCATTTTTGTTGTATGCCTTACGAGAAAGATATATCATTTTTTTTTGTTCAGTCACTAAGCAATCTTCACCAATTTCTTCACTGCCCACTGAAAAGCCGCATTTGTTTTGAGATTAAAATTTTCCGCATCATAGTAGAATTTACGCTGTGAGGGCGGCCGGAGATATTCTGAGCCTCATAACTGGAGCAGATAGTGGAAAATCAAAAAATTCCTTTTGCAGAATCCAAATAATTCAGTGTATCCAGTTAAATGACACAAATAAGTTGGCTTTTCAGTTAAACTTTAACACTGTTTGATGGGCATGATTGTCGATAGAAAAGGAATTGTGGAAAAATGAGAGGTTAGTAACTGAAAATACGCGTTGGAAGCCTTGAAAAATAATGATTAAGCATAGCCACTGGGACGGAAATGTTGATACAGGATTGTGACGATCAAATCCGGATTGTCCTGCGGTTTTTGTTTTGGCGGACATTAGGGGAGAAACAGAACCAGTGGTATGTGATTATTTAGGAACACAGCTGTACCTTTTCTCTCTGCGAAATCCTGCAAACTGACAACATTGTTCTCAAAAGCAGAAAATCAAATTAGCCCTTTAGAGAATTATTATTATTATTACAGAATTAGAATTATTATTATGTACGTTTATTATTCGGTAGATTAAGCTGCATTGGTAAATTCAGCCGCGCTAAATCGTTCTTTTTGAAATTATGGCGAGTTTTAAGCAGAAGTAACAGGAAAAACATCAAAACAAGTTATTGAAGGAAACAGATACTGCCAAGTATTCGGCTGTAACTTGTCTGGAACTGGTATATGATGTATCTCACCCTATGCCCACAGGCAGCTATATAATGACAATCTTTCACCGACCTTTCAAGAGGTGGATCTAAAAGTAAGAACCACTTCGACCCAGCGGTGGATATTACAGTATATCCACCTCTCAGCGGTGAGTATTACAGTATGTCCACCCACCAAAATGTTTTCTTTTTTCGACCAAAGAACTGAAAGATAGAAGCTAGCCTCTACAAAGGTACTCTGACGAGAGTGAGATGACTGACAGATTACCGCAGAGTAAAAGCAAACGCACAGTTAAAGGTTCTGTTCGAAAAAATTGTAACAGTTAACTTTCCTCCATCTCGGTTGATAGAATAACAATCTCGACGGCCATTTAAAAATATAAAATGCCAGAATGCTTCCGATTTAACTCCTTTAAGCTAGATAGTTTACGATAATTTAAGCCTGTACAAAATGGAGGTACAGAAGAAGAAAGAAAAAACAAAACAAAAACAAATACAAAAAATACAACAATTCAAAACGTACTTGGATACCCTTAATCACTAAAACATTAGGCGGGTCAGCGTAAACACGGCCAAAAACTTGAAGGCCCGTGATACAGCTTGCCTTTCTTCTGCCTAACACTTTATGTGAGTAAAAAAAAAGTATAGCGTAATATCGCTCAGCACTTGAAAATGAAAGTCCTCACTTGAAATAGTAGAATTCCTTTTCAGCATCGCTCATCTTGGAGATATCCTTGTCAGGCATCATTGCCGCCAAGTCCTCTCTCAAGTGCCTAAAAGAATAAAGTGTAATAAAGAATAATGTATTTATATATAAATATATTATATTCTATTTCATATTTACGATCCATCTACAATGTCAGTAGCTACAAAGCAGCAAACGGAGCACATAAAAAAATATATATGGGACCAAATAAATCACACCCAAATAACATAACAGCCTTGATATTTCTGAAGAAGTGGCAGATTTGTTACGGAAGGAGCTTTCTGAGGGCCAGGATTAGGTCAGCTGTTCTGTGTTCTTTGAACTGTGTTCGGGCAGTGGTGCCATTTCAGGATGGGGGCGACCCCCCCCCCCTGTTAGATTGCAAAATCTTCCTCCTTGGTGATATTTTTTGTTGCCGATCTAAAGGCAAATACAAATCAGCGACTTTACTTTAAGGTATATTCTAAAACTACTTTAAATTTGTGTTACCATAGTCTGTGCTCGACCAAGCATCGTATTTGCTAATGTGCTGGCGATTTTTCCGTTTTCGGCTCATGAAAAGCGTCCAAAAACCCATGGATGGCCTAGGGTCCATCAAGAGTAAAAGTAAGGGCCGATCACAGTCCCGGGACTTACTCTTCGTCGTGGAGGAGCTGTTCATCGTGTGTGATTTTTCCAGGTTTTTCGTCGCCAGTGGTTGGTTGGGGTCGGTAGTGCTCGTGCTGTCTGTAAGGCTGTTGTTCCGTCCTGAAATTCCAGTAGCATAATTATATTGTTACTTTTTTCTTTCCGCCAAAATCACACTTCATACAAACGTTCGCTCATGTGTAATGTACCGATTTTACCCGATGTACCTTTCATTCCTTCCCCCACCCTTTGTTCCTGCAAGACCTCGTCCCCCCCGAGAAGTGGCTGAGAGGGTTCCCAAACTGACCCCAATCTACTGTAACACTATGCGTGACAGTAGAAGCTTTGTGCCGAGCTTCGTAAAGCAATATAATGATGTTTAGCATTTTTCTGCTTTGTTGACAATTTGTGTTTGACAACTTTATTTATGACTAAAACGTAATTTATGACTCTGCCCACGAGAGATATGTTTTGTTTTATTATTAAATGAATGAATGACTTTACAGGTTCGTACTTGTGCAATGTACCAACACAAGCAAAGTAGGCCTATACACTTCACATAAACGTTCGTACATGTGCAGTGTACCAATTTAAAAATACTCCATAGTTCATATCAATTTAACAAATACTGAATATGTAAGATATAGGTGGCGTTTTAAACAAGGGACTATGTACCGTGACAAACAAGCCAGAAACAAATTTTGGGATTTTAAAGTTTAACTGAAAAGCCAACTTATGTTTGTGTCATTTAGCCTAACTTAATACACTGAATTATTTGGATTCTGCAAAGGGATTTTTCTATTTTCCACTATCTGCTCCAGTTATGACGTTCAGAATTTCTACGGCCGTCCCCACAACGAAAATTCTACTATGACGCGGGAAATTTTAATCTCAACACAAACGGGGCTTTTCTGTGGGCAGTGGTGAGATTGGTGAAGATTGCTTAATGCCTGAACAAAAAAAAAAAATCATAAATCTTTCTCGTAAGGCATACAGCAAAAATACAAGCGCATAGAGGTACGACAAATTCCACTATTTGAAAATCGACTGTTCGTGAATAGTGGAACAACGAAGTAACGCATTTTCAGCGGGTCTTCAAGCCAGTTGAAGTGAATAAGTGATGGGTAACTAGATTGTCCTATCCCAGCCCTTTTCGGTTAAACTTTAAGTTAGAAGTCTAGGACTCCACGACGGGTTGCCCACTCTCAACTTCAGTGTGCCGCGGTGCCAGGCTGGTGTCGGTACCAGTTGCCACGTGCTAGAACATCAAAATCAGCATGTTTAGAAGCGTTTGAGAGATGAATCGCCTAAATTATGGCCGGCACCGCTGATTTTGGCCGGTGCTGGGAAAGGGGGTTACAGCAGGTGCCGGAGAAAAATGGAACTTCTTTTCAGATTCGGTGGGGAGGTGATTTGGGGGGCTTCTGATATTGTTATTTGTTGAAACAAAAATATGTTAGGGATGGTAAAAAAGCATCTGAAGTTTTTGTTTTTAGTTTTAGTGCAACTCTTTTTTGGTTTAGTTTAGTGACAAAAGGGCACAATAGCATGCCATCCAAACTCGTCTCCGCACATCTAATTCTCTCTGGTAATACTAAATTACTTTCAGAAAATATATATTTTTATTTGTTAAAGCCTCATGGGTGGGGGAGGTAATTTGTCGCGCTACCGACGAGCTCAATCTCTCACCAACATAGATACTGACGAGTTGTTCAGACAAAAACTTGAGAAGAAAAATATATCATATTCCGGGTTCATTTAATTCATCTTTTTGACATCATTTTCACTGCCGATATACAAAGAGGCATTGCCATTGTTCGGAGAGCTTTAATTGCTGTCCGAACTCACCCCATGAAAATCGTCGGGAGTCGCCCCGCTCGGACCGATTCAGACAAAATGGCCGCTAAAAATAAATGGCTTAACGAGATCACTTGCAGCTTGCACCAGCTCCTTTAGAGAGACCCTTCTAAACATTAGTGAAATGAAGAACTTCTACGTTTTTCTTTTGCGAAGATATCTGCCCACTTAGGCTATGCTTCCATGATTATTTTCAAAATTATTTTCAGAAATCATCGAACATATTATTTTTATTTTCTTGGCCGTCGTGTTTGTATTATACCGTTAGAACTTCCCGCCGAGTATGCGCTACTGTCATACCATCTTGTGACAAATTTATGGTGGAAATAATCAGAGGCGTTTGGTTTCAAGGGCTCGATTTCCGGACTCACCCCTGTCCAAAATTATTTTGAGAAATCATCGAAAATATTATTTTTATTTTCTTGGCCGTCGTGTTTGTATTATACCGTTAGAACTTCCCGCCGAGTATGCGCTACTGTCATACCATCTTGTGACAATTTTATGGTGGAAATAATCAGAGGCATTTGGTTGCATGGGCTCGATTTCCGGACTCACCCCTGTCCGGTTTCGCCCTAGTCTTCCTAATTGTTTCTTTCCTTTACGGTGAGCTGGGAAGTGAACTTACCCTGGTTTGGGCGGGTTCTTCATATGAGAATGCGATCCGTGGCCGAATCCTGGTCCATGGGCCAGACTTTTTCCGGCCAATCCAACCAATGCAATCAGTGTTATCACTCGAGGGATCATTGTGTACTGGTCGTTCCTCTTGCAATCATTTTGTCTTATCGGGAAAAAATCGGAAAGATTAAGCCTCTGTGTTTACTTATAGCGGTAGGATCTTGTAACTGTGGGTTCACATAGCGCGAATCTGCATTATTGTTGTAGTTTTGTAGCAGCTACAAAATTGGAGCATTATTCTCACACCCGACGAATGGGTTCAGCTTCAAAGTGTATATAATTCCAGCAAAAAGCTTGCAGTGGTAGCCTACTGTATCTCTTGAGAAAACGGAAACAAATTTTTCTTGGTCTCTTGTGTCGGCCTCTCCCTGATGGGAGTGATGGGACAACTACTATAAGTTTGTCAATAAAATTGTATCCATTTTTGTAAGTTTCTGCGGCGCGAATTTCGTAGCCGTTAGTTGAAGTAGTTTTCCAACTACACAGTTCTCCGAAAAGTCGTAGCGGCGCTAATTTTTTAACGAAACAAAAACAGGCCATTTTCGAATATCTATGTCAGTGTGAAACCACAGTAGGCTAGAAGTGGGTGTCTTAACGCCACCGCGATTTAGCGCCACCGTATGTTTTTCGCCACCCAGGAAATCTTGCATCGTCAAGAGGATTAGTTGCGTCAGACGAAAGGGCCAAATATTTTGGTAGGTTCTTCACCACCGTATGTTTTCCGCCAACTCATTAGTACAGGTAGCTGGTTCATGTAATTCCAGATCAAAATCCTTAAGTGCGAAGAGGGTGTTTACCGCCACCAACGCTAACTATACGTTAATCCTAGCTAAGACGAAGACTGAGCTTAATGTTTCAATTCGTCATCGGATTTAATAAAGTCCGTTACGCTCCATTAGCCACTGAAATGAAATTTCAAATATTTCAAAAATGAATTTTTAATGTTTACGGTGCGGATTACGGTATCGGTGCGATGTCTGAAGGGACCCTCACTCCCAGATTCCGTATCTTGGCAGTTGTTGAAACTGAAATTCTACGCGTTGGGATGTACTTTGTCATGTCGGGCCGTCGGCGCATATTCTGAACGTCACTACCATAGCCTAAGGTGAAAAAAATACAGATACCTTAGCAGTGTCAAAATAATTAAAATAAATCCAAGATATAAAAATAAGCTTTTTTTTTTAGTTAAATTCTAATAAAATTCTAATGGAGAGATTTCGACCGAGATAAAACGTAGAATTGGGCAAGCAACAGGTGCCTTCAATAGATTGAAGCCTATTTGGAGAAGCAACAAATATTCACTGCGACTGAAACTACGACTCTTCAACAGCAATGTATTATCAATACTCGTTACGCAAGTGACTGCTGGAAAATAAACACCCAACTTGAAAAAAGGATCCTCGCATTTGAAAATATGAGCCTCAGAAGAATCCTGAATATAAGCTGGCAACAAAAAATCACCAATGCAGAAATACGAAGAAAAACAGGTCAGCCTCCTGTCACGGAGTTGCTGAAAAGAAGGCGGTGGACCTACCGAGGACACGTCCTTCGTATGGAAGAGAGCCGCCTTCCTCGAACAACTTATGAGTGGAAGCCAGACGGGAGAAGAAAGCGAGGCCGCCCCAAAAACACAATGAGGCGAACATAGATAGATAGATAAGTGTATTTCAAAAGCCCATGGGCCATATACACAAAAAACAACAACAAAATATAACTTAAACAATCAGACTCTTTCTTAACTCTAAACATTTTTCTATATACACGCCTACTCTTGTAATTACGGTAGGGTTGATATTAGTCAAAATTTCAGGAAGTGACAAATTTATACCTTCTAGATACATTTTTCTTAACTCAGAAAGCTTCGGGCATCTGCGGAGAAAATGGTCCAAATTTTCTTCCTCCTCCTCACAAAGTGGACAAGCATACCTCCCCTCAGGAGCCACACTACCTCTCTCAAAAACCTTCTGCCTGCTCTGAATTGGAAGGCAGTTTGCCCTTAATTGGATCCAACGCCTTAAAACTTTCCCGGGTAGATTAAACTTGAAATATACTTCCTCTCCAAAACAAACTTTAACCACTTGATAATAACTTAATGTTATAGAACTATTAACAATACTCTGCCAACATTGGATTTCCTGTCCCTCTAAAACCACTCTAATCTGACGTTCTAAATCTTTTGGCAGATCAACACACCCAACACCTTCATTCCATACATATGGCATTCCTGCTTGCTCCAGTATTAGTTTTATCTGGAATGGCCAAGAACGTTTCAAACCAGTCTTCAACATCTCATCATAAGCCACCCTAGCTAGTCTATCCTTACTCATTTTTATAATCTTTAACCATAATCTAAGCATCAGGATAGACCTACGTAACTTTAAAGAAAATAAACCTATATCACCCTTCAAAATTTGAGAATGGGTTGTCGGATGTAACCCATATACTCTTTTATAATACTGAAGTTGGAGCGACTCTAGTTGTTTTGCCACCTCTCCGCCCCATATCTCTGCTCCATATTCTAAAATTGGTAAAACTTTTGTATTAAATATTCTTTTATGCATTTTAAGGTTTTTTATACCCATAATTGTCTGATTTCGAAAAATCGCTGACATGGCTGCTTTACCTCTATTAATCACTTCATCAATATGGGGTTTAAAACTTCCGTTGTCACTTAATACGAATCCGAGATATCTTATTTTCTTAGCAACCTTCAGTTCTTCATTATTGAAAATGAATTTACAATTTTCTAAACCGTTAGTTTTTCTTTTTTTGAAAATAATTACTTCACTCTTCTTAACGTTCAACTTTAATTTTTTCATCGACAAATACTCCTCTATCAAATTCAAAAGCGTCTGCAAATCTTCAGCCGTTTTGGCAACCACTGCAAGGTCGTCCGCGAACAGCAGCACTGAAAACTTTCTACTTCCGAGACTTACCGTTGGAGCCCATCTTTTCTGTAGAAAATCCACAATATCATTAATAAAAATATTAAATAGTCTTGGGGATAAAGTGCTACCCTGTTTTACACCTCGCATAATAGTAAATTGCCTGGATATACTACTACCAACTTGAACTATACCTTTTACGCAAACATACATACTAACTATTAAACTTACAAATGAATTAGGTAAACCAATTCTAACTAGAGCATCTTTCAATAATTCTCTATCTAAACTATCGAATGCCTTATGGAGGTCTAAAAATCCCACATAAAGACTATTCTTCCCCTTTCCATATTTATCTACTAACGCCTTTAAGACAAAAACCCTATCTAACGTTCCGTACCCGGCCCTAAAACCCCCTTGCTCCTCGTGTATTATACTACTTTTATTTAACCATTTCGCTAACCTAACATCTAATATTTTCTCCATAAGCTTGCTTAGAGCAGGTACTAGCGCTATCAACCGATAATTCTCATGAACCTTGGGATCTCCCTTTTTAAAAAGCGGGAGAAACATGGATTTTTTCCATTGATCCGGCCATTCCCCAACCTTTAACACCTTATTACACAACAAAACTATTATCGGCATAAAAACCGACGAAAATTTCTTAAAAATCAATACTGGGATCCCATCAATACCGGCGGCTGACCCCCCTTTTAACTTTTTTAATACTATTTCCACCTCCTCCTTACTAACTTGAGCAACTAAATCATAATCATTTTCCTTCATTGGATAAACAGCCTCTTCCGGACTTACCGTCATCTCTTGCATTTCTGAACATTGACCTTCCAGCTCTTCTAGATAATCAGGCCATGAATCAACTTCTGGAGCCGCGAAAATATTTACTTTTCCATTTCTGTTTTCTCTTTTTACATCACCCCAAAACTTCTTAAATTCTTTCTTCCGAAAACAATCAATAACCATCGTTTTCTTCTTATTCTCAAACATGTATTTTTTTCTTTTTATCAGTCTTTTATACTCTCTTCTCTGCTCTTTATATTCTACTAATCTCAGACTTTGTTCTTCAACAGTCGCACACTGTTTTAAACGATTAAGTAACTGCCTCAGTTTTTCTTTCATTATTTTACATTCCAAATCAAAAAAACTCTCAGCCTTTTTTTCTTTTTTTGTCAAATTACACATATCAGCACAGCTACATATTAAATCATTTAATCCAGAAATTATTTCGCACACGTCGTTTTGATCATCAGCAAAAGATTGGCACTTAGTCGACACGTCCATCGCCAAAAACACTTTTTCTAGACTCCTTATATCATCATCTGACAGATTACATCTTATTCTAGGCCCTAAGCCTACTTCCCTATCATTTTTATCACTATGACGATATTCACTCAGTCTAAAACGATCTTCCTGGTACAATCTTAACTTAATCTCTAGTTTCAACGCCCTATGATCTGATCCAACCAAATCCAAAATTTCAACACCAAGGGAATCCGGGGCAAAATGCGTTCCAATCAGAGCATAATCAACTACACTCGGCGTAGCCAGGCAAGTAAACTCACCAACACACTTATCCTTACCGAATCTACCATTCCCAATCATCAGACCATGCTCTCCGCACAATGCCAGGAGCTTTCTCCCCCAAACGTTAATTTTTCTTTTTTCATCCTTGTTACTACGTGCCATTCTACTACTTAGTGGAGCAACATCACCTAAATCCGGTATTAATACATCAGGAACCTCAAGCGCAGTACCAGTATAAGCATTGAAATCTCCCATTAGAATACACTCGGCATTACTATACTTTTCTTTAATTGATGTCAGTTCCTCCTCTAATATACCCCAAGTATCTTCCCGATTATACGAACTATTTTGAGGCGGAACATAAACCACGCCCAAAATCAACTGCTTACAACCTTTAAAACAAATACTCAGCCAAATTAAATTTTCCGATCTACTCTTGATTCTCACGTACCCATCAATAACAGACATTTTTATCATAACCAGAATACCACCGTAATATCTATTGTTTCTCGCTATTTTTCGAACAACTTGTTCAACCTGGTAACCGGGAAAAACAGATATGGGCGACGAATCATTCCATGTTTCAATAAGCGCTATTACGTCGAATGAACATAAGTCCTGATACAAAAAAGGTAATTTTTCACGCAAACCTTGCACATTCCACGAAACAAGACTCAGTATATGGCCCTCGTCTACCTATGTAGCTACGTTATCGGACATCGCGTCACTTTGCAAATCCATGGCGAGGGGTTCATCACTTGTACCTTGATCAGAGAAACTTGGACTGAATGCAAAACGATAATAATCGCGACACTGGTTATTAGGCTGACCAAGAGCAACTCGTGGACTATTTACCGAAAAACCACGGGAAGACCCAACTTGGGGTCGTTGTGCAAGACCGCGTCCTCGCATACTGCTCCCTCTAGGTGCAACATTGCGAACTCCTGGCCGATGTATATCATTAGGGCTGACAACAGCACTTGCCGGCCTTTTCGTAGACATAGCGACCTGGGAATAGGTTGCATTAGGCACAACTGTTTCCGCGTCACTGTCACTTGCGTCACTTTCCCGGTTCGACTGAGCCCTCTGTGGTTCGATCCGATTAACACTTTCGGATTGCCTAACACGTTGCACGGGGATGACCGGAATAACTTTGCGGGTGATTTCAACCACCGATTTTCCATCAAATCCAAAAACGCGGTCTTCAATAAATAGCTTCGTACCCCTTAACTTTGTAACACGACCGTCGTTACGGGCAAGGTTCATCACTTCTTTTAAATGATTGCGGGCCTCCCTTTGAGCAGCCGTGAAATCGGGAGCCACAGAAATACCAAATCCCTTTAAAAAGGAACTGTTCTTCAGAATATAGTCCCTGGTGTCGACCGAATTCAACTTCAGAACCACCGGTCCTGCTCGCATACGAAAAATGTCACGGATATCGTATCGCTGTAACTGGAGATGCGGAATCGCACGATTTAGGATACCCATTATTTCCTGCTTTAGTGTATATTCTCCAGGGTGTTGGGGGGTGTGGTTGTACACAATCAAATTTGTTCTTTTCTGCTCGGCTTCAAGTTGATTGGCTCGATCCATAACAGCAATTAAGTTGGACTTAAGTGCTGCCAATTCCGTCTTTACTTCCTCATTCGCCTTAACATTAGTGGAAAGCTGGGTACTAATGTCCGCTAGTTGCACTTCCATGGCAGCAATGCTACCCGATAATCCAGAAAGAGCATCTACTTTCCCAGTAAGTGTAGGGATCATATCCAACTTAGAGTTAATTTCTTCCAAGAACTTGGCACTGCGCGTTTTCTCAGACTCGCCTGTTTGATCCGTCATCTTTTGATATGCTAAATCAAGTCCTTATCCAAACGCTCGTGTAAGTCCTGAATTTTCGCCGAGCAAACTTCGCTCACGTAATGTATTTCACAATCCTGTCTCCGGGCGTGCGCACCCTTTGAGAGCTGAATGAATACTGTGAATGACTGAGATCTGAGGACGGCTGGTACCTCGCTAATACCTGAATGGGAAGACGTCACCGCTGCGGCATCGATGCGGGACGAATGGAGAGGCTTTGTCGACGCCCTATGCGCCACCGATGGCTCTGGAGGAACTAAGGTCCAAGGTAAGGTCTAAGATCAACCCTGAATATACAAATAATAATTACGGTGCGAAGTCTGAAGGGACCTTCACTATCAGATTCTGTGTCGAGGCAGTTGTGTAGTTCCGATACTTCTCCCATTGTACGCGTGTGACTGTGAAATGATTAGTCCTTCCTCGTTTACTTACAGCTCAGGCATTCAGGGGTGTAGGAATTTTGCGAATGAGCTAATTGTTCCTTGACAGTTAATAGAGTCGCCACCTATAGGTAATGCAGACTTGGAAATGAAATACCAGATAAACTTCTTTACACATTAGAATTACCGTTTTCGTTAAAATTGTGCCTTATCTTCTCTTGCCATTTCGTGCCCCTTCCAGCCCCTCGGCAGCTGCCTAGTTTGACTAGGCAGAAGTTTGCCACATGACAGAAGATAGCTGTAGTCCAATTTTGTATTTTTCGAAAATTATCTGACTTTTTACAGAGAATCCCTGACTATTTCAGACTGACTTATATATGGCAGCATTCAGTAGTGTCTAAAGAGCAACGCAAATTAGAGAAAATCCATTCTTCCGCAGAATTCCACGATTTTTGGCCATATAGTTACCATGGTGTCTATACGCCGCTGCGAAAGTCCCGGTTCTGTCTCCATGATACGCTTTTCGAACAAACACGACAAATGGATGAACCGTCGGAACAAGAATAGGCGTATTTTGGTAGGCGAAGTACACTGTGAGCCTAGTCCACTTGGTTGCACGGTGTCGCGAACTCTCGAGGTTAAGGGAATCTTTCCGGGGGGAAAGGGAGATACTGTTTCCTTCGAATCGCTTACGCGTCTATCGTGACAAACAAGGTCCACTTCGCACGCAGTCTTTTGGCTAAACTATACAACGCGGTGGCGTTACCCCACGTTTTGTATCTAGCTCCATTCTGGAAATTATTTACAACTACCGAGCAGTCTCGTGTCCGTTCGCTTTATTTTCGATATTTAAAATACTTGCTAAAAATGCCACCCTGGACACGCAACAGGTACCTGGTAAGAAAATTCAACCTGGTAGATCCCATCGAGGCTGTAGATAAGCTAGTTGACAAAGTCCTCCGTACGGCCGCACACCCTTGGCTACCAATACTCTGTGCCCAATGGATGAGTACTAATTAACTCGCCTTTTGTGTTTTTCGTCATTTGTAGTGCTGTACATATTTGTAATTGGTTAACAGTGTTTTCTCTTTTGTTTTTCTTTTTCTTCCATTTACTCCGTTCTTGTTCATTTGAATGTAACGGGTTACAAAGAATATACATACATACATACATATTCTGAAGAGCACATCACCAGCAGTAATTAGTGCGGTGTGTAGATTTGTAGCGAGCAGTATTACATTAAAAGTTGATCGGTCGAGTGTAGTTTAGATTATGCAGTGTGTTGTAAGAGTTTATCGAAGATTTATATTTTGTTGTTTTGTATATGGCCCTAAGGCTTTAAATACATTATTATTATTATGTACAAAAAAAATCTTGCAGCATTTGCTACTGGGATTAATCTTGTCTTTATTTAGATAAGATTGCCCCTAATTCGGATTAATCTTATCCCAGTAGCAAATACTGCATCCTTAATCGGAGAAACTTTTTACAGTGTAACGGTTGCGCTTAGTGATGGATTTGTGTGGGAGAACAGATGGGTGGGCAAACTGTCAGGTGGATGAACTGACCCGTAGGCATAAAGACAGATTCTGATTATTATCTTCGTGAACTGACGAGGGGATGGAGTGTCGGCTAAGTGGGCGTAGTGACGGATTTTGGAAGCGAACTACTTCGCGGCTTAATTGTCGGAGACATGGTTGTAGAGACAGATTTAAGAGGAGATCGGATTTTAGGTGTGTATAATGACGGGTGCTCGCGGCAACATCCCGCAACTATACCTATCCGAGAAAATTTTCACTCAACACAGAGCCTACCGACAAGATATTCGAAAGATACAAAGCGAATTGAAAATCGTGCGATTTGTATTTTATTTCATAAGTTAAGACAATACAACAAGAGGAATTTTCAGCCTTCTTATAATAACAATTCATAAGGCAGTATAACTAAAAGCATATGTACACAGAAGTAAACGAGACTAAACTGATAAACACACCACTTTTGTGTAATAAAAGTTTTTTTTTGCTGTTTTGTCATTGCAGATATTTGTGAACGTTACCGAATTTTTATTACACTGTCAAGAGTTTGCTTTGAAAAGAATGCTGAATATTTACAATTTTTAATATTTTGTATTAGAAAAACTAGACTGACTTATTTGCTCCTCAGTTTCGTAACGCTCACTTAGACACCTGGCATCGACAGTATTTTTTTTTCAACCCCACAAAAATACAGAACTCTCACTTTTCCGAAAGACAAAAAAAAAGTTCAGAAATGGAATACAGGCAGCTTTTGAAACGTAAAGAAAACACAAATTTTAGTTTTCCTTGTTGTCTCCAAAATTAACTCCGTTATAATAATGTTCTCACTATCCGTTCTAGCACCAATTTATTTTCTTTCTCACTAGGCTTCGCTGGCCGTCATTAAAGTTTCCTGTAGTTTTACTGACTCGTTCAGCAGTTCCACTGTCGATTCATTCACTGCTTCGATGGGGTCGCTTGAATCGTCGGTTATCTGAAAAATGAAAAAATATAGATATTCCTTCGGCCCAAGCTGACTGCAAATCATATTTGACGATGCAAAACGGATAAGTCACCTACATTTTATTAGAGCTATATTTCGGCCCTTCTGAAGAGGATCCTTGCCAAGAAGGGCCGAAATATAGCTCACTGCGAAATATAGCTTGGGCTGAAGGAATATTTATCCTCGAAATATAGCTCTAATAAAATGTAGCTGACATCCGTTTTGCATCGTCAAATATGAAAAAATATTCTTAAAGGCTGCCTGAAATTTTATGAGTACGTTAAAGTAATATTGGCATTCGGTTTTGGCCATACCCGAACATTCATCTAGGTTCTATATTCATCAAGGTTACCGAATTATAACTGATTCAATGCACTGAAAAAATGTGCGCAAAATCGAATCCAGTGCCGAGGGTACAGCCAGTCTCGATTTTACTGTACAACACGTGCCCGGTCGGTGCCGGCACCAGTTGCCACGTATTAAAACATCAAAATAAGCATTTTTAGAACCGTTTGAAAGATGAATAGCTTAATTTATGGCCGGCAGGTACAGGTGCCGGGGAGTCAGTATCCCTTCGTTCAATGCAAGGGGTAACAAATCGTGGGCCCGTTTTCAGCAACTCATTTTGCCTTGTTTTGCCCTAAGTGCAAAAACCTGTTTATTTTTATAATGCAACGTATTGATGATATGGAATGTTAATTAATGTAATGCACTGTCTATTTATTTTCACATCATAAAACGTGTTTATTTCAGATTGCAACGATACGGCGTCCTCGGATATCGCACACCTCTGCCTGGAATGAAGCGGAGCGGTTCACTTAGAATCAGTGGTTACCATTTTCTATTGTAATAGATGAATTCATCGAGTCTTGCGCTTCCCGATGAAAAATATCCGAGAATTAGTCGTATGGGGTAGTACGAAAAAGTAGCATGCAGTAGTAACTGTTGCTACTACATGCTACTACTAGCCAACTGGATGCTATCGGATACTACTACATAAGATTAAGCCAATCGGAGGCATGTTTATCAAAGTATTCCATATTACTATTCAAACTACTCCCTACTAACATACCATTCCATGCAACTTTTTCGTACAGCTTCCATACTACTATACACAGTCATAGTCGGGGTGGGGGGGGGACGAAAGGGCCTCGTAAAGGATTCAAGGGTGAAAATGGACTTGATTCTGAAGCTGCCAATAGAAAATATACGATAGCTTAAAATTATGCAAAATAGGAAAAATTTTCAACCAATCTATGAAGTAATTTTAACAGAATTATCATAAATTTTTTTTTATGAAATACTTAAGTGGACGGTTCTTGAATGGATTCAGTCATATTTAACAAATGGACGTTGTAAAATACTACTTTACTAGTGGTATCTTATCAGACCATTACTTTTTTTAATTTATGTGAATGACCTTTCGGCCACGAATAAATTCATCGAGTTGACCACGTTAAATTTTTGGATTTTGTGTCGTTTGCAGTTAGTGCTACGAAAGCGGGTGATGGCCTAGTGAGAGGGAGGCCCAGAGGAGGGTTAGCTATTCTTTGTAGAAAAGCTTACTCTCACCTCATTTCTTTTCCCCTCCCCTCGGATGAGAGGCTGCAGCCGGTTTGCCTCCGTTGTGATGATTATGAGCATCTGTTTGTAAACGTTTATATGCCAGTTTGTTCGAATGAAAATTTGCATGAATTTTCCTTGTATTTAGGTAAGCTAGTATCGTTTCTATCTGATAAGTATACTTATGTTTGTTTCCTGGGGGATTTTAATGCCAATTACGGTGCTGAAACTGTTTTTAGCCGTGAGCTAAAGGCAGTTATAGCTGAGAATGATCTGGTTTGCTGTGACGAAGTGGCTTTGGAGCCATCGACTTTTACGTATATGAGCCCTTCAGGCCATACGTCATGGATTGACCACGTTGTGTGTTCGAGTTCTTTTAGTAGTACTATTAGGCCTATTTCTGTTAGATATGATATATTTGGTTCAGACCATTTCCCCCTTGTTTTTGAGTCATCTTGTGTTGTTCGTGCTGTGGACCCGTTGTGTGCAGATCCGCCACCCCCTAGTCCGCCTGCTGTGGATTGGGAGCGTGCGAGTGCGTCTCAGCTTATGGCATATGGTGTGGAAGTTGAGAAGCGTATCCTTGCTCTGGACATCAATGCTATTTACCATTGTACTCTTCCTTACTGTACTAACCCTTCTCATACTAACGGTTTGGGGTTGCTTTACTATACACTGGTTTCGATTCTTATTGTAAGTGCGTGCCATACTTTACCACTTCGTGTAGGTAGTACTAACAAGAAAAGGTTTGGGATGAATATTATTCCTGGTTGGAATAATCATGTGCGCCCTCATTACGAAGCTGCGAAAAATGCTTTGCTTTTGTGGGTTGCTAATGGCAGACCTCTTGGGGGTGTGTTTGATTCTGCGAGGAGAATTCTTCACGGGAGGTTCCGAAGTGCCCTTAGGTGGTGCAAAAAGAATACTGAGAGTCTAAGAACTTCGGCTCTGGCCAGCAGTTTTAGTTCACTTAATTTCCGTGATTTTTGGAAAAAAGTTGCTAAATCTAAAAATGCTGGTCCTCAGAAAATGTCTGATAGAGTTGGTTCAGCGACTGGGCCCAAAGATATAGCGGAGCTATGGCGGGGTCACTATAGCACTGTTTTCTCGTCAGTTGCTTCTGATCCTAAAGCAGCGAGTGCAAGGTCCTTTTCCAAACCATGGACTGATCCTGTTAAGCAGCTGATTACGGCAGAGTCTGTGGCTCGGTCGTTGTCTGGGCATTCAGGCAGTAAGTCCGGTGGCCTTGATGGGGTGACGACTAATCATGTTAAGCATGGTGGTCCGACCCTGATTTGTCTGTTGACACTGCTGTTCAATGGGTTCCTTAACCACAGCTTCGTCCCAGATTCCCTTACTGAGGTGTGCCTGGTTCCAATTCCGAAATCGAATGCCGGAGACATGACATCGTTAAGTAATTACAGACCGATTGCTATGGCGGCTGTTATTTCGAAAATTTTCGAAAAATGTCTCTATTCTTTGATTTCATCCCAGATTAATTCGTCGCATTATCAATTTGGGTTCAAAGAAGGGTCTTCGACGGAGTTTTGTGTGTTCATTCTCAAATCTGTCGTGCAGTATTTCTGGCTTTTTTCAAGTCCTGTGTTTGCGTGCTTCATTGACGCAAAGGCAGCTTTCGACAGAGTGAACCTTGAGAAGCTCCTGGATAAAATGGACACAAAGGGAGTTGACCGTCGTGTCATTGGAACTCTTGAACATTGGTTCGATGTACAGCGTTTCAGAATAAAATGGAGTGGTTATTTCAGCATGCCATTCCCTGTTCTGAATGGTGTACGGCAAGGTGGGGTCCTCTCTCCGTTGCTGTATAACCTATATGTGGATGATCTCAACCTGCGTTTGGCACAAACTAAGGTTGGTTGTTTCATTGGAGGTGTTTGCTTTAATAACCTGAGTTATGCTGATGACCTGGTTATTTTAGCTCCTACAGTGGCTGCACTAAACCATCTACTTTCAATTTGTGATGAGTTTGCGTCAGCTAATGATATCGTGTTTAACACGGCCAAGACCCAGTGTATGGCGTTCATTCCTCGCGGGACCCCTCTGAAACACATCCCTATGGCATTGCTTTCTGGAGTGTCGCTGTCTTTCGTTGAGTCCTACAAATATCTTGGATTCACGGTGGCTCCCTCCCTGAGTGACGAGCTCCATGTTAAAGCACTTTCACGTTCGCTGTGCTGCAGGGCTAACTTACTTATTCGTAAGTTCGGGAAATGCGACCCTGCCGTGAGGTGTTTTCTTTTCAGAGCTTATTGCACCCCGTTGTACGGTCTTGCTTTTGTGCAATCTGTATCTGTTAAGTGTGAGAACTCTCTTCGGGTTCTGTATAACAATTCTTTTCGGTGGCTTCTCGGTCTTTCCCTTAACTGTAGTGCTTCCGGAATGTTTGTTGGTGGTGGCCTCCCTTCTTTTCCTGAACTTCGTAGGAGATCATCTCTTTCGATCCAGACAAGGATTCTTGCTTCGGACAATCCGCTCCTTCGGGTGCTTTCGGGGCCGCTTTTTCGGCTATCTCTGCCACTTTGGCGGACTTGGTCTGGTGAGATCTATACACAACGAACTTGATGCTCAAGCACCTTTTTTGTTGTTTGTGTTTTTCTCTCTTATTTTGTTATTGTTTAATATGTTGTTGTTGTTGTTTTTTTGTATGTTTTTGAGTGGCCCTAGTTGGTCCTTAGTTCAATGAAAATAAATAAATAAATAAATATTTAGGCATAATAATTGATGAAAAGCTGGAATGGGCAATCGGTAACTTATTTGGTATAATTTTCAGGATTCGGTAGTTAAAATTACCACGAATCCTGACTTTTGTTCCATTTTCGACTAATCTGTACCGAATACGAACATTATTCGGTAGTCTTTCGATACCCAAAGAATTGGGCATAATAACCAAGACACGGTAGCTATAAAGAATCCCGAACGTGCTATCGGTCTAAACTTATTTGGTATAATAACTAGGATCAGGTAAAATTGCCAGGATTCGTTAGTTACCACGAAGAACTGGTTGCAGACAAAAGGACTGATCTATGATTGCATCGATAGTCCTTACTTTTATTTTGGATCCCAAAAAGAAGATCTAATCATCAATGTTTCCGCCTGCGGCTCTTTTCGTAATTTTCTCTATATTACGAAAAGAAGGGCGAAGGGCGCGTAATTTGACTGGGGTTTTAAGCCAGTTTTAGGATTGGGATTTCGAAACATTAAAAGCTAGAATATGGAAGGAAATAGTCAAATTTGGTAGGAAAAAGCTAACTAAAAAAAAAAATTGCCTGCGTCGCTCACTTTATGTGACCATGGGTAGTATTGACTATACTACAGTAGCTGCTACTGCCGGAACGTCGCTCCATCCACTTTCTGGAACTTCTTAGGAGCATCGGTGTTTAATCCACGGTAAATGATAAAAATTTGTAACCTACACCGAGCACCTAAACCGAGCATGTACTTACCTCTGCAGATGAAGCTCCAAAATCTTCAAGTAGTGGCGGTGCTTCTGAATTGTTCGAACTCGATTCCTCCGCATTTACTTCGGCTATGGTAGCCAAGATGTTCAGAACCTCCTCAGGCATGGCATCATGATTTTCTGCGACTGCACTGCCCTCCACTGGGGTTGCCAAAACTACCTCCAATTCCACCACTGGAGTTTCTGGCACGGGGTCTAGGATGTCGACCGTTTCTGCGACCGCTTCAGGAACGTCGGCCGAAATTTCCTCTTGGACGCTACTGACCGAGGAGATGAGCATAGTCGAAGGTTCGGCTTCTGGAAGAAAACGGACCTCTAGTTCCCGATCTATATAAAAAACGCGCCAAAAAGATAAAGAAAACACAGAGATTCGCATTCTCCTAGGCGAATTCGGCATTGTCGCCGCGCCGTATTAACTACAAATCGATTTTTTTGAACGTCGCGTCGAAGAAAAGATTTGCGTTATGTTGGCTTCGGTCGGTTAAGAGCGTGTTCCACTCTTCTAACAACAGTAACTGTTAAGTCCGGTCTTCACCTCCCGGAACTTCCGGAATCTGGGCTTCCAGATTAATCTTTGACTTCTTCTGTAAATTGCATCTGGAACATGGACCGGTCCGAAAGTACATTAAAATAATCCGGAAAAAAGGAGCTTTTGAACTCACAGATTTCCGGAATTTTTAAGTATCACAGAAGAAATTCAAAAAAAATCTCTGAGAATCTGGGAACCCAGATTCCGGAAGGTGAAGACCCGACTTTAGTTAGTATTCTCGTTCAAACCTCGTAAAAAGTTACTACGCCGTTCCAACCTTCTCGAATTAGTAACACCCATTCAATAGTAATAATCATCATAATAATATAATATTAAACTCATAATAATAATAATCAATAACTTCTGAATTATTTATCCGAATACGATATAATACAATATAGTATACAATATTTAATGTATTCATATAACACCAGCACACCATGCACTCCCATGATATCAGTCCTATCCTACCCAGGGCCAAAATTTTCTGGTATTGCCCTGATGTTACAAGAGCCAGCCGTGCGGTAAAACTGAGCCTGCGGTAAAAACTGAGCCGATCTCCAAAAAAATGAATAAAAGACATCACTTTCAGGAGGAAAAACAACTAAACACTAAAAAATAATACAGTAAACAAAAATGTTGGAAAACGTTGTAGAAAAGTCTTTAAAAACTGAAACAAAAATGTTGCTTTCCTAGCCAGACAACCTGGGTTATACCTTGTTACAGTCACATTCCCACTGGAAATGGAACTTGTCAACTGAAACAACATTACTTCCAACTTACTCTAACTTGTTTTCCTCTAGTCTCCAGAAGGCAGCTATAGAGCAATTCCAACAGTATTATTTTTTATTTTTCTTTGAAAAACAGTCCATCAATATCCAGTGTTGCCACTTTTTCTGATGGAACCTGTGACTTTTGGTCAGAAAAAAACAATGATATTTTGGCACCTACGAAAGTACATCTTTTTCACAAACTATTAACAAGAAATCTCGCTATATCATCTTGACAATTACGCCTTAACTTTTATACTTAATTTTTGCATTTACTGCTAAGGAACCAGTCGCAGAGTTCTTGCTCACTCTGTCGAAGAAACGAAAAAGTATGACACATTGCAGAAATCTGCAACCAGGGGCAACACCGGTTTGAGCTTTATCAATTCTATCTACCCTAAGAACTCCGCCGCTAGATGACACCTACTTCGCCACAAATGAAAGACTTTTATATCCCTGGGACCAGAGGCGTCACTACTGGGGGGGGGAGGGGGGGGCCGCCCCCCCCCAATGTGGTCGGCCAGTCGGTAAAAAATAGCCGAGTCGGCGCGAAGCGCCGCGATTTTTAGTAAAAACGGTCGATTTTTTACTCAGAAATAGTCGTTTTTTCGTAAAAATGATCGATTTTTCTTAAAAACAGTCGGTTTTTCGTAAAAATAGTCAATTTTTCGTCAATACGGTCGTTTTTTTCTCAATAATAGTCGTTTATATCCGCAAAAACAGTCGGTAAAAATGACCAGCCAGTCGGTAAATACCTCGTCCCCCCCCCAAACATTTTGGCTAGTAACGCCTCTGCCTGGGACACAACAGTAGTCGTTTTCACATTTCAACAGTAAGCTAGGGTTGCCATTTCACTAATCAGAAATACAGAAAAAGACGCTGCTCAGCCAACCCTTTAGCGACAACCTTGCGAAGGTTAAAGTTAGTTGATAATGACAATGGATATATATTTCCTAAAACAACATCCTACTATCCCTTACTATTTTGCGTTACTAGTTACTAGCAACGTCAGCATTAATTTTATAAAAAAGATTGAAATAAAACAGTTGCTTTTTTACCGAATTTCCGCCAGGAGGTATCATTGTTCTGCACAGTGTACTAGTGTTATAATCATTATCGCCCTTGCTTTTCTTCGGGCGATATAGGACAAATTTGGCCCGCGGGCAACATGATAGGCTGATATCGCCCGAGCGCAGCGAGAGGCCGGGCGATAATATATAATACGACGCACCGCGGGCCTCGGGTATTTGGCCCTAGTGATTAAAGTTAACTGAACAGCCACCTAATTATTTTAATGTTTTGATATTAATTTGTACTGAGGTGGAGACAGAACCACTCGCACTCGTTCATTCTATTGTGAGGGAAGGAATTATATCTGTTTTTGCCATTTCTTCTTTTCGTTTGTAACATGGGACATATACAAAGGAAAAAATTATTATTACTAACGATAATGTAATCATCAACTTACCAAGAGTTGAATCCTCGTTGCTTAGTGGGGGTGGAGCGTCGCTTCCAGAACCTACAAAAATAAGAGATTAGTAACGCAGACACCATGACGATCTTCTTGCGTTGTACTAAGAGCCTGTTCCATCCTCCTAACATTAGTCAGTATTCTCGTTCTAACCCCGTGAAAAGTTACTACGCTGACCGTTCCAACTTCCTCGAAAAAGTGACTGATTTGCTTACCTCGCTCGGGAACGTAGTAAGCGTGGTAACTACGATCTATGATTGGACCGATTAGCCCGTGGCACGATATTTTGCCAAAAATAGAACTTGATATATAGAAAGATTTCGTTGTTCTCAGATGCCCCATTTTAAATCCGGACCGGATGCGGTGACAATGGGAGGAGTTGGGGGGGGAACCAAAAATAGAAAAATACGTTCCAAGCCCCGAAGCCAAAATCCGTGACGTCATGCATGACTACGGTAAGTAGGGTGAAACAGGCTCTAAGATTTGCTCAAGCGATATTTCGGCTTCTTGGCAAAGGTCCTCATCAGGCTGCAGCATATCTTAGCTGACTTATGTACCCGTTTAGCGCCACTTAACATATGATTCGCATTCAACTTGGGCTGAAGTAGTCTAGATGTTGAGAAACCCGACTCAGTCGACTCGTTTTCTTGTTACAATATGGTTAGGATGATCTTCATTAATATTTGACTCCATTAACAATTATTTATGTTATCAAAACTTATTTGAAATTCTGAAAAAAGAAGACTATGAAACCGTACATTCAAAAAGATGACAATTTTTTATTTAAAGGAAAGAGCGAAGAGCAGGCGCCACACCTGTGTCACTGAGGTAAAAGGGAAGATAGATAAACAGAAAGCCTGTCCGAGTACAAACACAATAATTATGTGCCAGTAAACCGAAACATGACGGAGTCCGGATGACTTATGGAACTTTTCTAGGCGGTGGCTGTTTCTTGTCCAGGGAGGAGGCGTGGTAAATAATTCGAAAACAGAAAGAAAATGGAACGAATTTCATGAAGATTTTCGTTACTGAAGATGGTGTTAGGCATTGGCGGAGCACGCAAGGATAGTGTGGCCATTCTTGATACGGGTACTCTTTGGGCCAAAGTTGCACTTGATCACAAAAATCTGAACTTCTCCGTCAGGAGATATATAGATAATATCTTCTGGATAATGAAGTTGCACGTTACGGAACACATTGGATCGCAAGTTCTGGTTATGGCCTGAAAAGAACCCTTGCCGAGATGGGCCGAAATACTGCCAAAACTGAATCGTTGGCACTAGCATCGGAGTTTTCTTCTTCAACGACATCTACAATGGGAAGACGTCGTCGTCGACGCCCTGCGATGCAAGTAACAGATCCCAGGAGATTCTAAGATAAGGTCCAAAGGTCTAGGCCACTCACCATCAATTGTGACCAAATCGTCTGTGTCTTCCTTGGCATTACTCAACTGACGGCCGATAAATGCAGTTTCGCTGATTTCCACGTAGATCCCATCCCCGGCAGATTCTTGCGAGAGGGTGGAAAGGGGTCGAGATCTCGGAGGGGACTCGGACCTCAACCGCTCGAAGGAAGGCTCGCTGGGAAGTGCCACTTCGAAACTGGAAATGAGACGTAAGATTTTCGTTTTAGAAATTCAGCCATAGATTCACTCAATAAACCAATCTGATGTGAACCATATTTGATATCGTTGAACGGTTGGAAAATATCCAGAAATATTTCGGCCCTTCTCGGCAAGAACCCTCTTTAATTAACTTCAGGGTCCTTCAGGATCCAGGTGACTAATGCGATCAATTATTAGGCATGCTACCTATATAGGTAGTGCACTATGAAACTAGAACGTCAAATTTCAATTGCAGCAATAGGGTTACGACGTAAGTCGATAAAAGCTTTGAGTTTACGCAGTCTCGGGTGTTTTTTTCTTAATTTTTTCTTCTAATCATTTGGTTGTACTTTTAGAATCTTAAGTTGTTACGTAGATTGTTTGTATTCTTGCTTATTTTTACTCCTTTAGTATATTTCAAGGGATAATAAACGATAACAATAATAATACACAACTGGCATGATAGACGTTACACTTACCTAACAGCGCGTTCTGGCAATACACCCTCCTGCTCTAAGATTTTCTCGGGACTCTCCGAACTTCGATCGCCTTCAAACTCGCTTCCCTCTTCAGCGATGTGCGACGTTTCCATACAAACCGACGTTTCTACAACTTGCGTCGCGATTTGCTCCCTTAAATGTTGAAGTTCACGTCGCATCTGCTCCCGCTCCGCGTCACGGTCGTTGACGACGGTCTGGGGAAGAAGAAGAAGTTCATCATAAAATATAATTTATTCGAAAAGTAAAGTGGGTCCTCCACTGCAGGCAAATAGCCGTGCTCGTCCGGACCCGCCGTGCTCTCATTGGCTGAAAACCGTCAAAATGGCCGCTTACGACACGTTACGATCGCTTCCGACAGCTTACCGATTGCCAGTGGAGGAGCCACTTAACTTTTAACTGCGAAGGCGCCGAACGTGACTTTGTCATCAACACAAAATGACAAAGAAAATGGTGCCTACCTAGACCATCTTCTTTACCAGCGTCAGGAGTTGTTTGTTCCACGTTAGAATTTTATGAAGAGTATAAATATAATAATTATATTAATGATATTAGTACCTGAGTAGCTCACATTAGCTAGCGTAGGATCATCAATACATAGTATTCAAACTCTCGATAAATAATGGTACACATGAAGGGGTGGCCGGACAAGCAGAGGTCTATATGTGTTACTCCTTCAGTTACTCCTCAGTTTCTGAGGGGAACAACTGAACAAGTAAATAAAGTTAGAGTAGGCCTATAGACTCATCGGGCCGAGAGTTAGGTCAATGTCCTAGATGCGGGTTGAGCCTTATGATGTTTACCAACCACCTACCATGAGTTGTGTAAGTTGGGCATTCAAATTCGTCACTATGGGTACGAGCCTTTGGGACGCCAGGCCTGGTAACTTCATAATCTTCCGTAACGTCCGGGGACTCACGGGCTTATGAGTCTCCTTCGCGTGGAACGACTCGTGACGTGACACAGGGTCACACTCACGTGTTGGATGCACGTGCTCTATAAGTGGGCGGACCAAGACTGGCTCTTTGCTATTGGTTGGTTCACTGGACGCGGCAATCGTTTCCTCTTCAGTTATTCGCAAGGACTCGTTGAGGACGGTTGTAAGCTTGCTCGCTGAAAACAGAAAAGAAAGAGGGTTTTGAACATTAAAAGTAAATAATAAAGTAAAGAATCATTCCTTCCGCTCGAACTGACTGCAAATCATATTTGACTGCACTAAAACGATAGGTCAGCTGATATTTATTCTAGCGCAGTTAAATATAAGTAATAATTCATGTTTACCCGAGTATTTACTTATAGGACCTACACTAATGATTCATTCTACGTCTCTAGTCGTTTCATCCTTTCTCATTTCTAAAATTTCGATCCCATTTCCACCCTGACGACATTACTCCGATGTTTGCATCTGCCACGTCTGTCTCTTTTCGAAGCGGATTAGGCTCCCAATTCTTGCTTCCCTGGAGCTGATTGGCCAGAAATACTGATGATGCAATTTTCTCCGTATCTGTCGTCACATCCGAGGGGGAAACGAGGGGATAATGACAAGATTTTCGGCAAGAAACGTTGTTCTCCTGCACAGTAACACGCTTCTGGTAAGAAAGGCAATAAAAGTGAAAGAAGTTGCTATCACAGCGAAGAGATATTGTGAATGAGCTGATCTGTTTTCTTCCAGGCAATTAGAACTGGGATGCAGACACTGTATGCCTATTAAGCGTACCTTTAAATAATGTAGAAACATGAGTAAATCTTACCTTGCATTATAGCAGCGAGTACCAAATCCCTCGCCTCCTGAGCTTCCTGATTGGCTCCTCTGATTGGGGTGGAGTCATACTGAGCCAATTGGTCTAGCTCCTCCGGCGACACGTGAAGTACTTCGGCAACCAATCGCTGCTTTTCTACCAAAGCAGCCCTGATCAGCTGATCCTTCCGACGCAATTTCTCAAGAGGTGTCAGCACAGGTTCAGCTGTGTGGACATTCCCCTGAAAAATTTTAAAGGATTAATGGTTATTCAGATCCAAATGAGACATAATCTAAACCGCTGCACGTCCGCGCACGCCGGATGCTTGTTTCCACGCGAACTGCATTCAAGTGTCCTCTATGGGATCAAGGGTCGTAGCCGGGTTCGTAGAGGGGCCTGCGTCTCCCCTGTCAATCAAAGAACATGGCTCAGCTACTGAGGGCTTTTGACTTGGTCAAATTTCTTCTTATGTGGGAATAAGAGGACTTCTAGTAAGTAAGTAAGTAATTTATTTATGACCCGCCATTTGAAAAGCGGAGTGATAAAATAATTATGAAAGCAACTTCCTCAGAATACTCGTTCCCAACTCACAAGATCCCAAATTCCGTTGATAAGTAGTGAATTTAAAGACAAAAGTGCTCCCCAGCCGGGATTTGAACGAGGGACCCTTGACTCTTTAGGCCAGAACTCTACCACGGAGCTACCAAGGGGCTTCTGAACACTGTTCGCAAACCATTACAATAGTCAGAAAGAACCGGGCAACAGGAACAGTGATCCCGCCGAAGGGAATTTCTTCTAGGCAGTTCACACCCCCATGTCACGGGATTATTTAGTACTTATGGGGATGGAGTGTTAACATTCAATCCCGTAGTTTTCTTTCCCGGATTTCCCTTTCCTCCACCCCCCACGGATGATCGGAAACGGAAAGGAGGGTTTTCTTGGGCACTTGGCCGGGTCTTGAAAGGACCCTACCTACAACGCCAATGTAACTTACTTCCGTAACTGTATTCATTAATTTTTTAACCCGGAGACCCAAATTTCACATGTCCATTGTGTTAGCAATGGACATGGACACGGCACCTCACTAATCTTTGCACTGCCGCGATTCACTCTTCCGACGAATGTTCGAGGATTATGCTAGCGATGAGTGAGATTGCCCAGATTCCACTAGAAGTTACTAGGCCTGGGAAAAGGCTTAAACAGCCGAGGCCGTGGATAGTCTGTTAAAAGTACAACCTTATAGCTTTCGCTTAGCTTTACAGTATTCAGATAGTTTCGAATATTGGAACTTTAACAGTAAATAGTGCCAGGCGTGCTTAAAAGTGCCGCAAAAAAGATAAGTTGGTATCAGCGACATTCGATCACGTAGCTCCACCCCAGGGCGTGGCCAAAGAAACTCCTCCCCTTAAGGCGGAGCCCTACTTTAGGAGCAAAGCTAAATGGCGTACCTGCGAAACTTTAACTTCCTTGGGGTCGATGAGCGTTGTTCCCTCTGCAATCTGCAGAATTTCCACCCGTTGGAAGCGTCTCTTTGCGGGCGTCGTTGAACTGACGGTCGACGCAGATCGACTTACCGAGTTCAAGCTATCGTCGTCGTCTAAAACAAGATTGGTTTGGTTTGTAGTGTTGGGCGATATTGAGGAATATCGAAATATCGATATTTCGATATTTTAAAATTCGATAATCGATATTTCGATTATCGTAAACCGATGTTTGGCGTACTTGAAACTGTTTAAAGGTCATCTGAATGAAGTCTAACACCCTAAATTGCCACTTTTACATACTGCTTACCATTTATCTCTCGAAAACCGGACTAAAATCGGATGAAGTTTCACCGTGCTATAATTTTCAGCCTTTTTTCCGACTTGTCTTGATCGTAACGCTCGCCGTAACAGTTGTAACAGTCCATGCGTAACAGTTCATGTTGTAACAGTCCACGCCGTAACAGTCCATGCGTTTATCCATCCATGCGCTGTTTATCCATCCATGCGTTATCAACGTACGTTTATCCATGCGATAATGACAGTTTAAATATTGGCGCTAAATTTGTCTTGGGAGGTCGTAACCAATCGCCATAGGGTGACTTAGAACTTCGAGAGTGGATAGCGCCGAAATCACGGAGCGAAAAAATTCGTCTTCTCTGTACCGGTACTGTGAAGGACGATCTGAGGGGTTCATGGAAGTATGGTAGGATCGTTCAGGTGTCCTTTAAACTGCTACACTTTTTCATGGAAAAAACTTAACAAAAATGAATTGAATTAAAAGAACAAAATCAAACATTCCCATCATGAAAGAGTACGCATGTGCACGTTTTTCCTTCCCAGTTGTGTTTCTCCTCCCTAATCGAACTCAAGTTTGAAATCCCTATCTTTCTTTTATTCTCAAAATCCGGAGTAATAGAACGATTACACATCGAAATGGAAATATCGAAATATCGATATCTGAAAAGTCAATATCGAAATATCGATATTTTTCAATAATATCGATATTTCGATTATCGTATCGAATATCGCCCAACACTATTGGTTTGTCTAAAAGTGCTAATGATGTGGCATAAAATGGTGAGGCATTTTAGTATAACTGCAGATGAAAACTCTCGTATTGAAAGAATCTAAAAACGTGCTCTCCATATTATCCATAAAGGCCCAAAAGTACCCTACTCCCTTCTTGTAAGCACGTACAAAATTGATACCTTGGAGAAACGGAGACTGAATCTATGCCTCGCGATTGGTAAAAAACTTATTTCGCACCCCATCTACAATGAGTTTCTCCCTCCCCCATACAACAATGTAAGGGAAAGGCGAGAGCGAGCAGTCTCTACGAAGGTCCCAATATTCCAACCAGTAGCGGCCACCGTTACCAAAATAGTTTTATACCAGAGATTGTGGAAAGTTTAAATAGCCTTTGACCGTTGTACGTATTTCTAAATGTATATGTTATATTGACGAATTTGTGCATGACAGTACTCACCAATTTTGGTTTGTTACCGTGAAAGTGTGAGCGAATAAATTACTATTCTATTCTATCACCCAAAGACAGGCGAGGTAAATTACATGAACGAAGGCTGAAACTCTGATCGGAGTTTGGTGATAAATCTTTGAATCACCCAATATATAGAATGCATTCAATTCTGAAAAGCTGGCGAAAAGGCTCCCTTGCAAGGTACCTAAGCTACTGAGGTTGAAAGTTGTGTTCAAATGTGCCTACCAGCAGAGGCGTTACTAGCCAAAATGTTTTTTTTTTTGGGGGGGGGGGCAAGGTATTTACCGACTGGCTGGTCATTTTTACCGACTGTGTTTGCGGATAAAAACAACTATTACTGGGAAAAAAACCACTGTGTTGACGAAAATTCAGCTGATTTCAAGAAAAAACGACTATTTTTAAGAAAAAATGACTATTTTACGAAAAATCTACTGTTTTTACGAAAAAACGACTATTTCTAAGTAAAAAATCGACTGTTTTTACTAAAAATTGCGGCGCTTCGCGCAGACTCGGCTATTTTTTACCGACTGGCCGACAACATTGGGGGGGGGCGTCCCCCCCTCCCCCCCAGTAGTGACGCCTCTGCCTACCAGAGGTTCGTAGAGTCGAGTCCCTTCTTTTCTAAATTTGTATAACGAAACCTAAGCTGAGATTTTTGACCAGTTAGTTAAATTAACAACGTTATTTATGATTGCTGTATTTACGTATTACGATTTTTATGGTTCATATGTGTTCGCGAGTTACATCTATGACGTTACCACATCTGAAAGAGTTTTCTATCTATCAATGGTTCAGTGCTAATAGCTAGGGACATTCGGTCTTCTCTCTCTCTCCACAACTGATCGCAACTGCGGACCAGGGGTCACTTTCGAAGCTAAAACGATTTATTTAGCATAACTCCGCGATAACACAATCCCTCTTGTGAATTCCAAGATGCGCAAGAAGTACCAGTTTGCTAAAGAAGACTACTTTTACCGCAGGAACTAGAACATTCTAAATAACTTTTTTGAATTCTACCTTACTTTCATGTTTCTTCGAGCTCTGCAAAGGCCATTAACTTATTTTTTTCCTTTTATTACTGTTATCATTATTATTATTTATCTGGATTTTTCGCGCATAAAGTTACAGTCGATGTTCCATCTTTTTCAAGTTACTGCGTCGACAAACTCGAAGTTATTCTTAGCATAAGACTAGAACGCACACTATCCTGCTCTAGAAATTTATGAATACAGTTTGCATCGTACCGGACGAAAACGGGTTTGTCTCGGTCTAAGGAACCGCTTGAACACAGGCTTAAGCTAGGTGCCCACAGAACGCGAATCTTTTCCGCCACGCGGCACGAAACAAATTCGACTTGGAGTTGAAACGGCGCGGCGCGAATTTTTTCCGCTCGCGACGTCAAATTCGCCCAGGCGAACGACAATTCGCGTTCCGTGGGCACCTAGCTTTAGTGGACGGGGCAGGGCGAGATGAGGCACTTCGGCCGTTGCGAACTTTATGAGGGCCTACCTTTCTTCGGGGGTTCAGGCGACTGAGATGTTGCCGACTCCGTTGAAGTCTGATGTTCTGGCTCCAATTTCGTTTCACTGACGCTCGACAAATCGTGCGCAAGAACAGTAAGGCTGACACCTGAGTCGGCGGAAGAATTGTCGGCAGGTACTTCGGTGGATTCCTCGCTGAAAGACAGTACAGCTCTTATTAATTTTACTATACCTCGAAACTGTACAGCCTGGCGCAATGGTTGGCATCCGGAACGTGAAAGTGGAAAGTGAAAAAATCGTTTCCCCCGAACCGAGGAAAGTGACCAACATAACAATCGCGCTCTGGAACAGTCCTGTAGAGACCTGCCCAGTCACATGTTACCATTACAATTTCTTGTTTCCCGGCTTACCGACGAAACGTCCCAATAACAAAACGTCCCCTGGCGAAACGTCTGAACTGACGACGTAATCAGTAATCTCATAGGACTAGTTATCCCTCAGCGATAAAAAAAAAAAAAAAATTCTACAGCCGGGGACGTTTCGTCATGGGAACATTTCGCCAGGGGACGTTTTGATCGGGGACATTTCGCCACGGGGAGGTTGTGTCATGGGGACGTTTTGTCACGGGGACGTTTTGTCGGGGATTTTTCGCCAGGGGATATTTCGAATGGGGAAGTTGTCGACAACCCTGTTTCCCAACGGCGGACGATTTAAAAATAAGGAGGCAAGAAGAAGTCCTTACCTGTTAGTCCTGTTTGGCTCGAAAGAAAGACTAGAAGATGAGGTTTGTGCTGGAAGGTCGATGAGGGTGACGGTGTGTGGCTCAGGTCGTTTCTTCCCATCCCGCTGCATGTAACCTTCTGTGGCTTCGGTAATATGCTTCAGCCATCTATAAGAAAGTACAGAAATAAGCCAAGTACCATTTAACGTCGACCTTAAAGCGTCAGCGGAAGGAACACCGGTTTCCCGCCCTTTTGTAATTTTCAAGTGTGAATGCATCCTGGAGACGCGGAACCAACTTCCGTCCTGCGCCGTTGCCAGCCCATCAGTCGACGCCTTCAAAAATGCACTTGATGAACATGTTGACAACGACAAGTATTGTGTTGACAATTTTTGTGGAGTTTTGTAGAGGCTTGCGCCTTTCTTGCTATTAATAATAATAACAAATAAATACTGTCAGAAGTTTGACAACATTTCCCACAAGATGCGCATCCTTGTTGCAAATGTAACGTCGTAAAAAGTAACGCCGGTTCAAGTGCCACAAAAGTTCCACAACTCCTTCGACATTTATCGTACCAACAGACAGACAGACGGACGCACGTCCGTATCCAGGAATTTATTTCGGAGGGGGTTTTACCCGCGGGTCGGACCTAGTCCATGCCAAAAAGTACAAAAAGATATAGATCAGAGGCTAAAGCCCCTAAGAAACGACTATATTTGTATGTTTCGGAGGGGGTTCGAACCCCCTGCCCCCCCTCTGGATACGGCCTTGGACGGACGTATGAGCTTCACGACGTCGAAGGGATCCCCAAAAGCAAAGCAAAATTCCAACTCGATCGCGTATCATCTCGTGGATTAATTTTTTCTTGCCGCTAAACGGAGTGTACATGTATGTAGTCGTGTCCAGTCTGTTCGAGTTATGAGATTGTATTTGTTGATTCTGTTCTTATGAAAGTGTTGCGTAGTGATTTGATAAAACAAAACAAAAAAACGCTCATGACAAGTATGTTCAGGGATCATTGTTGAAGATGTAACTGCCGTTTCTTTCAAAGGCGTAGCCAACTTGGCGCACGTATCGCTTAGGGGAGCCAATTCTGAGCGGAAGAAACAAAACTCATTCTAACAGCAAAACTGACAATAAATCACTAACTATCTGATAGGAGATAGAAACACTGGTTTTAGACATGGGTATTATTTCTGTTTCGAATAATGTTTTTTTATGATTTTTTTTCCGTCCACGATATCTCTACATAGAAAGCGAATTGGACATCTTTATAATATCTAAATGTATATGGCACGTTACGTCAGACAAGAAGGACATCCACGAGTAAAGTCACTAATTAGCAAATAATTAAATGGTAAGTAAATAGTTAGTAGATAATTAATTAAATTGTATTCCCATAACTACATGAGGTCGACTAGTAGAGTACTCTAAAGAAAACATACAAAGGAAGAGGAAACACACAAACTCAAAACAAAAACAATATCAACAAAAAAATGTTAACTGATTGATTGATTTTATTATTATCCAGTGACAGACCATTATTCACGAACAGAAAAAAAAAACACTTCTTATATAAAAGTGGAAACGACCAAAAATATTTAAAAACAAACTAACAAATATTCTATTACACAAAAACAATTAAACCAGATAAATTTCTTCACTGGTCATTCTTTTTGTAACCCCCACTGATAATTAGTGTTCGGCGGTATTTGGATTTTGTCGATATATGGATATTTTAATTTCGATATTCGATAATCGATATCGATAATTTAGTACCATGTTATGCTATACTATCCGTTTCGTTTCCCAAAAATTAAAGAACAAAATTGTCGTAAAAAGTATCTTGCATAATTTCAAACTTCAAACAAATAAAAACTGAATTATGAAAAACAAGTTGCTCCAGTTTACGATATATAAATGTAACTTACGCTGGATTATTTACAATTATAAATGCAAAAATATCGTTTTCGATATCGATATTTGGTCCGATATATCGAGATATCGTTAGCGATATCGAATATCGCCCAACACTACTGATAATCCTGTACTGACTTCAGCATGCTTGACCTACAGGTTAGTATAAAGACCAATAAAGGGATAGTCCTAGTGGGCTAAGAAAAAAAAAAGACATGAAGAGAAGCACGAAGGAAGGGTGTCGCAATGATTAGGCTACAATTGTCGTGTGGAGGGCAATTGGGCTCTTTTCAGCTTGCATCCTGCGGGCTGATTTCCATCCTGAACTCCAATACTGTGCGAGCCACGTTACCCGCGTCATTTACGAATGACGGATCCATATAATATAAAGTTATAGTGATAATCTTGTACTGACTTTAGCATGCTAGCCTTGACAGGAGCACATAACCAGATCGCGTAACAATCCAGGAGAAACTGCCTCTCAGTATGGGAATCAAGTGTCTGGTTTACGCGCCAAACTCTGGCCTACAGCCACGCAAAAGGGCTAAAAGTCAGATAACAATGAGTGCTTTTATCCTCTAAATTGCTACGAGACGAGTAACAGAATTGCAATTCAGGATTAGGACGTGATTGAAACTTAGTTGGAGATGTCTGTGGATTTCAGAATTAGCCGGAAGTATGGTTCTCTGGCATCGACCCAAGTCTCATTTTGACCAGATCTCGGACCGGATTTTGGCACACAGAAATTAGCGTCTTCGAATCCGGGATGTAACCCAAGGGATTATGGGCGATAACGTCACCAGGGATTCTACCATACGAAATTTCCAGGAATGGGAAGGGCTGAGCCATGAGTGGAAAATAGATGGCCACTGGTAAAGTACTGCACTGATTTTATGACATAACAATGATTTGATGCATCATAACTTTGGATGTGTCAATCTTTTAAAGTTTAACCGAAAAGGGCCGGGATAGGACAATCTAGTTACCCATCACTTATTCACTTAAATTGGCTTGAAGACCCGCTGAAAATGCGTTACTTCGTTGTTCCACTATTCACGAATAATCGATCTTAAAATAGTGGAATTTCCTTGTGATTTGTGGTACTCTATGCGCTTGTATTTTTGTTGTATGCTTTACGGGAAAGATTTATGATTTTTTTTTTCAGGCACTAAGCAATATTCACCAATCTCACTACTGCCCACTGAAAAGCCGCGTTTGTGTTGAGATTAAAATTTCCAGCGTCATAGTAGAATTTACGCTGTGGGGACGGCCGCAGATATTCTGAATGTCATAACTAGAGCAGATAATGGAAAATAAAAAATCCCTTTGCAGAATCCAAATAAATCAGTGTATTCAATCAAATGACACAAAAAAAGTCGGCTTTTCAGTTAAACTTTTAGCACTCAGTTCATGAATGAAATCATAGTATATCAAAATATAAAAAAAAACTGGTCGAAATCCTTAGTTAAGAACAACTGAAATTTGTTTACACAAATAGACTTCAGGTTTGGCTCGGGATGAATGTACTGAGGAAGGAATTAGTTGGCTCTTGTCATTAACAGCGAGATAGTCATTGCAAGACTAGAACAACTGCACAGCTCAAATGTCGGAAGCTCCCTTGCTTGCCACCGAGCTACGGGGATATCTCTAATCCATGACGTCACAAAATGCTAAAATTTCGGCTTTTGGCCAACGGTCAGGCGGCCGGGGCCAAAACCTGTCAGTACAAAGAAAACTACGGCCACCGAAATGGAACCACAAGGGCCATTTATCATAACAAGTCGAACTCTCAATGAAGTCTGTCCGCCCATCCAACGAAGTAAACATCGAGTACATGCGTAGGGGCCAAGAGCTTCACTCGCGATACTTTCTGTGATCCCAAAACGTTCAAGGATGAACTGTACGACTTCGTCAGCTTATCCGTCTGTCCGTCCGTCTTTTGCCATGATAGTTGTCGAGTCCAACGAAAGTCCTCGAGGAGTCGAATGATGCTCAACCGCATTGTACTCTCAGTCAGGAAAGCCGAAACAGAGGCCCGATTCATAATACTAATTTTATACTGTATAGTGTTAGGGAGAAATCTTGTCCTTACTTTCGTCTAATGTGCGGTGAGAAAGATGAGGGTCTTATTCATTTTATGTGTGGTTGTGATGAATTAGAGGATCCGAGGGAGATAATTTTTAAGGGAGGGATTCATGGAGGGAGTGGTTGTTGAGAATTATGCTGAGTAGGGCTTTTCTTAGTATAAGAAATCTGGCTAGGTTCCTCAGAGTGGCCAGTCTACACAGGGAAAAGTGTCTGAGTGGGGTTTAGTGCAAAATAGTAGTGTGTCAGTTTCTTTTTGTATTTACATGTATTTATTTATGTTTGTTTGTTATGGCCCCTGGGCTTTTTAAGGCAAACAAATATCATATCATATTAAAAGTCTATACAGCCTCTAATGCTTGTCGCGGCTTATAATCTGTAGTTTTTGGAGTCCCAGAACGCCGGATCCCTACAGAAAGTATGTCCGTCCGTCTGTTAGAACTATTACACTCGAAGCGATTGAGACTGTTTGTTTAAACTGGGTGTGAGGATTCTTCGTTTACAAGTACATGCCAAGTTCGGAAATGTGTCCTTTACCCCTATTTTTAGGGGTGCGGGCAAGGTTTCAAACCCACGGATAAAATCCGACGGAAGTCGGTAGGCCATGTGTTGTGTCTATATCGGGTGTTCAGTGTAGTAAGAAGATTCGGTGGAATCGTTTGATCTAACAATCAATAAGAACTGTAATCATGTCGGTAAGTACAGAAGGGTACTTCTTCTATTGCCCATCGAGAATGGTATACAACTGTAAGATGATGTAAACGGGAAAAACCGGTGTACAGACATAAGCAACATGTTGGATCTGAATACTCTATGACTTTTTTACTGGCATTAATATTCCGGCCACAATCTGAGCTAGATCGGGTATCAAAGACATTACGAAGTACCTAATGAACCTGATCAAGGAGCTAATTGTGGATAAATAATGTGTTTACGGGGCTGGCGACGATCGGAAATCTACAAGAGCCGATTGTCTAGACAAAGTGTCTAATAAATATTTTTTTTTGTATACCCGCAGCAATTTTTCTACATCTATAAAACTAGATGTTGACAACAGATAGATGCTATGCCCCGCCTCGAGTGTCATTAAATCCTAACTTACCCTAATGTTGCCTAATTAATGTCATCTCACCGATAATAATTTTAAATTAACATTTGTCATATTTCATAAAAATCTTACTCTAATAATATTAACTTTAACTTACCAATCTTTAAAAATACTGAAAAGCCCCTCAAGCTGAAAAAATGAACTTGTAGCCTTTTCATACGACCTCCGCATGTGCGAATGGTTAGGCTTGTTGAACATGGATTCAAAATACGGCAATTTATTATATATTCCACATAATTAATCGTAGGATTCACAGTCGCGAGTTGGATTCTCTGGTTATGCCATATTTCTTATATGCTTCACTATCTGGGAGAATCGTACAACAGCTAACGAAACAACGAGGGAGGCTATTTTCTATAAATTTGGGAAATATGCGCTAGGACTTACGACAGTGGCACTCAAATTCTGACATTTGCTTAATCCGCTTCTGGAATATAGAGATAGAGTCGGTGTATTTGAAACCATCATAGCATAATAAATAATCTCAGTTTCTTACATACAAACACAAACGCACAAAGTATTTGTATGTTCAGACTTTTAGAGGTAGAAGTTCATTTTGTTGCCGGGTTCGATGGTTGGGAGGGGATGTGGTTCGTCCTGGCGACAACAGCTATATAAAAATATTATTATAACCGGGTCCCTATTTCGGTCCCCTTGGCTCGGAGTGTGACGTGAAACTGTCAGTATTCGACGCCCCGCGTGCATTTCCCTTTGAACTCGGGGACCACGCCCTTCATAACTCAAAGATCAACGACTCGGTCCGAAAGAGATGGCCTACCCCAAAGCTGAGCGACCTCGCATGAACCCGCGCTAACGCCAGGCTCATTACATTCATCCTCTCATCCCAACGTTGTTGAACAGTTCTATAAAAAGGTCAGCCACGGGGCGGCCTCAAAAGAGTTGGCCCGCCCCAAGTTCGGGCAAGGGGCAACCCACATGAACCCGCAGGAATGCCAGGGGCACTGCATTTTCCGTCTCATCCCATGGCTGTTTATGTTAAAACAGTTTCACGAAAAAAAGGGCGGCCACGGGATGGCCCGCCTCAAGTTCGGGTGGCCTACCAAGAATCCTACACGGTCGCCAGGGCTGTCGGATATTCTGTTTCATACCTATGGATTTTTTCTCCGGTAGACTTCTTCTTGAGGGTACCGGCGGTATAGCTACCCCTTCGCTCATGTATGGGAAGGAGTTCGGGTCGTTCTGCTACCGTGAAGCTCTTTCTACGCAACAAAGCTTTCGTTCTCTCCATTGGGCTCCACTGATTTCTTCAGAGCTGCGTTTTAACTTTTCTTAAGTTTTTGTCAACTATACGACTCAACCCCCCAATTCGCTAGCACTTCAGGAGAAGGGGGTTCAAACGTCACCAATCTGTGCCAGCTCCAAGTCCTTCTTAATATGGTTCAATGAGATCGCGATTTAGAATTTTGTCTTTTCGACTTCAGAACTGACGACTAAAACGAAAGGTATTAGCGAGTAAAGCTTGTGCTTTAAGCTAGCACAAGAGCTTAATTTTCAGGAGAAGAGAGGGTTACGTCTCTACTAAATGACATATCCATCGCCGGGATCCCTCTCATCAACAAATTATAACACTACTACGTAGCAAAACATGTCTTTCTATTCTCACCATATATCCTTGCTCCAATTATGCAATAACCGAACTGAACGAACGATATCATTGTACCCGTAACAACTGCATTCTCAAGACTCAGCAGATCTTGGTACACTAACCGTACGGTGTTATGTAACACGGACGATTATGCAGCCTAGGGGTAAGAATGCGCTGAATCTTTACGGAAGGCGAATGTGGATTTTTGCTCGACCTTCTCACTGAGAGGAAGACGTTTTCATCATTATCAGTTCTTACTCTCAGACAGCTGCATTTCCAAGTCCATCCAGCAAAGACGATCAAGCAGTCCGAATAACCGTTCACCACTCCAAACTTGATGGACTTCTACCACAAAATTGAACAAACTTCAACCACGACCCAATGGAGCGTTTTATAAAAAGAAAACCCGCACTATCTGTCAACAGCTTCCATATTTCCCGCGATTCAGTCGAATTCAGCAACGCCAATCAAGCACTTCAAAACACAGTTCACCACTTCCGAGTTGATGTCTAGCACAAAGTGAACAAACTTCAACTACGACACAATGGAGGAGAGTCTGTTTTATAAAAACAAAACCGCACTATCCATCAACAGCTTCCAGACAATAACTAAATCATGTATATTCATGCCATCCGAATGTAAAGTACACCACGTCTGTATCGTAGTTGGCCGCATCCAAATTCTCTCAAATTTCCAATTTTTTGCCAACAAAACCACCTGATCACTTTTCGTTCCGGTAGCTTAGAGCCGCACCTGAACCTTTATTACACGTATGCTCTCGTCTAGCGACAACTGCAGCAAAAGTGGCAGTTGGCAAAGGAAGAGACGAGGTAAAGAGAAACGAGGAAAAGTATGCTTTTCCCGGCAGGCACTCGGAACTAAGACTGACAGATCGAGACATTAAAGACTCGTTCCATTGTGCGGTCGCGCAAGGAGACAGACATGAATTTTTCGAGACAGGGCAGCAAAAAGAGGTCGATAACACAACAAGGTAGTGCCAACTGACACGGAAATCAGGAACTTGAACTAGCAGTAAACTTGGAGAAAATTCAGAACACCCTATGAAGGAATGTTGCATGGTACTATAGTGGCTTATTTGGGCCAAAATCGGCACTGCAGTGAATTCTGAGTTTCTGAAGTTAGTATATTTTTTTTTATATGCGTCTGTACGCAAACAAATAAAAAGTAGACGGCGTGGGTATGGGCTCAGTGAAGAATCGCTTTGTGGGTCCAAAAAGCCGTCAAACGATACCGACCCGGTGTGACAAGACCAGAGGTTTGGTGGCATCTAGTCCTGGACGATATTTGAATTTTTCGATATATCGATATATTCACTTTCGATATTCGATAATCGTTATATCGGTATCGATACTTCGCTACCATGTTTCGCTATAGTATAGGTCTATTTTCGCCGAAATTTAAGATCAAAATTTTCGGAAGAAAGCACCTTGCATGAACTCGAACCTCGAACAAATAGAAACTGAATTACAAGAACATATTGCTCCACTTTCGGATATATAAATGAAAATATGTTGGACTATTTAAAATAACTATGACTGAATAAATATCGTTTTCGATATCGATATTTACGTTCCAATATTCGATATCGACCCGGACCGTCGGGTTTTGTAGATTTCCTGTCTAAGTCAGAAGTTTCATAATATTTACACAAGGACACAAAACGGATGCTTTGACATACACCGTTATCTGTAAACGGTGAAGAAATTATGATCTGAGTCTTTAAAGTTTAACTGATAAGACAGCTTAATTTTATATCTTGGATTTGAATACACTGAATTATTTTGACTCTACTAAACAATTTCAAATTTTTTCATCTTGGACTCTAGATGTCACGTTGTGACGTCTTACTGTGACGACAAAACAAAGTTCATCACGACGCGGAGAATTTAAATTTCAAGAAAAGCGTGCATTTCAATAGCTAATGAAGCGAAGCTTTGGAAATGTACAATTTCAGATTGAAAGGAAGGAAGCCCAATGTTGCGTGTAACGCAAAAATGATTTATTTTGCGGCAATCGTTTCCCATTGTAGTTGCTGAAATAATATTTACAAACATACATAGAGGTACAAGCACATTGAGGTATCGCAAATCCAAAAGAAAAAGTTCATGCGACGAAAATCGATCGTACGAATAGCGGAGCAACTAAGTAACGCATTTTCATCGGGATTTCAAGTCTATTTAAGTGAATACGCTATCCGTAACAAGACTGTCGTACCTCAGTCCTTTTGGGTTAAAATTTAAAGTTTAACTGAAAAGCCAACTTATTTGTGTGTCATTTAATTGGATACACTGAATTATTTGGATTCTGCAAAGGGATTTTTTGATTTCCACTATCTGCTTTAGTTATAAGGCTCAGAATATCTCCGGCCGTCCCCACAGCGTAAATTCTACTATGACACGGGAAATTTTAATCTCAACACAAATGCGGCTTTTTAGTGGGCAGTGGTGAGACTGGTAACGATTGCTTAGTGCCTGAACAACAAAAAATGATCAATCTTTCTCGTATGGCATACAACAAAAATACAAGCGCATAGAGGCACCACAAATCACAAGGAAATTCCACTATTTGAAAACCAATTATTCGTGAATAGCGGAACAACGAAGTAACTAATTTTCAGCGCGTCTTCAGGCCAATTTAAGTGAACAAGTGATGGGTACTAGATTGTCCTATCCTAGCCCCTTTCGGTTAAACTTTAAGTGTTACGTTTCTGTAAAAGGGTAAAACTGTGGAACGTGACTTTTGGCGAAAAAGCAACATGTCAACAGATAGTGTGTTATCTCAAGTCTGTTGAAACTGCGCATGTTTGTGTAAAAGCTACGAAACTTTTGACAGTCATCAGCTCTCGTAAACAAATTACTTCATTCCTAGTCGACACTTTGATCGATTTGGGACAAATCTTTTAATTTTCACATATTTCTGGTTTTAACTGATTCTGTGCGAGCTACTTGCCAGGCGTTACAAACGGGTTCTGGCGAAACCAACCCCAAATGGCGAAAACCCCATCGGTACCCCCCCCCCCCCCATATACACAGGCAGTGTAGACGTGTTGATAAAATTCTGGAATTTTTTTTTTATGAAAACTTTAATATATAAGCTAGCGAGCCGCCGTCACCGCACACATTTTTCAATAGTGGATAACGTCATGCACTGGTTGGGCCAAGTTGTCCATGATTTTTTAAAGCGACGAGAAAACATCCAGAAGAGTAACACTTGCAATTACAGTCAGTGTTCAGAGTTGTTTGACCGTCATCTTGTTCTTTTTTTTTCCTACTTCCTACTCTGTCAGTTGTAGTGGGAAATTAGACAACACTGTAATTATGTGTAACTATGAGGTTTAATAATTATCGACAAGCTTTCTAGCTTACCGTTTTTCCTGGAAAATCAATACAAATACAATTTTAACTTTCATTATTGCAGTGACTGTCACGCAGCAATGTACAGTGATAAGTAGTATAAAAGTGCCGGTTCTACTCCACCCTCCTCCCAATTTCAAAACCCCATTTTAACATCAATTTCTTGAACTTTAACATCCTTTTTTCCGAATTATCCCCTTTTTTATAGATATTTTGATTTTCTTATTTCCCAAATAAAGGTCCTAAGAAATAGGAAATGTTACCCTTTAATAAATATAAACTACTGCAATATACACTAAAATACTACTTCTTTTTAGATTTTTAATTTTTCAATTTTTCATTTTTATCCAAATATAATACAAATTCTGAACCACATTTCTGGTAAATGAACAAATACTCAGAGTTTTTGTTTACCCGTAAAATAGGTAGCAAAATCAGATTCTTCTTTAGACCAACTCGTTATCCATATAAACTACTACTGAGTAAACAGTTCTACATCAACATATTGGTCAGAGTTCTTATTCACTCTCATAATAGGCTGTAAAACCAGATTTTTCTTTAAAAGTAACTCATCAGCAATTGCATTATATCTCTGTGGTATAAACAAATCACAGGCTTTGTTATTATGATGAATAACAACAACCAGCTTATCACCATATTTTGTCTTAGCAATTCTCATTTTAACGATGCTATATTTCAATCCTAGAATTAGTTCTTCCTTCCTGATTGTATCATTGTATTTATTCATTCTAATTGTAGACAAGACTTCTCTTAGCGACTCCATTTATTAGCGGCTGATTTTATTTAATAAAAATCCAAACTCACAAACTCACATACATATTTTTATTAATAATATCAAGTGTAGCTTTTCTTTCATAATATATAACACAATAAACATTATATGGTACGGGTAGATCATCTTTTAATGTTAAACTTATTTCAATATCAGCAGTTGTTCCATTATAAATATTTGACTCGTGTTTGGAAACATCTAAACAGAATAGTGGATACACTGATTTAAATTCTTCTATACTAACAACACTACCAGTATCAAATGCTAATTGTTTATAACCCAAATGTATGAACCTATTGTAAAGATTCGAGTATTTACATTTCTCATCGCTAAAGTCGCACTTGAGTGGTTCTTCAGGATATTTATCCCCATTAATTCTAAGTTCGATGTCTGTTAAATTCATATGATCAAACACCATATTATTCTTTTTTTGGTTGTTATGCTTGTCATTTTTCTGTAACATCACAACGATTTTCGTAGGACTATTTCTCTCCGACACAACTTTCCAAGTGTGCTCCTTATTCTGACTAACATCACTTTTATAAGTATTACAAGCTTCCCACATTAAATTATACTTTTTATCCTTTGCAAGACCCTTTTCCAATTCACTCATCATTTCAATACTAGGAGATATGATAGGGATTTTCCAGGATAAATACTCAATGACCACTTTAAAATTAGTATCCCCATTTCTTACAATCATATTATTATCATCATTTCTTCTTAAAAATATTTTGTGCGATGCACCTCTGAAAAACCGTTTGTTTCCTTTCAAGAATCCAAACAACTCTGATAATGGTAAATACATATTTACTAATTTACTGCTTTTAGTTCTGTTATATCTCTTTTCAAAACCCTTATTATAATTCGGATTAGATTCAGAACTGACATTTACATTTCCTGCTGCTGCTGCAGGTGCGGTAAATGAACATATTATAGGGTTGATATCTGTTCCTTGATTATAATCCTTATACCAGAAATGATTTCTGGCTGCGCTTCTAGAATAATCATCAGAATATTCAATCAACTTTGTAACGGTAGTTGTAATACCAACATGATTAATTTTTTCAACCGATTCATCATTTATTACATACTCAGCGGTACTGAATAAATTAAATCCATTATTAGTTAAAGTAGCAACATCGGTTGCAGCTAGGTTAGTTCCATCCTCTTTTACAATTCTTACACTAACATCAAGATAACTTTCACTAGGATAGAACCAGGAATCCAATTTCTTCGTTACGAATTCAAACTCTTGTTTATTGGAAACATTCACATCTGTTTCTCGAATTTCTTTAAATTCATATTTGACCACTGTCTCATCTACAAGCGGCTCATCAAAAATGTTCCATTGCGGACTGATAACTTTATTTACTGCCATTTATATAAGAAAGAAATTATTCGATAAAAATTATTTCAGAATCTTTAAACCACTTCCAGTTATTATCGCGTTGATCAAGTCCTGACTTTTTTGATTTAAAAATCTCTTATTTGTACCTATAAGATCCTTCATTGATTTCTTCTTTCCAATCACATCAATGAGTTCTTTCCTGTTTACATCAATCAAATCTTTCCCATATTCTATTGCTCTATTTTTCAACAACTCGAATCTTGGTTTAATAATATTATTATACATTGACAATGCTCCATCTTTTATTTGTTTTGCTGACGTTTGAAATAACTGGGAATTGGCAATATTTTTGAATATACTACCGATTCCACTTCCGTACTGCTTTTTATAAAGTAAGCGCTTATTATTAATCAACATTTATAGGTAAATAATTTTATTTCACTAATCCTTTAAGCTTTTCTTAAATGCAATACGTATCCAACGTTATCACCATTCAAATCGATGGGTCTTCCCAACTGGTCAGTAATTGTCATTCTCAAGGAGTAAATAAAGTCTTTTGTGTTAATAGGAAGATATATTAATTGTCTAGGATTCTCAACAATTTGACAACCTGGTTCTGTATTCGGAACAAATGTCCAAATGACGTCTGATTTACTTTTGTTTACGATAGAACTGTTTACAAGAGAGCAGTGAATTTGAATTTTATCAACGCTTCTTGTAATATTTGGAAGCCTTGTACCTTCATTGATTTTCTTAGATATCTCACTATCCTTCTCAAACCCTAAAATCTGACACAAGTCACTGTTAAATCTAAACACATATTTTTCTTGTAATAGGATGACAAATCTCATAGATGCTGGATTGGATGAAATTACAATAGGACATTTATCTTTGGGTGTATCAAAATACTGACCCAAAAAATAATTCAAACAATCATCGTTATACATCCCATTAGGAATAGTAACATTCACCCATCCCCCCTCTTTCCTATACTGAAATGTATTATTTCCAAATTTATCACTTATATTATGCCACGAATACCACAAAGTACACTGATTCAAACCTATTTCGTAATCCGAATGACGATTCAGTTCAATCGGTTGACTAAATGTTATATCAATGATACTTTCATTACCTTCAATGTTTAACAACACCATTTATTAGAAATATTTTTTATATATTGAATTGTAATCTCTCTTCGTAAGAAATTTATTTCGCATTAACGAATCCAAAATATCAATAGCTTCATTCCTCACCTCATCAGATGTATTCCCGTTTACTCTACTACCTATTAAAGTGTATAATTTTGAAATCATTTCATTGCAGTTCATAAATATTCCAGTTCCTTGTTGTTTGACTAATCCCATATTATTTTGAATGGTTCTTAACCTATCCTTGTAAACTCTTATAAATTCAATAATTTGATTATGGCTAGAGTAACCTTTACTCTTTGTCCCACCATAACTTTTACTTATAGTTGTTAAATGATCCAGAGCCTCCTCTATATCCATAGAATTATTAATGTAATACATAGGCATTTTAAAATAAGGATCATTGCCATCCCAGGATTCTGCATGTTTTGAATTAATCTGATTTAAAAACTCTTGGGTAATACCTTTATTCATTTCAACGGATAATGAGCCTAAAGCGGGAGTTGGTTCTAAAGCAGGAGTTGGCGCTCTACTCGATTCCTTTGAACTCGATTCCTCTGAAGCAGTGATCTGGTATGGATGAGTTGCTTTAAATGCATTACCTAATCTTTGAAACCGTCTGCTTGAACTTTCATCATTCTTCTGTAATTTCGTCATGATCGCTTCAGTGTAATCTTTTTGTGTCTTCATGTTTTCTTTTTGTGCCATAACAACTGGAGCGTTAAATTCTGAAGCCATTTCCCGAAATCCTGCTTTCTCCATCTCATATTCTTGAACCTTTCTTCTCTGAATTTCTCTATTCTTCACTATACCCGATAACATATCACTCAAGCGTCTTGAATCCATTTATATACAAGTAATTTTATTTCATAATAAATTTTGAAAGTTCTTTTTCATAAAACCCTCCTTGAATTAATTCCCCACTTTTGTCAGATATTTCATAAGTAATAGGGGTGGTAGGTCGAATGGTTGCTATCTGGAATACTTCATTCGTATAATTCGGTAAATATCCTTTATCAAAAATACTCTTTTCTTTTTTAATTCTGACTAAATCTCCTACTTTATAATGTCCTGTGACTGTGTAGTCATCAGCTGGAGGAAACAAAGCATTGTAAACCTTTTTCTGATTTACCTTTTTACTACCATCAATGGGTTTCATTTGTATTGAACGATGATAAGAGTTATTATAATTACTAACAAATAAAGGTAAAATATCAATCCATTTAGTAGTGTTATTATGAGTAAAATATTTCCATAACTTTTCTTTCAGTGTTCTATTGAATCGTTCAACAATTTGCGCTTTCAATTCACTTTCAGATGCAAACCAGTGTATCTCATTATTTTTCAAAAATGTTTGAACATTTCTCATTACAAATTCTTTACCTTTATCAGTTTGTAGTTTCTTAGGAATTCTTTCTTTAAATATATGACTGAATGCCTTGATAATTTCAGCACCCGTTTTATCTTTCAAAGGGGCACACCAAGCGTATTTACTAAAGCAATCAATGACAGTTAAGATGTAATTTGTTTTATCATTCACTTTTTTATATTTCTGCATGTCAACTAAATCAGCTTGCCATTGCTCATCCACATAGTGAACATAAACTCGTCTCCTTTCAAAGTTATGATAAGAAGGTTTGTGTAAGGTATATACATTCTCATTTTGCAACACATTTTTTATTTTATCTTTAGAAACGTTCACTCCATTTTCTTTTAATTTTCTATGAATATCATCCACACCTGAATAATTAGAATAATACGTATTTAAAATATCTTTTTCTGCGTCGAGGTTTTTTTTAAAAACAGATTTTTCCTTGATCCGCAAAAAACACAATTACCTTTTAGCATTGGAACATTATTTTTCTGTGACACTGCCTTAAACATTGCTTCAGTGTCAGTTTTCTTTTTACACTTCATACAATAAATATCCATTTATTAGAAAACAATTTTTATAAACGAAAAGCTACCAACTTCATTTTGCGCTGAATGTAGGAAATACAGTGAAATCCACAGTTTAATTCATTTAAATTTTGAACAGCAAGATTTTCATAAGCTATTTTTTTCTTTGAAGTTTTTAGATATTTAATTATTTCTTTTCCTGGGGGTATACCGAAAGAATCGAAAAATTCGACATAGGGTTGATCAGGTAGATTACAATACGCTACCCAGTGAGTTCCAGGCATTCCGAGTTTATCATAGTTAATGACACCACATTCTAGGTTATTTATTTGTTTAGGTAGCGTATCTATAGAGAAAACACCTCTAAAATATGGTATATCCCCTAATGCGTCCATAATGTCAAAATTGGTTAGAGGTCCTACTTTACTTTTGCTTCTTTTTTGACTTCCCCGTTTTTTGACTTCCTAGGCCTTCCCCGTACCCCATGACCAACCACTCTTTGTGTTCCAGGAAGTGTAAGCGCACCACCTGTGTTGACATCATCGGTTATCTTCTTAGGCCTTCCCCGACCCACAACTTTTTGTGTTCCAGGAAGTGTAAGCGCCCCACCTGTGTTTGCTATATTATCCACCAATTTCTTACCAGCGAATGTACCCAAAGCAGCAGCACCACTTGTTAAAGCTGCCTTACCAAGCGTAATTGCTAACGGTATTAGGAAAGGAAGTAATCCACCCTTTTGAATCGCTTCTTTCATCTGTTTATATGATACATCAATGTCACAACCCTTATTATTCATTTTACATGTTTCAATTTTATCAATTTGTCGTTTACTTAAAAGTAACTTTACTGGTTCTCGTTCATTTTGCCTACTATGACTAACACGTATCTGACATTTTTGTTTAGCACCAAAACATTTCTTCAGCTTTCCTTTCTGAAGCTTTGATAAATAAACTGTATACTCCATTGTTTCAACCATTTATTAGAAAATTAATTTATCATATAAATTTTATTTCTTTAGATTAGTTTAGTTTTCATAAAGTCTTCTGTTTGCGTAACAAAATCTTGATCAACAGGTTTTTGCTCTAAAAGCCTTTTTAAAATGTATACGATTGCTCTTTCAATACCAAAGATATGGGCTTCTTGGTCAAAATCATTTTTCCTAAGGTCAAGAACCTTTTTGTCAATACTTTTGCTAAGGTCCAGAGCCTTTTTGTCAATGATTTTCCTAAGGTCACCAATCTTTGTTTCAATACTTTTGCTAAGAATTTGTTGGTTAATAAGCTTTTGATCATATTTTAAAAGGTCTGTTGTTAACCTATCTAAATTAACAGCATCCTTTTTGTTTCTAGGGTCTTGAACATTTGTGATTACTTTATCCCCAGCATCAATTTCTTTATCAGTAACTCGAATTGTTTGTTTTACAAATAACCCTTTATCTTTGATCCTTATCAGTGCATTATCAGGAGAATCATCTACCGCAGTTAATCTGTTGATATCTTCGCTAAAATATTGATTGGTTTGCACTTGTCCCGCAGTCATTTGTTCTTTAAATTGATTCAAAATCACAGTCATAGATCTTAAGCTAATAGCATCCTTATCTGTTTTCGCATCACCTAAATTTATAATTCGTCTATCGTGTAGGTTAATGTTACCATTTTCGTCAGTAACTTTCGATTCGTTAGCAACCTTTTTTCCAACACTACCAAATTTATTCATTTATTATAGAAATAAATTATCCGGTAAATTTTTCAAAGTTTTTCCTATACTTCAGGGTTTTATCTTTTGTTTTTAAATCTATGAAGAAAAACCCATAGCCCTTGGTTGCAGCCTCGAATTGTTTGAGAAATTTTTCATTGTCTATACTGGATACATGGCTTTGTCTAATTAATTTTACTTCTTTTGGATTAGAACACTGAAAGAATGCAAAGTAATTACACTGAAGTCTTACCACCTTTGGCGTTTTATGATAGCTCTGAGACAAGTAAACAATTGAAGCATTTTTCTTTCTTCCTCTTATGAATAAATCTTCTATTTTCTTCTGGTCTTTTTCAGTTACAAAATCGTCAAAGATAATCAAGTTCTGATACTGGGGGTCTAGGTCGTCAACATCGATAATATCATTAAGGTCATTACTTACGGTTAAAATATTCGTTTTACATTTTGATTCTAAAGTGTTTAAATTGTCTATAAGGTCTTTATATTTGTCTTCTTCAAGATCTTTTGCATACAAGTATATTCGGTTGAAACAGATGTATTCATAAATTAAATTCAAGAGTAAATTGGTTTTCCCTGTTCCTGAACTTCCACAAATTAATAATCTAAATGGCCACTGAGGTGCAAGTTCGTGTTTGTTCTGATAGTTATTCTTTTCGCTAAAATCATACACTTTTATTGGTGCCTTTTCATTCATTTATTTAGAAAGAATTTTTCATTATAAGATTTACTGAAGTAGGTACTTGAAGTTTTGAGGTAGGTACTTGAATTTATGAAGTAGGTACTTGAATTTTGAAGTAGGTACTTGAATTTTTTAACTAGGTACTTGAATTTTTTAACTAGGTACTTGAATTTTGAAGTAGGTACTTGAATTTAATGTTTATAACCTAAAGGTAAAGTTGTGTATTTATCGCTTGTTACTATCCTTTTATCATCCTTAGGATCTAACGCTTTCTTATTCTGTTCTTCTAGAAACATACGGTGCTTGTATGGTCTTAAGTTATACTGGGTTACAGATAGGTTTTCAATTTTACCAAACAGTACATCCTTATAGTTTTGAATCGTAATTTTATCTTTCACTATGTTCGTTTTTATTCCTTTTAGTTTTTTGCTAGCCTTTGAAGGGTCTTGGTTGTCCTTATCATAAGCATATACTTTTGATCGTAATCCAACAAATTCTGTCATAATTTGTCCTGCTAATTCATCTTTCATCATTCCTATCACTTTCTTATTTACACTAGGAAACCCGTATGGATTATCTTTCGCATAATCAGATGTATCGAACCTTTCGTTCAAATCTTGTTTGATATCTTCATAGAAATCCTCGGTTCTTATGTCATATATGAACGAATCTGTATCCATATAACATAAATCTATTTTATCCTCATATTTAGGTTTCATATAATCATAATGGAATTCATACATCAAGAGCTTGGATAGTTCCAGTACAGCAAAACCGATATACATTGGTTTATCTAGTTTTATCTTTTCCTTCGACATTCTTGCCACAGAAAAGTTTTCACTGAAAATAATTTCAGATTTAAAGTTGGGTTTCTTTATTATTTTTTCTCTTGTTTTATCATCAGTTATTATTTCCATATCAGCTCGTTTCCTTACGTTCTCCATGGTTTTCCCAAAGCAAGCGTTATTCATCAGTTTAAAAAAGTCCTTTTCAAAATCGTTAGTACCTTTAGTTCTTAGTGCTGTGTTGTGGTCTATGTATCCTTGTAAGTAAGCACTTTCAGTGAATCCTAGTATTCTATGTACTTTTTTCAGTATCAGACCTTTTTGTAAATAGAATTCTAGGTTCCTGTGATGAACTACATAGTTATTTTTATCCAGTAAGGTCGTACATAGTTTTCCATTGAAATGTTCTGGTGCTAATGGCAGATCTTTATGTAACTTGTGTAACTCTCTAGGATAATCTAAATCAACTTCATAAATTGCCCCCACATTTTCCAAATTCATTTCTGTTTGAACATGATTTTTTAATAGTTGATAATAATGTAAAGAATTAATTTCAGTGTTCTCTTTCATTTCATCAGGTACTGGAATGAATTTAAAATCATTCGCTGGTAAGGTTTGAGACATCGCCCACCCATATAAATTATTCTTATCGAAATACATTAAATAGTTAGATGGCTTATTTTTGTCATAACTGCTCATATATTTATTATTTGCCTTAGCATATCTTTTTATACATTGTGATACACCGCCTCTTATTCCCTTTTCAACGAATGTATACATGTCTTCCTTTGAGAATAACGGTAGTTCTACTTTCGAATGCTTTAGGAAAGAATCCCATGTTAGTCCTGGAGCTGAGAAGTAATGTAGTGGATCCAAATCATAATTATGTATACATACATTTCTGAAATTCTCTACAACATCAGACAATATTAACACATCACTTTTTAGGTACAACTTGGTATAATCAAGTAATGTTTCGCAATTAAATTGCTTCCAAATAGAGACCGCTCTCTTATAGTCACTTTTGCTGATATCTTTTCCCGTTAACCTAGAATAAAAGCTTTCTATGGGTGGTAGCTTTGTACAATCCATTTTACTGAAACTGTCTACGAATTCATATGGATACACCCCTTTTTTAATTATTTCTTTGAACTCTTCATCGTTTTTGAAACTATTCGATGTGTACTTGAAATTCTCCCTCAGATGATTACAGGATTCTTTGCAATCGCATTTTGCTAAATTTGCTGATAGCTTGTCCAACGATGAAGCCATGAACCTGATTGAATCTATGAATCTTATTTCATATTTAATTTCCGTATCCTGTTTTGGAATACTTATTGATTTCGAAAACGAAATGAAACTTTCAGCACTTTCAAAAATTCCGCTATCTGGTACCAATTCTTTCACAAATAGATGGGAGTCATACTTGGATAAGTTGTGTAGGACTACAGGGATATGCTTGGGAATCCTGTATTTCATGTTACATTCAGCGTGTGTGAAACCTCTGTCTTTTCCGGTCATGTGGTCATGATCAAAGTGGGGATTTTCAGTGATTTCTGTGTTACAGATATGGCAAGTCTTGTTCTTTAGGGTCTTCCATTTTTCTTTAATTTCATCATCAGTATAAGTGTGATTTCTTTGTCTTTTTTCATACTTGTATGCAATTTCTGTGGACACTTCTTTAATTGTTTTCACAAAATGCTGAGCAGCGTCTTCCCCGAAATAGCAATAATATTTATTTTGCTTCGTATCAAACGAGCAACAGACTTGAAAACCGTATGCAAATGGTTTCTGTTCAGCTACTTTTATTGTTTTCTTTCCGTTTACCTGGTTGTATTCTTCATTATAAGACTCAAAGTCTGCTATTATACAATAAGGCACTTTCATCTGTTTTGCAATATTTTTATAGTGTATACTTGAACCTTCAGGAGGCATTATGATATCAGGGTCTTCGCAATTGTTTTTAAGTTCATGTTGTTCAAATTGTTCTTGTTTCAAAAAATGTCTTCCGCAAAAAGTGCAGAGGTATATCTTTTTTTGTCTTGTAGATAGTTCAGAACCAACTAGTCTGCTCAGATTCTTTACTAGCACATAATGATTATCAAAATATAATAAATGAATGATATGTTGTGCTGTTTTACCATTTATTGTACTTTTTAGTATGTGACTTCTGATTATTTTCTCTTTATCAATTTGAAATAAGCAAATCTTAATGTTGTATTTATTTTCAAATTTGTGGATGTCTTGTGTATCCATCGGGAAGTTTGTAACCCCTTTGAAATCAAATTCATTCTCATATTGTTTATATTTTGAAGTTCTTTCTGCATGATCTTTAGCTGGGTACAAATGTGCTAAGATTGACCAAACAAAGCATTTATTATCCTTATTTTCAATATTCAGGCATGCTTTTTTATTTTTTACGAAATCTGGCAGTATTTTAAACGTTCCTCCCATGTAAGTCTCAATTCGAGTCATCCTATAATCAATTCCTTCATACCGACTAAATTGTAGCCCTGATCGAGGGGTATTACTTAAAGAACTCAGTCTCTTGTTATTATCATCCAAATGACTATGCGTAAGTATGCTATTTTTATTTAAAATCCAAGAAGTACTGTTATAAAATACTACAACTTCTTCATCATTTTCCTGTCTATAGAATATAACCCTGGTCACAAATTGAACTCTATAATGATTTATTTCGTTCATTCTTCGGAGTAAATCATTAAAAACAAAAGCAATAAGAGTATGTTCATCTCTTCCATTGCTTTCAACTGAAACGTTTACGGTGTACAAATTTTCAGTTACCCTAGCAATAGTAGGTTGCTGTTCTTCTTCCGTTTCAAATAAATGATCAGGAATTATTTTTTCTTCTTTAATTTGTTTCTTATTTATGAAGAGAGTTGATAAATCGATTGTTTTGTGTCTATTTTTATCACCTCTTTCTGTTTGATCTCTTATGATATCTCTATTTTTATCAATAGTTTCTTTCTGCTTATTAATTATCCTACCATAGTAATCCGTAACACGTTTTGAAACTTCATCTCGGTTACCGCGAGTGGGTAGGCTTTTGTTTTTTAGAAACCTTTTTAATTCACTTGTATCCTTTTCGAGTATCCTTTTCTCCTCTTTTTTTATATTTCCAATAGCAATATTATTGTCTTTGATTTCATCTTCCAAAATCTTCCTTAATGTTGGCTCTGGTGTATAAATGGATGGTCTGTTTTTGTTCTGAATCCTTTCGTTTCTACGCCGAATATTAATTGTATCTTCCGCGAGCAAAATATTCCTATTAAGTTGCTTTATAATCTTATCCGTTATTTCATGTTTCTTTGTTCCATTTGTTTTGATTTTATTAATTTTCGCATAAGTCCGCAGCTCATTATATGTGTAATTCGGTAATCTTTGTATAGTCGATTTGTTATTCGATATAACCTTTTTACAAAGCTGAATAACCTCTGCAACATTCATCATTTAATAGGGGAATATTTTTATTAATGAATTTCTCCCGTCTGCGTTTTCTCAGCCGTAAAGAAAATCACTGGTTTCAATGTTTGTTTCATGGAGTAAGCGCTACCTCTTTGTCTCCGACTGAATGCACAGGGAGCACACTTTCCGTGACGGTTAATTTGTTTGCGTTCTCGGAGCATATGCCACCTAGATTTGTCTCCGATCGACCAAGAAAGAAACATTAGATTTGCGCAGGTGCCGCTTGTGTTCCAAATCGTGAAGCAATCAAATAATTTTTCAAACAATTTTATTTTCTAATAAATGGAGGAGTTGGAAAAACGATTATTTGTTCATAGAAGGAGTTACAAATACTACAATCATATAAGTAATAGCTTACTTTTATCCAAATTCCTCTTTTCAGCTGCAGGAATGTCTGCGTTTCTAGTACTGCCTTTAGCTTCTTTAAGTTTGGGTGCTGTTATCATTGAAATAATCGAAAAACATCTAAATATTGCAGAAAGAAAATCAGAGCATAAAACCGCTTATAATTTTTACACTGAACTGTTATCATTGTTAAAATGTGGGCAATTAACGGTTGAAGAGGTTATTCAGCGTGAAGCAGAAATGCGTAAAACATTTAGATTCTTTCCTCGCGAAAAATACATGAAGCAAGTTCGCTTAAATGGATATAAATATTGTAAAAATAATTCCATAATAAATCAAGAGAAATTACCCAAAGTGTAGTATATTGCTTTCATAAGATTGAAAACTCTATCCTCATATTCATATACGCATTAATTACCTGCGTCATTCATAACCAGTACCTGAGTAACCCCTCACCACCCAGTACACCTTTGTCCAAGTGAGTAACCCCTCACCACCCAGTACACCTTTGTCCAAGTGAGTAACCCCTCACCACCCAGTACACCTTTGTCCAAGTGAGTAACCCCTCACCACCCAGTACACCTTTTTCCAAGTGAGTAACCCCTCACCACCCAGTACACCTTTATCCAAGTGAGTAACCCCTCACCACCCAGTACACCTTTGTCCAAGTGAGTAACCCCTCACCACCCAGTACACCTTTATCCAAGTGAGTAACCCCTCACCACCCAGTACACCTTTTTCCAAGTGAGTAACCCCTCACCACCCAGTACACCTTTTTCCAAGTGAGTAACCCCTCACCACCCAGTACACCTTTTTCCAAGTGAGTAACCCCTCACCACCCAGTACACCTTTATCCAAGTGAGTAACCCCTCACCACCCAGTACACCTTTATCCAAGTGAGTAACCCCTCACCACCCAGTACACCTTTTTCCAAGTGAGTAACCCCTCACCACCCAGTACACCTTTGTCCAAGTGAGTAACCCCTCACCACCCAGTACACCTTTATCCAAGTGAGTAACCCCTCACCACCCAGTACACCTTTTTCCAAGTGAGTAACCCCTCACCACCCAGTACACCTTTTTCCAAGTGAGTAACCCCTCACCACCCAGTACACCTTTTTCCAAGTGAGTAACCCCTCACCACCCAGTACACCTTTATCCAAGTGAGTAACCCCTCACCACCCAGTACACCTTTTTCCAAGTGAGTAACCCCTCACCACCCAGAAAAAAAATAACAAGCTTTTAACGATCAATCTAATCAAGATAAATCCTTTACGTTTCGCAACAATTATCTGACCTAGATTCCAATCTGTACAGATTGGGAATTAGGGCAAATGACTAATCATCATGCGCTTCGCAACAATTATCTGCTCTAATTCCCAATCTTTACAGATTCGTCAAGGCCATATGACTAATCACCACCTGGAAACTCGTGCGGTAATATTTGCTGAGGTGTTGCCGACTCTCGATTTTAGTGCCTGGTGCCGAGAAGCTCGGTCACTGCCGGTAGTTAGGAGCTTTGGATTTTTATTAAATAAAATCAGCCGCTAATAAATGGAGTCGCTAAGAGAAGTCTTGTCTACAATTAGAATGAATAAATACAATGATACAATCAGGAAGGAAGAACTAATTCTAGGATTGAAATATAGCATCGTTAAAATGAGAATTGCTAAGACAAAATATGGTGATAAGCTGGTTGTTGTTATTCATCATAATAACAAAGCCTGTGATTTGTTTATACCACAGAGATATAATGCAATTGCTGATGAGTTACTTTTAAAGAAAAATCTGGTTTTACAGCCTATTATGAGAGTGAATAAGAACTCTGACCAATATGTTGATGTAGAACTGTTTACTCAGTAGTAGTTTATATGGATAACGAGTTGGTCTAAAGAAGAATCTGATTTTGCTACCTATTTTACGGGTAAACAAAAACTCTGAGTATTTGTTCATTTACCAGAAATGTGGTTCAGAATTTGTATTATATTTGGATAAAAATGAAAAATTGAAAAATTAAAAATCTAAAAAGAAGTAGTATTTTAGTGTATATTGCAGTAGTTTATATTTATTAAAGGGTAACATTTCCTATTTCTTAGGACCTTTATTTGGGAAATAAGAAAATCAAAATATCTATAAAAAAGGGGATAATTCGGAAAAAAGGATGTTAAAGTTCAAGAAATTGATGTTAAAATGGGGTTTTGAAATTGGGAGGAGGGTGGAGTAGAACCGGCACTTTTATACTACTGTGATAGATGAAGCAAGATCCGAAGATTCCAGGCAGTCATACACTAATCCCTAAATTTTGACGTACGCATGGGCACGGTGCTCATACGTCAGCGCACCATGCTCTGAAGCAAGGGCGTCCCAGAAAGTGCTGTAAATGCCGAAAATGTCAACCAAAGTTGTCGACTACCACCTGCCCTGAAATTCAGTTTAGCGTGTAGTGTGTCCCGATAAATTTATACAGGCGAAATCCTTATTATTGCACTTATATTATCTTATTATTATGTCATCCCAAAAATATCTGTTGAATTGAGAATCTGTAGCCTACTGGAAATTAGCTTTTTCAACAGATTTTTATGGAGGTAACATGCCCCTGCTGGAGGGCATCGTGCACCAATGTTCGAGCACCATGGCCATACCTTGGGGCATGCTCGGACACTGGAGCACCATACCCCAAAATTGGGGATTTGTGTATGACTGGTTCGAGGGCGCACAAGAAAACATATTGCAATGTTTATATTGCAACCATGTAACCGTTTTATTGCGGGTTCGTTTTCCTCTAGAAAGACGAGGACCGTTGCCAGGAAGGGCCGAAAAATCGCTGACGAACTCCGTAGCTGACTTTTTCCGTTTTCAGCAATTGTGTATTTGAACTGTTGTTTTCATGATACAATATGCAGAAACGTCCAGAAAAAAAAAATCTGCGTCTAGTATTTTGTATTAGGACGTGCATGCGCGTTAAAGGCTTCCTGGTTTCCTGACACAAGGAATAGTATAAAGGTGACTTACGCTTTTCGCTCGGATGTGGAGGACGACACCATTTTGTACATTTGAGGGCTGGTCGTATGTAGATCAATGAGGTAAAAGGCTGTACTGTCTGAAAAAAAGAAAGCTATCAGTAACGGCTGAGGGGAGTAGAGTGAGCGCGCTCTTTTGCCAAAAATCCTGAAATCCAGACCTAGCTGTAAAAAAAAGTATGGCTAGGCGTGCGAGACTACATGGTTAGGCGTGCGAAAAAAAAATATAAGTTATCACATGGTTAGGTGTGCGTTAAATATGTTATCGGCCAAGGTGGCTACAAGCTGATTAAACGACAGAGATGTATTGTATGCTAATCCTACATCATGGGGCGTCCGCGCCCCTCGGTCTGTTTGCCCTTAGCTTTCCTGAGAGTTTGCTTTACGATTTTACTGCACGTAAGAACCAATTCAAGCGAATGGATAAAAAAAATCCCCTTTGGAATTTTTCTGTTTCTTTTTTTCAATCGATAGTTTCAAGGAATACAATTCAACCTACAACCGTGCTTGTCCTTCACAAATGATAATAGTTGCGTTTTTGCAGATACCATTGTATCTGGTACCACGGTCTAAAGTCGTTTTCGCAGTTACCGTGGTATCTGATACCACAGTCAAAAGGCGTTTTTGCAGTTATCGTGGTAAAACTGTTCAAGGAGTCTGGCGAAGACAAAACCTAATTGTCTGGATCAAATATTGAATTTTTGGGATCCCATCGGAACCTTTAGTCTTGTTTGTCTTGGACCCAACTGTTAAGCCAAAAGAAATAAGTGAACGTCATCCAACCGCCTTCCTGCCCATTGCCCAATACGCCAGCTGAAGCAGTAAATTTACTGTTCTTTTCGTGTTTCGTTGTGATATTTCTTGTTTTGCGTTTATTTATCTTTTGCTGTTGTTGCAGATTTTGTTGCTAATGCTGTTCTGTATTTCTTGTTAAGCGTTCATTTAACTTTTTTTTTTTCATATATACTGTGCAAATGCCTCATTACTAGGCTGCATGTAATAAATTCATTCATTCAAATCACTACAAGTCAGATAGAAGCCGGCCATAGGAACAGTGATCCCGTTGAAAGTTCGTCAAATTCGTCTAAACAGTTCATATCCCCATGTCACGACATAAGACAAAGACGGAAGGTTATACAAGGGACTTCTACCGCTACAAAGAATTTCAATTTCGACAGATACCGTACCCCAGTAAACTTCATACTACCGGAGGGACCTTGCAAACTTCAACGCAAGTCTGCAACCTGAGAGGGAAGATGTCGTGGCAGCAGCCCACCAGAGGGAAGACTGGCATCTGTAAGTCCAAAACACGCCAGTGATCCTCAGGAAGAATGAGCAAACGTCTCCGTAACGACTCAACGACTCAAATCCTGTGACAAACAATCACGGCGATCTTTGGGAGCAGCTGTGATACCACTTCTGCCTTTCTTCCGCTAGGTACCCGGAGAGGCCGGAGATTTTGCATTGGCAAGGAGAGATAGTCATCAAGAGTATTCGTGGATGCCCTGGGTGCCTCTGGTGGCACAGGAGGATATAAGGTCTAAGGTAAGTAAACTTCATAGATACAGTTTCTGTTCCAATATGCTTACGTAAACTATTGAACATTCCAAGACAACACTTGAAAACAGACAAGGCTACAATAGTAGTTATAAGTGTTACAGTATATTTCCGTTTTTTTCTGAACAAGCTTCTCGTGGTGACCTTGAAAACACGGATAACGTCCCCACATGACGAAATTACAGGTTCAAAGAAAGAAATTCTATGGAGTATACTGTTAATATAATGTAATGTACGTAACAATATTTGAACAGAAATTGTATCTACGCGGTTTACTGGGAATGCGGTATCTACACCAGCTTTCATGTGAAGTCTGCCAAAAGGGCAAGTATAAATAACAAATAAAATATTATGCAACAAATAAAAAATAAAAACAAAATAAACAAATTCTGTAATAAATGCGTCAAGTAAAGAGAAAACGTACCTCCTGCATCCGGTTTCAGCAGTATAGACGTGTATTTGATTATCGGACTACATCTCACCAGGTCACTATTCCCGGTGCCACCCAAATTGTGGTATTTTAACACAACTCTGTTGTCATCTTTTTGTAACAGCACTATCATATCCTTCAGAACTACCACGTGAAGATCGATGGGTCGACGGTCCTTGCAGTGGAGTGTTAGTGGACCCTCGTGAACTAGTCTGTGTCGGTTGAAGTCAAAATTCTGCAACAAAAATCAGAGGTCAATTACCAACCCAGGCCTTTCAACCCACTGACTCTGATATGATTACGACGAAGTACTCCTTTAACCCAAGCTGATGCCGGATGAGATTAGTGTTCGGCGATATTCGATATTGATAACGATATATCGACATATCTCGATATCGAATATCGAAACATAAATATCGATATCGAAAACAAAATTTTTTCATTTATAATTATTGTAAATAATTCAACACAAATTACATTTGTATATATCCAAAATTGGAGTAATATGTTCTTCGTTATTTAATTTTTATGTATTCGAAGTTTGAGTTGAGGCAAGATGCTTTTTTACGACAATTTTGCTCTTAAATTTCAGCGAAACGAGACGTATACTATAGCGAAGCATGGTACCGAAATATCGATACCGATATATCGATTATCGGATATATCCAAAGTCAATATTTCGATGTATCGAAAAATTATCAGATTTTATGGGGCTAAACGCGACACTTTGGGTGGGGCAGGGGGCCCCCTAGATTAGGATGTTTCAAACGGCAGAATGCAAAACCATGACATTACTTTAAAGGTCATCTGAATGAAGTCTAACACCCTAAATTGCCACTTTTACATACTGCTCACCATTTATCTCTCGAAAGCCGGACTAAAATCGGATGAAGTTTCACCATGCTATAATTTTCAGCCTTTTCCGACTTGTCTTGATCTTAACGCTCGCCGTAACAGTTGTAACAGTCCATGCGTAACAGTTCATGTTGTAACAGTCCACGCCGTAACAGTCCATGCGTTTATCCATCCATGCGCTGTTTATCCATCCATGCATTATCAACGTACGTTTATCCATGCGATAATGACAGTTTAAATATTGGCGCTAAATTTGTCTTGGGAGGTCGTAACGAATCGCCATAGGGAGACTTAGAACTTCAAGAGTGGATAGCGCCGAAATCACGGAGCGAAAAAATTCTTCTTCTCTGTACCGGTACTGTGAAGGACGATCTGAGGGGTTCATGGAAGTATGGTAGGATCGTTCAGGTGTCCTTTAAAGCACACCTCGCACCATCTACCGATGTTCCAATATTTAAAACTAGTTGAATACTGTAGAGCTATATAGGGCTCTGTTTTTAACGCATTATCCACAGCTTTGGCTGTTTTAAGCCTTTTCCCGGGCCCACTGACTTCCAGCAAAACTCGGCAAAATTCAGATAGACGATTTTACGCTAACACTCGGAGCATAATGCGCACGGAAAATAGTGAATCGTGACAGGTGCAAATATTAGCGAGGTGTCGTTAGCGGGTTTAGAATGTGACATATGAGATTTGTGTCTCCACGTTTAAGAACTGAAATTTGTGTCTGCGGGTTCAAGATCTAATGAATGCAATTACGGAAGTAGGTTGCATTGGCAGTATAGGTAGATAGTGGGTCCTTTAAGGTATCTTCGAAAACTACCTTTAATCTACCTCACAAAGAGTAAATAAGTTTTGAGTCTGAGCAATAAACCTGGAAGGGGGCTCGAAATCAATCTTGCCCCCCCCCCCCCTCCAACCACAAGGTCTACTGTATTGGCTACACTTGTGCTAAAGGGGTAAGTCAGCTGAGATTTCCCCTAGAGACATTTCGGCTCTTCTTGGCAACGGTCTTCGTCAGGCCGTTACTAAACGATACGAACCTGCAAACTGATTATTGCAAAATAATAACTGAGATTTTAGCTTTATCCGTAACTATTCTGTCTTCGCCTGTCTCGTCGTTTTGGCAGGACAAAGATATTATTATTATAACATAACTACATCCTTAAAGGACCCCTCTTGCTTATTCTGCCTTTTATAATATACCTAGCTCCCTTGTGGAATTACAAGTTTCTAAAATCCTCACCTATCTCCATTGTTTCGTTTTGTGCCTACGAATTTTTAGTGCTTTTTCGGCCATGCCGAGTTTTACCCGTCACACAAAAGCTCACATTCTGCAATAATATCTCCTTTCTTTCAAACCACTCATGGTGGAACGTATAATTTTCCTTACAAAAAAAAACATCACTTCCACTACATGGTCCTTACGACTCGGCTAACAGATAGCGACTGAGTTGTTTCCGGCTGTGCAATGTGCATAGCCATTCATTCATTCATTCGGCTCCGAGCGAAACTATAGCTGATGACGTCACACCAACGTGGGTAGCATTAGGATAATACTAATGTTTTTGCAATGATGTTGAATGAGAAAAACATTTTTTGTTTAGTCTGCTTATGATGAAAATAATTGATTGGATGGTTTTCGGAAAGATGTTTGAATGGACACAAATCTTTGTTATTTTAAGGAAAGGCTAACGCTGCTATTTTTAAAAATTTCAAGGGGCAAACATTTTATTGTTCTAATTAAAATGCTAATTTCTGTCTAAATTATGCTGAAAGGTACCAACATCTATCTTTGTTGTAGTTATAATGTTGATGTTTTTCTATACAATGTTTAAAGAGAAAAAGATAATGTGACAATTCTGCCGTTGACTGCGCTAACGAATACGTGAGTTGGATTTATATGAGCGATATTTCGGCCCTTCTCGGCAAGGGTCCTCCTCAGACTCATAGCTAGAAAAGTGAACCTGCGACAACAGTTTCGCTTAGACGGCCTCCTGACAAGAACCGAAAGCTAGAGAACAAACGGGATTTTCTGGCCTCTCCTCTGATCGAGGTCAAGTTTCATGGCTAAGAAATCAAGTATCAAACGCTGTAGGTATCAGACAATATTAGACGCAGCAAACACAATGGCAGTCCATTTGTACGTTTACTTTCTGTTAATCGTTCGCCGCTGTAGTTGCCAAACATTCCAAGGATGGAGTAACATTTTTTGGGGGAGGGTCGGTATCGCTTCCCCGTATCCTGAAATCTGCGAACCCCAAGTGTATCGTAGATATAAGCAAATATGTGACTAGAGGATTTAGTCTTCGGAATGAAAGTTTAGCATAGTAGTTTATAGAGGTGTAATGGTTTATTTGTAAAGTGAAACGTGTAAAACTTGTATGGCCTTTTGGCTGAATAAACAAGCGTTATATTATATTATTATTATATAAGCACATAAGAGGTACCACAATCCGAAAAGGAAACTTCCCAATCGGAAAATCGACTATCCGTGAATAGCGGATCAACAAAGTATCGCATTTTTATCGGATATTCAAGCCCATTCAAGTGAACAGGTGATGGGTAACTACACTGTCGGCTCTCAGCCCTTTTCGGTAAAAATTCAAAGTCCTTACCCTCAGCTCATGATCCGACTTGTCAAAGGAAGATTTATCCAACCTCTTCTGAAGCTCTGCTAGGCGATGTTGATTCTCAGAGTCGTGGATAGCTGCATTGACGGCCTTTAGGACTTCACGTGACCTGTCTAGCGCTCTTTTGATTGGCTGGTGGTCCGGGTTCTTGGGAGGGGTATGTTTCAGCAGAGACTCCAGAAGGAGAGGGTACTTCGTTAGCCGCTGCATACCGGTTGGTAGGAGATCCTGGAATCATACAAATATTACTTTGATACAAACAGTCAAATACAGGTGAAGTCACTTCTCCGATTCACACTTGAATGTGTCTAGCCCTGTACGTTCTATATCCTTATTCATCAAGGAAAATCATCTTTCCATTATCGTTTTATACCGGGCGACTATTTGATTCTTTGCACAAACAACTGAAGCGCGAACGGCGGAAGATAAGCTACTATTCTTTAAATTAGTTGCGTTTTTGCTGATACCATGGTACCTGTTACCACAGTAACTGGATCTGCAATTAGCCGTTTTTGCAGTTATCGTGTTATATGATATACGGTACACTGCAAAAACGACTAGCTATTGCCGAAATTGCACTTTTCGAAGTCATCCCAAAAGAAAAACTGATATCCAGTTACATCACTAAGTGTTTTACTTCTTTCTCACCAATTTAACAAAATTTGATGAAAGTGAGATGACTTTTCAGATACCACGGCCGGACCGTGATATCTGAATATCTGTTACCACGGTAACTGGCCAGATACCACGACAACTGCAAAAACGCCTTTTGACCGTGGTATCAGAAACCACGATAACTGCAAAAACGACTTTATATCAGATACCACGATAACTGCAAAAACGACTGTATATCAGATACCATGGTATCAGCAAAAACGCAACTATTGTTTCCCCTCCCTCTTCGCCCCTGAGAACCATTCACGCACTAGAGGCCACTATCGGAGGCTGTTCCGAAGGTCCTTCCCCTCTCGTGTTCGCCAGCACTTCTTCAGCAACCGAGCTGTTCCTCTGTGGAACAGCCTGTCTGAATCAACTGTTACCAGCGCAACACCTGAGGAATTCAAAAAGCGACTCGACGAAAACTGGAGCGCAGCCGTGGACAGAGGGCTGGAGCGCCCCAGAAGCAGTAACCAGAAAATAGCCACCATCATCAGCTGCAAGTTACTTATCGGGATACAACATCCTTATTGCTTGCAAGTGCAATTTAAGGTAATAATCAAAAGCCTCCCAGCTTTTTGCAAAATACTTCCGCAAAATATCGCAAACATACCCGACCGTTACAACGAAATGCTTTCAACGGTTTCGTTGGGATCTTAAACGCTGGAGTTCCTGGACAACCTTGGCCCACCTCTTGTTAAAGATTTCTGGTTTTCGCCTATGTCGTACGCCCTTTGTTGACTGACCGGATTTGTGTTTCCAATACTCACCACGGAGGGTTATTCATCCGTTCATGGTGGGCTTACACTTTGCGTAAAATCCAAGCGTATTTTGAAATCCGAGCGTATTTTAAGCACATATTTGAGCTAGAAAAGATTTCTAGCAATACGAACGTATTTATATAAAACAAAACGGACCGATTTCTCACATACGTCCGTATTGCTAGAGATCTTTTCAAGCCCAAATACGTGCGTAGGATTCGCTCGTATTTCAAAATACGCTCGGAAATACGCAGCGTGTAAACGTAGCATCGGTCTAATACTAAGGACCATTTAACGTCAAACCAGTAATTTCCAGATGGCGAGTTTCTGCAGTTCGCACCAACACCAACACCAATACCAACCATATCTACGCTATTATTTTGGTTGACAACAAATTTTAATTTTTGTGGCCAAACGTATCCACTCTCAATATTTGGTAACATGATACAAAGGATGCACAAATTCAACAGACAACACTTTGTATGTGTCGGGCAATACAGCCTTGTCGTTAGCAAATGCGATCAAAGTTTAACTGAAAGGCAGCTCTTTTTTACAATCTGATATTTGAACACAACTGAAATATTTACAACTGAATTTTGACATTTTTCACCCGGGGCTCTACTAATAACATTCATAGTTTGCGCTGCTTGCACGACAACACAAAATTCATCCAGACGCGGATAGTTTGAAGTTCAACAAAAGCCTGCATTTCCAGTGTGACAGATGCGAAGTTTGGAAAAGCCACGTCTGTACGAAGTAGGAAAATGATGTTAAGATATGTTTTAAAAAGAATCGGACATTTTTAATTTAGTCTCCGGCAATAGCTTACATTTGTAGTTGGCAAATATTTCAAACGTAGAGGGGCAAGCACAAAGTGATACCATGCACAAATCCGGAAGAATACGTTCATTTGATGAAATCGATAATTTTTGGATAATGAACAAACGAAGTAACACATTTTTTTCGGGTACTCAGGCCTATTTAAGTGATGTGTAACTAGACTGTCGGATCTCAGACCTACTCGGCGAAACGTTAAAAGTGAGGTAACTCCAGCGAGAATTTTATATTACGGAAGAAAAGAGAACGGATGTGTTTTTACAATTCCAATTTATATCTTAGACCTAATCCAAATATTCTTTTTACCTTCTCTTATTGATCCACCAGTTTATTTAGATTTGAACTTGATTGCCGGGTTTCTATTTTGGCTCGAGAAAAAACCCACGCAGAACGTCTTCTTTTCCAGATGACGAAATTTTCCCCGTTTGATTAGCAAAGAATTATAAGACTTACTAGATTATTTTTCTTATGTCTTTAGAAGTACGACACTGGTACTGGTTCATTTATTTGTATTTGTAATAAACAGCTGGAGCATTAGATGGAAATTATTATTTTGATCCTTGGCTCCCTATGTGCCATAAGGGCTGTCTCGGATAATCGGCTGAGATTTAGTCCAGACCGAATTATTTCAAACCTTGGAGATTTTTTTTTTTTTTTAATATGCTCATTGTTTGACGGTGTTTTTTGTGGTTTCGAACATTTATAGTGGCAGTAGAGATAGTTATCATTGTGTGTGTGGTAGAAAGACCATTTTTTGTGGTCCGCTTTCAACCAAGTTGATTTCTTACTTTGAGCTGGAGCCGTCGGCAGACCGGGTTCATTTCAGCGTCATAGAGAAACTTCTCGAGCTTTGTATCCTTTTTACGTCGCTCTTTTAGTGCTTCCAGAGCAAAGGATTGATGTTGACAGAATTGGCTTGCAGCGCGCTGCAGTCGATCACCCTCCGGCCCGTCAAACTGAAAGCAAAAATTGGCAGATGAGTCCAAGACCAACCGTCAGCGGAAGCGGATCTGTCCACTAATTAATTACGACGGAAAAATCGACTAAACCTCGCGTGAAACACGTGCTTCTTGCAACCGAACTTCACTTTATTTTTCCAAAAATTCTCCATTAACGGTCACCTCGCACTATATAGAGAGATTTCACCCTACCCGAAGAAAACGGATATTTCTACACCGTCATCATCGGGATCATAACAAAGAAAATTAACATTACGAGGTATAGGACTTTCAACTTTGAGACTAAATTACCGGCCTTGGATAGCTGCTGTGAGTCAGAGAGTTGTTGAAATCGTTATCTAGCTTCTTCTTGTTGGAATAATACAACTTTTGTAAATTAATGTTATTTTTTATGAGAGTTTGAAGGCTTCAAAGTTTGTAAACAAAGACGGAGGCTCGCGTCCTATTGGTCGGTTATGACGCGGACTTCACGGAACGCGTCATAGCTGACCAATAGGAAGCGATACTATTCTCCCGCCGTTTTCATCGGATATGGTGCAATCTCTCTAGTGAGCGTGTTCCACCCCTGTACCAATAGTAACTATTACACTGTCAGAAGTTTCTTAACAGATAGCACAAGGATGCGCAGTTTCAACAAACAACACTTGGGATGTAATCTGTTGTGATTTTGACACGTTATGCATAAAAGATTATGCATAGCAAGCATTGCCAGGAAGAGCCGAAAAAGCATCTGCTGAATTTTCCGATACAATGACAAAAAAAAGTCAGCAGATACTTTCGGCATTTTTCGTCTCTTCGGCAATAAACATGAATCTTCTATACGAACATCGCCCGTCGCCGGAAAACTCTTCCGGATTTTGTGATAGGATCGGGACTTAAAGCTCTTCCAAGTGTTGCGGCCCAATTAAAGCAAACTATACCACCTCCCCTGAAACAATGAAACGCCCCCCCCCCCTCTCGTTAGGCACCAATAGCAAGGGCTTAAACCTCGATAGGTACTGGAAGTCTAGATAATCCGTAGCTAAAAGATTCGGATTTTGTAAAATCCGGATTTCCGGCTTTCCTAAAGTTATGACAAGTTAGAGCAAAATATAAATCTTGCCTGATATACTATCACACTCGCCCTCCTCATTTGGCCCTAGGGGACCTAGATAGGTTCCGGAACTCTCCACTAGAAATTCTTTCAAATATTGCACCAGGATCCGGACGAAAACTACTCTGAATTCATCACCATAAAAGTAACTAATGTATGTGTAATATACTGGGATTGGGAGCAAGACTTGAAATTGCCCCCCCCCCCCAAGGTTTACTGAAATGGCGTAAAACGTCGATCACACCTACGGACTGATGATAACTTTTATTGGGGATAACTAGGAAATCTAGAATCCGTCTGGGGCACTGGTAGATTGCCCCTCCCCTCCTCCCCACATGTTGTTGGCATCGATACAAAAATCCTTCCCGATTCACTTTCCAGTAGGTCCGGCTGTTCACTAATTAATTACGATGGATAAAACGGACGTGAAAAGTTGGTACAGTCGATCCCTCGCCCGGTTGACTGACACTAATGACGATGTTGAAGCGTGGCAACATAGATTCTAGGGAATGACGAACTCAAACCCGTCCTTTGAAACTACTTCCTGACATCATGATTTGATCCCGTTATTTGACAAAGACCCCACACTTTAAATGCCCCTCCCCCTCCTTTCATATCTTCCTGATTCTATGTCCGGTTTTTCACTAAATAATAAGGACGGGATTCGTGGAAAGATCTGTAAAAATGGATCAAATACCCACCCCCCTACCTTGCTCTTCTCAACTCATTAAAACAGAGAGACAAAGACCCTACACTTGAAATGCCCCTCCCCCTCCTTTCCTATCTTCCGGATTCTGTTTCCGGTTTTTCGCTAAATAATATGGACGGGATTCGAGGAAAAACCTGTAAAAATCGGATCGCATACCCACCCCCCTACCTTGCTCTTCTCAACAAAACCATTAGCAATATCTTTTTTTTTACATGCATTCTTAACCCGTCGCAATCACCGCCTCTTCCAATTAAACACTCATCCTGTGGTATGCACTATTTTTGTTAAGACATTAGCCTGCCCTAGTTTTGCTCTCATTTGCAAAACACGACCTATCCACGCAAGCATATATTTTCCTGGTCCATTGCAAACCCTCACCACTTCAAATCAAATGCTCAATCAATTTTTTTCTTTTGCAAGCTCTATTTTTCTTAGACTGGAATTCTGACAAATTTAGTTGTCACTTCTTCACCTAATATATTGTGTTCCCCAGTCGGCGTTGAATTCAGGTCCAAGTCTTATTCGCAGAAGACTATAAATAAACGGACTGGAACCGATGTCTGTAATATCGAACCCCCAGAACGGTCGCGTACCCTGCTTTCTTGTCCTTCAACATAATCTGGGGACAGAAACCGCTAGGGTAGCTACCCATCCCACTGTTTTAACCTTTACGTAAACTGCTAACTATTCTTCGTTAAACTAGGAATCGAATGGGAAAAATGAACGAGGAGTTACCCAGTCCCTGACACCTGCTGTACACCCTATTCCGGCACCGAACAAAATCAGCGGTACCGGAACCGTTGCCGGGTTTTGCCGTAAACTGGCAAAACCCGGACAGACCGACCGACAAACCGACGGACTGACAGACCAAATGACGGACAGAAATTGCGATCGTTATATGGCCCTTGGCAGAAGGGCAAGTGCGACAAAAACGATGCCAAAACAGTGCTGAGAACACAAAACGGCAACTTACCATTGAAAGAATAATATCGCCCACGCTGTCAATAACTCCTCGCGATTTCCGCTTCTGCTTCATCAGTGTATTGAATCGGGAGTGGATTTCAATCATTTCACTTAAATTGGCAAAAAGCAGATTCAGCAGTTCCATCGGAACAAGGTTGGACTCGGTCAAGGGTCGATAAAATACCCTGTCCAGAACTTTTAAACATCGGACGTGACTTCGCTCAGTATGGAAAAGTTCTGAAACAAAAGCGCCATTTATAAACAGATATTGGAACATAATGAAATCACACAAGAATAAAAACAAGACCGATAGGATGTGTGTGGAACTAAGGGAGCGAAGTGAGAGACATGAGTCAGATGCGCGAGCAGTTAGATAAGCCAATAAAGGAGGATTTGATTTCAGAGATCTAAGCAGTCGACATAATTTTTTTGCATCTAATGCGTTTATTTGTTTTCGTCTTTTATTAATAAATGAATGATAATTATTTTCATATTAACCTGCAGCAAAAACGACATTAAATACTAGTTTATTTTTTTTATCAAAACATGTTCAACAGAATCAAACAACAACCACAGTCGCTCTTAAAAGCCTCGTGGCCTGTGCAGAGTGCTTTTCACCACCTTTAACGAACAACCTTCCCGAGGTATCCGCTTCGGATCTGAAGTGGTTCGTCTGAGATACGAGGTCTTTCCAAATATCAAGTTTCATTAAGATCAGACCACCCGTTCGAAAGTTATACATACCTCAATTTTCCAGATCCCCCCTCCTCCCCCCCTAGATAGTCAGACCGGGGAAGTGACCATTTCTAAGTTAATTTGGTCGGATACCCGATATGCCAAGTTTAATCGTCCTAGCTTATGTGGAAGTGCCCGAACGTGGACCGACCGACGGACGGAAAGAAACTGTGATCGCTATATGGCACTTGGCTGAAGGTCAGCAAGTGCCTTGAAAAGTTAGCGCAAAAATGGAACGGAGTGAATATTATGGTCTGAGTTCCAGAGCGGTTACGCGGGAAAGATAAAGACTAGGCCCGTTGGTGGCGTCACCAAGCGAAAATCACTGAAGGCCTTCAGTTATGCTTTAAACAAATCTTGCCAGTCGATTTGCAATAGTTGCAATGCATGAAGGAGGTGATATAAAACCTTTCCGAAGCAAAAAAAACGTTAGATATTCTTAGAAAATTCGCGAAAATTCTTCAGGTCTTAGTCACTCTCGTAACCTGTTGAAAGATAAGCAGTTATCCTAATCACCGACTGAAAAGTGATGACCGCTTTACGTAACGAATCTTGCCAATTTTCGCCCGTGATAACAAGCCCTGCCAATTTCCGAGAGTGTTAACCAGAACAATGTATGACAAAAAGTACTTCAGGGTTGTGCCCCAACACAAATCCTTTAAAAGCCAAAAATGTACCAAAAAATAACAAAAAAGGACAACTTTGCTGAAAAACTGAAAAAGGACACGTCAGCTAAACTTTATGAGAGCCATATTCTGGCCCTTCTTGGCAAGTGTCCTCTTCAGGCTTAAGCCGCTCAAGCTAGAGAATGAACTTGTGGAAAAAGGACTGGAGATTCTAGCTTAAGTGTCCGATTTTGTGAAAAACTTCGTGAAAATTTGTTGGGGTTAAAGTTGGCGCTCTGATTACTGTCAATCGAGCGACAAAAAAAGCAGCCGTATAAAAAATAAAAATAAATAAATAACAAATTATATGCATTCATAGAAAAACAGCGGCGAATCTAACAGACTATACATACCATTTATCACCTCTTGTCGCTGTTTCTCCTTCGGCGTTAACCGCCTGAGGACGTCGGACTCGACCGTTTTCGTCCAGTCGGGGGTTTCCGTATCAGCTTCAAGGTCACTATCATCTACCCATGGGGGCACTGTAGTCGACGCATCGGACGGAACAGAAGTTGATATCCGACTGTCACTGGGACCGGGACTATCCAGACTTCTTGAAAAATTAAATTAAGCTGGTCAATTTTTTTTACAGAAAGCGAAGCAATCTCTCACCAAGAATTGGGAGCAATACAGCTCTGCAAAACGAGTTGTCCCGCTGTTGAACTCCCTTACCGAGGGAGACAAGAGATGATTTTAAGAAACGAGTAGATCGTGACTGGAAGGATGTGACCTGGACAACTAGCTACAGGGATCCGGTGTTAACTTCCAGGTCATAGGCACCGGCGACGTCCACAGGCTAAACAGCCTTGTTGCTAGCAAGTGCGATTTAAGCTAATTTAAGGTACCTCCCTATAACCTACTTTGTCACTAGTTGCGTTTTTGATCGCCTGTGTAAGTTCCCCTGTGAGTTCGCCGTTGCAACTTAATTTCCGTATTTACACTCAGTTCGCCTGACGCCTTCGCCGTTTCAAGACGCAGGTGAATAAAAACGGAAAATAAGCATTCCGGCAAATCATTCATAAAATCGCCTAAAGAAGTCAGTAAAGGGTAGTTACATTTGACAGTGAAAAGGCCATTCTTGTAGTCAAGGACATACAAGTTGTAATCATCCATTCCCAAAGACAATTTCTAGGACTTTCACTTTTTTGGGTTAATTTAGTCAGAACAGGCGAACTCGGACCGGGAACTGCGTACATGTCTGCGACAGAGATCGCCGTTTCATTCGCAGGTGTTGAAGAACCGAGACCTTACACAGTCTCCGTTTCAGCAAAAACGACAATTAAGCTAACTGCGAACTCAGAAGGTGATCGAAAAAAAGAGAAAATAAGAAGAACTGAGATCGGGAACGGCAATCAAAAACGCAACTACTATTAACATATCCGTTTAATTCTCAGTTGTGTCTTTAATGTCATTTCCCAATCCGATGAACTGTCACAGGAACGAAACCGACCGTCACGCAGCTTTATCGCGTGAGCCAATCCCAAACAGCCGTTTTCCTTCCCAGCAGAGAAACCAGCAAGATCAAGAGCAGAAATAGATTTGTGTTCTGTTCAGGAATTTGATGGTGGCTTGAGGCGATATGATTCCCGGTCGAGTTTTTGATATTCAGGGAGAACATTCATACTAGTAATTATTTCCGGAAATGGTCCTCATGGCCCCAAGGCAAAGGTCTAGATATAACACGTAGGTCTAGATCTACCACAAGAACTTGTTGTCCCTGTTGTTGTTGTTGAGTCCTTGTTGGGCAAAATTATTCGGTTATTCCTATGTTTTCTTGGCCCTTTTATTTCAAGTTGACCATGAACTGTCCGCTTAGCCTACAGACGAACAGCTGATCAGTAGGTTTTTGCTCTTACTCTGTTAGTATTATATTAATGTTTATTCTTTTTTTTTCTTGCAGTCCGTCACTAGGGCTACACGCACGCCACTGTTTTGTTGGCGGGTTATAAACATTATACTATTATACTGTTTTTGTTAACTATTATTGTTTTTGTTTTTTTTGTTGTACTCCGTTACTAGCTCTACACGCCTTACACTGTACTGGCAGCATAAAAAAGAAACATGACAGATAATCTACATGACCACGTGTAATTGTAAAACTGCAACGAAGCAATTAAAAGAACAAAAAAATGTTTGGGTCAGGATCAGGTCTTTTAATGACAGATTAAATTACAAAAAATCCAAGAGCCCGGTAGAGAAGACAAATTCGTAACGCACAGGATGGAACAAATTTCTTTAGGGAGGTTGCATATAACATTTTACTATTATAAAGCGATGAAAATTCTTTGACTGTGTTATAGTTGTACGAAAAATTTGCATGTATTGATATGTTGTAGAATGGAATACTTGGATTTAACATGCCTCCGACTCGGTTAATTTTAAGTACCACGTGTAATTGTAAAATTGCAACCGAACAATTAAAGGACAGAAAAAAATTATTGAACAAATTATAATTCTTTGGCCAGGTTCAGGTCTTTTAAGGACAAATTCGTAACGCACGGGATGAAAAAAACTTCTTTAGGTAGGATACACATAACTTTCTACTATTACAAAGTATATGGTTAAGAGGTAGGAAAATTTCCCCAAATTATTTTAGAAGACTAAACTCACCTGGCTGAAAGACTGGAATTCGACGAGCTTCCTGAGTGGGCGAATGCGAGAGCTCCTGTGATACTATCCTCGCTAGAAGACGAAGAATAAATTTAACGTCCGTATCCAAACCCGGATGTACTAATCCTAATCCACTCTTCAGCTTTTTCTTGACACAAACATACCCTCTCTTGTGAATCACCATCGCCCATTATGGTTATAGAAGCAATTTAAGAATCCCGGCGTCGCTGAACAGCATCCACGTGGTGACCAAAGGGGCTAGACGCTTACAAGATGCAACTTGCTTGATACAAGTAGCAAACTGGAGGGACTGAACGTATGCGCTGATTTGTTTATGATACTTGGATGGTAGTAAAACGCACCAGGTTTCACGAATACAGAGGAGTGGGGTTTAACCGGAAACAGCATATTTTGAGGCTGGACTAGAAACTGAGAGTTAAATCAAAGGTTAGCCTAATTATGATTATTTTTCTACCATTTCTGATCGTAATTTTGCAGGAAGTTTGAAGGTTACCAAAGCGGTATTTGAGTGGAGACCAACTGCAACTTTCAGCCCCACTTCAACACTGCTTGCTCAATGAAGATGGAGCAAAATCGCATCAGCAAAAGAGCAAATCAAAACAACCCCGGAGAACGAAATGAGCACAAAACTGACAATTCTTCCCATGGAATGGAAGAGATGATAAAATTCGGTTGCAACCCTTTCTTTCTCTGACCAAGGCTTAGACTCCTTCAAAAACTGAAAAATTCACAGCAGTGAAATGTTCAGGAACAACGTCAAAAAATCATGTACAACATGTCCTTCAACAAGGATGATGCGTCATTCCCAATTCCCATGGTCGTTACTACGTTAGTTTCTTGGTCAAATGTACTGCAATTGCAAAACTCCCGACCTGTCTTCCTGGCTCCAACAATACTGACAAAAACTGACCAATCGTCGCTTCTGACCACCTGTCCAGTAGAAAGTGACATCTCTTGGCAGAGGAATCCCGCAGCCTCTCCATGAAACAGCCAATTGGATTTTCCAAAACGAAGCCAGGCTATGACGTACTAAGGGTCCTCCCGGATCTAAATCCAACAAACAACCGGACAACCATCACTCCAGCGATTCGTCTATAGCAAGAACTTACAGTGATAAGAATTTCTGTCTCTCGACAACAACTGTGCAAATAAAAAATCGGCGATCGTCGTAAATACTGTGACGAATGACCGACATGGACTCTGCCGAATATAAAAGTTACCCCTCCTTGGCAAAGAAATTCTAAAATTACTGTTAAGTATTCGCCAGATACTATGGAGAAATTGTCTGTTCTCCGCATATAACTGTCCGAAACGGCGTACGCGCTTTTGCCGCCATCTCAGTTCGTCTGTATGAGGCTTGAGTAGTTTCTTCCTACGTGTTTTGGTTTCCCTAACTACGTCTTTTATTTTATTTTTTTTACTCCACTATTTTTGTCTTACGATTTCTGGGTTGGAAATAAGTTATTATTATTACTTAACTTCATTGCATTTTTAACTTTTTATCCAAGTACCATCTAAATGTTTTCCTTTTTGTGAACTAGCAACTTGGATGGGAGTGATCTAGACGAAATGCTAGAAAGCTTCCGACTCGACAGCTTTAAACGGATCTCACACACATCAGTAATATTCACCACACTGGAGTAAGATCCTACCTTATTCGATTCGGCAAAGAGCGCTTACTGTCAAACATCGCCACCTCCCCAAACAAACCCACTGGTGGCGGCGATCCTGTCAACTTCATCTTCATCATACTTGCCACTGCCTGCCGCAAATCAACGGCACCTTCCCACGGCAGCTGATCGCTTAAAGACACATCACTGTCACCGTGGTGGGATGACGGAAGTTTTGAAAAGTTATTGATCCCCAAGAAAGATTGACACAGGTGATGATTTTCCCAAGGTTTGATGTGGGGAGTGGGAGTAACAACACGGAAAGGCGTTGTATATACTACTGGCACACTTGTACCAAATCCAGACAAGTAGGCTATAGGTTCAGCGAAAGTTGTCCGTTTCTCCTTACGATAAAAACGGGAAGCACTGACAGATGAACGATATTTTCGTCACTTAATGACCACGAATAATTGTATATCCCTGTTCACGAGAGATGCTCACAGACCCAGACAAGTCCAGGTTCAGCGAAAGTTGTCCGTTTCTGTTCCCAGGTCTGTACGATCAAAAGCGAAAAGCACTGACGAAACAACGAAATCTTTGTCAATAATGACGACGAATTGTATGGTCCTGTACACGGGAGCTTTAATAGACGGCAAAAGCAACGGAAGGGTTTCACAGTAGTTAATAGCTCCAATTACACTTTGGGACGGACTTGCCGATGATCTCAGCTTATATTTAGCAGTTCTTCAGAATCGTAAAAGCACTTACGATACATTAGTATCTTCGTCAATCTTCTAGGCGGTAACGAAAAAAATTTGCTGACGAGCGCGAGCTTACAGGGCCGGGAAAACAGCAACAGATGGGTTACAAGTAGTTATTTTACACAGACGACGGACTTGTCCAGTCCGGTCACAACTATGATCTCGATTCAGCTCTTAAAAATCAGGAAGCTGAGCGTGAGAGTAGGTTCTCGAGGATGATGGCGATTCAGTATATGTTCTTGATCTTCACGAGCTTTACGATGAAGCTACAGCAGATAGATGAATGAACAGGACGAAACGTGGAGTTTCACTGCATACGACTGACGTTTCTGCGGTTGCTCAAATGAACACTCAGTATGAGGGGTTGAGCGGGTCAGGAATCAACTGGCTTGGCATCCTTTCTTACGGCTATGAAGCCACAGGTCCAGCCTCACGCTACACAGACAACTGATAAAATAAAGGGACACCTTTGGAATATTACACTGATAACACCTGAGTGGCGTTCACGAAGTCCACCGATCGCCACTTTTTATCAAAGAATGAGCTCACTAATACTAGACGGGTTTGTCTTCAATAAAATCAATGCGCTGTACCCAGATGGGAATACAGATTTTATTCTGACAGACTTTTTTTTCAGGTGTCCTGTCAGAATCAGTGGTCGGCAACGAGGCAGATGCGAACGATATTCATAATGAATCTTAACGCAGTGAACGACAGGAGCGGGTATCTAAAACCGTTCTGGTCCTTAAGTAGTTCGAATGGCAAAACTTCAATCCAGTTAACAGATTCGAATCTCAGCATCGACACCTTTTATTCTCCAAATTTCTGTAAAGAGATTGACCTCATCCAAAGACAGACTTTGGAGTCAAAGCGGATGGAATCCTTTCACGAGCTTGCTCGAGCGGAAAACAATATTCTATATTCCAGAGCTATACTTCAGAAGGCAATTTGGGCAATGTTTCCTTTGCCAATTTCCAACACCATGTTTCACGCGCAGAGATGATCCCAAGACTAAAGCTTCGCCAGAGATTTCATCTTTCTTCGCACCCACAATCTGGAACGGGAGCAAGCCAGGCGAGGTTTATCAATGTCTCCCGAGTTTCCATAACCGTTGTGAAAATAGAGAGCAACGGTCAAAGAGATTTCCAAGCTTTCAATAGTAGATCGACAACAGTGTTGCCAAGTGTGACACTTCTGGTGCTTTTTGACACTTTGCCTCTGGGTGACACCGTGACACTTTCTCTCTGAAAGTGCCACCTTTTCTTACTAATGACACTTTTTAGGTCAGAAAAGCACTTTTTCATTTAGTTTACTAAAGTGACGGATTTACACCCCCAAAACACTGCCAAAACATGTATTTTACTTTGATGTAAACAAAAATAGTTTGAAGCCTTAACTAAAGCTCATTTCCGATTAAATTTTGTTACAAAACTGTGATGTAACAATTAAGAAATGTTTTGAAAAATGTTGTTACAAATTCACTTATTACCAATTATTCGCATTTTCACGCTGTGCAGCCGAAAGCATAACAGAAAAATTCGAGGCGTCAAAAAGCACCTTTTTGTCAGCAATTGTGATACTTTTATGAGTCGAGCTCTTGGCAACCCTGAACCGACAGCTGAGTGGTTAAGACGCGATGAGCTTTGGACTAAGACGGACTACGACCCCGATTCGAGTCTGAATCATCCCCGAGGCGGAACCAGTGGTTCTGACGCAGATGACCCAGCTCTCTAAAATTGGGTTCCAGCTATCCCCCCCGGTACCATGCCCCCCACAAATTCAGTAGAGGCGAGAGAAAACGAGCCGCCGTCACGCGTTTAAATCTAACTCGCGTGTCTAGGATAATCCTTGTGCTTGCAGTCAAAATTGCAGTTTCTAAAAAGCTTTTGGTACCGGGGGGTTTTCGCCGGGGGTGGGGGTGGGCGTGGTGGGGGTTTCGCCGGGGGAGGAGTTCGCCTAGACTCGTAACCTAGGGAAATTGAGGGTAAAGCCGGGCCATCGCACTCCCCGCGAGGAGAGTGAAACAGAAGGTCGTACCTGCGCCATGCAAGCCTTGAAGGGTTCGCCTACACCCGTAAAACGGTTAACTAGAGGAATTTAGGGTAACGCTAGCCCATCGCACTCACGGCGAAGGTAGTGAAACAGAAGATCGGTACCTGCGCCACGCGAGCACTGAATTGTTTGCATGCACAAGTTTGCTTTTTGATCGAGGGGTGACCAAGAATCTGTTCATATGAAAAGGGTGCCGCGCTAGCGCAACGAAGTTCCAACTGGGCGAATTTCGGTTTACTGTGTAGGGAAGTGGCATTTTCTCAGCAGTTTCTGGCTCTGACACGAAGCGAAATTAGCCATAGGGAAAATCAGCTTAAATCTCATTTGAGAGTCCTGATCCACTTTTTCCGTAGCAACGTACCACAATGGATGGAAGACGGATAGCTATAAGTAGCTTCGTGTCTTTTCCCCTCTGATTCCTTCGAGCAGGTATCTCTTTTACGAGCTCGTCTTCACGGCTACAGAGTAAAGTGTGGGGGCTAGTTCAATCACCGGATTAAGATTGAAATCCGTAAGTAAAGTAAGTACAGCGCTCGACACTACCAGATTAGCAAGTAGCAGAAAATCCAAGAGAAAGAATAGTATTTAGCTAGAGGCTTTCTGTAAAGAACGATGGTCCCTCAGGCTTTTAAGGCAATAAAGTTATTATTATTATTATTGTGCATTGTATTATTATTCTTAGCTGGTGCCCGCACAAGAGTTATAATATCTATATTAGCTAAGGGTCGTTTGTCAACGGTGGACGTATGAAATGACAGTCCTGTACTCTCAATTTTGTCCTGGCCCCTCCACCCTAAGCGTATCACACGATGTCGGCCCAACTACCCCCGCCCCCACACACGTGTACGAATCTGGTCCAGACCTACATCAACATCTAGGACAGGTGCTCTTGTCAACCGTCAAGTTCTATCACAACTGGATTACTCGTTCGAGAGTTATGAGATTTCAGATTTCAGAGATCCACCTCCAACTCAACCCAAAAAGCCGGAACCAGTCCGTACCTATAAATGAAACATGTAGAACGTGTGCTCTTGCGAACTATTAAAGGAGTTGCATCGTAAGGATTCTAGCACTTGTAACGTCTAGACCCCCCCCCCCTCCCACCAAAGACCCAAGATGAAGCAAAGATCAAATTCTGGACCCCCCCCCACAGTGCCCGAACCCGGTACGGTTCTGTCACTGATGTATCTAGGGCTTAAGTTCCGTTTCGATCCTAGTCACCCCCCCCCCTCTAACGCGGATAAGGTTCGTACTTTCCTAATGGAGCATGTACAGTTGCCAACAATCAAGGTCATCAAAGTCGGACCACTTGAACCGAAGGCTGCAACTGACATAAACAGTAAAAAAAACAAAAAAAAACGGTATTTGGCAGTGTCTATTTCTTTCAAGACTTTGTCCTGGGCTTTTTCTGTAATTTCTGCTAAGATGATGACCGGTGTTAGAAGTCATAGAAGGAAAAGATACGGTTGTATTCACAACAAAACCATTTCCGCAATGTCAATCAGCTCCTTTAAAGCACAACTGAAACACGATCCCATTCCATTATTTTCCGCCTCAATAACAAGCGCAATCCCGAGTTCGCCTATTTTCGATTTGTTTTCAAACTTGTTTTCATGCTTTTGCTCTCCACCCGAATCTAATCTTCCCGTGTTCAGCATTTTCAGAATTGGGCCCCGTCTCTCGAGTCGTCTGTGATTGGTTCAGTCAGAGGTACGAAATCAAAATGTGGGGCAACATTATTCAAGGTTGCGCGTTATAGCAGGGACCCATAAATTTCCTGTAATGCCTCGCCATTCAGGGAGCTTGTCAATAAGAGATTTCTGATGCGCTCTTGACCGACCGTCCGGTAGTTCGAGAAATACCCACGGGGATAGAATACGCGACTATCCAGATAGAAAAAATTTGGGATTGGCTAGCGGCGCCTTGAGGTAGAAGTCTCTTTGGCGCTCAAGTCCAATGAGGCAAACAAGAACGCCGATTCGACCCAGGCGGAATTTTTGGAAAGTAGGAGAGGGTCGGGCAACATAGCAACATATAGAAGCATAGGAAATGACAAGCCCCCTGAATGGCGAGGCATTACAGGAAATGTATGGGTCCCTGGTTATAGGTAGAATGCTTTCGCAGTGGATAGATATTGCGAGAGTTGATGCATATGAGCTGATCTGTTTGTTTGTTTTTTCAGGAAATCTGAACTGGACTGTAGCAACTGTGCGAATACTGTGGAAAACTGGCACGATAAGCTTTTCAGTGAGCCTTTAAAAAGAAGACAAATTTGCCGTGCCAATTCTGTTGTAAGCCTATTTCCTCTTAAACCAAAAAAAAGGAATCATGCAACATTGCAACTTCACCACTGACATTACAAGTGAGTTGCACAAAGCAAGTACGCCACACTTCCATCCAACTAATCTCCGCCCAGGATAGAATAGAAGATAGACTGAATTCGCAATTCCCTACTATTTCGAGACCCGAAGATGTTGGCTCGCTCAAGGGCGGAACCGAAGAGCGTTCGACACATTTGATATTTATTTACAAGACAAGTGACACGTTAGTTTCGAGAAATGGCCAATCAATTAAGTATACTTGTTCGCCGACGTTAATGATCTGAAAACTTGCTTAGCTCTGTTATTTTCTGATTCGGTTATGACCTTTGAAGTTCTAAACATAACAGCAAGGATAAAATTAGAGCGGTATATAAAGACGTGTGACGGAAGATAACTTCAGTGTGGACGTGACGTCGACATCGTCCGATACGAAGAATGTGACTTACAAACCAAAGAGGACGCAATAACTACATTTCAATCTCTAGAAGTTGCTCTCACAAGCTCTTGAAGCAAAGAGAGAAAAATTAACTCTTCTTCTTAAAGTTTAACCGAGTAGCCACAAAAAGTACGAAATGTGATTTTTTTTATTTTAAATAATATATAAAATAAGTTAAATTACAAAAGATGCTACGGGAAAAAAAAAGAAAAAAAGTTTAACCGACTAGGGTGATGAGTAACTAGATACAACAGTCTAGTTACAAATCACTTATTCACTTAAATAGGCCTGAAAATCCGACAAAAATGCGTCACTTCGTTTGTCCGTTATGCACAGATCATTGATTTCATCAAATGAACTTATTCTTTCGGATTTTTTGGTACCTCTATGTGCTTGTCTGTCTGTGCTTGAAATATTTACCTACTACAAATGTAAGCCATTGCCGAAAACTAACATAAAAATGTCCGATTCCTTGCAAGACATCTCTTAACATCATTTTCCTACTTTATACAGGCGTAACTTTTCTGAGCTTCGCATCTTTCACATTGGAAATGCAGGCCTTTGTTGAAGTTCGAAGTCTCAACGTCTGGGTGAATTTTTGGTTGTCGTGAAAGCAGCGCACACCCTGAATGTTATTACTAGAGCCCCGGGTGAATAAATAGATAATCCCTCAGATGAGTCAAAATATTTCAGTGTACCTAAATACCAGATGTGAAATAAGCTGCCTTTTCAGTTAAACCGAGAACAAATAATCCGATAGAACCTCCGTCTTTGGTCCCATGCAGCGACTATGTATACCCCGATAAAACTGAGTGGAGCTAGAGGTACATGCTGTGAGGTTTGAGTTGATACCCGTCTACTTCCCTCTACGCCGTTGCTCATACGAGGTGACAAACCGTAGGATGCCTTGCAGGCGTAATGAGACCGCTCTGCAGCGCGCAACACGTGACGTCAGTATGCAGACGACCAATCAGCTGTAAAGTACGACTCGGGCGGCGATCGGATTCTTCTGCGGAGTTGTTATCGCGATACAGCTGTTTGTAGAGATAACAATTATGATGTTCTGCGTAGTTCCTCTTCCGCTCGTAGGGTATCAGAACATATTCGACTCTGCATGGTCGTATCACAGAGATAGGGAGACGGAGGTTTTATAAGAGTATTTGTTCTTGGTTAAACTTTAAAGACAGTCTCAAATACGCTGTTTCTGCTCAATACCAAACTTAATCTCTATTCCTGACACCTGTAACTTTTCCTTCCAGCCAAGGCCGTATCCAGGGGGAGGGGGGGGGGGTTCAACCCCCCCCCCCGAAACCCAAAAAAGTAAGTTTTTTGCAGGTTTTAACCTCTGATCTAGGTATTTTTTGTACTTTTTGGTCCGACCCGTGGACAACCCCCCCCCCAAATAAATTCCGCGAGCAACCCCCCCCCCCCGAAATAAATTCATGGATACGGCCCTGCTTCCAGCAAATTACCACAATATTCTGATAAAAGTTTAATTGCAGACTGTTAATTGCAGAGTCTCTAAACCCTTGCTCATCGCTTGTCACTCATTTCGAATGTTTAAGTGACGTCAGGATTCCAAAATACCCTCATTAATACATAATCATTAATACATAAAAAAAAATCACAAAGATGTCACCGCTATTATTCACAAATGATTTTTTCTCCTAATGGAGGGAATTTAAAAATCCAGACATCACACTTAATCGTTCGAAATTAGTGACAGGCGCTGAGCAAGGGGGTTCGAGACTAAGCAACGATCTGACAATACTCGCCCTGCAAGTGATCGGCTCTATAACCAGTTAGAAACAGGTAGTCGAACTGTTAGAACGGGACTTCGAAGACAAGAAACTCAAAAGAAACCGCAAAAATTCGCATTCATGCGAAACAGTTTTCTGAAAAGCGACTGGCCAATTTTTCTGTTAGAAATCTAGTCACTCTCCGTCGTTTTAGTTTTAATAGTATATATTTATTTATTCATCTCTGAATAACTTTAATAAAAGCTGTTAATTTATCTGTAAAGATACGGAATTTAGAGATTATTGTTATCATAATTATCATTAACGACTGAACGAGGTGAATTTACTAGTAGTTTTGTCATAATAGTAAACCACTTTGGTTGATGAAACAGCTATAGGTGTCAGGAAACGGAGATTAAAGTTTAACTGAAAAGCAGATTTAATTTTGTGTCATCCAATTGAACACACTGAATTATTTGGATCCTGCAAAGGATTTTTTTTTTTCCACTATCTGCTCTAGTTATGACGTTCAGAATAGCTGCGGCCGTCCACACAACGTAAATTCTACTATGACACGGGAAATTTTAATCTCAACACAAACGCAGATTTTCAGTGGACAGTGGTGAGATTGGTGAAGATTGCTTAGTGCCTGAACAAAAAAAAATGATAAATCTTTCTCGTAAAGCATACAACAAAAATGCAGTACCATAAATCACAAAGAAATTCCACTATTTGAAAATCGATTATTCGTGAACAACGGAACAACGAAGTAACGCATTTTCAGCGGGTCTTCAAGCCAATTTAAGTGAATAAGTGATGGATAACTAGATTGTCCTATCCCAGCCCTTTTCGATTAAACTTTAAAGTTGATTGTAAGCAGAAACAGCGCATTTTGAGAAAAAAAAAACAGCGTATCTTTAGACTATAGGACTTTCAAATACTGCGATATGCCATGTGAACCTTGTGATTTTAAGCAATCCGTGAGTCACAAGAGGACCTGAACCTGAGGTGTACTTCACTCAGTCGTAGAATCCAAGCGACGCCAACTTAATGTCTCGTAAAAACGTCAATACTCCTCGCTTGATTTAGACTTAGGAAAATCACCAAGGAATATCACTCATCTCCCACGGACTAATTCGATTTAACGTTAGTCGTAGGAAAAAAGGCCACAAATTACACCAGTGGCGCCGTTTTGTACGAGAATCCACTGAAATTAGTCAGGAATGTACGACGACAAACTGGAAGTCAACAAAAACTTTGGAAAAACCGGAGATGGTGGCTGACAGAAGCCAAAAAAAGGAGCAATGCGGATGAGGATAAGCAATGAGCTGGAAATAAGCTCGGTGGGATGAACGACATCTAACCTCCATGTTTCCAGTAAAGAGAAATCATATTTGAGGGGTTTTTTCGCGATCCCTCAAAAAGGTTCGAAAAGAGCGTTTCCGCGGTCGTTTGTACGGCCAACAAGTCTATTACCGCGAACAACACGGATTGTGTAACTCATACTGTGGCATCGAATTTTTTTTTAAGTTTAACCGAAAACAGCCAAGACCCGACAGTCTAGTTACACATCACGTATTCACTTGAACAAGTCTGAAAACCCGATAAAAATGCGTGAACCTGTTTGTCCGCTGTCCACAGATAATGGATTTCACTTAATTAACTGAATTTTTCGGAATTGTGGTACCTCTATGCGCCTGCCCCAATATGCTTGAAATATTACTAACAGCAAAGGTAAGACATAGCCGAAAAATAATCTCGCGCTTATTGTCTCTAATCTTGTAAATGCAGGCTTGTTTTCAAATTTAAAGTGTCCGGAATTTTTTGCCGTCCACACAGTGCACATTCTGAACGTAATTATCTACCACCTCAGGTGAAAAAATGCAAAATCTCCTAGATGGGTCAAAATTTTCCAGTGTATTCAAATAACAGACGCAAAACAAGCTGTCTTTTCAGTTAAACTTTAAGCAAAGAGACAAAACACAAAAGCATTTAAGACCGTGAGCCTGATGTTCTGTTTATTGAGTTTTTATTTTTGTTTTCGAACATTTGAAATTCCGTAGTTTTTGTGCGTTACACACTTGTTTCCGTGATAAACATTAAAAAAAAGTGTCGGACAGAAACTTGCCGCGGAAAAACGCCATTGATGGCACTCAGCGTATAAGTCAGATGATTCCAGCGACACTTCGCACTTTCATTTTTTAGCTTAAGCCTGAAGAAGACCCTTGCCAAGGGGTTCCGGCTAAAACCCCCCCGGCTAAAACCCCCCCGTGACCAAAACCCCCCCGACCAAAACCCCCCCAGTACCAAAACCCCCCCGGTACCAAAACCCCCCCGACCAAAACCCCCCCGGTACCAAAACCCCCCGGTACCAAACCCCCCCCCCCCGCATAAAAAAAGACGGGTATGTATGAGTAGAGTAACTGGTAGGTAGAGAGTAAGAGAAAAATAGACCCCCCCCCCCCGGCGAACAACCCCCCCCCCCCCAAATCCTTAGACACTCACACATATATCCTGCTAACAGACGGAAAGCAGGACAACTTTTGCGGTGTCATAGGTATCCCTCCACTTACTGCCCATCTTCGAGTTTCTGGTATGAATCAGGGATAACTAAAGAGCAATCAGGCAAAGGGAGCTTCACATTGCACCAATGGGTGGCATCCTAACTGCAGCTTCCTCGCCAAGAACGGGGGAGGCATTGGGAAAGGATTTGTTGGGGGGATCGTTACACAGAGTGGAACTGGCTTTGATTTGATCATTCACATTTAACACCTCACTGACAACAGCTTCAGTTGAATGCGGGTGTTTGGTGACTTCAGCAATTAGTCTGTCACCATCAACCCTCACCTTCGCCTTACACTCCCTTTGTTTATCATTGTTCGGATACCCACTTCACTTCAGACATTATTGTAGAGTCAAGTTTGCGAAAGAAGTTTATTCTACTCTTACTCTCTACCTACCAGTTACTCTACTTTTGCATACCCGTCTTTTTTTATGCGGGGGGGTTTTGGTCGGGGGGGTTTTGGTACCGGGGGGGTTTTGGTCGGGGGGGTTTTGGTCACGGGGGGTTTTTAGCCGGGGGGGTTTTGGCGGGGGGGTTTTGTCCGGGGGGGTTTTCGCCGGGGGGGGGTTTAGCCTAGACCCCTTGCCAAGAAGGGCCGAAATATCTCTTTAAAAATTTCAGCTAACTTATCCGTTTAGCGGGCTTGGGCTGAAGGAATAAGGACACCTCACACTACATAGTGTTGTCCATGAAAAGCCATGGACTAACCATTCAAAGACAGATTTTCCGACGGTCTATACGAAATCAACAACCAGCCTACCAACAATACACTGTTTCTATGGGAGTTTCTATACCAAACCCCCAACTGCAGGTTCTGCCGAAATAAAAGCAAACTTTCGCTTGCAACCATTGAAGGTCTTCGTTACACAGGTGTCGTGTCTATCTACTGATACTCTGCCTCAACCGGAAGAGCGATGCGTGGTTCGGGGCAAAGCATCCGACACTTCCCCTGCTTTCCCCTTTCTCTAGGTACCCATTTGAAGCTGGCTGAACTACTGGCTTGTCTCATATGGAAACACCACTAACCCTCGCCCCAAACAAAAAGGTAGACATCACTCAGTTTAGAGCCAGCGACCCTTCACGTGTTCAGCGCGCTAACCATTCGGCAAATATGGGTAGGTTCCTGCCAAACAGAAGAAGAAAACCCTTAATAAAGGACGATTTCTTGGATTCGCTTTCCGAAAAGCAAAGCGAGAATCCGCCGCACGTAAGAACAAACCGAAAGTCGTTGCGCCTCGGTTGCAGCTTTACAACTTCTCGCTAACTTGCCGAAATCACTTTCCACTCGCGACGTGGATTCGCTTTCCAAGTCACTGGCGGCAACCCACGGAGCGCGAGAACAGCTCTGGAAAGCGAAGTGAGTTTCAGCCGAAGTCGCAAAAACAGCCGGCGCATAAGCTCACGGAGCTTTCCAGACCGCCAGATCGCCCTTAACTGCTCTTCGAGTGCCGAACAGTTCAGGATGATGTCAGAAGATCCACAAGCTATGCGAAAGAAACTATGTCTCCCTACAACTTCTACGTGTTAAAACCGCCAAGCTACTCAGATCCGAGGAGTATAACCCTTGGAAGAGATAACCTCGATCGTGACAAAGAAACAGATCTAATGAACCAAACATCTCATAATCCCAACAGGAAGGCAGAAAGAGATCGCCCCAACCGATCCCAACACCATCCTACTGAAGAAGAAGAAGAATATAGTAGTTGCTTCATGACTGATGGTACTGAATGATAACTTCATTTTAAATATTTGCGGCTGGTTTCGACGTCCCGTAATTCGAGGTAGGCGACCACTCCTGTAACATCATGATTCAAAACACAGAGATTTGCTATAAAAGCCTGTTCATTTGCAGAAGAACAGATAAAATTCAGATTCAAATTTAGAAAAAAATTACTCGAAACAGAAAAATCAGCTAGGATGGTCTTCAGCTAAATTTCGGCTGTTCTTGGCAAGGGTCATCTTCAGACTATAGCTGGAAGAAAGGAACTTGCAATTGCAAGATGGGCCAAAATATCGCTGAACAAATCCTAGCTGACCTTTTCCGCTTAAAGTCAAATATGATTCCCAGTACGCTTGGGCACAAGAAGTGTTTACCAAAACAAAACTGAGACTGATCGATTAAACTCTATTCCGTATAAGTGTAAAAACACAAAGTACGGACTAACATAAATAAAATAAAAGGAGAAACGCGAGAATACCAAACCAGAAAAACAACGTAGACTAATTAACCGACATCAATGTAAAAAAAAGGCCGCAGGGGGTAGTATACACTTAGATTAATAGTCCTTTGTGCGAATGCGAGAGGGGGAATCTACAAGACCAAAACGAGGAATAGCTCGTCTGACGACCAAGAACGACTTGTCTCAAGGTCATTTGCATCTTTGACAAAGCAAAACGGATAAGTCAGCTATATTTTATTAAAGCTAAAAAGCTAAAATGAACTTGGAAAAACACTTAAAGATTCGTCCTTGAATATCTGATTTTGTAAACTTCTTGCCCGGAAAACTGCTTGGAGTTAAAGCTGGTACTGTGATCTCAGTTTGGACACGGCTGCTGATTTTGCTGCTCGATTGGGTCTTCGAAAGGGTAAAACCCTACAAGAGTTCATTTTCCAGCTTGAGCGGCCTGAGCCTGAAGAGGACCCTTGCCAAGAAGGGCCGAAATATAGCTCCAATAAAATGTAGCCGACTTATCCGTTTTGCTTTGTCAAACAAGATTCGCAGTCAGCTTGGGCTGAAGGAATATCTGTCATTTGCATCTTTTCCTCTTGGGCATGCCCCTCCCCGAACGCCCCGTCCCACTTTGCACACCGAGTCAACCAGTGCCCATCTCTTCGACGATACCACTGCCTCTATAGCTTCATTTTCACACCTCTACACCGTCAAATGGGGTATACGAGGTCTTGGGACAAAACGACTTGGATATCACTTGGACACGGTCAAAAATAACACGGGTCCAAAGCCAATTTAATTGAGCAGTGAGCGATTTGTTTTTGTCAGGAACATCCGGTCGTCGCAATCCCAGCCAGTACTGGGACCATAGAGTTATTATATTTACAAAAGAAGATGGAGCAGTCGTTCAGTCAAATCATCAATATTTCACTGGTTCAGAGGAGGGTTTTCGCGAGCTGGAAAGCAAAGTCGGAATCATTTTTCAAGAGTTTTCGCGCTGCTTCGAAAAGTTGCCGGAGTTTCCACACGGTTTTCGCGCTTTTGAAACCGAAGCAGCTTTGCGGGAAAGTGATCCCGGGAAGTTAGTGGAAAGCTCCGCGCGTTGAATACTTTGTCATCCCCTCTTTCTTAAGAGGTTACAACACAGGTAATGGGGATTCGTTGATGGTCCCACAGGGCCGTATCCAGGGGGGTTAGGGGGTCCAACCCCCTCCCCCCAAACATGCAAAAATATCGTTTTTTTATAGGCTTTAACCTCTGATCTATATCTTTTTTGTACTTTTTGGTCCGACTCGAGGGCACCCCCCCCCCCCCCGAAATAAATTCGTGGATACGGACCTGCAGTCTCACATGAATAAATGCATAGCATTCAATTTCTACTTTTAATTTTAATTAGTTCTTATTCTAATAATGTCATGTAAAGCTCTGTTAGTTTTAGTTTAGTGTTGGAACAATAGTTCGACAAGAAACTGAGTATTTCAACTTCATTAGTTTTTAAACTATTGCACGCTGCTTTGTACATTATGACTGTTACGATATATTTAATTCGCAATTGTATATATGTGTTTCGTATTTATTCCTAGAAAAGTTATCGGCTATGTCCGGCTGCGGTTGTTACAAATAAATGATTGACTGATTGATTGACTTCGGCGGGAATTTAAAAATTGTGTGAAAAAACTGCAATTGTCACTAACGAATGGAAAAAACACGTCAAGCGTCGTTCAGGATAAATCAGTTGGGATATATAAGGATCGAAGGAATGTCCAGTGGAATATATTTATTCTAAAAGTTTGGAATTCAATAATTTCTCGGCGATTTCAGCTTTTCATGAGTTTTCGCGATCAGTCCAGCGGGAAAGTGGAAAGTTTTCGCGATGCACTTCGCTAGCTGGAATGTGATCCCTGAAGCTCGCGAAAACCTCTCTTAGTGTACCAAGCATTTGGCATTAGGTACATAAGATGTTCGACAAGAAGACAAATATTATTTGCTTTTTTAATGCCGTATGAAATATTTTTGATCGACAAAGACTGACTGATTGACAGTATTTAATGCTCAACCGATATAAACAAATTCAAGTGCGTAGTAGATAAGAATTCGAACTCTGCTCAGTACGATTATCCCCAGTTTGTTCGAAATATGTAGAGGTGAAAGCCTTTTTTATGAATTATAGAAAAAAAAGAAAAAAAGATAACTTACTGGTTACCAGTAGATGGCGGAGGGTTCGGATCAGAGTGCTTTCGACTGTCCCTTGGCTTCTTCAACGCCAGCCGCTGGAAAAAAAAAATTACTTTATAACAAATAGAATTAGGAACCTGGAAATCCTGATTTCTTGCCTTGACCTTTCCCCCAAAGAAAATTGCTCTACAAAAACAGGAAACTAGCACCTTGTTCTTACCATCCAGGGAGAAACCCTTGTTCCCTTCAAAGCGGCCTGTTAGACTATTTTTGATTGGCTGCTATAAGTAGAGCCGAGGGGCCAGCGAGGCGCCGGACGCGTTTACACTGATAAACCGTTCTAGGGACAATCAATTGTGTGACAAACCGCTTTGAAGCGACAAGGGGTATATCCCTGGGTCAGGGGGGCACAGGTATTAAAATCTATGACATCTAGCCGGGTGGGGGTGGGTGGTTTGGTCCGAAAAATCCGGATTTAATCCAGGTGGGTCCCTTCAAAGTTACGAAACTCGGGATTTTATACCTTGATAAATAGGGTGGGTGGTTTGTCACTTTTATTTTATTTTTGGGACGAGTAACATATCATTCGATAGTTTACCACATAATGACTAAATAGGTAATGTAGAAAACAGTCGTCGAGATGGTTTTGAGCCAATACTGAAACTAGAAGCTTTTTTGTGCGTACTGTATAGGAACAATTTCATTTTCTGGAAGAACCACCACAGACTAAGTTTCCGAAGCGCCGACTGACCCTTCTGACAAACAAAAATAAGACCCAAGAAAAAAAAAATAGGACCGATCTGGCTAACTAAAGAGGACCCATTAAAGACGATAGACATACCTCCATAATATGGACATGACAGGAGACCCATAATTTCCGAGTCCTAGCTGTGTCTTTTGATGATCCAAACACTGTGGGAAGGGGGTCCATATTTGTGCGAACAGCAGGTAGAGCCGGGTACCAGATTGAGTTGCCGGATCTCACCAAACTTGAGAGTTAGAGCTAGGGACGTAGTTCTGGCTTTTGAATGGTTCACACCCAATCCGACCCATACATGAGCTCTGGCAGCAAATCAATTGGTGGTGTTGTGGTGTGCAGACAAAATTAAGATGATGTGGTTCGGTCCTTCAAAATCACTATTACGAACAAGTCTGGTTCAGATCAGGCAACTCTTTCCGGGGTCTAAAAATTATATCTTATCTTCTCAACAAGTTTGGTTATAACCAGGCAACTCCTTCCGTTAGATGCGATGCAATACAAATTAAAGGACTCCCACAGCGGCCGTATCGGGTTCGGACCCTCGAAACGGAGCTTAGTTGAGGTCCAACAACTTTTTCTAGCAGATGTCTTGTTGACAAGAATATCAAATAGACCCCATCCTTCAACCTCCCCTACGTAGTAAGCCTATTGGTAGATGTGTTGTTTACATACATATAGGGACTCGTCTCCCTACCCCCCCCCAGACATGGTTCGGATCATCAAAAGACACAACTATGAACAACCTTGTTTGAAGGAACAACCTGAAAATTCATGTGGCACTTGTAAGGGTGGTTAGCATGCTCATTAGATAGGTTTTGCGCTATTCCGGACATGGTGAATTTGGAAAGGACTGTTTCAAAATAGAAGATTGGTACCATCGTGATTCGTTAAGTATCATCCAAACTGGATAACTCGTTTGAAAGTTATACTGTCTAGGCAAGTCCCTAATACAGACCTTAGACGAAATATCCAACGGAACATTTGTCAAGTTCCATCCGAAATAGACCGCTCATTCCAGAATTAAGCATGACACAAGAATTCCGGGATCCCCTTCTATCCCTCCAAACAGTGCCCGGATCCCGTCCGGTTCTAAAAATGATGTACTGTTCGTATAGCTATTACGCTTGTTCGTCCCGATACCTCAACTCCAAGCGTGCCAGGACATTTCCAGTGATCTCCTTCCAATTCGTCAATTGTTGTCTGATCCGTTGGTTCAGTTTTGTCTGATGTCAATTCTTTTAGGCCTTTGAGACCCTGATTTACTGGTAAGCTTCGGGAACAGTGTAAGGTTTTCCCCCCAATATTCCATGCATCCTTTCCTGTATTTGCACAAAATAGGGCTGTGCGGTTAGATCGGCCCTTTAAGGTTGTGATTCAATTTTAATATAAGATCTTCAGGTAAAAATGATCATGAGCTTTTGCGGACCATGAAAGTGTCGGTATCGTTTGATCAAAATTATTTTCAGCACATTGGTGTTAACGTGCCCACTTTAAGGGGTCTTCAAGCTCTGTCAGTCGTACCAGAGCTACACTGTAAAAAGTTTCTCCGAATAAGGATGCAGTATTTGCTACTGGGATTAATCTTATACTGGGATAACATTAATCCGAATTAGGGGTAATCTTATCTCAATAAAGACAAGATTAATCCCAGTAGCAAATACTGCAACATCTTTTTTTACAGTGTATGTATGCCACAAAATTGACGGCCCTACATCCCCTCCCAACTCATCCGATAATGACCGGATTCGGATCAAGTTCTACAAATGATTGTCTAGAGGTTATGTTTTTCCTTCCAACCAAGTCCAGTCCCGAGCACTCCATTCTAGGCTAAGCTTGTCATGGGATTCCTGGTACACCCACATAGTTGCCGAATCCCGTCCGGAACTGAACTGAATATGAGGGGAATGTACTCTTGTTAATTGTCAAGTTTCATTCAGTTATGGAAACCTGTTAGAAAGTTATGCATGTCGAAAGTTTCCGGGTTTTTCCTCCCTCAAAATCCTCAAAAATGGTCGAACCCGGGAAATGGCAGTTTCCAAATGAATCTTGTGGGGTTCCTAATGTGTCTGTCAAGTTTCATCGTCGTAGCACATATGAAAGTACCTTAACTCGTGATCACCCGAAATCCGGAACCCACCCTCTAACTCCCCATACAGTGGCCGGATCTAGTCCAAATTTGTAAAGGCTGTATGTACAGCAAAGGCTTGTTATCCTGACCAGATTCTAAATTTCCTTTCACCTCACCCCCCCCCCCAAAGATTGTAAATAGAACACCTGTCGCACGTTCTATAGTCAATTATCAAATTTTATTCGGATCCGATCACCAGTTCGAAAATTGTACATGACACAAGATTCTGAATTTCCTTTCACTCTTCCCCCCTCCCACCCCAAGATTGTCGGATCGGAGGGGTGACTATTTCCAAGTCAATGGGACCCTAATTCGCCCGTCAAGTATCATCGTCCTAGCACATCTGGAAGTACCCTAACTCGTTATCACTGGAATTCCGGGAAACCCCCTTCAACTTTCCCCAGTGCACTGAGCCGGTCATGTTCTGTCAATAATGTGTCTTAAGAGTTATGCTTGTTCTTCACACCAAGTTCCATCCCGACGGTTTGGATTTAGTTAGTGTGTTGGATTCGGTTTCTTTGTCACTTCCATTCTGGAGATAAGGCAGTGTTTTACTTCTATTTTTGCTCAGAACGTCGCAATTATCTAAATATCGGCATATTTTTTTTCCGTTTTTTTTTTATTCGGATCCGATCACCAGTTTGAAAGTTGTACATGACACAAGATTCGTGACCCTAACTCGTGATCACTGGAATTCCGGAAAGCCCCCTTCAACTCTCCCCAGTGCACTTCTTCACACCAAGTTCCATCCCGACGGGTTGGATTAGTTATTCAGTTTCTTGGTGTAGCACTCTCATACTGGAGATGAGGCAGTGTTTTACTTCTATTTCTGCTCAGAACGTCGCAATTATCTAAATATCGGCATATTTTTTTCCGTTTTTTTTTATTCGGATCCGATCACCAGTTTGAAAGTTGCACATGACACAAGATTCGTGACCCTAACTCGTGATCACTGGACTCCCCAGTGCACTTCTTCACACCAAGTTCCATCCCGACGGGTTGGATTAGTTATTCAGTTTCTTGGTGTAGCACTCTCATACTGGAGATGAGGCAGTGTTTTACTTCTATTTTTGCTCAGAACGTCGCAATTATCTAAATATCGGCATGATACTGTACACAAACTGAACCAAATCATCAATCCAGACCATCTGAATTTTTTTTTTTTTTTTTTTTTAGTCTAGGGGTGGTGGGGTGGGTGGTTTGAAACTAAAATTGGGGATTTTTTCCCGGGGGGTGGGGGGTCCCAAACGCAAAACCAGATTTTGTACCCTATGGTGGTGGGTGGGTGGGTCCTTTTCTTGAAAATTGACTGATTTTAGGCTAGATATCAATATATTTCATACCTGTGCCCCCCTGCCCTGGGTGGTAAGTATAAGCTGAAACTAGGGCGAAAAGCCGACGAGGAGTTTTGTTTCTGGGGGGGGGGGCGGTCTTTAGGGTAGGGGTGTCCCAGCGCGATGTGCGGCGTATCCAGAACATAGACTATACTACACCGATGACCCCGGTCCGTGATAGACCCCGTCCAAGCCAATCCCCTCGAGTTACTCCTCACCAAACGAGCTGCCCACATTACTATATTTTTGGTCACAAGTTTACTGACGAAACATGACGAGTTGCGTAGAAATCTGTCGCTTTCTCTCCGCACCAAAGTCTTGTCCGGTTGTTTGAGGTGCAATTATTTATTCGCACACAAGCTGCTTCTCTTCTTTATTTTTTTGTATTTATTTATTAACACCAAAAGTGGTAAGTCTTTAAGACTTGTCACTTGAATACAATGTGAACACAGGGCGCTAGTAATATAACAAATCTAATACAATGAAAAATAAACTGAATTAAACTTAAGTTGGCAAACATGAGTCTTCATAAACGCTCAAATAAAATGTTGACGAAACAATAAATCGTTTTAAGATATCTACGTTTTCCGACACAACTGTCTCATCTGATAGTGCGATCCAATCTTTACAGACCCTATTTTAACAAGAGCTGTAAGCTCATATGGCACTTGCAAGGGTTGAGATGTATTATTTGATCAAAAGTAATTTTCGACTGTGCGGTTCAGATGCGCACTTTAAGGTAGCTAGAGAAAAAGTATTTTATCGTTGAACTTGGCTGTAATGATGCGCACTTTAAAGGCACTAGAAATTCATCTGTAAGGAAGACCCTCGAGGCAAAAACGATAGCAGGCTCTTAGGGATCATTGATATATACGTATGATCAAAAGTATTTTTTTTCACTAATGCGGGTAAAATGCGAACTTTAAGGGTGCAAGAAATTATTTTTTTTTGCATAACCCTTGTGGGACAACTGATCATGGGTTGCGATGTCTCGTTTGATAAAAGTACTTTTCGACCTTGCGGTTAAGATGCACACTTTAAGGGAGCTAGAACTTCATTTGTAAGCAAAACCCTTGAGGCAAAAATGATCATGAGCTCATGGGGATGATGGAAATGCATATTTTGCTTAAAATATTTTTCTTAATTTGCGGTCATGATTTATACTTTAAGGAATGGTCGGATTTGAAAAGTGGCGATTTCTAAGCCAATCTTGTCGAATTTCTAATATTCCAGCCAAATTTCATCGTCCTAGCACATCTGGAAGTACCTTAACTCGCGATCACCGGAATTCCGGACCCGCCCCTCAAACTCCCCCCACAGTCGCCGGAGCCAATCCGGTTCAGTTTTGGACTTGTTTTTTATTCCCACAAAGTTCCATCCCGATCTCTCCAGTCCAATCCGGTCACGTATCCCCCCCCCCCCAATTGTTATCGGATCCGGTCCGGACATGAAAAAGATCCCCACATGCACGCCCTCTGTTCAGTTATTAAATTTCACTCGAATCCGATCACCCGTTCCAAAGTTACGCATGGCTAAATATTCCGGATTCCCCCTCCCTCCGATCCCCCACGACTATCGGATCGAGTGAATTTTATTTACAAGTAAGTTTGATCGGGTCCCTGATACGCCTCCCAAGTTTCGTTGTGACAATCCCAAAAACCGTCATCACCAGAATTCCGGGAAACTCCCCTCCACCTCCCCCCCCCAAGTGTCCGGGTCAGGTCCAAACGTGTAAACGATTTATCTGGAGCAGATTCTTGTTCTTCCCAGCAAGTTTTACTCCGATCCCTCCATTATAACCGTTTCTCGAGATTTCCGGTCTTCCCCCACCCCAACTCCCCCATAGCTGTCGAATCCGGTTCGGACTTCAAATGGAACATCAGAGATATGTCATTCATTCAGGTATTAAGTTTCGTCCCAATCCGATCACCCGTTCGAAAGTTACAAAACACTCAATTTTCCATATTCCCCCGCACTGCACCACACATACAAACAGACCCTCGAATGCACTAGCTCTTTCCAATATTAACAGAGTGATCCGATGCAACGAGTGACGTCACGCCGCGCGCAGACCTACTAGTGTGTAGAAAGGGGTTTTACAAAAACTACTAAATTCTCAGGATTCCCCCGCCCTCTACTCCCTCCACGGTGGTCGGATCGGGGAAGTGACTATTTGCAAGTTAGTTTGGTCGGGTCCCTGATATGCCTGCCAAGTTTCATCGTCCTAGCACATCTGCAAGTACCCTAACTCGCGATCACCGGACCGACCGACCGACCGACCGACCGACAGACCGACCGACGGAAAAGTGATCGGTATATGGCACTTGAGCGAAGCTGCAAGTGCCATAAAAACTATACATGCCAACGCGTCGTTTTGGCTTTTGCTGATGCAGTTTAAATCTGTGCTGACGTGTTGACGGGTAATTTTAACAAGAGGTGTAAGCTCATATGGCACTTGCAAGGGTTGAGATGTATTATTTGATCAAAAGTAATTTTCGACTGTGCGGTTCAGATGCGCACTTTAAGGGAGCTAGAGAAAAAGTATATTATCGTTGAACTTGGCTGTAATGATGCGCACTTTAAAGGCACTAGAAATTCATCTGTAAGGAAGACCCTTGAGGCAAAAACGATAGCAGGCTCTTAGGGATCATTGATATATACGTATGATCAGAAGTATTTTTTTTTCCCACTAATTTGCGCACTTTAAGGGTGCAAGAAATAATTTTTTTTTGCAAAACCCTTGTGGGACAACTGATCATGGGTTCAGATGTATCGTTTGATAAAAAGTACTTTTCGACCTTGCGGTTAAGATGCACACTTTAAGGGAGCTAGAACTTCATTTGTAAGCAAAACCCTTGAGGCAAAAATGATCATGAGCTCATGGGGATCATGGAAATGCATATTTTGCTTAAAAGTATTTTTCTTAATTTGCGGTCATGATTGGTACTTCAGGGAATGGTCGGATTTGAAAAGTGGCGATTTCTAAGCCAATCTTGTCGAATTTCTAATATTCCAGCCAAATTTCATCGTCCTAGCACATCTGGAAGTACCTTAATTCGCGATCACCGGAATTCCGGACCCGCCCCTCAAACTCCCCCCACAGTCGCCGGAGCCAATCCGGTTCAGTTTGGACTTGTTTGTTATTCCCACAAAGTTCCATCCCGATCTCTCCAGTCCAATCCGGTCACGTACCCCCCCCCCCCCCAATTGTTGTCGGATCCGGTCCGGACATGAAAAAGATCACCACAGGCTCTGTTCAGTTATTAAATTTCACTCGAACCCGATCACCCGTTCCAAAGTTACGCATGGCTAAATATTCCGGATTCCCCCTCCCTCCGATCCCCCACGACTATCGGATCGAGTGAATTTTTATTGACAAGTCAGTTTGATCGGGTCCCTGATACACCTCCCAAGTTTCGTCGTAAAAATCCCAAAAACTGTCATCACCAGAATTCCGTGAAACTCCCCTCCACCTCCCCCCCCCCAAGTGTCCGGGTCCAGTCCAAACGTGTAAACAAATTATCTGGAGCAGATTCTTGTTCTACCCAGCAAGTTTTACTCCGATCCCTCCATTATAACCGTTTCTCGAGGTTTCCGGTCTTCCCCCACCCCAATTCCCCCATAGATGTCGAATCCGCTTCAAATGGAACATCAGAGATATGTCATTCATTCAGATATTAAGTTTCGTCCCAATCCGATCACCCGTTCGAAAGTTACACAACACTCAATTTTCCATATTCCCGCGCACTGCACCACAGATACAAACCCCTTTGACCCTCGAATGCACTAGCTCTTTCCAATGTTAACAGAGTGATGCGATGCAAAGAGTGACGTCACGCCGCGCGCAGACCTACTAGTGTAAAGAAAGGGGTAGGGGTTTTACAAAAACTACTAAATTTTCCGGATTCCCCCGCCCTCTACTCCCTCCACGGAGGTCGGTTCGGGGAAGTGATTATTTGCAAGTTAGTTTGGTCGGGTCCCCGATATGCCTGCCAAGTTTCATCGTCCTAGCACATCTGCAAGTACCCTAACTCGCGATCACCGGACCGACCGACCGACCGACAGACCGACAGACCGACAGACAGACCGACCGACGGAAAAGTGATCGGTATATGGCACTTGAGCGAAGCTGCAAGTGCCATAAAAAGTAAATAAATCCTCAGGCCTCAGGGCACAGGGTTAACATTGTCAACTCCTCGCACTATCCTATATACATTCAACAAATCAGCATGTTTAAATTCTTTTGTTAATACTCCATTATTTCAGTTTCAAAGATATGGGCATTACAAATTTCCATTCATTCAAACCCCAAAAGCTGTTTCAACCACCCGAATACGAATATCGTAGCTGACCTTTCCGTTACGAGCCCCTATCTTTTATTTGTATGTGTTTATTTCTGACACAAAAATGCATGGAGCACAAAATGGTGGGGAAACAAAAAACAAAATAAATAAATAAACAAACGAAAAGAAACAAAATTCAGAAGTATTCTTTAAATAATGTTTATTTCTGATCCAATCAATTCCAAAAGCAGCAAACAGCAACAAAACCAGCAAACAAAACCTAGCGAACAAAACAGCAAATGAAATAAACAAACCAAAAAAAAAAAAAAAAAAAAAAAAATTCAACCTACGGCTGATCCAGGGTATTATCTGGGTGTTTTTTTTTGTTTTTCTTTTCGTTATTTGCTTATAACATCCGATTAGTCTTCTGTCGACAAAATTATTATCATTCAGCAGGTCTCCGACCGAATAGCGGAGACATCTAGCGTTTTTTGCGAGAAGCTAGACTGGGAACTCTGAGACAGTGGCACAGATTGCGCTCAACTTCTCACGCACGAATGAATAAAGACACGAGCCGAACTTCGGGTGCCAACATTCAGACGCAATGAAGATTTCCCAAGTAGCTACACAGACAGAACAGACACATACAAAAACATGACAAAAAAGTTCCGATTTCGCCGGTAGTCTAGTAAAAGAACGGTTTGATCCGAACAAAATTCCAGCAAAAAAACTTTTTTCTACACAAAGATGTTCACAAAAAATCACTGAACAACACACCCAAAAATCGCCAGATTGCTAAATTTTCTAGGGGTACTTGAAAGGGGTTGCTAAGAAAGGGGCTGGACTACAAGACAGCCTGAGTCTCTACAAACATTTCGTGCAACCCACTCAGTAATTGCCTGATAATTTCTGGGAATTAAATGAAATTACGAACGCTGTATGACGTTAGCGCTCGGTTTGGAAAGTAAGACTTTCGGTACAAGTTATTCGAAACCAAGCTGAATGCTCATACCTGTTGAACACGAACAAAATATATATTTTTTGGATTAATATATTTATCATTATTAATCCAAACTATTACATTTATATATTTGATCTTTTATTTATTTATTTTATTTTGTTATGACCCGCTTTTTAGTTGCTAAGCTTACGATATGAATATCCGAGATATTAGATATTATATACACTGAGATATCTGAGATATTCATATATGCGAAAAGGGTCCAGAGGACCATTTTCGGTGCTTACTGGTCTTTTTATTGCTTGCTTTGTTTCACTTCAACAAATAAATCAATAATTGATTTTATTAAGGTCTTTATGAAAGGTCAGCTGATTAAATTTTCTCACAGGTACACCGGAAATAAAAACAAAAAAATTTCACTCACCCTACTTGCAGGACCTCCGAAGCTGTCGGACCGGCCGACGTTTGTCCTATGTCGCTTGGAGTCTGAAGACGACAGTCCATGAGATCTGGAATAAATCATAAATTTAAGCTAGGGTCGGAAACATGTCCCATTACTGGGGGATCCGGAAATGAAACGTGGATGACCTCAGCGACGACTAGTCGCTTCTGTTTCCCCTCCAGACGGGGAGGGGGTGGGGTAAGCAGATCCCCGTCTCAAGAGCCACATGAAAGGCTAACACTCAAAATGCCCACGATCATAATGCCCATCAAAATGCCGACTGCTCAAAATGCCCACGACTCAAAATGCCCACAATTCAGATGTGGAACACCCGAAATCGAAATCGTCCGAAATGCTGGCGGCTTAAAAATGCCGACAGTTTTGTGGGCATTTTTATCGTGGGCATTGTGAGAGTGGGCAAAAAGATCGTGGTGATTTTGGGAACCACCCACATGAAATGCTGGGAAGGAATCAATCTCTGTTATTAGTATAAACTAATTTAATCACTATTTATGCGGCCCAACTAACGAGCTTGTATCCATGCAGGACCCACGTGATTGATTTATATTGTTAACGAGTGTTGTAAATTAAAGAACCTGATCATCAGAAAAAGTACCTTGGCCCCACAAGGATGTGTACAAGTGGAGTTTTGTGAACAGTACTGTTGGTACTTGGAACAGACCACCGAACATGCGGCTAATACTGATTCGACTTACAGTTCCAAGTAAGTAATTTATTATTTGCAACATATTTTTAAAAGCGGAGTAAGTCAAAGAAAATAGATAAACACAAAAAAGAAACCCACAATTTTTCAACCTTCGGTCAAGAAACAGTGGAGAACGTCATGCGCTGTCAATGTAAGTGACGAGAAAACTTATTACAGATAAGGCCCTCCCAATTTCTTCCAAGCTAGGTCTATGTGGGGTCAAAAGCCTGTTATGATGCAATCTAAGAGTATTACCGGTACCATTACAAGTCTGTACACCCAGGTCCTCGCATGAGCAGTCCATCAAGGCCAACATGAGGCCAGAATAAGGAAACAAGGGGACCGTGCGCTTTGGGGCCCGAAAAGAGCAAAATAACACTAAGGAGTAGCGTCAAGACCTATGCTTTCCTTGCCTCGCAACCGGGCCATAATCATAGCGCCTCTCACTGAGCTTGCAGCAGTTAGAGCGAGACAAAATTGCGGATTCAGAAATTTCTAGTAAGGCTAAGATGCGGTCTGGACACATCTAGGAAACAAGGGATGTTGTATCTTTTTTTTTGCTGTGTTCAAAATATGAGGTTATTGAAGCCAGCACTGGTGCACTACTGTTTGAGTTTCAGTAGGGACGTTCACAATCGCTAGTAGTGCTAGTGTCGGTGCTACTGGACTGTGTGTCAGTTATTTCAAGTCTTGCCGTCTTGGCATTGCTCCTTATTGTTATTTCGCTCTGGGCCCGAACGTACACTGTGAGACAAGAATGTAATAATCCCTCGTCTCAAACAAGTTTAAAAACATCACATCCGGTACAGAGCTAGAGAAGAAATCTTATTCACAAAACCAGAGTTTACCATTAACTGCTAATAGGCGGCGAAGTGACGTCATTAACTGACACAGCAAAAACTTTACAACCAGATAAACAAAAGATACCGTCACGATCTTTGGGTTGCAAGCGTTGCGACAGGAAGTACCCTACCCGATGACTCAATAACCCGGTATTTTACGCTCTTTTTTACTCCACAAAGTTTCAACTGCAGAGCATTAAGACGAAGCCAACTGAGCCAAAGATCATCACAGTAGGATGATCCTTGTGATCATCCTACTGTGATCTACTGTGATGATCTTTGAACTGAGCCAACTCGTCTCAGAAAATTCGGGAAGGAAACTGGATTCGACGAAGATCGTGTGAGGAAAGCTTACTGGACTTCGAGTAGATTTCTGATGCCAAAATTTGTCTCTAAATGAGTTTTTTTGTGAAGTAAGAGGCGTGAATCAGCAATGCATTTATTTATTTTACATTTGCCTATTCTCAGTTAAGAAAGAATCCAGTGAAGAAAAGGTAACGTCAAAGAAATCCCTACCAAATGTCTGGACCAACAAAAAGTCCCGCTGGGAAAGAGAGGAAGAAACGAAAATTTTGTGTCGCAAGTTGTTCTAGAAAAACTGAGCAAAAAAACACTAGGAAGTAGCGTCAAGACCTATGCTTTCCTCGCTTCGCAAACGGGCCATACTCATAGGGCCACCCACTACGCTTGCGACATTTAAAGCGAGACAAACTTGCGGGTTTCGAAATTTCTAGTAAGGCTAAGACGCGGTCTGCACACATCGAGGAAACCGGGGAGGTTGTATCTTTTTTTTTGCTTTGTTCAGAATATGAAGTTATTGAAGCCAGCGTTGGTGCACGACCGATTGAGCTTCAGTAGGGACGTTCACTGTCGCTAGTGGTGCTAGTGTCGCTGTTATTCGAGTGTGTGTCCCTTTTCTCAAGTCTTAGCGCTACTCTTTAGTGTTACTTTGCTCTGTAGAAAAAAAAACTCTTTTTTCAAACAATATTATTCGACGTTTTTCAGTTTCCGATTCCACATTTCCAAACTTATTCTGAAATTATTGCTTTCGACCTCTTCTCATATTAGTAAACCTTACGAACTTGGCGAAAAATTTCACTAAAGTTAGATTTCTTGCCTACTTTCGTAAAGGAATTTACGCGGGTTTACGGAACAAATGTGCGAGCCTTGCGGACAAGTTTACGCATTTTACGAACGCCGTCTGAGCCGTACTTAGGCAAATCGTTTTTGGGATCCCAAAACGTTAGTGACGGATACCTATGACATCGCAAAAGTTGTCCGTCCGTCCGTCCGTCTGTACGCACGATACCTCTCGAAGGGATGAGATATTTTGATGAAACTTGGTGGGAGGATCCTTTGGGTCAAAGTACAAGTCAAGTTCGAAGATGGGCTCTGTAGCTCTATATTTGAGGGTGGGGGAGGGGTTTCAAATTAAGGGGCAAACAAAATATTTTGAAACAGCTAATGTGATAGTCGATTATGGGGTAAGAAGACATGCTGAACACGATGGTGAAAACCATTTACTCGCCGGACAAGTAGTTCGCCCGGAATCCGGCCAAAACCGGAAAGTTTGTCAAAAGTAAAAGTTTTATTTGAAGTTGATTAGATGTTCGATTTAGGGGTAAGAAGACATGCTGAACACGATGGAGAAAACCATTTTCTCGCCGGACAAGTAGTTCGCCCGGAATCCGGCCGAAACCGGAAACTTTGTCAAAAGTAAAAGTTTTATTTGAAGTTGATTAGATGGCAGATTTAAGGGTAAGAAGAGACATGAATCTGTATATGACATTCATTTTTTACCTGGACATATAGTTCGTGCGGAATCCGGTTGAAATCGGATTTTTTTTTTTTTACAAGTTAAAGTTTTATCTGAAGCTGATTAGATGATCTTTAAAGGAATAGGGTGATACGCTGAATCGTTTCTGAGCTATCTTTTTTGCTGGACAAGTAGTTCGCTTGGAATTCGGCCGAAACCGGAAATTTGGCAGAAGTAAAGCAGGAGGTTTTGATCAGTATTGTCAAAATAGATATGGCTTATACAGGTATATCTGAACTTGCTTTCTTAGATGATTAGCCTGGCGAAGAATGGATCTGGCGAAGACAAGACCTAGTTGTCTGGATTAAATATTAAATTTTTGGGATCCCATCGAAACCTTTGGTCTTGCTTAACCGAGTCGCCAGGGCTGGTCTGTTTAAAGTTTAGCTGAAAGGGCAGCTTAATTTTACATCTGTTACTTGAATAAACTGAAATATTTTGACTCTTCCAAGCGATTTTGCACTTTTTCGCCCGGGGCTCTAGTAATAACATTAAGAGTGTGCGCTGATCGCACGACAAGCCAAAATTCGTCCAGACGACGAGAATTTGAATTTCAACAACAATGTAACACCTCTTGACGATGAGACGATCATGTTAAGATACCCGTTAAGATACGCCTTGCAAGGAATCAGACATTTTTATTTTAGTTTTCGGCAATAGCTTACATTTCAAGTTGGTAAATATTTCAAGTGTAGAGGGACACGCACATAGAGGTACCACAAATATGAAAGAATAAATTCGTCTGATGAAATCGATTATCTGTGGATAACGGACAAACGAAGTAACGCATTTTATGGCGTTTTCAGGCATATTTAAGTGAATAAGTGATGAGTAATTAGAACGTCGGGTCTCGGTCCTATTCGGTTAAAATTTAACGTATACTCACAGAACGTCCAACACCGAATAACTCTTCAAGCAACAATAAAAAAGACTGCGTTATTCAGGCTGTATGTCTGGCGGAAAATTTTCGTCTGGGAAACTTTGCTTGGGTCCCACCGAGTTAAAATCAGTTTCGATCGTTACGTAGGTTACTATTTTCATTCCACCGTCCGGTGTGGTGAAAAGATGAGCCTCCCTCTTATCAATTTCGTATCAAATTTTATTCCATCGTTCGTCGAAGTTTCGAACAACTGACAAACGTTTTTCACACAGTGTTTTAACTGTTTAATGTTTTGTTTTATTGGTCATTATTTTACTATTGCCTTATTTATTATATTGTATAACTACCTTATTAGATGTTACGTAATTATGATGTATTTGACAAAAACGGCAAGTTCGGAAATTCAATGCTGTGAAAGTTTGTTTTGCAATAAAGTATCAGTATCAGTACTTATGATGGTCGGGAGCATCTTGGGTGATAAAAGGTATATGTTCAGCAGACATTCCTGTCAAGATGGCGACGTCTTGTCCGCACAATTGGTTCCAGCAAGGAAAGTAACTACCACAATGAAGAGACGGCTCCTTCTCTTTTCATCATAACTCGTAATGAGTTTGTGCTGTGTAACACAACCCATAAACTTTGGTCGATTGTAAAACGTACGCGCGGTTCTTAGTCTCGTCTCAGAACCGCGCAACGAGCTTCACATCGGAAGAAAACGAATCCGGGGATATTGCCAGCGCCACTTGTAAACCGTATGCGTGGTCAACAGTCGTCTTACCCTTGGTTCACACTGCTACGTCGTATGCGACACGATTTTTTCTTTGCTGTTCCGACGTGCGACAAAATCGCACGGATGTTCTCACCACCACGCAGACTCAAAAGGAAAATGAAATTTTTCATCGAGAGTAATCTGCAAACAGACAAAGGAGCCCTTGGGGAAACGACCTCTGAAGATGTGGGGAGATTACACTTCTAAATACCACCCAGCATTAGGAAATTTTCAGTCAAAACCTATAGGTCATCTTGTTCAAAACAGGTTAATACAAGTTTATTCAGAAGATATTTTGCATTCAGCCATCCTAGGATTACAGTCAGAACAAGGTAGAGCAATTTTTAGTCTTGAAAATTAACTAATCTTTGTTCTTTCTTTTCTTTCCCCCAAAAAATCGCATGCGTTATGTCGGATGAGTTGAAATTTTTCAACGCATACGACACTGCGACAAAACGCACAGTTCTGCGTCACTTGTCGTACGATTTGTGTCGTATGTCGGATGACGCAGAATTTTGCGCGAAATCGCAGCAGTGTGAACCATAGGTTAGGAAGTCAGCTACAAGTACAACACAGGAAGAATCGGAATCCGAAGATATTTCCGGTGGCGCTTGTAAAACTTATACGAGAGTCACAGCCGGCATAAGAAGTGCACGACGAGTTTATCTGGGCTTTTTGTATAAATATATCTTATCATAGGAAGAATACAAATCCGGAGATATTTCGAAGACAGATGGAGAAACGTTCGAATCTGCGACGAACCTGACCTGACAAAAACATACAGTATATTCTATATTCTATTCTATTCTGCAAGACAAAAAGATGCCTGACACACGTCCATTCGCCGTGTTCATACGAAGGTACCGTACCTCTTGAAACATGACATTCCATGCCCCAAACAGGTAATCGTTTAAGCATACTTGACTCCATAACCATGTAATAGCTGACGTATTTCAATTAGGCCACCCAGTCAATAGGACAATGAGCTGAGCTACTACAAAGTCGACCAACGAGTTAACAATATGCATGAGTCATACACACTGACTATAGAAATAAATCGTAAACTGACAGTCAGCGGACTTTACTAGTCGTTAACGGGACACAAGTCAGAAGGTAGTGTTATTGGGGGCAGGACCCGAGTTTTTGAGGAAGTGAAAAGTTGTCCCAAGATCTTTCAAACTCAAAAAGTTGAACGATAAGTTCTACGTCCTTTTCGACGGCAGGAACAGGGTACTTGCGACGGGTTGTTCACTCTCCGCCACAGATGTAAACGTCGGCGTGGCACCGACACGGCACCGCGGCACGCGCCACTTGGTGTATATCGTTTTTGGGAGTTAGCAACCCCTCGGGTTCTTGAACAAATATCATCCGAAAACTCCAAGTACAAAAAGTCAGAGCGTTGTTCGCTGACCAAGATTACATTACGAATGTCCAAACAAACAAGGCTACGGACAAATATTCTTGCGGCGAGCAAGGGAGGCTGGCCCATGATTTCTGATGATCGAATTGGAAGCGATGACCACAAAGTACGAGCCTTTGACGAATCTCACACATGAACCTTCGACTCGTCAGCAGCCAGCCTGCCAGCCAGAAGCCTTAGCGGCCGTCTTCAATAAGAGAGCAGAACTGACCGAACGGCAGGAGGATTATTAGGTGCGTTTTTGATCCGAATTCTCCTCGCGATTCTCCTCCGAATTCCCCTATTTCGCGTTTTTGGACTATTCAGATGAAGCGAATTCTCCTTTTCTTGCGTTTTTGTCAGAATCGAGAACGGGGAAAGCCCCCGAATTCTGCAGAATCGAGAAGTTGCTCCGCTAGTGAATTCTCGATTCTCCTCTCCCCGTTCTCCTCCCTGATTGGTCAACAGGGTGCGGTGTCTAATATGCACAAACAGGCATACCCAGGGGCATACCGGGTAGCAGACGAGCTGTCAAATTAGTGTTTTTGTCAAAAGCGAGAATGGAGAAGCCAAAGGAGCAAAAACGGTAATTTTGTACGAGAATCGAGAATCAGAATCGAGAATTCAGAACGGAGAATTCGGATCAAAAACACAACTATTCTTTCTGTATGGACCCATCAAGGACTCCTTGATGACATTTAAGTCAAGTCCTAGTAGCCGTTCCCAACAAAATATCACATCAAATGCCATGAAATAAAATGTCAAGAAGGCTTGGCACAGTAGCCATACGACTGATACGTTACCGCACAGCTGATAAGAGAACCAAAGGTTACATAGATTAAGAAAATTACTGAGATGAAAGCGCTACACGTTAGTAAGAACACATACAAATAAAGCCAGAAAAGTCAACAACAAAGGATGTGCTTGTATGCGTTCACGTTTGCAAAATCGCGATTCGACAAAGACCTGTAGAAGTGGAACTTTGGTAACAGACCTGTTGATCCACAGAACAGTCTTACCAGAAGACGCGGTTTATGCTGAATCGATAAATAGTTTCAAGTGCATTATAAGTTGCGTTTTTTTTTTACCTAAGTTCTGTTCGCCGATGGCTTAACCGGTTGCTTAATTTCCGTTTTCAAACGCCGTCGAAGTTCACCGTTTGCTTAATTAGTGTTATTACGACTCCGGCGATCCTTGCCCGGTCGCCTTTTATCAACGTTTCAGGCAAACTTCGAACTTGCTAGCTCGCTAAGTTCGACGGTAAGAGTTTCAAGGACAAAGAAACTGTGACCGGCGACCAAAAAAGGTATTTAAAAAGAGACCTTTGAGTTTGACGGAAAACAAGCTGCCTTTTCAGTTAAACTTTAACGCTGCTATGAAGCATTATTCGACGACTTGCGACTCTTTACTGTAAAAAAGGATATTAGCTGTCGTTGGAAATCATCCGATCCCCACTAGTATCTGACACCGCGAGGTCCTTAAAAGATATATCTCTAGGGATAAAAAGATATGTACCATCCAAGGATAAAAATCGTTCGTTTGATCGTATGAGGAGGATGGAGGATGTAGGAGGATGTAAAACACGAAAAATTGTAGTTTATTTCTATCGGTGAATATGCTTGATTCTACATATATGAGCCGAGCGGCCAGCGAGGTGCCGGTCGAGTTTAAATTTATAAACCGTTCTAGGGACAATCAAATCCTATGTTAGGTCCTCATCTTATGACGTTACCATGTGCGTCATGACAGTATGGTATTCCGACATACTTTATACGACACCGCATATTGCTGAAATTTTAGTTTATTTTAGGTTAACATAGCTCAGTTTAGCTAACTCTAACTTAGCATAAGCCTATATAGCTAAAGGCCTAGGCCGCAAAATCTCCTGTGATGTCACAAAAGATACGAAGATCCGTATCACTGGAGGCATTTTATACTCAGATTGCGCGTATCTTTTGAGGATCTCTTATCCTGAGATTTGTGTCAGTCCTTGCTGCGTCGCACACCTTAATTCGTAATCTCCGCGCTTTTTGGAATATACCGTCCCATCTAGTGTTTTGGGACAAAGTCTCTTAGGAAGATTAGGAAGAATAGCACTGTCAAGTTAGTAGCCTGGCCGTAACCAACACGTCTGGTTGATTTATAACTGAAGTACTTTAGTGTAAAAGACGAAAGGTAAAACTATTGTACTTTAAAAGGGTACTATTCTGTATGCCTTATAAAGTGATAATTTAAGATGAGAAATCTGATACTGAATAACTGGTAAAATCTATACGGTACCAATCTTTAACTATGTTTAACATATTTCGTTGACAGTCCTACACTGTCGTGTTGCAGCTATTATTGATATTAGGTACGGAACAAATAAGAAGGATGGTTGAACTATTTAATTATTATTGCTGCATGAGTTATTATATGCAGGATTCGACTGGATTCATGATGATTAAAATTTGATTATTGGATTTGTTCCAGGGTTCTTGATTCTGGATTTGTGCGTTCTATTTCTGCAAAAACGTTAATGAACGTTGAAACATTAGGGTCTTTCCAACAGCATTTACTTATGTTCTTTTGTGCGGGATGGTTGGGTGTTGATACGAGAAAACACACAATTCAGTGTTTTATAAAAAAAAAAAATCTTCACCTTGTGGATTCATCCCCGGATCCATCGCTACTTTCGGGCGAACTAAGGCACTTCATCGTCCTTCCCTCTAAGGGGGGAGTGCCGAGATTGAACACGACTCTGGGCAGTGACACCGCCAATCCTGTCTCTTCCACAAGGGCAGCTATCGAGTTTCTCTGTGGGGCATCCCCTGGCGATTTTTTTCTCCGAAAGATGGTGCTGATTCGATTTTCCCCCATGCCCGGGGCTGGAGATTTGCTTCGAGCTGGGCTAGGAGACTTGCTCAAAAAGCTCTGCGACGAGGACAGAAAGTCGGTGCGAAGGCTACTAGGGGGACTTAAGTCGTCCCCTAGAAAGGGGCTTCGTTTCTTGGAAAACATTTCGTCGGAAGTAAGTTTCAACAACTTCCACTATTCTCTCCTAGTGAAGCATTTTCACGAAACTACACGATTCCTTCACAAAATACTTTTCTGTGCAATCGAAAGTTCACGATCTGCACCCATAAAACGGAGCGTTTGGAAGGTCCGTCAAACGCTGCCCCCACTGGCTATAGCAATTATTGATTAGCGTTGCCTTCGAAGACGGAAAAATCAACTATTTTGTATTACAGCTTATTTCTTAACCTCGCTGCTTCTATTAAGAAGGTTATCCTGGGCAAATCCACCAATCTCCGTATGCTTCACTGTAGTCCTATGCGATCGTATATAAAGTCTCGAACGTTTCAGAGATCTGTTTTCTAGACAACTTGGAAAAGAGGAATCTCCAGTTTTCCAGCAGCAACTGGAGAACGAGTTCACGAGTTTGATTCACTGGTAGCAGGCAGAACGTGCACTAGGGGCGTTTGATATCACTTTTTCGCAAGACAATCTTCTCAGGATCTTCAGGCTACTTCCGAAGATCTCACTTTTCACGGGCCCTTCTTGGCAAGCGGGGGACACAAAATCAATACCCCAATAGCTCAATACTGGGTGGTATCTATCAAGCCAATAACTGAACGATCTGGAGAGACTTGGCAACACTCACAGGCCAAATGACTCCACGATAAAGGTGTGAACAATACATCGACAGTTGCCAGACAGTCGATTTTGACTTACGACCTTGCGGCAACACGTTTTAAAACGGTGTACACAGGCCTTTGTTTCTCTAAATATCCTCGAGAATCTGTCAGAAGATTTTGTTATCTGAAGGCCCTGGTCTTACTGATAAGAAAAGACTGGCCAACGCTACTAGCTGTGATCTATTCCTTTTCAAATCCTTTAGACTCCTAGCTTCTGCAACGCCGAGTCAACTTCATATTTCTCGGTACTCCCGTCAATACTGTAGCCTATCCTTTGCGCCAATGCTATTAATCCGACCTAGTGTGGGGGGTGCACTTCTTTGCTTCGGCGTTTCAAGCACAGCTTCTCGAGACCCCCGTCAAAGGCTACAATACCCTTCACCACTGAAGGGCTGGAGACAAAGGCCTTGTTACTAGCAAGTGCGATTTGAGGCAATCCGAGGATGTACCCCTTGCCCTTTTGAGAGTGACTGCACACGGGAATCACCACGTTTATTTCAAGGCAAAACAAAGGTGTGGGAGTCCCCCTTGTCTAGCCGAAAAAGGGCTCAATGGCCTTTCAACAGAGTCGTTGCTTTCGTTCATCCACCACGACGAGGACTTTCCCTCCTCGTTGAGCTAAAAGCACGGACTTCCTATCTCAATTACATCTGGTGATATAAACAGTCGTCAAAATGCACATTACGCTCAAAAACAGAGCTGCTGAGTTCACGAACGTTTACACTTATCGATTCACAGAAAAACCTCTAGGACCGAAGCCGAGAAGATTCACAGGTTTGTATCTCTGCGAGAACTGTTGGAAATAGGTGACCACTCGTTTTCGAACGGATGTTTGGCAAGGGACTGTGGTTTAGGAAAGCCACAAAAACAACGCAGCAGATAAATGTGACGGACTAGGCGCCGCCCTAGGACGGAAAGCATGAAAAATAATCAAAATCTGCAAGCGCCGAAAAATGCACTGGACTAGGATAATGTTTAAAATACATCGGCTGGCATAATTGAGGGATAATGAGTGAGATGATAGTGAGAGATAATGCCAAATAATTAACTTTTCATCTACAAGCTAAACGTTTTCTTTTTGTCGGACTTATTGTTATGATCTATAGCTCGGGGGCCTCCAAATCGCACCATTACATGACACCACGCTCGTACCGACTCCCTGTTTGAAGTCGTGACTTCAAAGGGGATGATTCAGACACCGCAGTAGCTAGAACGCTTCCGACTGATGACAAAATAATGCGCCAAAAATGTACCAGATTAGGATAATGGTAAAATAACGGCTGACTTAATTAAGGGATGATCGGCGAGGCGGGGTTGATAAAGCCAAAGACACGACTGTCCACGCTAAGTAGATATTTCGGCCAGACTTTTCGCCAGCCTTCTTCACTGATGATGCAGATATAGGAAAGGCCGCACACAAGGGGAGAAGGTCGACCCCCCCCCCCCCCGAAACATATAAAAATAATCGTTGTTAATAGGCTTTAACCTCTGATCTATGTACTTTAATGTTGGGTAAGGATTTCGTTTGGTATGAAGGCGGACTGGTCAAGCTTGATCTCTCTACTCTCTCTCTGATCGACGACACAAAGTGACAATGGACTAAGTGCTTCATGTCATACCTTCACAGAACTATCTTAACGGGCCCAAGTCGACCGAACACCAGACTCAAAACAGCAACTGTAAACTGCACGATACTTATTCGCCCAAACACACATTCAACCGACAGGTAGGCTACCTCAAGTTGTTTCGTACCAACTTGGTACACCACTTCAATTAACCGCAGTCTCGGACACATAAACTTCATCTCAGACATCTCTTCTTCCCGTCTATCAGGTTTGATTCGAATCGGACCATCTCTGCAAATTTCCCGTACACCTTCATTCCTTCCATCATCTTCCTCCAACCGTGGCCAGATCCGGTCCGGACGCCAAATAATAATAATAATAATATAATAATAGCTTTATTTCAGCCAGAGGCCATATCCACACAACAATAAAAACTCGGTACTGTCCAACTTGCATCCCATTCGTTTGGTTTTTGTGCATGTCATAAGGTTTCCGGAGCCCCCCCCCACTTCCCCAACCATGGTAGCATGTGGTTCGGACACATATTTAGCATATCTAGGTCATCAGTTCTTATCACCCATAAAGATTCATTCGAATCGGACCATCCGTTCGCAACCTACGGAAGTCAGTAATTTCCGGATTGTCCTTCCCTTAACTCCTTCAAAAATGGTCGGATCCAGGAACGGAAGTTTTCCGGGGATTCTGTCGGGTGCTTAAGTCTATTTGGTCGGGTCACTAATATGCCTGACAAATTTCATCGTCGTTAGCACATCTGAAAGTGTTCTAACTCGCGATCACCGAAATTCCGGGAAACCCCCTGCAACTCCCCCCAAAGAGCCCCGATACGATCTGGTTCTGTCAAGAACCTTCTTTCCTACCAAATTCAATCCCGACCCCTCGACTCAAAGCGTTTCACGAGATTTCAGGTACCCCCTCCAACTCCTCCCACAAGGATCGGATCCGGTTTAGACTTGACACGGAACACCTGAGACGATAGCTCTGTTCCAACTTGCAAAGTTTCATTCAAATCCGATCACCCATTCAAAAGTTAAGCATGCTACTAGATTCCAGATTTCCCATCCATCCACTCACCCCACGATGGTCGGATCGGGGAAGTGGCTAATTACAAGTTAATCTGGTCTGGTCCTGTATGCCTGCCAAGTTTCATCGTCCTAGTATATGTGGAAGTGCCCGAACTAGCAAAACAGGGACCGACCGACCGAGGGACGGACAGAAATTGCGATCGCTATATGGCATTTGGCCGAAGGGCAAGTGCCATAAAAATCAACACAAACATGGACAATTTAGAATAAATTTCTAATTGTTCCGAACAAAATCATGGAAAACATCATGTAAAATGAATTGGATGACGTGATGCGTAAAGTAGTGACGCCGAAGTCCCATGTAGTGCCCGAATAACATCTTGAACGCCGAACTTCTGGAATAACTTATGTTTGCGAGAGGAATGAAGAGGATACTTTACAAATTTACAATGATTACAGAAGGACGACTTTAAGACTTAAGTCTTTTTCCGCAGAATATGCTACACAACGAAACAGTACAGGATGCAGGGAGCGCAAAACGTGTCAGAAAATCGCCGAAGTAATATAGGCCTATAGCAATAGGCAATAGGCACGGAATCTGGCAGGAGGCGTACGGCCACGTACACCCAAATACACACTGTGCCACCCACAGGCCCGTATCCAGGAATTTATTTCGAAGGGGGGGGGGTTGCCCTTCGGGGGTGGGGGGTTTGCCCGCGGGTCGGACCAAAAAGTACCAAAAATACATAGATCAGATTTAAAGCCTACAAAAAACGATTAATTTTGTGGGTTTCGGGGGGGGGTCGAACACCCTAACCCCCCCTGGATACGGCCTTGGCCACCCATCACCCTTTGGACGAGACTGACCTTCAAGTCGCGTACCTTTCCATCATTCGGGGCACGTGGAAGGTAAGGCAATGTTTGCGTCACATCCGGAACGAATAGAACTGCGGAGCCAAATGGAGTTCCCCAATCAAAATATTAAATGGCCAATGTCACCAACCGGAAGATCCGGTAAAAATTAACAAGGAAGAAAGACGAGAGGATGATGCTGATGACGCCAATTGAGAGCACGTGAACGAGTGAAGCACTCTCTACCAGGGTTGACATGGGTGGTGTCATTACCAAATTTGTTTAGTCCCTATGTTACAAACTAGGGATTTTTTCCATTGACCTCACGATTTTTACACCTTAAAAACATGATATCTAAAGGTTTGGCAGTCGTTAGTTAGTTATAACATTCAACCCAAAGGGTGAACCAGTTTATTTCAATAAAGATGAAAGACATCATGGAAAACATCATGTAAAATGAATTGGATGACGTGATGCGTAAAGTAGTGACGCCGAAGTCCCATGTAGTGCCCGAATAACATCTTGAACGCCGAACTTCTGGAATAACTTATGTTTGCGAGAGGAATGAAGAGGATACTTTACAAATTTACAATGATTACAGAAGGACGACTTTAAGACTTAAGTCTTTTTTTGGCCAATGTCACCAACCGGAAGATCCGGTAAAAATTAACAAGGAAGAAAGAGGAGAGGATGATGCTGATGACGCCAATTGAGAGCACGTGAACGAGTGAAGCACTCTCTACCAGGGTTGACATGGGTGGTGTCATTACCAAATTTGTTTAGTCCCTATGTTACAAACTAGGGATTTTTTCCATTGACCTCACGATTTTTACACCTTAAAAACATGATATCTAAAGGTTTGGCAGTCGTTAGTTAGTTATAACATTCAACCCAAAGGGTGAACCAGTTTATTTCAATAAAGATGAAAGACATCAGCAATCGAACCCAAGACCGTTTCATGAATCGACTTCACATATTTCAAAACCATGCAGTGAAGTCAATAGGATAGTGAATACCAGTTTAGGCTGGATCCGCTAAATTCAGTCAGAAACCTTCAAGAAAAAAAGGTTGAGTAGGTCAACGACACCAGGCATCCACAAACTACCACTTTACAGTTCACAGACTTCAAAACCCTGTCTGAAAAGTCAGTAACATGCCCTAGCAAAAATAGAGGGCGATTCTGGCGGTCTGGAAAGCTCCGCGAGCTTATGCGCCGGCTGTTCTTGCGACTTCGGCTAAAACTTGCTTCGCTTTCCAGAGCTGCTCCCGCGCTCCTACGCGAGCACTTGGAAAGCGAATACAAAAAAATCCAAATCCAGCGAGAAGTTGTAAAGGTGCAACTGAGGCGCAACGACTTTCCGTTTGTTTTTGCGCTCGGCCGTTACGGCATGCAGGGAAGGATCAAAATAATAATTTCCATCTAATGCTCCAACTGTTTATTACATATATAAATAAATGAAAAAACCAAGACCAGTCTGGTACTTATAAAGACATAAGAAAAATAACCAATTAAGTCTTATAATCCTTTGCTAATCAAACGAGTAAAATTTCGTCATCTGGAAAAGAAGACGTTCTGCGTGGGTTTTTTCTCGAGCCGAAACAGCAACCCGGCAATCAAGTTCAAATCTAAATAAACTGGTGGCTTGCGATCAGTAAGAGAAGGTAAACAGAATGTCTGGATTAGCCTTCATCACAGCCTTCAAAACCCTGTTGGGATTCTGTAAGAGCCCGTCGTAAATACATCAATCCCAGGAATGAGCCTGCCAATAAAACCTAGGGATCCGACTGGAAAAATTGACATCCAGAGCGACTGGTCTTGGCGAGCGTTTCCGTAGTCATTTCCGACGCGTAGGACCACAGAAAACTGAGCATCAGACGAAGAAACAATGAAAATGATAAAGCGATGCCAAGTTTCGATTTGCAAGTCCACTGACTCATTCAGGCGGACCACTTACGATTGGAGACGGAAATAGGCGAATGTAGGTTGGTTGGAGTTAGCGGATTTTCCGGAATACGTCACATGATAAAAAAAGCCAAATATTCGTCATCGACAGGTGTGCCCGTTAAATTACTACCTAAACGACCGTTTTTTACAAAAATGGAAATCCCTATTAGATACTGTAAAAGAACACGTCGTACTTATGATAGTAATTCATTCTACTTCAGTTTATGTCCATCCATTCTCGTTCCCGATAGTCTTCACTTCATAAGTGTATCCTATCTCCTCTATTATCAATACACTGAGTACCACGCTTGCCACGTTCGCGGCCGGTCATTGTTTCGAGGAGCTTATTCGTCTGGAGACCAGTAATGCAAATTTTGCTAAGATTTTCATATAAGGAAAGGGACACTGAAAAAGGCTAAATACTGCCGACGCCGTGTATAATTTTCTGTAAGCATAACTTAGTTCTGAAGGTCAACTATCTTAGAGAATCTGAGCAGATGCACTATGTAGTGCGACGTGATTCATTCCGTAAAACATTCCTTAGCCTATCTATAAAAACCGTTTAAACGATTCCGTCTTATTGTTTGAATTAAATTTACGGAACTATTGTAACTATGATCTCTACTCACCCATCGGTGTCCTCATCGCAAACCGATCCTTGTGGGGAAGGGAACTCGCTTCGCTCGGAATCCTTAAACGAGTCACCTCGGTTGACTTTGGCCAGGTCTGATTTTCCGTTGAACGATGCCGAAACCGGCTGCGTTGAACCTGATCTTTCACCTACAACAGAAACAAAATCAGGTCAGAACATTAAAGGTGTCTGCAAACACTGCACGGTGATGTGTCTACCTCATCTGTCGTTCATACGCAGATTATTTCTGCTCGCACTTACGAACAAGACGGATAAAAGTTGAACAAATTTCAAGGGGTTCGAAAGTTCGAATGGCAAGCTGATGGAAATGGTCGGAATACAAGACTTTCGTCTGTGTCTAAACAGGATATTTTGAATACCATTCATTGAGTATTTTTTTTATCATTTATTATTTTAAGAAAAAAATAACGTTAGAAGTAAAATGAATGAATGAATGAATCTTTTTACTTAAATACTTTTATAAAATAAAAATAGTCGAGTACACAAAGGAAAGAAAGGTAATAACTGTACGAAAGTAGTGGTCAGAAAGTAGCAGAAAGTACTGCGGGCTATATCTGGATGATACTTGAATATAGCATAACTATTGTGTACACTTCCTTTGTCAAAAGCCCATAGAGTAGTCAGGGCCACTAAGTGAGCATAGGGAGGATGTATCTATTAATCATTGTGCCATAGGCCAAAGCGAAACGATCTGACATGACAAAATACCAAAGGGTGATCAATCACCGCTGGAAAGGATCGGCAACTGTTTGCCTAAACCGAAAGTTTCAGGATATTTACTTTTCAGTATAATCTGAAAAATGCCGCTGTAACCTTTCGGAAAAACACCGTCGAAGTTGTCTTGTCATCAGGTCCGTATCTAGGAATTTATTTCGGAGGTTTTTTTTTATCCGCGGTGGTATCTAGTTCATACCAAAAAGTGTGAAAACGATGTAGATCAGATGTTAAAGTCTATAAAACACGGTTGTTTTTGCACATTTCGGATGGGGTTCGAACCCCCTACCCCCCCCCCCTGCTTGTCATTCGGGACTGTGGAAGTAACATGAGAACAGAACTGTAACGATTGTAAGTGATAATAAGTCCGTGGAACGCAACCTAGGATTGCCGCCTGCTGGTCTAATTGCGAGTCCAACAGTGATTAGCAGGAGTGACGCAGTCGGCTTATGTTTACAGACGCTCCCAAAGACTGACAGGAAAACCTTCACCTCCCGCTGGCAAACAATGCAGATTCCAGAGATAGAACAAAACCAAGCAGAGTAGAGGTGACAACCATGCCCTTCCCTTTGTAACGAGAGTGAGCAGTGAAAAAACACTGCTTTTTTCTGTTCTTAAAGGACACATCGTATTTTTGATAGTAGGCTAGTAGATTCTAGTTCAGTAGTAGCCTATTATCCGTTCTCGTTCCCGACATTCTACACTTCAAAAACGTGCATCTCCTCTATTAGCATTACACTGATCATCACGCTTGCCACGTTTGTTCTCTTCACTAGACGTACCAGGCTCTAGATCAATGTTTCCGAGAAGCGTATGGTCCTAAGACCGGTTATGCAAATTTTGCCAGCAATGGACATTGCAAAAGGCTAAAAAAAAGCCGAAGCCTTGTAACCGAGCAGAGCGAGACCCTGTCACGGTTCTCAAAGCAGAAAGCTCAAATCACCTTGGCATAATCTATTGCTTTTGGTTTAAGACCATGGACATAAAGTAGTTCAAAGATTGTTTCAGCTAAGGATAGAGAAGTTACCCTTCAAATCATGTCAACTACCATCAAGCATGCTCTCCTCACTGAGCGATTCAAGGTTAGCTGTCTCCATTTTTTTAAAGTTACGTGAACCTGAACATAAGCGTAATGGTTCGTGGCGAACAGGCCGCTTCTTCAATGCAGCTTTTTCAAGTATTTAGTTAGATTGGCTACTTGACATTTCTAGGCGTCTGACGTATGGACATTATCTTTTGTAATCAAATATTATTCTTACTATCGCAACGATATACATTGTATAGTAGAAAACCATGATAGTAGAAAACAAGAAGGCCCGCGACATGCAATTTCGCTGTTATCGGAATTATCCTACAGATTCTGAGGGGTTCGACAGAGAACAAAATAATAAGTTGTGGTGTCATTTAAGCTTCAAATTTTCTCTGGAATCATATTCTGGAATTTGTTCCAACTTAACAGTTCTTTTCGCATATCCATCTTGCACCATGTTAATCAAGATCATCACCGTCACCAGTGCTCGGTCTATTCAGTCAAAATTCAACGATGTCTTCTGCTGTATGTCCAGCGTAAACAGCGTTGTTTATATTCACATGACCGATATAAGATGCTTTAGAACTGTTTAAGATATACCAATTGTAAAACTCAATAAGAAAGAACGACTAGGCCACCGACGTTGGTTAAAACTGGGTTTAAAATTAAAGTTTAACTGAAAAGCCAACTTATTTTTGTGTCATTTAGTTGAATACACTGAATTATTTGGATTCTGCAAAGGGATTTTTTTGTTTTCCACTATCTGCTCTAGTTATGACGTTCAGAATATCTGCGGCCGTCCCCACAGCGAAAATTCTACTATGACGCGGGAAATTTTTATCTAAACACAAACAAGGCTTTTCAGTGGGCAGTGGCGATATTGGTGAAGATTGCTTAGTGCTTGAACATAAAAAAGTCATAAAGTTTGTAGGTCAGATATGGCCACCCCCTAGGACAGGCCAGTGCTTTCTGGGGTGGCCCTTATGTGGTATGTAATATCATCCGTTTAATAAACACACTCTCTCTCTCTTTCTTGTAAGGCATACAACAAATTAGAGGTACCACAAATCACACGGAAATTCCACTATTTGAAAATCGATTATTCCTGAATAGCGGAACAACCAAGTAACGCATTTTCAGCGGGTCTTCAAGCCAATTTAAGTGAATAAGTGATGGGTGACTAGATTGTCCTATCCCAGTCCTTTTCGATTAAACTTTAAACTAAGCAGTGAGTACTTGTGAGTCCTGTAGTCTGGTTTGCTATAAACGTCCGCTGTTTATTTTTGAACGTTCAGTTTCTCATGTCGGGATACTTTTAACGATTTGGAAAGTAGCTACTGTGTCTTAAGTTTGCCGTTTAAGGATTAAGCAACCAGCAAAAAAAAGAGAGACATAAAATATAGAGTGTGTGACCCTCTGAAGTTATCTTGCTTAAACTATTGTTTGTGCTCACGAATGTGCATGAATGTTTACTAGGTTTGAATTTTGTCATATACTTTGGCACCGTAAAAAAGTAAGACAACGTTCAAAGTACAATTCCTTTTTGTACCGCGGTTGTATGGTAACAATACGGCCATGGCAGTGAAAAAATTTGCCGACCACTTATCTCTGACTTTTTTACAAAGAAGGTGATTCCGAGCGGAGTTTCTGCATTAAGTCGTAGTGACTGGTGTGCGAAAAAAAGTGTCAAAGCCCCTCTCCAGTTGAGTAGATAAGATTGTTGGATTGTAAGCGCGAAGTCCTGTGTCCAAACCCCGCTTGCGGATTATGTTTATTTTTCTAAGGAATTGTCGTAGCCTACATATAATACAAATGCAACTTGCTTCGAGTAATCGCTTCATCCATTCTCAAATTCGAAGACCGGAATTGCATATGGTCCGTTTAAGCCCCAGAAATGACACCACACTGATTTTTACATTTTCTGTGTTTCGCTATCTTCGATGCATATCACATTCCCGACGACTGTCTTAAAGAAGCTCATTAGACAGAAAAACTAGTTATGTAGATGTTTCCGTTTTTAGTTCAACGGACCGGGGCAAAGGCTGAAAACAGCCAAAGCCGTGGGTAGTTTGTTAAAAGCAAAACCTAGTTTTAAAGTATTAACTATTTTATAACACTGAGACATGAACGGTGAATTGAGAGTTGTCACTACTCTTTCAGTCCCGTGAGTAGGAACGGTGATTATATCCAACACGGTCGTCAGAAAACTAAAAATTGGTTTCGTAAACTGATGGCGTGCACACATTTTAATGTTTAAAAAGCTTTTGGCTAAATTTCAAAGTTTCCGACTGAGCTCAGCTTCCGCCCTTATCGGCATTTATGGAAGTAATTGTGAGAACATCCGCCGCAAAATATTTCTTCAAAGACCAAATGGGTATCCTACCCGCGAGGAACACTGGGCTTCCACTTCAGATCCTTACATCTGGACTGCATGTATTCCAGTTCAGCACTCAAGCTGTCTAGTTTCTGAAAGGTCCACAATATCTCATTGTCAACACTTGACAGAGAGTCCAACATGGATCAATACGTTAATATAATAAAATTAATATATAATAATATAATACATTCGCAATATTTGATGGTAGGCCGTTAAGCCTCTACAAAACAAAAATCTTAATTTACAGTTCTTCTAAATTTGCACAAGCAGAAAAATAGCTTTCATTTTTTAATCCTAAGACACCGCAAATTTTCTATTCATCAAATTTTCTACTCATCAACTTTGGACCTATTTTACTATATCTGTCCTAAGTGTTGATAATGAAACAATGGAGGACCTTCAGAAACTAATCCACTTGGAAGCGCTGAATTGATCCCCCTCCCCATATGATTAAGAAGCAGAATAGCCGGTAGAAACCATAACTTGCTCTAAGTATTTCACGTTCCTCCCTGAGACCCTAGCAATTTCAAGTCGTGGTTTGTTAGGAATGCCAAAGTTGGTTGTTAAGTAGACATTGCTTCTATTACCTCATTTCTGGACCAACAATTCATCTGTTTGGTTCTTTAATAGAACCTTGGTTAAACCAGGGACCCATAAATTTCCTTTACAGGGGGCTGGTCATTTCCTATGCTTCTGTGTTGCTATGTTGACCGAACCAGTCCTACTTTCCAAAATTCCCACTTGGCTCGAATCTGCATTCTTGTTTACCTCATTGGACGTGCGCGCCAAAGAGACTCCTCCCTCAAGGCGCCAGCAGCCAATCCCAAATTTTGTCTATCTGGTCTTGAACGTGACTGGACCGTGGGTATTTCTCGAACTATCTTCCGTGCAGTCAACATAGCATCAGAAATCTCTTATTGACAAGCCCTCTGTAAAGGAAATTTATGGGTCCCTGGTTAAACTGAATACTCAATGAGACCATGCTGACTGGGAAACATACATTTTTAAGCCATTGTTTAATATACAGAATCTTGGTTTCCAGCATTTTCATAAAGTCAGTTGTAGTTCGACTGAAAATCCCTTTCTTTTTTTTTGGTTGGATTTTAGGATCCTTGTTCAGGTAAAGCTAGGGCAGGCAGTTCTATCTTTATGGGTACATTTATTTTTATTTATTTATTTTATTTAACTTCATAATCCACCTTTACGGCATATCACAAAAAACAAAGGGTTTATGGGTGATTGTAAAGCTAGGGCAGGCAGTTCTATCTTTATGGGTACATTTTACTGCTGCACTGCATCATTAGGCTTACTGCGTTCATGATGCACGTTGGTGCCACTATTCTGAAGAACTGTATAATTACAAATATTTTATCCCAAACTTAGGGTCAATGAAGCCGCAGGACATTTAACAATCTTTATATTAAGCCAATCACAGTATTTTGTAAATACTCATATTCATAGGGCGCAACGGACTGTGACTAACGACACATTTATATTAAAGTTTAACCGAAAAGGATTGGGATAGGACAATCTAGTTACCCGTCACTTATTCACATAAATTGGCTTGAAGACAAGCTGAAAATGCGTTACTTGGTTGTTCCGCTATTCAGGAATAATCGATTTTCAAATAGGCCTAGTGGAATTTCCGTGTGATTCGTGGTACCTCTAATTTGTTGTATGCCTTACAAGACTTTTTTTTTTTCAGGCACTAAGCAACCTTCACCAATATCGCCACTGCCCACTGAAAAGCCTTGTTTGTGTTTAGATAAAAAATTTCCCGCGTCATAGTAGAATTTTCGCTGTGGGGACGGCCGCAGATATTCTGAACGTCATAACTAGAGCAGATAGTGGAAAACAAAAAAATGCCTTTGCAGAATCCAAATAATTCAGTGTATACAACTAAATGACACAAAAATAAGTTGGCTTTTCAGTTAAACTTTAAGCTTTTCATATTTAAATCGCTGGCAGAAATACCGATTCACTGGTTATTAGAAAAGAAGCTTGGCTCAACCCTTATCATCACGAAGTTTACCCTAACGATCAATGAAGCCGCACGACAATTACAAATCTTTATAATAAACCAACCACAGTCTTCTGTAAATAATCATAACCTACTCATGGGGCGCAACGGACCGTGACTAACGACACATTTATATTAAGCTTTTCATATTTAAATCGCGGGCTGAAATACCAATTCGCTGGTTATTAGAAAAGAATGCAACCCTTATCATCACGAAGTTTACCCTAACGATTATTTTTGCCCTCTGGGTAAATAATTCGTACGTGTGTGGCAACGACCCTTTCAGTGGTAACAAATTAAATGCGGGTTCCCAATTGGAAAAATTATGTGGGAGATGTCATGTAACGTGCTGGTTTGCGGTTGTCTTTCCTTGTGACTGACCGCCAACACAAGTTTCATATGTAAAATGTAAGTGAAGATGATGTATTCATCACCAAAAAAGTTTCTGCGAATTCTGGATGAGGTGATTAGTGTGAACCAATGTCTGGGTCGGGTAGACAGAAATTTGTGTTCAGATACTAAGCAGTCTTACCACGCTCACCACTGGCGACTGAAAAGCCGCGTTCGTGTTGAGATTTGAATTTCCCGCGTCATAGTAGAATTTGTGTTGTGGGGATGGCCGTAGATATTCTGAACTTTACTACTACAGCAGATAGTGGAAAATCAAAAAATCATTTGGCAGAAATACAAATAATTCAGTGTCTTCAACTGAAATAAAAAAAATAAGTTGGCTTTTCAGTTAAACTTTAAACCACAAATTTCGAGGCCGAGACATCCAAGAAAGCAAAAAATTAGCCCTAGACATCATCGTAGGTCGGAAGCTTTTACGACGGACGTGTAACGTAACGTAAAAATCTGCTTAGAAATCTGTTCAACTTTATACACATAACGTGAGGCGAAGTAAGAAGAGAAAGAATAAATAAAATAAAATGGATTGCTTGATGATAGGATTTGTCAGTTTGTCAAGGAGAAGCTTGGATTCATGGCAACAAACGTCAAGAAGGTAACTGTAACTGTCTTTACAGTTACGCCAGTCACAAGGAAGATGCAAAAGAGGCGACGAAACATTAGGGATTACGGAAAAGTAATTCTGAAGCTTAAGAGTAGCCTAATGAGCACTACTGCGTGTCAAGTTGGCCCTGACAAAAACCATGTCTAAAGTTTAAATGGTTCTATTCCCGTTTCTACCCGTCCAAAAGGTAAGAATAAGCAGGACCAGACGGCATTTAAAGTTGAGTCACCACCGCTCTATTGTTCCCGATTATCAACGCATTAAACGCTCAAGATACCTTGCAAAACGCCAGGTGCGTGGGGTGGAACAGGTGGTGGTGTTTCTGGTATACTTTGACTCCACGCAGGAACGGAGTAAGGCAGCTCAAGTGTGGTCGGCTTCGACGACAGCTTCCTCGGCTGGGGTTCACTTATTTTGTTCAAATTTAGTCTCGACCCTCGTCGTTGTCCAAAGATATCATCAACCATGTTTTCTAAGAGGTGAGTTTTCGAGCCTTTCTTTTTAAGGTTTCCTGGAGGAGGGGGTAGTGGCTCTTTGAATGAATCCAAGCGTAAAGACGACGTGGAACGTTTCGTTCTGTCAAATTTCTCCGGCGATAGACACGGTTCTACAACCGGTTGTCGCATACAGACAAACGTTCTCTCGCGTCTTGGCGATTCGAATTTCGCTGGTTGGAATGAATTTTTCTTCTGATTCTGCACACACGAAACACGAGGCGAGAACTTCCAGTACTTCTTGAAGTCATCGTCGTAAGGTTCTTCCACCGTTTCCAAAACATGGGGCTTTTTAGAGTCCATACTGAGTTTCTTTGCGTCTGACGTAGACGGCGTAGTTTTTTGCGAAAACTCATACTTTTTCCTGAGTCTAGGTGAGACTAAAGCTCTCAACCCACTAGGGGTGCGTTCGATCAGGGGACTCTGGTGGGGGGGCACAGCGGGGGCCCACGACGTTGGCCTCCCACGCGGAGGCACAGGTGGGGCAGGAGGTGACAGTGGCAGTGATGATTTACTAGTCACCATAGTGTGTCTCACTTGCACCGGGGGCGACCCGTCCGAGTCGTCGGACGGCGCCCTACCCGTGGTTACCCACGGGTTGAAAATCTCAAAGTCCCATTCCGACTGGGCATCCTTGGTGGCACTGTCACTGCGCTTAATGCGCTTTTTAATTCTTGACTTTAGGCTCTGCATTCCCATACTTTAATCACCATCTCACAAAAACATAACTCAGCAACTAAAGCTACACTGTCTACACCGATGAGTCCGTCAGACTTTGGCACGATCCCACAATGCGTCATGAAAGGTATGTGATAGACACAGAATACAAAAGCTAAGTGGTAAAGCACCTCAATTAGCCTTATCTATACACTGATAACTGCTGAAAGCATCTTCTCGCTAGAAACCGTATAGCAATCCAGGTAAGGATAATAGCACTCCCACACAACCGCTTTATGGAAGATGTATTTACTTTAAACGCCGGCGGAATCCAGATCGGTTTCTTAGGAGTCGAGTCGCTCAGGGAACTTTATTGATTTTCGCAGCGGCCGTGCGCCCTTCCCCGAGACCTTAGAACTGCTCGATATCATAAATGAATCTGCAGTGAAATCAATAAGTCGATAACGCAAGCACGAAATCCATTAAATCATGAAGTGTATGACCATAAAGTTCACTGACATATAGCACACCTCAATGAGTCACTCCCTCGGGTGACGACTTCACTGATATCACTTAAAAATCCAAATCGACGGATTTCTTTCTTCTACTAGAAGACAACAGCGCAAAAGCACCAACAAGCCTTAGATATGCTCTATATCATAAACGAATCCACTTCAGTGAAACTGATGGATCTCACTGACTCACAACGTCTTTGACATAAGGTCCATTTCTTCAAACAAGACAGGAAAGGACAATAGTGACAATACACCCAGGACGCACGAGTGGACCTTAGAGCCGATCGATATTATACACGCAGTGAACGTCACTACTGAAAACGTTACTGTGGTACTTGGGATACTAAATCACAAAGCGTTTGAAAAACTTTACAGGCACATGGCACACCTCACTTGAGTGACTTCATATGGTGACGACATCTAACACTCATATCACTTTTCAAAAAACAAACAATTTCTTCTGATCTTGCTGGGACATTTGATCTTGTCTGTGTTACATCCGCGAGCCCGCAGCATAGACCAGAAGTTGATGACTAACTATAGTAACAAACTTGTGGCTGCTGGTGCTCCGCTTGACTGAGACGCCGGAATCCACCTGCCCGGGTGCAACCAACTCCTCGCACTCTAGCATAAACAGTGCTGATCGAGCCACTAAAATGATTCTTTACTCGTCTGCAGGGTTGCCACGGGTGGTGATTTATCAGTAAATCTGGCGATTTTTTTTTCTGTTTAATGACATTTTAATGATTTTAGCAAAAAACTAGTGATTTTTTCAATGAACTGACTGTGTGTAAAGTTGGCTACCTTAACTACATAACATACATCTAAAAGGCTTCTCAGCCGTAGTTAACTCTAGTAACCCTAGTAGGTACAACAGTTGATATACAAACCTTATATCTACTGTTAACAAAGTGGAGTTTTAGTTTACATTTTCTTTTTTCAGTTTAAGAAAATGTTACCATCAAACGACTGTATTTGAATAAGCATACACAGCTAAGAATGTTCTAAAGGTGGTATCTGATTTTAAATTCTGGTGATTTTCTCATCGAAAATGACTTAACTTCTCCTCTAAATCACCAAGTTACAAAAAAGTTCCCGCCTTTGGCCGATCGACGCAGCTCTGCTGATATTACGTCTTTTGGAGATTTATTTTTAAGACAAGATGATACATTCTTGTCTGGCATGGCAACGCTGTCAGGCATACACAGTGCTGCTTGGAACGACTAATATGATTCTTTACTCGTCCCGTCATGGAAGGAGATAACAGAAATGCATAAACATCAACGAAGCTAGCCAAGACACGAGCACCTTCATTCAAAACACCATGGCGTGTGAGTGAGAGTTTCAGTAAGTTTTACTTTAGCCAGCCTAAAGCAGCTTTCATAGTATTTCGTATGACATCCGATCTCACTCGAAATCCCAACAAAATCGAAGAAACCGTAAAGAAAAACCTGGGCGAAGTTCCTCCACAGCTTTTTTCGTTATTTCTGGAGCAAAAAAAAAACACGAATTCGAAGAAGCCATGAAAAAAATTTTTACCGGACCCCTGCTGTTTTTCATTATTTCAGGAACTACTACGTCAGGAATCGTATGTACTTTTCGATTAAAACCGGATAGTTTCACTTGCTGATTGGAACACTTGTCCTAACTATTTTGTACCTGTCAGGTGCACAAGTGCAAAAATCACCTTCATTTTTTCGAAAATAAGCTACAGTTAAAAAATGCTGATCAGTATACTTTCAGCCCAACCTGAGTGTACACAATAAATGTGTCGCTCGAATAAGTTTATTATGTATCTTACTTCACTAGAAACGAAGTTCACTACCTATTCGGAGACAATTATATGGAGACAATTAAAAAACTGGCGAACACATATGGAAATTTAAAGGAAAAGAAAACTTGACTCAAAGTTGACTCGGGGAGCTAGCTAACATATCAAGAATGTACCCTGAGTCGATATTCAGAGTAAGAAAAAATCTCGTTACGACCATTGCAGTTTCCCGTCAGTTTCCGAGAATTCGACTTTTGAGCAAGAGGTTTGCAAATGCAAAAGGTTTGTGTGCCGCGACTAGGAATCGAACCCCGGCCGTCTAGTCGGGAGGTCGTTACTCTGTGGTCTACATGTAAAAAGGCGAACTTTTACAGTACATGAGTGCATAATTACAGTGCATAAGGGGCAAGGGCCTGCCAGCTAGCTTTGGGAACACTAAGGAGGGGGTTCGAGACAGTTCGAAATGACAAAAAAGAGGGGGCCTGTCGACAATAAGACCCTGTATATTTATCCAAGCCCCCCGGGCGATTCGATGGCCGAAAGTTGCGTAGTCAAGTTTACTGTTCCTTTAAGACTGTGAAGCGAATCGGAAAACCGGGTTTTTGTCAATCGACCTTGTGTCTCCGGCTTGACCCTCTTATATTATCATGTTAAGGTCGGGCTTCACTACCCAGATTTTTCGCCCGGATTCTGGGTTCCGTTTTCTTCGATATTAGGTCAGGCTTTTCCTTCAACCATCAGACCGGAACACACTCAGAGACATCTAACCGTTAAGATGGAACTAGAAGCGGCGCGACGAGTCTCTCCAAAGTCGGGAAGATGGCGTGAGTGCTTACCGGAATAAGAAAGGACCCGCATCAGACGCCGGAAACTCGAGGCCCTTTTCAGCTTCGGAGATCCAGGTGTCGCGCATGGGCTGGTGGGGGCGGAGCCTCGGCAGTCCCTCCAGATGTCCTCGTCTTCGACAAAGCGCTTGTAGTTACAAGTCGGGCGGTCCGTTCCTTGCTTCATCTTTTCTGCTGGGTTACATAGTCTAGCTAGGCGGAAGGATACTTTTTCTTGAAGGGTATCTCGCTCAATTTACCGTTCTTCAGCCGCAAAATCTGTAGCAAATTTTCAAGCACTGGGTATCAGCAGTATGCAATTCTATGATCAATGACTAATGTAGTTAAATCCGTTTGACCTTAAGGTTTTGTTTCCCATCAAAGCACTGTTAATCCTTCACTCAGTGCCATGACCTGCTTTTACTCCTTTTGGTGTTTAAGTCTTCTACTCAGCACCAAAGCTCTTATCAGCAGACATGTTCATCACTTCGTCGTTCAGTAACATGGTCTGCTTCTACTCCTTTTGGTGTCCAGGCCTTCTTATTTACCAAAAAAGCACTTGACAGTATACATGTTTGTCAGCAGAACAACACTCCTTCATTGAGTACCATGATCTGTTTCTCCTCCTTTTGGTGTCAGGTCTTCTATATACCACCAAAATAAGCGTCAGCGAAGAAGTTCCTCTGCGGTATAAAGACGAACAAACAAATTTGGATATCCATTCACAGCCGTTGTCAGACGCCACTGTACGCCACCAGCAAGATCCCAGGCCGGCCCAAAAGGGGCGTTTAAACGCCAACTTTAAAACGACTGATCACTTCACAACTCTGATAAAATCCATCGATTCTTCAGAGAAGAGGATCAGAATGCTATCAGTTGACAACGGAATCTATCTTCACAGCACCACACATACTCTGGCATCTCAGGTCACTCGTTCACCCGATAAGAGATCACAATCTAGAGCGAAAACTAAAACTGTTCTCCCTAATCATTCAAAGTCAAAAGTAGTATAATTCCTGATTTGCCGACTACACTAGCCGGTTTGGCTTTGGTTCAGTGCTTAATTGGACCTTTCAGGGCTTGCTTTCAAAACAATTCTTCGTCAGACAGTAAGCTCAGACTAATAGCTTGTAGTACGCACCCGAGGCCACCTTTATATCGACCTGAGGAAAGACCTTGTTAGGTCGAAAGACGGTGAAGGAAAATCATTCACGAAGGGCTTTTCCAGATGGGCTTTCAAGTTTTCCTTTCACAATAGCTTTGAGAATTTCTCCTCTGGGAAAAGGATTTTCCGAGAGATCTCCAGGACTAACATTAAAATGTGGCGAATTATGGAACGAGTTGTACCGGGGAATTACGAGACAGCTTATTATTCCCAGAGAAATAAGAAACATTGGAGTATCTGATGTAGCGGAGCATAGGAGGCAAAGGTGAGTGCCGGTAGAAAATAAAGATATACCAACGTCAAGCTGGGGGTTCCATGGTTCATTGACCAGATCCGAGAAGCCTAGCTCCAACCGCACAATTTGTCTTAGGTCGTGTGCAAATCTCTAGAACGACCTTATACAAGAAACCACAGCTCTTCAAATGTGGACGTTTCCTGAGACTAGTATCATTAGCCACTGAAATGCACGTTTTGTTAAAATTCAAATTCTCCGCGTCTAGATGAACCATGTCTTGTCTTGTCGGGTCATCAGTGCATGTTCTGAACGTCACTACTAGACCTCATGATGTAAAAATAAAAATCCCTCAGCGGAGTCATAATAATTCATTGTATCCAAATTCAAGATATAAAATAAACTGGCTTTTCAGTTAAACTTTAAATCGTCGCTGTCGGCCGCCCTGCAGCTTGGCTCTGCGTTTGCCTGACAAATAATTTCCGCTTTTACAAGCCGTGTAGTTTATTATACTGCGTTTTGACGGAACGCGCTGAGTGGAACGGACAAAAGACAGATGAAACGTCTTTGGACGATATTTTTTGTTTGCGTGTTTACGTGGCATTTGACGACCCAGCGGTGAATAATAGCGAGAAAATATCCGAAAACGGACAGAGGCGCCACTTTATCTTTGCTTTTGTTTATCCTGAGTTTTTTTTAATTAATTTCACATTGCACCAACACCTGCAAAAATTGATTCCCCTTCGAATCTGAAAGGGATTCCTTTTTGACGATGGTGATGATAATCGGAGCATTCCCCGTCCATGGGGATTCGCGAGAATACGGGGAATACTTAAAGTTCAATGGGTGGATCAAAGAATCATGATTCCACATTACCACCCCCTAGAGTACAATGTTACATCAGAAATCAGCAGATTCCTAGACAGCTTATTCTACACGTCGTCTCATTTTTTGCTGACTGCCATACTCCGATTTACTAGCTTCGACAAATATAAGTGGAATTTCTTTTTTCTTATCCATTCGTTGTTATTGTATACTCCGGATTATTTGTATTGTTGACAAATATTCATATTAACGGTGTTAACGGAGAATTCCTTGTAAGCTCTGGAATCAGCTGCAAGTAGGTCGGTTATATTTGTACATTTTTGGCAGTTTTGTAACTTTACATCCAGAAAATAAAACTTTTCGTCGGTACTACAAAACAACAGAAAGCTTCGTCAGATAACACAAGAGCAATCTGCCAGCTAAAGAGACGGTTTATTTTACCAGTTATGACACTCTCATCACTCAGCTCTATAAAATGATTGATTTTCGTACATGGCCGAGAGTTTCAGAATTTCCGCGCATTGCAATACCATGCTCTGAACCAATATGCTGAAGAGTCAATGACAAGCGATAACAAAAAAACGGCTTATTTTTGAAGCGCTCTCTAGTGGAAGTCAGAAATGTGTATGTGAGAAGCATTTTATAAAAATTAAAGTGTAGTTAGTGCCTATTGCGCTTTAAATGTACAGCACGGCTGTCTAATGATGATTAGTCCAGCGGAATGCACCCCTTAGGTATCGACAGCGTTGAGGTTAAAGGTCTGGAGGTTCAAGCAACCTAGTATTAACTCAGCCTGGATTTCCGCAGGATTAAAAATTAAGGATACTGTTTCCGGGAAATACGGGACAGATTGTGAGAAAAGAACAGAAAAGAAAGAACAAAGTGTACCTAACCAGTTCTCGTCGCAAAAAAGGTACTAGAATATATCAAAGAAAATGCATAGTCAGTTCAAAAATATCCTAGAACTTCCACGAGGGTTCGCTAAAAACATTCAAATTGGCATTCGGGAATTTTATCACATGGCAAGCTCCAACCCAGCTCCGAAAAAAAAAAGATTATTTTTCCGTCTGAAACCGGAAAAACAATCTTATGATGTCCGACATCAGTGGTTATAATCGGAAAATCGCACCAAGTCCGTGCCGGAATACATTACGAAACAAGTAAATCTAATGTGCTGTTGGAACTTCTGACCATGGCAAGCAGTTCCTATTACTGGGAGTCAGAACCGGATTATACAAACAGACGGAATCCTTCCGGAAAATAAGGTGTACTCCGAAACAAGGATCCGGAACTTCTAAGAGCAAGCAATTGCTCGTTCTAATAAGTGACCCCATTAAACAAGAGCTGGAAGCTCATATGGCACTTGCAAGGCTGGGTCAGAGGATGAAAGTAGGAATCGTCAATTCGTGGGTTTGTTTTGATCATTTGTAAGCAAAACCCTTGAGATAAGAATGACCACGGCTCCTTGGCGAGACTGTATCGTTTAGCAATGCATTTGGCTGTGCGCACTTTAAGGGCGCTAGAAAATCATCTGTAATCAAAACTCTTGAAGCAAAAAAGATGATCACCAGGAGCACGAAAATGTATATTTTACTCAAAAGTATTGTTTGTACTTTAAGGAATTCAGTTGTAAGCAAAACCCTTGAGGCAAAAATGATCATGGGCTCATACGGATACGAAAATGTATATTTTGCTTAAAAATATTTTGTGTACTTTGCGGTTAGCATTAGTACTTTAAGGGATGGTCGGATCTGGGAACTAACTATTTCTAAGCCAATCATGTCAAGTCTCTAATTTTCAAGCCAAGTTTCATCGTCCTAGCATGTCTGGAAGTACCTTAACTTGCGATCAGCGGAATTCCGGACCCCCCTAACTCCCCCACAATGCCCGAATCCGGTCCGGTTCTATCACTGATCTACATAGGGCTTGTGCTTGTTCTTCCCACCAAGTTTCATTCCGATCGCTCCACTCCAAGCATGTCACAAGGTTTCCGGACCCCCCTCCAACCCCCCCTCCCAGCTTCATCAGATCCGGTCCGGAATTGAAATGGGACATCCGAGACATGTGGTCTTTCTACATATCAAGTTTCATTATGATCCGATCACCCGTTTGGAAGTTATACATACCTCAAGATTCCGGATTCCCCCTCCCTCCACTCCCCCCACGATGGTCAGATCGGGAAGCTGACTATTTCCAGGTTAATCTGGTCGCGTCCCTGATTTGCCTGCCAAGTTTCATTGTCCTAGCCCACCTGGAAGTATCTTAACTCCGTATGACCGGAATTCCGGAACATCCCTCCAACTCCCCCCACAGTGCACGAATCCGGTCCGGTTCTGTCAATGATGTATCTAGGGGTTGTGCTTGTTCCTCCCACCAAGTTTCATCCCGATCGCTCCACTCTAAGCGTTTAACATGATTTCCGGTTCCCCCCTCCGACTCCCCCCCACATACATCGGATTCGGTCCGGACTGGATATGGGACATCTGAAGCATGACGTCTTCCCAAATAACAAGTTTCATTAAGATCTGATCACCCGTTCGGAAGTTATGCATGCCACTAAATTCCGTATTCCGGCTCCCCTCCCTCCCCCCACAGTGTTCGGATCGGGAAAGTGACTATTTCCAACTTAATCAATTGGGGTCCCTGATATGCCTGCCAAGTTTCATCGTCCTAGCCTATGTGGAAGTGCCCGAACTAGCAAAACCCGGACCGACCGACCGACAGAAATTGCGATCGCTATATGGCACTTGGCCGAAGGGCAAGTGCCATAAAAAGGAAGTGCGGAAAATATATGTTTACACGGCTGTCGGGGTCAACAAGTATTTTTTTTTCTGTGACTTAGGTTTTTCGGTTGGAATTCAGATTAGGTCACGTGTAGGTTTGTTAGTTTTGCTGTTTTTATGGCACTTGCAGCTTCGCTCAAGTGCCATATACCGATCACTTTTCCGTCGGTCGGTCTGTCGGTCTGTCGGTCGGTCGGTCGGTCGGTCCGGTGATCGCGAGTTAGGGTACTTGCAGATGTGCTCGGACGATGAAACTTGGCAGGCATATCAGGGACCCGACCAAACTAACTTGCAAATAGTCACTTCCCCGATCCGACCACCGTGGAGGGAGTAGAGGGCGGGGGAATCCTGAGAATTTAGTAGTTTTTGTGAAACCCCTACCCCTTTCTACACACTAGTAGGTCTGCGCGCGGCGTGACGTCACTCTTTGCATCGGATCACTCTGTTAACATTGGAAAGAGCTAGTGCATTCGAGGGTCAAAGGGGTTTGTATATGTGGTGCAGTGCGGGGGAATATGGAAAATTGAGTGTTGTGTAACTTTCGAACGGGTGATCGGATTGGGACGAAACTTAATACCTGAATGAATGACATATCTCTGATGTTCTATTTGAAGTCCGAACCGGATTCGACAGCTATGGGGGAGTTGGGGTGGGGGAAGACCGGAAATCTCGAGAAACGGTTATAATGGAGGAATCGGAGTAAAACTTGCTGGGAAGAACAAGAATCTGCTCCAGATAAATCGTTTACACGTTTGGACTGGACCTGGACACTTGGGGGGGGGGGGTGGAGGGGAGTTTCCCGGAATTCTGGTGATGACGGTTTTTGGGATTTTCACGACGAAACTTGGGAGGCGTATCAGGGACCTGATCAAACTGACTTGTAAATAAAAATTCACTCGATCCGATAGTCATGGGGGGATCGGAGGGAGGGGGAATCCGGAATATTTAGCCATGCGCAACTTTGGAACGGGTGATCGGATTCGAGTGAAATTTAATAACTGAACAGAGGGCGTGCATGTGGGGATCTTTTTCATGTCCGGACCGGATCCGACAACAATTGGGGGGGGGGATTAGTGACCGGATTGGACTGGAGAGATCGGGATGGAACTTTGTGGGAATAACAAACAAGTCCAAAACTGAACCGGATTGGCTCCGGCGACTGTGGGGGGAGTTTGAGGGGCGGGTCCGGAATTCCGGTGATCGCGAGTTAAGGTACTTCCAGATGTGCTAGGACGATGAAATTTGGCTGGAGTATTAGAAATTCGACAAGATTGGCTTAGAAATCGCCACTTTTCAAATCCGACCATTCCTTAAAGTACCAATCATGACCGCAAATTAAGAAAAATACTTTTAAGCAAAATATGCATTTCCATCATCCCCAGGAGCTCATGATCATTTTTGCTTCAAGGTTTTGCTTACAAATGAAGTTCTAGCTCCCTTAAAGTGTGCATCTTAACCGCAAGGTCGAAAAGTACTTTTATCAAACGATACATCTCAACCCATGAACAGTTGTCCCACAAGGGTTATGCAAAAAAAAAAAAAATCTTGCACCCTTAAAGTGCGCATTTTACCCGCATTAGTGGAAAAAAAAAATACTTTTGATCATACGTATATATCAATGATCCCTAAGAGCCTGCTATCGTTTTTGCCTCAAGGGTCTTCCTTACAGATGAATTTCTAGTGCCTTTAAAGTGCGCATCATTACAGCCAAGTTCAACGATAAAATACTTTTTCTCTAGCTCCCTTAAAGTGCGCATCTGAACCGCACAGTCGAAAATTAATTTTGATCAAATAATACATCTCAACCCTTGCAAGTGCCATATGAGCTTACAGCTCTTGTTTGTTATTTTTCTTTGTATTTGCCATGGCCCTTGTGGCTTTTTAGCGCAAATAAATCTATCTATCTATGAGAAGCTTCCCCACGTTTGCTGACAAACGTATTGATGAAGTGATAGGACAGATCCGGATGTGAGTTTTAAGCTCTCCAAGACTGATCATCAAAAGACGATGGCTCACACTCATCTTTTCTTGCAAGTAATATTTTTCCCGCTGGATCTGGTTTTCGGTGACTGGTTACAGTTGTCCGATCAGAATCATACTATGCAAGACTTAACTTGAGGGAAAACGAAAAGCGCTGCAATTGTAGAAACGCCACTAAGAAAAACTTTTCCGGTCACATTCCCGGTTTCAGCAAGAAGAGTCAGTCGAAAAAATTCAGACACTTGTTTCAAGATCACAAACACGCTTAAACGTCACAATCCAAATCGTATGCTGCAACTCGCTTTCACTGAAAGATGGACAAGGAGATCATATTTTAACATTAATGTTTTTTCAAACCTGACTTTCGGCCACCACATGTGCATATCGGTGCAGACGAAGCCGGCCTGCTTTGTCCTCATGCTTATCAAAACTGCAGTACCGAACTGTTGTCCAACATGAGTCTCCTGACCCCCCCCCCCTCCACGACAGGAAACACAAACAAGAGATCTCTCTAAGAACACATACCACTTATAATGGAAGTCATTCTAGCAATTATAAGACAAATGTTCTTTCCGAAAAGACAACAGGAGTTCCATGAAAGACTTGACAAGAAAAAATCGACCACAGCATTTCAGCAGCTAGAGCAAACAAACAAAGCTGGACAAGTTCCTACCAGGTGGAATAATCAATAAGACACAACCAAAATTACTGTCAGCGACCTGGCTTCAGGCGTTGTCAAAGGAGCTGTGTTATAGAAGTTAATCAGAAGAATTCTCGAACCTTTCAAGTCGCCATTTTCACGACGCCAAGTCAAACCACACCATGGGAAGGTCTAGTGGCGTGATTGGGAACGGGAGCTCTTAAAGTACACTGTCAGAAGTTTCATAACACAACAGACAACACAAGGACGCGCGGTTTCAACAGACAACACTTCGGATGTTACCTGTTGTCGCGACAAACGTTACGGATGAAATGTTATGCATAACAAGCATTGCCAGGAAAAGCCGAAAAACCGCAAAAAAAACATCTGCTGACTTTTTTGTTTGTCGTGATGATAATGGAAAATTCCGAAGATGTTTTTTGGTGGTTTTCCGGCTGTTTCTGTTCCATTTTGTGCAAAGTCGATATCGTGGATTCCCCTTAAAAAAAACTTAGCACGAAATATCTGAACACTCTAGTTTCCAAGTGACCAACTTTCCACGGCGTTTTGTGTCAAATCTTGTGCCTAAACTCTTTCGTTTTCCAGATCCAACCGGATCCGAAGGGTGATCCGGGACCTTGTGATTCTAAAGGATGATAAAAACTGGTTTGAAGCATAGGTTTACGAAGATCTAATCGTCTCGGTGAGGGGAGTTGGGGGGGGTCCCGATATTTCGCGACACGAGCATAGACCAAAAGCGTAAAGAAATCGGGCTGAAACTGCGTCGGCACAAAAGTCAAGTGCCCCAAATTGGTCAATCCGGCTCTATGGGAGGGAGTTGGAATCAGTACCGGACATTTTCTGAAACGGGAAGGATGAAATCTACAACGATATGGCAGAAACGCCGTGGACCGTTGATCACCTGGAAACTAAAGTGTTCAGAGATTTCGTGCTAAGTTTTTTAAGGGGAATCCACGATATCGACTTCGCCCAAAATGGGATAGAAACAAGCCAATGAGCAAACTTCTCCGACCTTGAAAAGTCTTCAAAGCTTCTTTACAAAGATTGGCCAGTTCGAAAATGGAAAAGTTAAGCAGGTTACTAGGCAGATAGTCGAGCTCAAATTTGTTCCTGACTAGTTTCGGCAGTAGGGTTAACGAACAGCAGTAACGCTAGTCCAGCCCTTGTTAGTGCTACGCAAATCCGAGAGTTCGGAACTCGATAACACAATCTCCCTCGTCTAACTTTAATCACTGGTTCCCGTTAGAAACTTGCAAATCGAAAAATAACAGAACCAAACTAGTTGGATCATGGCCGGGGTTTATCAACTGTGTCTGAATGTCGCAAAATCGCATCTCTTCTTCACAATAGGCCACCTCAACGAATAAAAGAGTGGTAAAGCTAAGCCGACTTCTACGCAGGTGGAATAGCTTGAACTCACTTCGGTGGATACAGACAACAGAACCGAACTAGTTGGGGGTCGACTAAAAGGAGGAAGGGAAGGGAACGCGAGAAAACCCGGAAGGCGTACTAAAACGAGGAAGGCCATACTAAAACGAGGAAGGGCATACTAAAACGAGGAAGTCTGTCACCGGAATTCAAGTCTGCGAAAACGAGGAAGGCCCTTCCTCTGTTTAGTATTCCTTGAGGGGTCGGTAACTATCCACATTCTTAGTTCACCGTTCTCTTCCTCGTTTTAGTATCATGCGGTGCGTAGGCATTAAGTCCAGTGAGGGGTCGGCAACTATCAAAATTGTAACTCATCGTTCTCTTCCTCGTTTTAGTGCTTCGAGGAGTCGGCAACAACAACTCTCGGTCCAGCGAGGGTTCGGCAGCTCTAAGATACTTCTAGTGTATTTTAGAGTACTAAAACGAGGATGGAAATTCGGAATTATAAATTATTCTTCTTGAGGGGTCGGCAACTTTCAAAATTCTTCCAATCTGTTGTAACCTGAAATCCCCGAAAACCCCCTGGTTTTCCCTGAAGAAAGTAAAAGTGCGACCGCGTCGTAGGCACCGGCCTATTTAACAGTGAATATGTTATTTTGTACAGAGTCTAAGTTGAGTTTTCCAATAAAGAACATCGTAGTTCTAACAGGAGTTTTCATGAGAAATAGCGTATTGTCAGCAGAGCGTTACTATAGCCAAATGTTTAGGGGAGGGGCAAAGTATTTCCCGACTGGTTGGTTATTTTTACTTGGTCATTCTCTCGGATATTCTGAAAATAAAATGAGTGCTTTTAAGAAAAAATCGACCGCTTTTTCAAAAAATTGCGCCGCTTAGCGCTCACTCACTTTTTTAACCGACTGGCCGATAATTGGGGGAGGGTCACCCTCTCCCCCATACGTGACACCTCTGATTTTCAGACCCTTAACATTCAATCAATAGCAAATAAAGACTAGGTCTTGTATTTCTATCTGATTTTATTTTTTTTTTGCGAAATAAAATTCGAGCGTAAAAATCACCTCGCACGAAAAGACCAACGCGACTATGGTTCCTAAGGAAGACAAGCCTACGAATCACAGAAATTACCGGAAGAGAGTGAACTAGCTGAAAGACACCTAATGTTCTCTTGGCAAGGAAAGACGGAAGGTCCAGTCCTCCCGGAATCAGGAAAACGAATCAATATGGTTCGTTGCAACTCCTGTCGGCGAGGTTAACAAGACCAAGGCTTCGTTGGGATCCCAAACTGTGGATTTCTTAAGCTCTAAAGTTCTCAATCTACATTATCCAAAATGTGTCAACATACAATTCCTTCACGAATAATGACGACAGAAAGAATATCATTTCGAAAGAACTTTCCAAAAAGATACTAGTCCTTGGGAATAAGGGATAGTATCCGACAGCTTTGTGGAACTACGATTACAGCTTCTAAACAAAACAACTACGCCGTAGTCCATGGTTGGCCTCCCACAGGCATAGATAAATCAACTTCAAATAAAACTATTACTTTTAACAAACTTTCCGGTTTTGGCCGGATTCCCGGCGAACAACTTGTCCGGCGAGAAAATGGTTTTCGTATTCATGTTCGGCATGTCTTCTTACCCCTCAATCGAATATCTCATTAGCTGTTTAAATATATATTGTTGAACGCGGCTCTGATCAACTCGAATACTACTGGAGTCAAAGGTGAAGAGAAGAAATGATTGTTGTGCTTCCGCATTTCCGGACAGAGAAGTCTGTCAACCAAGCCTTACTGCGAGAAAATCGTTCACAGAAGTGGGCAGCAAGACTAAAAGCCGAACGCTTTCACAAGTTTTAATTTTTCATTAGAGTTTATATTTATTCCCATGTTTGGCTTTTGGAGGATTGCGGAAGTACATTTTATAGAATTCCTACACTGATCATTTAAAAAAAAAAAAGACAGGGGAGCGAGGTCCTGCCACAATTCCTAACTCTTCTTTAAAACTATCGTAGACGTGAACTGAAAAATACAAATTTGACTGTCCTTTTATTTTTTTTCATAAGGCCCCGCCATGTGTGCCCTGGATGATCTCTGCGACTCCCGATACTGCAGCTGTGGATTTAAATAGTTATTTAAAACTGAATGTCCCGCTTTTACGTTTTCTTGACATGCTTCTTGCTTGTGTATTCGAACAATGCAGTCAGTACCGATGAATCTGGCCTGTACTTTGATCCAAAGCTTACAGATGAGTGGAAAAAATTCCTCCAGATTAGTTTTAGGATGCGTATACAGGGTCACCTGTAGATGTCAGACTGATCAAAATGCGTATACAGGGTCACCTGTAGATGTCAGCTGATCAAAACGTTCCTTCAGCGAGTCATCTTGCATAGCTTACAGATGAATCGAATGATTACTTACATGATCAAAGGTATCCCGTCACTACGTTTGGGATCCCAGAAAAGCAGTCAGAGAACGTGATCGAACCTGGCATGGATCACAGGATAACCAACGGACAATAGAAGGCTTTTCTAACAGAGCCAAAATCGCAAACTACACAAGCCCACGGAAAATATGCCTGTACTACAAGTTATTCATGAGAACTAGTAGCCCCAGCGGGTTGGTATTCGAAGCAACGTGACAGAGGTCAAGGCTGCGTCCAAACCAACTTTTGTTTTCGAATCCAGTTTAAACAACAACCTTGCAGTAGCTGGAAACCGATCTAAAAGAAGACAGCCCAGTCATAAATTATGATTGTGTTTATTAACTCAATTCTCTGTCCTGAAGAAATCTCTGTTCTCATCTGAGTTCTTATAAAACATAAATAATGGTTGCAGTTCTCACTTCTCATTTTTAAATTCTCGAACGAATTAGTGCTTCTGATTGAGCAAGGACTGAACGAGAAATGAAGAATCGAGAAGTGACTACCAGTATCCGATCCAACCAACTTCTCGACTGAGCAGAACTACGAGGATTCTTTCTCGTTTTTGACAAGAACGCAAGAAAAGGAGAATTAGCCTTATCTCAACAGACAAAAAACACGAAATAGGAGAACTGTGAGGAGGATCGCTAGAAGTTGAAATAAAAAACGCAACTAATGATTGGATTTCGACAGTGGCTGCACAACATCGGTATAGAAAATCCCAGGGTTCGGAAAGTTCTAATCAGGAATTATAATTATAATATATTTAATTAAAATATAGTTGTACTAATTATAGAATAATATATTATAATATATTAATTATACTGTATTACACATTGTTGTAGGCTTCTATTGTTTGTTCAATTTACAACTTCCTGATCAATCCTAACTCTATGGTAATTTTACAGTCACATTAAATATCCCACTTAAAACTCAGAAACCTACACCGCCCAAATCCCATTGGCCAATCTTTACGTCTATGCATTCGCGAGAACGATAAGAACCCTAGGAGACCAGCTTTACAACTCTGATAATATGACGAAGAGGAGAGCCCTTTCGAAGCTGGGGTCTAGTCGACAGTCCTTGGCGTAGGCTCGTTCCCTGAGTTTCTTTTCTTTCCTACGAAGAAAACAACATTGCTCTCGCTTCTGTATGAAATAAACACGAATAAATTCCAATCTACCATCCAGGAAATCCTACGGATGCAAATCTAAATACCATGAGAAGTTTCGGCGACCTGTATCACCGTTCCAGCAAGCCTTCGGTCTGGAAAAACAGCTACTTCCTACGAAAGTCTTGACAACAGCTGTAAAGAAAAGATTTGTGTTTTTCCATATCTGTTCGAAGACAAATCAATCGCGATGAAAGAAAATGAAACGCGCACAATTCTAGCGCATTACCAGCCGACAGGCAGTAAAGAAGCGAAAAGTCCTGATGGTCGGGAAACAGCGAAATCCCATCATTTCTTGAAGGCTGTCTGAAATATTTTCTTCCTGAAGAAAAACAAGCGCGCAAGCGCTCAAACGTGGAGTGTGAGAGTAAAACGGATATCATATCTTGTATAAGGTAAGTCTAAGAACCAATTTCCCTTGAATCGGAAGGACGTAGGCTAATGCATGGGACAAGACCACCAAAGGACACATCTAGAAACCCGTTGAAATCAACTCACTGATCTATCTGGGCCAAGTTGCCCAAAAACGGGGGGGGGGGCGGGAGTAATTTTAATAGTTACTCCCAGACCCTAGGATCTGTTAATACGCAAAGGTGTCTGCCCTTGATGGTACATGAGTTATGGACTCCACAGCTGTGTTTGTTTGTTTGTTTTTGTCTTTTGCATTTTCTCCGTTACTGAAGGCTCAGTGTAATTCTTCCTTTTCTTTTTTTGTACTGCGATATTTCCCTTTTATGGTGTCGGTGCGTAAATAAAATTCCATCATCATCACTAACAGTGGATTGTTAAAGATTAACTGAAAAGCCAACTTATTTTTATACCTTTGATTTGAATAAAGAATTATTTTGACTCCTCTAAGGGATTTTTATTTTTTTCGTCGCGTTGTCTAGTAGTAACGTTGGGAGTCTCCGCTGCTTGCACGACATATACAAATTCGTCAAGTGGCGGGGAATTTTAATATCTGCAAAAGCGTGCGTCTCAATGGCCAACAAAGTGAAGATTCTGAAACATTCTACTCCCAAACTACATAGTCACATCAGAATCAACATGTATGGGCGAATGCCAAGTGCTTCCTGGTCACTTTCCATATCCAAGTCACTTTCTGTTCCTACGGCTTGAACAATGAAAATCCGCCATTGCTGGTTAATTTTCGGAAATTGTTTGCCGCCTGACTTTGCTAAACATTTCAAACATAGAGGTACGTCAACAAATGCGGAAGAATAAACTCGTCAGCTAAAATTCAATATTCGTGAATAACAAATCAAACGAAGTAACGCGTTTTTGTCGGGTTTTCTACCCTATTTAGGTAAAAATATGATGTGCAACCAGAGTATCATATTTCAGTCCTATTCGGCTAAGCTTTAAACAAAACGCGGCTTCACTGCGTAATTACTCAATCATTCACTGGTCTGAAAACAGTCACACGTCGAAAGCTTTTCACTCTCTTGTCAGTAGAATCTGAACGGTTGACAAACATAATACCTACGACTCAAAATGCACACAGTTAGAAATCACCCGAAGTTTAGAACGTCCACGACTCAAAATGCCCACGGTTCAGAATTCCCACAATTGAATTAATAGGCTACAGTGTTTTAACTGTAATATGCTGAAACCAGGGGTGAGTGGGTAACGAAAGAAGTAAACGGAGTACCAGAGTTCTGATAAAACGTTCCAGAAACAGCTTGCTTATGTTTTGGTGTCCCATTAAAAGTAACTAAGCAGTTAGCTGAACGAAGCATAAACGTATGGTCGACTAGCAGAATATCAACTATAATATTGAACTATTTACAAAAAATGACAGGAGGATTTGGATCGCCTTTTTCGCTTTCTGTGCTGAAACTATGTTTTTGTTCAATAAATTTTTGCTAGTCAAATTTTTATTTTGTATGACATTGGCTACTTTCCTTTTTTCCACACAAAATTTTGAACAAAACCAAACACGGCAAAAATAATGTATTTAAATGAATTTAATCACGGAACAATCCTGTTTCCTAAAATCTAATTATCCTTTCAAATACAAAAATCCAATTTGGGACCCGTCCCAGGCTGATTTTGGCCTCCCCTCTAAACTGTGCATTTTGAGCCGTGAGCATTTTGATAATGGGCATTCTGAGCATGGGCTGTGTGAGAGTGAAGAAGATAGTGTCTGTTAGAACCACCAATCTGGACATAACGGTGTAGGCTACACACACACGAGTCATCTAACTGTTTCATCGCTGTGTTATTTTTACGACCGCAAGAAAACACGGCAAACACCGGCTTTTTAAAAACAGAGAATAAAGAAAAATCAGAGACGTTTCAGTTTTGCGACCAGAAAATGATCAAGGTTAGGAAGAGACTTGACGCAAACGATTAGCTACGTGTACGCGCAGTTCCTGCTTCACGAGCCTCACGTTGTACACCAAGTCGGCGACTGAACAACCCTTCAGTTCGGGATGATTGCCAAGGTCACCCGGCCAAGGTAGAAAAAAAAAACATCTTGCAAAAAGTCAAAAACAAATTCTCAGGAACCAAGCAGAGAAACGAACACTCAATTTACTTAGTCGGGAGACTGATTTTCGCCGGGGAACAAGGATCGAACGATCCTTTCATGGGATCTATCCAGGGGGGCACAGGTATGAAATATATTGATATCTAGCCTAAAATCAGTCAATTTTCAAGAAAAGGACCCACCCACCCACCACCGTAGGGTACAAAATCTGGTTTTGCGTTTGGGACCCCCCACCCCCCGGGAAAAAATCCCCAATTTTAGTTTCAAACCACCCACCCCACCACCCCTAGACTAAAAAAAAAAAAAAAAAATTTCAGATGGTCTGGATTGATGATTTTGTTCACTTTGTGTACAGTATCATGCCGATATTTAGATAATTGCGACGTTCTGAGCAGAAATAGAAGTAAAACACTGCCTTATCTCCAGAATGGAAGTGCCAAAGAAACCGAATCCAACACACTAACTAAATCCAAACCGTCGGGATGGAACTTGGTGGGAAGAACAAGCATAACTCTTAAGACACATTATAGACAGAACATGACCGGCTCAGTGCACTGGGGAAAGTTGAAGGGGGTTTCCCGGAATTCCAGTGATAACGAGTTAGGGTACTTCCAGATGTGGTAAGGACGATGATACTTTGCGGGCGAATTAGGGACCCATTAACTTGGAAATAGTCACCCCTCCGATCCGACAATCTTGGGGTGGAGGGGGGGGGGGGAGTGAAAGGAAATTCAGAATCTTGTGTCATGTACAATTTTCGAACTGGTGATCGGATCCGAATAAAATTTGATAATTGACTATAGAACGTGCGACAGGTGTTCTATTTACAATCTTGGGGGGGGGGAGTGAGGTGAAAGGAAATTTAGAATCTGGTCAGGATAACAAGCCTTTGCTGTACATACAGCCTTTACAAATTTGGACTAGATCCGGGCACTGTATGGGGAGTTAGAGGGTGGGTTCCAGATTTCGGGTGATCACGAGTTAAGGTACTTTCATATGTGCTACGACGATGAAACTTGACAGACACATTAGGAGCCCCACAAGATTCATTTGGAAACTGCCATTTCCCGGGTCCGACCATTTTTGAGGAATTTGAGGGAGGAAAAATCCGGAAACTTTCGACATGCATAACTTCTAACCGGTTTCCATAACTGAATGAAACTTGACAATTAACAAGAGTACATTCCCCTCATATTCAGTTCAATTAAGGACGGGATTCGGCAACTATGTGGGTGCACCAAGAATCCCATGACAAGCTTAGCCTAAAATGGAGTGCTCGGGACTGGACTTGGTTGGAAGGAAAAACATAACCTCTAGACAATCATTTGTAGAACTTGATCCGAATCCGGTCATTATCGGATGAGTTGGGAGGGGATGTAGGACCGTCAATTTCGTGGCATACACACACTGTAAAAAAAAGATCTTGCAGTATTTGCTACTGGGATTAATCTTGTCTTTATTGAGATAAGATTACCCCTAATTCGGATTAATGTTATCCCAGTAGAAATAAGATTAATCCCAGTAGCAAATACTGCATCCTTATTCGGAGAAACTTTTTACAGTGTAGCTCTGGTACGACTGACAGAGTTTGAAGACCCCTTAAAGTGGGCATGTTAACACCAATGTGCTGAAAATAATTTTGATCAAACGATACCTACACTTTCATGGTCCGCAAAAGCTCATGATCATTTTTACCTGAAGATCTTATATTAAAACTGAATCACAACCTTAAAGGGTCAATCTAACCGCACAGCCCTATTTTGCGAAAATACAGGAAAGGATGCATGGAATATTGGGGGGAAAACCTTACACTGTTCCCGAAGCTTACCAGTAAATCAGGGTCTCAAAGGCCTAAAAGAATTGACATCAGACAAAACTGAACCAACGGATCAGACAACAATTGACGAACTGGAAGGAGATCACTGGAAATGTCCTGGCACGCTTGGAGTTGAGGTATCGGGATGAGACTTAACAAGACGAACAAGCGTAATAGCAATACGAACAGTACATCATTTTTAGAGCCGGACCGGATCCGGGCACTGTTTGGAGGGGTAGAAGGGGATCCTGGAATTCTTGTGTCATGCTTAATTCTGGAATGAGCGGTCTGTTTCGGATGGAACTTGACAAATGTTCCGTTGGATATTTCGTTTAAGATCTGTATTAGGGACTTGCCTAGACAGTATAACTTTCAAGCGAGTTATCCAGTTTGGATGATACTTAACGAATCATGATGGTACCAATCTTCTATTTTGAAACAGTCCTTTCCAAATTCACTATGTCCGCCCGTCTTACGATGAAAGGAATTTCGGGGAAGAGCGCAAAACCTATCTAATGAGCATGCTAACCACCCTTACAAGTGCCACATGAATTTTCAGGTTGTTCCTTCAAACAAGGTTGTTCATAGTTGTGTCTTTTGATGATCCGAACCATGTCTGGGGGGGGGGGTAGGGAGACGAGTCCCTATATGTATGTAAACAACACATCTACCAATAGGCTTACTACGTAGGGGAGGTTGAAGGATGGGGTCTATTTGATATTCTTGTCAACAAGACATCTGCTAGAAAAAGTTGTTGGACCTCAACTAAGCTCCGTTTCGAGGGTCCGAACCCGATACGGCCGCTGTGGGAGTCCTTTAATTTGTATTGCATCGCATCTAACGGAAGGAGTTGCCTGGTTATAACCAAAGTTGTTGAGAAGATAAGATATAATTTTTAGACCCCGGAAAGAGTTGCCGGATCTGAACCAAACTTGTTCGTAATAGTGATTTAGAAGGACCGAACCACATCATCTTAATTTTGTCTGCACACCACAGCACCACCAATTGATTTGCTGCCAGAGCTCATGTATGGGTCGGATTGGGTGTGAACCATCAAAAGCCAGAACTACGTCCCTAGCTCTAACTCTCAAGTTTGGTGAGATCCGGCAACTCAATCTGGTACCCGGCTCTACCTGCTGTTCGCACAAATATGGACCCCCTTCCCACAGTGTTTGGATCATCAAAAGACACAGCCAGGACTCGGAAATTATGGGTCTCCTGTCATGTCCGTATTATGGAGGTATGTCTATCGTCTTTAATGGGTCCTCTTTAGTTAGCCAGATCGGTCCTATTTTTTTTTTCTTGGGTCTTATTTTTGTTTGTCAGAAGGGTCAGTCGGCGCTTCGGAAACTTAGTCCGTGGTGGTTCTTCCAGAAAATGAAATTGTTCCTATACTGTACGCACAAAAAAGCTTCTAGTTTCAGTATTGGCTCAAAACCATCTCGACGACTGTTTTCTACATTACCTATTTAGTCATTATGTGGTAAGCTATCGAATGATATGTTACTCGTCCCAAAAATAAAATAAAATTGACAAACCACCCACCCATTTATCAAGGTATAAAATCCCGAATTTCGTCACTTTGAAGGGACCCACCTGGATTAAATCCGGATTTTTCGGACCAAACCACCCACCCCCACCCGGCTAGATGTCATAGATTTTAATACCTGTGCCCCCCTGGATCTATCTTATTATTTGACAGTCCGGAGTGAACGTAGAAGGGAAAAGGTAGAGATGAGGTCGAATTGCAATTCGCAGATCGGATTACCGATGTGAGCTCTAAGCCGTCAGGACGACGCGTCATGAAACTAATTACGGGAGAAAATGAGCAAAAAGTGCTGGGTAAGGAATATATTCAGCCATTTTCTGGGAGGATACTGCGAGCCGAAAAGAAGTTTTGGCATAGGCCTACGACAGAACAGAGTTACATTCCCCGTTGTTGTTTTTTGCACCCAGGAGGCCATCATACTACGACGGGGAAAGATGCAACATTCCTTTTCTCTTTTTAGGAGGCAGGCAGAGGCTATAAGAGGCAGGCAGCAAAGCGAAGTGTGCACCTTTCCTACCAAAATTACTTTTGGCCAATGCCCGGAGAATTTCACATACACATGAGTTCCCAGCACGAGTCGAAGGAAGCAGTGCCTTAAATTAAACTATGAACGAACCCTTATTTCCGAAATTTCAGGTCTGTCAAACCTTCAACTAAGAATGGCCATTACACAGCCTACGGGGTAAAATTAGTTGGGGATCCCAAACTTTTGGGGGATACAAAACGAAAAAATATCCCGGGACCGACTGATAGCCCTGTTCATCTTGTTGATAAGCTTGGCCGGTTTTGTGGTCGCAAACTAAAGCAAACTTTCGCATGCAAACGATTGGCTCGCGTAGCGCAGGTGCCGGTCACTGTTGCCACTTTTCTCTGACGGTACCTTTGACTGTTGGCCACAAAAAGCTGTGACATTCTGGCATCTGCGAAACTGAGTCTTTTTTACCAACTATTAACGAGAAGTCTAAGCTAACGTTTTTGTTTCTTTTTTGTTTTTACTGGAAGGATTCGGTCGCAGAATTCTGGCCCGCTTTGTCGAAGAAGCGAAAATCTGTGAATTCTGCGACCTGTGGCAACACTGGTGCCGATCTCCTTAGCCTCTGCCCTCGGCCGGAGGTGCGATGCGAGACTGGAGACAAATAACCCGACGACTCCCGTGCTTTCCGAAATAAACTGATTCAGTATCCAACAAGAACAAACAGAAGAACACGAATCCCCTTCAAATGAGGAAGGAGAGGAAAAAAGTCAAACTCGCAATCCGCCCCTTTAATCCCATGAAACCACTGCACCTTAAGAGACATGGCTACGTGATTTAGCACGGGCAGTTCCTTTCCTAAGAGAAAAGTTATCTTGCTCCAGATTCTCTCAAGTTCACAATCACATCCATTAGGCCGAATTGTCAAAGAGCAGACAGGCAACTGTTTTTTATTGTTTTTTACTCCAATGAGAAAGAATTAATAATAATGAGTAACAGCCGCATTATGACCGACAGTAGGTGCTTCCGTGATATTCTTGAGGCTAGAAATAATAGCAAAAACAATCAAGATAGGTCAGTTGATAAAAAAAAGAGATGTAGCTACAGTAGATGTAGGCTATGCTACTCTGAAATCTATCATGATGTCATATTACCAATCCCCTAGAGCACAATATTACATCAGAAATCAGCCGATTCCGAAATAATTTATTTTCGCCGGTGTCTCGTGGCGTTTTGTTATGTCTGTCATCCTCCACTTTACCATACTTGAAAAATGAAAGCCGAGTTTCTTTTTTTCTTATCCATGTTGTCACTCAACATAAACTCCGATTTATTTGTATTTTTGAAAAACAATTCTACTGATAGTATTAACTGAGAATTCATTTTAAATTTTGGACTCAGCTGCAAGTAAGTCTTATATATTTGTGCATTTATGGCACTGCTACAAATTCACATCTAGAAATCAAACTTTTCTTTCGTGTTACAAACAGAGAAGTTTTACCAGATAGCATTTAAGTAATCTGTTATCGCGACAAACCCTTTTGCATGAAATGTTATGCATAACAAGCATTGCCAGGAAGAGCCGAAAAATCACCAAAAAAGCATCTGCTGAATTTTCCGAGACCATGACGACAAACGAAAAAGTCAGCAGATGCTTTTTCGGCGGTTTTTCGGCTGCTGAGTGTTGTCTGTTGAAATCGCGCATCCTTGTGTTATCTGTTATGAAACTTCTGACAATGTAAGGGCCGAATAACAGTTAAGTATGATACTCGTCCAATAGCATGGACGTCTCCTCGAGAACCTTAATAACTGCTGAGCTACCTAACCACATTTAGTGCTAGGTAACAACAACAGTACTTATTTGTTTAAAATAATATCAAATCAATCTTCAAATAATAACTCAACTTTCTACTGTATGTATTTTCTTCCGTTATTTTCTTTTATTTATGCCTACGGCCTACCATAGACCAAATCTGATGGCAGTAAAATGCTTTATATTTCCTACTTATAATCCCGGCTACATCATACACCCTAACAACATATAGCTACCTAACAACAAAAGCAATTAGTTAGTTGTTTAGCTTAAAACAACAATTTAATTTTCTATTGCATTTATTCTCTTTTTTTTTGTTACTCCACCTACGGCCAACTCGGACCACATCTTACGGAGGTCAATTTATTAATATTCACTGGTTCAATCAAACATATCGCAGCAAACGAAAAGGGAGGTACATCAAACTGACGACGTCAAAAGTGCAGTAACCTACATGTAGCAGCCTTCGAGCCTAACTGTGTTGAAACGACTAACGGATAGGGGTCAGCTTAGGGTACTTGAAGGTCTTGAGCATATCTGTCGGATAGACCTTTGATAGCAAGCCCTGGTCAATCTCTATTGCCCCGAACGACAAGAATAGAAAAGCCACCACTCTTACATATTTCTGCCTTTTTATTCCACGTTGACTAGTCCTCCCTGAATTTTGAGCTTAACTTAAAGACATAGCACTGCCTTTAAGATATCACTATCACGCTAGCTTTCTCCTATGGACGACGATTGTCACGAGCGAAAACTTCGCTTACGTTCTCATCTCAAAGCCAGTTGAAGTCGAAGTGACAAAACAATAAAACGCTATATCGGGTAGCACCATTCTTGTTTTCAAATGATCTATATCTTGATCAGATTTGGGTACTGGTTTGTTTCAAAAAACAAGGTCATTCGTCTTCTTGACGTCACGTTTATTTATCTCAGATACACAATTTAAAGCAATTCGAGTAATCCAGCAAGAGACTGCAGGTAGGACAAGCACCTCACTTGATTGCGAACAGAAGAGCTTATTCACATCTTCCCCCACCAACAGGACACACCTTATTTTAATGACGTCACACTATATTCTATCAAGGGGTCACTAATTACTTCTGTCCCCTGAAAGCAATAAAAGCCGACCTTTGCAACCCTATATTGTTAGAGAGACACTGTGTTTCCGAAACCGTCAGGTACAACTAAGGTTGATTTCTACTTCTCCGGGGATAGAGAAGAAGCGCTTTCCACGGAGCTTTACATTTCTTTCCGAAATAGAGTGCGCAACCCTAGCTCCCTCCCTCCCCTGTTCTGCGGTAGTTCATGATATTACTTTGAAGCATAGACTAAACTAGGGCTGTGGTAGTTGCATATTTATTCTAATCTCAGCAGTATGTATTCGCTCGGTCGCAGCGGGTTCGGTAAATTAACTCCTTGTCCAATTAACAGCCGCCTCTGACAGCAGGCACGCAGTGTATAACATTAGTAATAAACTGAATGACTGATATTTGCATTTATACATATAAATCAGCTAGGTGCATAACTTATTTGACCAAGAGACACATTTGTTTAAACAACGTTGAAGCTGACTGAATGGTCCTACATCTTCAGCAGACTAGTCGTCTCGATATCCTACTTGCTTACTCCCTCAACCACTGTGCTCCAATGCTTAAAGCATCCCTCGCAACATCTGCTGTTTATGTTCCAGTATTTTATAACAGCTAAAAAGACCCTGCTTTTTGATAAATTCCCACAGTTTTGACTTTTTAAGCCTTAATCCAGCCCCATTGACTTCTTGCAAAAACAAGAAAAATTAACATAACCAATTTTTCTGACGACGTATCTTCTCGTCAGTAGCATGACAGGCTACGCATCGAAAATAGAAAATGGAAAGTGTGCAAATCAGCTAGTTGGTTGCCGTTAAAACGTGCCGTATGAGATTGGGTAAGGGTTAAGACTGATGGAGAGACTATGGAAGTAGGTTTGCATTGACAGCATAGGTAAGACGGATCCTTTAACGTCAAAGTGCATTTTCTGTATTTTGTCTTAAGTTTTGTTGTTGATGGTATATTATTTAGATGTTGTCGGAGTTATTAATGTGTGTTTACTTATTTTCTCTTTATTGCCTATTATTTAGCTTTCGCTATTGTGGCAATTTTTGCATTAAACCGTAAACCTTAACTCCGTCCAAATGAATAGGTTTCACAGATTTTCTCCGGTGTCTAACCGTGTCTAACATATATAAGTGCGAATTTACTGCTGGATACGGAATCTTAACTTCGACATTAATGTTGTCATTCAAGTCACGAAAGCACTCAGTAAAACGTTAGGAAATAAAGACCTTCGAGGAAGAGAAACGTGAGACTCAAGATGATGTCGAGAGATATACGTCTGGACGCCACGTGATAGAACACACTTTGCGGAAAGATCCAAGAATCCAACTGTCCTACGATTTTGTTAACTTAAAGATGTAATATAAACATTCTGTTTACCCGCCCAGAACAATCGCAAGCCTTTTGTTTCTTGATTTCTTCTTTTTGTTGAAAGGCTGCTGTTTGCATGGAAACAAAAAACCGCATAGAAAACTTCGCTCAATCCCTCACAGGGTATTTCGACAATTTCACAGTATAAAATTGTGAAGTTCAGTTGTTTATTTTGCTTATGATCTTAGAAGTATTTTTTATGTCTTGCTTTTTTAACCTACACATTCTTAGACAAATTTGCTGTGAAAATTTAGTGAAATTATTATTTTGCTACTTTGTAACTTGCAGTTGCCGCTAATAAATCTTCACTTTCTCTTGCAATTGACGTTAACAACTCTTCACTTTGTCTTGCAGTTGAGGCTAATAACCTTGCTAGCTTGCTAGGGTAAAGACGTCCGACGACTAAAAGCTCTACCGCTTAAGTCTAAGTGCCCACAGAACGCGAATTCGCGTTCGCCTGGGCGAATTTGACGTCGCGAGCGGAAAAAATTCGCGCCCCGCCGTTTCAACTCCAAGTCGAATTTGTTTCGCGCCGCGTGGCGGAAAAGATTCGCGTTCTGTGGGCACCTAGCTTAACTCCACGAATTAAATTCAAACTTTTAAAAAGCTGCTGAAACCTGGATCCACAGTGAAAAGAAGTTGACTGAAGAGAAAATTCGGAAAAAAACATGGTATTTATTATTTATCTGCGGGATGGAGAAAAAAATTGAGTTTTATAACATATTTGATTTCATTACGCAGTTTTGGAATGCCAGATTTTGTTTGTTGAACCTAAGTTGAGGGGAGTTGAGGGCTGATTAGTTACTGAACTTATTCCGATCGTAATTTCTTTCAATAACTGAAATTTGGTAAGTATCTTCCAATAATCTAATTGCCTAGGAGTCTTTCTTGTGATTCTCAACTTTGATTTCGGCTGTAGGGATTATTGTCATAATGTTTGAGTCAAAACTAGCATTTTTATATCTCTGCTTTAAAGGACACCTAGCACTACATAGTGATTCTGCCTAGATGCTCTGAGAAAGCTGACTACCTTAAAACTTAGCTATGCTCAGTTCAGTTAAATTTTATTCACAAAAAATAATAAGCACCATTAACTCTTTATGACCCCACCATAAGGCCTAACATAAGGCAAGGCAATGGGAAATAAGGCCTGGCAATGGGAGCAAATTAAAGAAGCTTTTGGCAGTCTTTATCCTCCTTCCAAGTTGGATGACAAGCATGGCAAAATCTGCATAACCGGTCTTCGGGCCAATAAGCTTCTCTGAGAAAATGATCGAGAGCCTGATACATAAAGTAAAGAAGGCAAACTTAATCAGTGTAATGCTAACAGAGGAGATAGGATACTCTTATGAAGTGTAGAATCTCGGGAAAGAGATGGAAATATTACTGAAGTAGAATGAATTGATATCCTAAGTACGACGCGTCCTTTAAAGTTTAACTGAAAAGCCAACTTATTTTTGTGTCATTTAGTTGAATACACTGAATTATTTGGATTCTGCAAAGGGATTTTTTTGTTTTCCACTATCTGCTCTGGTTATGACGTTCAGAATATTTGCGGCCGTCCTCACAGCGAAAATTCTACTATGACGCGGGAAATTTTTATCTAAACACAAACAAGGCTTTTCAGTGGGCAGTGGCGATATTGGTGAAGATTGCTTAGTGTCTGAACAAAAAAAAGTCATAAATCTTTCTTGTAAGGAATACAACAAATTAGAGGTACCACAAATCACACGGAAATTCCACTATTTGAAAATCGATTATTCTTGAATAGCGGAACAACCAAGTAACGAATTTTCAGCGGGTCTTCAAGCCAATTTAAGTGAATAAGTGATGTGTAACTAGATTGTCTTATGCCAGTCCTTTTCGGTTAAACTTTAAGTAGATCCGACACACAGTCGGATTTTCGCAGTCGGGTGCGATTTTCCGTCTCCACAACGAATTTCGGACGTTTTGCGGGTTTTGAGTCCGACCAAAGGTTTTGAGTCCGACCAATGGGTGTAAATGAGACCGGATGCCACTGGAAAACTGTACAGGCACCGCAAGTACACACACTCGGAATTACTTGAAGCGTATCCCCCTTCCCCCACCACCACCGAGCTGTTCAATCTGACGTCACGCACGCTCAGTTCATTTCCGGTCGAAAATTCGGTATGAGGTGAAAGTAATAGCATTTCCCGTTTCAGCGACTATTTACAAACAACGCCTATCTGACCTACAGAATCCCCTTGCTAAGTTTCATTACCATAGTTTATTTCCTAAATCAAAAGCCAATTCAACAATTACAGTGTTTCACGGAGAGACAGACGGACATGCTTAAGGTGCCATAGGTATCCACAACTACTTACGCTTAGGGTCGGGGTCCCAAACAGAATCGTCCTTCAACCCCTGGTCTTCCGGTCTATGAATACCAGGAGCCCCCCCCCCCCCCGTCGTTCCACAGATAAATAAAAGACCACATTGACGTCATCCCCCTTTCTCATAAAAGGTCAAACTCAATGGAGTGGGGATCAAGACTCTAGACTAGTCAGAAAATTACATATTTAAGTTTGCAGCCCTTGAAGCCTTTATTCCACTTTACAGTCCTTAAAGGTAAAATGAGATATAGAGTATGGGCACTTGCATAAAGCCGGTCTGCTTCTTTAAGAAATAATTTGGCACCATTGTAGAGTTATTATTATCAAGGAATATTGGTCATTATCAGAGTAAAATATTACTAGGGAGTAGCGCCCAAGACCTATGCTTCCCATGCCTCGGAAACGGGCCTTACCCGTAGGGCCGCCCACTAGACTAGCGACATTCAAAGCGAGGCAAACTTGCGGATTAAAAAAATTCTAGTACAACTAATATTCGGTCTGCACACATCGAGGAAACCGGGGGAGTTGTATATTTTTGTTGGCTTTTTTGGGAATGCGGAGCTATCCGAGCCAGCGCTAGTGCACGACTGATTGAGTTTCAGTAGGGACGTTCTCTATCGCTAGTGGTGCTAGTCTCGCTGCTATTCGAGTATGTATAATTCTTTCAAGTCTTGGCGCTACTCCCTAGTGTTATTTGCTCTGATGATTATACTGTTATGACAGGTCTGTTGGTGAAGAACGTTGTTTGATTTAATTGTGTAGTGTTATGTGTCTGAATATTTGATAGTTATAGTTCGGTTTTAAATACTTTCTCTTTGTTCAGGTGTTTCTTTTCACTTTTAGAGGAGGAATGAGTGTTTATTTCTTTCATGTTTTGTTAGTTAAGTTGAAGTTGAAGAATAAACCAGTCAATCACTCAATGTTACAATAATATGCTTTTGTAACATTGTATTTATATGCCTACAGGAGAGGTACCCAACCTCAGACAAGATTTCAAATTTCCAGAGAAATCTTTTTTTAGTGAGATATATCTGGCTTAAAAAGGAACCAAAAAACATGACAAAAATACTAGAGTGAAGCTAACAGAATGGTTTACATGTTGGAGATATAAATTTTACTTCAATATTTCCAGTTAAATATAATTTTCTTTTCAAACAGTTTCACCCATTTTTACATGAGGTCAGATTGCTTGCAAAGTGATGGAAAAGATAGAGGTAATAAGGCTAATAACCAGAAAATCCCTTTTTAAACCAGGTTCAAAACAAAGAAAAGACAAATAATTGTAATATTTTTGGACATAACTGTTGAAAAAAAATTCAGATTTTGCTTCTTGACTGTCAGGATAGCACTGAACTTTCATTTTAACATTTTCACGGCAAAATTCGAGGTTGCGTAAAAACGAGGTCAAGTGCCCCTCCTGTACTTCTGTGTGAATTTACTCGCCGATTCGGCAGCATGGAAACAAGACATGGAAACATTTGACAAAGCTCTGCTAGCTGTAAAGTCGATAGGGTAAGTTACATAATTATAATTAACCAATCATCGAATGGCATCTGTAACTACGATGACCTTGATTACTCACAAGTGCAAATTCAAGTAATTAGGATTCTCTAGTTAAAAATCGACGTCTTTGACGGTGCAAAACGGACCGTATCCGTTTTGCACCGTCAAATACGGTTCGCAGTCAGCTGGAGCTTAAGAAATATTTAACAGCCGACGTCTGTCCGAGAAACAGCGCTGTACAACCTTCGGATGAAGTCGAGAATATGGGGAGATCTTGACAAGGCAGCGGTTTTCATTTTCTCAGTATACCAGTGTTGCCTTACTGGCGAATTTTACGCAAAACTGGTGGATTTTGCGCCGAACTTGCAACTCCCGTGTGGCGTAAAACTTCGCTAGCTTTCTTTTTTAACTGGCGTATTAAAACTGTGCGGGTTCCATTGACAATCCTTGGAATTTTTTTGGAGATTTCTTGGAATTTTGGGTTCACAGAAATTCTGGCGTATTTTTCAAAGACAGAGGCGTGTTCTTGGATCACGACCTGGTAACACTGCAGTAAACCGATAACTCGTCACTCTTCCTAGGTGGATTAGCCCGTCCAAATACATCACCAATTTGAGGTTACTAGAACTTGCATGAAGTAATACTTGAAGGACTGGAAGGATCTCCCAGCCACATTTCGTGCAAGTTCCGTGCACGGCATAAATCTGATCTTATCTAATTGTTTTAAAGGATAACTTCGCTCAATAACTACCTTTTGGGAGGCAAGAGAAAGAAAAACGATTTTGAGTGGACAAGCGGTATTTTCAGCAGAAATGTAATAGTAAAAGGTTATGACCTAGGCTGGTTGGCTAGGAATGTAAGATGTTTTTTTTTTTCAGATTTGTTAGTGTCTTTTATGAAGTTTAAACAAGTATGTAATGTTTGTTAATGTTTATTCCTTTCTCAAATTAATTGTTTTTTTTTGTAATCACGATTCATCAAAACACACTATTTCTGCTTAAACCAACTTCACTCCCTATTTCTTGACACATTTTGCTATTCCTTCCAGCAAAGTGTCATATTTGACAGTGCAAAACGGATACGTCAGCTGAAATTTATTAGAGCTATATTTCGGAACTTTTTGGCAAGGGTCCTCTTCAGGCTCAAAACCGCTCAAGATGGAAAAAACGAAACTTGTGAAAAGTTTTCATATTTTGAATACGAGGTAGCCTACTTTTCGCATTGTTAAACTTTCTACCACGATCATCTTCAAAGCTTAACCGAATAGGGCTGAGATGTGATACTCCGGTTAACTATCATAGTGTCACCTAAATAGGCTAGAAAACCCGACAAAAACGCGTTACTTCGTTGATTTGCTATCCACGAATTTTGAATCTTAGCTGACGAGTTTATTCTTCAGCAATTGTTGACGTGTTATTCTTCCGCAATTGTTGACGTACCTCTATGTTTGAAATTTTTAGCAACTGCAGCGGCAAACAATTGCCGAAAAATAACCAGCAATGGCGGATTTTCGTTATTCAAGCCAGGAAGATGAAAGTGACGAATATGGAAAGTGACCAGGAAGCACTTGGCACTCGTCCATACATATTGATCCTAATATGATTATGCAGTCTGGGAATAAATATAACATTTCAGAATCTTCACTTTGTTGGCCATTGAGACGCACGCTTTTGCAGATGTTCAAATTCTCCGCCATTTGACGAATTTTCATTTGTCGTGCAAGCAGCGGAGATTGCCAACGTCACTACTAGACTATGCGACTAAAAAAAATCCCTTAGAGGAGTCAAAATAACTCGTGTATTCAAATCAAAGGTACATAAGTAAGTTGGCTTTCAGTTAAACTTCAAACATGACTTTTGAAAACCAGTCCCTTGAGTGTGCATTCGATCGCAGTCTCGTCGTGGATGCGCTGTCAAAGGGCAACCGGGCAATCGTCCTTAAAAAGGTTTTCCCTTTGACACGGACAAATTCCCTGCTGACGACAACACGTGAGACAAATTTGTCTCTTCTGGAGTCAACTGAGGACGCTGCGAGGATGATTCGATCGGTCAAGTAAGGCCACCGATTAATTTCTTTAAAAAGCAAAAAATTATTTAAGTTATGCAGGAAACTATGTAAAGTTATACGAAATATTTCCATGTCAGTGTGCCTTTGCTGACATTTCAAGAATTCTGAGGAAAAGTAAAGTGAACTGAACTGAATTATGATGTGCCAGCAATCGAACTGGAACGGAGCCTCACATTGTCACACAGCTTAACTACTAGGCAGTTACGCGGAGTCGTATCTTGCCCATAGAAAGATTTCAACACACATCTTTAGAGTAGGCGTTAACCTCCGGCGCTCCCACAGCCAATCAGCGCGGAAAGATCTAGGGTCTATTCCGTGAGTGAAAACAGAAATTTCTGTTGGGACCACCGTGGGTGCGTAATGTTATCAGAAGAAAGCAGTGGAGGTCTCACATTTATTGCGCACGCCGCACATGTTGCCTCTTCGGAATCAAGTTTCCAACTGCGAGAGTGTCTAGGTTTGACGCAGCGCCACTTAATGTCGCGACGACAGCTATGTGTTGCTTTTGAAAAATGTTTGCGCAACTGCCTAGTAGTTAAGCTGTGCATTGTCAGAAGTTTCAAAACACTTACATAAGGATGCGCAATTTCAACAAATTCGAGATAATATTCGTTAATGTTACAGAATATACAGTAAACTATTTATTTATTTATTTTTATAACCCGCTGAAAAGACAGAGTAGCGGAGTACAAACAATGAAAAAGAAAAAAAAACTGAACAAAACACTAGAGTTCACTAAAGAAGAAGGGACAGGCCGTGATGTGCGGGGGAGCTGAGGTGGGTCGTTGTCGAGACTTTTTTTTTATTATTATTATTATTTATTTCAAATAAGGCCAACATGGGCCACAACATACAAATAACACTCAACAAACAAACAAATGTAAATACCAGGTCACTTACGTGACTCCCGTCGAAAGCCCCGCGTACAACTCACGAGTCCACGCAAGCCATACAGGCAGAGATAGCCGCATCTGAGGCCCACAAAGGATCCTAAGAAGTGGGCTAGGGGATCGGAGGATCCTAGTTTGAAGGGAAAGAATTGACCGCCTCCGAAGTTTTATTTAGGGCCAAAAATTTCATCGATATAATCCGGAAGTTTACTGTGTTACAGTCAAAATGGCCGTGCAATAGTACACTAAAGATTGAAGTAGTTTTCGGATTTCCAAATTTTTCGCCAGGATCACCTTGAACCATGACTTTTGAAAAAAAATGGTCACTCTGGGTGGACAAACCAATCAATCAATCAGATTTATTTTCCAAATAGCATAAAGCTAGAAGAGGAATAAAAAAAAATCAAATAATCGTCGTATCTTCGCAGGGTACTTACGAGGTGAAACGTCCTCTACAAGAAGGGTTTCCCGTGGATAAATTCCCTACTGACGACAATTTACGGCCTTCCCGCTATCACACGTGGGGCAAATTTGTCTCTTGAGAGTCAACCACGGCCGGTGAGGGGATGATTCGATTAGCAAAGCATTAAGAGGCGGCAGTAATCGGATTGGAATTGTTAAATGAGATCTTGAAATCGCAAGATCTCAAGTTCCCAGATGAATTATGAAGATACGAGGCGTGCGGTTCCGCATATCTTATGAAAATGCAAAGAGGTCTTTCTGAAGGAACTTGGCAGAAATGAAATGAAATTCCCTGAAATGAGATTAGAGAGAATTGGTAACGGCGGAGCGAATGATTTATGATTTTACATATCTAGAATCCCAGTCTTTGAATCAATACATCAAAGATCCGTCAATAAACTGTCAGAAGTTTCAGAACTTTTACACAAAGATATGCAATCCCAAAAGATACAAGATAAAACACTATCTGCTGATATGACGGAGAAACGTATCTTGAGTTTCGTAAGTGTTAAATTTTAACCAATTGGGCTGAGATCCAACAGCCTAGTAACACATTAACACACACTTAAATAGGCCTGAAAATGCGATAAAATGCGTTACTTCATTGTCCGTTATCTAAGATAAATCGATTTCATCGAACGAACTCTTTCGAATTTGTGGTACCTGTGCTTGTCCCTCTACGCTTGACATATTTACTAACTACAAATATAAGCCATCGCCAAAAAACAAAACTGAAATGTCAGATTCCTTGCAAGACATCCTAAATCGTGTACCTACTTTTCTACAGGCCTAAATTTTCCGACGTCGGCAATTAGCCCTGGAAATGCAAGCAACACACACTCTGAATGTTATATTACTACAGTCCCGTGTGAAAAAAATAACAAATCCCTTAGATAAGTCAAAATATTTCAGTGTATTCAAATATAACATGTAAAAATAAGCTGCCTATATTAAACTTTAAGTTTTAATAAAAAACATATTGCTAGACACGGTTTTCAACGTTACTTTTGGCGAAGACTCCGAAGGTCAAGACGGATTTATTCTGTAGCGACAACAGATGGTGCGTTATCTCATAAATGTTGAAACTGCGGAGCTTTCTGTTAAACGTTACGCAACTTCTGACTGTGTAAGGGCACAAAACCAGTACATTTGACTAAGCTTCATCTCGACATGAGCATGAATGCTCTATACGAGCTTAAAGTGAGGGCTAAAATTAGATTTTTTTTTGAACTGATTTGATTTTGAGACCGAAGTTCAGATGAATTTAACTTTCGAGGATGCTAGCCAGGTTTTTGGAAGCTCACACTTCCAGAAATTTCATATCATCTAGCACAATTATGGGCAACTTCAACAGATAATTTTTTAACTATTAAATATATACTATTAGAACTATTAAACTTCGTGCAAGCAGCGAAGATCCCCAACGTCACTACTAGACTACGCGGCGAAAAAATAAAAATCCCTTAGAGGAGTCAAAATAATCCAGTGTATTCAAATCAAAGGTATAAAAATAAGTTGGCTTTTCAGTTAAACTTTAACGGAGAGAGAACGTCCATTTCTGAAGACCTTTACACAATATTCCTAATTTCAAACAAAGCGATTCCGTTTACTTCTGTTTATTGAGTTATTTGGTTGGGGGGGGGGGGGGTGACAGCTTGGTAGTGAATACAAATTGTATCCTGTCCTTTGTGAGTACGAACTCCGTCGGTCGGGGACGTTTACCAAGCAGGCTACGGAACATCGTCAGCCTTTTTAGGTAAATTTCGTGGGGGGAGGGTTTATACTGGATTTGTGAGTATCAATACATCTTCGTTCTTCCCAGCACGCCCTCTCGGGCTTATCGGGAATGAATTCATTCATTCGTGGAAAGAACATCCCCAGGGTTGGTCACCAAGAACCAGGGTGTACGAGTTACTTGCTTACTTCAGGATACTTTGGGTTACTCAGGGTTACTTTGGGTTACATTGGGTTACATTGGGTCACGAGTCTTGCGCACAAATGGCGTACATCACGCTTGCAATTGTCTCAAAAGTATCCCAAAGTAACCCAAGTATCCCAAAGTAACCCAGTGTAACCCGAAGTAACCCAATGTAACCCAAAGCAACCCCTCGTGCGCAAGACTTTCGTGGTGACGTTTCAAACTTTTCGTCAGACGAGACAAGGCGCCGATTGCAATATCTTGAAACTGATGCGAAATTCCTACACGAAACAATTGAAATTCACTGAAACTTAGAGATACTTTGGGATAATGTGGGTTACTTTGAGTTACATTGGGTTACTTTGGGTTACATTAGGTTACATTGGGTTACTTTGGGTTACTTTGGGTTACATTGGGTTACTTTGGGTTACATTATGTTACATTGGGTTACTTTGAGATACTTTTGGGTTACTTTCCAGGGTGTACGAAGTTACTTTTGGTGACCAACCCTGGGAACATCCTAGTTTCGGGAGCAATCGAGGCGAAAAGCGGAGAGCGATTCAGGCAACATCTCCAACTCGCACTTCATCGCCACTCTTTCGATTTTCATTCAGATTCATCCTTTCCGCAAAGAAACTAGCGGCAAACCATGGGACTGTCGTAGACTCCATTCAGAAACGTCAAATTCAAACAAACTGACCAAAATGGAAGAGACAAAAGCATCCCAATGCAGAATATTAAATTTGCATTCTCCTTCTATCGACCTTAAACTTTCGTGCAAACAAACGAAGTTTCCAAGGTAGAAAATGATCCATTTACAGTTGAAAATGCTAGACCATCACAGAAGAAAAAGAAGAAGACTGCATAACACAAACTGTATACACGTAGTTTTTAGTGTTGTTGGTTTTACACGCTTTTTGAAAGTTTTTGACTATTAATGATTTTTGAATTTTTATACTGAATTAAATTTTAAAGTATGACAGGGTATTAGATTAACTGAATGTTTTTTTTGTAGTAAATTAGCTATTGTGACGAAGCATGTTTATGTGATGGTGAGGGGGTCAAGGTAGATTAATCAAGAATTGGTCATTTTCAGGTTGGAGAAAGCCAAGAAAAAATATTCTGGAGCATAGAGAAGAAATTCTGGAAGGTCCATTAAACAACACAAACAACAATTGTATACAGATACAGACAGATCTACTACTCATCGGGAAATCCTGTCCTGAAACCTTGTCAAGCCTGCAAACACAAGGTCATGTGTCCACAAAACAACTATAGTTTCAACAACAAAATGAAGAAGAAAAACGATATTCTAGGTTAGCAGTAACATTCTGACAACAGTGGCGAAACTAAAGCATTTTCCAGGGGAGCAAGCCAAGATTTTAATGACAGGACTTGACAATTCACCGACGAAGGTATAGAAGACCAAATAGTCAGAATACTTATTCTGAGGAAATGTATGCAGGAAATCCAATACAACTGCGAAAGTACGCTACATTCAAGTAGTGATAATTATATTTTTTAATTACAGTTTGTTGAAGTTGATTTTCTCCTTGTTCAGGTGATTCATTCAACTTTTAAAAGAGAACGTGTTTTGTTCATTGATGTTCATCGGAAAGTCAAAAAATATTGATTCAATCGATCAATTATCCCAGCTTTGCATGGGATCCCGACATGGAGATATCGAAACTTTCAGAAGTTGAATGAATATTTGCCACAAGAATACGCACCCTTTAAATGCTGAAAATAACATTTAAACTCCGCGGATTTTTTTTTTTAAGTAAATAAACAAATATTATCGGCACCCTTTATAGCATTTTACATAAGTTTGTGAAATCACATTGCACTATAGTTATGGTAGTGTAGAAAAAAGGTCTTGCGAGACCCCAGCACTGGTTTGGTTAGCTCTGCGTTTAAATACTATTAAACAGTAGGAATTCAAATGAAATATTAATCATGGATCATTTTTGTACTTATAGGATACAATACAACCAAAATAACAAAATTATAATAAACAAAACAGATTCAAATAAGGCGATTCGTAAAACCTAAAACTGAACGGGACTCTTGGAAAAGTTGGGAAATGGACCACTCATTAGAGTAGCAATTCACGGATAATATTCTAGTGATCAAAACGCACACAAACTACCGACACACCACCTTCCTGTAAGCGTAAAACCTGCGTTTCAAAAGCAACAAAGTAATTAAGAAAGTAAATTTAAAGTCGTTTGTTTAATGCACTGGTAACACCCCACTTCTTGTCTGTTCCTTCATACTCAAGAAAATCTTACCAGAGCAAACAGATAAAAGATGGGGACAAATCATCGCAAAATATTACTTCGCGAAACATACGTTAGGATTGTCACCATGGCATTCAAATTCTGACGGCACGCATGACGTTGGAATTATTTATCCGAATGTGACATATGTATTTATAGTATACAATAATTAACATATTCTTATAAGACGCACCGTGGGCCCTCGGGTATTTGCCCTTTATTGATTAAAGTTTAACTGAACAGCCACCCTAATTATTTTATTGTTTTATATTAGTTCGTACTGAGCGGAGGTGGAGACGTAGTCACTCGCAGTGGTTCATTCTATTGTGAAGTAGAAGGAATTGTACCTGTTTTTGCTATTTCTTTTTTTCGTTTGTAACATGGGACATGTACAAAGGAAAAAAATTATTGTCTAACGATAATTTAATCATGAACTTACCAAGAGTTGAATCCTCGTTGCTTAGTGGGAGTGGAGCATCACTTCCAGAACCTACAAAGATAAGAGATTAGTAACGCAGATACCATGACGATGCCATTCTTCTTGCGTTGTACTAAGAGCTTGTTCCACCCTCCTAACAATAGTAACTATTAGTTAGTATTCTCGTTCTAACCACGTGAAAAGTGACTACGCTGACCGTTCCGACCTCCTCGAAAGAGTGAGTGATAGTAACTATTCGCTTACCACGCTCGGAACCGTAGTAAGCCTGGTAACTACGATCTCTGTGATGTGATTGGTCCGATCAGCCCGCGGCATGATATTTTGACAAAAACAGAAAAACACGTTCCAGCCTTACCGCAAAAAAGCCAGGATCCGTGACGTCATGTGTAGTAACTACGGTATGTAGGGTGGAACACGCTCCAAGTTTCATTCTGAGCCTGTTTTGGGCATCAAATGGAATGGGTACTTCAGGTAGAGGCGGTTGTGTTTTAACAAGAATATAGGCTTTCATTTATCTCAGTTTTAATTCAGATCACGCTTTTCCTGATAACCTATTACACCAAAACAATAATAGACTGCAAATAAGAAATTAAAAAATCTAAAAAAAAATATGACGAAAGCATATTTTAAACAAGGTAAGAACTTATGAGCCTTACCCGATGAAAAGTAGTAGTATGGTAGTCGTCCGAAAAAGTTGCACTAAATGGTATGTAGTAGTATGGAATAGTTTGATTAGTGATATGTAGTATGGAATACTTTGACAAACATGCCCCCGACTGGGTTAATCTTATTTAGTAGTATCCGATAGCATCCAGTTTGCTAGGAGTAGCATGTAGTAGCAACAGTTACTACTGCATGGTACTTTTTCGTACTACTCCATACTACTAATTCTTGGAAATTTTTCATCGGGAATGCCCATAGGACGGTGTGAGCGAGGGGGGGGGTATGGACATCAGGATCATCTAAACAAGCGACCAGTAAAGTCTTAAACTCATCATCATCATCATCATTTTATTTATAACCCGTCACTGAACAAAACTGGGCGAGGCCCAGAAAAGACGGAGTAAAAAACAAGAAAAAACGAAAAGAAAACAACGGAAAGGAAAAACATACTTCGATAACTACGAACTCGGAACAAACAGGAATGACCAAAGATGGAAAGACTCCTGGCATTCAGTAGAAAAATCACTAATACGCTTCTCAATAACTCCCGCTGGGTTTACCAATCGGTACTTTCTCTGCAGAAAAGAATTGCTTGTCCACGCTGGCAGTCCCGTCAGATACTTTGCAAATTTAAAATAAAGGCGGTGAACTTGCTTCCTCTTACCACAATTAAAAAAAGACCAGACAGGAGCAAGAGCGAGTAGGTGAGGAACTGTTAGGCTATTATATAACTGACATCGGTGTGCTCTACTCAGATACGAAACGTTTGAAGCCAGGGATGCATATGCGGCCCGGATCTTTCGAGCATAATTTTTCAGTGCTAGGTTTGCAGTTTCTTTCAGATTCGCTCCAATAGGCATACCCAGGTAAGTAAGACTGCTGGCGAAAGGTACTTCAGGGCCGGATAGACTTATTGAACGTCTGTTTCCTTTATAGTTAAACGGTAGAACAACTGTCTTATCAGTGTTGAAGCTCAAACCGATATGCTTATACTCTTCTTGGAGACGCTCAAAAGTCGAAGAACATCCTTGGAAGGTGCAAGAGAGGTTCAGTAAATCATCCGCAAACGTAACTAGCGATAGATCAACTCCTTTGAAGATAAAAGTGCAATTTAACTTATCCTGAGCACCATTGACACAATTATTGAATAAGACTGGAGAAGTCAGAGCTCCTTGGCGCACACCTTTCAGGATTTGGAATAGCAGACTACCGTCTTTAATTTTAGCTTTCAGGTTTCTGTACATATATCTTGGACAAATAATTACCGCAGCATCAACACCTTTCTTATGAGCCTCAAGCAAAACCTGCGCGAATATACATGAGTCGAAAGCTCTTGCGACATCAAGTGCACATAAAATCAAAAATTCACCTCGGTCTTCAATGTCCTTTAGCACATTTATAAGTAGAAAGAGAGCATGCTCTCTACCTAAACCTCGCTGGTACCCGAACTGGCGAGGAGGGGCGGAACATTTTTCTTCAATGTCTCTTATCAAGAATGACTCGAAGAGCTTGAACGTAGTACACGAGACAGTAATGGGACGATAAGAACTGCACATGGAAGCGTCTTTTTTACCCTTTTTAAGGATGGGAGTTATTTGTCCGACACAAAATTGCATAGGGACCACACCGCGAACCAGGATCATCTGAAACAGTAGTGCTAGATGTTGCTCGATTAAAGGACCTGCAAGTTTTAGGTGCCTTGCTGTAATAGAATCAACACCAGAAGATGATTTTTTCTTTAATTTTGGAATTAGAGAGTGAACGACACTTGGCGACACAAACAGGTGGGATTTCAACTTATTTGAAAGAGCAAGGTCTAGCTGTTTTTCAAAAAACTCCTCTGTATTTTGGTTGGGTGCACTGAACTCGCGCTCGAAATATTCAACCCACTTTTTTTCAGACACACTGGTACTTGGGACTTTGGCAGGCTTGCTATTCTTCCAGAGTTTGGAGGGGTCTTCAGCAATCCGGATAACATTTTTCTGAATCAGCATTAGCTTATGGTTTTTCAGTTCCTTGTTGAATTTCCGTTTCGTACGAAGTCTCAGGTCGTTGACTAAGCCGTCTCGCGGTCGACCACAATCATTCCAGACCGAAAGCCAGAGCTTGGCCGAGTTACACGCATTTACTAAAGCTCCGTTTTTTGACCAGTCTTCGACCTGAGACTTTTTACGAACACGTCGAAGAGGAACAGCACTTGATTCAGCACATTTCAACGCGTGATTGATTTGTGCTAAGTAGGACTAGATAACATCCAGTTGTTTCTCTATACTATAGGGACTGTATCTGTACCACAGTACATCTTCATGGCTGCAATAACCTGCGAGATATGAATGAAAGGAGCCATACACAATATTTGCAGGGATGAACTTGTTACATGCTGATATTTAAATCGTAAGTGTTTTTTCTCAATTTCTGACCGTGTTATCAAGGGGGAACGAAATAAAACTGACTGATTGATTGATGCTAAGATGCTAAGACCTCAGGTATCACTTAGCACAAATGAATCGTATAATGTATCATAATTATAAAGTGATGAATCGTTATGTTCATAGAAGGAGATTAAGAATCCCGGCCTCGCCGACCGGCCTCCAGTTGGTGAGGATGGAATTGCAGTTTTTTTTACCACATTAACATTCCGGACACAGACTTTAAATAACCTACGTGACACCCCCACCCTCCCCAAACTAAAATAACAGTCGAGGGGATGCCCACTCTCAATTCGAGTGTAGGCTACACCAAGTGCCCGGTGCCGCGGTGCCAGGCCGCCGGCCTAGACCAGTCGGCCCCGGATGCCACGTGTTAGAACATCAAAATCAGCATGTTTAGAAGCGTTTGAGAGGTGAAATGCCTAATTTATCGCCGGCATCGATGCCGGTACCGCTGATATTGGCCAGTGCCGGGCCGCCGGCCTAGACCAGTCGGCACCGGATGCCAAGTGTTAGAACATCAAAACCAGCATGTTTAAAAGCGTTTGAGCGATGAAATGCCTAATTCATGGCCGGCATCGATGCCGGCAACGCCGATTTCGGCCGGTTCCGGAAAAGGATGTACAGCAGAGGCCGGGGAGTGGGCAACCGTTCGAGAACAGAAGGTACGGCAGAGATGTCTTCATTTTCCTAGGCACCTAAGCGGCTTTACCCTGCGAAACATGTTCCTTTCCTTTTCCTAATTGTCCCGTGGGAATACACTGGATGAACAATTGTGTCATCAAAACCTAGACAAGATCCGAGCTGTTCCGCAGACGTCTGAGACAATATATACGAGAGAAAGGACAGGATCTTTTTCCATAATCCGAAAGGGGAAACGAGGCGAGGTGAGAACATCAATATGGGTAACGCAGCACGAGATATCTTACTCATACCGACGAACGTGACTGGAAAAGTTCATGAGCTAGACACGTGCACGACCAGGCTACACTGCCGCAAGTTTCATCATACCTAGCAATGTTCTTCCAGCCTAAGCTGAGTGTGAATCATAACTGACAGTGCCTCGGATGTGCACCGGTCCATTCTACCCCCTGTGACTACAAACCTGCCAGCTAAGGTAAGCCGTAGCACAGACTCAACAAAGATCCAACTGACAAAACCGCACGTACAATATCCAGTCATTTGTTCCTATTTTGTAAGGCATTTTAACGGTTCTGAAGTCCGAATTTATATTGACATCAGATTTTGTAGTTATATTTGCTATCTTATTATATTTTTAAAATTGTAACACACGTGTGAATATTTGTGACTACGGGACGACTATCCACCACTATTTTGTAAAAAGATAACTTGAAATTAAACGAAAAAAAAAAAGATATTTCGGTCCTTTTTGGCAAGAGTCCTCCTCAGGCGCAAGTCACTCGGGACAAAAGGATTTGTCATTTTTTTTACAAGTGACAAGTTTTTTAAAAAATTAACTTTTTTTTTACTCAAGCCGCTGAAGCTAGAAAATTATCTTTTCATTTTATTTTTACAGGTAGAAATGTAGAAATGTACCGAGAAATGCCGAAATAATTCTCTAAGAAAATTCAGCTGGCATATCCGTTTGGGACTGTCCATTATGTAACAAGGCGCAATAACTGACATACTTTCTGATAATGTTTACAGAAAATTTAGCTGTGTTTTTCCAGATACCATGGTTAAATATTCCTTCAACCCAAGCTGACTGCGAATCATATTTGACAGTGCAAAAACGGATACGTCAGCTAAATTAATTTAGCTGACGTATCCGTTTTTGCACTGTCAAATATACCATGGTTTTTGATACCTCGGTCTAAAGCCTTTTTTGCAGTTACCGCGAGACTGAGTATTTGGCCCGTGATATCCAATATTCAGTTACCACGTTCTACACGCGTTTCTACCGGCCCTTGAAAACCAACGGAAGGGCCACGAGAACGATGCCACCAGACCGTGCGATCTGATATTCCGATTCTACGGTGGGGTCGTCTCACTTAAAGCAAAACGCAAAAGCCTAGGATTTTGTCAAAATGGTGAGAAAGAAATTTGGTAGGCTACTTATGTGGGTGGATCTAAGTACTGAATGTATTATATATAATATATATTATTTATCTGTAAGTATTTCTTTAAGGTTTACTTCTAAAACCGCTAATTCGGGAATTATAGTTTCCGCAAAGCAACCGTCGTATCAGTTACTATGGTAGCTGCAAATCGATAAAATGCATATTACTGTGGGAATACGCAACTATTGCGTTATGGGCCTTCCAGCGTTACCCTTTCTAAAAAAAAATATCAATGAACATGGTTTGCAATGTTATTTTTAACGAAAAAGTCACAGTTAAATGATCGTGACGGAAATGTTCTGCAACGCTTGCAGATAAAATCCAATGTGTTGTCTGTTAAACTTACGGTGAAGACGAGTTCCCATATCGGCTTACCAGGCGAAGGAAATTTTAGATGAGTGTGGTGTTGGTGATAAGTGGAATGAGGGTATGGGTCATGAGTTGGAGTTAGGGACAGTAGCTAAAGAAGTAAAAACATACTTAGGGACCAGGAAATCCAGAGGTGGCAGGTTGACAGAGATAGTTCGAAATCGCTGAGGTTTTATACAGAGGCGAAAGAGACATGGGGTGAATGTGTTTATTTTAAAGCGGGTTTAGATAGGGAGGAACTGAAATTGATAATTAATAACTTTTCTCGAACAGGTATGCCATGGATATCTTCCTATGTCCCACGGGCAGTTATATTACGACAATTATTTTTGTGGAGGTTGTGACGAACTCGTATCCTCCTAGAGGCAGATACGAAGCCGTATCCGCCTAGGCAGATGTTCATCGAGCACTTTACCTCAAATATTGAATTCATCGAGCACTTTTCCTCAAATACTGAAAAGTAGAAGCTGACCTCCAAAAAATAAATTAAAAACAATACTTCCAGTAAAAAAAATACTTAAAAAATATATAAAAAAAGTATGAAGTAAAATAAATTTTGAAAAATGACAGAACGTCTTAATTTCTTACACAACCACCCTACGGCATAGGTCTCATACCTTGTCACAATCAGATTTCCACTGAAAATACAGCTTGTCAACTGAAACAACATCCTACTATCCCTTGATTTCCAAAAGCTAGTTATTCAGCACTGAAAAAATGACAGAAATTCTTACTCTCTTAGACAACCAACCTATGCCCTAGGTCATACCTTGTCACAATCAGATTTCCACTGAAAATACAGCTTGTCAACTGAAACAACATCCTACTTTCCAAAAAGGTAGATAATAAAGGTTAACTTCAGACATCGAGGTCGATAGCGGAAAATAACACCGAGACGGCCATTGAAAATAACCTGTCCGAGCCGACGAGGTTGTCATTCCGATATACATGCGAGATGGAGGTGTGTTAACTGTTATAACTTTTTCGAACAGGTATCGACAGTTACAATCTGCTTTATAACTTTTTCGAACAGAAAGTCACGTTTTTTCTACTCAAACTGATGTAATATTCCCTAAGAGCTTGGTCAGAAGCTCACGTTTCTTTCTACACTAATCTTTCTTCTGCGCAAAATTTGGCACCGTAGCATCTGTAGACCACTAGATCCAAGAAAAAAGGGCTTTTCGGGGTTGCTAAAAAAGAAATTAAGAAAATTTACCAGACTCTGAATATTGTTGCTTCAAATCCTCACGGGCGACTGCACAACATTTCGCGAATCTGCGCAAAACAGTAGACTTTATTCCTCAAATCTGTGCCGTTTTTGAGCCTATTGTGACCAGGGTCTGAATACATTCCGAATGTGCTTTTAGTATGTTCACACGCGTTTAGTATATTTGATAGCAGGAAGCTTTGCAGAAGATCTGAGGCGTTTTTCCGTGACAATCCAGATTGACGATTCATAATCCGGATTCTCCAAAATACGTTTTTTCTGACAATCCAGATTATGAAAAATCGTTTTCTCTGACAATCTGACAATCCGGATTCGTGCTTGGATTGTCGATTCAAGAATCTTGCAACGGAGCAAGATCGTCGGATCGTCGTTTGTACAATCTGGGATTGTCGATTCGCTGTTTCTCTGACGAATCGGCTATCCAGGATTATAATCCGGGATTGTCGCGGAAAAACGCTTCTGGATTGCTTTGCTTTGTTCTTAAGAAATTTGAAATCGACCGATAACGTGTGATCACGTGGTCTTGGAAATTTATAATGTGATTTTTCCTCATTCAAAGACAGTGTTAAGTGCTCAATAACTTTTTTCGAACAGGCGCGTAATGCATATCTTCCTATGACCCACGGTCAGTTATATTACGATAATCTTCACACAGAAAACGCCACGGAAAATCCAGCCAATCACGTTTCAGAATTCGTAATAACAGCCTCCGGAGAGGATGTTATTTTGTCATATCATCCTCCCCGGAGGCTGATATGACTAATTCTGAAACGTGATTGGCTGGATTATTTTCAGCCCTGAAACAAACGAGTTCTGTACGAAAAAGTTATAATAGTTAACATACCTCCATCTCGACTGATATCAGAATCACAAGCTCGACGGCCATTTCAAAATATCAACCTCGCCTTCGGCTCGGCTGATATTTTCCATAACCTGCCTCGCCTTCGGCTCGGACAGGTTATTTTCAATGTCCATCTCGCTGTTATTTTCCGATATCAGCCTCGATGTCTGAAGTTAACCTTTAGTATGCGTGCTGATATTTTACCTCTGGGGGATAGGAGGAGGTAGACGGGTAGGCCGATTGGGAGGATTGGTACTTACTTCTGCCCGATGTGTGGAGATATGAATGAGTGCGTGCGACATATTATGTGCGAATGTAGGGACTTGAATGATTTATGGAGAGATATATTCGGAGAAAATGAGTGTGATCAGGAATGGATGTTGAAGAGTGAATGCTTTGTCACTATAAGGAAAGTGGGCAGATTCCTCAAGTTGTCTATGACTCGTAGAGAATTTTTCTTGTAGATTTAAGTTTTTGTTCTAGTTATGTTGTAGGTTCTTTTTCTTTGTATTGCCATAGCCCTTGGGCTTTTAGCGTAATAAATATCGTATCATATCATATCATATGCGGCTCGGACTGCCAATTTGCTCTTATGTGGTACACTACTGTATCCTCAGGTTTGTATCTATTTTTATTTCATTACCGGTTACTGGAAATAAAACAATGAACCCCGCAGACCATCACATCTACGAAGTGAACAAGAAATTACTCGATGAACTTACCGTTCGAAACGACTGAAGTTTTCGGATTCCGGATTCCTTGGAAGATGTGGGTAAAAGGCGTATTTTTCCGGGGAGCGGTGACCACGCAGGGTTCCACCGCACCGGAAGCCTCGAACTGGCGCAAGCATCCCCGGTGGAAGTTGATCTTGCAGTCTGAAAGTTACTTGCTTATACTGATGTGCTTGGAACTGAGCGTGTTCCACCTTTCTAACACTAGTAACTATTAGTCATGACTTTCGTTCCAACCTCGTGAAAAGTTACTACGCTGACCGATCCAACCTTCTCGAAATAGTAACTAATAGTAACTATTTGCTTACCACGCTCGGGAGTAAGCGTGGTAACTATGATCTCTGTGGTGGCGATATTTTCGTTCCAGCCTTGACGCCAAGAAGACAGGATCTGTGACACCATGCGTGGTAACTACAGTAAGTAGGGTGGAACACGCTCACTGTGACACGGGGGTTGTGCAAGGCTTAAGGTCGGGCTTCACTACCCAGACGCCCCAGAATCTGGGGTCCGGATTATGTGAAGACGGTCCCCAACAGAAATCAAATCAAATGTCTTTTCAACAGTCCACTTTTGGGTATTTTTCAGCACTTCTGTCATTTTCTAAGATTTTACCACCTCAGCACAATAATTTCCCCAAGTCAAATGAAAACTACTTTCAAATTCCCGTTTCTTTTCACCCAGAATCCGGGAATCTGGTAGATTTTTCTACCAGATTCCCGGACGCGTCCGGGGTGCTTTCAGACCGTTTCAGACCTGTCTTCACTATCCATACCGATATCGAAGAAAACGGAACCCAGAATCCGGGCGAAAAATCTGGGTAGTGAAGCCCGACCTTTACTTCCCAGTTCAGTTGTCTATCAAGCTAATAAGTCCGAAATGGACAACGTAGATATTACCTTAAAGATCACCTTACCTAAAAAGATTACCTAAAGATGGAAGTTATAGAAGGGAATTTTATTATGATGAATAAACCAGGAGCAAATTTTGATTGAATTTAGAAGTGTTAGTACTTCAAGACTTCAAGTGTCGGAGCCTCGCCGTCCACAAGGTGGGGCTTCGTCAAGAAATGCAAAGACTTAATTTGATGGAGAATGCGCCCGTGAAGTCAATACATTTTTAAGTAGTGAACTGAAAGACAAGAATGCTTCTCAGCCTCGTCGTCCACAAGGTGGGGCTTCGTCAAGAAAACCAAAGACTAATTTAATTTGACGGAGAATGCGCCCTTGAAGTCAATACATTTTTAATTAGTGAACTGAAAGATAAGAATGCTTCTCAGCCGGGATTTGAACCCAGGACCTTCGGCTTACTAGGCAACCGCTCTCCACAGAGATACAGAGGGGCCTGTGAACATATTCCGCAAACCACTTCGAAAGTCAGATAGGAGCAGGCCATGGGAACAGTTCCCGGCCGTAAATGGGCGAATCCGATCATGAAGGATTCGAATCCGAATCCAGGGCTAGGTATGAATCCGATTCCGAATCCGGATCCACCATTTCATGCCGAGGATTCGAATCCGGAATCGAATCCGACCTTAACAAAAATCAAACCATGTAGGCTACATAGGTAAAAGTTTAAAAATCAGAAGGTGACAAAAAGCACTGATACCTAAAGCGAATGAGAATGAGACGGTATGTAAACCATATCTCTCGGTTTTCATGTGTGCTTGTTATGGTATGCCTTCAGCAGTGTGTAAAAACTGAGAAAAGATTATAAACTGGAGCGGATTCGTAAGATTCAAGGTTTGGAATCCGGATCCGAATCCAGACAGGCAAGCAGAAGATTTGAATCCGGTCAAAATGACAAATCCTGGATTCGGATTCAGAATCGCTTATCTCTGATCCCGCCGAAGGCAAATCCATTTAGGCAGGTCCAATCGCCATGTCACGGGATTAAATAGAAATTACGGAAAGTCCTAGTCTTTAGACTTATAATTTCAATTCAAAATTTACTTCCGGTTTATCTGTCACGGTAATAGTCCCTTGTCTGACATTCAATCTTCTATCTGGATACTGTATTCGTTTTTAAACTATGTTCGCAATCCCCTCGGTAGCTCAATTGTAGAGCAGTCGCCTTGTAAGCGGAGGGTCCTGGGTTCAAATCCCGCCTGAGGATTATTTTTGTCTTTCAGTTCACTACTTAAACTTGGACAGCGTGCTGCTGAAAATATCCCGACGAAAAATTCTTTGACTGTGTATGGTAGATGTACGAAAAAGTTGCATTTATTGATATGTAGTAGTATGGAATAATTTGATTTAACATGCCTCCGACTGGGTTAATCTTAAGTAGTAGTATGATAACATCCGATCTTGCTGTAATAACATACAGTTTGCTTGTAGTAGCATGCAGTGGCAACAGTTACTACTGCATGCTACTTTTTCGTACAACTCTAGACGACCAATTCTCGAAAATTTCATCGGGATGTTTAGGATCATAGAAACCATAGGGACGTTGGGAGTTTGTAAGGGACAAAGAATAGGAGACATGGAAAGAAAGGGTTGTTGGGAGAAGCCTTGGAAGTGGCTAATGTGAGGAGAAGATATTAAAGGTGAAGCTGCATGATTGTTTACGTATTTAGGCTAACCAAGTCTTTTCATATGGACGAGGAAGTCAAATACGGCGTGTCCGTTTAGTGTTCGATAACTACTATTCTTCTTCTTATCCTATCCGTCGCACGCATCAGAGGAACCTTGCAAACGTACACATAAGTCTGAAACCTGAGTGGGGGGATGTGACATGTATTCGCGGATGCAATCTGGTAACAATCCGCGGATCGAATCTGGTAATATACGGTAAACCCCGAGAAAAGCAAGACAAAATCGATGTTTCAGGGTCGCCCGACAAATACTCAGACAAGTTTTACACTTACTTACTGTAGACAAGTTATGACTGGGCTTTACACCCTACATATGCTAAGTGCCAACCTCAGGTTGATAGGGCGAAAAGGGGGATTGACCATACAAAAAAATTAACCATTCAAAAGATCAACCAGGTAGTATACCGGGTAAATATACAAATTACGCAAAATAATAAAATCGGTGAAATAAGTACAAGTTCAGATTTTGTGGGGCCGTACGGTAAAATACTCAATTATACCGTGACCAATTTTACCATTCACAACACTAGCCCTGGGTGCCTCTGAACGTAAAAAAGGATGTACGGTACGGAAACCAAGGGGTAACCTTTAGTAACTACTACTACGAGGTATTAAAGTTTAAATGAAAAGCCGATTTAATTTTGTGTCATCCAATTGAATACACTGAATTATTTGGATTCTGCAAATGGATTTTTTTTTCCACTATCTGCTCTAGTTATGACGTTCAGAAGATCTGCGGCCGTCCCCACAAGGTAAATTCTACTATGACGCGGGAAATTTTAATCTCAACACAAACGCAGCTTTTCAGTGGGCAATGGTGAGACTGGTGAAGATTGCTTAGTGCAGGCACTGCCTGAACAAAAAAAAAATCATAAATATTTCTAGTAAAGCATACAACAAAGATTCAGTACCATAAATCACAAGGAAATTCCACTATCTGAAAATCAATTATTCGTGAACAGCGGAACAACGAAGTAACGCATTTTCAGCGGGTCTTCAAGCCAATTTAAGTGAATAAGTGATGGATAACTAGACTGTCCTATCCCAGCCCTTTTCTGTTAAACTTAAAAGAAAATTACGCTTAGGCACTTCCGCGACTTACTGCTGCGTATACAGCTTTCGCACGAGCTACGAAATTCAAACATTTCGCCAAGACTTACTTTTGCACTGATATCCTTGCGGTGAAACTCCCCAGAGGATCATACTGCAATGAAGGCACTCGACTATTGACAGGTAGTTCTGGATACTGAACTCGTGGCCACGGACGCTTACATTCTGAAAATAAACAGTTTCTTCAAACTTCCAATACAACAGGTCCGCTAGGACCACAGAGATACAAGCTCTGGACAAGAGGGAAATGCCGACGAAAAACTAGGGAGTATCCTTATAAACACTGTACGTTTACGCTCAGCATAATATCCAACCGCGGGCCATGTACTCCTTAGGTGTGAGGTGCTTTCTAATATAAGCGGTATTCTTTTTCAAAACGGGGGGGGGGGGTGAATTCAGTCATGCACCAACGTATGGGCATACATTCAGAGATGCCCCAACGTATGGGCATGGTGCTCATACTTTGGGGCACCAAGTCCTGCAGCAAGGGCCTGGTACCCACAGACAAATATACTGAATTGAAATTCAGAATTGAAATTTGCTTTTCAAACAGATTTTTATGAAAGTACCGTGACCTTACTCCATAGTATGCTGCCCCAACTTATGGGCAACATGCCTAGACGTTGGAGAGCCATGCCCAAAAATATAGGACTCACGTATGACTGGATGAACTACTTCTAGGTATTCTAAGATCTACGTCACCTAGGTCTATAGTTTGTTTCGGAAACATGACTGAAAAAGTGATTAGTTTAGCAAAAAGCTTGTAGGTGTTACTAAGTTAGGAATGTGAGAAAAAGTGAGAATGTTTTGCTTTAGAACCTGTATATGGCCTAACAGCTTCACATACAGATAGATACATCGTACTGTTAAATTCCTAGCGCATTTACGTCCATTTTCGCTTTTAGAGATTGTTCCTACAACGAAAGCGGATTCAAAATTGCGCTTAAATTTGGTAAGTGTAATGGTGCTTCTGGGCTGCGACGCGGACTATGCGCGAGCGCAACAAAAGCCTTATGTTCTCAATGTGAACATACGGCCACCATGATGGTGCGCAAAGATGAGCAAAGACTGGTTGCTACGGACTGGAATATATAACTGGCTTTTGTCACTATTCTCACTTCAGAAGTGTCAAGGTTGTTTCAACTTTTCCTGCCAAAACTGATAAAAAGGATAAAATCAATCGTGCTCAACGTCCCGAGAAACTGCCTGGAAAATCCCAAAATTAAACTTCTCTTTCCTCTGTAAGAACAAGACCAAAGTTTTCGATGGGATCCCAAAAATTTAATATTAACTACGTCTTGTCTTCGCCAAATCCAGTCTTCGCCAGGCTAATCATCTGAGAAAACCAAGTTCAGATATACCTGTATAGGCCATATCTATTTTGACGATACTGATCGAAACTTCCTGGTGTACTTCTGCCAAATTTCCGGTTTCGGCCGAATTCCGAGCAAACTACTTGCCCAGCAAAAACAAAAGATAGTTCAGAAACGAGTTCAGCGTATCTCCTTATCCCTATAAAGAACATCTAATCAACTTCAAATAAAACTTTAACTTCTAAAAAAAAAAATCCGGTTTCAACCGGATTCCAGACGAACTATATGTCCGGTTTAAAAATGATTGTCATATATAGATTTAGCATTTTTTCTTACCCTTAAGTCTATCATCTAATCAACTTCAAATACAAATTTTGCTTTTAACAAATTTTCCGGATTTGGCCGGATTCCGGACGAACTATTTGTCCGGCAAGAAAATGGTTTTCACCATCGTGTTCAGCACGTTTTCTTACCCCTAAATCGAATATCTAATCAACTTCAAATACAAATTTTGCTCTTATCAAATTTTCCGGTTTGCGCCGGATTCCGGGCGAACTACTTGTCAGGCAAGAAAATGGTTTTCACCATCGTATTCAGCATGTCTTCTTACCCCTAAATCAAACATCCAATCAACTTCAAATAAAACTTTTACTTTTAACAAACTTTCCGGTTTTGGCCGGATTCCGGGCGAACTACTTGTCCGGCGAGAAAATAACTTTCATATTCGGATTCAGCGTGTCTCCTTACCCCTAAATCCACTATCTAAACAGCTTTCAAAAAATATTTTTTTTGCCCCTTAATTTGAAACCCCTCCCCCACCCTCAAATATAGAGCTACAGAGCCCATCTTCGAACTTGACTTGTACTTTGACCCGAAGGATCCTCCCACCAAGTTTCATCAAAATATCTCAATCCCTTCGAGAGCTATCGTGCTTACAGACGGACGGACAGACGGACAACTTTTGCGATGTCATAGGTATCCGTCACTAACGTTTTGGGATCCCAAAAACTATCTCAAAAACTGAACCTCAAAAATTGAACCCACCCGTTCCCCCTTTTCTCAATAGCTGGCAAGCCAGTGTCACCTTAGCCAGACACAGGGACACAGTGCTTCACCCGCCAAAACTGATCCCCTTCCACTCTTTCCCGAAGCTGACAAGCAAGTCATTTTTCAGCGGCAAGATTAAGGCCTGAGAGAGTGGTAGCCCAACCAATACCCAAAATGCAACCAATCAAACACACAACGACTCGTTACTTAAGAAGTTTTGTTCCCGCCTTCGTCAACCTTTTTAACTCGCATCATTAATTGTATATAGATTTGAACATTTTGTGTTATGTTTGACAAGTCTTTGATATATGGGTCAGGTCTTTTTCAGGTTCAGGTTTATATATCTACGTAAAACTTACAAAATAAATAACACTTCTTTCCCGGCAGAGAGGCATCTCGAATGCTCGGGAACAACATACAATGAAAAAAGCAGTTTAACTTAAATAAATAACGAGTAATCATCCGCAATACCATAAATACAAAATAAATAACAAAATACCACATTCACCAGACCAGACTTGCACCTCCATCTGTGGACCCTTGCATGATATATAGTGTAGAATTATCTATTTTTTTATTATTATATAATTAGTGTTAATGTGGACGAGAACCACCAAATCGGCTTGACCGTTGTATCGGTTTTGAAAATAAACTGAATTGAATTGAAATTGAACTGAAGTGCCTCAACTGCAACTCCAATCAGACTATTGCAATATTTTTTTTTTTTTTTTCAACAGGAGGTGACGGGGAATGGAATGGCCGCACAAAGGGATGCAGAAACGAAACTGCAAATGGATACGTAACCGGAAGTTCCTCTGATTCCGATGATTAGCAGCTCTGCGACTTTTATGTTTTCCCACCAAAATAGACAAGGCGGGCAAACTTAAGCTTGGTATTAACAATAATAGCTCTGAAGAGAGGATAAGATAGGTCAAGTCACCGAGATTCTTGACAGACTAGAGTATACTTTACTCAGGAGAGGAGGTGAGAGGGGTCGACCAGCTTCTATTTTAATCTTAACTGCTATGGCAGATAGATACAGTACTGGCAATATTTGCCCTTCCAAAAATTATTTTTTCCCCAAGACGGAGGAAAAAAAACAACGGAAACAAGTGTATTGAACGTTTAAATAGTGGCCTAAAATCACTTCATCATAGAACAATAGGAACGATACTTAAGACTCCCGTGTTGTGGCTTGCTTTTTCTTGTCTCATATTTAATATTCGGATCAATTCCTAAGTCCTAACGACGATTCTGTGGTATCAGATACAACGGTAACTGCAACAAGAGCTGTAAGCTCATATGGCACTTGCGTGGGTTGAGATGTATTATTTGATTAAAAGTAATTTTCGACTGCGCGGTTCAGATGCGCACTTTAAGGAAGCTAGAGAAAAAGTATTTTATCGTAGAACTTGGCTGTAATGATGCACACTTTAAAGGCACTAGAAATTCATCTGTAAGGAAGACCCTTGAGGCAAAAACGATATCAGGCTCTTAGGGATCATTGATATATACGTATGATCAAAAGTATTTTTTTTTTCGCTAATGCGGGTAAAATGCGCACTTTAAGGGTGCTAGAAATTTTTTTTTTTTTGCAAAACCCTTGTGGCACAAATGATCATAGGTTGAGATGTATTGTTTGATAAAAAGTACTTTTGGACCTTGCGGTTAAGATGCACACTTTAAGGGAGCTAGAACTTCATTTGTAAGCAAAACCCTTGAGGCAAAAATGATCATGGACTCATGGGGATCATGGAAATGCATATTTTGCTTAAAAGCATTTTTCTTAATTTGCGGTCATGATTGGTACTTTAGGGAATGGTCGGATTTGAAAAGTGGCGATTTCTAGGCCAATCTTGTCGAATTTCTAATATTCCAGCCAAATTTCATCGTCCTAGCACATCTGGAAGTACCTTAACTCGCGATCACCGGAATTCCGGACCCGCCCCTCAAACTCCCCCCACAGTCGCCGGAGCCAATCCGGTTCGGTTTTGGACTTGTTTGTTATTCCCACAAAGTTCCATCCCGATCTCTCCAGTCCAATCCGGTTACGTATTCCCCCCCCCCCCAATTGTTGTCGGATTCGGTCCGGACATGAAAAAGATCACCACAGGCCCTCTGTTCAGTTATTAAATTTCACTCGAATCCGATCACCCGTTCCAAAGTTACGCATGGCTAAATATTCCGGATTCCCCCTCCCTCCGATCCCCCCACGACTATCGGATCGAGTGAATTTTTATTTACAAGTTAGTTTGATCGGGTCCCTGATACGCCTCCCAAGTTTCGTCGTGAAAATCCCAAAAACTGTCATCACCAGAATTCCGGGAAAATCCCCTCCACCCCCCCCCCCCCCAAGTGTCCGGGTCCAGTCCAAACGTGTACACGATTTATATGGAGCAGATTCTTGTTCTTCCCAGCAAGTTTTACTCCAATCCCTCCACTATAACCGTCTCTCGAGATTTCCGGTCTTCCCCCCCCCCAACTCCCCATAGCTGTCGAATCCGGTTCGGACTACAAATGGAAGATCAGAGATATGTCATCCATTCAGGTATTAAGTTTCGTCCCAATCCGATCACCCGTTCGAAAGTTACACAACACTCAATTTTCCATATTCCCCCGCACTGAATCACATATACAAACCCCTTTGACCCTCGAATGTACTAGCTCTTTCCGATGTTAACAGAGTGATCCGATGCAAAGAGTGACGTCACGCTGCGCGCAGACCTACTAGTGAGAAGAAAGGGGTAGGGGTTTTACAAAAACTACTAAATTCTCAGGATTCCCCGGCCCACCACTCCCCCCCAGATGGTCGGATCGTGAAACTGATTATTTCCAGGTTAGTTATATCGGGTCCCTGATATGCCTGCCAAGTTTCATCGTCCTAGGACATCTGGAAGTACCCTAACTCGAAAACAGTGGACCGCCCGACCGACCGACCGACCGACAGACCGACCGACCGAAAAGCGATCGGTATATGGCACTTGAGCGGAGCTGCAAGTGCCATAAAAACGACTATAGACAAAACGACTCTTGTATTGGAAATAAACCAACAGTTAGGCTACCAGCATAGTTAACAAATTTTGCTATCTGTAACTGTGCGCAACCTCTTCCAAGCTCTGCGTTCCGGCGGCTGTCTGTCTAGAGCTGTTTAATGGCACTGTCAATCGTCGTAATTTTCCGATAATATCAACTCTTTTATGCTGAAGCCGCGGTTTCCGTAAATAAACAGACCCGATATGCGTATGCCATTAAGAAAACGCAACCTTGAAAGTGGGTGCCAGGAAAAATAAGTACATACGCGAGACTAAGAGAAACGAACGGTTCGATCTGACCAGCAGGTGCAGTATGCGTATCCAACCTCGAACCAAGTTTGAAATTTCCAGAAAAGTCTTCCCCTCAGAAAGATCAATGTGGCTTAAAAAGAGTTTAAAAAGATGAGAAATATTATAATGAAGCTAAAATAACGGTTTGTATGCTGAAGATAAAATTAAAGAATCATAGTTGACAGTGCAAAACGGATACGTCAGCTAAATTTTATTCGAGCTACATTTTGACCCTTCTTGGCAAGGGTCCTCTTCAGGCTCAAAACCGCTCAAGTTGGAAAAACGAACTTGTTGAAAAAGTTTGGAAAAAGGAAAAAGTTTAGGAAAAAAATTTCCAAAGTTCGTTTTTCCAACTTGAGCGGTTTTGAGCCTGAACAGGACCCTTGCCAAGAAGGGCCGAAATATAGCTCGAATAAAATTTAGCTGACGTATCCGTTTTGCACTGTCAAATATGATTCGCAGTCAGCTTGGGCTGAAGGAATATTTATTTAAGAATCAGCTGTTCGGTATGGGAACCCCAAGTGCAGAATACGGTATCTAACGGAAGAGCTAGAAGCCGTACAGAAAAGCGCGTCGAAAATTATAACGGGACCTAGCTTCCAGTCAGACGATCAGGCACTGTCGATGTTGAGAATCCCGCTTCTCTCCTCTCGAAGAGAAGAGCTGATATTAAACTTTGGCAAAAAGCTGTTGGCAAATGAGAAATGCCGATCCTAGCCCCCCCCCCCTGATGCCCAACAAAACAGCAGGACAAGACGGCAAAAGAAATTAATGCCTGCCAAAGGCCTAGCCTCGAGGTTCATGAACTCGTGTGTGCCCTTTTTTTACAGAGATATTTAACAAAGTGAACAGTTAGCGTGATATATTTTATTTCGTAAATGACCAGCATAATTTAGCATCTTCTGCCGAAGAAAGCTACGAAGTTGGTTTGTCAATAAACGATTCGATTTATTCGTTTCGTTTAGTTTTTAATTTGTGTCTTTTACTTTGTTTTTTTTTTACTCCGCTGTAACTAAAGACCGGGTCATAATTAAATAAATAAAATTCTGTTTCAATATTTAAAATTCAAATAATATACCTGATAATACACCTGATCTCGAATTCCTTGCCACGATTTGATAAATGGTGAAAAGGGGGCATAAACAGAAGAAAATGCAAATATTTCGACAAATTGGTCACCTTGCGACCGCCAGAACCCTTAAGTAACAAAAATCTCTTCTTTTTTTTCACCCTTAAGTAACAAAAATCTCTTCTTTTTTTCCAAAAATCTCTTCTTAGACTGACATTTTAAGAATGATCCGTAAAAAGAGAACATCACAGTTTTTAAGGCGACCATGAACCCTCTACGTGATTTACTGGGATAGACGATTATTTTCTTTTCGTAATGAACTTAGCAACTTTCATCTGCAGACTGTCTAAACGGCCTGTATATATGATGATATGATTTAATATTTATGAATGCTAAAACTCTAATGGAACATGTGCCCACAATTAACACAAATATGCAAAAAGCTAATTTCCAATAAATCAATTCCACACTTTTAAAAAAAAATGCAGCTTTTGCTACTGGGATTAATCTTGTCTATATTGAGATACGATCATCTCTAATTCAGAATAATCTTATCCCAGTAGATTAATCCTAGTAGCAAATACTGCAGTTAACTTCAATCCTTACTCGGAGAATCTTTTACAGTGCAAATAAGGTCCAATGAATAAACCTTCAATAATATAATCGAATAAACAACCCCCTTCTTCGTCTCACCTTTACAGAAAATTTTCTCTGTATCGGCTGAAAAGCAAAAAAAAAGTTTCATGGGCGCTTTAATATTTTATGTCAAAATGCGAAAAATTGTTTGATTCAAAATACTCAGAAACTATGGGGGGAAAGTCTGGTAAGTTGGAAATGCGTGCATCGAAAGCAGCCAACACCGGTCCAAGAGCATTTGATCCGACAGAACCAACCTAATTGTTTGATATTCACCTTTTTCGTCTTCAAAAAAAGGTTTCACGGGTGCTTTAACATTCTGTGTGAATACACGATATACTGTTTTCGAAAGATCATTTCATTCGAAATACTCAGAAACTATATGGGGAAGTCCGGTAAGTTGGAAATGAGTGCATCTAAAGCCGCCAACACCGATCCAACAGCATTTGATCCGACAGAACCGACCTACTTGTTTGATATTCACCTTTTTCGTCTTGTTTATGAGCTTCGACTTCACGCTTTTCTCCCGAGAGACAAATGTGGGACACTTTTCCAGTAGTCCCACAGCCGCTTGGCTTTTCAAGTTGAAGACTTTCGACAGCACAGTTGCAAGAGCAGAAGCGCAGGCCATTGATTTGTCATCACTCCCACTCTCCAAGTCCTCACGCCTGTAAGATAAAGTGATATAGGACAGTGCCAAGAACACTGAGTGTTGATCAGGGTAGCTGATGCTCGTTTCCCTGGTCTTTTGACATAAAAACACAAGAACACTCCGTGACATCGTTTTTTTTTTGTCTAATAAGTGCTCTGAAGAAAAGAAGGTAGTTTCATATTTTTGTGATCAGAATTTCTAGGCGTCTGACGTATGGTCGAATTTTGCTTTTTGGGATCCCAAAACGTTAGTGACGGATACCTATGACATCGCAAAAGTTGTCTGTCTGTCCGTCCGTCCGTCCGTCCGTCTGTCCGTCCGTCCGTCTGTGAGCACGATAACTCTCGAAGGGAATGAGATATTTTGATGAAACTTGGTGTGAGCATTCTTTGGGTCAAGAGTAAGGTCGAGTTCGTAGATGGGCCCTGTAGCCCTACATTTAGGGGTGGGGGAGGGGGTTCAAATTAAGGGACAAGCAAAATATTTTTAAACAGCTAATGTGATAGTCGATTATGGGGTAAGAAGACATGCTGAACACGAATATGAAAACCATTTTCGCACCGGACAAGTAGTTCGCCCGGAATCCGGCCGAAACCCGAAGGTTTGTTAAAAGTAAAAGTTTTATTTGAAGTTGATTAGATGTTTGATTTTGGGGTAAGAAACCATGCTGAACACGAATATGAAAACCATTTTCTCGCCGGACAATTAGTTCGCCCGGAATCCGGCCAAGACCGGAAAGTTTGTTAGAAGTTAAAGTTTTATCTGAAGTTGATTAGATGTTCGATGTAGGCGTAAGAAGGCATGCTGAACAAGAATACGAAAACCATTTTATCGCCGGACAAGTAGTTCGCCCGGAATCCGGCCAAAACCGGAAAATTTGTTAAAAGTAAAAGTTTTATTTGAAGTTGATTAGACGATAGATTTAGGGGTAAGAGGAGATGGAGAATCCGTATATGACAATCACTCTTTAACCGGAAATATAGTTCGTCCGGAATCCGGCTGAAACCGGAAAATGTGTTAGAAGTTAAAGTTGTATTTGAAGTTGATTAGATGTTGGATATAGGGGTAAGGAGATACGCTGAATCCGTTTTTGAGCTTTAGTTTTTCGCCGGACAAGTAGTTCTTGAATTTCGCCAAAACCGCAAAATTCACAGAAGTAAGCTAGGATCGTTTCGATCGGCTTATAGAGGTAAACGCACATGGTGAATCCATATCTGAGCTTGGATTTCTTAATGATTAGCTGTTTGGCCTGGCGAAGACTGGATCTGGCGAAGACAAAACCCAATTGTCCGGATCAAATATTGAAATTTTGGGATCCCATCGGAACCTTTGGTCTTGTTTAAATAAGCCATCATCACTGTTATTTTACTGCATCATTAAATTTTGATGCAATTTAGATTTGGCTTATGCATGATTAGTGCTCCATCCATCCCATTTACAGCGACAAGCTTCTAGCTTACATTTCTTTTTAAATATGTATATGGCCCAGGTTCGCCGTCGATTCAGCTAAATAAATAAAAAATCAATAATAAATAAAATTTCATTTAATTTAATTCATAAAAAGGCTTCCACCTTCACGTATCAGGACGGAACAGGAAATAATCCTACTGAGAAGAGCGGAAAAGCTCACTTACTACACACTTAAAGTTGTAGATTGATTTATCATTTACCGTTCGGCGTAACACAGAATAGAATAGCGATTTATTCGCTCACACTTTCACGGTAACAAAACCAAAATTGGTGACTACTGTCATGCACAAACTCGTCAATATAACATATACATTTAAAAATACGTACAATGGTGTGTTTCCACAATCTCTGGTATAAAACTATTTTGGTAAGGGCTGTGTTTGGCCGCTACTGGTTGGAATAACTGGGACCTTCGTAGAGACTGCTCGCTCTCGCCTTTCCCTTACACTGTTGTATTGGGGAGTGAGAAACTCATTGTAGATTGGGTGCGAAATAAGTTTTTTTTTTACCGATCTCGAGGCATGGGTTCATCATAGCCTACATGAGAAAGAAAATACACTTGCCAGCATTTAATGGTCTCAAGCGCGGTCCAAAAAAAAAAGACCAAAGGTTTCGATGGGATCCCAAAAATTTAATATTTGATCCAAACAATCGGGTCTTGTCTTCGCCAGATCCAGTCTTCGCCAGGCTAATAATCTGAGAAAACCAAGTTCAGATATACCGCTATAAGCCATATCTATTTTGACGATACTGATCGAAACTTCCTGCTTTACTTCTGCCAAATTTCCGGTTTTGGCCGGATTCCAGGCGAACAAGTTGTCCGGATAGAAAATGTGTTCTTCTTATCCCCAAACCGAACGTCTAATCAACTTCCAATAAAACTGTTACTTTTAACAAACTTTCCGGTTTTGACCGGATTCCGGGCGAACTACTTGCCCGGCAAGAAAATGGTTTTCACCATCGTGTTCAGCATGTCTTCTTACCCCTAAATCAAACCTCTAATCAACTTCAAATAAAACTTTTATTTTTAACAAACTTTCCGGTTTTGGCCGGATTCCGGGCGAACTACTTGTCTGGCGAGAAAATGGTTTTCACCATCGTGTCCAGCATGTCATCTTACCCCTATTTCAAACATCTAATCAACTTCAAATAAAACTTTTACTTTTAACAGACTTTCCTGTTTTGGCCGGATTCCGGGCGAACTACTCGTCCGGTGAGAAAATGGTTTTCACCATCGTGATCAGCATGCCTTCTTACCCCATAATCGACTATCACATTAGCTGTTTAAAAATATTTTGTTTTCCCCTTAATTTAAACCCCCTCCCCCACCCCTAAATATAGGGCTACAGAGCCCACCTACGAACTTGACCTTACTCTTGACCCAAAGAATCCTCACACCAAGTTTCATCAGAATATCTCATTCCCTTCGAAAGTTACAGACCGTACAGACGGACAGACGGACAACTTTTTGCGATGTCATAGGTATCCGTCACTAACGTTTTGGGATCCCAAAAACGACTTACTTGGCACCTAACATCCCCAGAGCTTATATTTTTATTCTTTCTATTACCTTTTATTTATCGTCGGCTGCTTAAAGATAAAAAATGCATTCGTTCCACATTTGATAGATATTGCAAATATCTTCTAGGACTACCTGCGTGGGCCCGTTTTCTATATTGACGGCAAAGTATAATGTCACTGATCCATTTATTGCAGTATCTGAGCCAGAGCAAACTAACTCTAGAGAGTACCGCGTAAACGTTGGAAAAGTGACACAGAGTCAATCGCAGCGACACTAGCTCCGCTAGCGGGACTGAACGTCCCTACTAAAACTCGATCATTCGTGCACCAGCGCTGGCTTCAATAACTTAAAATTCTGAACACAGCACAAAAAAGATACAACCTCCCCTGTTTCTTCGATGTGTGCAGACCGCATCTTAGCTTTACTGGAAATTTCTAAGCCCGCAAGTTTGTCTCGCTTTAAATGCCCCAAGTGTGGTGGGCGACGCAACAAGTATTGCCCGATTGCGAAGCATAGAAAGCATAGGTCTTGGCGTTACTCCTTAGTGTTATTTTGCTCTGATCTGAGCGAATTGCACGTTATATTCGTTCGCTTGATGCTAGCCATACTTTGTACAGGGCTATTGCTCCATGTGGCCATGTGGAAATAAGAGTTAAAAAGAGAACGCTGTGTGTTCTTGTCTTTTTTCTTTCTTTATTTTTCATACTCCGTTTGTGACTTTTGTCTTAAAAATGGGTAATACATTTCTTTCATTCTTTAAGTACAAGTCGCAGTAGATATGTTAAAAATGTGCCGCGTTATTCAAAAGCTTTACAAAAGGTCATTGCTGTTTTTAGCCGCGACCTAACCCTTGGCTTTGGTGAGAGACACGGTAAAAACTGCATAATCGGTCATTCCAACCAAAGAGCTCCTCGGAAACAATAAATTTAAGCCAGGTCCGCCCCGAACACGTCCAAACACAGCGAATATAAAAATCGGTGTATTGTCGGGTCCACACAAAAGGCATAGGACGCGATAGGAACGTAGGACGTGGACGGGTGTGACAGGTCCTTCAAAGACTGCTGTCGGTGAGAGTCGAAATAACGTCGGCACGGCGTCGTTAAATGACTGAGGGCTTGATCTTAACTCCCTATTTCGTCAGCTGCAGTACTTTTGATGATGTAATGAAATCTTATTATGCAATGGACAAGAAAAGGAAAATAGCGCAGTGTAAGAAAAAGAAAAGAATTAGCCTCTACACTGAGCATTCAAAAACGAAAAATGTGCAAGATCAAGAAAAAAAGTAGAGAAGAAAGAAAAAAACGGCCTAAAACAACTCCTCGCCAGGTGGCAAGCGGAAAAATCAAGTTAAGAGGCAGAAACGTGAAGATCCTGGACAACGAACGATAACTTCCCACAAGGATCAGCAGCTAAAATTTGTGCAGCAATGCGAGGGTTCTTGTAACATTTTGTAGTCGCCCTCGACAGGTCAACGAGTTCGCGGACGTGAACCCTGGAGCAGCGGAAAGATCCATTTCAAATCAATCTGCGTGAACTAAGCAGCATCGGCAGCAGTAGGCTAACTCATTAACTATTTGTCAGCTTTAAAACTAATAACCCCCCCCCCCTCGCAGCTGGTGTATACTCAAGGCTTCCTCCTAATATATCTGAATTTCCAATACGGAATTCATAGCAGTTTGCATTTCCTTTTCAATTTTCCTTTTCATAGAAAGTCGTGAGGAATGAGAAGAGGAAGCTTCTCCTAAAAAGAGACCCTCGGGGATAAAGAGCAAATCGGTCTGCGGAAAAAAATACTCCTTGGGCCTAAGCTGACTGGGAAACACATATTAAAACCATGGCTAAAAACATATCTGCACTGGGAGAACATCTGGTCGAAAAAGTAACTGCTCAAAATATGATACTTATTAATATCCCTGATATTCTTCTTGGAGCAAAAATATAGACTATATATTAATTCACATACATATAACCACCAACATCCTGCCCTGCCTTCCCACGACATCATTAGCCAGTTTTTAATTCCTGAAACCGTTTAGTGTAGGAGTCAAAATTTTAAGTGTATTTAGTGTATTCTTAAAGTGTATGTGAAGAATGCAGCCATGTTTATTTTTTTTTTAGTGTTTTAATATGTAAATTTCACTTTGTTTTATTTTACTCCGCTATAACCAAAAAGCGGCTTATAAATAAATAAATAAATAAATAGTGGTAGAAGATTAATTTGTTTACTGCAGGTTCGTTTTTTCCAGGGAAGCAACAGCCTGACGAGAAGCCTTGCCATGAAGGGGCGAATACAGAATGCGGTAAGTCTACCCCAGTTCAAGGCACGGATGAAGAAACACTTCTTGTGTGAAAACTGCTGGGAAAGATTTTATTTCATTTGTTATTTTATTTGGATGATTATGAAACGACTGCATGGTTTTCCCGATTTCTCCTTTCTGTTTTTATACTTCATCTTCTTATCTTTCAGTGTTCTTACCTTTTTGGGATCCCAAAACGTAAGTGGAGGGATATCTATGACATCGCAAAAGTTGCCCGTCTGTGAGCACGATAGCTCTCGAAGGAGTTGAGATATTTTGTTCAAACTTGGCACGAGGACTCTTTGGGTCAAAGTACAGGTCAAGTCTGAAGATGGCTCTGAAGCCCTATATTTAAGGGTGGAGGAAGGGGTTGAAATTCAAATTAAAGGACGAAAAAGAATCTTTTTAAAAGCTAATGAGATAGTTGATTTAGGGGTAAGAAGAAATGCTGAATCCGAATATGAAAATCATTTTCTCGCCGGACAAGTAGTTCACCCGGAATCCAGCTAAAACCGGAAAATTTGTGAAAAATTAAAGTGTAATCTTAAGTTGATTAGAGGTTCAATCTAGGGGTAAGGAGACACGTGAATACATATATAATATTATTTTTTCACCGGACAAGTAGTTCGCCCGGAATCCGGCCAAAACTGGAAAATTTGTTTCAAGTAAAAGTGTTATTTGAACTTGATTAGATGTTCGATTCAGGGGTAAGAATACATGCTGAAACAGTATATGACAATCATTTTCTACCCGGACACATAGTTCGCCCGGAATCCGGCTGAAACTGGAAAATTTGTTATAAGTAAAAAAAATTTCTGAAGTTGATTAGAGATTCGATGCAGTGGTATGAAGGCACGCTGAATCCATGTATGTAAATTATTTTCTCGCCGAACCAGTAGTTTGCCCGGAATCCGGCCAAAACCTGAAAATTTATTAAAAGGTAAAAGTTTTATCTGAAGTTGATCAGAGGTTCAATATAGGGGTAAGGAGATATGCTGAATTCATTTTTGAGCTTTTTTAACGGACAGGTAGTTCGCCCAGAGTCCGACAGAAACCGGAAATTTGTCAGAAGTAAGGCAGCTGGAAGTTTTGATCAATTTCGTAGAAGTAGAGATGACGTATAGGGGTAAACACAAACTCTGAATCCATCTCTGAACTTGGTTTTCTCAGATGATAGCTATTGGCCTTAATCTGTTTCTAAATTTTAACAGTAAAAATTTTCAATGAGTCTGGTGAAGACCGGATATCTAGAAGATCCAATTGTCTGGATCAAATATGAAATTTTTGGGATCCCATGGAAACCTTTGGTCTTGTTTGCAGAAGCGTTCACTGATTAATTTAACGTAAGGATTAATTTTGGCTGCTCTCACGGGCCAATTCGGGCTTTCATGCAGTCGAAGATATTCACCATGGCTATGATACACGATTCCATAAAAGAAGTTTATATCACGATTCCATAAAAGAAGTTTATAAGTGAAGCTTTGATAGCACAACTGTTACTGTAGATCCTTGGATCAGCCTTACCGAAGATGCGGTTGATGCTTAATCGATCCATAGTATGAAGTGCATTATACATAGGATTTTTAACTCAGATCAGTACGATTACTACAAGTTTCTCAGAGATATTTAGAGGCGAAAGACTTTTCTGCTGCTATATATTATTACTAACAATGTGTGATAGTATTGTATTATGTGGTCATGTTTGTTTGTATACTAAAATTACTAAACTAGAAAACGTGCAAGAGACTAACAAAAATGAGACTTACGCATATTCCTGAAGTTTGACCAACAGCAGCACCTCTACAATTTTCATCTCCTTCCCTGCGTCACCAGATGCCTCTCGCAGCTCATCATCAGACGGCCCGAATAGTCCCGCCAGGCCTGCCTGCCTTTTAGTCCTAAAATCGTCCAATTCCACCTTCACCGCACTGGACGCTTTTTTTCTGGCCTTCAAAAACACTGTACGTATTCGCTCCTCTTTCGAAGCAAAGTTTGCAAGGACGTCGTCAATATCTCGTAAAATTGTTTCGTCAACCGACTGCACTTTGAGGGGGGCATTAGGCACAAGGAATGTAGTGTTGATTTCGAAGGCCCATCGACACATGTCTTTCGTGGAGGTCCCTTCTTTGTAGTGATCCGTGATCAGGAGGAAGAACTAAAATCAAAACTTAAAATCAGACTGGAACATGTCAACGCGTCTATCTAGCCCGAATGGGAAGAAGTATGGGCAGCGGCCCTTATGAGAGGCGACTGGCGGCTCTTCTTGGCAGGGTTGCCAAGAGCCCGACTCATAAAATTATCACAATTGCTGACAAAAAGGAGCTTTTTGACACCTCGAAGTTTGTGTGTGCATTCCGCTGCACAACGCGCAAAATGCGAATAATCGGTAATAACAACGAGACGGCCATTGAAAATAACCTATCCGAGCCGAAGGCGAGGTAGGTTATGAAAATTATCTGCCGAGCCGAAGGCGAGGTTGATATTTTTAAATGGCCGTCGAGGTTGTTATTCTGATATGAACCGAGATGGAGGTATGTTAACTATTATAACTTTTTCGAATAGAAATTTTGTCTTCGTTGGTATCTTCTTTGGTAGTACTTATTTACTACTTTTGTAGGGAATTTTTGTTTAGTGAAATGACAACCCTAGCTTACTGTAGAAATGTGAAAATGACTACTGTTGTTGCCCGGGTATTTCTATTTATAACAATGCAAACCTTATCCAACACCATCTATTCATTTGTGGCGAAGCAGATGCCATCTAGCGGTGGACTCTTTACGTAGATAGAACTAATCAAGCTTAAATCGGTGTTGCCAATGGTTGCAGAATCCTGCGATTTGTCATACATTTTCGTTTTTTCAACAAAGCGAGCAAGAACTCTTCGACCGGTTACTTGCCAGTAAATACAAAAATAAAGCATAAAAGTTGAGGCTTACAATTATGAAGATGATAAAGCGAGATTTCTTGTTAATAGTTGGCGAAAAGGACCTAGTTTCGTAGGTGCCAAAACGTCATTGTTTTTTTCCGGCCAAAAGTCACAGGTTCCATCAGAAAAAGTGGCAACACTGGAGATTTTATTTATGAACTGTTTCATAAAATCAAGAAATAAGACTGCTGTAATTGCTCAATAGCTGCCTTTGGAGAGTAGAGGAAAACAAGTTGGATTAAGTTGGAAGTAATGTGGTGTCAGTTGACAAGTTGCAAGTACTACCAAAGAAGATACCAACGAAGACAAAAGTTCTATTCGAAAAAGTTATAATAGTTAACATACCTCCATCTCGGTCCATATCAGAATAACAACCTCGACGGCCATTGAAAAATATCAACCTCGCCTTCGGCTCGGCAGATATTTTTCATAACTTCCAGCGGGAATGTGACTGTAACAAGGTATGACCCAGGTTGGTTGGTTGTGAAAGCAACATTTTCTTTCAGTTTTTGAACATTTTTTTCTACAATGTTTTCCAACATTTTTTTTACTTTACTGTTTTTTAGCATTTTTGTTTTTCTTTCTGAAAGTGATGTCTTTTATTTACTTTTTGAAGATCAGGCTCTATTTTTCAGTAGTTGGAAGAAAATGCTCGATGAACTTCTGCGGAGGCTGATACGAGCATCGTATCATCCTCTCTGGAGGATGCAAAGATAATTGTCATATTACAACTTCCTGTGGGACATAAGAAGATATGCATTGCATACCTGTTCGAGAAAAGTTATTTTCCGATATCAACCTCGATGTCTGAAGTTAACCTTTAATAACTGAATTTGTAACAACATTTTTCGAAACATTTCTTAAATGTGTTACTAATTACAAATTAATCGGAAATGAGCTTTATTTAAGGCTTCACACTGTTTTTGGGTACTAAATCAAAGTAAAGTGCGTGTTTTGGCAATGTTTTGGGGGCGGTAATCCGTCACTTTAGTAAAGTAAATGAAAGAATGCTTTTCTGATCTAAAAAGTGTCATTCGTAAAGAAAGGTGTCACTTTCAAAAGTTGCGTTTTTGATCGAAGTTTGAAGTTACCTTCAAACTCAAAGGTCTCTGCTTAAATACCGTTTTTGGTCGCCGGTCACAGTTCCTTTGTCCTTCGAACTCCCACCGTCGAACTTCGTGAGCTAGCAAGTTCGAAGTTTGCTTGAATCGTCGAAGAAACGTCGACCGGGCAAGGATCGCCGGAGTTGAAAAAACGCTAATTAAGCGACCGGCGAACAGCCGGCGAACTTCGACGGCGTTTGAAAACGGAAAATAAGCAACCGGCAGGCAACCGGCCAAGCCAACGGCGAACAAAACTTCGATCAAAAACGCAACTGAAGAAAAAGTATCACGGTGTCACCCAGAGGTAAAAAGTGTCAAAAAGCACCAAAAGTGTCTCACTTGGCAACACTGCTTCTTGGATGCCATAAGCGCCTCTGGAGGAGCTAAGGTCTAAGGAAAGGAACAAAAATAACTATTTCTGTCGTTTCAGGTCAGCGCAGCCCCACTGTTTGCTTCCGATGAGCTCACTGGTCACAAATACCGGTTATGCAAATATTCCATGTTTCTAATCAAGAACAAGGAGGGCGAAAAGGGTGAATTCAGACAGAGTTTTTTTTATATCTGAGAACCCCAGCAGACTTTCAAAGCGGAGGGGGGCGAGCAAGGCTGAAACAGTCAGAATGGGTTTTTGATATTTCAGAAACACAGCAGGGTTTCTAAGGGGAGCGAGCAAGGCTGAAAACAGCCGGGTCAGATTTTCAACGGAGTGATGCCCATCTGACTGCCGAGGACTGGCTAGAGGAATGGCCGCTACGACAAGATCACAAAAGTGGGAGAGTGCCATCTTGTCTTCAACGGTGAAGCGAACTATGAAAACAACAACTGGCGTCATCTGCGTGTTCCTGGTAGCGCGGACGCCACGTTTCTACCCCACTGTTGCCGGCAGCTATGACGGCTGGAAGTAATTTATAATTTTAGTAACACAGCAGAGTTTCAAAGGAGTCACGTATGCTAGAATACAGGGGCAGAAATTGTATCTACCGTGACCTGTGCTTTCAGGTGTGCACAGGAATCAGGATCCCTTAAAACCAATAGTTACAACTTGAATCTGTAACTGATTCCTCTGCTCACTTCACACCGCCTCGAGACGAAAGCCTCGTTTTTGTTGCAAATGTGCTGCCGCATTGCTGCTAATGCACTTCTTTTCTTCTGCACAAGATGCGTTTTTGGATTCATTACATGCAAGATTTCTTCTTGGTTGAAATAGCCCCTTGCAGGGAAGCAGAGACTTGGTCGGTAAGCAAGTCCGTGAATCTCGAGAAGCGCTTCCGTCTTCCTCGGAAGCACTACAGTGCAAAAAACGAATGTGGAAAGAATCAGCCCGGAAGCGGCCGAGAAGTGGACCTGCAGCGTGCAGCAAAACGAGGCTCAGGTGGAGAACATTGAAAATGTTCCTTTCCGTTCTCTTGGATCCCTGAAGGAAAATGGATACACCGACACGTTCCTGATCACGCTTTTCTATAAATGGGTCAAAGCGAAGAAGCCCGCTGAAGAGCGTGTTGCCCTTTTGAAGCTTCCTTACCCCCAGCGAGTCTATCCTCAGGTTGGAAAGAACTTGGTAAACAGCCAAGATCACGCGTCTTCGAATCATGCGCAGTAAAGCCTCGTCACAAAAAATTAGTTGTGTTTTTGCAGATACCATGGTGTCTGTTACCACAGTAACTGGATCTGCAATTAGTCATTTTTTCAGTTATCGTGGTATCTGATATACGGTTGCACTACAAAAACGACTAATGCCGAAATTGCACTTTTCGAAGTCATCCCAAAAGAAAAACTGATATCCAGTTCTATCAATAAGTGCTAAACTTCTTTCTCACCAATTTGATGAAAGTGAAATGACCACGGTCTGAATGAATATCAGATACCACTATAACTGGCCAGATACCACGATAACTGGCCAGATACCACGATAACTGGCCAGATACCACGATAACTGCAAAAACGCCATTTGACCGTGGTATCAGATACCACGATATCTGCAAAAACGCAACTATTGTTTCGGGGTACATTTCAGTCCAAACGGCAGCACAAAATCGCGGTTGTCACTTACCAGGTTAGACGGATCTTCGTTACACAACAGGTAGTTGATAAAAACAGCAAGGTAGGGCTTTGCTTCTAGCAGTGTCGAAATCTTCGAATAGGGACCGTGATCCTCAACAAGACTCTGAAAAACGTAGAACTTTATGGTCTTCAAAATACGGGCAAGATATACGCTGTTTCTGCTCACAACTAGTACAACTATCTACTCGGGACGACTACCTTTCTTTCACCTTAGACACAAACGGCGAACAAACTGCAAACACATTCGCTTCCCTCAGATTGTTTAAGAACCCCTCTTTCTTTTTCTGCTTTTATTATTATCCCTAGCTTCGTTTAGGAATTATAAGCGATTTTTCGGCCTAGCCGAGTTTTGCCAGTCACGCAACGCAAACTTCACCGAAAAGCTTTAAGGTCCGCAGACACTCTTTCACACATAAGTATATGAGAAGCTTCAAATCGTTGTTTCCATTCTGAAAGACTTTGTAGACCATCAGTTCTATCTTCTGTTTTGGACTTGCGTACGGTTTTCAAATACTTTGCGTCTAGCCGCCAAGTCGGAGAGCGTGAAAGCTGGATAGAGTTGACAAGCACTAATAAGAAAATCGGTAATTTTGTGTGGAAAGTAATGATAATTTCGAAAAACGATATCCTGAGCCCTTTCATCGTGAAAAAATCATTTTCTAGGATGAGTTATGCTTTAACTGCGGAGTCTTTGTAAGTTATCAGCCCTACTTTTGAGCAGAAGGGATAACCTACAGTCTTCCATTGATGTATTTACACGTGTGAATGTGAAGGTCTGAGTGATTTAAGGGTTGAAGTATTTGGGGTGGGAATTACTAGGGTAAAATGGTTGGTATATTGGAACAATACAATTTATTAGAAGTACACATATGTGGGATATTCGTAAGTTGGCTAGAAACACCCGCGTTGGTTTGTTCCATAGAGAGCTACTTTTAACAGTGCAAAGCGGATACGTCAGCTGAAATTTATTAGAGCTATATTTTGGTTTCTATATTTAGGTTTCTAACCAATATAGCTCTAATAAATTTCAGCTGATGTATCCGTTTTGCACTGTCAAACATGATTAGCAGTCAGCTTGGGTTAAAGGAATATTTATCCATAGAGAGCGTTTTTTGTAGCTGGTTATGTTTTTTGTTTCATTTTATTGCCATGACACTTGGTTTTTTTGGGATCCCAAAACGTAAGTGGAGGGATACCTATGACATCGCAAAAGTTGTCCGTCTGTCCGTCCGTCCGTCCGTCCGTCCGTCTGTCCGTCTGTCCGTCTGTCTGTAAGCACGATAACTCTCGAAGGCAGTGAGATATTTTGATGAAACTTGGTGTGGGGATTCTTTGGGTCAAGAGTAAGGTCGAGTTCGTAGATGGGCCCTGTAGCTTTACATTTAGGGGTGGGGGAGGGGGTTTAAATTAAGGGGCAAGCAAAATTTTTTTAAACAGCTAATGTGATAGCCGATTATGGGGTAAGAAGACACGCTGAACACGAATATGAAAACCGTTTTCTCGCCGGACAAGTAGTTCGTCCGGAATCCGGCCAAAACCGGAAAGTTTGTTAAAAGTAAAATTTTTATTTGAGGTTGATTAGATGTTTGATTTTGGGGTAAGAAGCCATGCTGAACACGAATATGAAAACCATTTTCTCGCCGGACAAGCAGTTCGCCCGGAATCCGGCCAAAACCGGAAAGTTTGTTAGAAGTTAAAGTTTTATCTGAAGTTGATCAGATGTTTGATGTAGGGGTAAGAAGGCATGCTGAACAAGAATGCGAAAACCATTTTATCGCCAGACAAGTAGTTTGCCTGGAATCCGGCCAAAACCGGAAAATTTGTTAAAAGTAAAAGTTTTATTTGAAGTTGATTAGATGATAGATTTAGGGGTAAGAAGAGATCCAGAATCCGTATATGACAATCACTATTTAGCCGGACATATAGTTCGTCCGGAATCCGGCTGAAACCGGAAAAATTGTTAGAAGTTAAATTTTTATTTGAAGTTGGTTAGATGTTGGATATAAGGGTAAGGAGATACGCTGAATCCGTTTTTGAGCTTTAGCTTATCGCCGGACAAGTAGTTCTTGAATTTCGCCAAAACCGCAAAATTCACAAAAGTAGCTAGGATCGTTTCGATCGGCTTATAGAGGTAAACGCACATGCTGAATCCATATCTGAGCTTGGATTTTTTAATGAGTAGCTGTTTGGCCCGGCGAAGACTGGATCTGGCAAAGACAAAACCTTATTGTCTGGATCATAAATATTGTAATTTTTGGGATCCCATCGGAACCTTTGGTCTTGTTTTTCATGCAATAAAATCATTCATTCATCCCCAGCGCTCGGAACGCTGGACAAGAGAATCGCGAATTTGAAATGGCTACCAAAGTGTGTTCGCCGTAAGTGTTGATCATGAAACTAAACAGTATGGAAGGAAGTGATCGTGGTCAACGATGGTGTGGATAGATAATACCGTACGAAATCCGAAATTTCAGACATAACATAAAATGCGATATGGGGAGTAAACTTACCGATTCATGGTCTGACCAATCTTCATCCTCCATTGAGTGTATGTTCCACTGAGTGGCTACAGTTGGATCCGCTGAAAACGTCACCCCATGCCCCTTTTTACCCCCCGACTCGGGTTGTTCGACCGAGTAAGGAGGGGGAGGGGACCCTGGAGGACTGGAGGGGCCGGGGCTTGTGGTCCTATGCCCACGAATGGAATCCAGATCACTCGACGAGTCAGCGGTGCTCATTCGACGGGAGTCGGGCGTTACGTCGACCCCTCGATATGGAAAGGGGCTTGACTTCGTTCGCTGGTGGGTTGGCTGAAAGGAAGGAAAGGTTCTCAAGGAAATAAGGTACAGATTAGCAAAGTTTCTATGGTCACAATGGATTTCTAGCTAAAACTCGGTCTCAGCAAGTTCTGGAAAATCTTTCCAAGCGCGAGGCTTTGCTGGGTTTCTGCCGTTCGCAGTGGATACTGCACTGTCATAAGTTTGGTAACATTTAACACATTTTCGAAAACATTTTTCATAACAGATACATTTTCGTAACGTTCACCACAAGGATGCGCAAACATGTGTTATCTGTTATCAATCTTCTAACAGTTTGGAGCCAGTTTCGGGTACCAGCTAGTCTAGCAATGGATACTGCACTGTCATAAGTTTGGTAACATTTAACACATTTTCGAAAACATTTTTCATAACAGATACATTTTCGTAACGTTCACTACAAGGATGCGCAAACATGTGTTATCTGTTATCAATCTTCTAACAGTTTGGAGCCAGTTTCGGGTACCAGCTAGTCTAGCAATGGATACTGCACTGTCATAAGTTTGGTAACATTTAACACATTTTCGAAAACATTTTTCATAACAGACACATTCTCGTAACGTTCAGCACAAGGATGCGCAAACATGTGTTATCTGTTATCAATCTTCTGACAGTTTGGAGCCAGTTTCAGGTACCAGCTAGTCTAGCAATGGATACTGCACTGTCATAAGTTTGGTAACATTTAAAACATTTTCGAAAAAAATTTCATAACAGATGCATTCTCCCAGGGTTGGTCACCAAAAGTAACTTCGTACACCCTGGAAAGTAACCCAAAAGTATCTCAAAGTAACCCAATGTAACCTAATGTAACCCAATGTAACCCAATGTAACCTAATGTAACCCAAAGTAACCCAAAGTATCCCAAAGTAACCCACAGTATCCCAAAGTATCTCTAAGTTTCCGTGAATTTCAATTGTTTCGTGAAGGAATTTCGCATCAGTTTCAAGATATTGCAATCGGCGCCTCGTCTCGTCTGACGAAAAGTTTGAAACGTCACCACGCAAGTCTTGCGCACGAGGGGTTACTTTGGGTTACATTGGGTTACTTTGGGTTACATTGGGTTACTTTGGGTTACATTGGGTTACTTTGGGTTACACTGGGTTACTTTGGGATACTTTGAGATACTTGGGTTACTTTGGGATACTTTTGAGACAATTGCAAGCGTGATGTACGCCATTTGTGCGCAAGACTCGTGACCCAATGTAACCCAAAGTAACCCAATGTAACCCAAAGTAACCCAATGTAACCCATAGTAACCCAAAGTAACCCTGAGTAACCCAAAGTATCCTGAAGTAAGCAAGTAACTCGTACACCCTGGTTCTTGGTGACCAACCCTGGGCATTCTCATAACGTTCAGAGCACAAGGATGCGCAAACATGTGTTATCTGTTATCAATCTTCTAACAGTTTGGAGCCAGTTTCGGGTACCAGCTGGTCGAAGACCCAGGTTGATGTCGATCCAAACTTTAAGCCAATCAGATCATTTGTGAGGAATATTCTGATTGGCTAGTTCGATTAGTTCTTCCGTATTCGTAGTGAAAGGCCGAACTGCTACACACCGATCAGTATCGCTAGCAGAGCAAAATAACACTAAGGAGTAACGCCAAGACCTATGCTTTCTATGCTTCGCAATCGGACCATACTTGTAGCGTCGCCCAACACACTTGAGGCATTGAAAGCCAGACAAACTTGCGGGCTTAGAAATTTCCAGTAAAGCTAAGATGCAGTCTGCACACATCGAAGAAACAGGGGAGGTTGTATGTTTTTTTTGCTGTGTTCAGAATTTTAAGTTATTGAAGCCAGCACTGGTGCACGAATGATTGAGTTTTAGTTGGGACGTTCAGTCCCGCTAGCGGAGCTAGTGTCGCTGCGATTGACTCTGTGTCACTTTTCCAAAGTTTGCGCGGTACTCTCTAGAGTTAGTTTGCTCTGATCGCTAGGGGCGACAACCGCGTGCGCAGTTGCTAATGGGCTAGGAGACTGAACTCCTAACTGATATATTCCAGACAGGGCGGAATGGCCCTAAACAACCGGTATAGCGACATCTAATCTCCTTAAAACAGTCTTTTCCCAACTAAGCCACGCCTCACGCGTCATCAGTGAGTAGTTCAGCCAGAAAGCATAAGGAGCTTGAGGTGTTCCACCGGAAAATTTTAACTGGAATGCAAAACTGATACCCACGGTGGGAAAACGGGACGATAAGGACTTCACTGAACCTTTACGTTAAATCAATGACCCCATTCCACTTACCCCATCTTAATAAATATTCCTTGAGCCCAAGCTGACTTAGACTCATATATTCATGTAATATATACAAAAACGGATTCGTCAGCTGTGATGCTTATGAAGCGATATTTCGGCCCTTCTTGGCAAGGACCCTTACCGGACCTTCTTGAAGAGGACCCTTGCCAAGAAGGGCTGAAATATCGCTTCATAAGCATCACAGCTGATGAATCCGTTTTTGTGTATATTATATGAATATACCCATCATAATGTTCCTTAAAGGTTCATTGAAAAACGCAAAAATGCGAATATACTTACGAATCCCTAATGTTAACCAACATGTTGGAAAACCGGGAAAAATTGCGGTGCTCAATTATTTCGCTTTTTTATTACAAATATTTGTCAGAAGTGTGAAAATCTTTCAGACACTCTTCGGTTATACTTTAAAGTCAGGAGTTAGGTTTAGCTCAAACAAGGAATCGACGGGATAGAGAGATTGCACGGTATCCGACGAAAACGGCGGGGAAATAACGAAAAAATTTAACATTAGGAATTATAGGACTTTCAACTTTGAGACTAAATTACCGGCCTTGGATAGCTGCTGTGAGTTAGAGACTTGTTGCAATTGTTATCTGGCTTCTACTTGTTGGAATAATACAACTTTTGCAAATTAATGTTCTTTTTTATGAGAGTTTGAAGGCTTCAAAGTTTGTAAACAAAGAGGAAGTCTCGCGTCCTATTGGTCAGTTATGACGCGTTCCTTGGAATCCGCGTCATAACCAACCAATAGGACGCGAGCTCCGTCTTTGTTTACAAACTTTGAAGCCTTCAAACTCTCATAAAAAAGAACATTAATTTGCAAAAATTGTAGTATTCCAACAAGAAGAAGCCAGATAACGATTCCAACAACTCTCTGATTCACAGCAGCTATCCAAGGCCAGTAATTTAGTCTCAAAGTTGAAAGTCCTATACCTCGTAATGTTAATTTTCTTTGTTATGCTCCCGACGATGACGGTGTAGCAATATCCGTTTTCTTCGGGTAGGGTGAAATCTCTCTATGGTGCCATGCAAGAACAAAACAATCATCAAGAGCAGAGAGATCATATGGCACTTGTTACTAATAAGTGGTACGAGAAAGTGAATGACGACGTCGCAAAATACCCCTTCTAGAAATGGACAGACTAGAAATGGGACATCCAGGGCATCTGCTCATACCACCAATCAAGGCCCACCCGAGTCTGGGCGTTTCTGTGAACATGGAATCGACTGGTATGCCATGCAAGAACAAAATAATCAAAATGCACAAACTTACATTCTCCTCATGCACTCTAATCATCACATTATTTCTAGGAGGAAGGGGTGGAGCTACCTCAGGCGACCCGCCGAATCTCCGGTCTCCACCAATAGGAGACAAGACAGGTGATGCCAAGGGATTCCCCATCTTGGAGGTATGCCTCACGGGTAGAGGGGGAGGTGACTCCTCCTCCTCAACGGAGGTATGGTCGGAGCGGCGTGAGGCGAAAGTGGAGTGAGGTCGTTTCGGAGGCGGTGATCGCGTGGATGTGTTAAGCTGAAGATTAGAAACAAAGAAAGCTATAGCATGTCAAGAAGCACAACAAAACGAGTAAACAAAAGCGGGAACGAAGGAACACTGACTTCATATTAAGTAAAGATGGAATGTAATACAAGGGAATTTGCCCGTGACATTTATTTACGTCAACGCTTACACTGTAAAAAGTTTCTCCGAGTAAAGAATAAAGTTAACTGCAGTATTTGCTACTGGGATTTGTTAAACGTGGATACCTAGTGACGTTAAATGATAGTTTAAATGTTTTAGGTCTTAAGGTCACTGGGTGGAGGACGAACCGTGCTTCAAAGAGCAAGAAAATAAAGAGGATAAAAAGAAAAGATTTTCCGCGTCTGTAAATATATATATATAAAAATTAAACTGCATACTGAACCATTTTCCGTAAGTGATTGGTGTGACGTTATTTAGGGCGACAGAGACGTCCGGCCGGACGTCTCTGTCGCCCTAAATCCACCAGATGAAAACTTATAATTGCATAACCAAACCGAAGTTGTCAAAACCATCGCTTCGGCGTTACTTTTTTTTATACAGAAGTAAGCGCATTTCAAATTGTTAATTACTGAATCCGTACGTTCTTACGGTTTACATGTGTGCAACATAAAACGCTTTATTATGAGATAGAGCATGGTTTTAAAGAACCTGAATGCCTCAAAAAAATATCGTGTCCTTTGTCCTTTAAGGAATTTTATATCTTGAAACTAACTGCACACTGATGCATGAGCAAGCAGCAAGCTTGGGGTTGGCATGGGCAGGCTTTTTGTACCAGGCATTTTAAAAGGCTAAGAAAAAGAATATACAGAAGAAACATACATCGACATAAAACTGACTTCGACTTTTTGGGATCCCAAAACGTTAGTGACGGATACCTATGACATCGCAAAAGTTGTCCGTCTGTCCGTCCGTCCGTCCGTCCGTCCGTCCGTCCGTCCGTCCGTCCGTCCGTCCGTCCGTCTGTCTGTCTGTAAGCACGATAACTCTCGAAGGGAATGAGATATTTTGATGAAACTTGGTGTGAGTATTCTTTGGGTCAAGAGTAAGGTCAAGTTCGTAGATGGGCACTGTAGCTCTACATTTAGGGGTGGGGGAGGGGGTTTAAATTAAGGGACAAACAAAGTGTTTTGAAACAGCTAATGTGATAGTCGATTATGGGGTAAGAAGACATGCTGATCACGATAATGAAAACCATTTTCTCGCCGGACAAGTAGTTCGCCCGGAATCCGGCCAAAACCGGAAAGTTTGTTAAATGTAAAAGTTTTATTTGAAGTTAATTAGATGTTCGATCTAGGGGTAAGAAGACATGCTGAACACGATAGTGAAAACCATTTTTTGACCGGACAAGTAGTTAGTCCGGAATCCGGCCGAAACCGGAAAATTTGTTCACAGCAAAAGTTTTATTTGAAGTTGATTAGATGTTCGATTTAGGGGTAAGAAGACATGCTGAACACGATGGTGCAAACCATTTTCTCGACGGACTAGTAGTTAGCCCGGAATCCGGCCGAAACCGGAAAATTTGTTAAAAGCAAAAGTTTTATTTGAAGTTGATTAGATGTTCGATTTAGGGGTAAGAAAACATGCTGAACACGATGGTGAAAACCATTTTCTCGCCGGACAAGTAGTTCGACCGGAATCCGGCCGAAACCGGAAAATTTGTTAAAAGTAAAATTTGTATTTGAAGTTGATTAGATGATAGATTTAAGGGTAAGAAGAGACGCTGAATCTGTATATGACAATCATTTTTTATCCGGACATATAGTTCGTCCGGAATCCGGTTGAAACCGGATTTTTTTTAGAAGTTGAAGTTTTATTTGAAGTTGATTAGACGTTCTTTATAGGGATAAGGCGATGCGCTGAATTCGTTTCTGAACTATCTTTTTTTGGCTGGACAAGTAGTTCGCTCGGAATTCGGCCGAAAACGGAAATTCGGCAGAAGTAAAGCAGGAAGTTTCGATCAGTATCGTCAAAATAAATATGGCTTATACAGGTTTATCTGAACTTAATTTTCTCAGATGATTAGCCTGGCGAAGACTGGATCTGGCGTAGTCAAGACGTAGTTGTCTGGGTCAAATATAAAATTTTTGGGATCCCATCGAAACCTTTGGTCTTGTTCTTCTAAAAGTCAGCCGTCGCTTGTTCAGCATTCTGGAGCCTTTTCACCATGAAATTAAACGTTTATCTTCACTTCAAACTAGCTAGCGTTCACTTAACAGGATTTGCTTTCTACCAAGGGTCCATAATAAGTTGTTCATAACAATTATTCACAAAGGCCATACATTATCTACCATTTAACAGAGCAATCTTCGTAGCCTACTTCAGAGTAGCTTCTGTACAGTGACTGGTATGGCGTTGTAAAAGGGCACCTTCTTACCAATATAGTGAATATAGGAAAGTGTCTAAAGTTCATTTTGGTCTTGTCATCCTACCTACAGGTCTGTTTCGTCAGTTTCCATTTTTCTTCTTGTTGTTTCCTTTTTGTTTTCTGTTTCTTTTTTATGGAGTCGACAGCATGCGTTACACAATATTTTTTTTCTTGTTTCTGATTCGTCCAGCTCTTATATTTGTTTTTCAAATATTACAACTGATAGTGCTGCCCCAGAAAAGTACTCTGTTTTGTGCTTTCCTGGTAAGCTAGAACAGGGACTTTTAGCTAGAAGGTGGACTTTCGCCTAGAACGTGGACTTTTAGCAAAAAAAATATTATTTAAAACGTCATGGTAATATTAGAATGGTTTTATTAACAACGCAATCGAGGATCTCATAAATAGCACAGCAAAAGAACTGCTTGAAAGGATGTGCTATTAATGTTAAATTCTATTCAATAAATATTCTGCTACGTCAACAGATCCAGCCCCCCCCCCCCCCCCCCATAAACCCCCCGCCAAAAAAACGCCGACCCCCCAACACAAACAATATTAATAAAATGCAATGTGTTTGTATGAAAATTATACAGCCTACAGAGGCGAGCTGCCAGCGAGCCGCCGTAACGCGTTTACATTTAATTCGCGTGTCTAGGGAAAATCCTTAAGTGCTCGGGGTCCAACCTTCATTTTTTAAGAAGATTGATTTTCTAATTTCCTATATAATTGCATTCGGGTTTATTTTTACCGAGGTTGGGTGGTACCCGGGGGTTTTGGTATCGGAGGGTGGTGGTGGTGGTACCGGGGGTTTTCGCCGGGGAGGGGGGGGGGTCGCCAGGTTTTTTCGCCTAGACCCGCTTTCTCATAAATGTGGAAACTGCTCATCCTTGTGTGAATGTAGCGAAACTTCTGACAGTGTAACAGAGGGCCTTTCTGAATAACACGACATAACAAATCACGGACCCTTGATAACACTTCCATGTTAAAATAACGAGTGCTTCACTAAAGGACGGCTAAGACGGCGTTGTAAGTGCGTAAAATTGTTCGAAAAGGTGTTCCGTACACCTGCGTAGCATCCTTAACAGCAGCAATCAGGAAGATCTATTTTAGGTAAGTTTTTAAGGTCGACCAATATGAGAAGAGATACAAAGCAAAATTTGAAAATATATAACCACCAGAATTCCAGTTTACGTCTGTCGTCGCATCACCGGTTGATTAGACTTTTCTAATTGATTGTAGTTCTTGTTACATTTTGACTTTTGTACGTCTTTCTTTTTGTTTTGCTTATTATCTTCCTACTCCACTATCTTTGTTGCAAAACATTTTGTGGGTTACAAATATACTTTACTTTACATTCGAATGTGGAATCAGGAAACTGAAAATATTTTGATAGGACGATAATGTATATATTTGTGACGATAAGGTTGTATAATTTCACGAGCTTTTCTTTTACGAATAATCTGAAGCACAAAATTTTGTAAAGGTAAGTCCAAATTCTCGTCTGAGCGGCGACTAACTTTACGGAACACTCTTTGCGAAAAACTTTGCGAAACTTACGAACGCCGTCCTGATATCCTGGTACAGAATTATAATTACTGGGAGATCTGACACAAAACACAGTATGAACAAACGAAGGATACGAGTGGTCCTCACACCTAACATGTCATTCTTAGAAAGCCGGAAAATGGTATCAGATGACCGCAGGATCAAATGAGATAATAATGGGTCTTCCCACTCGCTGTGGTTTCCAGTTTGCCAGATTTGTTTTTTATTCTTACAACGCTTTGACACTTGGATTCAGATGCGACCAGGAACTAATTTCTATTTTAATCGCAAATCATTTATTTACGGGTTATTTTGTTACGGTAATCACATTTACAAAATGCGGAAAACGTAGCCATTACAAAACTAACTACAAGTCTACAACCAACCAGGTCTTGAAGGAAAAATAGGACACAAAGATCCATAAGAACAAGAACAAATAATCTGACAGAATCTCCGTCTCCCTATCTCTGTGATATGACTATGCGGAGTCAAATATTTCCCCATACCCTGTCCGCTACGAACGAGCAGAGGTTAGTAGCTTCGCGCCGCATCACGTTTCGTTGCCTCTATAAATAGCTAAATCGCTGTGAAGCCGCGGTGAGAAAAAGCTGAAGTCAAAGCTGATTGGTTCTATGGACGCGCTCCAGAGCGGGTCAGCGCGCGGAGTACGCCTCCTGCACTATTTTTTCTGCTACGAGCAACGGCGAAGACGGAAGATGAGTAAACGGGTATCAACATCAGCTCAAAGCTAGAGTAAATACTTCTAGGTCCGCTCAGTTTTGTAGGGGTATTCATAGTCGCTGCATGGGACTAAAGCCACAAAAAACGTCATTTCCTAGTTTTCTTTCAAAAACATAAAATAAGTTAAATTACAACGATACTACAAGATTTAAATAAAAAAAATAAAAATATCTTCACCTCCAGTAACTTATACAAATCACATGACGGATCGAGGCCTTGCTTATACCGCTCTAGATGTTTCTTCACAGCAATTACGGGCTGATTTATGCAAGAATATTGTTAGTTTTGAATTTCATCAAATTTTTCGTCGCCCTGACTTCAAAGAAGCGTACCTCTCTTGTAAGAAGAGCGTGTACTGCATGAACTATGGATCATGAAGATGATGAAAGATGAAAGTTTTTTGTGAATTTCTTCTGCGATACATAAAAATTCCGGAAATCTGGAAGTTCAAAAGCCCCTTTTTTCCGGATTATTTTGACATACTTTTGGACCGGTTCATATTCCAGATGCAATTTACAGAAGATGTCAAAGAATAATCTGGAAGCCCATATTCCGGAAGTTCCGGGATGTGAAGACCGGACTTAATTCCCTTGCGGAATACTTTGTCAGAAGAAAATGTCACTAGCCTAACATCCGAATCCTTCATGAAGTGGCTTCACAAGGACTGGAAATATCAGCCGCGGAGGGAAGGTTGGCATGCTCCTGAGCAGAGACGGGCAAATCCGAATCCGGATTCGGATTCGAATCCAGGATTCGTCCTTTTGGCCGGATTCGAATGCTTTTCAGGCTGGATTCGGATTCCACACCCCGGATGTTACGAATCCGCTCCAGTTGCTGGTCTTCATCCTTCCAGTTCCATTTTCCCGACTTTCTCAAAACGAGCCCCCAAGTCATCTAATTGCCGAGAGAAAACCCATACTATGATAACCATGACGTCAATACCCAAAAATGACCGTCTCATTTTCCTTCAGTACTTTTTTGTCACCTCTGAATTTCTATAGCCTGTGTACGTGATTTAATTTTTGTTAAGGTCGGACTCGAATCCGGATTCGATTCCGGATTCGAATCCTCAGCATGAAACGGTGGATTCTGATTCGGAATCGGATTCGTGCTTGGCCCTGGATTCGGATTCGAATCCTTTCATGGTCGGATTCGCCCATCTCTGCTCCTGAGTCGACAATCCGAAAGTAACCGTAATCATCAACGCAAACTACTCATCGGGACTCCACATCCTCATTGTTCAATTTGAAGGACCCCTCTTGCTTACACTGCATTTTATTTTATACCAGGTCCCTTATGGAATTATAAGCTTCCCCGCCTTTCACCACTTTTTCATTTGGTACATATAACTTTTCAGCGCTTTTTCCGCCTATCCGAGTTTTGCGAGGCACGCAACGCAAACTTTGCCGAAAGCTTCAACGTCCATCGAAAACTCTTTCACGCAAAAGGGCATGACAAAATTCAAGGTGCTATTTTTCATTTAGAAAGACATGGTCTTGAGGCCTATTTTGTGTTTTAGCTTTTTTTTCCTTGGTTTTCGACTTTCAAACCACAGTGTCTTCAGTTTTCAAATACTTTGCGTCCAGCCACCGCGTCAGAGACAGGAATGGTGTTTTCGAAAAACAATATTTTCATCGTGGAAGGATTAGTAAGAGTGTGCTATAAGGTAAATATTAGTGTTTATTTAGTAATTTTAGTTGACTTGACCCTCGGCCTTTTTGTGAAGTAAATTTATCCATATATACCTGCGATGAAGACAAGCTAGTTGACATCCAATCTCTACTACCGCCGAGTTCGCTAATTTTCTTCTGCAGTTCTCTGAGTATCTCTTCCGATTGCGCCAGCTCGACGGCAGTTCTCGGGTTTGGGTGCCGCGCTTGCTGTGCCTTCAGTTTGTTCCGAGATTCCTCTTCCTTTTGGTACATGGTCTGAAGGGTGCGGACGGCATTCATATCGAGCACCTTCTGCTGCTCGTTCTGAAACGGGAAACGGTATTCATTTGACACAACAATCTCTGTTCAAGGTTCAAGGTTTTTTATTCTACAGAAGGCGTATTTTCGCCGTTCCCCGAGGACTCCACTTGAGGAGTCCCCGCGTTTTTGTTTATCCCGGGGATTCACTCCCCGTATTCTCGCGAGTCCCCACGGACAGGGAATGCTCCGATTATCATCACCATCATCAAAAAGGACTCCCTTTCAGATTCGGAGGGGAATCAATTTTTGCTGGTGTTGGTGCAATGTAAAATTAACTAAAAACAATCAGGATAAACAAAACCCAAAATAAAGTGAATCCAGGTAAGTTTCATCAATTGCATATTTTTTTTACGAACAAAATCCATTTTATGAGCATTCCCCGTGTTCTTGCTGTTTTCCGTACGCGGAGTCCGCGTGGAATGACTCCCTCTATTCTTGCCGTTCCCTTCGATTCCCCGAGGAGTCCTCGGGGAACGGCGAGAATACGCCTATAAACATAAAAAATACGATACTCTGCACATATCAGGGTTTGAACCGGAGGGAAGAAAAGCATCGAATGGTTCAAACCCAGATGTTACAACATCCAATGTCCACCCTGGCCCAGTGGTTGATGCGCTGGACTCCCGAGGGGTTGACGACTCCCCGGCAATTGCTGTACACCCTTACCGGCACCGGAGGTAATCAGCGGTGCCGACCATAATTAGGCGATTCATCTCTCAAACGCTTCTAAACATGCTGATTTTAATGTTCTAACACGTGGCAACCAGTGCCGGCACCGGGCACTTGCTGCACACTAAAACTGAGAGTGGGCAACCAATCGTGGACTCCTGATTTCCTGATCCCTTTGCGGCACAGGTTCGAGTCTCAGTGGTTCCAACCGTTTTGTTTGGGGCAAGGTTAGTGGCCTGATCTTGCAAGACTCTTGTAAGACAAGTCGGCCCAGCTTTAAAGGAACAGTAAACTTGACTACGCAACTTTCGGGCATCGAATCGCCCGGGGGGCTTGGATAAATATACAGGGTCTTATTGTCGACAGGCCCCCCCCTTCTTTGTTATCTCGAACCGTCTCGAACCCCGTCCTTAGTGTTCCCAAAGCTAGCTGGCGGGCCCTTGCCCTTTATGCACTGTAATTATGCACTCATGTACAGTACTGTAAAAGTTCGCCTTTTTACATGTAGACTACAGAGTAACGACCTCCCCGACAAGACGGCCGGGGTTCGATTCCTAGTCGCGGCACACAAACCTTTTGCTTTTGCAAACCTTTTGCTCAAAAGTCGAATTCTCGGAAACTGCCCGGAAACTGCAATGGTCGTAACGAGAATTTTCTTACTCTCAATATCGACTCAGGGTACATTCTTGATATGTTAGCTAGCTCCCCGAGTCAAGTTTTCTGTTCCTTTAAGTGGGTCATTCGAGAAATTCGGGGAAGGTGACAAGAAGGGGGCAAAAGCCCCAGGATGGCTTGCTCCCGACTCCCCACTGCACTTCCTGGTTGAGGGCAGAGAATCGGATATCAGCACCGACAGCAAGGCCTATACATAGGCTGATGCTGACACGACACCTATAGCAATAACAATACGAATTTACGTCAGCTAAATTTTATTAGAGCGATATTTCAACCCTTCTTGGCAAGGGTCCTCTTCAGGCTCAAGCTGGAAAGTGAACTTGTCTGTGGACGTCTGTGGACAAGTTCACTTTCAGCTTGAGCGGCTTGCGCCTGAAGAGAGGACCCTTGAGCCAAGACGGATTGAAATATCGCTCTAATAAAATTCAGCTGATGTATCCGTTTGTCACTTTCAACTATGATTAGCAGTCGGCTTGGACTGAAGAAATGATTTCTGAGCACTCTATCCCCTCCCCCCTCCATGCTGTCCCCACCATACACATGAGATGCTACTTACGTCAACGGGTTTTGGTCCACTGATCAGCCTGTCCTTCCCGATGTCTGGACCCTGGATGGGCGGGGAAAACCCGGGACTTAGAGGCATGGCTCCCGGTGATGTGGGATATCCATTAAAGGTGTTCTGGTTTTGACCAATGAGGGTAAGGATCACAAACGGGCCAGCGGCTACAAAAATAAATAATTATTTACTAAACTTTTGTAACTAAAAAACTATTTTTCTTCGGAGCTCCAACCAGGACGAGACATTTAAAACCAAGCCCGAATCGATAAACAGCATTTGCTTTTATCTTACCAAGCCCAGAAACCTGCGGTTCGTTTTCAGAAGAGCATCGGCAAACATAGCACGAATTGATGAACGAGGACCAATGAAAGAGGATCTTTTATTAATGTTTAACATAAAAGGGCTGAGATACGACAATCTAGTCATCCATCACTTATACACTTTAATAATCTCGAAGACCCTACAAAAATGCGATAGGCTACTTCGTTATTCTGCTATTCACGAAATCACAAACAGTCGATTTTCATATTTGTGAATTTTCTCTTTCAGATTTGTGGTACCTCTATGTGCTCTTAGTACATCTCTATCCGTGAGTACTTCGCAACTACAGCGGCAAACGGTTCCTAGAAAATATACATGGCCTATAAATAAGAAGAATACTAAAAATGGCAGATTATTAGTCTGATATTTGCAACATCTAACATCGTCTGATATCTACAAGGTCTAATATTTGACTCAGCCATGAAACTCAACCTCGATCAAAGGAGAGGCCAGAAAAATAAAAATGTAAAAATAAAAATAAAAACTGTTTATATTTAGCCGTTCAGCTGTGGAGCCGGTCTTGCCAGGAGACCGTCCATGTTCTTAACGTCCCTCGCCCATTGTGCAAAAACTGAAAATCTTTAAAGAAAGTCAAAATAATTAGCGGTTTTACAAACAATATACTAAATAAGTTGGCTTTTCAGTTGAAGCTTAACCGAAAAGGCCTGAGATAAGTTAATCTAGCTACCAATCACTTATTCTCTTAAAGCACAACTCTTACTAGAAATAATATTTTCCCTATGAAATGGATCAGAAAAAAATATTTTCGAAAATACCATTACTTTCCATCTAAAATTAGCGATTTTCTTGTTAGCGCCTGTCGACTACGTCCAGCCTTCCTGCTCTCCGACGCGGCGGCTGGGCGCAAAACATTTGAAAACTGATCGCGCCGTGGTTCAAAAGTGTGAAAACTAAGCAAATAAAAGAAGTAATAAACAAAAGCTTCTCAGATCCTTATGTGTGAAAGAGTTGTCAGCAGACGTTGATGATCCCGGCAAACGTTTCGTTGTGTTACGGGCAAAACTCGGCAAGGCCAAAGAAGCGCTAAAATTTCGTAGGCACAAAACGAAACAATGGAGAAAGGTGGGGATTTTAGAAGCTTATAATTCTGTATGGGAGCTAGATATATTATAAAAAGCAGAATAAGCTAGAGGGGTCCTTTAAAGAGGCTTGCAGACCCGATAAAAATGCGTTACTTCGTTGCTCAGCTATTCAATTGTTGCCGAATCGGGGGACATTCCCTGTTGGTATTTGTCGTATGCCCCCCATGCCCTTGTACCTGTGTTGTACGCTTGACGAAAAATATTTACGAAAAATTTGTGTCCAGGCACTAAGCAGTCTTCACCAAGCTCACCGCTGCCCTTTGAAAAGCCACGTTTGTGCTGAGATTCAAATTTTCGCGTCACAATAGAATTCGCGCTACGGGACGGCCGCAGATATTCTGAATGTCACTACTAAAGCAGATAGTGGAAAAAAAAACCGTTAGCAGAACCCAAATAATTCAGTTTACTTAACTAAATGATACAAAAATAAGTTGGCTTTTCAGTTAAACTTTAACACTTCACGCACGATTTTTATCATATGTTTTGATATGTTTTTTTTTAAACAAATAATTAAATTACGCACCATTTCTACACTAGGGTCACTTTAGAAAGAGAAATCACTTTAATACCCAAATAAAGGGGCATGCAAACACATTTAACTTGTAGTCGATCTCGGCTCATTCACTAGAGCATGAGTTATAAATTATGATCTCATTCCCCAGCCGGTCTTAATGCTTAATTATACGCTAACTGATCTGATAAAGCAGTAACGTCAGACTCATGGAAAACAATGTGAATGTGAGTCACAGGGAATGTACACATTTATACGAAGAAATTGTAACATTATCAAGTATAACATCCGTTAACATCCGGTCAAGAGTAAGGTCGAGTTCGTAGATGGGCTCTGTAGCCCTTGATTTAGGGGTGGGGGAGGGGGTTTAATTTAAGGGTCAAACGAAATATTTTTAAACAGCTAATGTGATAGTCGATTATGGGGTAAGAAGACATGCTGAACACGATGGTGAAAACCATTTTCTCGCCGGACAAGTAGCCTAGTTCGCCCGGAATCCGGCCAAAGCCGGAAAGCTGTTAAAAGTAAAAATTTTATTTGAAGCTGATTAGATGACAGATTTATGGGTAAAAAGATACGCTGAATCTGTATATGGCGATCATTTTTACCAAGACAAGTTCGTCCGGAATCCGGTTGAAACCGGATTTTTTTATAAGTTAAAGTTTGATTTGAAGTTGATTAGATGTTCTTTATAGGGATAAGGAGATACGCTGAATTCGTTTCTGAACTTTCTTTTTTTTGCTGGACAAGTAGTTAGCTCGGAATTCGGCCGAAACCGGAAATTTGGCAGAAGTAAAGCAGGAAGTTTCGATCAGTATCGTCAAAATAGATATGGCTTATAGAGGTATATCTGAACTTGGTTTTCTCAGATGATTAGCCTGGCGAAGACTGGATCTGGCGAAGACAAGACCCAACTGTCTGGATCAAAAATATTAAATTTTTGGGATCCCATCGAAAACTTTGGTCTTGTTTATAAACTAACTGTTAATCTTCGACGTTGAAATCAAAGCAAGGAGAAAGTATTCCAAAGAACAAAAAAGAAAATAATGCAAAACAAAACATTCAATGTTTCGGTATAACACTTTTTGCTGCATTATTATGATAAAATAAAACTCTAAACGTCACCCGACGTTGGGCAACGCCCCAAAAAATCGTCTTGGTACCCTACTTAACTAGTAATAATTTATTAACAAACAAAAACAACAAAACCAAGGTGAAAAAATAAAGGCTGTTCAAAGAAGTATTACTCTACGGTGGAAACCAAACCTTAGCTCATTATCTTCGGCCCGTGACGTTTTGGTGACGTCATGAAAGAAATAGGGAAATTCGATTAAATTAATGTTGCAGAATATATATTTGTATCTATATACAGAACAGAGCGGCCAGCGAGGCGTCGGGCGCGTTTACATTTATAAACCGTTCTAGGGACAATAAATTCCGTTAGTAACAGAAATATTAAACTTTTCGTGTGACGTCACGAGCCATAGATAATCGGCTAAAGTTTGGTCAACACCTTCTCTACAGTACAGAAGCGCTTGCTAGCGGGCTTAACTGCCAACAATGCTACTATCGGCTGCCAATTGGCAAATCCCAGATGGCGTTGGTTTCCAGTACGAAACCAACATGGGACCGAATTGTAAAACTTTGTGTTATCCTTTTAAAGTGTAACTGAAAAGCCTGCCTGTTTTTGTATGTTGTATTTGAGTATACACTAAATTATTTGACTATGTTGAGGGATTTTTATTTTATATTTCAAATCTGGCTTTCGCAGTGGCGTCGAGAATATGGACTGCGTACCGCCAAGACCAAATTCCCACATAGACCGCGCAAATTTAACATCGTCCGGGACGTGCTGAAGCAGAAAGGGTCCCAGCTTGGAAACCAGTGCCTAAAGCACAATTCTTACTAGACATGATCTTTCCACGATGAAATGCCTCAGAAGCGGTGTTAGCGCTTGTCGGCTCCATCCAGCCTTCCCTCTCTTCAACGCGGCGGATGGACGCAAAACATTTGAAAAGGGAATACGCCGTGGTTAAAAAATGGGAAAACCAGGCAAAAAAAAAGAAGTAAAAATTATAACATATGCCTGATGATCTACCATATCTTCCAACATGAAAAACTATACTTTGAAGCTCCTCATATCCTTTACGTGTGAAAGAGCAGTCGTCTGACCTTGAAGCATTTTTGGCGGTGCGTGACGCGTGACTGGGAGAACTCGGATTGGCCAAAAGCGCTAAAAGGTTATAGGTACAAAACGGAACAATTTTGAAAGGCGGGGATTTCAGAAGCTTACAGTTTCATATGGGAGCTAAGGATAATATAACCGGCAGAATACGCAAGGGGTGTCCTTTAAGGTTACAAGAAGAAGAAGAAGTTTGCCTTAAGAAAAATCGCGAAAGACAGAAAATCAAAGACGGTACTATATGTCTAAATGCAAGTTCAGAAAGAAGGGTCCAGAACTATCAGCCTAGCAAGTTTGTATATTGGCAGCAGACATCTGGTGATGTTCTGAAATTACATAAAGCTAACTCAGGTCTTAAGTATTTTCCAACCAATAAAAAAACATTCTTCCTCATACATTCCTTCCTAGACTCGAGCTCTGTCGTACCCGCACAAAAAAACGATAACAGCGCCACCTTAACCCCCAACTTCGGATGGAGGACTCCGTCCGCCTCGCTCATCGTTAGGTCACCATCCCACGTCCCTCTATCATACAGGCAAACGCTTGTATTACTACTTGTTTTATTACATGACGTAAAACAAAGCGAAAAAGACACAAAATAATGACTAATACCTATTCAGCAAGACCCAAGTTTTAAGCGGGTGGCCTTTGTTCTCTGCTTGAATAAGAAAACGCCACGACGAATAATTATTAGCCTATTACAACTCGGCACAAGTCGCCAAAAATCATAAAACGTGAAAACTGAGCAGGCGATAACTAACTCGTGAGATGAACACCCTCTATACAACCATTTTAGCAACCAACGATTTCCTATTGATATAACAGAGCTCTAACATCATATTGATCATAGAGTATGGTCACTGCTCTGTCAGATCCTTCTTCTTAAAGTTTAACCGAAAAGGGCTGAGATAGGACAATCTAGTTACCCATCACTTATTAAGACCCGATGAAAATGCGTACTTTGTTGCTCCGCTATCCACGATTAATATATTTCCGTATGGTGGAATTTCCCTGTCGGATTGTGGTACCTCTATGCGCTTCTACCTGTATTGTATACTTGACGAAAGCGATTTCGCGCAGTGAGCTACCTTTCGCAAGATTATCACTGGCCACTAAAATGCCGCGTTTCGATTGAGATTCAAACTTTCCGCGTCATAGTAGAATTTTACGTTGTGAGGACAGCCGTAGGTATTCTGAACGTCATTCCAGAGCAAACAGTTAAAACTTAAAAAAAAACCTTTACAATCCAAATAATGTAATGTATTCAGTTGAATGATACAAAATAAGTTGGCTTTTCGGTTAGACTTTAACTAGAACGGTCTGCGCGGACAGTCGGACACATTAGCTGGCGATTTTCTAAGGACACTGGTAGATGGTCTTTCCGAAACAGAGTCGTGGACTGTTGGAACGCCCTTCTGTCTGAAGTATTACTGAGGGACTCAATCAACGCTTTGAAGAATTCCATGGACAACCTGTACGCCGAAGAGATGTACGATGAAAAGTGTTTTAGACGAGCTCTGTAGAGGTTAATGCCTCTTTTTATAGTATATTATTATTGCATCTTGCACTTCTTGTCTGGGCAGGAGGGAAGGATCCAAAGGGCAACGAAGGGAGAGAAACCTACCTCGAATGTGATTGACGACTTCAGAATGATTGCAGTCAACGACGTTGATTCCGTTGACCTGCAAGAAGACTGCGGTTTAATCAATTTTGACACCACATAAAATAACACGAAAACCAATGAAAACGAAAACACCAGAGACACTCGGAACAGTCATTCACACGTTCTTCCATTTCTTCTTCGTTTCCTTTTTTCCTCTCATTCTTGTTTTGGCACACGATTAACGGCGTTTGGTGGATGGTCGATAGCAATACATTACTTTTTGTTTTATATTCTGATAAATCCAGTTGATTTTTTTTTTCTAAAGTAACTAGACTAGTGCTGGTGCGGTCAACCACAAATCCCTCTTATCGTTTTTTTTTTGCTATGCCTGCACCATGCAGTCATACACAACTCCTCGATTTCTTGGGCCCAGTGCTCCAACGTTAGGGCATTAGGGCAACGTTAGGGCATCACACCCTGGAGCAAGGGCAGAGTACCCACATACAAATCTGCTGAACCGAAAGGATGAAATGAGCATTCGTTTTTGAAACAGACTTTTATCGGGGTATTCAACGAATGAATGATTTATTACGCAGTGCCCAAGGGCACAATTATGTGATCTTTCCCCAGGGCATGGTGCCCCAACGCTGGACTACTATGGCCTAAAGCTGGGGATTAGTGTATAACTGGTGCCAAGCACCGGTTACTCTATGCCAAATATTGGGCATATAAGCCATGACTTTACAAACTACAAGGGAATTATCACTGGTTGTTAATATTTTATGGGAGGGCATTTGACACAGGATAATCGGCGTTTTTCACTCATTAGTGATTTCTTACAGACCCACTCTTTTGTTATTAAAGTATCGCAACTATTCGCAACACGTACATTACTGATTTGCCCTTGGTTTTATGACGGCACATTCTCTTCACGCTCCCTTCCTCGAAGTCGGAAGGATTCAATCCGTCCTCCCAACTGACAAAATGGTGATTGCTAATGTTTTGTTATCTACTATTGTTCTTTTACCGTACTTCAACATGGTACATCGCTCTTTCATTTTTACTTCTAGCCTTGTGACACCACACATTTTTGATTAAGTCTCTCTCTCCCACTTCATCGTCCGCATGACACCTTCTATGAATTCTTTATCCTCCAAAGTTTCTTTGTTAAGATGCTGATTGACCTTCTTTTCCACTCCGCCAGCGGCTCAAGCATTCAGCGGATTATAAATAAATTAGTATTATTTTTATTAGCATATTCTATACCAAAAGCGGTCGGCCACTGCTAACTTTTTTGTTACCTGCTCTTTTTTACTTCTATCGCAACACTACGCATTACCAAGAACAAAATAAGCACAAGAACCTCCGTCTCCATATCTCTGTAAAACGACCATGCGGAGTCGAACAGACTCCCGATACACTGCACGACGCAAACGAGCGAAGGGTAGGAGCTACGCGAAACATCACAGTTCGTTTCCACTAAAAACAGCTACATAGCAGTAGAGCCACGGAGAAGAAATGTCGATAGTAACAGCCGATTGGTTGTCTACCATTGTGGCGTCACGCCTTCTACAGCCTTTTCCTCTGATATACGCAGCGGCGAAGAGGGAAGTACACGGGCATCAACCCAAAGCTCAGCAAGTACCTCTATCTCTGCTTCTTTTGTCGGGGTATCCATAGTCGGTGCATGGGACTAAAGACGGGGTTTCTATTGGCTTATTTGTTCTACTGATTTACCGACGTTATCCCGACGCATTCCCTTCATACTCCCATCCTAAAAGCCAAAAATACTTAGTTCATTCGCCATCTCTAGATGGCAACCACATCGCATTGTTCGGCATTTTTCTTGATTTGTTTTCCTGGTGACACCCGGAGCGTGTTCCACCCCTCTACCAATAGTAACTATTAGTTACTAATTCCGTTCCAGCCTCACGAAAAGTTACTACGCTGACCGTTCCAACCTTCTCAAAATAATAACTATTTGATTACCACGCTCAGGAGCGTAGTAAGCGTAGTAACTACGTATCTCTACGCATTTGACCGAAAAAATAAAAAAGCGTTCCAGCCTAGCGTAGTAACTACGGTAACTAGCGTAGTAACTACGGTAAGTAGGGTGGAACACGCTCCCGATGAGATCCCCCCCCCACCATTTGTTCTAAAGAGAATAAAAGCAGCAAACAAACAAAAAATATGCCAAGTAGAGGACCAACGCAAAGTTATGCCGAGGTAGCCAAAGCAGTTTAGCTTTACGTTTTAGAAAGCCAAGCTATCGGAAAACAGTAAACTTAGAAATAAAATAATACATTAACTAGGCTAAGCAACATTTACAATACCTTAATAATGATGTCATTTTTCAAAAGACCGGCTCTTTCTGCTGCACCACCTAAACAAAAAAAAGCAGAACTAAAAAACTTTCAGCCTTCATGCAAAAAATTTACTGTCAAAATAACTCAAAATTAGCTTATAGATGAAAACAAAAATAACCGACGTGGAAAACTCTTACAACTTGTTACCCTTGCAATCGAAAAGAACTTGACTAGAGGAACAAAAACATATTAGGCTCATATTTTCATTCTGACTCTTTCACAAAAAATCACAAAAAAAGGACATAATTTCTAGCTAAACCTAAAAGCATTAAGTGAGAACATTCGTCCGGCGATAGTCTAAATCCTCTATCCCCCTGCAACCCAATCGGAATTCAAGGGGTACCACATCGGCGATTCTAGCAATCATCAACAGAGAGCATTCCTTTTACTCTCTTAGCCTAATCAAATCGCGACCCAATCGAGCAATTTCAGATTCCATTTCCCATTTAATATTCCTTAAAGAGCAAGTCGCAGCGGACACATCTCCTGTTCCAGTATTCTAACATAAGTGACTCCTTTGAAACTCTGCTGCTTTTTTTTAGAGATTACAAAGCCGTCTCGGCTGTTTTCAGACTCGCGCAGCCCCTCAGTTTTGATGCATAACCGATATTGCTGACCTATCGGCTCCGCAGAAGTGGTATGCGGGAGCCTGGTCTAGCTGGAAAAGCGCCGAACACGGAGAACCCGAGAGTCAAACTAACGACCGTTGGCATGGATCAACATTAAAAGGAAGTTCGGCATCTTAGGAATGATGATGAACGGAACGACTAAAGACGCAGATTTAATCAGCAATATAGGTATAGCATCCTTTAAAGGACACCTGAATGAAGAGTACCAAGTATCATCCCTATCTGTATGACTTCCGTTAACATTGCCTGCAGAAAACCCAATCCAAATACGAAATAGTGTTTACAAGCTATGATTTTTGCTCCACTTTGCATCTGTCCTTATTTCAGTACCGAATAATTTTAGAAATGAACAAATGTCCCTAATCAACCCTTCTTCTGGAATATTTGTTAACCAGTTAAGTCCAAACGTATATCTAGAAGAAATTCCAATACGATCCGGCCAGCGCTGTACAAGATTTGAATGAATTGCGCTTTTTGTCTTGGAGTCTGCATGTGCAAACCTCCAGAAACGAACATCCCTATTTTGAAAACGTCACACTCAGGGGAAGAATGCTCTCCCTGGCCATGTCTGTAAATGCATTCTCCATGGTGTGTTCAAGTATGGTTTCATTGTTCAGGTGTCTTTTAAGGAACTTGCAGCTCTTAAACGACACGCCATCTCGCGAACAGACTGACTCGTGACATCAGTCTACTGTACTGATGTCGCGTGTGACGTCAATCTGCCATACTGGCGCCACGTGTGACGCGCTGTAGAGCGGGCTCTCCGCGCCTGCAAGGCATCCTATTTTTTTCACCTCGTATGAGCAACGGCGTAGAGGGAAGTAGACGGGTATCAACTCAAACCTCACAGCATGTATCTCTATCTCCGCTCAGTTTTATCGGGGTATCCATAGTCGCTGCATGGGACCAAAGACGAATTATTTGCTCTTGTTACAGGTGCAATTTCAGGTAAGGTACTAGCTCTCCTTTATATTTAGCAACACCTTATTCGGACTAAGGATCAAAGCATGACGGTCGCGAATTGGGTTTCTGCCAAAAATGTCTTCACTTCCGTACAAAAAAAAACTTGAAGATTCGTTCAACTTTTCCTGCCGGAACTGACGCAAATGGAGAAAACCCATCAGAGAGCTCACCAAAAACCATTTGAACCTCAGGACAAGAATTCCTTGAGTTCGAATATGAGGGAGATGTTCAGCATGTAACATGGATCACATAGGTGGGAAATAAAACCGAAGTTCTTACCCTCTCTGACGGTCTGAATGAAGACAGGTTTGTCACCAGCAACAACAAATCCAAAACCTTTTGTGTCCTTTAGAATCTCAACGATTCTTGTCGGAGATGCAAACCTGAAAAAAAGATGCTGATGACCTAAAGACTCCTTGAGCACATGCTGACTGGGAAACATATTAGTTGCGTTTTTAGTAGGAGTGTTCCTTGGAACAATCCACTATTTGCGAGCGCTGTAGCAGCTTTCAGCTTTCGGTTTTCACCATATTTTGCGGAGCTCATAACTCGTGAACCAGTGCAAGTATGAAGTTCAAACTTGGTACACTTGTGGTATTGGGGTCTAGTTGTGCCTTTTGAGGGTCCCACCCCCCACACCCACCCGGTTAAGGGGCAAATGGGCCCAGATTGCCCATTGAATAATGTTCATAACTTGACCAGAGCTAGACATAGGAGGATGGAATTACTTGTACTCCTAGATCCTACGGCTGGAAAATCACTTTTAAAGTTGCCCCTCCCCCACCCAGTTCATGGGCAACTGGGCCCAGACTGCCCAGAGTAAAGTTGTTGACCCGTGACACGAATCAACAGGTTTCAAGTTGAAACTTGGTAGGCTTGTGAGCATTGGGGTCTCTTTTTGCTTTTTGGGGGACCCAAACCCCACTCCTACTTGGTTCAGGGGCAATCGGGCCCAGATTGTCCATTTCTTAATGTTTTAACTTAACAATAACTGGAGATAGGGCGATACAATTCCTTGTGCTTTTAGATCTTACAGTTGCGAATATATTATGCGGAGTCATACTCACACCCTCCCCCCCTCCACGCTCATGGGCAAGTCGGGCCCAAACTGCCCATGATTAAAGTTTTTGACCCATGACTGGAATCAAACTCTAAGCTGGTAGTCATGACTGGAATCAAATTCTAACCTGGTAGTACATACGCATTTTGATGGGACCCGATCCCCCCCCCCCCCCCCCACGCTCCCGTTCATGGGCAGCTGAGCTCAGATTTCCCGTGAGTTAAGTTCGTCTATGACAAGTCGCAAGTTCAACTCTTGTATACTTGGCGAGATATTACTTTTATTTAAATTCATAACTGTTGACTATAAATTGTATATATATATATATATATTTACTGACGACTAAAAGAATATTCGGCTTGTCCGCTTCCCCTTTTGAAAATAAACTGAATTGAATTGAACAAATGAGGATTTTTGTGTAACAACAACAAATAAGAACACGCGACGTATGTATCGACGCATTATCTTTGGTTAACAATTAGAAACCGCACGGTTTTGTCATACGATCGGTGATAGGCCGTTCTTAATGAGATGTGACGAAGGGGGTATTAGGCTGCTACGATCTGGTTTATTGCAGTTGTTATTACCTTGCTAATGGAAAAGAGGTTTAAAGGGTCGGGCTGTCTGGCCAGGCAAGTGCTGTCTGTTCTTGCAAGGCCTTCAAGATTTCTTTGAATATACTTGCGGTTTGTTGACATTTGAAGCTTTTAAAGTGGGATGATTTCAAATTAGGTTACTGGGGATGTGAAATGTCTTGGTTCTAACGCTCTTTGTATATGAGATGTGATAAACATTTTACTTTGACACTCCACGTCTGAGCGCTTGCGCACTTGTTGCAGATACCATGGCATCTGTTACCACAGTAACTGGATCTGCAATTAGTCGTTTTTGCAGTTATCGTGGTATCTGATATACGGTTGCTCTGTAAAAACGACAATTGCCGAAGCTACACTTTTCAAAGTCATCCCAAAAAAAAACTGATATCCAGTCACATCACTAAGTGCCAAACTTCTTTCCCGACAGTTTGACAAAAATTGATGAAAGTGAGACGACTTTTTTAGTTACCACAATCAGTTACCATGGTCGGACCGTGCTATCTGAATATCAGATACCACGATAACTGCAAACATGCCTTTTGACCGTGGTATCAGATACCAGGATAACTGCAAAAACGTGGTATCAGATACCATTGTATCTGCAAAAACGCAACTATTATGTTAAATAATGGCTAAAACAGGAAGTCAGCCACGATGTTCGTCAGCGTATTCGACCCGTCTTTCCGAGGGTGACCCAGCATCACGTCTCTTAACACCTAAATCGACTATCTCATTAGCTTACAAAAATAAAATAGTTTTGCCCCCTTACTTTGAAACCCCCTCCCCCACCCTCAAATTTAGAGCCTATCTACAAACTCGACTTTGATCCAAAGAACCCTAGCACCAAGTTTGAACAAAATATCCCAACCCCTTCCAGAGTTATTGTGCTGAAAGATCGGCAGACAAACTTTTCGACGTCATAGGTACCCATTGCCCACATTTTTGGATACAAAAGCTCAAAGAAATTGGACCCAGAAATTCTGCGTTCATAAAAAGAGTATCGGGTAGGTTTGCAGTGTGTATTAATGAGCTTATAGTGACTTAGGCCTACTGACTGACGATATTCAGTATGTATGTAGTACACATGATAACCAATTCAATTCGGGTTCAAGAAAGATCTCAGCAGGGAGCATGTGCACCATATTCTTTGTTTTATGTTTTGTTTATTATTAAATGAATGAATGAAATGTGTTGATTGAGTGCCATAATTCTGGCGAAAAACTGGCTCTCGCTACCCACGATGTTCGGCGAGCTTTACGTACACAGATTCAGCATGTCTCCTTACCAATGTATCAATCCTCTAATCCACTTCAAGTAAAAAATTTACTATTCAAAATTTTTCCGATTTTGGCCGGATTCCGGCCGAACCATTTGTCCGGTGAGAAAATAATTATCATATTATGGATTCAGCGTGTCTGCTTACCCCGAAATCGACTATCTCGTTAGCTTTTAAACAATATTTTGTTGGCCCCTTAGTTTCAGCCCCCACCCCTGAATATAGAGCTACGGAGCTCATTACGAACCTGACCTGTCCCTTGACCCAAAGAATCCTCACACCAAGTTTGAACAAAATATGTAATTCCCTTCGAGAGTTAACGTGCTTGCTGACGGACGTACAGACGCACGGACGGACAGACGGACAACTTTTACGAAGTCACAGGTATCCCTCCACTTTTTGGGACCCCACAAGGTTTTGGGATCCCAAAAACAACCTTTCAATGTTCAATGTGTCAATGTTCAATGAACTAGTCATGAACAAAACCGTCGGCCGACATCGCCGACGGGTCTTTTGTGAACCGTACCGTCGTCCGAAACTCCGACGTGTCGGCTGTTAATCAAACCATCAGCCAACGTCGCCGACGTGTCTATCATGGACCAAAAGGTCGGCTGGTGTGTTCGTCATGAACCAAACCGTCAGCCGACGTCGCCGACGTGTCGGTATGAACCAAATCGTCGGCCGAACGTCGCTGATGCATCGGTCATGAACCAAATCGTCAGCCAACGTCAGCGACGTGTCGGTCATAAACCAAATCGTCGGTTGACGTGTCAACGGTGAACCAAACGTCGGCCGACATCGCCGACGTATCTTTTATGAACCAAACCGTCGGCCGACAACTACGGCGTGTCGGCCGTTAACCAAATCGTCGGCCATGAACAAAACGTCTGCCCACATCGCCTACGTGTCTTTTATGAGCCAAACCGTTGGCCGACAACTACGGCGTGTCGGCCGTTAACCAAACCGTCGGCCGACGTCACCGACGTGTCGGTCATGAACCAAATCGCCGGCACACTTGTTGGTCATGAGCAGCCGGCACACAGCCGCGCCGAAAACCGGAAGGTCAGGATCCCTGATCTTTTGGTTGTCTTCTTACTTAAGTCAGGATCCCTGTTCTGAGGCAGGGAGGGTTATTCCATAAGGGAAATTTTGTTCACGAGAAATTTATGCTTCAGGAAGAATTTTACAAAGTGGAGAGCCACAGAGACACTTCAGTCTATTAACTTTCACTGCCATTGTGGAAAAAAAAACGAGTCATGAATTTCTGGCTCATAAATTTTTCATTTGTTTACACTAGTGGCTTAGTAATACAGAGAGGTAATGTGTGCTTTTCCCTATGTAGGCTATATAGATATGACCGAACTTCGGTGAATAAATAACCTAAAAATAACAATACACAAGGAAATTGCAGGGAGGGGTATTTTTACATAGGAAATTCACCTAAACCACCTGCAAGCACCTCTGAAGCTTTAAACAAAAATGTATATACTAACCGATCTGGGGTGAAGATATTATGGTCCATCCTTCATCATAGCCTCAAGTCAGTATAATTCCTCAGTTCTGTTTGTACACAACTCTTATATTTGGCACACTGTTTGATTAACACTTAGAGAAGCTAGTCTCTCCACTAGCTTGTTTCACTTTTCCTTGTCACTTAGCACTTAGCACTTAGTTCTCATTCACACTCAACTGGCCTAGAAAATAAATCTCTTAAATCCTTGTAAACTACCAAAACTCAGAATTACGGTTGAAATTGGTATGTTTAGCAGGCCAATAATCCTTATCTTGAGAATTTGAGAAGTACTGCCTGCTCTACTGATAAGATATTCTACAGCTTCCAAAAGATAAGACAAAAATTTATCTTAAAACTCAACAAAGCTAAAAACTAAACACCTTGATAAAGCGAATCTAGAAATAATGAAACACAACGAAATATGTACCAAACTCCCACCCTATGGACCTTTTCAGGGACCATCAGAATCTTAACCTTCACTGTTATTTCAAATTAGTAGGCTACTTTAACTACTACAGCGTTAGCAGCAGAGCAGCCAATAAAACAAAACTAGTTATAGCAGTTGATAGATACTGGAAATACCACTAACACTTTCTAGTTGTCTGAACTCAAATGACGGTTGAAACTGTTAAGCAGGCCAATAATCATTATCTTGAGAATTAGAAAACCACTGCCTCACTGATAAGACATTCTACAGATTGCAGAGATAAGGCAAGAATTTATCTTAAAGTTAAACAATGCTAAAACCAGAGGCGTTACTAGCCAAAATGTTTGGGGGGGGGGACGAGGTATTTACCGACTGGCTGGTCATTTTTACCGACTGGTTTTGCAGATAAAAACGACTGTGTTGACGAAAAATCGGCCAATTTTAAGAAAAATCGACTATTACGAAAAACCGACTGTTTTTAACAAAAATCGACTGTTTCCAAGAAAAAAATCGACTGTTTTTAAGGAAAATAGCGGCGCTTCGCGCCGACTCGGCTATTTTTTACCGACTGGCCGACAACATTGGGGGGGGGCGTCCCCCCCCTCCCCCCCCTAGTAGTGACGGCCCTGGCTAAAACTACAGACATTTACAAACCTAGATCCTGGTCACGACTCAAACTGAGTGGCTAGGGATTTTCAAAATAAACTGGTAGATCGTCTTTCCAAAACAAAGTAGGGGAAGCCCTTCCGTCTGAGTTCTCTGTTCAGGCTTATTAACTATCACAGCACTGTAATGACCCTATTAAAGTTAGTTTGGTTGATGCCACGGGAAATTATACAGCACAGAAGTCTAGGCTGTTTAGACTTTTGAATAGGCTAGCTTTAATAGGACAAACCTAACCCCAAAAGCATTTTTGTTTACTGCAGAATAGATTCTGGCTGGCCTAGTTTTCGTAGGAAATGTTCTGCTCAGATAAAGCAATTAAGACAAAATACTGCACCTTATGAACGAAGGATTAGTTCAAACCCAAAATTTATTGTGTATTTGAACGAAACTGTTGCAGTTTTCGAGGAACTGCCATGCTCAAGGCCAAGCCGCTCAAGCCTAACATCAAATTCATGTAAGCCTTTGCTAATCTATTTTAGCATTGCCTAAGTTTTCCCTTAGTTAGGCTCTAGGCTAACCAGTGTTTGAAGTCAAAAGTCATCATGATGACCCAAATCCCAAAATCAGGATTTTAGACTGGAGCTAAGATAGTGCCTTCACAGTTGCAACGACCGTATCTCACAAAGTTTTAAACAAATGTATTAATAATGACATAACCCTCCACTTCCAGCCCTTTTATTTACTCCAGTAATTCAATTCTATTCAATTCTACTTTTCGATGGCAACTATGTATCCATACTACACACGGCCTATATTAGCCTAGATGCTATGTCAATGGTGATCTGAACAGAACACTGAAGGTTCCCATCATCTGGCCCTGTCCCCCACAAACATTATAAAATACAACACAAATTAACAATGACCTCAAAGTTTTTGTTTAGTTTGAGAGTTCTTCCTTTCCTCCAAGAATATGAAGGTGATGAAATTCCAAAGAATTAATCGAAACAAGCTAGCAAGCGACAACGAACATGCATCGGTATAAAAGCGCAACGAGTTTGTCTTAACTGACCGAAGAGGACTAGACTCTGACTAGTAGACTAGATACAAAGTATATTCCCCAGATTTCGCCAAGAGGTGGCTCAAATAACTTGTCTGACAGCCCTCTTTTCTCACTTTAATTTTTGACCCCCCCCCTTCTGTTCACCCCCAAATACAGGGATTGCCTCGACCAACCCGTCCAAACTAATTTAGAAATAGTCACTTCCTCGATTCGGGGGACGCCGTTCCCCGAGAACGGCGAGAATAGAGGGAGTCACTCCACGTGGACACCGCGTACGGAAAACAACGAGAACACGAGGAATGCTTTCAAAATGGATTTTGTTCGAAACCAAAAATATGCAGTTGACGTAATTGTCTGGATCCTCTTTATTTTTGGTTTTTTTTATTCTGATTGTTTTGAATTAGTTTTACATTGCACCAACAGCAGCAAAAATTGATTCCCCTCCGAATCTGAAAGGGAGTCCTTTTTATAGCACTTACCCTTCGGCCAAGTGCCATATAGCGATCGCAATTTCTGTCCGTCCGTCGGTCTGTCGGTCCGGGTTTTGCTAGTTCGAGCACTTCCACATAAGCTAGGACGATGAAACTTGGCAGGCAAATCAGGGACCTTAAATGATTAAGTTGGAAATAGCCATTTCCCCGGTCCGACTATCGTGGGGTTGGGGGGGTGGAGAGAGGGGGAATCCAGAATATTTTGGAATTTATAACTTTCGAATTGGTGATCGGATCTTAAATGAAACTTGATGTATAGAAAGGTCTCGTGTCTCAGATTCCCCATTTTAAATCCGGACCAGATCCGGTGACACTGGGGGGAGTTGGAGGGGGAACCGGAAATCTTGGGAAATGCTTATAGTCGAGGGTTCGGGATGAAACTTTGTGGGAAGAACAAGCACAAGTCCTAGATACGTGAAGGGCATAACCGGGCCGGATCCGATCACTGTGGGAGAGTTGGGGGGGGGATTGGAATTCCTAGTGATCCCGCGAGTTCGGTACTTGCTGATGTGCTAGGACGATGAAACTTGAAAGGCATGTCAGGGACCCCAACAGATTGACTTGAGAATAGTCGTTTCCCCGATCCGACCATCCGAGGAGAGTGGAGGGAGAGGAATCCGGAAAATTTAGATAATTTATAGCTTTTTAACGGATGAACGGATCTTAATGAAATTTAGATAGACCTCGCGTCTCAGACGTCCAATTTCAAATCCGGACCGGATCCGTTGACTTTCGGGGGAGTTGGGGGGACCGGAAATATTGGGAAACGCTTCTAGAGTGGAGGGATCGGGATGAAACTTGGTCGGAAGAACAACGATAAGTCCTAGATACGTCATTAACATAACCGGACCGGATCCGGGCACTGTCCGGAAGTGGGGGTCCGGATTTCTGACCATCCCGCGGGTTCGGTACTTCCTGATGTAAGGACGATGAAAATTAAACTGATTAGAGAATAGTCATTTCCCCGATCCGATCATCGTGGGGGTGTGGAAGGGAATCCGGAATCTAGTGTCATGCATAACTTTTTAACGGGTTATGGGATTTGAATGAAACTTGGCAGGTGGAAAGAAATATCGTCTCTGATGTTCCATGTCAAGTCTGGATCGGATCCAATAAGTGCATACAAAAAGAAAAGATGCAACGCGGGTCCAAAAAAAATAAAGCCAACAGACGGGCAGACAGACGGACAAAATCTACTAATTCATACGTATCCCATCACTAACATTTTGGGATGCCTCAACCTCTTCCGATTGATATTGTCCTAACAGACGGATGAGAAAATTTCGTGAACTCATAAATCTCACATCGCTTACGTTAAAGGACCCCTCTTGCTTATTCTGCCTTCTTTATTATCCAAAGCTCCATTATGGAATTATAAGCTTCTGAAATCCCTCTTTTTGCCGTTCTTTCGTACTGTACTTACGGCTTTTTAGCGCTCTTTCGGCCTAGCCGAGTTTTACCCGTCACGCAACGCAAACTTCGCCGAAAGTTTCAAGGTCCACCGACAACTATGTCTTACCAAGAACAAATAACGAGAGAGAACTGCTGTCTCCCTGTCTCGGTCATACAAACATGCTGAATCGAGTAAAATACGGCCGACTCCCGACGCTAACGAGCGGAGGTTACTAGTTTCGCCCCGCATCACGTTTCGTTACCTCTACAAATAGCTAAATCGTCGCTAAAGAGGAAATCTAGAAGCCAACGTTGATTGGTTCTATGAGCGCGCTCCAGAGCGGGTTAGCGCGCGGAGTACGCCTCCTGCTCGCCTCTTTCAGTATTTCTTGTGCGAGAAGCAACGGTGAAGACGGAAGAGGAGTAAACGGGTATCAACACCAGCTCAAAGCTAGAGTAAATACCTCGAGCTCCGCTCAGATTTGTCGGGGTTTTCATAGTCGCTGCATGCGACTAAAGACAGAAGTTCTATCTGAATTTGTTCTTGTTCTTACTTAAGAACATGAGAAGCTTGAAGCACTGGTTTTCATTTTGAAAGACGTGGTAGACCTTCAGGTCTATCCATCCGGTGCATTACGAATTTGCCTTCTCAGCCGGGCTCTGGACCTTTTGTTATTTAATTTATTATTAAAAAGAACCTGAACCTCTTCTTTTTTGGACTTTTTTGTTCATGGTTTTCCCACTTTTTAACCAACAGCGCGTTCATTTTTCAGTTATATTTTGCGCCCAGCTGCAGTCTCGGAGGGCGTGAAGGCTGCACAGAGTCGAGAAGCTCTAACAAGAAAATCTGTAATTCTGCGTGGAAAATAATGATATCTTCAACAAGTGCGCAAGTGCTCAGACGTGGAGTGTAAAATAATGAATTGGATTGTAACGTTGAATTTCCCGTAACGTTTAATATTCGCATTGCATAGTTATCCGTGAAACCAACTATTGAGCTCTCAAAGAATCTCCAAATACGGCTCAGGCTCAGGCTCGAAAACCCTAACGTCAAAGTCATAAATTTTCGTAAGCGCGTCTCATCTGACACCTTCCACGTGAGAACACATGTTAGTTCATTTAGAAACACAATCCCTTCGCGTCAATCGTAATTCGGTCTCCAATCACAGTATTGTCCATCTTTGTCTTTCCAGTTTTGCTTCGTATAAACCCCGTAGGCTTGTTCCAATCAATACACTACTGGCATTACTTTCACTTATCTTGAAATGTATTTCGTTTATATACCTTGTTCAAACACACTAATGTAATGTCAAAGTCCTAAAGTTTCAGATCCCATTTCATCATTCCCATCCTTCCGCGAAAACACATGTTGTGACTATGTGTTTTCCACACCCTTTGCGAAACATGAACCAAACAAACGCAATGCGCATCTTACGAAAAGTACTGTGTACACGAAATTTTGACGAGTGTCATCGTTCACGAACTTAACACATGGGCGATCTGAGCCCCGTCGCAAAATCTCGCAAAATCTCAAATCATGGGCAATCTGGGCCCAGTTGCCCATGAACGGGGAGGGTGGGGGAGGTTCAGTCTCAAGATGTTCATCGTGGCCAGATATATACATATATATCCACAAGTATACAAAATTTGAACTCGAGACATGGCATAGACGAGCGTAACTCATGGGAAATCTGGGCCCAGTTACCCATGAACGGGAGGGTGGGGAGTCAAATTGCTTATCTAAACCTAAATATCCTCGACTATACCAACTTAGAGTTTGATTCCACTCACGGGTAAAAAAAAAATTCTCATGGGCAAATTGGGCCCATGAACGGGGAGGGTGGGGGGTGATTCAACTCCACATAGATATTCCCAACCTGATGATCCACAAGCACAAAGGAATTTCATCGCCCTATCTCCAGTTATTATCAAGTTAAAAACATAAAAAATGGGCAATCTGGGCCCAATTGCCTCTGAACCAAGTGGGTTTGGGCCCGCAAAAAGAAAAAAGAGACTCCATGCTCAAACCTACCAAGTTTCAACTTGATACCTGTTGAATCCTGTCACGGCTAACGAACTAAACTTTACTCCTGGTCAATCTGGGCCCAGTTGCCCTTGAACGGGGTAGGTGGGGGAGGTGCAACTTTGAAGGTAATTTCCCAGCCCTAGGATCTACAAGTACAAGGAATTTCATCATCCTGTGCTCAGGTCTAGTCAAGTTATGAACATTATTCACTGGGCAATCTGGGCCCATTTGCCCCTGAACCGAGTGGGTGTGGGACCCCCAAAAGGCACAACTACACCCCAATACCCACAAGTGTACCAAGTTTGAACTTGATACTTATAGTGGTTCACGAGTTATGAGCTCCACAAAAAAACGGTGAAAACCGAAAACCGGAGACCGATAGCTGCTACAGCGCTCGCAATAATGGATTGTTCCAAGGAACACTCCACTAAAAACGATATTCCTGAGCCATTTCATCATGGAAAGATCCTTTCTAGTAACAGTTGTACTTTAAGGGATCCTTCTTTCGATGTATCTATGGATACTACGAACGCGTTGAGGAAAATCTACGGAAGCACTCCGTAATAGTTTATTACAAACAATAGACACAACGTTTTTGCGAGGAGAAAGAGAGAATCTCAATCCGAGATTACAGGTCTTTACCAACACACAAAATTAAATAACAACAAAAAAGACAGAACTTCTAATTTACACGTGAAGCCACATATTTGGGAACTTCCGCAGCCTTCGTAGTTTGAAAAGGACGGATCTGTTTGACTATGAGCGTGTTCCACCCTTCTAACAATAGTAACAATTAATATTTTCGTCCCAGCGTCGTGAAAAGTTACTACGCTGACCGTTCCAACCTTCTCAAAATAGTAACTATTTGCTTACCACGCTCTGGAGCGAAGTAAGCATTACAACTACGATCTATGTGACGCGACTGGCCGATTCGCCCGTGGCGCAATATTTTGCCGAAAACAGAGAAATTTGTTCCAGCCCTGACGTCAAGAAGCCATAATCCGTGACGTCATGCGTAGTAAATTTGGTAAGTAGGGCGGAACACGCTCTACAGAAGGCAGAGCACGGACAGAAATAGCGCGGGACGCAAGGGCCACTACTTTTTCCACCGGCGTTGCCACTTTTCCCTGACGTAGCCATGACACTTGGCCGCAAAAACCTGGTCGGTTTTTACCAATAATTAACGAGAAATCTCGCTTTTTCAGCTTCTGATTTTTGTCGTCGGTCGCAGAATTCTGGCTCGCTTTGTCGAAGAGATCGAAATCTATGACAAATCGCAGAATTAAGTGGCAACAGTTCCATTTAATATGTTTCGTGTAAAGTCAAGCTTATCCTGGCTCACATCATCGAAAATCTGACGCAAGCAATAGAGACCTCCGGTATATAGAGATAGAGGTAACGCGAAATTTGCTGTTATATTCATTACCGAGTAAGAAGCAATTCACAGAATTCACTTTTCGTCTCACGCTTTGTCGAAAACAGATGAAAAATCGTAGTATTCCGCGACAAGTGGCAACACTGGCGAACCATTCGTTCCCTGTTAAGTCCAACTAAAGCATTGTTCAAATAGGTGTTATAAGGTGTATTACGGCGTCTAAGGTGTATTTCAGATTCCTCTTTTCCTGGGGCGCGCTGTAATAAGGCGAATAAGGAGAATAGACTCCGTTCTATCTTCGCTTATGCAGAGCCAGTCAGATAGCTTGGTTGGTTTCGCCAGCGGGCCAAGGAAAGGAGCAGCGTCGTCAGGGTTGCCACGGGAAGCACTAAAGTTCTACTTTGTTGGAAGTTAAAGAAACAACTTTTCTTCAAAAGGATACGTTTTGTTCTGTTACGCTTACTGTTAGTTCGAGGACCAGTGCTTTCCATCCGTTAATTTAGTAGCTTTTTACAATACAATGGGCGTCAAACTGTACTCGTGTACTTCAAGTAGTATTAAGGACACTTTTCTGATCTTTAGAAGCTTGAAATATTGTATCAGCCTGGCAACACCGAACGCAGCAATGATAAGAATTCAGCTTTTACACCTATTCGAACAATGCTTAAGATAAGATGGTCAAGAATCTGACGCAAATAACATAGACCTCCAAAATGTAGAGACCAAGGTGACGATCAACCTCACATGCAACAGTCATCACAAGGAGTGTTCAACAAGATCAAAAATCCTTATTTCACTCCAAGCTGTGATGGTATGGTTATTTAAGGTAAAACTTGTGCTGTCATATTCATTACCGGGTACCTATAATGCAACTCGGGGAAAGAGTTCCGCGCAATTTTTCTTGCGAGTGAACCGTACTTGCCAAAGGTTCCCATTGCACTCTCATAATGCAAACCCACGAACGCGCCATTGATTTAGGGTTTGAGTGACAAAGGGTTGACTCGGGGCAAAACTTCGAATCTTCAAAATGCTGTCTGATCTGCAGAGCCGGCTCTTCGCAAGTACTGTACTGAAAATAGTGAGTCACCGGAACGGTTTTCTTAATTTTTTTTTTAATAAATTAAACATTGCTAATCTGTTTGTAAAGCTCTATTCCTGAAACCTTTCGTTGTGACCAGTTGTGTTACAACTCCCCCAGATATTGCCCAGTTTTGTTGACATTTACGCACAACACAATACGTATCCTTAGCCTGGACGCTTTTAGCGCAACGCACGAAACGCGAAGTTTGAACGCTGCCAAGCGATGACGACAAACAGAACTCACAACTGCGGATCAGGTCCCTTTAAGCTCCTGACGTAACAGCTTAGCCCGCGTTTGAAAACTTTTGTGAATCGTGAACGCTTCAACGATAAAGTTAAACAGAACTAAGTCAGACTAAGTTAAGTTAGCAGCACGAGGCAACTGCGTCAAACCACGAAGTGTGAACGCTACTTAAGCCCTGTAACTGAAGCGATGATGCTCAAAGCTGAGGGTTAAGGTCCATTAAGCTCCTTATATAATAGCTCAGTCCAGCGATTGACCACTGCGTCGAATCAATAAGTATGAAAACTCAGCCCTTTAAGCGGCGAGAGTAGACACAATTCAAAGCTGAGGATCAAGTCTCTGAATCTTCTTAGCTCAGTGCGTGGGAGCTGGTTCAACACTGCAAACAGTAAGGGTAAGATTTCACAGAGATGTACCAGAAGGTACGATACCGCAAAATAGGTTGAGCATCTCTCACTATCGCACAAACGGTATAAAATATCTTACGATAAATAACTTATAACACATCATTCAGGTTCTTGTTTCTATGGCCATTAGCATCACCAGCTTCGTAATTCTAGAATGAAAAATTACAAATTAAATTTCCAAATATGATGAAAATAAGAAGATATTCCGGATCCTAGAGAACCTGGAGCGCTGGTTAGAGGAAGTACATTTTTCACAGGCAGTTCCCTTGGATCGTATTGCCGTTCTTTTTCTCGAAATCATCCAGATTCTCTGATGTGCATCCTATCATACGACCGCACTGTCAGAAGTTTCAGAACACGTTAACACTTGGATGCGTGGTTTCAACAGACGTTAGCTGTTATGTTTTTCAAACGTTACGCATTAGAACTTTATGCATACAGAAAGAGCCAAACAACCACCGAAAAAACATCTGCTGCCTTTTTTGTTTGTCATCATGATTTCGAAAAAGTCAGCAGAAGCTTTTTCGGCGGTTTTTCAACCCATCCCGGAAACGCTTGTTATAAGGAAATAATTTACAAAGATTCCCGAAATTTTGACTGCCTGGGGGGGGGGCTCAACCGGGTTTAATCGAGCACTGCATTCGACCAGAGCATGCAAAGCTATTCTTAAACTTGGCATTGCGATGATTTTGAACAAATCTGTTCTCCAATGTTTCATCTCTTACTCCCCCCAACCTTATAAACAGTAGTCTGTTTTTGTGTCACCTTTTTCTAGGGCCTTGGTTCATTTTACCGTTTTTGCACCAAGGGCTTATTCCTCGCTGCTCTTTCGGCCGTTTTTTGCCAAGCCCTTTGTCCTTTCTGCCCAGGCCTGCGGAGGAAGCAGATTGGCAACTCCGAGATAAGTTGACCAATCTACTCAGGAGAATAGCGCCAGAATCTCTAACAAAGAGCGTGTCCGAAAGCTTTCAGGACTGTAAATGCTGCATTTAATGCTGCATTTTTATTTTATTTTTCGTCCGAAAGCTCTTACCTTATATGCAGCATTAAATGCAGCATTTACAGCACTAAAAGCTTTCGGACACGTTCTTTATTTCTTCTCTGACACTTCTAATTCCGAAATTTAGCCTTAATCGCCAGCTCCCCAGTTTCTTCAGCGTAAAATTTAGCATCTTCGCTGAATTTTTCGATGAATTTTATGCTGAATTAATGCTGTTTAACTGAGCTAAAATTTAAGTCCGAAAGCGAAATGCTGCATAAAATGCTGAATTAATTCAGCATTTTCGTTCGTTTCCGACCTTTCGGACACGCTCAAAAACGGTCAAACTAGCAAAAAGGGCGGAGGACTTCGGAGAGTGACTCTCTTTTGACAGAGGTACCTTTTGGAGAGACTCTTTTGGCACACATCGCGACTAATGTAACGTACCTTGTACGATGGATTATCATACGCCGATTGCGACTTTCTCGCAGTAATTGTCGCCGTTGCCTTTGTTCCCCGTCGAGCCAAGACGATCGACAGTATAAGAACAAGAAGTAACGCACACGTAGCGACAATCGCTAGCACAATCACGGCAACGAAGTAACCTTGGTTAGCGCTATTGCCGTCACGTAGCTGAGAAGACAGGAGTGGGCCTGGAAAAGATGACATAGTTAGGACAACTTCTGTGGGCTACAGCAGTGGTTCCCAACCTTTCCCGTACCGCGTACCCCTTATTGAGGTTTAAAAACGTTGCGTAGGCTACTCCTGACGAATCGTTATTCCACTATTTTATACCACGATCCGAACGTCAAAAAGACGATATTTATTGTCATCAATGATAAGGCACAAATGTGTATCTGAAATTGCGTACGATGAGGTATCTGATCCTGACGATGATATCTCAAAAACGACTCAGGAGAAACATTAAAGCTACAGACGAACTTGATTGGGAACTGGGACCTTCACGTACCCTTGCGTCGGCCTGTCGTATCCCTTTGGGTACGCGTACCACTCGTTGGGAACCACTGGGCTACAGTGTCACGCAAGGTTCAAGGTTCAAGGTTTAAGGTTTTAATTTACGCTTCAGTATAAAGTTATCATACATAGGGTTAAGCCGGAGACACAAGGTCGACTGACCAAAACCCAAGGCACGGTAGAAGACAAGCTCAACCCTATCCAAACGCCACAGATGATATAGTAGCCACTTGATGAGCAGATGATGTTTTTACTGCGGAATCCGGCGTTTTCGTCAGGTGAAAATTACTCTCACACACTCATATTGGACACAAATTTAAGTGACAACAGGGACCCACAAATTTCCTGTAACGACTCGCCATTCAGGGGGCTTGTCATTTCCTATGCTTCTATGTTGCTATGTTGCCCGAGCCTCACCTAGTTTCCAAAAATTCGGCTTGTGTCGAATCGGCGTTCTTGCTCAGATAGAGCCACTCCCGGGCCTCCTTGGACGTGAGATCACACAGACTCCCCCCTCAAGGCAATATTTTATCCCCGTGGGCCCGTGGGTATTTCTCGAACTATCTGACGCTCGGTCAAGAAAGAGGGCATCAGAAATCTCTTATTGACAAGCCCCCTGAATGGCGAGTCATTACAGGAAATGGGGAAAATGGGTCCCTGGTGACAACAAGAAAAACCAACCACATCACTGGGTGTCCCACGACAGTTATGCGACACTAGGTGGCAATGCATAGACTGCGGATGTCACCAGAAGCTCCGCTACAAAAAAATAAGAGATATACAAAGAAGATGAAATACCTGCTCCAGCTAAATTCAACTTTGGTATGGTTCCCGGCTTCGTGACGACATCGATGACGTTCGAAGTTTTCACTTTGCCGTTCGTCAAGTACGCTTCGATCCAAAAGCGGTATCTAGAAACAAAGCGAAAAATTAAAAACAAAAGGTCATACGGGAAAACAACGTGCAGTTATTTCGACGAATAATTTCGGAGTAAATATTCCGAGGTGGAATAAATTAGTTCGTTGTGGGTGCTTAACAGTTTTAAGCCTTAAAGTTTACCTGAAAAGCAAATTTATTTCTACATCTTTAGTTATATGCGTTATATTTAGTTATATTATAGTTACGTAATTATTTAGATTCTGGTAAGGGATTTTTTTCTCCACTATCTGCTATTGCAGTGACTTTCAGAATATCCACTTCCGTCTCCACAGCGCAAATTCTACTATGACGTGGTATATTTGAATCTCAACACAAACGCGGCTTTTCAGTGGGCAGCGGTGAGTATGGTGAAGATTGCGAAGTGAAGGAATGATTTAGCGGATTCATGGTGGTTAGAATTGCGGCCACAATCAGGATTCTTTTGTGTGTTGAGATTTCTTTTGTGGCCGTTAATGGTATATTGATTGTTTAATTTATATGTTTTGGATGAAATTAAAAAAATGTCTATGTCTACGTCTAAAGTGCCTGAAAACATATTTTCGTAAATCCTTTTCGTCAATCATACAACACAGGTACAAACACATAGAGATACCACAACTCCGACACGGAAAGTATTCGATATGACACTATATGAAAATAATTATTCGTGAATGGCAGAGCAACGAAGTAACTCATTTTCATTGGGTCTCAAGCCTCTTTAAAGTTTAACTGAAAATCCAATTTATTTTTGTTTCATTTAACTTAATACACTGAATTATTTGGATTCTGCAAAGGGATTTTTCTATTCTCCACTATCCGCCCAGTTATGACGTTCAGAATTTCTACGGCCGTCCCCACAACAAAAATTCTACTATGACCCGGGAAATTTTAATTTCAACACAAACGCGGCTTTTCTGTGGGCAGTGGTGAGATTGGTGAAGATTACTTAATGCCTGAACAAAAAAAAATCATAAATCTTTCTCGTAAGGCATAGTCTACAGCAAAAATACAACTGCATAGATGTACCACAAATCACACGGAAATTGAACTATACGAAAATCGATTATTCGTGGATAGCGGAACAGCGAAGTAACGCATTTTCAGCGGGTCTTCAAGTCAATTTATGTGAATAAGTGATGGGTAACTAGATTATCCTATCCCAGCCTTTTTCGGTTAAACTTTAAGTGAATAAGTGATGGGTAACTAGATGTCCTATCTCAGCCTTTTTCTGTCAAACTTTAAACCGTTAACATCTTGCATAGAGTTTTGCAAATAAAGAAAGCCCTTGTAAGTTTGTAAGAAGAGAGATTTAGAGAGATTCCTGAGAATTAGGACCAAATCACTGATTAGGTTGATAATCACAAAGAAACCATTTTTTATGGCACTTGCCTACCGGCCAAGTGCCATATACCGATCACTTTTCCGTCGGTCTGTCGGTCAGTCCGCTGTTTGCGAGTTAGGGTACTTCCAGATGTGCTAGGACGATGAAACTTGGCAGGCGTATTAGGGACCCGACCAGACTAACTTGGAAATAGTCAATTCCCCGATCCGACCACCGTGGAGGGAGTAGAGGGCGGGGGAATCCTGAGAATTTAGTAGTTTTTGTAAAACCCCTACCCCTTTCTACAGACTAGTAGGTCTGCGCGCGGCGTGACGTCATACTTTGCATCGGATCACTCTGTTAACATTGGAAAGAGCTAGTGCATTCGAGGGTCAAAGGGGTTTGTATATGTGGTGCAGTGCGGGGGAATATGGAAAATTGAGTGTTGTGTAACTTTCGAACGGGTGATCGGATTGGGACGAAACTTAATACCTGAAAACAGTTGTTTACGATCGTAATTTTACGATCGTTTTTTCCGGTCCATTCGCCTGATAGTTTTGTACCGTGCTGAATAGGTACCTGTCAATCATTACTGAAGCGGCTTTTGTAGTCTGGTATGGGAAGAAAAAGGTTTCTGGCTCCGAGGGGGATCGAACCCTCGCCCATAGCTTATGTTCTGAAGCAAAATGTTAGCGGACGAAGTGGGATCGAACCTAGGACCTCTGTGTCAGTAGCCAATGATCTTAGCCACTGGGCTATACTGAGTTGTTAAAAGGGCTGAATGTCACATCTAATGTGATTGCGGATCAAAATTATTTGACTTGCAGTTTTGGGAAATCGGTTGAAAAGGAAAAATCTTGGTACGACTGGTCCTTGAGTTATTACATGTTTGGATAGTCCGCCTTATGGCTGACTTCTCCGAGAAATTTTAAACAAATGTTCGGTTCTTTTTAAGTTATTCCCTCTTACTCCCGTCTGAAGATTTCCTCTAGTTATCGTCGGGAGAAAATGCACGAAAATTACACTCCTAGTCTTGCCGTTATTTTTTTTTTCTAGACCAAATCAAGGTGTTACTGCAAACTGCTTTGGCAGAAACTTCTGATAGGCGGCGTCACTTCTGAAATAGAAGTTTTTTTGGCTTTTGTTTTTTCACTCGGGTATGAGCCCATGATCATTTTTGCCTCAAGGGTTTTGCTTACAATTAAATTCCTTAAAGTACAAACAATACTTTTGAGCAAAATACATTTTCGTGCTCCTGATGATCATCTTTTTTGCTTCAAGAGTTTTGATTACAGATGATTTTCTATAACTTGGAAATAGTCACTTGCCCGATCCGACCATCGTGGGGGGAGGGAGGGGAGCACTACTATCCATTCACATCGTACTACGATAACTTGAAACAAGCAAAAAAGCTTGCAAGTGCCATATGAGCTTTCAGCTCTTGTTTTGCAAAGAAACAGTTTTATCGATGGGATTTTTAACTCGGATCAGTTCGATAACTCAAAATATCTTAGAGTTATTTAGAGGCGAAAGCCTTTTCTGTTGCTTTGTATTATTATTATTTAAGTAGTGAGCTGAAAGAGAAAAGTGCTCCCCGGGTGGGATTTGAACCCGCGACTTCGAACTGACCTGAATCTCCTAGACTCAAGAGGGTCTGCTGTTAGCTCCCAGGATTCAGTGGCGAACATATACCTAGGCAAACTGTGCAGATGCCCAGGTCTCAACCTCAGACGGGGCCCCGACCAGAGGCAGACGTGTTAAATGTAGAAATTATAAAAAAGTATACAGGAGGGGTAGGCAACCTCGAACTTATATGACCTTGAACCTGCCCTAAAGAGGTTATAAGGAAATTTCGGTTCAGTCCTAACAAGGTTCTAACTGTCAAGAAAATGACCTGCGACAAAAGTCGCAATGACCTGGGACCTCTTTTCGACTGCACAGAAGTTTCATTGTCAGATTATCAGGACAAGTTCGAGGTTATATAAATTCGAAAACAAAATGATGAAAACGAGATTTTCGGGGTTTCTTTTTGATCAGCTAAATTATCCCTCTAAGATGATGTGCGAGGGATAAATCAATTTCGGATATTTCCGAAAATCTCGTTTTCATCATTTTGTTTGCAATGAATGGTCAGCTTGGCTTCAAACCTTATATATAAATTAGGGGTTGGATACCTCGAATTACTCGAATACCAACTCTGTAGTTGGTACTTAATAACTAAAAATTTTTTTTTTTTTCTAAACAACCTGTCCGGGCATGCATCGACTGAATACGACACTCCAGAACTGTAGTCCTAGATTAACGACTCCGAGTCGTGTTTCGTGGTGCTAAGCGCACCAGTCAGCTAAGAATTTACTCTTGCGATTTTCCGGCCCTTCTTGGCAAGGGTCCTCTTGAAGCCGAGGCCAAAACAGGAACTTTGGGGGATATAATACGGGCTGATGAAGGCTCTCAACACTACAAATTAATAGGAGACAAGACTTACTTATGCCCTGGTTTCAACTCCTTCACGGTCATGGAAGAGGGTGCGTCGTGCTTTGCCAGTTTAAATGCTGCCGCCGTATCAGGGTCGCCGTCCCCTTGGAACAATACCCTGTAAATGCTAACGTATTTGTCTTCAGGGTAGGGTACCCCCGTCCAGTTGAGGTCGGTTGACATCTCCCCTACCCGGGTACTTGACAGGCTGACATTGAAGTTGTAGGGATCTGGAAGAAACGATGATAATACTTGCGTTTTTGCAGATACCATGGTATCTGATATATGGTCCAAAGTCGTTTTTGCAGTTATCGTGGTATCTAATACCACGGTCAAAAGGCGTTTTTGCAGTTGTCGTGGTATCTCACCAGTTACCGTGGTAACAGCTACTCGGATATCACGGTCCGACCGTGGTATCTGGTCGTGGTATCTGAAAAGTCATCTCACTTTCATCAGATTTTGTCAAATGGTGAGAAAAAAGTTCAGCACTTAGTGATGTAACTGGATATCAGTTTTTCTTTTGGGATGACTTCGAAAAGTGCAATTTCGGCAATAGCTGTTTTTGCAGTGGACCGTATATCAGATACCACGGTAACTGCAAAAACGACTAATTGCAGATCCAGTTTCCGTGGTAACAGATACCATGGTATGCGCGAAAACGCAACTAATATTTACTTAGCTTTACCAGAATGCGGCGGAGAACCCGCTTGACCGTTATTATTTATTATCCGTTTTCCGAACCCGCTTGACCTTCTTCAGCGTGAATCATGATCTAGTCCTTCGAACAAGATCAAGTTTACGGGTCATATGACTGACCGTAGAATTATCCGGTTTCCGACTCGTGAAACGTGACCGTTAGGGCAGAAATTTTCTGATACCAATGGGGACACAAAACTGTTTGAAACCATCGAGTTCATGCGTGAAATGCCCAAGAAGGGTGTGAGCCGTACAAAGACTCTACGACTGTCATGAATTATATGCCCCTTGCTGTCACCTTGTCTACGCTCAGCTCATAGAATGGCAATTCAATTCATTTTATTTTTCCAAAAATTCTTCGTTGCGAAAAATAGCGTAGGAAAATGTCAATAAACATACATTGACATGCAAATACATAGAATGCTATTACTTTACATAATCTTCTGCACAATTTAAATAGAATTTTGGCAAGAGCTCATGACAAGAAACAACAGTACACTCAGAAAAATTTTCGAAGGGAAAAACCGTTCAGGAACAGACAAATGTCGGCAACAGGCGTTACAGTACTTCTTTCGTCCGTGTACGGAAAGTTTTCTGAAAAAGCGAGCCAAAGCAACTTTGGTCAGTGACGGAAAATTTCCTTAATACACTTCCGTTCAGGAACAGAAGTTTCCCGTTTTCAGAATTTCGGAAAAATTAGTATAAACGGAAAGTTGCACCCAAGCGTAATCTTTCTGCTGCTGAACATAATATTCCTGTCCCGCGTGCAGCAGTATTCTGTTGAGGAACTGAAGTTTCTCGCACAGAAACGGAAATTTTACAGTGCAGGTATCTCAGACTACAATGAAGAGAAACCAATGAAAGAACCGCCACACCGCCCTTGGAATATGCGATATATGGTAATTTAAGGAAATTCAGCACAAGCTTACTGGGAATCATGTATAGCCTATTCACGATAATCATGTGCATATAAAATGACTCAAAATGGCTAAGCCAGCTAGGATATTCTTCAGCGATATTTCAGCCCTTCTTGGCAAGGGTCCTAAAACCAGCGACAGAGAAAGAGTAAGGGGGACGGCCATGCAGTCGGAAGTTTACCTTCAATGTTGAGTGTTTTGAATTGGATCGGCCGATCAGATATCAGCTCCTTGTCCTGATTTTCAAAAGGCATGAAAATGATATCCACTTCATACATGGTACTGGGCATCAAATCCTCAAGTTTGTAAGAGTTCACATCTCGATGAAGTAGTGACGTCATAGTAAAGACCTGTAACAAAACGACTGGTCCAGTGAAGCTACTAAGACTGACGCTGGCCTACCGCTTAACCCAACGTTGGGACAAGTACTTCAAATTTGTACTAAAGTATTAAGTTTCGAGTACTTCCAAATTTTATACTTAAAGTTTAACTGAAAAGGCAGCATCTTTTTGCATCAGATATTTGTATATACTGAGATATTTTGACCTATCTACGGGATTTTATATTTTTTCACCCGAGGCTCTAGTGACAACGTTCAGAACGTGCGCTGCTTACACGACAACCCAAAACTCACCCAGACGTGGAGAATTGCAATTACAAAAAAAGTCTGCATTTCCAGGGTTAAAGACGCTAAGCCGGGAGAAGTCACGGCTGACCCCATGAAAAATTCTTTGACTGTGTAGTAGTGTGGTAGTTGTACGAAAAAGTTGCATGGAATGGTATGTAGTAGTATGGAGTAGTTTGATTAGTGATATGTAGTAGTATGTAATACTTTGATAAACATGCATCCGACTAGGTGCATCCGACTACAATAATGATATTAAAGTTTATTTTGTTTTAATACTCGATGAAAAATTTGTAGCCTGCGTTAGTTGTGCGAAAAGGTTGCATGTATTTATATGTAACAGAAACGAATCCTATCATTTAATGTGCCTCAGACTGGGCCAATCTTAAGCAGTAGTATCCAGTAGCATCCTGTCTTGCTACAGTAGCATCCAGTCTTGCTAATGGTAGCATGCAGTAGAATGCAGGAACACAGTAGCCCTGACATAGAAGCATGTAGTAGCATCAGTTCGTACTGCATGCTACTTTTTCGTACAACTTCATACTACTAATTTTGAGATAATTTTTCATCGGGTAATGACAACAACCTTAACGCCAAACTAATACAAATAAATTAATAATGCCAAACGTATTAAGAGAAAATACAAAGCCTCATCTCGCAAAAATGGGCTTACCTGTGCATTGACATCCAAATTCTTGTATCGCAGTTGAATGCCATCTATGAGCTGCCGTTCGTCCTGTTCAAAGCTCCTCCATTCAATTACAACTTCGTTTGCTTTCACGTCAACTGCTTGAAGCTGGGCATCAGTGACCACCTTGGATGGGTGAGAGGTGGATGGTTTGATGGATTCTGGAAGGGTGGTATCCACCGGCATAGAGGGCTTCGCGGGGAGGTCAACTGAAAAAAAGAACTTTGTCTCATTCTCAATCTCTGAAACGAGCAAGAGATCTCTGGTTAAGTACACTGTCAGAAGTTTCATAACAGATAACACAAGGATGCGCGGTTTCAACGGATAATGCGTAACAGCTAACACTTCGGGTGTTATCTGCTGTGTTTCAAAATGTTGTGCATAATAAGCGTTACCATTAGGAAGAGCCGAAAAACCTCCAAAAAGCATCTGCTCAGTTTTCTGACATCATGACGATAGACAATGAAGTCAGTAGATGCTTTTTTGGCTGTTTTTTTTACTTTTCCTAGCAAAGCTTGTTATGCATAACATTTAATGCGTAACTTTTTCAAACACAACATAGAACATCCCAAGTGTTATCTGTTCCGCATTGTCTGTTGAAACCGCGAATCCTTGTGCTATCTGTTATGAAATGTCTGACAGTGTAGTTGTTTTTTAGAGGGTCAGATCGGTTCTGGCATAACGGCCCTGTTCCAAAAGGCCGTTTTTGGCATAAGACGTTTTCTGCCAAAGACGATGTCATCGAAACATTTTCTGCCAAAGACGATGTCATCGAAAACGCCAGGGACAGTTCATTCAGCAGATGTTTGATTCTTTGGACAGTTCAGATTTTGAATTTTGCTTTTCGCGTCAAAAGCGGTCAAACGAGAATAAAAAATTAACAACTTGTCATCTGCCAAGTGTTTCAGCTTTCTGTAACACAAAGAATGAAATCAGATTCGTTTAATTCTGTCCGCTCTTTATTTCCGAATGTTATATTTCTTTTGTTGGAATTCATCGAACGACAATAGATACAAATCTGTTGCAATACTTCCGACGGCGTAATTTTGCCGTCTGAGGATGGAGAAGCAACTGAGTAAAAAAGAACAAAAGGTAACAAAAAATTTGATTAAATCTGACTTTATTTTAGTTAAAAAATGTTTGCGCTTACGACCGTGCATTTACTGTTTGTTAGGTTTAAATTTCAACATCAAAGTTTGGCGACGTTCAAAGTAACATACCTCTACTGTACCATCTCTACTGATCACCGAATCCTTCCAAGCGGCCTCTTTTTTTTAGAGGCCAATGAGTTATTTGTTTATTGTGCTAATATTACTATTTCCAGAGAGTGGGAGCAGCAATTCATTCTCGACCTAGGTTCCTAGCATATTTTGTGTGCAAAACAAAACGAAAAAAAAATAACTCTTTTAATGAAGCCTATAGCTAAAAACACTGTGAGTGTTATCCGCAAGAACCTTGCCGAGGTGCGACAGTCTACTTATCCTTATTTTATTAACTTAGATATTAGATAGGCTCGAAAACCCGATTAAAATGCGTTAAGTCTTCACCTTCCGGAATCTGGGTTCCCAGATTTTCCGAGTTTTTTTTTTTGTTTCTTCTGCGATACTTAAAAATTCCGGAAATCTGGAAGTTCAAAAGCCCCTTTTTTCCGGATTATTTTGATATACTTTCGGACCGGTTCATATTCCAGATGCAATTTACAGAAGACGTCAAAGAAGAATCTGGAAGCCCAGATTCCGGAAGTTCCGGGAGGTGAAGACCGGACTTTACTTCGTTGCTCCACTATTCACATGATCTATTTTCATCGACTGAAAATTTTTCTTACAAATTTGCGGTACCTCTACGCTTCAAATATTTAGCAACTAAAATACTCTTTATGACTATCTCTCCTTGCCGTTGCAAAATCTCCGGCCTCTCCGGGTACCTAGCGGAAGAAAGGCAGAAGTGGTATCACAGCTGATCCCAAAGATCGCCGTGATTGTACAACTCTGCGGACGAATCCGAACGCCGTCTGAGCCGTCCTTTACAGCTGATTGGTTGTCTGCCTTACTGACGTCACGTGAAGCGCTGAAGAGCGGGCTCTCCACGCCTGCAAGGCGTCCTACGGTTTTTCCCCTCGTATGAGCAACGGCGTAGAGGGAAGTAGAAGGGTATCAACTCAAAACTCACAGGATGTACCTCTAGCTCCGCTCAGTTTTATTGGGGTATCCATAGTCACTGCATGGGCCCAAAGACGAAGGTTCTATCAGATTATTTGATCTTGGGAGCATACTTTGCGAAAAACTTTACGAACGCCGTCTGAGTCGTCTTTAAACTTACAGTCGTCGCTGAACGGTGTGTACGGCGTTTCAACTCGTATCCTTTCACTTTCGATTGGAACTGACGGGCCGCCCAAATCCAGATGGGCCTTCGCCTGAACTTCGTGGATGGCGTCTTCCCTCAAGTTATAGATTACATGTCGCTGGTGTGAACTGGCGAAAACTCCGTCGGGCTCTCGGAACTCAGCGGAATCAAACGCTCCATCAGATCCGCTGTAAAAAAATGTTTTTACTACGTGACTGTACATTAGATAGATTAGACAATAATAATAATTAGGTCTCTTAGAAAAAAATACTAGTAACTATACAACACCCTCCACAAGTTTACACTTGTTAAGAAGTTTAACCCCCCCCCTTGACAGATGAACCTAGCCTGCATAGGTAAGGTATGGTAAGGTAAGGTAGAATTTTACTGCAACGGAAATAGCATAGAGTTTAAAATGATTTTTATAAACGGTTAATAAAATTAAATAGCAATAAATAAAAAATTATGAGCATCCATAAATATAAAATATTATAACCCTGCTAATCATTTGTGAAGCTAAGTTGGCCATGAAATTTGGTATCCAGTGCCTCGAATCCCAGCGAATCCGAGCGGCAGACATGCCAGTGGCATACAAAAATTGCACTTTGGTAATAAAATAATTTTTATAAACACTAAATAAAATAAAATAGCACTACAATAAAGAATAAAGAATGAGAAAAGAACGAGCATCCATAAATATTCTAAATATTACTACCCTGCTAACCATTTCCATGAAATTTGGTATACAGTGCCTAGAATCTTAGCAACAACATTTTAACGAATATCAAATCAAATTGTAGGCTACATTTCAATTTAAAACTAGACGTAACTGTAAATATGAATCTATACAAAAACTATTATTTTATAAGGATTATTTAAAAAAAATGTGTGCCAAATTTGCTGAACCGTCTTCGAACTTTGTTTTTCTCCCATAAAGCAGTTCGCCCGGAATCCGGCCAGACCCGGAAAACTTGTAAAAGTAAAAATTTTACCTGAAACTGATAAAGGCGGAAGAAGATCGCTGGCACTTCGATTTTTTCCAACTTTTCGTCTCGTCGGTTTTTCTGACGAAATTTTTCTTTTTTTTACGATCGTATATCTCGAGACGATCTTCGTACAATGTAGGCTACTAACGAATGTATTGTTCCCGGTATTAATGCCAGCTGTAGACATTTCAAATGACTTCTAGCTGTTTGCTAAGTAAATTGGAAAAGTAAACTGAGTAGACTAAATTGAACTGAATCCAAAATCCTGCAATGGATCAATTGCAGGTTCGTTCCTTCCCAACTTTGACCCTGAAGTTCGACAGCCTGACGAGGACCCTTGACAAGAAGGGCCGAAATATCGCTGCCAAAGCATCGTAGCTGACATTTTCGTTTTATGCATTATTTGAATATATCTCAACGAGTGTTCGGGTATAGTATTGTTAATGCGGAAAACCGGTTATCTGAATTTTGCCTTGTTCTTATCAATGGTCAATGGGCCTGGGAAAAGGCTTATAACACCCAAAGCCGTGTATAACTTGTTAAAATCAGAGCCTAGCTTTACAGTATTTAACTAGTTTTGGATATTGAAACAAAAATAGTAAATAGTGCGAGGTATGTTTTAACAACCTATTATGTGCCATTGGTTATACCAGGGACCCATAAATTTCCTGTAATGACTCGCCATTCACGGGGCCTGTCAATAAGAGATTTCTGATGCGCTCCTGACCGAACGTCTGAGAGTTCGAGAAACACCCACGGGGATAGAATACGCGAATATCCAGATAGACAAAATTTGGGATTGGCTGCTGGCGCCTTGAGGGAGGAGTCTCTCTGGCGCGCACGTACAATGAGGCAAACAAGAATGCCGATCGACTCAAGCGGGGATTTTTGGAAGATGGATTGGTTCGGTCATCATATCAATATAGAAGCATAGGAAATGACAGGCCCCCTGTAAGGAAATGTATGGGTCCCTGGTTATACTTACAACAGTCGAGATAGGACTTCGATGTATCCTGTCAAACCAACGTAAAGCGAGGGGATATTGAACTCGACTTCGACTGTTGAGACATTAAAGGCCGTTGCAGTAAGGTTTGTGATGGACTTAAGATCCTGTGGCGGCTTCTGGACCCCGAAGGGAGTCTGAATTTCCGTCATCGATGGAAGCTGTGGCTCTAGAAAAAAAAAATTCGGTTGTGTTTTTTGGAAGCTGTGAACTGTTCCCATCCGCCACCTGGGTCACCCAGAACCCGGACAGCCTATCAGAAACAGAGAAAAATAACACTAGGGAGTAGCGCCAAGACTTGAAAGAAGTGACACACACTCAAATAGCAGCGACACTAGCACCACTATCGATAGTGAACGTCCCTACTGAAACTCAATCGGTCGTGCACCAGCGCTGGCTCCAGTAACTTCACATTCTGAACACAGCAACACAAAATCCAACCTCCCCAGTTTCCTTGATGTGTGCAGACCGCATCTTAGCTTTACTAGAAATTTTTAAACCCGTAAGTTTTTGCACGCTTTAAACGCCGCAAGCGTAGTGTGCGACGCTATGAGCATGGCCCGTTTGCGACGCAAGGAAAGCATAGGTACTACGCTACTCCCTAGTGTTACTTTGCTCTAAAGCAAACAAAATCTAGGGAGTAGCACCAAGACCTATGCTTTCCATGCACCGGAGACGGTCTTTACCCGTAGCGCCGCCCACTATTCTCGAGACACTCGAAGAGAGACAAACTTGTGGGTTTGGAAAAATTTGTAACATAAATAAAATGCGGTCTGCACACATCGAGGAAACGGGGGAGGTTGCATCTTTTTTTGCTGTCATCGGAATATGGAGTTTTTAGAGCCAGCGTTGTTGCAAGGCTGATTGAGTTTCAGTAGAGACGTTCTCGATCACTAGTGGTGGTTTGTCGCTGCTATCCGAGTGTGTGTCACTTTTTCAAGTTTTGGCGCTACACCCTAGTGTTATTTTGCTATGATCAGAAACCTAAGAAACACCCCTTCGTCAGAAGTGCCTCATAAAATTTCTCCCGTTATAGAGGCAAAGAGGTGTGGTTTCCTCATTGCAGCGAATAAAGCCAAAAGAGAGACTCAAGGATTAATTTCTAGAAAAACAAAATGAAAATTCGCCGCGCGCAATAATTCACGGAGAGCGTTTTCGTCTATTCTACTTTCCAAGATAACTGTTATGATCCGCTGACCTACTCAAGGCATCACTCGAGGCGTGACGATAAATACAGCTTCCAAGACGGAAAAAGCGGAATGAATTGTTACCGTGCTAACCGTCATCAAGATATGATGTAAATGCTTGTTTTGTTTAGGCTAGAGTAACGTAATAATGTGTTTGATAAGAAAACTGTGACGGAGTCAGTTCCATTTTTAGAGGAGGAATTAGTTTTTTGTGGATTTTTTTAATAACTAGATCAATCAATCAATTTTGAATCCTTTGGAGATGGCAATTTGCTTCCAGAAACCGTGTGTTCTTCAGACCTGGCTCGAAGCGTAGAGCCATATTTCGTGCACCTTCATCTGAAATGACTGACTTTAACTGTTTTAGAAGCATCGTTATAAAGTTTTGGAATAATGTATTTTTAATTACCCTTTCTCCTCCAGTCTGCTACACAGCAATATACCGAAAAACGTTCCGACAAACATGGAAATAATGAGTATTCGTAAGACGGAAAAACTATCTTCTTTAATGCCGTCGTCAAAAGTCCCCAGTCTCATGGCATTAGAGACGTCCTTATTTGGAAGGTGCGGTTTTTACTAACGTGGTACTGACTTTCCCTGTTTTAACCGTCACTATTGTTTTATCATTCCGCGGATTTTGCTTTCGCAGTTTTTGACCGTCGCTGTTTTTATTTTCGTAGTTCTGACCGGATGCCGTTTTTGTCTGTCTGGAACTACAAACGAAAAGGGACTTCAATTCTCAACTTTCTCTACAATTTTTTTTTTATTCTCCCTTAGCCCATCTTCACCTACTACACACAAACTTGCAGATCTAAACTAATTTGGCGGAAAGGAAGCTGTTGCGAAAGGTCGTTGATTTTTTTTCCCACTATGAGAGGGAGTTGATTTCATTACGGTACGTCTTCAAGAAGTAGCTTATTGTTCTACGATTAAGAAATAGTGAATGCTAACTTACGAAGGAGGCAATTATGAAAGCAGGAACATAGTGGTCTATCCCTTTCTAAGCCTTCACGAATCCATGGTACCTAGCTCATATACAAAAAACATGAACAGCTTATTATGGGCCCTTTTAGCTTAAGGCATGACTGAAACCTTGTAGTATTCCGTTCTTTTCCTCTCATTAAGAAGAGTCCTCCTATTTTTAATTTTAATTTTCACAGTTTTTTCATGCTTTTCCTTTTTAGCCAGATCTAATCTTCATATGGGGACTATTTTTCACAACTAAACCCCGCCTCTAGCGTCGTTTGTGATTGGCCGAGTCGGACGTACAGTATGTACAAATCAATCAGAGACAACGTTAGTTGGCGATGCTAGTCAAGGTTGCGCGTAATAGATACGTTGCTTTTGCAATGGGAGACATGGCAAAAGTTAATGCAGAACAGCTGACCTGCTTTTTTTCTCTTTTCTTCGGGGAATCTGAATGCAGCAGCCGTATCCTATGGTGAGAAACTGGAGCGATAAGCTATTCAGTTAACCTTTAAGGAAATACTGAAATAAGATGCTGTGGGAAAGGTTTTTTGTACGTATTGCAACGATCTTAGGTCCTAATAGTGTAATAGCTACTATTTTTACCCGAAAAAACCCCCCCCAGAAAGTCCCCAAACTAACAACGGTTACCTTTTTAGTTCCCAAGACCAGAAATGAATTCTGTGGTATTGAATTTTGATTGTGTTCAAATTTGAATATATTTTAAATTTAAATCACATGCAAACATTTCAACTGACAAAGTTTTTGTTTGAGTAAATAAATTTATGTTCACGTGAAATGTAAATTCGGTACCATTACTGTGAAGGACGTTTTAAAATTAAATTCCACTCTAATACTAAATTCTTACGTAGAGTCGGAATATTATGCAAGGGACATTCACTGTGACAAAGAAACCAGAAGTAAATTTGAATTTTCGTAGGTCCAAATCCAGCCACGGGATTTAGATCCACGAACACCACCACAGAGACCACAGTTCTGTCTTTCAATTCACTACTTAAAATACTCAGAGCTAGGGAGACACTAGGGAGTAGCGCAAAGACCTATGCTTTCCATGCTCTGCAAACGGGCCATACTCGTAGCGCCACCCACTACGCTTGCGGCATTCAAGCGAGATAAATTTGTGGATTCAGAAATTTCTAGTAAAGCAAAGGTGCTGTCTGCACAACCCAAGGAAACAGGAAAGGCTGCATCATTTTTTTTTGCTGTGTTCAGAGTATGCAGTTACCGGAGCCAGCGCTGGTGCACCAGAGCAAAATAACACTAGGGAGTAGCGTCAAGACCTATGCTTTCCTTGCTTCGCAAACGGGCCATATTCATATCGCCGCCCACTACTCTTGCGACACTTAAAGCGAAACAAACTTGCCGGTCTATACATTTCTATTAAAGCTAAGATGAGGTCTGCGTGTTAGTGGGGACGTTCATTATCGCTAGTGGTGCCAGAGTCGCTGCTATTCGAGTGTGTGTCACTTTTTTTTTTAAGTCTTGGCAGTGTTATTTTTCTTTGCTGGTGCACGAATGAATGAGTTTCAGTAGGGACGTTCTCTATCGCTAGTGGTGGTAGTATCCCTGCCATTCGAGTGTGTGTCAATTTTGTCAAATCTTGGCGCTACTCCTTAGTGTTATTTTGCCCTGCAAAATACTACTACTTCACTTACTATCGGATGGTAGGCCGCATTGCCAGGCGATACAGCAGTCATCGTTCGCTAGAGGTCCAAGTTTCGCTTCGCTCAAGTCACAGGGTAAGTTTCTAGGCGGCGTTGCTGTAACGGGCGGACATCTTGCACTACAGGAGACGTTTCCAAACTCGCAATAGCAACGCTTATCGCAGCCACTGGCCTGAAAGGGGAAGAAAAGACGAACTTTACAATCCCGAAATACTGAAAGCGTGTTCTATCCCACTTACCGTGGTTACTACGAATGAAGTGACGGATACTGGGTTCTTGGCGTCAAGGCTAGAACGAATTTTCCTCTTTTCGGCAAATATTGTGCCGCGGGCTGATCGGATCAATCACGTCACAGAGATCGTGGTTACCACGCTAACGACGCTCCCGAGCGTAGAGTAACCGAGCGTAGTAAGCAAATAGTTACTATTAGTTACTATTTCGAGAAGGTTAGAATGAGCAGCGTAGTAACTTTACATGAGGTTGGAAAGAAAATAGTAACTCAGATTGTTAGAAGGGTGGAACACGCTCTAAATTTGCTTGGCTCAGGACACAAGCAGTTCATTGCACTGTTGGAAGTTTCTAGAGATAACACACGGTTCTGTTGCTGGAATGGTAAGGAAGTAAACCATGAAGTTGCATATTTGTAGAGACTTCTTAATCAAAACTCTCTGCGGTTTTAGACCGAAAACATGTCATCAAGATGAATAATACTATCTAAGCCTTTTTTGAACTCACTGACCGTCTCCGCACTGACTACATCGTCTGGTAGGGGAGTTCCACGGGACGGCCACTCTGTTTCCAAATGCCCAACGTCCGACTTCCGTGTCAGAGCTTGAATGAACCATTTTTAAACGCTGGAAGGTGGTCGTAGGCGCCACGGGCACAACTGGTACATCTCACCCTGGTGAAATCTGTCGGCCAATGTGGGAATTCGAAGTCGACGCAGTCTTTCACGGAAGATTCTTAAGAGAAACGGGAAACTTTTTATTGAGAAAACTTACCGAAGAGGGGAGCTCCTCAAAATTCTTAAATTTATCTCCCTTGTACTGGCAACTCCCATCGTTTAGACACTTCGGTTCCGCACAGCAGTTCGGTGGCTCCCTCGACTTATTCTGATGCTCCCAGTCTAAACAATTTGGGTTGATCAAATCTAGTCCAAAGTCGTGAGGGCACTCGATGGCCGCACAGTCGACCGAGCCATCTTCATTGCATGTGCAGAATGAGACGCAACCATCATTGAACTCCTCACCGGATTTCCGGATCTGGCCCTTGTATGAGCAAAATCCGGCCGGAGCCGGTTCGGATACTGGATTTTCGTGGGCTGGTTCGGGTTCCGAGTCGAACATTTCGCTCAGGGCATCGACGCTTTCTTCCTCAGCGGTCTGGTCGTCGCGGGCCTTCGAATCTAGGGAGAAAACAAAGAACCTTAAAGCAGAACTGACGGCCCAAAGCATTTCCTCTGTAACTCAGCTAAAGGATTGTTGTGCAGGGCCGATTAGTCATTAGAGCCAATCAGTATTGATAGATGAAAATCATATATGTTGCATTGTCGAAAGGCTCTTACGACGAAAATGGGGGTAGCTACTTCGGTGTAGGCTGTTCCAGGGTTCAACAGCTCCGCTTGAGCACGTTCTTGAGGAAACGACATTTTACAAGCTTGAATGTGTGCCCCCTATCATGATGGCTGTTGCCGTAGTTTACCAGCACTCACTTCTAAATTGCGATAACAACCGTTAACCGATTTTAATGTCGCATTTAAATCAATTCAATTTTAACACCAATTACGGACTGGCCGAGTAGCAGGTGGTAAAGTCAAACATAACTGAAAGACTAACCAAAATAATAAACATAAAACAGAACGTGGTCAAATTACATATAAAAATACTGAAAGATAAGACTATATAAAAATAAAACGATTGGGGTAGCGGACACGGGGAGTAACAATAACCTGCTAATTTCTATCGTGTAGCGAAACAAAGTAGGGGACAAAACCATTCGGGTATTTTACATGTCAGTAAAACAAGAGCTGGAAGCTCATATGGCACTTGCAAGGCTGGGTCAGAGGATGAAAGTAGGAATTCGTCAATTTGTGGGTTTGTTGTGATCATTTGTACAGAAAAATCAGTAAAAAACATGACGAACTCATCGGGAGCACGAAAATGTATATTTTGCTCAAAAGTATTGTTTGTACTTTAAGGAAATCACTTGTGAGGGATCATAGGGATCACGAAAATGTGTATTTTGCTAAAAAGTATTTTTTGTACGTTGTGGTTTCGATTAGTACTTTATAAGGAATTATTAAGGAATTCAGTTGTAAGCAAAAACCTTGAGGCAAAAATGATCATGGGCTCATCGGGATCACGAAAATGTATATTTTGCTTTAAAATATTTTTTTGTACTTTGCGGTTAGCATTAGTACTTTAAGGGATGGTCGGATCAGGGAACAGACTATTTCTAAGCCAATCATGTCAAGTCTCTAATTTTCAAGCCAAGTTTTATCGTCATAGCACGTCTGGAAGTACCTTAACTTGCGATCATCGGAATTCCGGACCCCCTCCCTCTAACTCCCCCACAGTGCCCGAATCTTGTCCGGTTCTGTCACTTACGTACATAGGGCTTGTGCTTGTTCTTTCCACCAAGTTTCATTCCGATCGCTTCACTCCAAGCGTGTCACAAGTTTTCCGGTTCCCCCCTCCGACCCCCCCCACCTTCATCGGATCTGGTCCGGACTTGAAACTGGGCATCCGAGATATGTGATCTTTCTACGTATCAAGTTTCATTATGATCCGATCACCCGTTCGGAAGTTATACATACCTCAAGATTCCGGATTCCCCTCCCGTCACTCCCCCCACGATGGTCGGATCGGGAAGTTGACTATTTCCAGGTTAATCTGGTCGAGTCCCTGATTTGCCTGCCAAATTTCATTGTCCTAGCACACCTGGAAGTAACTTAACTCCGTATCACCGGAATTCCGGAACCCCCCTCCAACTCCCCCCACAGTGCACGAATCCGGTCCGTGTCTGTCAATGACGTACCTAGGGTATGTGCTTGTTTCTCCCAACAAGTTTCATCCCGATCGCTCCAGTCTAAGCGTGTCACATGATTTCCGGTTCCCCCCTCCGACCCCCCCCCCACATTAATTGGATTCGATCCGGACCTGAATTGGGACATCTGAGAAATGACGTCTTTCCAAATATCAAGTTTCATTAAGATCCGATCACCCGTTTGAAAGTTATGCATGCCCCTCAACTCCGGATTCCGGCTCCCCTCCCTCCCCCCATGATGGTCGGATCGGGGAGGTGACTATTTCTAAATTAGTTTGGTCGGGTCCCTGATATGCCTGCCAAGTTTCATCGTCCTAGCACGTCTGGAAGTACCCTAACTCGCGATCACCGGACTGACCGACCGACAGACCGACCGACCGACCGACGGAAAAGTGATCGGTATATGGCACTTGGCCGGAAGGCAAGTGCCATAAAAAAGGCTGGTTCGGAAGCTTGTCTTTAAGGCCTCGCCCTCTGTAGCAAAGTCAGGGGGCAGGATGTTGCGAAGGACTGGGCTCAGAAGAGTCAGCTCGCCAAACTTCAAGCACAAAGTTTCATGACGTTGAGACAGGGTTGTCAGATTATATATTATGAGAAAATAGATGTTAGGAACTTTCAGAGATTTATCAGTTATTGGCAGAGCTCGGTATTGTATCCTCCCTAGCATTTGTTTTTTCTTAAAAATTAAGCGATGGAAGGAAGACGTTACGAGAAATCATCAAGGTCTAACGCGGAAGTTTTCAGAAAAATGGTTCGACACCGCTTTCAGTGAACTTCGGCCCGTTTCTACCATCAGCACTTCAGCAAAGGTGGAAAATGCATCGGATATCCCTCTATCTAATTATCCACCATGGCCTTTTACTACCTCCAACAACCATTGCTAAAATAAGGACTCGACCATCCTAGATTGTTTTTGACGAAAAGGAAGAAAATCAAGAACTTTCAAAGAATAGGAATCATGCCTCGCCCACAAACTGGACAGGAGCTTTAAGACTATCTGTGGAGTCGGGGTGTCATGTTCTGGAAACGACGCTGATCAGCCGTTCCTCTAGCGCTGAAAAAACATAAAAATTCCCCCCCCAAAAAAATTAAAAAATATAATAAGACTACCTTCTAGACTAGCTTTATCTCCCTGTTGCTTCAGCAACTTGTCAATCAATGGAAACCTGCCTTCATTGAAGCCATCATCATTAAAATTCGAAAATTTCGAATTTCCCTCGCTGTCCTCTACGATCTCAACGTCTGCCGATCGGCTGCGCTTCTCCTCATATACATTGCAACGCTGGACATTAGGGCAGTCGGACGTTTGATTTGGTACGCAGGAATATTCACAGATAGCTCTTCCGTTGTCTGCACAGTGGCAATGCTGGCCACAGGTGTCGGTATAGTTGCTTCCGACAGGGATGACCGTGTCAGACAGACAGCCTTTGCCCTCTCTTGGTATACCTAGGAGAGGAATGGATATTACAGATCTGAACAAAGCACGCTCGCTACACTGCTACAAATTATGTTTTAACAGCACCAAAGGTCCTCTGATGGGACTGAGTGACCTTGTCGGAAATGTTCTTTGAAGAGGTTACGAATGGAATGAGAAACGAATGGTACAAGTCGATTTGATGTTTTCTTTTTCTGGTTAAGGAGACTAAAGGGCGATTCTGGCGATCTCTTGGATTCGCTTTCCGAAAAGCAAAGCGAGAATCCGCCAAGTGCAAGAACAAACGGAAAGTTGTAGTGCCTCAGTTGCACCTTTACGACTTCTCGCTGACATGCCGAAGTCACTTTTCCACTTGCGAAGTGGATGCGCTTTTCAAGTGCTGGCGGAAACTAGCGGAGCGCAAGAACAGCTTTGGAAAGCGAAGCGAGTTTTAGCCAAAGTCGCAAGAACAGCCGACGCATAAGCTCGCGGAGCTTTCCAGACCGCCAGAATCACCCTTAAGCGTAAATACTCTGACAAAATACGCTGCTACTAAACTAAAAGGACTTGGAGAGAAACGGAAATAGTAGAACGATTGGCAATGAGGCAAGTTAGAGAATTGCAACTCAAAAATTCAGCCTACTTTAATGTTTTAGTTCTGACCCGCGATGACAAACAATGACTACGGTAGTAAGGGAAGTAAAAAAGAAATCAAAAGCGACGTTCTGAGAATTTCAAGAATATTGTCAAAATTAGTTTTCTGTTTCCGATGACTGTTTCGACAAGAAGGTGCATTCTAAGAAGACGGAATTCTTGGGATCCGAGCCTCAAAATAGAAACAGAAACCACCGGGTGATGAAAACTTTATTTTTATGAAAGCTCTCCGTTCAAACCGAATTTCGCCAAACGCGGATTTCCGGCTTGAAAACTCTGAAACTCACCTGTCGCCTTCGTCTCCAGAGCGACGGTACTACTGCTATTCCCTCCGAGCTCCAGTCGTACAAAGACTTCCTGCTCTCCTCTCGTAACGGGAATTTCGACTCCAACTTGTTTCGGATTACTCGAATCGTGAATCATGTCAAACGGACTAATCTCTTCCGATTCCCAATTAACCAAGTCCAGACTCCTTAGAACGCGCACAAAACCCGGCACAGATCTAATGTTCGCCAGGTCTTGCGAATCAACAGTAAAGCGCATTGCGACGCGCTGAGTTCCAAGAAGATCGATTTTATCTATTCTCGGTGCTTTCTTCGCCACTGGGATCGCTACGATCGTAGTTCCCTCTACCGATTTCAAAGTGGTAGTTGGCTCAAGCACAACCGTCACAGCGTTCCCTTTTCCGAGCTGCACCACAGTCAGGGTAGTTTCGGGTACCGGACGGGTAGTTGTAGGTGGCTTTGAAGAAGAGAACTCGACAACTTCTGTAGCCTCTTCTGTATTGTTTTGTCCGCCGCAGACAAGGATAGAGCAGCAGGGGTCGTTCGGGTGTTGTTTAGCCAAGCAATCCCCAGAGCCAACGTGGCGCAGCGGAGGGCATCTAGGGGTGCATTCGACATCCCCAAAACCCATGCATTGGCAACGCTGTTCACACCCGTCGAAGAAAGTCTCCCCCCGACGATAGGTGGCTCCTTTGAAGGTGCAGCCGTCGGTAGACACGGAAGGTTTGGCGGTCGTGCTCGGGGTTACTAGAAAATAAAATATAAATCTTATAGTCGTACTTAAATGGGGATGCGCAACTTCAAAAGAACACTATATGACAAAGCACCACTTTTACTAGAAATCACCTTCTCACGATAGAATGGTTCAGAAAAGTCGTCTTTCGAAAATACCAATACTTGCCCTGTGAAATTGGCGATTTCCTTGTTGGCACTGTCGAGTGTCGACTTCGTTCTCCGAGGCGGAGGTTCGAAGCAAAGTATCTGAAAATTGTGCTCGCTCAAAGGTGGGAAGCCAGGCGAAAGAAAAGGAGTCCGAAACGCAAGATAGAGCTGTCGGCCTACCAAGTCTTCCAAAACGAAAAAAAACACTCCATGCCATATTTTCAAAATAACCTGAATATTTCGGTGAAGTTCGCACTGCTTGACTGGCAAACTCGGCTCGGCCAAAAAGTGCTAAAAAGGCGTGGCTAAAGAACAAGACAATGGCAAAGGGCGGGGATTCCTCCAGCTTATAACTCCATAGGAGAGGTCGGGTAACATAAAAGGCAGAATAACTAAGATGGGTCCTTAACGTTACAAAAATATTGTGTTAAACAGAACACTAGTCTACTGTATTATGTGTCTTTTAGTGACACGTTTTTGTACGAAATAAATATGATTGAGAAGTAAACACTGTGCTACGGCGCTTACGACAACCTTCCGGCTGAGAGCTTCATTGTGTTCAACGAAAATACGCAAGAGCAAGAACAAATAACGAGACAGAACTGCTGTCTCCCTATCTCGGTCATACTAACATGCTGAGTCGAGTAAAATACGGCCGACTCCCGACGCAAACGAGCGGTGGTTACTAGCTTCGCGCCACATCACGTTTCGTTACCTCTACTGTCCTCTACAAATAGCTGAATCGCTGTTAATTCGCTAAAGAGGAAATCTAGAAGTCAACGCTGATTGGTTCTATGGACGCGCTCCAGAGCGGGTCAGCGCGCGGAGTACGCCTCCTGCTAACCTCTTTCTATATTTCTTGTGCAATAAGCAACGGTGAAGCCGGAAGAGGAGTAAACGGGTATCAACATCGGCTCAAAGCTAGAGTAAATACCTCTAGGGTCCGCTCAGATTTGTCGGGGTTTTCATAGTCGCTGCATGCGACTAAAGACAGAAGTTCTTTCTGATTATCTGTTCTTGGCAAGGGGCCATGGTTTCGTGAGGAGACGGCCAACGAATTCAGAAAAGCTGTAGATAGCATTCATCTGGACGACATGTCTTCAGAATTTTGATTTAGTTATTAGATTTCTGATACCAAAATTTTTCTCTAAATAAGTCTGTTTTACTGTAAAGTAATAGGAGTGAAAGCCTTTATTAGCATTATATTTATTTATTTATAGCCCTACACTGTCAGAAGTTCCGTAACAGATACACGAGGATGCGCGGTTTCAACAGATAATGCATAACAGATAACACTTCGGATGTTTTCTGTTGTGTTTCAAAATGTTATGCATAATAAGCGTTGCCATCAGGAAGAGTCGGAAAAAACGCAAAAAACTTCTGCTGAGTTTCCCGACATCATGACGACAAACAAAAAAGTCAGTAGATGCTTTTTTGGCTGTTTTTGGCTCTTCCTGACAAAGCTTCTTATGCATAACATTTCATCAATAACGTTTTTAAACATAACAGATAAAATCTGAAGTGTTGTCTGTTACGCACTATCTGTTGAAACAGGGCATCCTCGTGTTATCTGTTATGAAACTTGTCACAGTGTAAACACAGGTTGCAACCTTACTCTGAAAGGGCCCGTTTTACCTTCAACACCGATTCACTACATTCCTGACCGTTCGATTCTCATTTCCGGCATCTCAAACGATGTAATTTGTATTCACCCTAATGGCACTACGCTGATTTTTCCTTTTGTCGTGTTTGACCCTTTTGGGTCATACTAACTGTAGCTGGAGATTAAACTCGGAACAACAAATGCAATTCATTAATGTGCGATGAATGTCCTAAAATAAATACTGGTATATAACTATCTAAAACCTGGGTACATGAATGGGCAGGACATGACAAAAACGACTGCCAACGTTCCTCTCAGACCGACAGACGGACTCTCAACCTTCTACTGGTACAGTTCCAAAAGATTCCAGTTCTAAAACATTAAGTACTTTTCTAGAACTCCTCAGCATAGGCGTTTTATCTCCGTTAAAACGGTCAGTGACTTTCTTACGCAACTGGAACTACCCGTCATTCAGTTATTGCCAAGGTTGTGCCTTGCCATTCAGTGTTAATGAAACGCCGACTTACTTGAATTTTAAGCAGATTTCCACTCCTAAATAGGAAGTCGAACTACAAAACAACAGATCAACTTCGCATCGAAACCGTCACGTCACTAAGCTTAAAAGATCTCTCATACTTATTCAGCCATTTATATTTTCTCTAGCTCCGGAATTATAAGCCTCAAAAATCCCTGCCCTTTGAGATTGTTTCGATTTTTACACTTAGGCTACGACTTGTTAGCGCCTATTCGGCCGATCCGAGTTTGCCAGTCAAAGAGGGCATAATTAAAGAATTAATTTTTCATTTTAGAAAATTTGGTAGGCGAACAGGTTTTGGACTCCTTTTCTTTTGCTTGACTTCTCCTACTTTTCTAAACAGAGTGCGCACAGTTTTGAAATATTCTGCATCGAACATTCGCATCGGAGAGCGGGAAGTCTGGACAGAGTCGACCAGCAGTTACAAGAAAATAACCAATTTCATGTGTTAAGTATTAGTAGCCTACTTTCGAAAAAGGGGATTTTTGAGCCATGTTTTGAAAAGAACATTTCTAGTACGAGTTCTGCTTTAAAGAAACACACAAAGGACACTTCTGCTAATAGTGCGGGCGAAAAGCACCAAAATACTTCCGTGTTTGAGGAAAGCACCAAAATTGGCCGAGATGTACTTTCGAGCATGCTCTTTAATATGGCTCGATTACGCAAGCGAAATTTTTCCTCGGAACGCCGCTAGGTGGCTTGAAATCCAAGATGGCGGACGAAAATACGAGTTTGTCAAAATGAGAAGACATGGCCGTTCAAATAGGCTAGTATGGGGTAATCGATGGCACAGGTTCCGAATATGAGCTTAAAAATAACCTAAGTTGTACCGTAGTGCCGCTAGGTGCCTCAAATCCAAGATGGCGGTCGAAAATATGAGTTTGTCAAAATGAAAAGATATGACCGCTCAAATAGGCCAGTATGGGGTAATCGATGGCAGAAGTTCCGAATATGAACGTAAAACTAAACTAAGTTGTACCGTAGTGTTGCAAGGCGCTTCAGATTCAAGATGGCGGTCGAAAAATACAAGTTTTGTTAAAACAAGAAGTAATGACTTCAAATGGGCGGATTAGGAGCAATCGATACTTCAGATTCTGAAAACGCACGTATATTCACATAAATATACCTTAGTTGTACCGTTGATCCGCTTGGGGTCTAAAATCGAAGATGGCGGAAGAAAATGTCAGTTTTCCGAATCGCGCGAGGTTCATGATCCCGATATAACAGGCTGGAGTGGAGTAATTAATGCAGCAGTTTTAAATATCGTTCTGTCATTCCGACATACGCCTAATAGTAATACAGTCTGTACAGTACAAATTGCCTAAGTATGAGACCAAGACGCGTCCAATTTATGGCCTTTGTTTACATTTGCTAAACCAAAATCAGTTAAATACTTGTTAAGCATTTAAGCATTTAAGAATTATAATTTTATCAGGAACACAAAGAGATCAATCGAATCTTCAGGTAAAAAGAATAATCACATGTTCAACAATTAAAGCACTTTTATTTGCACCAGCATAGTGGGCTACAGTTAAGGTCAAATTTCCTGCAGCGGCACCTTCTTTCACACCCTTTTTTGCAACCACAACGCACTGTCTCGCGACAGACTTTTGACGCTGGCGGAAGGGAACCTAACCAATTGGGAAGCCACTTTCCATCGGTGCCTCTGACCCAGCCAAAGTCAGAAAAACTGGGAAGGGTGGGTGTTGATTCCAGGCTGCGACTCCACACATGACCTGACTGTAGTGCAGCTCTAAGGATATGTTGTAAAAGCGAAGCACTAGCTGGAGGAAGTCTCTGCATGTTCTTGGTCTTTTGTCGGAGAAATGTTTCTTTCCTAAATTCATTCACGTCGTCGCAGTCTTGTTTTACGTCGTATGTCTTCATGACAAAGCGTTCAAGGTCGTGTACTTGCAGTTCTGTCACTTGGGAAGGCTGGTTTGTCAGTTGAAGGAAAGTCTCCGTCAGTCCTGGCATATTTTGCCAAGTCGCAAAGAGCTGCCTCTTTGAGCGGTGGATAAAAGAAGAAACGGTATCACATCCTGTAAACGCGTGGAAGAACGAAAGTGCCTGTGATTTCGTCGGCCCGAGCGATCGAACTATTTCGTGAATGGGAACGTACTTTAGGTGTGTACCGACACCAAACGCAATAAATAATTCGGATACTCGAATGCGATCAAAGCATGAGGTCGCAATCACAATCACGTCTGTGTCCACCGTTCGTATGAGAATCGACGCATATCCTTGTAAGACTGCGTCACAAGCGTGAAGCAAAAGGCGGGTGTCAGCCTCTTCCTGTGAACATAACTGGATGAGGTTCTGCTCTTCGAATGCCTGGTTAGCTATGCACGTGTTTCCAGTAGTGCAATATACTCGTTTTGACGTTGGAGACCTTTTCACGACAGCAGGTTAAACAAGTCTGTTTTGTTTGCATCTACTTGCAGGAATTCTTTCCACTTCAATGGGATTTGTGTGTTCGGAAGAACTTTTAGTCGTGAACCCTTGCCTCTCTGACTTCTGACAGACGACTTTAGACTATCCAATCTGTAAACATCGAATACGAGGTCAAGTCTCTCGACATGTCTGAGCTGATACTCTATCATGGGAAAAAACACGTTTTCTGCATACTCTCCGAAGGTCTTCGAATTCCCTGGGTTCAACATTTGCACCAGAGCAGCTCCGTCTATCAGTTTCGCTGTAACATTTGGAACGTTAACCTCAGCAGCTGGGGTTAAGCTGATTAAGACATCTGCAAGTTCAGCCTTGTTGCCGACATGAATCTGGCCATCAGACGTCAAAGCCGGTGGATACTGACTGTTTTCATGTTTAAAGAAGGCGTCCATGTCGCCTCCTCGAGCAACACAGCCCACGTAAAGTGCTCCAAACAGTGATACATCATTTCTAGCGGCGCTGAGCTGAGTTTTCGCTGCGGTTGGTCTTTTCTTCTTAGACCCCCCAAATATGGCAATGCAATTCTTGACCAACGGAGCTGTTATTGGTTTGGATTTCTCATTTTAACACGTATTTTCGTCCGCCATTTTGAATTTGAGGCACCTAGCGGCACTACGGTACAACTTAGGTTATTTTTGCGTTCATATTCGGAACCTATGCCATCGATTAACCCATACTAGCCTATTTGAACGGCCATGTCTTCTCATTTTGACAAACTCGTATTTTCGTCCGCCATTTTGGATTTGAGGCACCTAGCGGCACTACGGTACAACTTAGGTTATTTTTAAGCTCATATTCGGAACCTGTGCCATCGATTACCCCATACTAGCCTGTTTGAACGGCCATGTCTTCTCATTTTGACAAACTCGTATTTTCGTCCGCCATCTTGGATTTCAAGCCACCTAGCGGCGTTCCGAAGAAAAATTTCGCTTGCGTAATCGAGCCATATTAAAGAGCATACTCGAAAGTACATCTCAGCCAATTTTGGTGCTTTCCTCAAATACGGAAGTATTCTGGTGTTTTTCGACGCTTTTCGCCCGCACTATAAGAAGTTCTAATATAACTGACTACTTTGATACTAAGCTCCACCCTCGACTCCGCCTACAGCAAATTACACACACCACCGGCTGTTTTTTGTCCTTCTTCCATATCTATTGCCATGACAATTGCGGCGAAATTCGCATAACCGGTATAAAGATCAATCAGAAGATCATTTCAGCGTTGTATTTTTACATTTATGATGGGCAATAAATCTATACATACATACATACAAAATTCATCAGAAGCCTGATGCGTTGCGTAATAACATGACGTCTTCTCTAAAGCCCTGAAGTCCTGAGCCGCTGAGCGTTGCATTTTAGTTCCTTTAAAGGAGCTGTCTAACCTATACTACTAACGCAACCTACTTCCGTAATCACTCCATCCATTTCTAAAGCCGGAGACCCAAATTTCGTGCGGTATATTCCAACCCGGGTATATTCTATCCAAACAGTATATTCCAATCCAAACGCGACTGATATGAAGAACAAATAACGAGACAGAACTGCTGTCTCCCTATCTCGGTCATACAAACATGCCGAGTCGAGTAAAATACGACCGACTCCCGATGCAAACGAGCAGCTTCGCGCCACATCACGTTTCGTTACCTCTACAAATAGCTAGATCGCCGGTAAGTTGCTAAAGAGGAAATCTAGAAGTCAACGCTGATTGGTTCTATGGACGCGCTCCAGAGCGAATCAGCGCGCGGAGTACGCCTCCTACTCGCCTCTTTCGATATGTCTTGTGCGATAGGCAACGGTGAAGACGGAAGAGGAGTAAACGGGTATCAACATCAGCTCAAAGCTGCTCAGGCTCAAAGCTCCACGGCCGCTCAGATTTGTCGGGGTTTCCATAGTCGCTGCATGCGACTAAAGACAGAAGTTCTTACTGATTATTTGTTATTGCTAATATGAATTACGGGGTTCAAAAGTACGAGCTCAACATGACGATCTATTCTTGGTCTGTGATGCTACGTCTGCCGCTTCCGCATAATACCCGAATTACGCACCCAAAAATGCGACTCGTATTCAAACCACTGGCCGACGCTTCCGGTTATCGTTGGAAAATCCTTGCTCGCATACCAACTACCAAGCCTATAAACCTGACTTAAGTATCGTACTGAAGATGATTCACTCAAGTTCTGAATTTGTTTATGGTCCGGCTGTTAGCCCAAGGAAATGTTACTGGAAAAAACCTTACCGGAATCATCATTCGGTTCTGGTCGGAAAATCCGTGCCCATAAATTCAATCGTGACATATGTCGGAAGTTTGGTAACATTTTACACATGTTTGCGCACTCCTTGTGTTACAACGTTGTGAGAATATATCTGTTGTAATGACCCTTCAAATGTTATCATTCAACAAAACATAATTTAAAAGGGTCATAACAGAAATATCCTCGGCATCCAACATAACATTTAACACAGGATGCGCAACCATGTCAGTGTTATCTGGTATCATACTTCTGACACTGTTTGATCTTAATTCGATCTTCTGCACAAACAAATATAAATAGAGGATCAACATCATTTTTAGTCGTTTTTCGCGAGTCCTCTAAAAATAGCGAGGCCCATATTACTTATTACCATTTTACTGGCGGCTATTATTATTAATACTAATAACATTTGTTTATTCAGCCGGAAGGCCATACAAGATTAATGTCATGTATCAAGTCACATAAAATAAACCGTTACATCTTCGTCAAACTAAACTATTACTTTATGTTCGAAGTTTGAGCGCTTCAAGTGCGCATGCGAAGGACCTGCTTTATTTGTTATATTTTATATTCTGTATATTTTATATTTATGTATATTTTATATTTGTTATGCCATAGCATAGCCAAATGCTAACGGCGCAGTTCCGAGTTAAAGATGCCAGCGTTAGGATACCTGGAAACAATACCAACCCAGCCAGGGCCGTATGCAGGGGGGGGGGGATAGAGGGTACCTCTGATCTATGTCTTTTTTGTACTTTTTGGTCCGACCCGCGGGCAATCCCCCCTCCCCGCCCCGAAGTGAATTCCCGGATACGGACCTGAACCCAATCCCAACGGATTCAACCCTGCAGTGCTGCAAATGGCTCTGCCAGCTCGGAATCTGTTTACGATCAGGAAGTCCGATCGGATCCGAACGCTTTCGGTTCTAATCAGTAAAATCGTGCTAACATTCAAACCGCAAACACGCCCAGATCATCGTTGAATAACTAGGGGCTACACTGTCGTACTGACAATGACTCACAGAACTCTGAATCTCTATATACCGCGAGGGAGGTGCTGTATGCAAATCTTAACGAAATAATACCGGAAAAGTCGTCACCAACGCAAGCATCCGGTTACGGTCGGAAAAAGCCATGGTCAATAATTAATCGTGAACCCACAATAACGACCATGTTGAACACTGGCGGCTACTTGTGACACTGCAAGGGCTCCGCCTCCAGTCAATTCGACCTTACGCAAATCGGCCTGAGATGAAATATAACCGGAAAACCCATTGCTACCTTGAACTCTATATACAAAGCTCAACGAAATGCTAACAGAAAAATCATCACTAACGCAAGCATGCGCTTATGGTCGGAAAATGCCATGTCCAACAATTAATCGTGAACCTACAATAACGATCATGTTGAACACTGGCTGCTAATACGCTCTTCATAAAATTACATCCAGATTAGTTCTTTTTTGGCCGCTAGATGCGCTGGCATAAAGTAAACAATGACATGTTACTTCGTGGTATAGCCTACGTTTATCCGGTTTTGTTTGGCCATTTCCAAATTGTCTTAGGCCTAGCCATACTTGAAACTTCATAAAATGCCTCTACCTCTGTTTGTTCTCAATCCAACTCTGTTTTATCAGTCTACATCAAGTTTGTCAATTTTGGCTTCCGACATCATTGCTGACTGCTGAACCACTTTCCGACGGGGCTAATTAGCGGGTCGGTGTGAGCCGAAAGCCTAATCACTCATTCTCCATGCCGATAACTTGTCCCCCTTTCTCACGTGTGATTGTTATTGTTCCTCTAGCACATCTGTTGATAATTCGGTATTGGATTTTATGAAGAGCGTATTGTGGCAATGCAATGAGTCTCCTGCCAGTAGTTTTGACCATATGCAAATCGACCGAATACATCACCGGAAAAACCGAAAAATCAATTAGCCTACCTTGATCCCTATGCAAATCTTAAAGTTTAACCGAAAAGGGCTGGGATAGGACAATCTAGCTACCCATCACTTATTCACTTAGATTGGATTGAAGACCCGCTGAAAATGCATTACTTCGTTGGTCCGCTATTCACGAATAATCGATTTTCAAATAGTGGAATTTCCGTGTGATTTGTGGTACCTGTATGCCTTACGAGAAAGGTTTATGATTTTTTTTTTGTTCAGGCATTAAGCAATCTTCACCAATCTCACCACTGCCCACAGAAAAGCCGCGTTTGTGTTGAGATCAAAATTTCCCGCGACATAGTAGAATTTTCGATGTGGGGACCGCCGTAAAAATTCTGAACATCATAACTGGAGCAAATAGTGAAAATACAAAAATCCCTTTGCAGAATCCAAATAATTTAATGTATTCAATTAAATGATACAGAAATAAGTTGGCTTTTCAGTTAAACTTTAAAGAAATATTACTGGAAAAATCATGCCCAACGCAAACATCCGGTTACGATCGGCGAATCCCTGGTCGTGAACGATCACTTTAAAACTGGTGGCTATTGCGGTACTGCAAGGGCTCTGTGGTCACTTGGTTCAACGGTATGCAAATCGACCGGAAGTGTTAAGGTGAGGGTTCATCCATCCACCATTCAATCCAGACAGCCGTTTTCGTTGAGACCGAATTGGCGAGGCCAGGCCAAAACGTCTAGAAGTCTGGGTGGGGCGTTGGACACCCCAGATTCCGGATGTCTGGAAGGTGCCATAGTAATTGACAGTTGCGATTAGGCATGGGCACTGTTCCTGTTCCTGTTTTTTTTCTTCCTGTTTTACTGTTTCCTGTTTTCTGTTTTAGGTATAAAAAAAAGACGTCTGGGTTCAAAACAGCTGTTCTGTTTATTTTGGATCCCTAAAACAGAAAACAGGATCAGTAAAACAGGAACAGGAACAGAAAACAGGAACAGTGCCCATGCCTAGTTGTCATTGGAAGATACGTGAATACTCTATATGACTAAGTCCAAAACACGCCAGTGATCCTAAGGAAGAACGAGAAAACGTCACCCTAACTACTCAAACTGAACAACTCAAATCCTGTGTCAACCAATCACGGCGATCGTTGGGGACAGCTGTGGTGCCTCTTCCGCTAGGTATACGCGGAGATTTTGCATCTTGCATCAGCAAGGAGAGTTAGTTATCAAGAGTATTGCGAAGGGGACATCTAGAAAACGCTGAAGAGTGGCAAAATTAGCTGTCATCATTATTGCAGGAGCCCCGGAAATCTGGAAGGTGAAGCCTGGCTTTCACCGGAAAATCTGATCTTTTACCTTGATCCTTACTGCACGATACGACCATACAGCAGTCATCACTTGGGTCCGGAACTAATTGGCAACCAGGCTCAACGACATCAGGTTGCGGAGGACATCGAGGCTGGAAAAGAAATGGAAATACAACAAATTACTTCCGGAATTAAACACAGCCGTCACTGAATGGCCGCCCGGCCATTGTAGTTTCTAAGCAATCCCTCTCCACTCCAAACCCTCCCTTCCCCCTACCAAAACTTCAGAAATCGACCAGAACGAATGTCCGGAGCATGGTCAATGATTAAATAAATTTGGACAGTTCTTTGGTTCAGAAAAGAATATTAGATAATTCGGTTGATTCGTAAATTTCCGGCTTTGCTAGGATTCCGACCAGACTGTCCATCCGAGGCGAGAACAAATAAAATAGTATTTCCCGACTCACCCTGCCTTTTTCAAGTATAGCAACCTTTCAAACTGTTTCACTGGATAACATTTTACGTCCCTGTTGATCCGCTGATGAAATTAAGAAAACACACACATTCTTATCCCCAATCAAAAGCTCTTTATTTTTCAAGCAGTGTTATTTTTCATTTCAACCAAATTTCCGATTTTTGCTGAAATCTGGGAAAATTATTCATGTCCAGTGAAGAATATAAATTTCATGGATGGATCCAACATGTATTTTAACCCCCTACAGGTCCGTATCCAGGAGTGCCCGCGGGTAGGACAAAAAAGTACAAAAATGTCGTAAATCGGAGGTTAAAGCCTATAAATACGATGGGCGGGGGGTTGAACCCCTAACCACCCTGGATACGGCTCCACCCCCTACGCTATATCGCAACAGGCCTATCAAGCAACGTTCTAACCACAGCACGCACAATTTTCAAACATTTTGCGTCGAATCTCCGCTTCGCAGATTCGGATCGGCTATACTAGATTTGTGGCCATAGGAATTTTAAGCGAATTATTGAAGGAGCTGTGAAGAACAAGAAGCCAAGAACCCCTACTTCCAAAATGCATGCAGGTTTAAAAAAATTCGTAATAACAAAAGAGCGAAATTGCTTCCTTATTGCGCGCGTAAACATAACATTTCAAAAACTCGTTAACGTGCATCTGTTGTATTTGTCTGAATAGCGCTCACGCTCAGGGTTTTCTCATTTGCTAAATGACACTCTTTTAATCCACGATGACTGCCGTACTGGGTATCGCGAAATCTCGCCAGGTGCTTTTATAAGCTGCTGCACTTACACAGAATCATAAGAGCGAGAACAAGCAGAAAGGCGAAAGTCTGCAAATTTAAAAAAGTTGAAAGGAGAAAGTACCAAATTAGAGGAGGCGCGCGCGTGCATGAGCTCTGCAAACTTCAACCTTTTAGAAACAACAACAATACGTATAATAGCCGACACGAACAAATATAATTTTAAAGTTAACCGAGCAGGCCTCAGATACGGCAATCAAGTTACCGCTCACTTAAATAGACTTGAAGACACGAAGAAAAATGTGTTACTTCCTTGCTCTGCTATTCATACAATCGATTTTCACTGAATGAACTTCTGTTCCGCTGTTCATAGGGAAGTATTTATTTCTAAACAAGGGAGCTGTTAGCGTGGGTGATAAGTACGAGGTCTGATTGTTTACCTTACCACTAGCGGATAGCAGGAGGCAGGCCCGTATCCAGGAATTTATTTCAGGGGGGGGGGGTTTGCCCACGGATCGGACCAAAAAGTACAAAAAAACATAGATCAGAGGTTAAAGCCTACAAAAAACTATTACTTTTGTGGGTTTCGGGGGGGGGGGGTCGATCCCCCTACCCCCTCTGGATACGGCCTTGGCAGGAGGTATGTGGGAACGGTCATATAATCTTTCTTATCTTTCACAGTCGTTCGGGGTGGAGGGCTGAAACTGGTAAGGAGTAAATATGAAGGATTTTTGTTGTGTAGTGTTCATGCATGTTCATAATTGTTTCCTATTTAAGTCATAGGCTAGGTTGATAATTATAAGTTGTTTAGTTATTTATTTATTAGATACAAGTAGTATTAATAAATTGCAGCACAAGTCCTTGGGCTATCTTTTTGCTGCAATAGGACATTTGTCATGTTACTTTATTTTATGTTCAATTTTTTGGTTAAAAATAAAAACGTACCTACCCACTTAATCAATTTTCACTGAATAAACTTTTTATTTCGGGTGGTACCTCCATGTACTTGTACCTCTATGGTCGATATATTTACAAATACAGCGGTAAACGATTGCCGAAAAATGAATCGGTTTTAAGCCACATGTAATAGTGACCTTACGATCTGGAACTGAGCATTTCCTCAAATAGGCCCTGAAACGAACGCTTTCATTGAAATTCAAATTATCAGCGTCAGGACGAGCTTGTTTCTTGTCGTTTCTTGCAGATTCTGAACGTCACTACTAGAAACCAAGATGAAAAGATCAAATATCCTTTAGCCGACTCAAAATAATTCAGTGTATTCAAATTCAAGATATCAAAACAAGCTGGCTTTTCAGTTAAACTTTAAAGAAGTAAACGGGTATGGTGGAAAACTGTGGTGACACCATTACCACTCGACGGGAATAATTATTATAAACGCCAATGTACCTACCTGTTCTTTCTGAAAAATTCTAACACTAGCCAATATTATTCGCAACTAACAATACATGGATCAACCTTTGTGTGACTGGAAGTCCGTCAATTTCGCCCGCTTATGAGTTTTATTACTCAGTGGGTCAGAGAGCGTACGCTGGCCCTAGCAGACGCACCTTTTCTTCTTGAAATTTGGCTGATTTTTAGGAAGAAATTACACAATAAAAAAAAAACACACAAAAAACAACAAATAATGCCAAATGTTTAGCCCTTTTGTTTTCTTTTCATTCATATACCAGCTAAAGGCGTTGTCTGATTTTCTTGTTCAGATCTATTTCGATCTTGTCCATTAGCTCTAGATGGCCCCACGCCCGTACCGAGACCTGGTTTGAGAGATGCTGCGAGTCCGGCAGTTAAACAGTGATCCCGGCCGAAGGCAAATTCATCTAATCAGTTCACATCCCCATGTCAGGGATCATTGTTCCTATGGTCGGCTTGTACCGGACTATTGTAGTGGTTTGCGAACTCTGTTCACAAGCCCCTCGGTAGCTCAGACGGTTAGAGTGTCTACCCTGTAAGTAGAAGGTCCTTTGTTCAAATCCCGGCCGAGGAGCATTTTTGTCTTTCAGTTCACTATACTTCTACAATATTTTCCATCTCAAGGGCGTATTCCCCATCAAAATTACATTTGGTTTTGTTTGGTTTTCACCATGAGACCCCGCCAAGTGGGTCCTGGTTTGTCTACGTGGCTCCGACATTGGAGCCCTAGACTTCTACACTAAATTAAAAAAAGTTGCTCTTGGTTCAGTAGTCACGGTAAAAGTCCCTTGTATAAAGTGCCATCTATGTACTATATCTGTATGTCAGTTTATTTTGTGTACATTTCCTACTATTTTTGTAACGACGAATTTTTGGAAAAACAAAATAGGAGAAGAACTGAGTGTATTTGAATTCGAAAAATCTGCACAGATACAAATGGCTAAAGTTAAAAAAAAAAATATTTCACTGGAAATTGCACTCGAAAAATTTTCAGTTACATGTTTCTTCTCCTTCTTCCTTACCTAGTCTCTACTTATCCAACTTCGAATGAAAAAAAAGAGATATAAATACGAGGAACTTTGGGTTTCAGTTTGGTCTATTCAGCGACCTGTCTTCATGTTATGGCACATGCACAAAGTGAAATCGAACGTTGCAGAAATCAGCGAAACTTTTTGCGGATTTGCATATCTGGTTTTCGAGACAGTCTTCAGGTTCGTAGGTAGGAGAAGGGCGTGAGCACGGTAAACATAGACGATATGTGACCTAGTTGGCGGAAGCAGCTGGAATATCAGTTCGGCTGGTAGATTTTTTTTGGCAAAACAATTCCTTCACAGAAGAGCAGACCAATATGTGAAGAATATACGGTTTAAAGCCAAGAGACGAAATACAATATAAGAAAAAAACAAAATTTTCGGGGTTTTTGTAAATCAATACTGAATTGTACACATAAACCAATTTTTTTTTTTAATCACATAAAAGTACATATTCTATAGCTACTAAACACGCACATTTTAATATTTTGTCTTTCGTCGTAGTCCGATCGTTCTTCTGGTCATCTTATGGTTTGTCGAGTCCGCGCAGTTTCCTGCAGTTCCTCTGTTGTTGTTGTGTTTACTTGCGTTCGAATATGTAATTTAGTTTGTTCTTCGCTCAAAATTGTTGCCGGAAGTGCAGCCGAAATATCCGAATTTAGATTCATAACATCTACAAAAAACAACGAAATTTTTATTTTTTTTTTATTTTGTATATTTATTTGTAGATGAGAAAGCCTTTTTGCTGCAGTTATATTATTATTTTTATTATTATTAATATTCCTATACGGGAAAAGTCTACAACAAACAAGACCAAAGGTTCCAATCCAATGGGATCCCAAAAATTCGATATTTGATCCAGACAATTAGGCTAGGTTTTGTCTTCACCAGACTCCTTGAACATTTTTACTCTTATAATTTAGAAACAGTTTAAGGCCAAATAGCTAATCATCTAAGAAAACCAAGTTCAGATATGGATTCAGCATGTGTGCATATCCTTAGAAGCCGATCCAAACGATCCTGCCTTACCGGCGAAAAAAATAAAGCTCAAAAACGAATTCAGCATATCTCCTTACCACTATCAGGGCCGTCACTACTAGGGGGGGGAGGGGGGGACGCCCCCCCCAATGTCGTCGGCCAGTCGGTAAAAAATAGCCGAGTCGGCGCGAAGCGCCGCTATTATTCTTAAAAACAGTCGATTTTTTTCTTGGAAACAGTCGATTTTTCCTAAAAACAGTCGGTTTTTCGTAAAAATAGTAGATTTTTCTTAAAATTAGCCGATTTTTCGTCAACACAGTCGTTTTTATCTGCAAAACCAGTCGGTAAAAATGACCAGCCAGTCGGTAAATATCTTGTCCCCCCCCCAAACATTTTGGCTAGTAACGCCTCTGACCACTATATCCAACATCTAATCAACTTCATATCAAAATTTAACTTTTAACAAATTTTCCGGTTTTAGCCGGATTCCGGAAGAACTATATATCCGGCTAAAAAATTATGTCATATACGGATTCAGCATCTTTTCTTACCCCTAAATCGAACATACAATCAACTTCAAATAAACATTTTACTTTTAACAAACTTTCCGGTTTTGGCCGGATTCCGGGCGAACTATTTGTCCAGCGAGAAAATGGTTTTCATATTCGTGTTCAGCATGCCTTCTTCCCTCTTCACCGAACATCTTATCCACTTCAAATAAAAGTTTTAATTTTAACAAACTTTCCGGTTTTGGCCGGATTCCGGGCGAACTACTTGTTCGGCGACAAAATGGTTTTCCTATTCGTGATCACCATGTCTTCTTACCCCATAATCGATTATCACATTGGCTGTTTAAAAATATTTTGCTCTTCCCTTTATTTGAACCTCCACCCCCACCCCTAAATGTAGGGCTACGGTGCCCATCTACGAACTGGACCTTACTCTTGACCCAAAGAACGCTCACACCAAGTTTCATCAAAATATCTCATTCCCTTCGAGAGTTATCGTGCTCACAGACAGACAGACGGACGGACAGACGGACCGACGGACAGACGGACAACTTTTGCGATGTCATAGGTATCCCTCCACTTACGTTTTGGGATCCCAAAAATGCTTCATATTATCGTAGACGCTTTAAGCTAGTAAGCTACATACCTTGCAGAGTATTTCGACGTTTTCGTCGCACTCGCAGCTATATTCGCAACCGTCGAAAAATTTCTCACCGCGGGCGTACGTCTGATTCTTGAAGACGCAAGATTCCCCCTCTTCGCTGGGATTGTCGGCCTTCATTATGACTGAAAAGAAAAAATCAAACTTGGCATCTTTTCTTACCACTTATCAAGTTTCACTCCAACTGGATTACAAATGCCACAAGGTTCCGGATTCCATAAAAGTAACAAAAATATAGCCAATATTTGGCTGTATCTATTTCTTGCAATCATTTTTCCGCGTAGTATCTTTTCCTTCGTTCCCGTCCAATATGAGCCGTGTTTTATTTGAAGTTCATAGTACAGCGAACTGTTCGTTGTTGTTTTATTTGCCAGCGGGCCGCCCGCTGAGTGCCAGCGGACCCGCTAGTTTGTACGCTGGGTGAGGCAGGGAACAGTTCAGCGTACCTTCTTACATAGTCCGCCAGGAATAAAACGGCTACTTACAGTTCGCCATCCGCTCCCGCTGTACTATGGACTTCAAATAAAACTTCAAATAATACCCTCGGTGCCGCCAACGGTCTTGAATATTAAGATTAAAAAAAAAAAATTTAAGCAAAAAGAATTTTTCAACAGTCAAATTTGCAACTACTAGGAAACCCTTTTGCGAAACAGATCTGTTCCTTGACATAGCTTGAGATAGGGCCATCAGTTACTAAGTTGCGATAGGTTGTGTTGTACATCGCATATTTGACCTCAAACCCCACAATTCAGACGTGCCAGCGTTTTGTGTCATAGTGCCCAAGAAATTTTGACCCCATGCTGGTACGAAAACGATTCGTCCGAAAATAAATTATACGGCCACTCGATCGCACTGAAAATTAAGCGTCAAAAACCTGTTTTCTGACAGAGATAATCGAAAGATGGACTGACTAAAATTTTAATAAAAAAAAAATCTGGCGCAAAACCCACCGGGTGAGACCGGTTTTCACCGCGCCAACCGCAAAGTGACGGTGTGACAACACCGGACGCTCGAACGTTCTTTCTGTCAAACCGGTTTCCGAATTTTGGAAAACATGACATGACATGCAAACATGACAACTGCGGAGCTTAAACTTTTGAAGTTTAAAGTTTGTATTATTATTTTGTTCTGGATAGAGTAGGTGAGGTTAAAGAGTTTAAGAAAATATTGACGTCACCGACCCGATGAAAAATAATCGCAAAATAGTAGTATGAATATGTACGAAAAACTATCATGCAGTACCAACTGATGCTACTATAGTAAGACTGGATGCTACTGGAGCAAGGCGGGATGCTACTGAATACTACTGCTTAAGGTTAGCCCAGCGTGATGCACATTAGATTAAAGTATTTTTTACTACGGTACTGCATATCAGTACATGCAACTTTTTCGTACAAGTACCATACAACTACACAGGCTACTCATTGGGGAGTGGAGGAGTCATAGCCCAAAAAGTAAAAATCTGAAAAAAGTTAAGAAAAGACGCTACGCGGGTCAAATAATTTTTTTTTAAATAAAAACATGACATACATGTAAGGTCTGCCAAAGCTTTGGGTTATTTGTTAAAAGCAGAGACTAGTTTAAAGTATTCAACTGTAATAAAACACTGGAACACAAACATTGCGAGGGGTGCTTTAACGAAGCAATTATTACTTAAATAAGTATCTAATTTTTGTGCCACAAAAACGCAACACCGTACTATCCTCATCCACCGTCGTGCACTCATTATGGTAGGCCTGAGGCCACGAACATGGAAATTTCCGCCCCCTTCCATGGGCCCAGCGAGTCTAAAACCCATTAACTCAGTGCTTAACCCTTTCGATTTCATACCTTTCATTAAGAAAATATTTTAACAACCGCTTCGAAAACAGCATCCGCCTAAGGCTTTGGGTAGTCCACCCACTAAAAGGGTAGGCGAAACTTGAGTATTAAGTGTGTGAAGTCATAATAGCAAAAAATGCAGGTGTGTAAGTTCTAGATTCAAGGGATTACATATGCAACCTCCCAGATGCCAATGCGTGTCAATGTTTCCGACCCGAATAGGGCTTTCCGATTCGGAAAAACCGAATGGGGCTGAGCAGGCCCGTATCCAGGAATTTATTTCGGGGGGGGGGGGGGGGCCCACGGGTCGGACCAAAAAGTACAAAAAAGACATAGGCCAGAGGTTAAAGCCTACAAGAAACTATAACTTTTGTGGGTTTCGGGGGGGGGGGGGGTCGAACCCCCTACCCCCCCCTGGATAAGGCCCTGGGGCTGAGATCCCAGTCTAGTTACAAATCACTTATTCACTTAAATAGGCCTGAAAACCCGATAAAATGCGTTACTTCGTTTGTCCGTCGTCCACACACAATCGATTTCATCGGACGAACTTATTCTTTCGGATTTGTGATACCTCTTCGTGCTTGCTCCTCTACGACTGAAATATTTACCAGCTAGAAATGTAAGCCGTTACTTAAAAATAAAATAAAATGTCAAATTCCTTGCATGACATATTTTAACATCATTTTCGTACGTTGTACAGGCGTAACTTCTCCAAACTTCGCATACGTAACACTGGAAATGCATGCCTTTGTTGAAATTCAAATTCTCCACGTCTGGGTGACTTATGGGTTGTCGTACAGGCACCGCATACTCGGAACGATTTTACTAGAGCTCCGGGTGAAAAAATAAAAAATTCCGGTCCAAATATTCCAGTGTAGGCTATACAAACATCAGATGTAAAATAAGCTGCCTTTTCAGTTAAACTTTAAACTATCAATTCTAGAAAAAGGGTCAAAAGTATTACTTTCGTGCTACCCGTGGCAACCCTGCAGGAGGGGTATCCAACCTCGAACGTATATGACCTCGAACTTGGACTGAAAATACTACAAGCGAACTTATGTACAGTCCTAAATTTACCCTAGTTCATTCAGGGTGTCTTTCTTGACAGTTAGGACCTTATTCGGACTGCACTGATCTTCCTCTTAATCTTTTTAGGCCAAGTTCGAGGTTATAAAAATTCGAGGTTGGGTACCCCTCCTGTACTCTAAGCTCTTTCATTTTCATTCACCTAACCCTCCGATTTTGGATACAAAAGATGTGTAGTTGTTTCAGTGTCAATCAATAGCTGCATTTTTTTTTTACCGTCATCCCACTACAAAAGTATTACTTTGCAGGATTTCCAGATTCCCCACTATTAGCCGTTTTCTCCTTCGGTTAACCGGCCTAAGTCCTTACAAGCTGTTTTTTCGTCGCCGTTTGTCGGTCGGGTAACCGACCAGTGGACTGAGGTCGGAGTTCCGTCCAACCGACCTCCTTCCGTTCTGAGGGAGGAAATCCGAATCTTTCATGCAATGCTGGCGAACGCGAAATTAGCCGTTTCTGCATCGCCAGATGGGATGCCGAGAAACGGCTTACAGTGGTAAATAGTTCGGTTTACTTGATGACGGAGAATGGGCAAAAAAAAAAACGCATCTAATAAAAAAAAATCATACCTTCTTCCACAGGCGACGATTCAGAACAAGTCACTACTACGCAGCAGGAATCTTCTGATGGCGTCTCTTGACACCATTTATCATCAGCGAATGTACCACTTCGATAGAAGGGTGCATTGCATCTAGGGAAGCAGCTGAGTCTACCTTCTATGTCACAGGTGCAGTTGGATTCACAACCCTTGCTGAAGGTAGTGCCGGCAGGGTAGGCCGTGCCGTTATCGAAGCAGCCAACTAAAAGAGAATATAGTCAGTTTTCACCACATACAGTATTGCCATTTTGTTCATGTTTATGTTTTTTTTCTTGCTGCTTTAGTGCGATGGCCCTTGTTGACTTTTATGCATTAAATCTATCTATCTATTGGCGTCTTGCACACCAAACTATCGCCTTTTGTCGGAGATTGGCGTGAAATTTCTGGCAACTGGCGTGTGGCGTTGGCCATTTTTTTTACTGGCTTATTTTCTGGCGTGTAATCGTCAGTAATACTTGCAAACTCCCGTTAAATGTTGTTTCCTCTTTGCTCATGTAATAACGTTACTGAAAAATAATAAAGAGTGGCAATCAAACGATAAAGCTTCCAAAAGTTTACGAAACAAGGGCAAGAACAATGTTGTTGTTACCCTTTTTTTCAACCACTTCTCGACTGAAAGGTGACCTATTTTGGCCCAATCAAATTTCCGGCTTAGTTTTCAAAGGCCCCACGGAAGCGCCAGATTTCTGGAAGTCTGGTCGGTGAGGCCTAGTAAGGAAACGAGGAAGGTTAGCTGAACGAAGAGTCCAAGCTGATGGTAGACCTAGGGTTCTTTCATGCGCATTTCTTGGGCTTCTGCTTTGTACCCAGTACCAGGCGGGACAAAGAAATGGCGATCGAGATGTATACCAATAAAGTGCAACTGTTCAAGCCAGATGCAAAACAAGTCAAACATAGGCATTTTCCTGTAATCGAACCTCTGACTGAATTTTCTGCGTCTCGTGGATCTTAAAGATGATATATAAACTTTCAGTTTTACCTTTCCAAAGTGATCGCGACCCCACAACTCAAGTATGACTGACTTTTTCTTTATTGTTGCTGTTTAGGTTCGAGAGAAAAACCGCGCTGAAACCTAACGTCCATCCCTCCCAGGATTGCGTCGGCAATTAGAAAAGATAAAAATATGCTATGTAACTGCTAATTTTTTTCACGTTACAGTTGTTGCTTCTACTCTTTCTTTTTTTATTTTAAAGAAAACTGGATTAGTTAGCTTGTTTTTTTACGGAATTTTCTATTTTGTACTGTCCCATTACACTGCGTAGATGTTATTATGCCTCACCGTCGGATTTTCTTGTTGTTTACTTGTCTTTTTCGTGTGTTGGAAGAACCAGAAAGGCTGTAGGGATGGTAAGCACTGTACCTCTTGCAGAAATAGCATTTTTATATTTCTGCTTTAAGGGAATTTCGCATGGCCTAGTGTAAGATATCGTACGGTATTTTAACATGACATGCTCTGTGTCCACAGCGCTTTCGACAGACAGGTTTGCAGTCGGCTTCGTTTGTGTCGTGCAAAAGATGTGCTAGCTCTGTGGTTGCGTGAGTTTGACCGATTTGGCCACAGGTTTAGGCAAAGACCCAGGTTCGTGATCGTTTCAGCACACGATGAATAATTAAGTTGAAGTCACACCAAATAAAAGACTTGGCGTTAATTCGTGACCCTGGTCTTTTTATTAAACATTGAATGTGTTTCTCTGATGTGGGCTTTAGCATCGTGTCATCTGCCTGCCCCAGCCAATGATCTGTGTACCTCTAGTAGGATTAAAAATATTCTGGATGTTCAACAGACTGGAAAAAGCGGATATGCCGAAGTAGCCACCCACCTGAAGGGCTTAAAGTTTAACTGAAAAGACAGCTTATCTTGTATCTTACATACTGAATAATGTTGATTATGTTGAGGGGAATTTTTGTTTTCACAACAGCATCTCGTAGTGACATAGAAATTTACTGTAAACGACGTCCGGAAACGACGAAAATCACAGGATAGAAGACTTTGAACTTTCAACTTTGCGCCTGAACTATCGGCGTTTGGTAACCATTCTGAGCCTGTAAGTCATTGGAAAAAAAACTTTCCGATCCTTTCTTAGTTGTCTACCCACGAAATTGGATAAAACAGTAAAATGTCTACATATTGGTTAGTTTTTGCAAGTTCGAGTCAAAGACTAAATTCCAACTGGTTAATACTGTCACGTTGACTCAGATTTGTCGTCGTTCAGTAGGATGCAATACTCTATATAACATGAACGAGAAAAGTCACCCAAATGAATCCTCAAAACTGATTCAAGTCCTATGTAAACCAATCAACAACGTTTGTTTTTGATGACGTTTCTGGCTCTTCGCTAGGCGCACGGCGATTCTTCATCGGCACTAAGAGTTATCGGCACTCAAAGAGTATCTCTATCTGCTAGCACAGATAGCAGATACAATCTCTGGGACCTCACAAACCGCAAAAACGTGAAGTTAGAAGGGATTTGGCGGATTGTTTGCGAATTTCCGATGCTGACAGGACTTGCGCAAAACGGTCTGCGAGCAGTAGCGGCACTAAATTCTACTAAGAATTAATAAAGCTACGGTAGAATGGACAACTTGCATCATCCCTCGTTTAAAGGACAGCTCTTGCTTCCCGATGAAAAATTTTCGACAATTAGTTGTATGGAGTTGTAAGACTACTAGCAAAAGTCTATTACTTCAGATTAACCCAGTCTGAGGCATGTTAAATGAAAGCATTCCATACATGTCAATGCATGCAACTTTTTCGTACAACTACCATACAACTACGAAATCTAAAGAAAATTCATCGGGTTAATCTGCCTTTCTCCTTTTGGAATTACAAGCTTCTGAAATCCCCGCCTTCCGCCATCCTCTCATTTTGTATTTACGACTTTACGCTTTTTCTGCCAAGCCGAGTCAACGCAAACCTGCAGCAAGCTTCAGGGCCCGCCGACAACTCTTTCACACATAAGGACATGAGAAGCTTCAAAGTATAGTATTTCATTTTGGAAGACATGGTAGACCATCAGGCCTATTTCCTGTTTTGGACTTCTTTTGTTTTGCTTGGTTTTCCCATTTGATAACGACGGCGCGTTCAGTTTCAAATATTTTACGTCCAGCCGCCGCACCCGAGAACGGGAAGGCTGGATAGAGTCGACAAGCGCTAACAAGAAAATCGCTAATTCTATAGGCGTATTCTCGCCGTTCCCCGAGGACTCCTCGGGGAATCGAAGGGAACGGCGAGAATAGAGGGAGTCGCTCCACGCGGACTCCGCGTACAGAAAACAGCGAGAACACGGGGAATGCTTCCAAAATGGATTTTGTTCGAAAAAAAATATGCAGTTGACGAAATTAGTCTGGATACACCTTATTTTTGGTTTTGTTTAATCTGATTGTTTTTGATTAATTTTACATTGCACCAACACCAGCAAAAATTGAGTCCCCTCCCAATCTGAAAGGGACTCCTTCTTGATGATGGTGAAGATAATCGGAGCATTCCCCGTCCGTGGGTACTCGCCAGAATACGGGGAGTGAGTCCCCGGGACAAACAAAAACGCGGGGACTCCTCGAGTGGAGTCCTAGGGGAACGGCGAGAATACGCCTTATCTGGGAAGAGTGATGATCCAAAAACGGTATTTCTGAGCCGTTTCATCGTAGAAAGTTTCTAATAAGAGAAGAAATCGAGAAATCTTTGGTGTGCCTCGGAACAGACGAGAATTCGCACTTTTCCGATTCAGCGAACCTAGCGGACTGAAGTACAACTGGAAATACTACTCCCGAATTAACACGTAAAAATCATCACCAGTTGAAAACTCAAGAATTGGTGAAGTTCAGCTTGGCCGACTGGTAAAAAAGCTAAATGAAAGAAAACTATGGCAGGCTTGTAAGAATAACCAACCAATATCCATCCTTAAAGGACACCTGAATGAAGAGTACCAAGTGTCATCCCTATCTATATGACTTCCATTAACATTGCCTGTAGAAAACCGAATCCAAATACGAAATAGTGTTTGCAAGCTATGATTTTTGCTCCATTTTGCATCTGTCCTAATTTCAGTACCAAACAATTTTATAAATGAAGAAATGACTCCAATCAACCCTTCTTCTGGAATATTTTTTAACCATTTAAGCTCAAACGTATATCTAGAAGAAATTCCAATACGATCCGGCCAGCGCTGTACAAGATTTGAATGAATTGCGCTTTTTGTCTTGGAGTCTGCATGTGCAAACCTCCAGAAACGAACATCCCTATTCTGAAAACGTCACGCTCAGGAGAAGAATGCTCTCCGTGGCCATGTCTGTAAATGCATTCTCCATGGTGTGTTCAAGTATGGTTTCATTGTTCAGGTGTCCTTTAATCATCTATGGTTGTTCAATTTATACTAGCAATTCCGTTCATTATTTTAAGTGGATTCAAATATTACAAAATAAAGCGGTTCGAGTTTGGGGTGAAGTAAGTAATTGTACAGATACGCGCAGTTGTTCTAAGTTTGGTATTTTAAAAGTCTAGCAAAAACGTGATCATCAAACGGCAGTGTTCGGATATCAAGTGATAAACAATATAGTTCCTATGTGTTTTAATGATTTTTTTCCTTTTAATTTGAATTATCATTTTTATTCCACATGCGGGTATGTCAATGCATGAACAGATAAATACAAGTAGAGCAGGATTTTTGATTAGAAATAGTGCGGTTTCGTTTTCGAACAAGCTTCCAGTCAGCGTTAGGGAGGCTGAAAACGTATTTATTTTTAAGAGTAATTTAATAGGGCATTTGTTGGGAGGTGAATACACTGTAAAAAAAAATCTTGCAGTATTTGCTACTGGGATTAATCTTGTCTCTACTAAGATAATCGTACCTCTAATTCGGATTAATTTTATCTCAGTACAGATAAGGTTAATCCCAGTAGCAAATACTGCAATTAACTTTAATCTTAACTTGGAACAAGAGCTGTAAGCTCATATGGCACTTGCATGGGTTGAGATGTAGTGTTTGGTCAAAAGTACTTTTAAGGTTACCTTTGCGGTTCAGATGCGCACTTTAAGGGAGCTAGAGAAAAAGTATTTTGTTTTAGAACTTGGCTGTAATAATACGCACTTTATAGGCGCTAGAAATTCATCTGTAAGAAAAACTATTAAGACAAAACGATCACAGGCCCTTAGGGATCACTGATATATACCGTTTGGTAGAAAGTATTTTTTTTTTTTTTTCGGTTAAAATATGCACTTTAAGGGTGATAAAATAAAATTTTAAGCAAAACCCTTGTGGCACAAATGATCATGGGTTGAGATGTAGCCTATCGTTTGATAAAAAAAAAGTAGTTTTCGACCTTGGGGTTCAGATGCGCACTTTAAGGGAGCTAGAACTTCATTTGTAAGCAAAACCCACGAGGCAAAAATGATAATGGGCTCATGGGGATCATGAAAATGTATAATTTGCAAAAGTATTTTTTTTTATTTACGAGCAAGATTGGCGATTTCTGAGTTAATCTTGTCGAATCTCTAACTTTCCAGCCCAGTTCCATCGTCCTAGCACATCTGGAAGTACCTTAAATGGCAATCACCGGAATTCAGGACCCCCCCCCCCCTCAAACTCCTCTACAGTTGCCGGAGCCAATCCGGTTCTGTAAGTGATTTATCCAGAGCATCTCTTTATTATTCCCACAAAGTTCCATCCCGATCTCCCCAGTATGAGCCGGTCACGTATCCCCCCCCCCCGCCATTTGTGTCCAATCCGGTCCGGACATGACAACGATCACCAGAGACATGTCCTCTGATCAATTATCAAATTTCACTCAAATCCGATCAACCGTTCAAAAGTTACGCATGACTCAATGTTCCGGATTCCCCCTCCCGCTACTCCCCCCACGACTATCGGATCATGTAAATTTTTATTTATAAGTCAGTTTGATCGGGTCCCTGATTCGCCTCCCAAGTTTCGTCGTGAAAATCCCCAAAGCCGCCATTACCGGAATTCCGGGAAGCTCCCCTCAACCCCCCCCCTAGTGTCCGGATCCAGTCCAAATGTATAAACGATTTATATGGAGCAGATGCTTGTTCTTCCCAGCAAGTTTCACTCCGATCCCTCCATTCTAACCGTTTCTCGAGATTTCCGGTCTCCCCCCCAACTCCTCCATAGCTGTCGAATCCGGTCCGGACTTCAAATGGGACATCAGAGGTATGCCTTTTATTCTGTTATTAAGTTTCATTCCAATCCGATCACCCGTTCGAAAGTTACACTCTACTCCAGTTTTCCGGATTCCCCAGCCCTCCACTCCCCCCCAGGTGGTCGGATTGGAGGTTAGTCCGGGGTTAGTCCGGTCAGGTCCCTGATGCTCCTGCCAAGTTTCATCGTCCTAGCACATCTGGAAGTACCCCAACTCGAAAAAGTGTGATAAAAACTACTTAATTTTCAGAATTCCCCGGCCCACCACTCCCCCCCCCCCCAGATGGTCGGATCGGGAAAATGATTATTTCCAGGTTAGTTTGGTCGGGTCCCTGATTTTCCTGCCAAGTTTCATCGTTCTAACACATCTGGAAGTACCCTAACTCGAACATGTGGGACAAAAAAATTCGGACAGACCGACCGACAGACGGAATTGCGATCGGTATATGGCACTTGAGCCACAGGCTGCAAGTGCCATAAAAACTTTATACAGTGTAGTGTGGCGTGAGACTCCGTGAGAGATCTGGAGTGGGGGAGGGGCTCAGGGAGGGAGTGGGTAAATGATGTGACGAGAGAAGGTTGTCAGTGAAAGGTGAAAAAAATCAAAAGAGCACAGGCCAAGAGGCCTCTTAAGAGTGAATGTGTTTTCTTTTGTGAAAGTTTTTTTTTAGGATTTTGTTGAAAGTGTGCTTGGTAAAAAAAATAAATCAGAATTGAACTGAACTGAATTAAAATATCTAAAACAAACTGAATTACATATTCCAACAATATAACATAAGAACGCCGTGGACTCAAAAACCAATACAATGACACGCAAGTAGAAACAAAATAAAGAATCTTAAAATGTGCGTGTTTAGAAGGTTTTGCGTGTATGTACTATTCTGCGATTTTCTACAATTATTTAGAATATATGACAAATCGGTGATTATTTCATAATTACTGGCCCGAGAAAGCACAGAAGCTTTCACTCCAAATTCAGCAAGTTTTTATCACCAATTACTTGTTTACATCCACTTTCTAATTAGCTGATCAACGAAACCCCCGAAAATCTCGTTGTCGTTCTTGCGTTTCTACATCTGCACGAATTCTTGAGAAAAGTATTATTGAAATAAAAAAGGCGTTGCAACAACCTGTTGATCATTATGTGATAAAACTGCTACAGATTAACGTATTTAAACAGAGCAAAATAACACTAGGGAGTAGCACCAAGAACTATGCTTTCCAGGGCCTAACTCGTGGTGTCGCTCACTACGCCCGCGACATTCAAAGTGAGACAAACTTTGCGGGCTTAGAAAATTTCTAGTACAGCTAAGATGCAGTCAGCACACATCGGGAAACAGGGGAGGTTGTTTCTTATTTTTGCTGTGTTCGGAGCCAGCGCGGGTGCACCACTGATCTATATTATTATATTAGTTTCAGTAAGGGCGTTCTCTATGGCTAGTGGTGCTAGTGTCGCTGCTATTCGAGTGTATGTCACTTTTTTCAAGTTTTGGCGCTACTCCCTAGTGTTACTTTGCTCTGGAATTTATAACACTGTTTCTCTAAATAATATTGTAATTTTAAAGCAAAAAGCAGTCGGAACAAAACAAAAGGTGTTCTTTTGAAGTGATAATTCTAGAAAAAAGTGTCAAGAGTAAAACTTTCGTGCTCCCCTTGCTTGTTTACCGTTTTTACCGTTGGTTCATTTAAATTGTACCTTACCTTACTTTATTCGTAAGTAGTTTTGACAATTTCTCCCGGTGTTAGCCAAGTGCTATTGGGGTCACGAGATTGATTAATACGGACTTACAAGTTCCATTGAGGCCAATGGCCTATTTTTTGCTATATATTATCATTATTTATAATTTGGCGGAAAACTTACCTTCTGTCCTTACAAGTATTTCCTCTGAGATTGGGACAATTTTCCTCGCAAGGGAATCCATAACCCCTACTCTGATGTCATACTGAGTAGACGGCCTCAAGTTGGTCAAGACCAAACTGTTCCCGGACGCCGCCTCGTGTGTTTGCCACGTCTGATTTCCTACCGCTTTATATTCAACGACATATTCCCTTCCATCGGAGACCTGGTCGTCCCATACGAGGGAAATGGTGGAGTGGGTGGCTTGGGTGGCCATGAGGTGGGCAGGACCGTCAATATCTGAAAGGAATAAATTTACTGATAGGTGGCACGACCTTGCAGAATCACAGAAGCTACGCGACCTTGACAGCACGAACCTGGTTCACATGCTAACTACCATTACACGTGGCATATGAGCTTTCAGCTCTTGTTACTGTGTGACTTTTGGTAGCCATGTGTATAAAGCTCATAGCCATATGAGTTTTCAGCTTGTTACTGTGTGACTTGTTGGTCTGGTTCTTTTGGTAGATGGCGATGCGCCTCGTACGTCATGGCAAACCATCTATTCAAGTTTGGCTTTAAATTGTGCCTGACAATTCCAAGTGATTTATTTTCTTGTATTTAACAATTGTATATATTCAATTATTTTAACACATTCCACATTCGGCGTATTTAGTGCCATGTCGGCGCTACGAGTTAGATCAATACAAATATCTATCTATCTACAATGAACATTTCGGCGAATCTTTATTTATGTTTGTTGAACGTTTATTCTTCGACAATAAAACAAAATTCGTTGACGAATTTGACAGAAAACTTTTATAACTATGAAGCTAAATAAACAGTGAACGTGTATTGTTTGTTTATCTGACAAGGAACAACAAGACCAAAGGTTTCGATGGGATCCCAAAAATTTAATATTTGACCCTGACAACTAGTTCTTGTCTTCGCCAGATCCAGTCTTCACCAGGCGATTCATCTGAGAAAATAAAGTTCGGATATACCTGTATAAGCCATATCTATTTTGACGATACTGATCGAAACTTCCTGCTTTACTTCTGCCAAATTTCCGGTTTCGGCCGAATTCCGAGCGAACTACTTGTCCAGCCAAAAAAAGATAGTTCAGAAACGATCTTTTTCACGACAAAAGTGGTACAGAAATAGCGTTCCGGGAAACGCCAATATTTAACCCGTGGAATTAGAGATTTTTTATTGTTTGCACTTACTGACTCTGTCTAGGTTTCCCACTCTCCGGCGCGGAGATTCGACGCAAAATTTATGGAAAAAGCCAAGCAAAAGAAAATGAGTCCGAAACACAAGATAATATCTGCGATTACAGCTTTTTCGGTAGCCTATTATCCCTATGTATTTTACCAGAGTTTCGGTGTGTGAACTATGTTGTTTAAATTCCTGAGCCCCATTGAAGGGGGAAGGGACGAATTTTTGCCGTTCTACTAAAAAAGTCGTTTAGGAAAATAAATAAAGGAAAAAGTAAAGAATACAGAACTGAAAGCTGGCTAAACACAAGAACAAAAAGCACCAGAACCTCCGTCTCCCTATCTTGTAATACGACCATGCGGAGCCGAACAGACTCCTATACCCTGCCCGATGAAAACGAGCGAGGGTAGGAGCTACGCGAACACCACAATTCGTTATCTCTAAAAAAAGCTATATCGCAGTAAACCCTCGGAGAAGAAATTACCAAAGTAAAAGCTGATTGGTTTTCTGGACGCGCTGCAGCGCGGGTCAGCGCGCGTCCTGCACTAGTTCCTCCGATATGCGCCACGGCAAAGAGGGAAGTAGACGAGCTGAAACTCAAAGCTCAGCAAATACCTTTAGCTCAGCTCAGTTTTGTAGGGGTATCAGTAGTCGCTGCACGGGACCAAAGACGGAGGTTCTATTGGCTTAGTTGTTCTTGCTACAACTTCGTTTACATAGAACTACCGTGCACTAACAAAGCAACAAGGCTTTGTATACTCTCACGGACCACATACTATTTAATGAAGTCATCTTGTATTTTATGTGAACATGTCTTTGATTACATTTGTCTACCTGCAGTCTTTCAAGATGAAGGCTCAGTGAACCAGAAATTCTTGATTTAAAGCAAGATCAAATATTCTGACAGAACCTCCATCTCCCTATCTCTGTAATATGACTATGCGGAGTCGAATATTTTCCCATACTCTGTCCGCTACGAAAGAGCGGAGTTTAGTGGCTTTTCGCCACATCACGTTTCGTTACCTCTACAAATAGCTAAATCGCTGTCAACCCGCGTGTGAGGAAATGTAGGAGTCACAGCTGATTGGTTATATGGACGCGCTCCAGAGCGGGTCAGTGCGCGGAGTACGCCTCCTGCCAGCCTCTTGCACTATTTTTTCTGCGATAAGCAACGACGAAGACGGAAGACGAGTAAACGGGTATCAACATCAGCTCAAAGCTAGAGTATCTTCCTATAGGTCCGCTCAGTTTTGTTGGGGTATTCATAAGTCGCTGCATGCGACTAAAGACAGAAGTTCTTATTATTTGTTCTTGTTTAAAGCTCACTTCAAAGAGGGTGATCTCTAACCCCGGATTCGGTCCACGCTGAGACGATAATTCCTTTCCCCCCATTATGGTTTCTACTGCGAAAGGTGACAGGAACTTAATTTTACTTATTTATTAAATTAACAAGGCGTTATCACACAAAACAATGGCCTGCAGCTTCAGAAAGCATCAGTTCAGAAGTGGCCAAAGCCAAACAAAAATAAATCACAAGTTCTTAAAATAAATCCTCAAAAGACGAAACTTAATTTGAGGTTTCGAAAGGAAAGTGCAAAAAAATTACTTCAGGTGTAGGCTACTGGAAAACTACCTTAAGTTGACCCCAAGAAGAGTACCCTAATTAAATTGAATCTGTGTACTAAACCTGGGATTGCCAGGGTTTAAGGACCCCAAGGTTTACTGAAATGGCGCCACTGCATTATCTGCCGTTTTAAATGTCACAAAAATCCGGAATAATTCTAAGGGTATCAGGAGGCAACTGCAGGATATACCCCTTTTCTTCACACCTTGAATATTGTCGGCAACGCTGGGATTCTTAAACTCTTTCCATCCGCATAACAGATCATCAGTGAATAATTAACAATATCATGGTCTGAAAGCTTCACATTTCAGGATGTAACTGGCATGTAACTGCACTATTTACTGTTTATTTTCCAAAATTCAAAACTATTTGAATACTGTAAAGCTAGGTTTTGCTTTAACCACGGCCTTGCCTGTTTTAGGCCTTTTCCCAGGCCCATCGACTTCTAGCAAGATCTCAGCAAAATTCAGAAAACCGTTTTAGCGCATCAATAGCATGATACGCGAACACTCGCCCCGAGCATAATGCACATGGAAACTAGTGAATCGCGGCAAGTGCAAAGATTAGTGGTGTCGTTAGCGGGTTCAAATGTAACATACGAAACCGGATCTCCGGGTTTAAGAACTAATGAATGCTGTTACGGAGGTAGGTTGCATTGGCATTATAGGTACGGCAGGCCCTTTAAGGTAGAAGACCGTTGGTGGAAGGACCACAGAGCTAGGATACCCTTGAGAATCCTAAACGGTGTTCGACAAATCATGGGCCTTTGCTATAGAACTAATAAGGACGCTTACCTTGGTTCGAATGAAAGCTTGGCTCGAAAAAGCTGTCTTCTGCGGTCACGTTGAAGCCTGGCGTCGGGAACTCCCCTAGAAAACAATATCCGGATATGACTCATGGGCGGATGCACATTATTCAAAAAGATGTTGGCACATAATTGGGTGTGAGCTAATTGGCAATTCCGCTTCAAGAAATGGCTAAAAAGCAATACAGTTTATGACTATCTCTCCTTGCCGCTGCGAAATCTCCGGCCTCTCCGGGTATCTAGCGGAAGAAAGGCAGAAGTGATGTCACAGCTGCTCCCAAAGATCATCGTGATTGCTTGACACAGGATGTGAGTCGTTGAGTTTGAGTCGTTACGGACGCGCTTACTCCTTCTTCCTGAGGATCACTGGCGTGTTTTGAACTTAGTCATATAGAGTATTATGTCAGTATTTTTCCGAGCAGTTGTTTCGTGAATTTTTATGGCACTTGCAGCCTCTGGCTCAAGTGCCATATACCGATCGCAATTCCGTCCGTCGGTCGGTCGGTCGGTCGGTCGGTCCGAATTATTTTGTCCCACATGTTCGAGTTAGGGTACTTCCAGATGTGTTAGGACGATGAAACTTGGCAGGAAAATCAGGGACCCGACCAAACTAACCTGGAAATAATCAGTTTCCCGATCCGACCATCTGGGGGGGAGTGGTGGGCCGGGGAATTCTGAGAATTAAGTAGTTTTTGTCACACTTTTTCGAGTTGGGGTACTTCCAGATGTGCTAGGACGATGAAACTTGGCAGGAGCATCAGGGACCCGACCGGATTAACCTGGAAATAATCAGTTTCCCAATCCGACCACCTGGGGGGGAGTGGAGGGCTGGGGAATCCGGAAAACTGGAGTAATGTGTAACTTTCGAACGGGTGATCGGATCGGAATGAAACTTAATAACTGAATAAATTGCATACCTCTGATGTCCCATTTGAAGTCCGGACCGGATTCGACAGCTATGGGGGAGTTTGGGGGGGGGGGAGACCGGAAATCTCGAGAAACGGTTAGAATGGAGGGATCGGAGTGAAACTTGCTGGGAAGAACAATCATCTGCTCCAGATAAATCGTTTATACATTTGGACTGGATCCGGATAATAGAGGGGGGGGGTGGAGGGGGGTTTCCCGGAATTCCGGTAATGGCGGTTTTGGGGATTTTCACGATGAAACTTGGGAGGCGAGTCAGGGACCCGATCAAACTGACTTATAAATAAAAATTTACATGATCCGATAGTCGTGGGGGGAGTAGCGGGAGGGGGAATCCGGAATATTGAGTCATGTGTAACTTTGGAACGGTTGATCGGATTTCAGTGAAATTTGATACTTGATCAGAGGACATGTCTCTGGTGATCTTTGTCATGTCTGGACAGGATTCAACAACAATGGGGGGGGGGGATTGGGGGGGGAATACGTGACCGGCTCGGATTGGGGAGATCGGGATGGAACTTTATGGGAATAATAGAGAGATGCTCTGGATAAATCACTTACAGAACCGGATTGGCTCCGGCGACTGTGGGGGAGTTTGGGGGGGTCCGGAATTCCGGTGATCGCGATTTAAGGTACTTCCCGATGTGCTAGGACGATGGAACTAGGCTGGAATATTAGAGATTCGACAAGATTGGCTCAGAAATCGCCACTTTCCAAATCCGACATTCCTTAAAGTACCAATCTTGACCGTAAATTTAGAAAAATACTTTTAAGCAAATTATACATTTTTATGATCTCCATGAGCCCATTGTCATTTTTGCCTCAAGGGTTTTGCTTACAAATGAAGTTCTAGCTCCCTTAAAGTGCACATCTGAACCGCAAGGTCGAAAACTACTTTTTTTTTATCAAACGATAAGCTACATTTCAACCCATGATCATTTGTGCCACAAGGGTTTTGCTTAAAATTTTATCACCCTTAAAGTGCACATTTTAACCGTAAAGTGAATTTTTTTTTTTTACCAAACGGTATATATCAATGATCCATAAGGCCCTGTGATCGTTTTGTCTCAATAGTTTTTCTTACAGATGCATTTCTAGCGCCTATAAATTGCGTATCATTACAGCCAAGTTCTAAAACAAAATACTTTTTCTCTAGCTCCCTTAAAGTGCGCATCTGAACCGCAAAGGTAACCTTAAAAGTATCTTTGATCAAACACTACATCTCAACCCTTGCAAGTGCCATATGAGCTTACAGCTCTTGTTTTTTTATGCATGACGATTGACCTCAGGTACTAACTTAAGCCACTTACCATTTATGTAATAAATACTTTGTCTTTAGCTGAACAAAGTTTCGTGCCTTTTTTGTGCAGTGGTACAATTCCATATTTTTCTTAACCTTGGCTTAAAATAAATATCAACTGCGTTCACAGCATTGGTACACGAATTAAGCTGACGAAAAGATTAGCTTGCGAGATTATACAGATAACATAAGGGGTCGTTGCTTGGTAAAAAAGAAAAAGAAAAAAGTCTCATCTAGGCCAAGGCATAGAAATCAAGGACCCCTTGGCATTTCACAAGGGTTGGGGGTCTTTTTTTGGTAACTTACCACAAAAACAAACTTTAAAGTTTACTTAACGGTACTTTGGCTTTAGAAAACAGACAAGCAGACTTGGAAATAAAATACACAGGTACCAGCTACATTTTTTTACACATTGTAATTTTCACATTTACAACTCCGGTCCCTGCCCACTCCGAGATTGGGGCCATGCACTGTCAGAAGTTTTACAACATATAACACAAGGATGCGTAATTTCAACAGATAACAGACTGTTATTTTTTTTACTTTTCAAACGTTAGTCATTAAATAATTCCTTTTATAGAGGCGAAAGCCTTATTATTGCAATTATATTATATTATTATTATTATTATTTTTATAACAAGCATTGTCAGGACGAGTTGAACAAGAGCTGTAAGCTCATATGGCACTTGCATGGGTTGAGATGTAGTGTTTGATCAAACGTACTTTTAAGGTTACCTTTGCGGTTCAGATGCGCACTTTAAGGGAGCTAGAGAAAAAGTATTTTGTTTTAGAACTTGGCTGTAATGATACGCACTTTATAGGCGCTAGAAATTCATCTGTAAGAAAAACTATTGAGACAAAACGATCACAGGCCCTTAGGGATCATTGATATATACCGTTTGGTAAAAAGTATTTTTTTTTCACTTTTCGGTTAAAATGTGCACTTTAAGGGTGATAAAATAAATTTTTAAGCAAAACCCTTGTGGCACAAATGATCACGGGTTGAGATGTATCGTTTGTTGAAAAAAAGTAGTTTTCGACCTTGCGATTCAAATGCGCACTTTCAGGGAGCTAGAACTTCATTTGTAAGCAAAACCCTTGAGGCAAAAATGATAATGGGCTCATGGGGATCATGAAAATGTATAATTTGATTAAAAGTATTTTTCTAAATTTGCGGTCAAGATTGGTACTTTAAGGAATGTCGGATTTGGAAAGTGGCGATTTCTAAGCCAATCTTGTCGAATCTCTAATATTCCAGCCCAGTTCGATCGTCCTAGCACATCTGGAAGTACCTTAAATCGCGATCACCGGAATATCGCCCCCCCCCTCAAACTCCCCCACAGTCGCCGGAGCCAATCCGGTTCTGTAAGTGATTTATCCAGAGCATCTCTTTATTATTCCCACAAAGTTCGATCCCGATCTCCCCAGTCTGAGCCGGTCACGTATTCCCCCCCCCTCCCATTGTTGTCGAATCCGGTCCGGACATGACAAAGGTCACCAGAGACATGTCCTCTGCTCAATTATCAAATTTCACTCAAATCCGATCAACCGTTCCAAAGTTACGCATGACTCAGTATTCCGGATTCCCCCTCCCGCTACTCCCCCCAAAACTATCGGATCATGTAAATTTTTATTTATAAGTCAGTTTGATCGGGTCCCTGATTCGCCTCCCAAGTTTCGTCGTGAAAATCCCCAAAACCGCTATTACCGGAATTCCGGGAAACTCCCCTCCAGCCCCCCCCCCCTAGTGTCCGGATCCAGTCCAAATGTATATAAGATTTATCTGGAGAAGATGCTTGTTCTTCCCAGCAAGTTTCACTCCGATCCCTCCATTCTAACCGTTTCTCGAGATTTCCGGTCTCCCCCCCCAACTCCCCCATAGCTGTCGAATCCGGTCCGGACTTCAGATGGGACATCAGAAGTATGCCATTTATTCAGTTATTGAGTTTCATTCCAATCCGATCATCCGTTCGAAATTTACACACTACTCCAGTTTTCCGGATTTCCCAGCCCTCCACTCCCCCCCAGGTGGTCGGATTGGGAAACTGATTATTTCCAGGTTAGTCCGGTCGGGTCCCTGATGCTCCTGCCAAGTTTCATCGTCCTAGCACATCTGGAAGTACCCCAACTCGAAAAAGTGTGACAAAAACTACTTAATTCTCAGAATTCCCCGGCCCACCACTCCCCCCCAGATGATCGGATCGGGAAACTGATTATTTCCAGGTTAGTTTGGTCGGGTCCCTGATTTTCCTGCCAAGTTTCATCGTCCTAACACATCTGGAAGTACCCTAACTCGAACATGTGGGACAAAAAAATTCGGACCGACCGACCGACCGACCGACCGACGGACGGAATTGCGATCGGTATATGGCACTTGAGCCAGAGGCTGCAAGTGCCATAAAAACCGTCGAAAAAGCATCTGCTGACTTTTCCAATACCATGATGACAACAAAAAAAGACTGCAATTTTTTTTATAACATATAACACAAGGATGCGTAATTTCAACAGATAACACTCAGACTGTTATTTTTTTTACTTTTCAAACGTTAGTCATTAAATAAGTCCTTTTATAGAGGCGAAAGCCTTATTATTGCAATTATATTATACTATTATTATTATTATTATTATTATTATAACAAGCATTGTCAGGAAGAGTTGAAAAACCGTCGAAAAAGCATCTGCTGACTTTTCCAATACCATGATGACAACAAAAAAGACTGCAAATTTTTTCTCGGCGGTGTTTCAGCTCCTATATGCAGAACATTTTAATCAGGAACATTTGAAAAACATAAAATAACACCCTAAGTGTTATCTGTTGAAACCGCGCATCCTTCTGTTATCCGTTATGAAACTTCTGACAATGTCGGCAGCAGCCATCTCGGGTCCTCTATCCTCGCCAATACACGAATATGTCAGTGTTTAGGAAAAAAATCGCACAAACATGGCCAGTGAAATGATTTGATTTCAAATTTAGGAACGTCAGAAATGTTGTGTTGAAATACATAGGAAAAACTAAACGTTTGGATTTGGAGTTATAATCTTATTTAAAAATATGCGGTATTTTTATGTGTGATACTGGAATTCACAGTGTGTATTATTTAGTGTGTTTTTTTTCTTTCTTTTGATTAGATTGTTTGTACAAAATGATGGGATTTGATGTTTATTTTAGATGTTTCGTTTTGTTTCTTGTTAGTTGTGAAATGTCATAAGGCTAAATCACGTAGTAAATTCATTCAAAGGAGTTGAGCATAAAGGAAATTCAGGGTTTTGCCGAAATTTTAACAGGGTTTTGCCGAAACATCCTCCAGACTGCAGGCGTCTGGAGGATGCTAAACAATACCGATGAAAAAAAACAAACAAATTAATTCTTTACGTTTCCGTTTTACCAAACACCTGCTCCGTATCCCTCCTTGGACCTGTAACAACGAATTTCCGTGACTTAAATAATAACATAGCAATTAACAGCGTTCGAACAGCTACGTTCGAATGCAAACGTAAGACATGAAGGGAACGTATCCTCCTGCATTAGGTTAGTCTGAATAAAGATTTCCTAGTCTGCTTGCGTCTTTTTTTTACGCGGTATCCAAGCAGAGACGGGCGAATCCGAATCCGGATTCGGATTCGAATCCAGGATTCGTCCTTTTGGCCGGATTCGAATCTTCTGCTTGGCAGGTTGGACTCAGATTCGGACTCAGATTCCAAACCCTCAATCTTGCGAATCCACTCACATTTTTAGTCTACATCCTTCTACTTCCGTTTCCCAATTTTTACACACAGTCGGCTTAGGCAATCCAACTTTTTGATCTCCATCACCAAACCATCGTCAGTAATCTGTCACGTTATCCGAGTACCTTAGACATCGGTGGTTTTGTCATCTCTGATCTTTAAACTACAACCAACGTAGCCTATACGATTTGATTTTTGTTAAGGTCGGATTCGAATCCGGATTCGAATCCTCAGCATGAAATGGTGGATTTGGATTCGGAATCGGATTCGTACCTAGCTCTGGATTTGGCTTCGAATCCTTTCATGGTCTGATTCCCCCATCTCTGTATCCATGGCATCCAAAGGCGAGCAACCAAAGTTAAAATTGTATCTAGTGTGTTGTTCATTGTTCCTTCTTCTTTATTTTTTCTTTTCTTATACTCCATCAGTGACATTTTATGTAGAGATGGGAAATAAACTTATTCATTCCATCGTTTATTCAATTCCACTTGGGGCTTTACCATCAACGCTTGCGGAACCTAAAAGTGCCAACGCTGACTTGCAGGAGGCGTGGGACATATTATTGTTCTCCATACTCAGCTCTAAATGTCCCCTCTCCTCTTCGCCCCCCATTTCCAATCGTGGACCAGGGATCACTCCCAAAAGCTATTCATAAAGGGTCCTCGTCAGGCTTTCGAACGTCAGGGACAACGTTGGGGAAGAAACGATCCTGTTTCCACAACGTTGTCCCTGTCGTTCGGGAAGAAACGAACCTATTTCCCCAAACTTTTCCCTGACGTTCGACAGCCTGACGAGGACCCTTATGTTTCCCAGTCAGCTTGGGCTCAAGGGGGATTTGTTCCGAAAGCCCTGCTCCTTGTATGGGATAAATCGGGGGGGGGGGGTAAATAATTGGTCTTTACACTATTTAAATGTCTCCCCCCTTTTCGCGGACGATCCCAATCGCGGACCAGGGATCATTCCCGAAAGCTGTTCTGCGAGTCCTACTCGTCTTGTGTTCTCTAGAACTTCTTCTCCACTCGAGCTGTCTTTGTGAGCGTGTTCCACCACTACTTCCCGTAGTTATTACACAAGACGTCATGGATTCTGGCTTCTTGGCGTCAAGGCTGGAACAAATTTTTCTATTTTCGGCAAAATATTAAGCCACAGGCTAATCGGGCCAATCACGTCAATCGTGCTTACCACGATTACTACGCTCCCAAGCGTGATAAGCAAATAGAACCATTAGTTACTATTTCGAGGAGGTTGGAACGGTCAGCGTAGTAACTTTTCACGAGGCTGGAACGAAAATAGTAACTAATGGTTACTATTGTTAGGAGGGTGGAACAGCCAGCTCGAAACAACCGTTACCAGCGAGTTACGAGGTTACATCAACACTAGAAACGCAACAATGAAGAAAGGACTGGTGCGGCCATGAAACTGAGCGTGTTCCACCCTTCCAATAATAGTACCTATTAGTTACTATTTTGTTCAAACCTCGTGAGAAGTTTACTACGTCGACCGTTCCAACCTTCTCGGAATAATAACAGTAACTACTTGCTTACCATGCTCGGAAGCGTAGTTAGCATGGTATCTACGATCTCTGTGACGTGAAAGGCCCGATCAGCCCGCGGTACGATATTTTACCGACAACAGAGAAATGCGTTCCAGCCTTGTTGCCAAGAAGCTAGGATCCGTGACGCCATGCGTAGTAAGTAAGTAAGGTCGAACACGCTCACTGTAACCCAGAAATAGTCGCCATCGTCAACTGCAATATTTTAAGGAATTACGGTAATCTTTTTGTCTTTTTCCCTTCCAATTTCTTTCCATTTCTCGTTATCCTCCTCAGATTAAGACTTTTAATTCTTATACTGTCCGATGTTTTATGTTTTTACCTTGAATTTAGTTATTTAAATACCCTTAAATTCCATGTGAAATACAGAATTCGGTAAGTTTACCACAGTTCAAGGGCCGATTAAAAGAAACATTTCTTGACAGACCATCATTGACAGAATAAAAGTTTATTTGATTTAATTTGATGAGTGGTTGATTTTGGTACGACGGCATGGTATCCCACTTATTGTTTTTTTTTCTTTGCTTCCTTCTTTCTTTTCTTTTTTCTTCCTCTTCTCTTTTTATTGATAAAGTGTGTGAAAATTAATGTAAAGTGAAGTTGTTGTTTTTTTTACTGCCCCCACAGGCCCATTCGGGCTTTCCTGCAGTCAGGGCCCAGAGGTATGACTACATGTATAAAGAATGGTAAGAGTATTATAAAAAGTTTGTTCATGTAGTTTAGTATATGTAAAAGTGGTTCATCTAATAAAGAGTATTAAACTAAACCTAAAAAAAAAAAAAAATAATAATTAGTGCCCTTGGTCTTCCCCTCTTAGTTTTTCTCTTCGCAGTTCTTGACGGGTTGGAATAAAACTCACCGTTTGGTTCTTCATCGTAATACACTATCTCCTCTTCCAGCGGCGAGGATTCGCACACCACGCGCACACAGCAGTCGGGTGCTTCAGGTTCTCTCTTCTCAAAGCACAAGCTATCTTGAACTTGGCCTGAGCGAAAGAAGCCACTGGGGCAGACGAGTGGTGTGCAGGAGACAGAGCCATCTTCTTGGCATTCGCAAACTTCTGTGCAGTTTTGAGTGTTGAATGTCTGGCCGACTTCTAGACGGTTTCCATCGTGAACGCAGAATACCTCTTCTGGAGCAGCTAGAATAAACAAGACCAAAGGTTTCAATTCAATTCAATTCAGTTTATTTTCAAAAATTCCTTCACGGACAAAGCCGAACACTGATTTTCGTCGTGTATACTATGGTCACATAACTAAACAGTTAAAAACAACAGCCATATTCCAAATAATCTTAATTTAGTGAAATTACACGCGTCTCACAAACAAACTCGCAATAAACCTTACATCATAAATAACATATCAACTAATCAAACATCTTTGAATAAAATTTCTTATTTGGTCAACAATAACACCAAACAAAAACTAGATATAGCCTATTTACAATTCAGTAACAATACACACACAGGAATACGGTTAAGTTATGGAGGTGTTCCGGAGTGCCCGGAGGATCCCATCGGAGTGCCGATGGGATCCCAAAACTTGAACATTTATTGGACTCCTTGATCCAGACAATCGGGTCCTGCAGATTTTCGTATCTTCGCCAGACCCCGTATTACTCTTTACCTCTTATAAACGCCAGAAAGTATACAAAAAAAGATACCGACTGTTTTTGACAAATTACGGCAAAAACGATATGGACCCAACGTATATGTTTACCCCTAGATATATCTCTAATAGCAAAAAAATAAACTTCAGAGAGGATTCGCCGAGTGTTCTTACCTCTGATGCCAGACTCTAATCGACTTAAAAATTAACTTTTAACTTTTACCAAATTTCCGGTTTGGCCGGAAAGCCCTTGTTGGGAAATAGTATTGCGGAGCTGTGTCCGTGTTCATGGGCTGGAGGGAGAGGTTTGAGAAGTATTGTAGGACCGTCAGATCACTCACGTCGAACGGCCTTAGGATGATATCAGATACTGTTTACACCTTCCGGTACACCCTCATTCGGACGAGGGTATCAAGTCCACGATAATGCCAGGATCTTTTTCCTTCGTACGAATTTTTGGTCTCAAACCCTCGCTTCCTTCTGTTCCTGTTGGTTCCCATTCTATTTGCAATTCACATTGGCAAATGGCTCGGACTTACTTTCAAATCCACATTATCCTGCACCTGTTTCTTCTGTCGTTAAAAGCATCTCTAATTGGATTCGAATCGGTTGCGTCACGGGTGGTTGAGGCCAAATAGAGGAAAACATTCACTTAGGCACTTGGGAAACTGTGTAGTACTTTTTGCACCCCCTATAAACACAGCTTTTGAGACGAGACTACATTTTAAAGTTTAACTGAAAAACAACTCATTTTTACATCCGATTTTTAAATACAATGAAATATTTTGACCCATCTGAGGTATTTTTTATTTTTTTCACCCGAGGCTCCAGTGATAACGTTCTGCTTGCGCGACAACCCAAACCAATCTAGACGCAGAGACTCTGAATTTAAAAAATCTGCATTTCTAGGACTAAAGACGGCAAGCCCAGAAAAGCCACAGCTGAAGAAAGTAGAACGACGATGTTGAGATATTTTTAGTTTATTTCTCGGCAATGGCTTACCTTTGTAGTAAGTACCTTCAAAGCATACAGGGACAGGCGCATAGAGGTACCACATATACGAAATTGCCCCCCTTACAAATCATAAAGATAAACCCCCTTACAAATCATAAAGATGAACTAAGAGCCGTGAAGGCCACATATTTATCTAATTACTCTTATTGTGTAGCTCTTTGTGTGTTCGGCGAAGAGCGAGCAAGGTAGGATCCCTGTTCTTAGGCACAAGCCCTGTTTTCCTTAAAGCAGAAATATAAAAATGCTATTTCTGCAAGAGATACAGTGCTTACCATCCCTACAGCCTTTCTGATTCTTCCAACAAACAAAAAAGACAAGAAGACAACAAGAAGATCCAAAGAGACACGCCAGGTTTCAGTTTGGCCTTATTACAATTCAGCGCTCCAAGTGGAAACAGTCTCCTATCCTATTTCCTCAGGCTCAACACTTGTGTAGACATAGTAAAAAGTCGGTTCCATAGGGTAATGGGTGACTTTCACTCTTTGCTGCTGAGACATATGTAAAATCTCAATTACCCGGGACGCAATGACAGGTTTTCCACTGCTAACCTGTGGATCTATTTTTTAATGTCTGATCCAAGTGCTGACGGTGAGGCTAACAGAAACTAGTCCTCTTGGAACCGGGGAGAGGGAAAAGAAAATTCCGTAAAAAACAAGCTAACTAATCCAATTTTCTTTTAAACAAGAAAATAAAGAGTAAAAGCAGTAACTATGGTCGTGAAAAAAATTACCAGTTATATAACATTATTCTATCTTCTCTATTTGCGGGCGTAATCCTCGTAGGGATGGACTTTCGGCTTCTCTGCGGTTTATTTCTTGAACCCCAACACCAACACTGCAGAAAAAGGCAAACATACTTGAGTTTCGGCGTCGCGATTGCTTTGGAAAGGTAAACAGAAAGTTTATGTAGCATCTTTAATCAATCAATCAATTAGTCAATCAAATTCAATTCCGAATAGCTGAAAGCTAGAAGAGGTGAGTAAAATATTCATGAAAAACAAAACAAGTGCGCAAGCGCTCAGACGTGGAGTGTGAAAGTAAAATGTTTATCATATTTTATATTCAAACAGCGTTAAAACCAAGACATTTCGCATCCCCAATAACCAAACAAGTATTGAAATAACCTAATTTGTAATCATCCCACTTTAAAAGCTTTAAATGTAAACAAACCGCAAGTATAAATACAAAAGAAATGTTGAAGAGCTTGCAAGAGCAGCATGAGTTCTAACACTAGATGAGAGAATAAGAACACTGAATCTGAATGGTCTGCCAGCCAGTCCGACCCTTTAAACCTCTTTTCCATTAGCAAGGTAATAAAACAAGTTCAATAACCAAATCGTAGCAGCCTAATACCCCCTTTGTCACAATTCATTAAGAACGGCATATCATCGATCATATGACAACATCGTAAAGTTTCCAGCTGTTCATTAAAGATACGTCGTGTCGTCTTATTTCTTGCTGCTATACACCAAAATCCTCATTCATAGATATATCTCCCCAAATATACAAGAGTTGAACTTGAGACCTGTCATAGACGAACGTAACTCATGAAAAATCTGGGCCCAGTTACTCATGAACGGGAGGGTGGGGGGGGGGCATCAGTTGCATATCTAGACCTAAATATCCTCGACTATACCAGCTTAGAGTTTGATTCCAGTCACGGGCCAAAAACTTGACTCATGGGCAAATTGGGCCCACTTGCCCATGAACGGGGAGGGTAGGGGCCAGGGGGTGGTTCAACTCCACATATAAATCTCCAACCCTATGATCCAAAAGCACAAAGGAATTTCATCGCCCTATCTCCAGTTATTGTCAAGTTGAAATCATTAAAAAATGGGCAATCTGGGCCCAATTGCCCCTGAACCAAGTGGGGTGGGGTTTGGACCCGCAAAAATGAAAAAGAGACCCCAATACTGACACAGAGACCCCAATACTCAACTTGATACCTGTTGTTTCCTGTCACGGTAACGAACTTTACTCCTGGGCAATCTGGGCCCATTTGCCCATGAACGTGATGGGTGGGGGAGGTGCAACTTTAAAAGTAATGTCCCAGCCCTAGGGTCTACATGTACAAGGAATTTCATCGTCTTATGTCCAACTCTGGTCAAGTTATGAACATTATTCACTGGGCAATCTGGGCCCATTTGCCCCTGAACCGGGTGGGTGTGGGGGGCCGGAGACCCAAAAGGCACAACTAGACCCCAGTCCCCATCAGCGTACCAAGTTTGAACTTGATACTTGCACTGGTTCACGAGTTATGAGCTCCACAAAATACGGTGAAAACCGAAAACCGGAAACCGGAAACCGAAAGCCGAAAGTCTGCTACAGCGCTCGCAATAGTGGATTGTTCCAAGGAACACTCCACTAAAAACGACCACAAAATAACCAATACACTTTACAAGATATGAAAAAGCAGAAGCCCTGTTTGGACTGACCATGAAAGGGCAGTAGCCCTGTTTCAGCAACGTTAGTCTCATTGACGAGCAAGGCTCCGACTCGTTAAACTTACTTAGTACTGTCAACGGCATCACGCTATCGGGCTAACTGAACCTAGGTTTTCTGTGTGTGTTCCCGAAAGGGAACCAAATACAACAAAACGCAAAGATTAACGAACCTGGAGCAACACGCAACAGGAACTACCAATCACGTTTCGCATTGCAGGATTGCTCGTTTCCCATATTCAAGCAGATATTATACCATTTCTTTTTCAATTATAAGCGGCATTTCCAGTTTCGTGTATTTTCGATTTCCTTTCACAGTTATTTTCCTGCTTTTGCTCTATAGCCAAACCTAATCGGCTCACGGAGCGTCTTTTCACAACTAAGCCCTGCCTCTTGCGTCGTTTGTGACTGGTTCAGCAGGAGGTATTGCTTTACAAACCAATCATTGACAACGTTTGTTGGCAACGTTAGCCAAGATTGCGCTGAGCATCTTGTGTTTACAGTGGAGAGACATTGCGAGAGTAAGAGCATAGAAGTTGATCTATTTCTTCTTCCGGAAACTTTGGACTGGAATGCGGCAACTTTGTTCCGGTAGTGGGAAACAGGAACCTATAAGCCATTCTCTGCCGAGTCCAAACACAAAGAACTTCAGCACGGTTATTTCGCACCCAGTCCCAGTCCACTAAAAATCCCCGATTTTGCGACAGGGCTGAGTTTATCCGGCATTTGGCACGGCCTATGCCTAACGCTGGTTATCCTGTGCCTATAAAATTATGACAACGTTGAAGTGATCGGTTTAACAAAATTCAGCATTAACCGTCATAATAGGGAGCAGGCGTTCAAGCTTGATTAATCACGATTCCACACGGACGTGTACGCCTATAAGTGTAGTTATGGTAACATAATTGTCCAAGTCCAACAATTATTATTATGCGTTAATGCTGAATCGAGCAATAGTTTCTAGTGTAGACAATATGCATTATATTTAATTATGCTCAGTATGATTACTCCCCCACCAAGCTATTTAGAGGCGAGAGCCATCTCTGTTGCATTATTTTATTATTCTGCCAAATGCTGCGTACCCCTAACCCTGACTTACTCCACTGTCAAAATATTCTGACTGGCGGAGTTCTGAACTTGACTCAAATCATCAACCTTTTCTTGGGTTAGCGTACCCAGCGTGAGCCACATGCTACCAAAATCAGGAATTCGATTTAGACTGGCTCCAGCATTTGATGCACCTTAACCGGCCTTTGGTATACTAAATGCTGGTATACCCGATACTTGGCATAGCCTACACACAAAAAACAGGCATATCTGGTGGACAGTAAAGGTCAGAAAAACTTGATTTTTAGGTAGTACTTACTTCTTATGCAGATGCCTCCTCGATTTTCAGACCCCTTGGGGCATGAGCAGACGGGTCTGTGGTCACGTGTTGTGCAGACGCCAGAGGGCAGAGACCGCGCGCACGGGTTGAAAAGTTTGCACGGGTTCGCGCACGCTCCCCCAAAGCACAGTTTATCTGCGGAGCAATCCTTGTCATTCTTGCATGGCTCCTTTGCTAGAAAATATATGAAACTTAATATACAAAACATAAACATAATTTAAAGGACCCCTCGCATCATTCACTGTTTGTGTTTTACTATATACTTTAAAACTAGGCTCTCTTTTCACCGAATGCCCTTTTCCAGGCCCGTTGACTTTTAGCAGAAACAAGACCAAAGGTTCCGATGGGATCCCAAAAATTCAATATTTATGATCCAGACAATTAGGTTTTGTCTTAGCCAGATCCAGTATTCGCCGGGCCAAACAGCTACTCATTAAGAAATCCAAGCTCGGATATGGATTCAGCATGTGCGTTTACCTCTATAAGCCGATCGAAACGATCCTAGCTTACTTTTGTGAATTTTGCGGTTTTGGCGAAATTCAAGAACTATTTGTCCGGCGAAAAGCTAAAGCTCAAAAACGGATTCAGCGTATCTCCTTACCCTTATATCCAACATCTAATCAACTTCAAATAAAAATTTAACTTCTAACAAATTTTCCGGTTTCAGCCGGATTCCGGACGAACTATATATATGTCCGGCTGAAGAGTGATTGTCATATACGGATTCTGGATCTCTTCTTACCCCTAAATCTATCATCTAATCAACTTCAAATAAAACTTTTACTTTTAACAAATTTTCCGGTTTTGGCCGGATTCCGGGCAAACTACTTGTCTGGCGATAAAATGGTTTTCGTATTCTTGTTCAGCATGCCTTCTTACCCCTACATCAAACATCTGATCAACTTCAGATAAAACTTTAACTTCTAACAAACTTTCCGGTTTTGGCCGGATTCCGGGCGAACTGCTTGTCCGGCGAGAAAATGGTTTTCATATTCGTGTTCAGCATGGCTTCTTACCCCAAAATCAAACATCTAATCAACCTCAAATAAAATTTTTACTTTTAACAAACTTTCCGGTTTTGGCCGGATTCCGGACGAACTACTTGTCCGGCGAGAAAATGGTTTTCATATTCGTGTTCAGCGTGTCTTCTTACCCCATAATCGACTATCACATTAGCTGTTTAAAAAAATTTTGCTTGCCCCTTAATTTAAACCCCCTCCCCCACCCCTAAATGTAAAGCTACAGGGCCCATCTACGAACTCGACCTTACTCTTGACCCAAAGAATCCCCACACCAAGTTTCATCAAAATATCTCACTGCCTTCGAGAGTTATCGTGCTTACAGACAGACGGACAGACGGACGGACGGACGGACAGACGGACAACTTTTGCGATGTCATAGGTATCCCTCCACTTACGTTTTGGGATCCCAAAAAGGAAAAATTTACATAACCGGCTTTTCTGATGAATAAACTACTCGAAAGCAACCACCGGCAGCTTGATACGCGTCGACGATAGAGAAACAAGGCAAATGAGAAGATCAGTGAGGTGTCGATAGAGGGGTTAGAAAATTTACGTAATCGGTTTTTCGGACGAACAACCTTGTTGCAAATAATCTTCGGGAGAGAACTGGATAGAAATCATTGTAGCTTCGTTAGGGGGGTAGAAAATGCCATATTAATGAGTCTCCCGAGTTTAAGAATGGAAAGAGCGATTACCGGTACGGAATTAGGTTGCATTATAGGTTGTATTATAGGCGACGATTCCTTTAAGGTTTCTTCAGATCGAAAAAAGCTCATCTATGATGTGGCGTATCAAATTCGGGTTTTATGAATGGATTGAGCGATAGCGGAAGTATGTTTCGTTAGTCTTATAGACAGGTTTTTTAAATAATACTTTTAAGGCTCTTACTTGAATATGGCATGATTAGGCTATTACAATAACAGGCTATTATTAATAACCTAACCACAAATTTATACCGGAATTTTGACTGAATTAAAGTCTCTGCGAAATTTTGAGACCGAAAACATGTCATTCAGATGCATTATTCATTAGTTGCGTTTCCCGGTCGGATTTCTTCTTTCCATCAAATCGGGAATTTATTGATTGTACGTGAGAAAAAGGTGTCGACTAAATTGTATCGGAATTAGCTACAGCCGTGACGTATATAGTGATGTCTTGTAATTGAGGACCTAACATAGGATTTGATTGTCCCTAGGCCGTTTCATAAATGTAAACGCGACCGGCGTCTCGCTGGCCGCTCGGCTGTATATATATATATATTAAAATGTATATTCACCGATAGGAATAAACTACAATGTTTTGTTTTTTGAGATAAAATAGATCAAATGCTTGTGACGTCACGCTTGTGCCGATTTCCGATACAACTCAGTTTAGACCGAGAAAAATCCTGGCACGAATTCCAGTCCACGACAGGCAGTTTTGCAATATAAACAGGCATCATCTTCTCTTCCCCTTATACTGACACTATCTCTTGTCCTTATGTTACAAACGTGGCAATGAGCTAGACTAACAGGTTATTTCTACCCATCCCACAAAGTAGATTTACATCGATTGCTCAAGAGTCTACCGTTTTGTACTTCGGCCAGAAAAAAACGTCAAACGATTTTGTGGTCTACTAATGACACGTGACGATACTAAATGTTGAAACACCGTTTCAACATGGTCTTACTGTTTATCTCACGTCACTGAATCGTTACTGTTTGCTTCAATCTGTCAGAAAGAAAGATTTAATTTTGTTAGTACCATGGTAAGAAGATGGTACCATGCCAATATGAATGATTAACGCAAGTAGTTGGCGAACAATAACATGTAACTAATAGAGAAAAATCTGCCCAAGGCACAACAGAAACTAAGGATTCGATTCTGTGCTACGACCGTTATCTTGGGCCCAGACCCAGATATAGAGATCCAGGGCCCCTCAGCAGTTAACATAGCCGATGCCCCTTTTTGGTAATTTAGCAAAAACAAACTTTGCTTTTATTTTTTTCAATAATGAGACTTCAGAAAATGGACAAGCCGACTTGAAATGAAATAGACAAGTACCAACTACACTCTGTAACAAATTTTAATTACCACTTGGGCCCCTGCCCGTGGCTCCCTCCGAGGTTGGGCTGAAGTTCGCCACTGTTTGGGACGCTGACACAGACCCATTCATGGTAGTTCCTTTCGTTTTGTTAAAGCACAACTCTTATAGGCTACTAGAAATGACCTTTAAAGTTTACACTACGATACGGCTCAGATACATCGTTTTTCGAAAACATCATTACTTTCCACGTGAAATTAGCGATTTTCTTTTTTGCGCTTGTCGACTCTATATCCAGCCTCCTTGGTATCCGATGCGGCAGTCAGACGCAAAATATTTGAAAACTGGACGCGACGTGGTTAAAAAGAGGCATGCAAAACCAAACAAAATAAAATATTCCAAAGCAGACGATAGACCCAATGGTCTACCACATCTCCCAAAACGAACAAGACCAAAGGTTTCGATGGGATCCCAAGAATCTAACATTTGATTCAAACAATTGGGTCATGTCTTCGCCATTCAGTCTTCGTCACATTCCTTGAAGATTTGTATTGTTAAAATAAAGTCCAAAAATGGATTCAGCATGTTTCCTTGCCCCGATACCGAATCTCTAATCGATTTCAGAAACAACTTTGAGCTTCAACCAAATTTCCAGTTTCGGCCAAATTCGTGATGAACCATTTGTCCAGCAAGAAAACCAAGTTCAGATACGGATTCAGCGGACCTCCTTACCCCTCAATTATTAGCTTATAAAACATACATATTTTTACCGTAAATTCGAAACCCCTCCTCTGCCTCTAAAGATAGGACTAAAGGACCATCTACGAACTTGACCTGTACCTACTTTACCAGTGAATCCTCACTGAACAACATCCTTGCTTGAACAACATATTTCCTCGTTTGAACATTATATATCAACCCCTTCGACCTTCGATTACACTAGATCTCTCCGACGTCCATAGAATAAACAAATGAATATCGTCATCCACGCGCAGAGCTATACTGGTTTGAAAATAAAGGGGTAGGGACTGCTTTAGCCGAAAACTGGTCGACAAATTTTGTGTCCGGTTTTCGCCGGATTCCGGGTGAACTACTTGTCCGGGCAGTCCGGCGAGAAAAAAACTTTCATATTCGGATTCAGCGTGTCTCCTTAGGCTACCCCTAAATCAACTATCTCAATAGCTTTTAAAAAATATTTGTTTGCCCCTTAATTTGAAACCCCTCCCCCACCCTTAAATATAGGGCTACAGAGCCCATCTACGAACTCGACCTTTCCCTTGACCCAAAAGATCCTCCCACCAAGTTTAATCAAAATATCTCATTCCCTTCGAGAGTTATCGTGCTTACAGACGGACGAACAGACACCGGACCGACGGACAACTTTTGCGATGTCATAGGTATCCCTCTACTTACGTTTTTGGGATCCCAAAAACAACACTTGAAGCTTCTTATATCATTATGTGTGAAAGAGTTGTGTTAAATTGTGACTTGCAGAACTCGGCTAGGCCGTGAAAGCGCTAAAAAATCGTAATTATAAAACCGGTGGCGAAAGGTGAGGATCCACAAGGGAGCCAGGGATAATATAAAGGGCAAAACTCAAGACGGGCCCTTTAAAACCAAATCAATTCCCTACAAGCAGGGCGAGCAGAACCCTATCTACATTTTGTTATAAATGCGCACCATTTAGTGGAAGCCTTGGGAACATATCAGAGAGGAAGAAGATTGTCCAGAAATTATGGGCAGAAAGACCCTTGTGAACAACTGTGAACTGGGCCTTGAGCATAAGGCATCCGTGGGCCCCCACACTTCTCAGAAGGCTCATATCTTTAGAATTTGAGGGAGGGGATCCAGGATCCAGTATCGTACGAGAAAACAACACTAGGCCACCACTACTGCCACAAACTTCTACGGACGACGAGCTACGCTTTGGAGATTAAAGCTATCACTCTAGATGCTCCTCCCCCCTCACCCAACACACAGAAGGACCTGCACTTTCATGTGTGAATATTTAGATTTGAGTGAAGGGATGACGGGAAGCGTTTGGAGTAACTGACTGAGTCCGGTATAGGGGAACTAGAGAGATTGATGAAAAGTAAACGTTTCTGTAAGATTGAAAGTTTAAGTAGCATCCTCAGGGTCACCTTATAATAGTTCACCGAGAGGCATGCCTTACAGTTTGAAGTGATATTGTTTTTATTTTGTTATTTTTGTCAGTTATTTATGACATTTGTTTATTAGTTAATACTTTATCTTTAAGCGGGGCTGGATATGTTGGACATATTGTTTACCAACCCCCTCAGAAGTGTCCTGCGAACAACTTAGACCAGAGGAACTAAAATGGATGGTATGTTTGCGGACAGATTCTCTGTAATTGGGGAGAAGAAAGTTTATAAGGAAGGTTAAGTTGTGTTCTGGTCCTTACTTTTGCCATTTGTGCGGTTCACGAGGGAAAGATTTATTTAGTTGGTGTGTCGATGCGTCAATAGAATTTTGGGAGATACACGATGGCAGAGGAGGATCTGGTTAAAGCACAACTCTTCCTAGAAATGATCTTTTCAAGATGTAATGGCCCAGAAATATCGTTCTTCGAAATACCATTACTTTCCGCGTGAAAAGAGCGATTTTCCTGTTAGCGCTTGTCAACTTTATCCAGCCTTCCCACTCTCCGACGCGGCGTCTGGACGCAAAACATTTGAAAACTGAACGCGCCGTGGTTTAGGCCCCAGGCAGAGATACGCCCAACGATGAAAGAAAGTGCAGACGACGCAGGCCACCGAGCCAAGAAGAGAGGCCGAAAGGGAACGACGCCGTCGTCGCTCCCAATGGCTTGATGATTTGGATGATGATTAAAAGTGGGAAAAACAAGCAAAACAAGAGCAGTCTAAAACAGAATATGGACCTGATGGCCTACCAAGTCTTCCAGAACAAAGAACAAAACTTTGAAGCTTCTCTTATTTGTGGAAGAGCTGTCGCCGAACCTTCAAGCTTCTGGCGACATTTATGTTGTGTGACTGGCAAAACTCGGCCAAGTCGAGAAAGCGCTAAAAAGTCGTAGGTACAAAACGGAACAATGGCGGAAGGTGGGAATTTCAGAAGCTTATAATTCTATAAGGGATCTTTGGATAATAGAAAAGGCAAAATATATTATAGGCGTATTCTCGCCGTTCTCCGAGAACTTAGCTTTTGAGGAGTCCCCGCTTTTTTGTCCCAGGGACTCACTCCCCGAGTCCCCGTATCAAAAAGGACTCACTTTCAGTTTCGGTGGGAATAAATTTTGGGAGTTGCTGGTGTTCTTGTTTTTTGAAACAGATGTTAGAGACGGTTACTAAGAATTTCTGACATCAACATTGAGTTTTGTTATGATTTAAAACTAATTTTGAGAAAAAGGCATCTTTTTCATTGTGTTTACAACTTTTTGTTTGTAAGTAATAACAATTGCAAGATTAAGTTAAACCAATCAGGAAAAAAAGCGAATCCAGACAAACTCCATAACCTGAAAATATGTTTTTCGAACAAAATCCTTTTCGGAAGCATTCCCCGTGTTCTCGTTGTTTTCCGTCCGCGGAGTCCGCGTGGATTGGCTCCCTCTATTCTCGCTGTTCCCTTTGATTCTCCGAGGAGTCCCCGGGGAACGGCGAGAATCCGCCGGAAGAAAAATTCATAATCATTCCTCAAGCTGGCGCGTTTTTTTTAGTAATAGCCTAGAATTTTGTCCTTTTAATCATAAAAGGCAACGGGCCTTCGGGGAAAAATTTGTTCATTAATTTTGTTCTTTCGGGTTTCCACCGGATCCCTCCTGATTGGTGGTCCAATTGGTAGAACTGGCCCTAATTTCTGACCTACGTTAGATCACGTAAAAAGTGCACCGAGATTTGGAACTTGTCGATGAGTGTAATATGAAGAACAATTGGGGAGAAATAATGGCAAGTATGTGTTTCAGTGACGCCAAATGATTGGGGTGGTCGATCAGATTATCAATGAAGCAGGGTGATATTTATTCGGTTTTCTACATTGTTATATGATATCCATGGCATATGGGGCTCTCAATACACTATATCATTTTACTTCGAACTAAGTTTTATTGTCATTTGCCAATCGATTAAGCATGAGCAAACATAAGAAAAATGCAGATTTTCACTTTCTCTAATGCTATTTTGGTTTCCAAAGAATTCAATCTCATGACTGAGCGTATGTATAACAAGGTTCAAGGTTCAAGGTTCAAGGTTTTATTATTTACAACAAAACAAAATAACTAAATATCAGGAAGTTACCCGGCAGAGAGGGACTCAACAAATGCTCGGGCAACATACAAAGAAGAGAAGAAAATTCAACCAATAACAGATTAAGAGCGCGCCTATATCATAACAGCGTGAACAACAAGAAGAAAGAAAAACATATAAAACAATAAGAGATTATAAAGCAACTTACCACGTCAGATCGAAGACTCAATAACCATCAAAATATAAAAAATATATAACCATGGGCAAAGAATCAGAGAATCAGGACTGAACAAACCAGAGGCCAAACCACCTTCTCCAACACTCCTCATTAATACAAATCCAACAATTTAGTTTTAAACCTTTTTTTTAGTAAAGGAAGAGAAAGGCGAACAATATCTTTATCTTCTAATAAATTATAAAATTTAACTAAACAATTACGCAAACTAAATCTGGATCGTTCACATCTGATCAGAGGTTGACGAGGATCCGAACCAAAACGAGTAGCATAATGGTGGTCATAAGCGGTGGGGAGCAGCTCGCAGGAATACAAAATCGAAGGCAGTCTATTTTTGAAATAACACTCCAACATTATTATCGAAAAAAATTGCAGAAATAAAGAAACGGGTAAAATATTAAGCAACTTATAAGCACTCTTTGTGGGTGACGAGTTTGGTAGCGATGATGGAGATGGCATAAACTCCTTCAGGAGGCGGATCCCCTTATTTTGAAGTCTCTGAAGAGGAGCAAGATGACTGCTGAACGTGTTCAGATATACAAGGGGACAATAAGTGAGGTACGAGTGAATAAGGGAAAAATAAATAGATCGCATAGCGTGGTAAGGGAGTAGAAACTTAAGGCGATACATCATTCCAACATTACGACTTATCTTCAGTTTCACTTTATCAATATGGGACTTAAAAGAAAGGTTACTATCTAACTGAATACCAAGGTATCTAACACTATCAACCCTTGTAATGCTATCACGATCGTCCATATGTACTGACTGTAGGTTTGGCAGACGATAACCAACACGAGAAAAAATTAAAAAATTTGACTTCAAACAGTTTACCACGAGTTTGTTGTCATGAAACCATTGACGTAGGCGTGCTATAGCAATTCCCATTTTCGAGCGTAGTGACGATTCATCTTTAGCTTTAACACTGCAAGCGGTGTCATCAGCAAATAATATTGTTAATCCAAGGTCCTTCAAAGCACTTGAAATATCATTAACATAAATAAGAAATAAAAGTGGACCCAGAATCGAACCCTGGGGCACACCGACCTTATTAGACTGGGGCACTTCAGAAGAAATAGTATCACCATCACTCACGAACTGAGACCTGTCTGTTAGGTATGACATGATTAGATTATTTACTGGGCCTCTAATTCCACTATTATCAAGCTTAAACTGCAAAATAAAGTGTGAAATTGTGTCGAATGCCTTTTTAATATCAAGGAAAATAGTCGCAGGTATTTCATTGTTATCAAGGGCATCATGGATGAATTGAGTAATAACCAACACTGCGTGCTCAGTCGAGTGATTTTTCCGAAAACCGAACTGAGACGGAGAAAAAAAATCTTTCTCTAACAGATAAGACACAATCCTATTGTACAAACACCGCTCGATCAGCTTTGAGAATGCAGGAAGGATAGAAATAGGGCGATAGTTGGAGGGATCCAGTGGATCGCCACCCTTGTGTAGGGCGATGATTTTTGCCGACTTAAATATCTTGGGGAACGTTCCAGTTGTAAAACACAGGTTTGTCACATGCGCCAATGCATCAGCAACTTCGGGAATTATTGACTTCAGCAGGTTAGTTGACGACCCATCAGTTCCTTCGGAAGCTCCGTTTTTCAGCAGCTTGGTTATGTTGATTAGTTCCTGCGCTGTCACCGGATACAGAAACATCGAGTCTTGACTGCGAGGAGGTAGGTAAGATGAAAATGTTTGTGAATCCGAACCAGAGGAAGGTGGAGCAGTTTTCTCACCAATAGTCGCGAAATGGTTGTTGAGCAAGCTGATGACCTCTTGTTTACCTGAGACCTTCTGATAACCGTCAGGAGACATCATCTCGTCTGGAATTGAATGATCCTTATTTTTCCCTAGGCAGGAATTGATGAGATCCCACGTCTTCTTGGGACAACCTTGAGCATTATCAAAAGCTTTCGATAAGTAAATCTTTTTTGCAGATCGCAAGAGCTTAGTTAGCATATTTTTATAAGTTTTGAATATATGCTTATTATCATCAGTAGGGTACTGCAAAAAACGCCTATATAACTTATTTTTTTTCCTAGCCGATTTTAATATTCCGTGTGTAATCCATGGTTTAAATGGAACTTTATACCTCCGATAGGTCAACGACTTCAAGGGGCAAACTTCATCCAAAGCTGCTTTAAATTTTTATGTTTAATATTTTATGTAGTTATAGTTCTTGACTATTGAGCCCAGAACCTAAACTTTCAATTTCACCCGAAAAATCATTGGGGCCTGTCAGGAACTGCTATTTCATGGGAAACGACTTCGACTGAATAAAACGACACTGAGGGGATAAGAAATTGCCCATTAAAATCAGCTTCAGGATGGATACAAACTAGCTGCGCTCCGATCAAGGATTGAGGTTACCTTCATTCTTAAATACCGTTTTGGTCGCCGATTGCCGTTCCCTTATGGCCATAAGCTGATCAATGTTAGCTTTTAGCAAAAAAGAATTTAGCATTTTTGCACTAAAGGTCTAAAGCTAATCTTTTTTTTTCGAGCACTAAGATCTTTTGTCCAATGGAAAAATTCCAAAATGTACATCTTTGTCATCCGCCATTATTTTTTTTTTTTTTCTTGTTTTCCTTGAAAGTTTGAACGTCCAGCCTGGTAAGCCAGCAAGTCCAAAGTACCCTCTCCCTGGCAGGGCCGTATCCAGGAATTTATTTCGGGGGGGGTTTTGCTCGCGGAATTTATTTCGGGGGGGGGGGGGGTTTGTCCACGGGTCGGACCAAAAAGTACAAAAAATACATAGGTCAGAGGTTAAAACCTGCAAAAAACTATCACTTTTGTGGGTTTCGGGGGGGGGGGGGGGGGTCGAACCCCCTAACCCCCCCCCCCCTGGATACGGCCTTGCTCCCTGGTAATTATTTTTCTGTTCCGTTCAGCCATGGTACCTCGCCCTCTCCACTCCCAAATCCTCCCTTCCCCAACCAAAAGTCAGGAATCGACCAGAACAAATGGAAAGCTCTAGGGTACCCAAACTCTGTCCTGTACCTACTTACTATATTTATTCCAGAATCCGTAAGACTTTTTAAAAATTGAGTTTCAAGTGTATTGACACATATGTTGCAAATATTTTTATTTACAATAATCTCAGATTTGATTCTGTAACCACGAAAGTCGATTTGTTAACTTTCTATCTTTCTTCTTTCTATCTAATTAGTAAGAACGGTAAGAGTTATATGTTTCTGCGTTAAATAGATACATCTGTAGAGTTTTATTGAAGCGGTATTTCGGCCCTTCTTGGCAAGAGTCCTCTTCTGGCTCACGTCAGAAAAAGAACCTTTGAAAAAAATACAGATTCTAGCAGCTGAACTCAGCTGACACGCATTCAGTTATGATTCGCAGTCAGCTTCAGCTGAAAGAGGCCTAGGAGAAACAATTTACAACCCTGCTAATCTGGCGTGGGTCTATTCGACAGTCCCTAAAGCAGGCTTCATTGCAAAGTGAAATACATAGGCTATCAGTGGAAATATGTTGCAGGAAGGATATAACTACAAATATTTGTTCATATACGGTATTATCAGCCGAATACAACATAACTACACCTACAGAAGAGTCAAAAAGAATGTTTGCGCAATTCACATATTGACTCAATTTGTTGTTTGATTCTTAGTATTTACATTTACTGTGCGTAGCCTACATGTTTTATTTTGTTCTTCGTAGTTTTCACTTTCTTCTTTTTCACTGCCTGCACTCCTCTTTTTTTTTGTAAATGGGCAAAAATAAATATATATATATCGTCGCTGTCACGAATTAAGGGGTCAGCGAGTGACGTTTTAAAAAGCGACGTTTTAAAAATATATTTTTCAACCGACCTTGATGATTTTATGTCGAATACAGACATGCGGATAGAAGAAAAGAACTTTTTTTTGTCACCGATATACTAATGATTTTTATGTCACTTCCCTTAGCTCTTTTTTACCGTTCTCGTGGCGGTTAGATATTTTGAGTAACTCATGTAGCCTATCTCGGAAACGGATTGTCGCAGGGCTACAGTAGAGGCGTTTTTCCGCGACAATCCCGGATTATAATCCTGGATAGCTGATTTGTCAGAGAAACAGCGAATCGACAATCCCAGATTGTACAAACGACGATTCGACGATCTTGCTCCGTTGCAAGATTCTCGAATCGACAATCCAAGCACGAATCCTGAAAACTACAAAAGCTAAGATCCATAGCTCTAGTATCCTCGCTAGTATCAATAACTATTTTCACAAAAACTGTAGCATGACCCTTTAATGCGTGACAGCGACGATATCTATAAGTGTGACAGGAACCTTTTTTATCCTTGCACCGAGACGGAGTGATGCGAAATCGGATACACGGGAAGTGTTAACTTGCCGTTCCACACGAGGTTTACCACAGCAAACATTTAAGTTTAGGAAAGTATGTCGTCACGCCCTAGCCCCCAAAAGGCACGAAACATATTCACTTTAGCCATTAAGACTTGCCTACCTAGGGGGATTGTTTACAAATTCTTACGCAGATGTCGCGAAATTCTAACCGCAAGGGGTCTGCAGCGTATGCTAGCTAAACTTCCGCAGACGTATGTTCGAGTTTTATTTAAATATTAATAATGACGATGATCATTGGAGGTCCAATGGGAACCAAAACGCATGGTGGCTCTAAAAGAGAAAACTGAAGAATTCTTTTTCATCAACATCGATTTACCAAGGAAGTCCCAGTTGGAGGTTGGAGGATCCCACGAAACCTTTCGTCTTGCTATTATTCTGCTGTTAGAGACACTTACGTTCACAAATCCTTCTTGGAGTACAGAAAAGGCCCTTATCCAAATCACACAGTGAATTCACACCATCACACGCCTCCCCTGCTTGCTTAGCACACGCAAAGCAGCAATCACACTCTGGTCTGGGGGCCACACGCCCTCCGGGGCACTCAGCCGCTGTCACATTATTAGCGCACAAAGATGCACAAGCACACTGACTAGAATCATCCAGGCTTCCTATCCTGGCAACGCTGACCAATTTATCCAAATCATTTACGAAATTCGGGCGCTGAGCACAGGCACTAAAAGCCCCCAATAAGAACAAAACTTTCCACCACATTTTTCACGAATTATTGTGTTTCTTTTACATTATTTTGGACTCCACAGCAAGTTAGAGACTGGCGAAGTCATCTTTTCAGACAGGAGAAGAATGGGTAGTAGCCTCTGGGTATGCACCTTTAAGGTATAACAAAGGTACGCTGGGTAGAGCCGCCGCCAAGTTATACCCGCTCTGGTCAGGTGTGAAGCCCACAGGAGAAAATAATGTTCAAAACCCAATCGATACACAAATAACTAGCGTTGTCTGGTTTTACTTCTAGTGAAATATCTCTTACCATATGTTTAATTTGGTTTGTAAAGGAAGCAACCATAGTTTAGACGCCATCAAGGAACGAATGACGTTTACATAATATACAAAGTTCTGTATCATAGTTAATCAGTCACGACAAACCCAGGTAATGTAAAATGCTCGGGTAGTTGAAAAAAATAACATGATTGTAAGATGACAAGTCGTAAACAATAATAATAAGATACCAGGTATTGTTCCACAAACGCTAAAAATGCTACTGATATAATGAAAAAAAGGACATTAGTTTTCTGTATCGCATGCGGGTTAACACTACCGCTTTCGTCACAAAAGGTTGGAGGCAAAAAGATCAGTGACACGGATGCGGGATAGTCCTCGAAAATAGTTCATTCAAGGCCAGGTATATTGATTGTACCAAAGAGAAGGAAGTGAGAGGTAAAACCGTTCGTGAAAACCAGTGGGGTTTTTCGAACAATTCGCCAAATTCCAGTTCAGCACTTCCATAGGGCGATTCTGACGATCTCTTGGACTTGCTTTCCGAAAAGCAAAGCGAGAATCCGCCGAGCGTAAGAACAAGCAAAAAGTCGTTGCGCGTCAGTTGCACCTTTACAACTTCTCGCTGACTTGCCGAAACCACTTTCCGCTCGCGAAGTGGATTCGCTTTCCAAGTGCTGGCGGAAACCAGCGGAGCGCGAGAACAGCTTTGGAAAGCGAAGCGATTTTTTGCCAAGTCGCAAGAAGAGCCGGCGCAGAAGCTCGTGGAGCTTTCCAGACAGCCAGAATCGCCCTTAGTTTACGAAAGCCCACCATTGCCCCAGGATTGGGCCTAAGATGGTACCCTGGGGCCCCCAGGGTACCGTCTTAGGCCCGATTTTATTTTTAGTTATGATCAATGATACAAAGGATGATTTTGAAAATCGTTGGAAGTATGTTGATGATCTTATTGAAGTTTGTTTAGAGAAGATTCGAGTCAAGTTCAAGATATCGTGTGAAGTAAAAATGCAAGCTTCGGAAATCTAATATGACCGTGAATGATAGTAAATCGTGTACTATGACAATTTCTTTTTTTGAATCTTTAACCGCACTAGTTCACATGAAATTTCAAGAATCCTCGAGATTATAAAAATTAAACTCCTAGGGATAATCCTAACTCATGATTTAAAACGGGAAGCGCAGATCACCAGCATGATAAAGCAAGGGAACGCTGGACTTCAGATGGACTCATGGTCCAGGCATGGCAACACTTGTTCCGCATTCACTTTTCATTTTCCGACCAAATTTAGAAGACGTAGCCCCTGTTTGGCATTTCGGCCTTACGGTCGAACAAACTTGGGAAAAGTAAAAAAAAGAGCCGTAATCATAGCGTCAAAGGTAGCCGAGAGTTCAAATGATAAATTTCTATATGTGTATAAGCTCAAAGCTGAGCTGCTGGTTAAATTTAAAAAGTTATTTATGATTATTGGTGCATACGTACAGGGGCGTCACGACTGGGGGGGGGGGGGAGACCTAGTTGTCTGGGTCAAATATTAAATTTTTGGGATCCCATCGATTTGGTCTTGTTGTTCATGAAAACAGTCGATTTTTCGTCAAAACAGTCGGTTTTTCTGAAAATCAGTCAATTTTTTCAAAAATGTCGTTTTTCTGCAAAAACAGTCGGTAAAAATTACCAACCAGTCGGTAAATATCTTGCCCCCCACCCAAATAAACATTTTGGCTAGTAATGCCTCTGCATACGTAGGCCTATTATGATTTATGTGTATGCTCATGGGTTGTATCTATGACGATACCAAACAAATTTGGCGTAAGCCATGACAAGCTTTTGGCGAATTGAAAGATTTATCTATCTATCTATCTATCATATGGTCAAATAGATCGGCAAGTTGAATAGTAGAAAATCTGCAATCTGCTTTCCGAGCAACGAAAGTTTTGCATTGTCTTTTGGAGTAAAAAGTAAAAGGTATAGAGATTGTAGCCTACCCAAAAAATGAAAAACATAAACAAACAGCATAAACAAATAATTTAACATTGTGAGGTACAGGACTTTCGGCTTTGAGACTGAATTATCGACGTTTTGTCGTAACTACTCTGAGCCTGTAACTGAGAAAACGTTTTTCTGGATTTTTTTTTTTTTTTAGTTGAACGATCACATATTTGTAGAAAAGTTTCATCAGAAATGAGAGCTTTAAGGCTTAAAACTTTTACTACAAACGAATCTTGCTTCTATTGGTTGGTTTTGACACGATGCGTGATTATCGACCAAAAGGATGCGAGACTCGATTTTTGTGTTCAGACTCTGAAGCTTCCAAGCTCTTATTTCCAAGGAAACATTTTTTTACAAAAATGTGACAACAAAACAAGAAAGAGTCAGATTAACGTTTCCAACAATTTACAGGACAAAAATATTTACCAAACGCCGATGATTTAGCCTCCAAGTCGATAATCCTATACCTCCCAATGTTAAATTCTTTTGTTCTGCACTTTTGCTGATGGTGTAAAAATATCTGTTTTTGTCGGGTATGGTACAATCTTTCTGTTAGGTTTTGCTCGGATTATTACCTTATGGATCCATATTTATTAACTCTCTCTCACAAGTGTTGATAATGATCTTGTTCTTTAACATGAATAGCCCTAGCTCCCACAATCTCCCCTCCCCCTACTGTTTCCTCTTCACAAAATAAGATGATTTTCTTGGTCGCATGTCGCATACTGTTTGCCATTTGGTATGAATCAGCCAAAAAACCACACTAATTACCCCTTATGGTACAAACAATTAATTTAGTTTTTGCTAAATTAAATTGGAAAGTGGATGTTTTGTCTCAAATTTACTGTGGACCAGCATCGTTACTGTTGGTTAGTAACTGGAACGGAATAATTGGTCTGGTGCATTCATAACACGAAAGTTAAAGGAGTTAAATCGGAAACATTCTAGCAGTTGCAACATCAAGACCATCCCCCATCCAAGTCACTACTTCAAACCAGGACTAGGAACGGCCATGGGATCATCCAGTGGTGTGATGGATGGAACTGCTAGGATTACCAAAATCAATCAAATTTATTTTCCAAATAGCTTAAAGCTAGAAGAGGAATAAAATATTTAAATTTAAGCTGAATTTTTGTGGTCGAGTACTCGCGAGCGCCCAGTTAAACTCAATTTCTGAGCATTCATTTTGACTGGGAGCTCTGTGGCGCACAGATTACTCTAATATTAGAGTGGATTACATTTTAAATTATGATGAAAGAAAAGGTAGGATTCAGCTGTGTTCACAATAGGCACTCCTATTGAACGGTTATGGTTTCTCCCCCATTTTTTGCCAATCCAATCAACTTCTTTAATAAAGTTATTCTTCAGATACTCGGTTGACTGACTGCAGACGACACTGCCACGTGCTACTTTTGGCAACAAGCCTAAGACTTCATAGTAAATGAATGTGTAAAAATATTGTTTATATCTTCTGACATGTTCAATACTAGTATAATGCAGGCCCAACATCACTCCCGTGCCACTCGTGCTTTGCCCTCTACCGGGATTATTTGATAATCTATGTTTGTACAATTAGTGAAAAGAATAAATGAACCTGAACCTGAACAGTTTGTCTGGTGTGATTAACAATAGAATTTCCATCTTTCTGAGAAAATGTATGGCCCAAATGGGCTATTAATTGATGCCGCAGCCTTGAAAACTGATCCTCCACAAACAGCAGCAAATATGAGGTAGATACAATTACCATGCTTGGAATGGTTCTTTAAATATAGTTTTTGGCTAAATGCCAAACAAAAACATATAGAAAGACTTACGGTAAATGTTTTCAGGAGACCTTAAAGTTTAAACTGAAAAGCCAAGTTATTTTTGTACCATTTAAACGGATACACTGCATTATTTGGATTGTGTTAAAGGATTTTTTTTTCTTCACTACTTGCTTTAATATGACGGTCAGAGTATCTACGGCCATCCTCACAACGCAAAATTCTACTATGACGTGGAAAATATAAATCTCAATACAAATGCGGCTTCGTGATCAGCTTGCGGATGGTAGCTCACTGCGTGAACAGTTATTTTTGGTAAATTGTTTTTGTCTAGCATACAACATAGATACAAGCGCATAGAGGTACGGTACCACAAATCCGACGTGGAAATTCCACTGTTCGAAGAAACAGTGGAAGAAACAATAAACAAATATAACGATCCATTACATACAGGATACCTTGCTATCTGTGCCGCCCCTATTAAACTTGTGTAAATAAAACTAAACCACAAGGATAGCATGTGAAACATCAAAATACATCCATCATGACCACATCAATTGATATCGAGCGTGTCCGAAAGCTTTCACGACTGTAAATGCTGCATTTAATGCTGCATTTTTATTTTGGATTTCGTCCGAAAGCTCTTACCTTATAATGCAGCATTAAATGCAGCATTTACAGCACTAAAAAGCTTTCGGACACATTCTTTATTTCTTCTCTGACACTTCTAATTCCGAATGTAGCCTTAATCGCCAGCTCCCCAGTTTCTTCTTGAAAATTCAGCGTAAAATTTGGCATCTTCGCTGAATTTTTCGATGAATTTTATGCTGCATTAACTGAGTGAAAATTTAAGTCCGAAAGCGAAATGCTGCATAAAATGCTGAATTAATTCAGCATTTTCGTTCGTTTCCGAGCTTTCGGACACGCTCATCAAATGTCATCCATTTAGGCTACTTCTGTTTCTTCTTTGAAGAATTGCCTGGTGTAAAATGAAGTAAAAAAGGCACAAATACATGGGACAGGAAAACGCTGGCACAAATAGTCACACTCAAGCTATATGTGTTGACCTAGCAGCGCAAATAAATCAGCAAAAGGTGTAAAAGAAAATTGGAAATGGAAGCTGGCACAAAAGCAATTTGGCCAAAGTCAGCAGGTATATCCAAGTAAAGCATTTCGCAAACGCTGCGATTTTGATCAAAAACTGAAAAAATCTAGAGAATAATTAGAGCTTCTTTCTAGTCAAGGCCCAATTTCACACATATGGTCAGTGTAGAGGCTGGAATGAAACAGTGGGAATTGCAAGCATATATTTCATTCATGCATGGGGGGTGGCGCAAATTGGCAGAACTAGCAAGGTATCCTGTGGCTGTGGAAGAAAGGTTCAAGTAATCGAATGAAAAAATAAAAGAAATACAGAAGGTCTTTTGCTGGCCTTTGGGTTTGCGCAATGCAAGCCCATCCATTGCAAGAAATTTCACGCCTGTTAATCATCACTCATGCCTTTTTACCTTTGAAATCAACACCTAAAACAAATTACAAATCTAATGCTTTAGCGCTATCTATAAAGAGCTAATGAGTGAGAAGCCACAAGTGCCGAAACACACCGCTAGATGACGATTCGGTCAACTGGTAATTCACGGACTGTTTCCAAACAGACAAACTTGCAAGCGTTTTTTTTTTAAAGAAAATCTTAGAATAAGAAAGATGTTTTTCGTAGGAAGAAAAATACTAGATCAAGGGCTATCGCTCGGTGTAACACGACAGAATTACTTTTCAGGTAATTGAACTTGATCCTTTTCAATCGTAACGGATGAAGACTTGCAATACAAACTGTTTTAATCTAGTTAGTAGGCTACTACAAAGCTTTTACCTTAAATTGCAGCTTGGAACAAAATAAGGATTTCTCCTGTAGAATTCGCTCCGTAGTTGACTGTATGGTTCGTCTGTATGGGGGTTTGTTTGTTTGTGGTGAAAACATCACACGTTGATACTGGTATCAACGGCACCCAATTCAGCTTCCACTCGACGTCGTCCCACTCCTCATCAACGGATTTTTTGAAAGATTCGACTCTTTCACAGTTTAAAGTTTAACTGAAAAGCCAACTCATTTGTGTGTCATTTAATTGGATACACTGAATTATTTGGATTCTGCAAAGGGATTTTTTGATTTTCCACTATCTGCTCCAGTTATGAGGCTCAGAATATCTCCAGCCGTCCCCACAGCATAAATTCTACTATGACGCGGGAAATTTTAATCTCAACACAAATGCGGCTTTTCAGTGGGCAGTTGTGAGATTGGTGAAGATTGCTTAGTGCCTGAACAAAAAAAACTGATAAATCTTTCTCGTAAGGCATACAGCAAAAATACAAGCGCATAGAGGCACCACAAATCACACGGAAATTCCACTATTTGAAAATCGATTATTCGTGAATAGCGGAACAACGAAGTAACTCATTTTCAGCATGTCTTCAAGCAAATTTAAGTGAATAAGTGATGGGTAACTAGATTGTCCTATCCTAGCCCCTTTCCGTTAAACTTTAATGTTTTTTCGGAGAGGGAATTCCAAAGACGGATTGTTCTGGTAGAGAAGAATTGATGTCTGATTCTTTACGAACCATACCATATCATTATAGATAAACTACAAATAATTTCGAAAGTACGTCAATCGTGTTGCATTATTATCTGCAATGATTGCGCAAAAACTAAATTGTAGATGACAGTGACAGACATGGAGACGAACTTTACTGTCGTACCCTCAAATGTGTGGAGACAAAAAAAAAAGATACGCCAATTAGCACAAGTGTCTGACCCATAAAGATGACTTTAGTCACCTTATGACCGTAGACGGTGATGAGTCTGACTCACAAGTTCTTCTCCATGATAGACATGGGAACGATTTTTTTTACCCTCAAATGCATCGGATACAAATAATAGGTAGCCTTCACAAACAAGCAAAAGTTTGTAATCCCCTTATCGCCAAAGATGACCAGGATTCAACAACCGATAGTTACTCACAAGTCTTACTCTTGCTTCATGGTTTCGATCCGATTTAGTGCACCATAGCACGAAGTTGCCCACCTCTTCAAAACCTCGAAATGGTATATCTCAAGAAAGAATTTTTATCAGTCATACACAAATCCTAAATTTTTGGGCATGGTGGTCATACGTTGGGGCACAATGCCCTGCCAGCAAGGGCATGGTATCCCCATACAACTCAAGTTTACAAAGCTAATTTCCATTTCAGATTCTCAGTTCAACAGATTTTCATGGGGGTACCATGCCCAAAAAATGAGGATAATAAAAGTGATGACACATTCCTTAGTCGCCTCATCAAGGGCTGTGTCGCCCAGCGATGAAAAATCTGATATCTATATTAGTTCAAAAGTTCATTTTCTTACCGAAGGCCAAATTTCCAGTAATCATCACTTACAAAGGAGTAAGGATTAAAGGAACAGTAAACTTGACTCAAACTTGGCTCAGGGAGCTAGCTGACATATCAAGAATGTACCCTGAGTCGATATTGAGAGTTAGAAAAATTCTTGTTACGACCATTGCAGTTTCCGGCAGTTTCCGAGAGTTCGACTTTTGAGTTAGTAGAACGAAAAAAAAAAAAGCAAAAGGTTTGTGTGCCGGGAGTAGGACTCGAACCCACGATCTTTGCCTCACGAAACAAAGTAATACAATGTATGTAAACAGGGTTGCCACCGATAGTACAATTGTGCTCAGAATAGAGCTTTCTTTTTACTTTAGCAGCAGATTTTAAGAAAAAAGTAGTTTTATTTCCAAGGTGACTATGACCCAGCAACACCTTCTGAGTACTTTTCTTGTTTGGTATTATTTTTTTCCTTTTGCATAGTGAATTTATTTTAGTAAAGTGGCAACCCTGTATGTTGATAACACAGACAATCACTTTTACAGTGTATGAGTGCGTAACTACAGTGCATAAGGGGCAAGGCCCTGCCAGCTAGCTCTGGGAACAATAAGGAGGGGTTTCGAGATAACAAAGATGGGGGGTCCTCTCGACAATAAGTCCCTGTACATTTATCTAAGCCCCCCAGGTCGGTGTGATGGCCGAAAGTTGCCTAGTCAAGTTTACTGTTCCTTTAAACTCCATTTATCAAGAACCGTGAGAACTTGTAGAATTGAGCAGGCACACATGTGACCATTCCTCAGTCACAATTCGAAGCAAAGAAATGGTATGATTAAACTCAACAGAAATCACGAACAGAAATGGCTAGTACGGTAGATGGCAGCATTTTCGGAACCACGGGAAATGCTACTTTTATTTCCCTATTACACGAAGGAGATCGCTACTTTGGGTACGGGTTACGCAAAATGTTGCACATATTTGGCACTTCACTCCACTTTGTACACTGTAGGCTCCGGATCTTCCACAAGCAAAAAAACATCCTTTTTGGCCTCAGGCAAGAATTTTTCAAAGCTTTTCAAAATGCAATTTCATATTCACCAATAGGGGCGTCCCGAAGAGGGTGCTGCATCCCCCCCCCCCTCCCAGAAGATCGGTGGAATTTTTTTTGTCAAATTCATCTGAACTTGATGACTTTTACGGAATCTACCGAATTATTGCTCAGGCCGGGACCTACCGGAATTTTGCTAAGGGCATCTACGGAAATCTTGCTTAAGGAATCTACCCAAACTTGTCTCACACAGGAGGCTGGATCAAGAGATCCCACGGAATCTACTAGAAGTTTGGAATCTACCGGAATTTCGCTCAGGGATTTTACCGAAATCTTTCTCAAGAAATCTATCGGAACTTGTATCGGGGAATTTACTGGAGGCTACATCAGGGAATCTACCGGAATTTTACTGCTTTCCGGATAAGTATAGACTCACAGCTTAACAGGATGAGCCCGGCACACAACTTACCAGAGTGATTCTTGCAGACCAGTGTTGCCACCCGACCAAAATTAAGTTTACTAAATTCCGGAGAATTTTTTACTAGATTCTAATAAAATTTACTAACTAAAAAAAAAAATTTCGCGGCTGTCGCCGCGACACGTGCATTGCATTGTCTACCTGTACTAGATTTCAATAATAAAGAAATACATCGAAAGACAGTTTAAGTTTGAGTCACACTGAAAAGAAAGCAGCGAAAATATGTCGGACCGCGGACTCGGTCATCAAGAGCAGAGACGTTAAAAATGGGGGGTGCCCCCTCCCAACGATGTCGGCCAATCGGCAAAGAACAAATTAATTGGCGCCAAGCGCCGCAATTTTTAAAATAACAGTCAATTTTTCCTGATTTTTCTCAAAGCAATTGGTTCGTAGGGACAAAAGACTTAACAATGGACAAAGAGCTCCGATCCTTGGTTTGGTTAACAGACAAAATTACGAACTCTGGAGTGATAAGCAAGAGTGGATCCTAATATTTTTGTATATTTCCTCAGAATCTATGAAAAATGACATGACACAACTTCTGGGTTCGACCATCTTTTTTACTAGAAATTGGGATTTTTTACTAGATTAAAATGAAATTTACTAGATCCTCTATATTTACTAGATTTAATATTTTTTACTAGATCTAGTAAAAATTTACTGCCGGTGGCAACACTGTTGCAGACAGACAACATAGCGTACCGGAACATTCATCGGGTGATTCCGGTAATCAACTAAGTTTCTGTACCTTTCAAGAATTAGGCAACCTACTCAGATTTCCATCATTTCCAGCTAAAAATACTGTTCCAGGAATATTTTCACGGTGCCGTCTACTCCAGTTTCGACAGCTTTCTCGACTCCTTACCAGTGATAAGCCGAGAAGAGTTCAAAGACGAGTTAGCCTTGTTCCGACATGATCTCAAAAGTCGCCAGGACAGCCTTGAAACAAACAAAAAGAAAATATTCGAAGTTTTTCGTGAATTGAAAGATGTCTTACCACTAGTATGGAAAGCGTTCAAGCTGGCCAAGACAATCCCTGTTACCTGCGCAAAAGGGGAAATACTTTTTAGCAAGATGAGTGTTGGCTGAGGCTCTTTGCGTTCAACATTGGCTGACCAGCGTCTGTTATTAATCACATGTGAAACCAATCCAGTTGACGAATGTGAAATTTGATGTGCTGTGAACAAATGGAAACGCTTAAAATGTGACGAATAAATGTGTAGGGTGAGTTGAAGGTCGAAGACTTTTTAGTTTAGTTTTTTTTTTTCTAATTTTCCTCAATTTCTCTCGGTTCATCCATCATCAGCTCGACCAATTTCTAAGGCTTAACCTTCAAATCTACCGTCTACACTGTCAAAAACTTGCTATTCAGTTATTCAAGACGCATGTAAATCTATCCTACTGTTTATGGGCTTATCGTCCCTAACCGAGGGCGATACAATCGGAAAGCCTGAGGAAAATTATACAGCGCTTTCTGCGCTCCTACACTAATATTTCGTTTTGGCGTAACGCATGTTCTGCGAAAGAAGGAACTAAAAAAGATAAGCTCGTGCTACTTTAATCATGCAAAGCACCCGCTTCATCTTTCAACATTCTGCCACAACCACACGCTAACAGATAGGCCTAAGTTTCAATTTCAGGATGCAAGTATTACCATTTCCAAAGCCTCCTCGTCTCTACCGAAAATCATCGACAACTTAACCCAACCAGCGGATGACCTTTTATCCTGTCTCCTTGCCGAAGATTAAAATTGTGTTATCTTAAGTGTTTAGTATTTATTTTTATTTATTTTCTATGCTCCGCTTTCCAAAATATGCGGGTGAAAAATAAATTACTTACCTACTTACTTACTTATCTGTTACGAAACTTCTGACAGTGAATCAAAAACAGAAGTAAACTAGGAGCGACGAAGCCGACGAACGCACCTAAAAACCTTAAATCGCACCTCCGAGCGAGGCTGCGTTGCCTATTGACGTCTAGAAGTGAAAACTTGATCCCTGTACTTAGTTTTCCTTCCTGGTAGACTGAGGAGCAAAATAAGTGGGGTAGTGGAGGCCTTCAGTTGTGCTTTAGTAGGTTCTTAATCTCACTCAGAATTTGACATCCGCGATAACAGTACCTGTCCTAAGGTACCGTTAAGATGTATACAAAATGTAATTTTATTATCAGCACAGTACAAACTTGGAAAATACAAACCTTGAAAAAATATAAACGGGAATACAGCACAAAACATAGATCAAAATCATAAGATTCAGCATTATCCGACACAATTGATTTGATAGAACTAAAGAAAGCAGCTGAGAGGTACTCTAGTGATATTTCGGCCATTTAACTGAAAGACAAAAATGCCCCTCAGCCAGGATGTTGTCACGGTAAAGTCCCTTGTATAAAGCGCCATCTATGTAATAGATATTTCGGCCATTCTTGGAGTGGGTCCTCTTCAGGTTCCAGCTATATAAACGAACCTGCGACAAAATAATTAAATTTTTAGCTACTATAAACATACTATTTTAAGTATGTTTTATAGTTCAAGTATTTCTTATCTTGTTTTATAGTATAAGTTATTCCTTAGGAGCTGGTAGCGGTGAGGGCTAGTGCTGCACTTATCCAGCCAGAGCCTGAAGGAGATCCTTGCCAAACAGGGCCGAAATATCGACTGAATAAATTTTAGCTGACTTATCCGTCAGGATAAGTCTGCAAGGATGTGGGGACGAGCTGTTGGACCTTGCATAATAAAGGCACGCACTGTAACGCATTCGACCTTGCAACAGCCCTATACCAAAGATGCGGTTAATGCTGAATCGACGAATAGCTTCACGTGTATTACAGATCAGATAATTACCTCTGATACCTCAAGATATGTAGAAGCGAAAGTCTTCTATGACACAATGCATTCTTATCATTAAATTCAGTCTTAAATATGGGCCTGCAATATCATTTACAAAATCAGTACCGTTCAATGCTATGTCTACGCATGTGAATTCATATACTATCTAATAGTCACAAAACAGTAATAGTTGCGTTTTTATCTCAACTATCCTCTCAATTATCTTATTTCGTGTTTTTCTGCTACTGAGATGAAGCCAATTTTTCTTGTCTTCCGTTTTTGACAGAATCGAGAACGGGAAAAGCTTCCCAATTCTGCATAATCGATAAGTTGCTTCTATCGAGAATTTCCTTTCCTCGCTCTCCTTCCTGATTGGACCAATCGAGAATTTGGAATTCAGATAAAAAACGCAACTAATGACGGTGAAATAGTTCAGTTCAGTTGTATTCATAAAAATAATAAGCACCATTAACTCATTATAACCCCACCATAAGGCCTAACATAAGGCCTGGCAATGGGCGGGGCTTATTCTTTATTTATATAATCTTAAGGGAAACGAACCAAACAAGTCTACAAAAAGAATGATAGAAAAAATAATAAAGATATGACAAACTGTCAAGAAAATCCGTTGATGGACGATCTTTCGTCAACAAAGCGCCCCTGCCCCCCCCCCCCCAAAAAAAAAGGAAAAAAATAAATAAAGGAAGGAAATTATATTTTTGACAAGAAAAAGGGCTTGGCCTGTGACTTGAAAGCTGAAAGGGTAGACGCAACCCTTACCTCATCGATAAAAATAAACCCGAACCTCTTATGTAGAACGACGGTATTAGATTGTACGACAGGGCATTGTACGCCCTTCCACAGGAAAAACAAATTAGCACTTTACAAACCTCTTCTTCTCTATGCTATGACACCAGAATTCAGATCAAACTCAAAGGAAGGGCGACGAAACGTAAAATGGTCATTTCTTTTTCACACACTGCCAACCAGCAGGCATCGTTTTCCGCTACTGAAAGTGCCTTCGTGAGCCTAGCTTGGACTCCAGCGATAGTTCGGCACTTCTTAGCCAGGGTCCTCGCCAGGCTGTTGGTTCGTTTCTTTTAGCTAGAGCCTAACGATGACACTTTCAAGGAAGAACCGAAACATGCCTGGAGCAAATCTTAGCTGGCCTGTCATTTTAACGCCTTTTCTTCATATTTGATTCGCGGAGAGCTTGGAGTGAAGGGATACATGTACCAGGTTTCCAGTAATCGGGCTGACACATCTTTTCTGGGTCTTTTTCAAAGCATTCTGATTTGCACATATAACATTATTTTATCATTACACTACATCATGCACACTAAATTTACTTCAGGGGTCTTAACCTCCAACTGTTCCTTCCACTCCAGCTACCTCCGACTGCGCAAACTAGCTTGTACACTTTTCCTTCACACCATGTACTCCGCTGTACAGATATCAAGTCTCGGAGATTCTGTTCCACACCAGCTTGAGACTGTTCTTGAACTGTAAATTCCACCTCACATCGTGAGATGATATCCTTATCTCACATCATGAGATAATATCCTTATCCAAACCGGGATAATTATCATTCTGAATGGCAAGGTGCCGAATACCACGATTTGTTTGAACACGTATGGCTTTGAAGAAGACTCGTCTAGCCCAACATCTCAGTTACAAGACAAAGTTCCTCAACCCCCTCCCCAAGATGGTTACCTGCTAGGTTACTTTCCAAATCCTCCGAAACTTCCAAACTTGGGTAGAAAAACAGGACCTCTCTTCCCCTTCAGGATGCACTTCGGGCAATTGTAGTGACGTTTCTCTATATCCGATAGATGCTTGACACACTCTAAGGGTGAAAAGAGATTAAAGGAAATGCAAATACTACCTGCGTTCTTTGTCGTTCAACGGTGGTCTTCAGTTTTTCCTATAAGGAATTTTTATCCTTATAGGGGAAACACCAGACACTGGTGAGTAAAAACTAGGAACTACTAGGAGTGCGACTAACGTGCCTATTTTTTTCACAGCATTCTGACACACTGAGCGTGTTCCACCCTTCTAACAATAGTAACTATTAGTTACTATTTTCCACGCTCGGGAGCGTAGCAAGCGTGGTAACTACGGATCTCTGTCACGTGATTGGTCCGATTATCCCGTGCCACGATGTTTTGCTCAAAATAGAAAAATGCGTTCCAGCCTTGACGTCAAGAAGCCAGGATTCGTGACCTCATGCGTAGTAACTACGGCAAGTGGGTGGAACACGCTCACTGTCACAAGAAAAGTAAGTGTGGCGGAAGTTGGTCCCAGCCTTTCAAAATGCGGTTTCCAGATTTGTCCCTGCCAACGTCTCAGACGCCAAGTTTGAACTTGCATCCCATGAGATTGTTTTAACTGAATGCAAGAATCTCGCCGGCGAGCTGACTGCCGTAGGCTCCATCGCAAGGCTTGCATGCTTCAATCATCTCTCCTCTGAATCGAGTCACCTCTCTGCTGAATGTCGTTTTTAAAGAAAAGAAGGATTTAAAATCCTGTGGTTCTTATTGGCCATTAAACAAGGGTGGTATTGTTAGTAAACTTTTTGGAATCTGTGAAATAAGGCCTTGATGTCGGGTTAAACCAGGTTGGATCTAAAAGGGGTATGAGTTGCGATCACGCGCACGCTACTTTTTGGGATCCCAAAACGTAAGCGCAGGGATACCGATGACATCGCAAAAGTTGTCCGTCTGTGAGCACAATAACTCTCGAAGCGAATGATATATTTTGATGAAACTTGGTGTGAGGATTCTTTGAGTCAAGGGTAAGACCGAGTTCGTAGATGGGTTCTGTAGCCCCACATTTAGGGGTGGGGGAGGGGATTCAAATTAACGGGCAAACAAAATACTTATAAACAGCTAATGTGATAGTCGATTATGGGATAAGAAGAAATGCTGAACACGATGATGAAAACCATTTTCCCGCCATACAAGTAGTTCGTTCGGAATCCGGCGAAAACCGGGAAGTTTGTTAAAAGCAGAAGTTTTATTTGAAGTTGATAAGATGTTCTTTACAGGGATATAGAGACACGCTAAATTCGTTTCTGAATTTTCTTTTTTTGCTGGACAAGTAGTTCGCTCGGAATTCGGCCGAAACCGGAAATTTGGCAGAAGTAAAGCAGGAATATGTTTCGATCAGTATCGTCAAAACAGATATTGCTTATAGAGGTATATCTGAACTTGGTTCTCTCCGATGATTAGCTATTTGTTAAATTAATCTGTTTCTTTATTTCAATAGTAGAAATGTTCAAGGATTCTGGCGAAGACTGGATCTGGCGAAGGCAAGACCCAATTGTTTGAAGTATATACTACATTTTTGGGATCTCATGGAAACCTTTGGTCTTGTTCCACTTTAATTTTTTCCCAAAAGAGATCAAAGGCCTCTCTCCCAAGTCCTCTGTCCTTTCTGCTAATTTGGCCGTTTTCTGGTAAGGAGGAGTCTGGCGCCGTTCTCCTGAGAAGATTGGTCAACTCACCTCGGAGTTGCCTATCTCCTTTCTCCGCAGGCCTGAGCAGAAAGGAGAAAGGGCTTGGTCCAAAAACGGTCAAAAGAGCAGTGAGGAGTGAGGGCTTGGTGCCAAAAACGGGCAAACGAACCAAGGCCTTGGTAGATAGGTGACAACAAACGCGACTAATGATGCGCGAGTGAGTGGACAACCGCTGTGCACGCTTCTGATTGACATACAGGGTGCTTTCGACAACACTTCTCATGCGGCTGGTCTTCTATTCCTTGTGTATAATGGTATTCCCCGTTCTGTTGTGCGTGCTTTAAGGTCCTGGTACACTGGACTAAACGTTCAAGTGGCAATTCGCTTCCCGAAAAATTCCGTCTAATTTAATTTCAGTGGGAAAATTTGGGAAAAGCATAAAGCGGAGGGCAACACTTGGTCTCCAGTCGTAAGATCATTTCGATCAAATTAACTTGTTGAAAAACAAAGACGAAAAAACATTACCTGTATGGATTTTTCTTTGACATGAGCAGCAGTCAATTACTTCATGGCTCTTGATGGGAGGGATCAGGCACTTGTGGCATACAGGGCACACCCTACCACGCTTCCAGAGTCGTAGACATCGAACGCAGAATGTCATGAAGTAGACGCGAGTTCCATCCGCCAGACGCCTTGTCTGAAAATACATACCGCTTGAAGCGCATATTGCAGTAGATACAGTTTACATTTCAACATTCTAACATGCGTAACTCCTACCAAACTCTGGCTCGATTTCTCAAAGACGTACAAACCCTGACTTTTGCCATTTTCGCAATCACTTGGACCCTCTGGTTTTAATGGGAAACACGTAGAACATTGCATGACCAGTAATGCTGATCAATGAGCTCTTCAGAATCATAAGCGGACCCTTGTCCGCCTAGAAAAGGACCGAACATGGCAAATGCAAACATCAGCGTAGTGACGTTAGGGCAGATAAAATGAAAAAATAAAAAACGACATCGGAAGCTCGAAATCTCAGAAACGAGAACAGATGGAACGCTTAGTAGCCTTTTCAATGATGAAATACACTCTATTGCCATCAAGTTGAAGGTTTACTGATGGCTCAATTCAATTTCAATTTCAATTTATTCTCAAAATTCCTTCACGGGCGAGCCGAACATTGGATTTTTTGTCATAAATATAACAACATCAACATCTTTGTCATAATTTTGTCCTAAATAATAAACTTATATACAATTCGAATCACTGTAAGTGATCATTTACAATTACAGTTATATCATAACTAAAAATCAAATAACTATAACAAAAACAAGAGTTACGACGAATTATACATTTCGACGAATGACATCACATTACACATATATCAAAACTAAGAATCAAACAATTATAAAATAAACAAGAATTACGATGAGTTATATATTTCGACGAACGACGGTACGAAGCTTTTTTTGTATCGGTCATGAGATGCCGAAACAGGATGTAATTTAGGAATGGGCTGGGAAACCATTCGCGCAGGTCTGGGTCTAACGGGTTCAAACTCGGGCGGGAACATGTCTCGCAGACGAGGATTTTCAAGCGTCTTAACTCCAAAATTAAGGCACATTTTTTCCCGACGTTGAGCCAAAGATTCCAGCTTGAACCTCCGAAGAAGCTCAATGTATGGCACCTTTGGCGATTTAGAAGTAACAAGGAGGGCTCGAAATTGCAACCTCTCCAGCGAATTCGACTGATCCCGTGTCAAACCGAAGCTTCTATACCAATGTCCCTGACATGCGTGTTGTATTCCGAACCCCAAGTTGTCATTTCCAACCAAGGAGGGAACACATATGTCATCTAAGCACTAGTTCAGGATAATGCCGGTAGATGGTGTTGTGTAGTATCTGTGACAGTGTTACGTTTTGTTACTTAGATTGACCCTTGTCCGTCAGCATCATAGCATTGGAACTACATAATCAATAATTTGACATCTTTGTCTGTTCAAAGAGACTTGTAAATATTTCTGAGACGTATATGATTATTCTGTTTGGAGCGAGAGAGAGCACAGTGTGTCTGAGCCCTAGCTAATCATGACATCTCTGCCACTCGTTTGTTGATTGGTTGTGAGAGTAGAAAATGGGGTCACGCCCACCGGTCTTCATACGACTGTCACGCTCTCCACGAGGTCCGAGAGACTCTTGTTCAAGACCTAGCCTAATCTCCATCCTCTAACCACATCACTGGCGACAGCAGTCCACCTTTTCAAAACTCTCAAAAACGAGTTCTCATTCTCATTTCTTGAACTTCGCTTCATTAGCCACTGAAATGCATGCAGCTGTTGATATTCAAATTCTGCGCGTCCGCGTTAACCCTCAATGCATATTCTGAGCGTCACTACTACAGCTCACGATGCAAAAATCCAAAATCCCTTAACAAATAATTCAGTGGATTCCAGTGCAAGACATACAAATAAGCTGGCTTTTCAGTTAAGCTCTAGGACTGTATCAAATCATCTTTTTTTTTTTCCGAGTAGAAGTTGCCCATCCAGAAGTTGTTCACTAGCAGCGTGTTCCACCCTACTTACAGTAGTTACTACGCATGACGTCACGAATGTCGGCTTCTTGGCGTTAAGGCTGGAACGCATTTTTGAATTTTCGGTAAAACTATCATTCCACGGGGTAATCCAGCCAATCACGTTAGAGAGATCCGTAGTTACCACGCTTACTACGCTCCCGAGCATGGTAAGCGACTAGTTACCATTAGTTACTATTTCGAGAAGATTGGAACGGTCAGTGTAGTAGAGGTGGAACGAAAATATTAACTAATAGTTAGAAGGGTGGAACACGCTCTAGGGCATTGATTGAGTCACCCATCACTATCTGAGATGAAACGGCATTTTGGAAACAGTCCAGAGCCCGTTCAGGACGGACCACTTTCTAACGTCCTTGCTGGCGAAGGGCCGATTGCTCAAAGTAGTTTCAAATAGTAAACGCTCACCTCATGGTGCCAAGTGCCAGGTTCATTTTCCTCCGTTGGCTTCGTCGTGCCACAACTGGTGCATTTGGCACACTCTTGGCAATGCCACCTGCCATCTGGCCTCCTCTTCAAGCCACAACATTTAAGGTGGTAGTTTCGGTCGCAATAGCCACAGTTGGCAAAGCGCTGCTCGTTATTAGCGTCAAGACGGAACTGGTCCTTGCAGACGACGCAGACCCGACAGGCGGTGCACATCCAACCATTGTGATCGCGAACGCGAGCGTACATATCCATGGTAAGTCCGACGCAAGTTAGATGAACTGCAACGAAAAAAAAAAAATGCTTAAATGACACCTCGCACTACATAATAATAATAATAATAATGTATTTAAAGCCTTAGGGTCATATACAAAACAACAAAATACATATCTTCATAGTAAATTCTTACAACACACTGCATAATCTAAACTACACTTGCCCGATCAACTTTTAATTTCATACTACTCACTACAAATCTACATAACGCACTAATTGCTGCTGGTGATGTGCTCTTCAGGATATCATAGTATTTCTGCTAAGATGTTCTAAGATAGCTGACTACTTCAAAACTAAGCTTTTCTTACAGGAAAGCTACACAAAGCTTCGGCTGTTTTGAGCCTATTTCCATGTCCCATGCCTTCAATGACAAACTTGGCAAAATTTGCATAACCGCTCTTCGTACCAATAAGCTTCTCTGAAACAATGATTGAGAGCCTGATACGTCAAGTAAAGAAAACAAACTTAGCAAGCTTGACAATCAGTTCAATGCTAATAGAGGAGATAACATACACCTATGAAGTGTAGAATCTCGGGAACGAGAATGGATGAAAATACTACGGAAGTAGATTGAACTAATATCACAAGTCCTTTAAAGTTTAACTGAAAAGCCAACTTATGTTTGTGTCATTTAACTTAATACACTGAATTATTTGGATTCTGCAAAGGGATTTTTTTTATTTTCCACTATCTGCTCCAGTTATGACGTTCAGAATTTCTACTGCCGTCCCCACAACGAAAATTCTACTATGACGCGGGAAATTTTAATCTCAACACAAACGGGGCTTTTCTGTGGGCAGTGGTGAGATTGGTGAAGATTGCTTAATGCCTGAACAAAAAAAAAAATCATAAATCTTTCTCGTAAGGCATACAGCAAAAATGAAAGCGCATAGAGGTACCACAAATTCCACTATTTGAAAATCGATTACTCGTGAATAGTGGAACAACGAAGTAACGCATTTTCAGCGGGTCTTCAAGCCAATTTAACTGAATACGTGATGGGTAACTAGATTGTCCTATCCCAGCCCTTTTCGGTTAAACTTTAAGGCTTCACTAAAGAGTATTCATCAATTCAAAATTTGCAACAGATATGCAGATCTTCAAATGAGAAAACAAAACTTTTTTAGTCTTGAGAATCAAAAAGTGTCATGAAAGATGGAACGAAGCTTTTCCTGTACCTTTCACGTGTGCAATTAACTAATGTTGATTTTGGAACTTTCTGGGACTTATCGTATTCCACGGATCTATCGCTTATCGTTCCAATTTCCACAACACGGGAATATACAGCTGCCGAATTCCATTTCGAATTCCCGGAAGAAAAAAGATCAGCTCTCGTATATTAACTCTCTCGATATCTCTCTATTGTGAGACACTACCTATTAAGCGCAATCTTAGACTAAATTCTGATTGACTGGTACAGTCCATAGGTCCGACTAAACCAATCACAAGGACGCTTTATTATTCCGATTTCGTTTTATTATCCCAATGAAGACAATTTTTGTTCTAAATCGGCCGTGTAATTAGCCACCGTGTCAAAAATTAAATCTCATGACTTTTATTTTCTTTACAGTGATCTTTGAAAGTAATTTTCCCGAATAAGATATTTATAATTGGTAGAATTTGTTTTTGTTTTCCTCCCCAGCGCTGGATCAGAAGACTGACAGCCTGAAGAGGACCCTTGCTAAGAAGGGCCGAAATGTCGCTTTGGAAAGCACAGCAGCTGACGGATCCGTTTTTATATATTGTATGAACATATGTTTCTAAGTCAGCTTGGGCTCAAGGAATATTTATGTAAATCGGCCCAAGCTGTGCGGAGGACTATGTGCCACTAATTCTACATGCAGACACTTTTTTAGTCCAAGCCGACTGCGAATCATATTTGATAGCGCAAAACCGATAGGTCAGCTGGATTTTATTTGAGCTTTATTTCGAAACTTCTTGGCAAGGGTCCCCTTAAGGCTCAAGCCACTCAAGCTGGAAAATTCCAAAGACAAGTTCATTTTATATTAACTCTCTTCTTTCAAAGACAAGTTCATTTTCCAGCTGGAGCGACTCGAGCGGCAAAATGAACTTGTCAAAAACAAGTACCTGAAATGAACTTGTCAAAGACAAGTACCTGAAATGAATCTGTCAAAGACAAGTTCATTTTCTAGCTTGAGCGGCTTAGACCTGAAGAGGACCTTTGCCAAGAAGAGCCGAAATATAGCAATAATAAAATTCAGCTAATGTATCCATTTTGCACTATCAAATTATATACTTATGTAAACTACTTATTATATAATAATAATTTAGGAAACTTACCGCTCTTATCGCATTTGGTGCAATGTATCAAGGGTACGGTCTTCATATCCCGAGTGAGTTTCCTCTCAAGAGTGCAAACTTTGCAGGCCACACCGGGTCTCTGGTATGTGTCCTCGGGTTCCACGTCTGAAGCTGTCTCGTCGTTCTGAGTGTCGTCGCTAGATGAGCTTGAGCTAGAGGGAAGTTCGGATCATCGCAAAATAACATGAGGGAGTAGCGCCATGACTTGAAATAACTGACACAGTCGAATAGCCTCGACACAAGCACCACTAGCGATAGTGAACGTCCCTACTGAAACTCAAACAGTCGTGCGCCAGTGCTGGCTTCAATAACTTCGTATTTCTAAAACAGCAAAAAAAGATACAACATCCTCTGTTTCCTCGATGTGTGCAGACCGGATATTAGCGTTACTAGAATTGTCTGAATCCGCAAGTTTGTCTCGCTTTAAATGCTGCAAGCTTAGTGAGGGGCGCTATGATAAGTATATAGTGTGGAGGCCTTCAAGTCATCGGTTGACAAAGACTCGACTCGGAAGCCTTGGAAAACTGCACGGGATTCCCAAGATGCTCCCCTCCCCAGTGCGATTTAAGGTAAGTTACGGTAATTAATTTTGAGACTCCGGACCAGACTCGACGAAATACCAAACACAAAAAATTTCCCTTGATAAGACACGACTGGTATAAATCCCATAGAATCAACGATATTAAGATAAAAACATAATTATTTTGAAGGTATATAATAAGTTTTTTTTTTTAAATAATTACACTTTAATAGAATTATCCATAACAAATTGATGGAAGGGAGCATTTACTCCCGTCGTGTCGCGAGCATTTACAACTGTCAAATTCTGAATTTTTTTTGTACCTTATATTACAGAGAAAATTAACACAAACTGGTGGATTCCAAGTACCATATTTTTTTTTACGATTGTATATATTCAAGTTATCTTAATCCGTTAACTGTAATGGTTAACATATTTAGTGCCAATTCTGCGCTAGGAGTTGGATCAATAAAACTATCGATCTATCTCCCAACGACGACCTCCTGACGTCAATGTATTTTTTTTCTTTTTCTTTTCTGACCTCCTCTTTCGTACCAAACCGAGCCCCGGCGCTACAGCAGTCATCAAAACCCGTCGCCTACGATGGCTCGGTCACGTCCTCCGCGCCCGAACGACAACCTGATGCAAGCTCTCCTGGCAGAACCCATTCCCAATTGGCTAAGGACACCGGTTGGCCAACTAAAGAACTGGTGGGCGACCGTTAAAAAAGACCTTGAGTCGGCTTCCACCGCTTTGGCTGACGGCAGGACAGCTGCTGGTTAGATGTCGCTCCAGAGCTGGCATAAGAAAGAAGTTTTATCGTGAAAAGATCTCTCCTAGTAAGAGTTTTGCTTCAATCAGACTCACCTCGAATCATCGGATGATGAAGACTCATCCGAATCCGACTGACTACCATCGTCCAGTGATTCCGGTGGCGGGGCCGCCACCACTGAGCTAAGCGGCATGGACTTTAGCTCAGCAGGCGTGAAATACTTCACTGAATCCTGGTACTGACCAGGAAGCAGCGCCACCGGGTACATGTTACAAGGCTCGTCCCTCTCTATAATTTCTATTGGTTTGACTTTCCGGTGAATCTGGAACGTTTGGAGGTCAAAGGCGCATGCGCGTTTGTCTTTTCGCTCTTTGTTAAACGACGCGTTCCAAGAGGTGACGTCACGTAACGCTACTGCGCGGACGTCAACGTTCGCACCAAGAGTTTCCGTGCGCACTTTTCTGCGAAGCGCCTCGCGGCGCTCCCGCTGAGCCCGTTGATACTCTTCATATTTATCTGGGAAGTCGTTGTAGAGAATGTCAAGGACTTCGGTGACTCGCAGAGCTGTTAAACCTAGAAAGATATCAGACAGTTAAGCTATAGTTGAGCAAATATGGTGATATTACTCATCAAATATCCGCAGAAACCTTGTGACAACTTAGCTAAGCTGGTGACATATTTGCAGATATTTTCTGATCGAGACAAAAATATTTACTGTCGAACGTCTGGGACAGAACTCTATACTGAATGAATGGCGTAGATAGCCTTGCTGGACCGGGTTAAAGCTACTCGCAACACACAGTTCAACAAGATTTCCCATGCGAAAATAGGCACGCGGAATTTGCGTCACTATAGGCGTATTCTCGACGTTCCCGAGGACTCCTGTTGAGGAGTCCCGTGCAGAGTCCCCAGGACAAAGAAAAACAAGGGGAAACGGGGAACGGCGAGAATACGCCTTATGTGTTGCATGCGACGCGTTGAATTTTCGTAGCGGAGGAGAAAATTTGCATCCTACTGCGAAACCGGACTGTATGTGCAAGTACCTTAAAAACAAACAAGATTGCCGCTGACAACGGTTGTGGTGAGGCTCATCATGGTGAGGTTGCGTCATCGAAGAAACAAAGGGAAAATAAGGGACAAATGGTTTAAAAAAGGTAAAGAAACAACAACTAAATTTTTATCTGAGCCTGGCTCGCATTGCCTAATGCTGCGGCAGTCTAGGCCACTAGGTTTAGTTGCCAGGTAGCGAGCTCACTTAGCAACATCACGATAAAATATTGCTTTGATACAACGGGCGTGATAAGTAATTGATATCCAAAAGGTCCATCCAAATACATCCAAACGATCGAAAAAGCTATTGATATCCAAAAATATCAAATATGTCCTCCGTACTCACCGGTGTTAAAGGAGATTAACGCTGTGCTGGATCAATTACGGAAATCGCACCCTTTCTGGCCCGAAGTTCAGAGACCTTCTCCCCCACTCACGATAGTCACGATCCTCCTAAGAGTAGACCCCCCCAAAAAAAAACAAAAAAAAATCCCAGAAACCAACACTGGTTACCTGAAGCCTACTCACGAAATATACAGGACAAGCATCGTCCCATCTTTCGTCACTCTTATAGTTCAGAGGACCAGAAATGAACGTTGTGTAATTTTATCTGAATTTAGGAATTCTGATTTGTGTTTATATTCTGTAAATCTGATGCAAACGTTTCAAGTGACAAAGTGTGTGTTTGATTAACTAGGCTACATTTCAATCAATAATTTTACTATCCCATACAGAAATGGTACAAAACGTGCCCATACGGAGTACAGGAAAAACAATAAAGGAAAGAAAAAGAAAAGATGTTGACGTGAAATTAAATCCGGCACCATTTCTGTGTTTTTACATTAGATTCTACTCCTCTACTCTATATAGCAAGGAAGACCCCCATTCTAGGTGGGATCCTTCTGGTGGCACAACATGCTTTAAACCACGATAACACCATTATTATTTTACTATATACTCACCCAGATCACACTGCTTTTCTGTCACAATTCCATTTTCAATAAGATTATCCCTCTCCACGGGTTCGACGGGGCGTCTCCAAATCTTAGGATACCTTCGTTTGAACGACTTGAGATCCATGTATTCTGAGATCTGCTCCTGGAGAACCCAGTTTTCTGCGCGGGGGTCGTAGGGCGGCCAGACGTACTCGGTTATGCTGCTCGCGGTTACAGGCTCGCAACGGCTAAAACATGAAAGCAGAACTGAAACCTGGCTGTTTCATTATTTTCCTCAATAATAAGCGCCATCACCCGTCCGCCTGTTTTCAATTTTCTTTTCACAGTTGTTTTCAAGCTTCTGCACACTAACCAAATTGAACTTCCCACGGATTACCTTTCTCCAAGAAGCGCGATATCGCTTCTATTTCTTCTAATAGATGGCGTGTTCGAAGTGATACTCCCACGGGACTCGTCGTCTTGTGCCAGTAGCTCAACTTTCTGGAAAAAATAACGCACTCAAGATCCCAATTTTAATACATACTTTAGTATTTTTCTTTTTTCATATGCCCGAACCAGAGCTGGATTTGCCTTCCAGTCGATAGATCTTTAATAGCACGATCCAGCGACCTACATTCCATTAAACAAAGCTTTTACGAACCTGGAATCACCAAGACGAAAAGCTTCAAAATTAAGGATCACCATGTCACCAATAAAGTTCAACGGAGAGATCGATTCATGGGCGCAAACTTTTTCAAGAGCTTCTCTGTGCTTGGATCAGACGTAACCTTCGAGATTATAAAAGTAACATGATCGCTATTGTCAGGAGGAACTACGTGAAAGTAACGGGAATCTGGCGTAGCATCCCGTTATCACTAACACATAACAACAGTGACTGTATAGTTTTAGCTCACGAACTCAGTATATACCTTTTTCTTGGCTGGTGGTGGTGGTCTCGGCTTTACAATCTTCGACTTCTTGCCTTTTTTCTTGGCATCGACGAGCTCTATGTCCTTCTTCTGATCCGCAAGTGAATCTGGTGGCTGGTCTTGCACAGAGCTGATGCTATTGTCCATCATATCCACGCCAAACTAGAAAATAACATATGAAACCGTCATATTTTTGGGATTCGCTGCTAATCCGACCTAAGTGGTTATTCCGCGGCATATTCGTGTCCCCTCATTTCTGAATGAGTGCGACCCACAAATTGAAACTCGCGGAAACGCCGTTCTATGTTTTTTTTTTTTGCGCTAACTTCTCAATCTTAATAAATAGAACATCAGGATTACGAATGACGAAAGATCGTGGAAACTCAATTTTTGATCCCCGGACTATTAGTGGGATCGTGGAGAAACGCCTCTATTTGTACTTTGCACTCGATACCTAGACGATGCAAGAAACTATTAGTGTGCTAGTCATATGAGCTGTCCGAGTTGGTTTCACTCCACCATCACATGAGATTTTACTGGTCTTTGGATTTGAGATGCCGAACTAAGCAAGTTCTGCGTTTAAGCTGACTCAACTTTATTTTTGATTAACAAATCTCTCGTAACCCACTAAATTTTTGCATGCAAATTCCAAAGAATAATTACTATTATGTGTAAAGTTCGGGGTAATCATCTCTTGTCAATCCCTAACCGACAAACACCACAGGACCCAAATAGTTTTGCAATTGTTACGGTGATGCCATCTGCCCTCCATACGTTTTCCTTATGCCGCCGCTAGGCAGCGTTACTCCCTTCCGTTGCCTGTGTCTTTATCTTTTATACCGTCCCGGCCACTCTTTCGTATTATTTATTAACTCTCTGGCATTGGTGAATCATGCCAGGTTGGTGATGCACCTTCTTCGACACTTCTTTTCCGGGCCTCAACCGGCCAACAACCTTTTACCTAAGGTTGTTTAATTTATGTTGTAAGTACTTCAGTCAATAAGACCTTATGTTTATTTACGGACCATAGGTCACTTCTATGAGTCTCAGTTAAGCTCCTTAGAGTGGGCTGGCCTGTAGGGCCTAGTGTGTGATGGGTAGTTGATAACCTGTTGTGTGTTCGGTATGCAAACCATAGTGTGAATCGACCAGGGGAATCCATAATGAACCCGTGAAGTTCTGCACGTGTAGTAGGCCACCAACGCCCTAGGCCATCCTGACTCCGATGATTGTATACCTGGAAATTTACCATCTTATGTCCGGCTTACTACACCCCTCGCCATAACATCAGGTTGAGAGTGCAACCTTCATATATAAATACAGTCATCGTAACACAATGGCCAATAACCTACTTGAGAAACCATAAACAAAAACTCACGGTATCATCGTTCGTTGTTTCATCCAACGCCGCCATGGAATCATCATTTGCGTCAAACGCCGCATTACTGTCCTCTCTATCTGTCTGAAGACTCTGGACAAATGCGTTGTGAAAATTCAAATTTGCTTTCCCGACAGACTTAGGCTCAGAGTTGGTAGGTGTAGGGTCTATGATGGTGGTTTCGTCAATCATGAAACTTTCAACGCGGTGCAGCTCACCATCAATTTTGGCTAGAGCAGGTTGGGTTACTTCGTCTTTATGAGATGACTCGGCTACATCATTTATTTCCGAATGTTTCAGAGGACTAGACGTCTTGACTTTCTGGTCTTCTGAGGCAGGAGGAACAATAGCGATGGGCAGCTCTGACTCAGACTTCCTAGGTGAGTCGCGAAGCGGTCGCCGGGACTTCTTCACTGTCGTCTTTTCCTCTTTATTGTCGCTATCGCTTTTTATAGACAGCTCTGAGTCAGAGCATGGTAAACTATAATCACCCTCTCCCTCTTTGCAGTCACAAGCATTGACTATCATCGCTTCAATAGACGGGTTCATAGCAGAAATAAGGACTGAAGGTTGAGATGGAAGGTTGTTTTCTTGCCTGGTAGGCCGGATCAGGCCAGAAGCAGATATTTTACTGTGAGAATCTTCCGACTCGAGAGCGTGGACTGAATCCGTTGGCTTGTGATCTGAGATGGAACTAGGTGTAGGGAGTGGAGTCGGCTCTACCGACAAGGTTTCTGCAGAGGATCCCGGAACGGTAGTGGGGTGGACCTCTACTTGGGGTGTAGTCGAACGCTGACCTTCTTCGTTTTCTGTTTTACTGCTTGCCAACTCTGAGAGTCCAGAGTCTGCAGGGGGTGCTCTTTTCGCTACTTCTTCGGAGTCGATTTCTGCAATAACCTCAACGCTGGGCTCCTTTGTGACTATCTCTTCTTTTGTATCCTTGGCTATAACTGCTGAATTAGCATCAGCAGTATTCTCTGGCTCAGCCTTTGGTAGGTCCATGGGTTCTATTGTAGGATTCTTCGAATCTGGCTCAGAAGCTTCCACTTTGCCAGATGGATCAGTGGCGGTTTGGCTAGGAGTGGGATCCTTCGACTCAGCTTTCACCTCCTCTTCCGTTGACATCTCAGCATCCATTTAAACCTGAAAGAACAAGTTCATACTTCAGCCTAGCCGATAAAAGTCGACGCAACTTCAGGTCCTCACCTTCCAGATTAACAGAGATCTGGGTCTTCAGCACAGTCTTTCGCATATAACGAAAAAGATAACGGCAAAGTTCACGATTAGCCTTACACTACACGAGAGTTCGCCAACTTCGAATTACATAACCTCAAAATTTACCTTAAAAATGTGTAAAGAAAGATTTCTATTTAGTTCATAACTGTCCAGAAGCAAAACCTTAATGACCAAGGACCTAGCTAGGACTGCATAGCAACATCCTTTTAACATTTTTGAGGCCAATTTCGAGGTCGACAACCCCTCCTGTATTCAGCACTCCAAGGGGATTGTCCCTCTTCGTCTCGTTTCAGCACCCGTCACACAGAGATAGTACCCCATCCCATCAATTTGCAAATTCATTTTGTCTAGCAAACGTGTTGCCTTTTGACTCCCTTCCGATTCTAGAATATGGGGGGGGGGGGGGGTCTAAAACACAAAATTTTCTGACATTTTGGTCTGGCTCCACTTTCCGGATCCACCACAACAAAAACGGAAATATGGAATGCGGAAGTCGAAGCCCAAGCTTCACCCGCCGAAACCAGCCGAAAATCTTCTATAGGAAACATACAGAAAACCACAGAGTTAAAGAGCAAGGCTCAACCCTGCGAACTATCCTTCCGGATCCGGTCAAATCTGAAAGGTTCAGCTTCGTTCACGCAAACTGAACTGAACTGAACCTTTCTTGATGGGCCACGAAATAACTGAGCGAAATTTTGGCGATCAACACGCTGAAAAAAAACATCAGGAGCGAAGACAAAACTTAAGCCACGTTAAACGGATGGCTGAAATCTCGGACTTGTTACGTGATTACTAGCTGCCAGTGCTGCCACACCTTAGTCCGTCTGGAATGACCCAATGCCTATCCAAATGGATGGGAGTATGAAGCCTTTCAATTAGTAAGACTTTGAGGCCTGATGTCTAACAGGCAAAAATTTTTTTTTTTTAGACATGGCAATGAGACCAACTTTCAGCGACGAACATAGAGGTAACGCTGTCTGATTTTTGCCGGAGAGCTGCCCATCAACGATTTTGGAGCACATCAAGTGTCCGGTGCCGGCACTGATTACTTCGTGTATATTTAGAGCATATTTAAAAGCGTTGAAAGAAGCTTTGGCATTTGGTGAACAAAATGATTAACTTTCGTCATTATCATCGCATCTGGAAGCTTCAGTTCCTTAACCTAATGACCAATAACCAACGTATCCAGAAAAGTGATGCTCAGCTTTGTGGCTGATTGGAGTCTCACTTGATGGCATTGAGGCCAAGCTGCGGTCTGTCGGCTCTGCCCAAGTCTCAAAGGGCACTCGCCTTCGTCAAAGAATCATAAAGCTGGTCTCGAGGACTCTTATCGATGCGGCTAATGACCAGAGGTAGAACTAGAGGGAAGCCAAAGGGTAGTGGGTGACGCGTAAACAATAACAATTACAGTGACAGGGAAGTCTTCAACCCAGGACTTCTATTTATTCAACATCACTTTCACAAGAATCAAGATCATCACTGTTTTCATCATCTTCACCACCAAACCAGCTGTCATCATCATCATCTTTCTTGTTATCAAGCTTCATGGTTGCCATCTTCTGTTTAGCAATCCTATAAGCTTCATCACTGGAAACCGGATTTTTCTGTGGAGCTGACGGCTGGTCCTCATCTTCAGAATCATTCTTGACTTTCTTCTCTGCAAAACAGACGAGATTGAGACAATCACAATTCGTATCTTGGTATGCATATTATTAGCCTACAGGGTAGAGTGGGTCACCTTCTGAATCTTATTACAAACTTGGGTATGGAATTCATGCATCCTACAGGGATTTTCCACGGTTTCCATCGTCAAACACATCCGGCTTAGGGTAATCCACTAGCATGGTCATGTGCTTAATTTGCCAGTGACGGAGTGACCACACCAGCAAGGGTCGTCCACGAATACTCTATACCTATGACTAAGTCCAAAACACGCCAGTGATCCTCAGGAAGAAGGAGTAAGCCCGTCCGTAACGACTCAAACTCAACAACTCACATCGTGTGTCAAGCAATCACGACGATCTTTGGGAGCAGCTGTGACACCACTTCTGCCTTTCTTCCGCTAGATTACCCGGAGAGGCCGGAGATTTCGCAGCGGCAAGGAGAGATAGTCATGAAGTGTATTTTGTCTTAAGCGCACACATGGCTAGAAACGCCTAAAACTTGGTGCCCACAAAATGCGACTCGTTTCAGCGTCGCGAACAAAATTCGACTTGGAACTGAACTTGTGCCAGTGGGGTCACTGGAAAACCGGAACACCGGAACATGCCTAACCAAAAGGCTAGGTAAAAGGTAAACCTAGCCTAACCTTTTACCTAACCTTTAGGTTAGGTTAGGTTAGGGAGGTTCCGGTGTTTCGGTTTTCCAGTGACCCTGCCAGTGCTATTCGTTTTTGGATAATTATGGCTAGTTAATAAACTTGATTGATTGAAATGGCGCGGTGCGAAATTTTCCGCTAGCAACGGCGATCCGCCAAGGCGAATGCGGATACGCGTTCTGTGGGCACCAAGCTTAATAGGCAGACCACGCACCAGATGGAAATACGTTATTCACAAGCGGCTTTTCAAGAGCGGCACTGGCCCCCTGACATTTCAACGCTAGCGCTAGACCGCGTCCAACAGTGGCAGCTGATGCAACCTAACCGTAGTTCTCTCTACACTGGAATTTACTCCCGACAGGAGTCTTACGTCAAGTCAGTCGAATGCAAGTTGCGCAGAAATACTGCGGTAAAGAAACGAAGAATCACTGACAACGAAGTAAATGCACAAGATAAAAAAAACAGGGCAAGCAAGACTAAAGGTTTCGATGGGATCCCAAAAATGTTGGACAAAGATATTACTATTGATCCCTAATCGACCGCTTGAATATGCACAAAACATTACCGTAGTTTTTTTTTTTTTACAGATTACGGCCAAACAGCTAACCAACTTCAGGGATGGATACAGCAATGTTTATCCCCTATATCTAATCGACTTCAAACAAGTTTTTTCTGATCAACTTCAGGGAGCATTTTCCTTATACAAAATTTCAGGTCTTGTCCGGATTCCGAGCGGACTACTTGTCCGGCAGGAAAATAAAATTAAGATATGTGTTCAGCACGTGTTTTGGGATCCCAAAACGTAAGTGGAGGGATACCTATGACATCGCAAAAGTTGTCTATCTGTCCGTCCGTCCGTCTGTCCGTCTGCACGCTCTATAACTCTCGAAGGGAATGAGATATTTTGATGAAACTTGGTGTGAGGATTCTTTGGGTCAAGAGTAAGGTCAAGTTCGTAGACGGGCTTTGTAGCCCTATTATTTAGGGGTGGGGGAGGGGGTTTAAATTAAGGGGCAAACTAAATATTTTTAAACAGCTAATGTGATAGTCGATTATGGGGTAAGAAGACATGCTGAACATGATGGTGAAAACCATTTTCTCACGGTACGAGTAGTTCGCCCGGAATCCGGCCAAAACCGGAAAGTTGGTTAAAAGTAAAAGTTTTATTTGAAGTTGATTAGATGTTCGATTTAGGGGTACGATGACATGCTGAACACGATGGTGAAAACCATTTTCTCGCCGGACAAGTAGTTCGCCCGGAATCCGGCCAAAACCGGAAAGTTTGTTAAAAGTAGAAGTTTTACTTGAAGTTGATAAGATGTTCCATTTAGGAATAAGAAGAACACATTTTCTACCCGGACAACTTCTTCGCCCGGAATCCGGCCAAAACCGGAAATTTGGCAGAAGTAAAGCAGGAAGTTTCGTCAATATCGTCAAAATAGATATAGCTTATAGAGGTATATCTGAACTTGGTTTTCTCAGATGATTAGCCTGGCGAAAACTGGATCTATCGAAGACAAGACCCGATTGTCTGGATCAAATATTAGATTTTTGGGATCCCATCGAAACCTTTGGTCTTGTTTTACCAACCTTTCGAATCTTTAATCGACGCCTAGCAGCTCAAAAAATTCGCAAAATCTACGCTGAACAGAAGAGCTGAGAGGCGAACCAATAACCTCTCGATCTGCAGTCTGACGCTCCAACGGTTGAGCTAGCTTTCTCTATGTTCCGTCGAGATTTCCCCGACTTTGCAATAAACAATTTCAGTAGTAGAGTTAACAAGACCAAAGGTTCCGATGGGATCCCAAAACTTCGATATCTGATCCAGACAATTAGGTTTTGTCTTCGTCAGATCCGGTCTTCGCCAGACTCCATGAACATTTATACTCTTAAAATTTAGAAACAGATTAAGGCCAAACAGCTAATCATTAAGAAAACCAAAATTCAGCTCGTGTGTTTACCCCTAAAAGTCGATTGAAACGATCCTGGCTTACTTCTGCGAATTTTCCGGTTTCTGGCGGAATTCCAGAACTACTTGTCCGACGAAAAACTAAAGCTCAAAAACGAATTCAGCGTATCTAGTTACCCTATTTCCAACATCTAATCAACTTCAAATAAAAATTTAACTTATCACAAATTTTCCGGTTTCAACCGGATTCCGAACGAACTATATGCTAGGCAAAAAAATTATTGCAATATACGGATTCAGCATCTCGTCTTACCCCTAAATCGGACATCTAATCAACTTCAAATAAAATTTTTAATTTTAACAAACTTTCCGATTTTGGCCGGATTCCGGGCGAACTACTTGTCCGGCAAGAAAATGGTTTTCATATTCGTGTTCAGCATGCCTTCTTACCCCTAAATCAAACATCTAATCAACTTCAAACAAAACTTTTACTTTTAACAAACTTTCCGGTTTTGGCCGGATTCCGGACGAACTACTTGTCCGGCAAGAAAATGGTTTTCATATTCGTGTTCAGCGTGTCTTCTTACCCCATAATCGACTATCACATTAGCTGTTTAAAAATATTTTGCTTGCCCCTTAATTTGAACACCCTCCCCCACCCCTAAATGTAGGGCTACAGGGCCCATCTACGAACTCGACCTTACTCTTGACCCAAAGAATGCTCACACCAAGTTTCATCAAAATATCTCATTCCCTTCGAGAGTTATCGTGCTCACAGACAGACAGACGGACGGACGGACAGACGGACGGACGGACAGACGGACAGACGGACGGACAGACGGACGGACAGACGGACGGACAGACGGACGGACAGACGGACGGACAGACGGACAACTTTTGCGATGTCATAGGTATCCCTCCACTTACGTTTTGGGATCCCAAAAATTCAACTTTTTGAGCACATGTAACAAATGTCAGGGTATTGGCGAATTTCGGCAGAGAAACTGGCAAGAAAATATAATTCAGAAATGATTTATGGCGTGTTCTTACATCCGACGCGAACCTCTAATCGACTTAAAAATGAACTTTTATTTTTACCAAATTTCCGGTGTTGCCCGGATTCCGGGCGAATTACTTGTCCAGTGAGAAAATAAGTTTCAGATCCGAACTGAGCGTCCTCTCATTCCTATATCGACTACCCCACTGCAATTTAGAACTGCATGCCTTACTCCTGTCAAATTACGGGTTCGGCCGGATTCCGGACAAACTACTTGTCGGGGAAGAAAATGAAGTTCAAAAACTAATTCAACATGTCGCCGACATGCCCTTTCTCGAACCTCTAGTCAACTTCAGATAAAACTTTAACTTTTATCAGATTTTTCAGTTTTGGCCGGATTCCGGGCGAACTACTTGTCCGACGCAAAAATAATTTTCAAATTTGGATGCAGCATGTCTCCTTAGCCATAAATCAACTGTCTCGTTAGGTTTTAAAAAAGATTGTGCTAATCCCTTAATTTGAAACCGCCACCCCTAACATACGGGTACAGAGGCCTTCCACGAAATTGACCTGTAGACTTCGATCCAAAGAATCCTCACACCAAGTTGAAAATATCTCATCCCCTTCGAGAGCTATCATGCCGACAGACGGACGGACGAACGGGCACACGGACAACGAAGTCATAGGTATACCGTCAATTACGCTTTGGGATTCCAAAAGCAGGTTCATGTTTCTAGTTACTGCTTGAAGAGGACCCCTGTTAAGAAGGACCGAAACATAGCTGAAATAAGTTTAGCTTCGTCAAACACGAAGCAAAAATTGAAGTTGCTCGGGCTTGAAACCTCTGTTCTTACTCTTCGCTTTCTCAAGTAAGTTAATTGCGTCCGAAGCGATTATCCTCAAACATTGCTCGGGACAGCTCCTTATCCCCGCCACTCTCCCTCTACAAGCTCAGTTTTTACAAGATAAGTAGCCAGGGCGACTGAAGACAGTACATAGCATGGAAAGACGATATCCCCCTCTCTCAAGACTTTGGTAGCGTTCCAGCGACGTAATATTAGTTACGATCGTTACTATTCTTGTTATTATTGCCGTTCCAGAGCCCACCGTAATAAGTAAATTGGCTCCTCCAACTTATTATTTTTGTTCCACGACTGTTACGATCGTTACAATTTACTTATGATGGTCGCGAGCATCACAAGTGATAAAACTATCGGTTCTGCAGTAACTCCCGTAAGAGTGGTGACGGATGTCCGCGTTGTTACTCTTTTCGTTCCAGAGAGCGTGATAACTACCACAATACAGCGCTCGCCCCTCCTCTTATCATCGTAACTTGTAATAACTTCACTGGAACGCTACCTTTATGACCAGTCCAAATACTTCCATAAAAACAAACAAAAATAATGCTTACTTTTGTCAGCCGTGGCTAGGTATCTCAGAATGGTCCTACGTCTCCTCTCTGGTAACAATTTCAGCTCCATCTGAAACTCACTATCCATCCGAGCCTGCTCTGCAGCCGAAGGTGGTGCCTTCACTACAACTTCTTTCTTTTCGCCACACTTAGCACAGACTTGTAGCTTTTCTGCACATGGCCCACACATCATATGATATGCATATTTGACACACTTCTGCTCACACTTGACACATTTTGCTGGGCCTGTAAGTGGCTTGTACTTATTGAACTTAATCCTCCATTCAATTTGGTTTGTGCACTTCTCACATACGCTGCAGACTTGTAGATTATTAAGGATTTTCGTTACTCTGGTCTCCCCATGTAGATTGTTTTTGTAGGCCTTTGAGTTTGCATACTTTTGGGTTCGGGTCCGCTGGGCATTCCCTTTTTGACTGCTCATGACCTACAAAAAGGGAGTGATGATATGTGACAAGAGCTCAAAGAGGGAATCCCTGGGAGCAAACACAAAGGCAGTTCACCTTATTCCTGTTCAAAACTCCAAGTGAACTAGTTTCTGAAAGTCCGACACTGCCTCACTATAAAAAATTGTGACAGAGAGATAGTAAAGGTATAAGGTATCATGAGCAGAATATAGTAGGTTTCTTTTTTACTCCAAAGATGGTGCACTTCTATAGCTTGGGAAGCAAATATTTTCTACTCATCAACTGGTGGATATTTCTTACTATGTCTATCACAAGTGTTGCTAATGAGAGAATGGAGGACTTTCAGAAACTAGCCCGCTTTTAAGCGATGAAATTGAATATGGCGAATAGGTTTACACATAGGGGGTGACCAAAATAACTGTACATCACAAACCTTCTGAGTCATCTGGACCTTCAAGTAGTCCATAGTGGAATTGCGAGTTCTCACTAGATACCAACCAAACTTCTTTTCCAGCGGAAAAATAACTGCATTTCTTCGCCAGTTTATTATTTTACCCCCATACTGACCACTTACACAGCTCAACTAAGCAATTTTGTTTATACACCTTTCTCATACGGAATTCTGGTCAAACTATCAATATATCATTATCAATTACTGGATCATAAACTATATTTTCCCCTGAACTGTATGTATTAGTTGCGTTTTTGATCCGAATTCTCCTCGCGATTCTCCTCCGAATTCTCCTATTTCGCGTTTTTGGACTATTCAGATGAAGCGAATTCTCCTTTTCTTGCGTTTTTGTCAGAATCGAGAACGGGGAAAGCCTCCGAATTCTGCAGAATCGAGAAGTTGCTCCGCTAGTGAATTCTCGATTCTCCTCTCCCCGTTCTCCAGGTTCTCCTCCCTGATTGGTCAACAGGGTGCGGTGTTTAATATGCACAAACAGGTATACCGGGTGGCAGACGAGCTGTCAAATTAGTGTTTTTGTCTAAAGCGAGAATGGAGAAGCTAGAGGAGCCATAACGGTGATTTTGTACGAGAATCGAGAATTCAGAATCGAGAATTCAGAACGGAGAATTCGGATCAAAAACGCAACTATTATCAGTTCCAACAAAACATCTTCTGTCCATCAACCTATATGCGAGACCAAAAGCCTCGTTGCATCTTCAAAACGATCACAAGCGGATGTTCAAAAACACAATGTTTAAGAATACCTAGTTATATTCTGGGATCCCCAAATTTGGGATGGCCAGAAAAAACAAGAGCTGGAAGCTCATATGACACTTGCAAGACTGGGTCGGAGGACGAAAGTAGGGATTCGTCAATTCGCAGGTTTGTTGTGATCATTTGTAAGCAAAACCCTTTGGATAAGAATGATCACGGGTCCTTGGAAATCACGAGAATGTATCGTTATGTAATGCATTTGGCTGTGATGATGCACACTTTAAGGGCACTAGAAATTCATCTGTAATCAAAACTCCTGAAGCAAAAATGATGACGAGCTCAGAGCACGAAAATGTATATTTTACTCGAAAGTATTATTTGTACTCTAAGAAGCAAAACCCTTGAGGCAAAAATGATCATGGGCTCATAGACATCACCAAAATGTATATTTTGCTTAAAAGTATTTTTTTGTACTTTGAGGTTAGGATTAGTACTTTAAGGGATGGTGGGATCTGGGAACTGACAATTTATAAGCCAATACTGTCAAGTGTCTAATTTCCAAGCCAAGTTTCTTTGTCCTAGCACATCTGGAAGTACCTTAATTTGCGATCATCCGAATTCCGGACCCCCTCCAACTCCCCCCACAGTGCCCGAGCCCGGCTTGGTTCTGTCATTGATGTATGACAGAATATACTTTTCTATAAATACTTCTATAGAAAATACTATACTTTTACTTTTAGGCTTATACTTTTCTATAAATATTCTTTGAGCCCGAAATATCGCTTCATAAGCATCAAAGCTGACGAATCCGTTTTTGTATATATTATAAGAATATACTTGTTCTTCCAACCAAGTTTCATCTCAATCGCTCCACTCTAAGCGTGTCACAAGATTTCAAGTTCTCCACTCCACCCCCCCCCCAACATTTATCGGATTACATCCGGACTTTAAATAGGAAATTTGAGACACGAGGTCTTTCCAAATATCAAGTTTCATTAAGATCCGATCACACATTCAAAAGTTATACATACCTCAAGATTCAGAATTCCCCCTCCCTCCCCCCCCCAACGATGATCGGATCAGCGAACTGACTATTTCTAAGCCAGTCATACAAGTCTCTAATGTTCAAGCCAAGTTTCATCGTCCTAGCACGTCGAGAAGTACCTTAATTTGCGATCACCGGAATTCTCCTCCCCCCTCAAACCCCCCCCCCCCCCCCACAGTGCCCCGTCCGGTTCTGTCGCTAATGTACATAGGGCTTGTGCTTATTCTTCCCATCAAGTTTCATTCCGATCGCTCCACTCCAAACGAGTCACAAGGTTTCCGGTTCCCCCCTCCCACCCCCCCCCCCCCCCACATTCATTGGATCCGGTTCGGACTTGAAATGGGACATCCGAGACACGTTGTCTTTCTAAGTATCAAGTTTCATTATGATCCGATCACCCGTTCAGAAGTTAAACATACCTCAAGATTCCGGATTCCCCCTCCCTCCACTCCCCCCACGATAAACGGATCGGGAAGTTGACTATTTCCAGGTTAGTCTGGTTGGGTCCCTGATTTGCCTGCCAAGTTTCATTGTCCTAGCCCACCTGGAAGTAAATTAACTCCAGATCACCGGAATTCCTAAACTGCCTTCCAACTCCCCCCACAGTGCACGAATCTGGTCCAGTTCTGTCGACGATGTACCTAGGGCTTGTGCTTGTTCTTCCCACAAAAGTGGATGGAGATCATCAAACGAGCAAATGAGACAAATCAAAAGAAAGGAGAACCAACAAACAACCAAAAATGAACAAGAGCTGCAAGCTCATATGGCACTTGCAAGGCTTGGTAAAACGATGAAAGTAGGGATTCTCCGGTTCGTGGGTTTGTTGTGATCATTTGTAAGCAAAAGTGCAAAACCCTTGAAATAACAATGACGACGGACCCTTGGGAATCACGAGAATGTATCATTTGGTAAAAAAAGTAATTTTTTTTGCACTTGGCTGTGATGATATGCCCTTTAGGGAGCTAGAAATTCGTCTGTAATCAAAACCGTTGAGGCAAAAATGATCCTGGGCCCTTTAGAATCATGAATATATATGGTTTGGTGAAAAGTATTTTTTATTTTTTTTTTTCTGTTAAGATGCGCACTTTAAGGGTGCTAGAAATTCATTTCTAAGCAAAACCCTTCAGGCAATAATGATCATGGGCTCATGGGGATCATGAAAATGTAGGTTTTGCTTAAAAGTATTTTTTGTACTTTGCGGTTAAGAGGACTTAAAGGGATGGGTCGGATCAGGGAAGTGACAATTTCTACGCCAATCTTGTCAATTCTCTAATGCTCAAACCAAGTTTCATCGTCCTAGCACATCTTGAAGTACCTTAAATTGCGGTCACCGGAATTTTGGACCCCCCTCCAGCTCCCCCCAGAGTGGCCGAATCCAATCCTGTTCTGTCACTGATGCATCTAGGGCTTATGCTTGTTCTTCCCACCAAGAATCATCCCAATCGCTATATTCTAAGCGTGTCACAAGCCCCCCCCCCCCGACTCCCCCACACTGATCGGATCCTGTCCGCACTTCAAATGGGACATCTGAAACACGAGTTCTTTCCGAATATCAATTTTCAGTAAGATCTGATCACCCGTTCAAAAGTTGGACAACTGGACCCTGGTGGCACAAATGATCATGGTTTGAGATGTATCGTTTGATAAAAAGTACTTTTCGACCTTGCGGTTAAGATGTGCACTTTAAGGGAGCTAGAACTTCATTTGTAAGCAAAACCCTTGAGGCAAAAATGATAATGGGGTCATGGGGATCATGAAAATGTATATTTTGCTTAAAGGTATTTTTCTTAATTTGCGATTATGATTGGTACTTTAAGGAATGGTCGGATCTGGAAGTGGCGATTTCTAAGCCAATCTTGTCGAATTTCTAATATTCCAGCAAAGTTTCATCGTCCTAGCACATCTGGAAGTACCTTAACTCGCGATCACCTGAATTCTGGACCTGCCCCTCAAACTCCCCCCACAGTCACCGGAGCCAATACGGTTTTGTAAATGATTTATCCGAAGCACCTGTCTGTTATTCCCACAAAGTTCCATCCCAATCTCTCCAGTTCAAGCCGGTCACGTATTTTCCACCCCCCACCCCCCAATTGTTGTCGGATCAGGTCCGGACATGAAAAAGATCACCACAGACATGTCCTCTGTTCAATTATTGAATTTGACTCGAATCCGATCACCTATTCCAAAGATACCCAGATACATCGAGTGAATTTTTTATTTACAAGTAAGTTTGATCAGGTCTCTGATACGCCTCCCAAGTTTCGTCGTGAAAGTCCCAAAAACCACTATCAATGGAATTCCGGGAAACTCCCCTCCACTCCCCCCCCCACGTGTCCCGATCCAGTCCAAATGTGTAAACGATTTATCTGGAGCAGATGCTTGTTCTTGCCAGCAAGTTTTACTCCGATCCCTCCATTCTAACTGTTTCTCGAGATTTCCGGTCTCCTTCCGATTTCCGGTCTCCCCCCCAGCTCCCCATAGCTGTCGAATCCGGTTCGGACTTCAAATGGAACATCAGAGATATGCCATTCATTCAGGTATTAAGTTTCATTCCAATCCGATCACCCGTTAGAAAGTTACAAACACTCAATTTTACGGATTCCCCCGCACTCCACTCCAACCCAGATGGTCGGATCGGGAAACTGATTATTTCCAGATTGGTTTGGTTGGGTCCCTGATATGCCTGCCAAGTTTCATTGTCTTAGCATATCTGGAAGTACCCTAACTAAAAAAGTGTGACAAAAACTACCTCGAAAACTACTCAATTTCCTGGATCCCCTCTCATCTACATCAACCCCTACTAAACTTCAACATATACCAACCCCTTCGACCATGGACTGGACTAGCTCTTTCCGATGTTAATAGATTTAAGCAAAGAGTGACGTCATCCACGCGCGCAGAGCTATACTAGTGTGAAGAAAGGGGTAGGGGTTTGACAAAAACTACTAAATTCTCAGGATTCCCCGCACTCCACCCCCCCCCCCCAGATGGTCAGATCGGGAAACTGATTATTTCCAGGTTAGTTTAGTCGGGTCCCTGATATGCCTGCCAAGTTTCATCGTCCTAGCAGATCCGGAAGTACCCTAACTCACAAACACTGGACTGACCGACCGACAGAAAAGTGATCGGTATATGGCACTTGGCCGGAAGGCAAGTGCCATAAAAAACAAAACTAGAAGAATAAAAAAAAAAATTAAATACTAGCGAGTGACTGTTTAACAGTTAACAGTCACTGGCTACTACCGAGCGAGAACAGTACTATAACTGTTATTTGCAGGTACTGGTGATCGCCTTGTGTTTAATATTAGTTTTTTTTTATTCATCCAATTTTAATTTTTCATTTATAGCCCCGTTTTTTGTAAACAACTCGTTCTCAGTTCTCTATCCCATCCTCCTATAAGCGTTTTTTAGTAGGACGCCGTAGTGCTATTGTCCATTTTTAGCAGAAGAGAGATCGAGTCGTATCTCATTCTTCATTCTGTTCTGCTGGATGATCAACAAAAAAGGAACCTCAGTTCTTCATACTGTTCTCTTTCCGTTTTGCTATGTATTTGGAACAGGTCCTTCAGAAAATTGCATAAATGGATAAAAGGACCCATTTTGACGAAATTAACGAAGAAGAAAAAGGGTGTCATGGACTGGACCTTCATATTTTCTATGACTCAGGAACAAAATTTCCAAAATTTGCAGGGAATGCTACCAAGGGGGTGAACTTGTGAAACCTTCGACATAAGTGAACAGGACATGTAGTCTTGAGGAGTTTCCTACCAAAATGTTACAATAGAGATGGTGGGATCTAGGAAAGAACAAAGGGAGATAGATGCTCGTAGAAAAGTAAGAGTACAGTAGAGAAATATAAAACAGATGAGAAATAAGGGTGAAATACACATTAAAACACTGAAATAAGAAGAAAAATCAGTCCTCTTCTCAGGGTTATGAACCAGAGTAGCCTTTGCTGCAACCAACATTAAACATAGATTTAAAACTTTTCTTACCGTTTTACAAGGTAAACAAACTGTGGTTGAGTGTAAAAGGCGCTGAGTGTTTGCTGACCCTCTCCCTTTCTTGCGCTTTTATTTTGTGCTCCTTCTGGTGGTGCCCCCATCAGAATATCCGAGGGGGCCCTGAACTACCCAGGAAAAATATTCTTAAAGCTGTACTCGACACCATGTTACAAAGACGATGTCTCTCCCCATGTTCAGAGTTAACACACAACTGACCTAGGCTAGATCGCGCCTTTAAGACATTAGATCCTCAAACAATGGGTCATTATCTCGGAATAAAAGTGTTCAATTTTCATGGCAATTGATAGGACACAACCAGATGTCACAGTTCTGACAAAGAAACTGATGATTTTTTTCATGATATTTTCCTGGGTAGCTCTGGGCTCCCTTTAAAAGCCAGGCAGGCAGCTGCCCCCCCTCCCCGCCCCACCCAAATGATGCCCCTGGAAATTGTATGCAAATGCTGATTTTTTAGTTACTAGCCCCTCAATTTAAAATTGGTGCAATAGGTGTTTTCAGTAACAACCTCAACAGAGAATGAGTTAGAAACTCATTGAACAAAAAATGGGCTTATTGGCAGAACGGATTAAGGAAAATGGAGTTTTAAAAAAAAAAGCAGCTTGTGGTCTTGTCTTGTCGGGTGTGAATGCGCTCTGCTCTCGCCCTAAATGCCGCCAAATATAAACTGTCAGTCAATCGTTCAACATTATAGTCTCCTACTAAGAATTAACACTGAGTTGTCACATTCCTTAACTCACAGTCTTGTGCATTGTGTCTTTTCATTGGCCTTTAAAAACCCCATTTTCGTCTGTTTTTCTTCAGATTCTTGTGGTAGCCTATGTCACGCCAATGTGGTTTACGCAATTATCTTCGAACAGAAATAATATACATGTTAAAATTCTATATAACCCGAAATTTTTTAACATTTCTATTCAGTTGAAGATTTACCTATCTGGAAAGAGCAAATCTGATTTCCACACTCCCGTTTATTGAATTTTTGTTTTGCCTGTGACGATGATACTGATGAAATTTCATACAGAGTAAACGAAGAAGGTTTGAGAAGAAATTTCGTCGCTAGATGCCGCTGCCGTCCACAACCTTGCAAGTTGACACAAGCACTACCACAGGCACTGCACAAACATGCTTCCCTGCGAAATATTTTAAATCTAACAGATTTCGTAGAGAGATTTAATTTAGTTAGGTGTCTAGTGTTAAGATTTCCCTCGAAATTAACTTCTTTTTTGTGTGAAGTAAGTGACAAAACCGCCTTATTCTAGCGCTATATTTACAACCAAGGCCCAGTTAGGGGCGGTTCGAGGGGACGGGAGGTGATTCACCCCCCATGATTTAGAGAATCGTACTCTCTCTCAGTCTTACGTTTTAGATTGTCAGTATGACCAAAGATCGTGTAACTCGTGTAAGTTCCCCCCACAGTGCCCGAACCCGGTCCGGTTTTGTCACCGATTTATCTAAGGCTTGTGCTTGTTCTTCAAACCAAGTTTCATCCCAATCGCTCCACTCGTGTCACAAGATTCCGGCACTCTCCTCCAACATTCATCGGATTACATCCGGACCTTAAATAGGTCATTTGAGTCTTTCCAAAAATCAAGTTTGATTAAGATCCAATCACCGTTCAAAAGTTATACATGCCTGGCAGCTTGAGCGGCTTGTGCCTGAAGAGGACCCTTGCCAAGAAGGACCGAGATGTAGCTCTAAAAAATATCCGTTAGGCACTGTCAAATATTATTTGCCGTCAGCTTTGGCTGAAGGAATATTTATATCAGGCGAACTAGATCTGCGGATTGGTCCCCGAAGCCGCGCCGAATCGAATTTCGGCGTTTTCGCTATTTTTAAGCAATTTTTTCAATTTTCTTATGAATTTTTGCTACTGTTTTTACATAAATTCTTGGCGCTTTTCTCACTATTTACAACCCTTGAGTTTTCTTTCTTTCATCATTACCTAGTTACATAATACCTTGTCCGAGTTTTTAAAGGCTACCTAAACCTACACTATTCGCCTTTCCAAGTCACTTTCCAAAACTAGCAGTGGCTTCTAGATCGTCAGAATCGCCCTTAAATCAGCAAGCGGAAGACGACCACAATGTTACCAAGGAGCAGTCAAGATTAGTTTGCGCGCTAAATAACATGGCAAACAAGATAACAATTATAAACACGCTGAACCAGAAAAATTTAAACGCATCTTAAAAGTAAATGCCAACTCTGCCAACACTACTCATCAGTCATCGAAATATTTGTTTCCTTGGCTCCATTATTTCACGACGTTCACAAAATTAGTGAAACGGATGACCAATCAGACAAAACTAGGATAAGACGAGTACCTATCAGTGAACTGGAGATAAATATTCCTTGAGCCCAAGCTGACTTAGACTCATATATTAT